>OZ024827.1:72798952-74286793 GCA_964016985.1 Anodontia alba
TATGTTAAGATATCCAGGAAATTCAACAATGGCGAAGCAAAGCCCTCCCGAGGCACCAAAGGAAGGAGAGATGAGGAACAAATAAGGTCAACAAACGGCACATATGACACCACAGACGCACAAATATAGAAGAACTACGACAGAACAACCGCCTTGGAACGATCAGTAGAAAAACTACTGGAAGGTTTGTCACAAAAGTTGTCTCTGTTCTGAAAAAAAAAAGAACTACGTCCAGTAAAAAAGAAAAAAAAAAAAAAAAAAAAAACAACTAAAAAAAAAAAAACGCCCTGATCAGCGTATGTTAAATGCATATCGCTACCTAAACAAATCAATGTAGGCCTTAATATAAAGCTATGGATATATCGAACTGACTGACTGATCAGATTTTTAACGCTACCAGGCAACTGAGTCACATAGAGGCAGCGCCGGATATATCGAAGAAGGGCCACATATACAGAACAATTCAGCCAGGCCTTTCAAGGCTCTGAATGAGGGTTTTGGTGGCATGACATGACAACTATAAAACAACACTTGTTCATAATATTCGGTCCGTGTAGGGGTTCCCATACTCCTCAGTGGATCACCGTACAATAATCAAAGCGCTAACAGCACTGGTGGATCGATTGTCTCTGAGTGCAGGCTGTGAAAATGGTCCTGAAAGGGGACTTAAGACTGTTTCATTAAACCTTTCACTTTCTGTAATTTTAGCAAACAGTACAGCCTCCGATCAGACGCCGCGTTCTGCGGCGTCTGCTCTGAGTCTGCACTGTATGCCAATGTCCCAAATATCTCAGTCCAGGTTTTACAGACAACCCTCTATCAGCAGCACTCTGACGTCACAGCGACAAGAATAGCGCGGCTATAAATAACCGTTACCTGGATTTCGTACAAACGCGTGGTTTGATTATATTGGTCAATGATAATCACGTGGACAACTACGTTAAGGAAATTTTGGCATTTGTATATTATGGAATTATATACTATGTAATTATAAAAACGGATTTGCACATATCAATGCAGTGATGAGACACAGACGAGGACGCCTACAAAAACAACGCGTGTAGAACCACTAATCTATACTCCCCTGTTCCACAATAAAGTATGAACTGAGTATGCAGGAGTATACATTACAAAGTGAAGTTTTCCTCTTCATTAAGGGCGAGGTTTCGATCGAGTAAAACCAGTTTAAAACCCCAGTAGTTGTTTCTGCTGGCGGTTCAAAAATGTAAGTAAAGATACGTACCCATAAAATGCCACAAGGAAGCACAGCCCTCCCGAGGCACCAAAAGAAGGAGAGGTGGGGAACAAATAATGAACGTTACATTTGAAACCACAGACGCACAAAGTAGAACTGCAACAGAGGAACAGATTTGGAAGGGTCAGTAGGAAAACTAATACATCAGTTTTACTCGAGCGAAACAGGAAACCCAGCTAGCATTCTTTATAAATCTATAGCGGGCCATTATCGGCCCGTCAGCGTAGCTGACGGGCCGATAACGGCCCGCTATAGATTTATGTAGAATGCTTACCGGGAACCTCATCCTTAATTGCGATGCAGCTCCAATAACAAATATATTTTCGGACCGAATAGGGGTCCTGTACCTCATCTGTGAAACATCACAGTGAAACACTGCGATGAAACAAAGCAAAGGGCTCAATGGCGGTCTGAAGCCAGAACACAAGAGAACCGCAAACAGGGTCACGATGAGTCCCATCGCAGGAAAAGACACACAAGTGCCAACCATCCTAAGGAGTAATTTCTCTTCTTTTCCACAATATTTTCAGCAATTTCTCCTCTTTTCCACTATATTTTTCATATATTTCTAATTTCCGGAATCAAATTACATATTAATTTGTGAAACGTGGTTGTTCGATTTTTTTTACCCTCAATTCTGGAAATCTGTTATGTCGAGGTACGGATATCTCGAAAAATTTACGAGAGTCCCTTGGACTTCGAGATAACGAGAGTCGACTGTACTTATTTTATGGTTAGCATTAGTTCAACGAGAAACAAAAACAATACAATAATGTAAAATAATTCATAAGTAAATATAAGCCAATCCAAAAAAAATAATGAACTGGATTTCGTTTCAATTCAAAATGGTATAGGGTTTTACCATCTGACTCGGCTGGTTCCAGTTCAAGTAAGCTAAACAGACTCATTGTATTTTAGAAACTTAAAAATAGTATAATCAAAGATATATTTAACCTCTAACCTATTTTAGACTGGAAATTAGGAAGCATGTACTTGTTGTACAAGAAACTTATATGCATGTCTTCACAAAAGATAGTGGAAATAATTATCCGAAGGTGTTCGTTTTTTGAACATGTTCAGTTGATGCTAGCTTGTCCAAATAGGGCAAATCTGATATCAAAATAAATGTTCGTACGCTAAGGTGCTTAAAGTGAGTTACTTGAACTAGTCATTGACCACAGAATTCAGTTCAAAAAGCTTATCTGGGATCATATTAGTTCCTCAAAATATAGTACATCATACAAGGACGTCCTGTTCATTTTACAGAGAAGTATGACACAGACAGGTTTACTGTTTTAACATTTGCGCCGGGATACATTTTTTACAAGATCGCATGTGTGCCCAGCGAAGATTCAGATCAGCCTGCTTGTCCGCGTAGTCTGATCAGAGTCTTCACAGGGCACCCTATGAGTAGCCAAGGATCCTAAACTTCTTCAGACGGACAGCGGAGACTCTTATCAGACTTCGCTGGGCGCACATGTAATCTTGCAGGAAATGCTGTGGCCCGGCCCATTAATCTTATCTGTATGTTAAATCATTTCAGTACTTCAACAGGTAGTTATATATCTTACAAACAAGGAAGTTCTGCTCATTTTATACAAAGGAGCATGGCACAGATAGGTTTGCTGTTTAAAATATCTTGATTCAGTTTTTAACATTTTTGCGGCTCTGAAATTCCACTTCACGGAGCTCTTTATATGGCTATGGGTCTTAGGTCAATAATCTAATTTTTTCAGTAATAGGTATTTTCAAATTGCGGCGTCTGATCTGGGTCTTTCACTGTTTGCAAAAAGATTAGCCATTTTTCTCTAGGACTATCTAAATCACATAGCCTGACATACCTGAAACTGGAATTGGGCTCTTCCAATATATAGTCTGAGAAGAGTTTATTCAGTCTAGAATGGGTAAAATAATAAAATAACAAACCATGTCCAGTTTTAAACGATCACATGCAAAAAGACAGTGGAAAGTTAGGAGTCCCCACAGTGTGACTGATACAAGTAAGGTATAACCACTTATTGGGCTAATTTATTATTATTTTATGCCTTTATGCGTAGTAATCATACGCATAGGCTAAGACTTAAAGTCCAATTATCGTCAGTAATATCGCCATTCATATAAGAAGAGTTTTCGAAAAAAAAAGATACATATACCATCCAGCAGAGGATATACCCGTGCACTGCTGGGACCTGAGGTATATGTGTAGAGTTGTTTCGAACCTTTGTTGTATTTACACGGACATATGTTCTTTTAACAAACGTACGTTTGCAAAAAAAAAAAAAACAAAAAAAAAGAAAAAAAAAAAAAAAAAAAAAAATGTAAATATGAATTTAAAGGGAGTTGATACACTTTGGTAGATTTTCCGCCATTTTTTACAAGGGAGACAAATTTTGTGACTTCCTCTTTGCTTTCCTGTACAAGAAGTACCTTCTTAAATGGGGTATATTCTAAAAAGAAAGAAGCTCCCCATGGGTCTACTCTAAAAGGAAAGAATTTGCTCTCATGGGGAGCAAATTCTTACCTTTTAGAGTAGACACCCCTTTCCAGAAAAAAAAATGCAAAAACAATTTGACAAAGTTGCCTCCCTTAGAAGTGAATTAGCACCTCGGTGCTAGGCCTACAACTTTTGTTTGTTTGTTTGTGTTGAGGTTTTACGGCCCAGTCAACCCAATGGGGTCATGTCGAGCGCGGTCAGTTTACCTAACCACACGTTTACTGGGCAGACTTAGTCCTCTAAGCGATTAACCAGTATTGTGCACATTCTTTCGCCAGAAACTGACAACTGCCCTTCTTGAATCAGCGGAAGGGAGAGAATGACCGTAGAAAATATTTCATGATCAATCTCTACGAAAGAATGTTGCCGACCCGACCTCGGCGGGGGTTGAACCCGCGACCTCCTGGTCTCCAGCCGGACGGCGCATCCAACTGAGCCACCGAGGCCGGCCCTACAACTTTTGTACTTTCGATACAAACACATTGATCTCTCGGTTGACGACGGGTGATTGCGTAACTTCTGGCTGACGACCGATAATAGCGTATGCTTATGTTTTATGTTTGTAGGAGCGGTCTACATCTGGTTGGTATTAGGAGCCGTCTCGTACAGAGGTTAGTTTCAGTTTATTCACAAACGTTTGTATGAATGCATTTTAGTCTGGAGACCACAAAAGAGAGATTGGCAAACAGTGCAGACCTAGATCAGACGCCACAGAACGCCGTTTCTGATCAGGATGTATACTGTTTGCATTAACTACAGGAATTTCTCTAAAACATAGTAATACGTAATAAAAACTAACCAGACACCTAGTTTGCTGTTGGAAATGAACCGGTAAAAAGATATGCTATAGACGAGTCCACTCGACGTAAAAGTTAACTCGCAGAATGGCATGTTTAAATGCTGTGGTGTAAAAGATCTTTTTTTGGACTTGATACCACCACTTTTACAGTGAATGATTGTCTAGTATCTAGCCTACTGTTTTACCCCTAAGTATTCAGAAATACAAGCATGGGCAAACAATGTAGATCGAGATCAGACGCCGCAAAACACGGCATCTGATCAGGGTCCACACTGTTTGATATTTAATCTGCAGCTTAAGACACTTAACAGGAAGTCAAATGAGCTTGTTCAAATTATGGACAAACATGGTAAAGAGTTAACCCATTTATACTTAACGTCTAATAAAAGGGATATTTTTCAAACAGTGTAGACCCAGATCAGACGCCGCAGAACGCGGCGTCTGATCAGGGTCTACACTGTTTGCATAAATATAGGGATTTCTAAAACAACATGGCAATAATAAAAACCAACTAGACACCCCTTCTATTAGAAATGGTCTTGTCCAAAGAGTTAAGATACGGCGTAAATGGGTTAAGGTTCGAACGCTTAGGGTAGATACGTTAAGTGGCATCATGTATATTATTTCAGTATCCCACGCTATTATCTGCTACACCTGTACAGATGTGACGTCAAATGCTGATTGTTTGAACGTAACAGAATGCAGTAAGAACCAGGTGAATAATCAAGGCGATTGGATATACTTTAAAGGGAGAACTATGGTGGCATATAACTGACATCTAAATATTGAGATACTAAGTCGACTTCTGCTTGTATGTCGACTTACAATGTATGACTTGATGCTTTATCGACTACCGTTGATAATGGTTATCGCGTCTGCAGGTCGTAATATTGCTCTAAGCTGCCTTCAACAAAGCGTGTTAACATTGTATGACGACTTATTTTCTATTATTGTTTATTATCTCGACTTCCGGTTCTTTTACATGTCATGATTTGCCAGTTAGAGTTGAGATACGTTTTCGTAGTCGTGAAAGTTTATTTTTAGACGAAAATCACACAGGCAGCGCCAGTCTTATTGCAGTAGCAGAGTTGTTTACAAGAAACGATAATTATATAATATATGTATGCCACCAAACACTTTATTATACGGAAGCGTATTGGTGCCTCCACTTTTTGTGTTGTATCGCAGCTTTCGCGACTTCAAATATCGCAAGTTGTCACTGTTTTCTGGCATATTTTGACTTGCATTTGTTGACATATTTTGTTGAATTGCCTTAAAGCGGCTAAAGTCAACTCGAATAAAACATCTAAGTGGCAAAACAGAAATCGACATATTTGAAATATGATAATAATCGACTCGAAAAGAGTCGTCTTCAATATTATTATCGTTATTTGACTTGTAAAAAATTTACTAGACAAGGCGGGAAGAAAACATCACGTCCTAGCGAAGACGCGAAAATCGCATGCATTCTAACTTGACGATTTTGCACAAGTCGACATGATGATGAAGGAACTAGAAGTCGCTTAGTTATAAACCGATTTTTATTATCAAAGGCATATATCGATTATCTTGCTTTTATAATAAAACTCTATATATAAAAAATCGAGTTGCAGATCCCTCATTAATATGTCAACTTATGGAAAGTCGTGTAGTTAAACTACATGCAATTATGTCGTCTTCTGTAATGCGTGAAGTTTTCTTCATTCCCAGTCTAGTCAAGTTTTCACAAGTCAAAATGACATAATTTATTTCAAGACGACTTGTTTCAAGTCGACTTTTGTGATAGTTCAAAGATGTCGACTTCCTCTTTGCAACTTGGAAATTAATTCGCGACAGTTTTAGCCGATTTACTGCGATATAACAAAATATTTTGACAAATACAAGTCAAAATATGCCTGATAATCGCATCAAATCGCTATATCTGAAGTCGCCAAGTTGCGGTATAACACAATAAATAGAGGCACCAATACGCTTCCGTATTATTAGGCCCTAAACTTAATACGCCACATCGTCCCGAATTTAGGTATCTCGACCGGATTGTCACTATCTGACTATCATTATCTTCTCAACAAATCCTACTACATAATATGACCAGAAGTCGAGATAATAACTATAATGTCGACATATAGTTGTAAAAGTGTTTCTGACGCTGACGTTGTGGATGACACTTCTGGACAGTATTACGACTTGAAGTCGCGATTGCCATTGTCAACGGAAGTCGATGTAGTATCAGGCCATACATTTTAAGTCAACATAAAAGCAGAAAAAGTCGACTTAGTATCTCAATATTTAGATGTCAGTTATATGCCACCATAGAGAACTATGGTGGCATATAACTGACATTTAAATATTGAGATACTAAGTCGACTTTTTCTGCTTTTATGTCGACTTAAAATGTATGACCTGATGCTATATCACTGTGGTGGCATATAACTGACATCTAAATATTGAGATACTAAGTCGACTTTTTCTGCTTTTATGTTGACTTAAAATGTATGGCCTGATACTATATCGACTTCCGGTGACAATGGTTATCGCGACTGCAAGTCGTAATACTGTCCAGAAGTGTCATCCACAACGTCAGCATCATGAAACACTTTTACAACTATATGTCGACATTATAATTATTATCTCGACTTCCGGTCATGTTATGTAGTAGGATTTGTTGAGAAGATAATGATAGTCAGATAGTGACTAGGATGGTCGAGACAGTTAAATTCGGGACGATGTGATGTATTAAGTTTAGGGCTTAATATAGGGTTTGGTGGCATATAGATATTATATAATTATCGTTTCTTGTAAACAACTCTGCGATTGCAATAAGACTGGCGCTGCCTGTGTGATTTTGGTTTAAAAATAAACTTTCACGACTACGAAAACGTATCTCAACGCTAACTGGCTAATCATGACATGTTAAAGAACCGGAAGTCGAGATAATAAAAAAATAATAGAAAATAAGTTGTCATACAATGTTAAAACGCTTTGTTTTCTTGAAGGCAGCTTAGAGCAATAATACGACCTGCAGACGCGATAACCATTATCAACGGAAGTCGATATAGCATTAAGTCTTACATTGTAAGTCGACATAAAAGCAGAAGAAGTCGACTTAGTATGTCAATATTTAGATGTCAGTTATATGCCACCATAGAGAACATTCAAATTGAAACTTGTTAGTTTCATTCTCAACGGGAGACCACTCTAGCTGGAAAGAAATCGGTTCCATCGTTCAGTCAATCATCTTTGCACCGCAATTTGACACAACGACAAAAAATCGTTTTAATGATAAAACCTTCGTTCTAGAGTGGCAGTTATTCAGAAATTATACAAGAACATCGTATTTAATACTTCAAGAAACATATGTTTGGAATATTTGTTAGAGTTGCCTCATAGATGCAATTCTAACAAACATGCAAATTATATGTTTTATGAAGAAATAAAAATATAACAAAGCCTTTATTACAAATCATTTATACTCATTAAGGATTATTTACAACAGAAAATTCAGTTTACCGGCAACATCTTTGGGAACAATTGCTGTCGTTGTAACGAGGGTTCACTCCAAAACTTAGGGCTACTCTCAAAACAAAAAGATTTCCTCCACTGGAAGAAATATAGCCCCGTGTAGAGAAGAAAAAGTAAATCTTTTTACGTAAGGGTTATCTCCAATGGAGGTTTATTCATTCAGATTAAGGTTTCAAGAAAGGTAACTCCGTTTCAATTCATTTCTGAGAAGAGGTCTACTCTTAAAGGAAAGAATTTGCTCCCTAGAGGGAGCAAATTCTTTCATTTTAGAGAAGACCAAGGGGAACAAAGTTCTTTCCTTTCAGAGTGTAACCAGTCCCTTTAAGTGCTAGTGTACTTTGTCCAGTTAAAGTCCCCTATCGGATACTGAAATCAACCTAACCATTCATACTGTCCGACTAAGCCTTCACTTAGCACTCAGTAGACACATATTGCTTTTTTATATACAGTCGACTCTCGTTATCTCGACTTCGCTTATCTCGAATAACCGCTTATCTCGAAGTGAAAATCTGGTGCCTGTTTTAACACAGAGACACCAGGCAACAAAATATTGTGGAAAACAGGCAACAAAATATTGTGGAAAAGAGGAGAAATTCCTCCTCCTCTTTTCCACAATATTTTCAATATATCTCTAACTTAGGATTCAAATAACATATTCATTCTGTTAAAAGTTGTTCGATTAATTGTTTTCCTCAGTTCCGCAAATCGGATATGTCGCAGTACGGATATCTCGATGTGTTTCATAGAGTCCCTTGGATTTCGAGATAACAAGGGTCGACTGTAGTTTTTCCTAGACAATATGTTTTGACATTTCATGCAAATTTTCTCCAATAGAGACAGTTGCATGAAATCTCAAATCCTGTTTTCTGGAAAACTAGAAAAATATCATCAATTTCTCGTCTTCTGAATTAGCCCAGAGAGTGATAAAAGTTGAAGTAGCTTCTAAAAGATGACGAGGTGGTAAAGCACCAACAAGGCTGCCGGGTACGCACCTGAGCTAAGTCTGTCCATTTTGCGCATGCCTGAAGATCCGTGTATCCGAGGTCTAAATTCTGTAGGCTTAATGTTTCTCACACCCCGTCCCACGACCCCAGCCTACTCCCAATAGTATTATTGCTGACCATTCCAAGTCCCTTCCTCTACGTTTGCCTCGTCGGTAACTTCTCGTGTAACAACTAAAATAGGAAAATTTGTAATTGAGGCGAGTACAGTTATCCTCTATTTTTTCCTTTTGAGATAACGATGATATAAGATATTTAAAGTCTAAACATGTTTGTGTTGTGTTGTAACCATCGAACTGCGTCATGATAATTCAGGGCCCAGTTGTTCAAAGCGTCGTTAGCTTAACGAGCTCGTTAAGGATCATTTCGTTAACTGTTTTAACGGATTCAATTTACAATATTCTGATATTTTTTGCTGAAAAAATGTGAGTAGCTTTTGCACTGCAAAAACTACTCACATTTTTTCAGCAAAAAAAATTACGGCATATTTGCGTATCACTCGATCTAAATTTTAACGAATCGTTAACTAACGACGTCGTTAGCTTTGAACAACTGGGCCCTGGCCTCTTTTGTGTCTAGTCCTGTTTCAGTCGAGCGGATGGCTTTCTAACAGGAGAAGTAAAACACACCACTGGATGTACAGATAAGCAGGTACACCACTTAGTTTTTCAACCCATTTTAGACTGCAATTTAACCCGTTTCAGATTGAATAAACTGTCCTCCTATCCCAGCCCCACCCCACACACTATATGCATTTGCTATCTCGACTTCGCATATCTCGAATAACCGCTTATCTTGGTGTGAAAATCTGGTCCCTGTTTTAACAGAATCTAACAACAGGTACAATGTAACAAAATATTGAGGTAAAGAGGAGAAATTGCTCCTTAGGAGCAATTTCTCCTCTTTTCCACAATATTATCAATATATCTCAAACTTCAGGGATCAAATTACATATTCATTGTAAAGTGTGATTATTATATTTATTTTTTTGTCGAAGTACGGATATCTCGAATTATTTCAGGGAGTCCCTTGGACTTCGAGATAACGAGAGCCCACTGCATATTGGAAGAGCATAATTTCAATTTTTAAGTATGTCAGTCTAGGTCGTTTAGATATTCCTAAAGAAAAATGGCTAAATTATTTTCAAACAGTGGAGACCCTAATCAGACACCGCATTCTGTGATGTCTTATCAGGGTCTGCATTGTTTGCCAGTTACCTCTTCGGGTGTCTCCAGACTAAAATGGGTTGAAGCCACTTCCATGACTCGAACACTGCTGGCTTATTTACCGCTGCTGATTTGCTCGTTTTTGAGTCCTTAGGATATAATTCCGATAGCTCAAGAAAATAACTATTTAGAGATATTTTGAGGAAAATTTCTGATTTCACCCTGTAGATCTATGTTATTTGTATTTATTAGAATCCCCTCATCGAGGCGATTCTAATAAGTACACGCAGCGTACCAGTTTTTTTATAGTACTGAGATCGAGAAGCCTTTCCTAAATTATCTCCATTTGCCTCCGAACCTGGCGTTATGATTTAACCTCAGTGACTCCAACCTTGTCTAGAAACCAATTTTCATGATCCTAAAAATATTCGAGCTAACCCTTAAAACGCCACGAAAACCTGCATCTGAAAATGTCGTCTGTTTTTTTTTTTTTTTTTTTTTTTTCTTGTCGTCTGCTGAATATTCTTGCAAACCTTTCAAACCTATTCTTGCATACAGGCAAAACAATGTGGACCCTGATCAGACTGCTCCTCTAGGAGCAGTCTGATCTGGGTCCAAACTGTTTGCAAAAATGACTTTTAAAATCACAAGCACATTACGAAGCAGACGTCAATTGTTGTGATTGGCAGTTTAAGGGTTAAAGCTGTGGCGGCCTTAAACCGTTCCCATGCTTCACCATAGTGTTACTCAAATTCCTGGGCCTTTATATTCAGGGATATTTGAGAATTTATATGAGGGTCACTGAAGGGGCCTTATTGGCAATAACTAGCTAGAATATACTAGAAAATTCCGACGCTTTAGCTCTCTTCATAAGTCTTCATTGCTCTTGTAAATTATTCCTTTTTAATCTTCATTAGAGCTGATTTATGTTGTGGTGCCAGTAAAACGTCTACACATATTTCATTATAGTACATGTGACAGACCATTTCGGGTAGTTTAGAAACTGATATGGGAGTAACTGATGAAGCTATTTAGTCTGTTCCAGAAAAAAAATCGACACTTCAGCTATTCTCTCTCTCTCTCTCTCTGTTTGCGTGCGGTCCCGCGCACGCGCGCTTGTATGTGTGTGTGTGTGTGTGTGTGTGTGTGTGTGTGTGTGTGTGTGCGCGCGCGCGCGCGCGTGTGTGTCATTCCTTTCAGAATATGAGTGGATGTCAATGGCGACCGGGTAGCTCAGGCGATAGAGCATCATAACGGTAGGTTCCAGCCTCGGTTGGGCTCTACGTTTTTTTCTCACCCTGTGATATTCTGTTGCTCAGTATTAGTCCGCGATTAGATTTGCGGACAATAGCGTGTTCATGTCTCATTGATCCGCCGTGGTTCCGACCAGATTTGGGGACGTAATATCGGTCATAGGGCTCAGTCATTACAGCATCGTAACGATAAGCTGAAAGTCCCGGGTTCAAACCCCGGTACGGCTCATCCTGTGCAGTCTGTACTGCGCCCTTACATAATGTATGTACTTTTACAGAATATTGACTGTTCTGCAAAAACTGTGCCAAATAATCATTGGCTTCATATGTTCCATATGACAACCACATTTTCATGTCCAAATTCCCCACCCCTCCAAATGTCTTAAATTCTACTCAGATATAATTGTGGGTTTGCATCTTTCTTATTTTAGGTACCAACAACAGCTAGTCTGTCCAACCCGGGAAGATTCTCATTTTGTAACAGGGAATGCGCAACTAGTTTCTGTAATCTTCAGCTTTGCTCCATGAAAGGTTACCATTTACTCATTCTTTTAAAAAATACTTCAGCTTTGCTCTATGAAAGGTAAACATTTACTCAATTTTTAAAAGTACTTCAGCTTTGTTCTATGAAAGGTAACCATTAATCATTAATTTTTAAAAGTACACCAGCTTTGCTCAATGAAAAGTAACCATTTACTCAATTTTCAAAAGCACTTCTGTCTGCTTTGCTTCATGAAAGGTAACCATTTACTCATTTTCAAAACTACTTTAGCTTTGCTCTATGAAGGGTAACCATTTACTCAAGTTTCGAAAGTACTTCGGCTTTGCTTTATGAAATATACCATTTGCCCATTGAAGGTAACAATTTATTCAATTTTTAAAAGTACTTTACCTTTGCTCTATGAAAGGCAACCATTTACTCAGTTTTGAATGTACTTCAGCTTTGCTCAATGGAAAGGAATTATTTATTCAATTTTTAAAAGTACTTTAGCTTTGCTTCGTAAAAAAATAACCACACTCAATTTTTAAAAGTAATTAAGCTTTGCTCCATGAAAGGTAACCATTAACCATTTTTTAAACTTCTTTAGCTTTGCTCTATGAAAGGTAAACATTTACTCAATGTCATAAAAGTACTTTAGCCTTGCTCTCTGAAAAGTAATCATTTACTCAATTTCTAAAACAGCTTTGCTCTATGACAGGTAAGCATTTACTCTATTTTTAAAAAGGATTTCAGCTTTGCTCCTTAAAGGTGACAATATATTCAATTTTTAAAAGGACTTTACCTTTGCTCTATGAAGGTTACCAGATACTCATTTTTGTAAGTACTTCAGTTATGCTCCATGAAAGGTAACCAATTACTCAATTTTTAAATGTACTTTAGCTTTGCTCTATGAAAAGTAACCATTAACTCAATTTTTTAAAAGTACTTCAGCTTTGCTCTATGAAAGATTAACATTTACTTATTGTTAAATTAGTTTAGCTTTGCTCCATGAAGGGTAACCATTTACTCAATTTGCAAAAGGAGTTTGGCTTTGCTTCATGAAAAAACAACCAAATTTGCTCCATGAAAGGTACCCATTAGTTATTTTAAAATACTCCAGTTTGCTCTACTATGTAAAAGAACATCAGCTTTGCTCAATGAAAGGTAACCATTTACTCATTTTTTAAAAGTACTTCAGCTTTGCTCCATCAAAGGTAATCATTTACTCATTTTTTAAAACTACTTTAGCTTTGCTCTATGAAGGGTAACCATTTACTCGATTTTCGAAAGTACTTCGGCTTTGCTTTATGAAAAATAACCATTTGCCCATGAAAGGTAACAATTTACTCAATTTTTAAAAGTACTTTACCTTTGCTCTATGAAAGGCAACCATTTACTCATTTCTAAACGTACCTCAGCATTTACTCAGTTTTTATAAGTACTTCATCTTAGCTCCATGATAGGTTGCCGTTTACTTAATTTAGAAAAAAAAATATTTCAGCTTTGCTCCATGAAAGGTAACAATTTAAAAAAAATAACTTTGCTTTATTTAAGGTAACATTTTACTCAATATTTAAAAGTACTTCAGTTTTCCTCGCTGAAAGGTAACCATTTACTCATTTTTTAAAAGTACCTCAGCTTTGCTCCATGAAAGGTAACCATTTACTCATTCTTTAAAAGTACTTCAGCGTTGCTCCATGAACGGTAACCATTTACTCAACTTTCAAAAGTACTTCGGCTTTGCTTTATAAATAATAACCATTTGTCCAGTTTTTTAGAAGTACTCTAAGAAGTTAAAACCATAAATATGCAATTAAGCCGTTATATCGAGTGCATTTGAGTGATGACGACTTTTAAACGACGGCGAATCGAGTGTCGAGTGTCGATAAACGAACCTTTTACTAAACGAATCATAATAACCCCTGAAATTTTAAATGTCTTAAAATCATATAGACTAACATAGATTGAGTAAAAATTTAAAAGAAAATGATACAATTAAATAAAGTGAACTTCGAAAACTGATATCAGCCTGCAATTCTGGGCGCGGGCTCTGATAAAATTATTGACTGCTTTCTTTCAAGAGACTCGGTATTGGTCTGCTTTTTGGCTATTAATTTTGTTAGTATGATAATATTTGTTTTCTGCACATCTTCAGGAAATGCTACTTCTGGACCAAGATGTGTATCATGCGACCAGGTTCGGGACCCAGCAGAGTGTGAAAATGTTGTGCAATGTAGCAAAGATGAGGTACGCTTTCGGTCAAGTTACTCAGCGAACATAAAATGAAGGTTTACACACGATGAATTGAAAATATGGATGAAATACATTAATTATTATTTCTGGTAGCATAGGACACTTTTGCAAAAGCAACAACAACATAAGAACAACAAAGACAATCACGGAAACTGAATATGCTTGCATAAACGCTTAGTTTGCTTACGCATCACCTTTCTGATCGTATAGTACTCGTATGTATGTATACATGTATGTTTGTTATAGGAATGGATTTCATTTTGTGGATTATATCGATGTGTAAACGACCGACTGGCTTTATGTTAAGTTTTTGAGTGATTTGTTGGCGTTTACAGAGCGATAAAATCCACAGAAATAAAATATATGTCTTATAATTCCAACTAAGTCATATTTACATAGAAAATATGGGTAAAATAGCTCATTTTAGAGAGAATGAGAAAAAACGTTCAAAAATTCATGCTCATTTGATTTATCGAATTATAAACCACGTTTTCAATCCTTGGAAGGGTTTGTCAATTCCAGCAACTCCACACATTATTGAAAGAATTAAGACAAAGAGAAACAACACGTAAAAGCACAAACAGAAACAAAAGTAAAATTGTCAGGAATTGAATATGATGATCACAAAGCAAGTATTAGGACAAAAAAAAAATAAACAAACAAAAACAACATAACACGTGCGATCAAAACAGAAATCAAAGTGAACAGTCTCGTATGTACAGCAGAGGACATGTCCAATTCAAAGATGGAAGATTCCACTTAAGATACTCCGGGATGAAAGGGTTAATCAGCATAAAATTAACCCTTGTCCTGCTGAACCCGGATATACCCTTCCTTTGCAAACAGTGTAGATCCAGATCAGTTGGCTTCTGAAGAAGCCAACTGATCTGGATCTGCACTGTTTGCCATCGAACAAATTTATAACAACAATCTGGATCCTGATTGGCTCGAAATTAGAAGTAGGTGTGGCATCTTAATTTATTCAGCATGACAAGGGTTAATACCTCAGCAGTTATGGAGAAATGTGATCGGACAAAAATGTTCTCCTGCTGGCCTATTATGACAGTGCTAACATTTACTAAAGACAGTTAATATTTTACGAGTGGAAAGTGCTTCACTAAATACAGTTAAATCAATAGTAACTTTCGTGGTATAATTTGATTATTTTGGTCGAGCCATGCAGGCGAGAACGTGTCTTCGGGCATATGCAGAGAGATCAGCCTGCGCATCCTCGCAGTCTGATCAGGTTGATCAGGGCCTTCACTGTCCGCTAACAGAATCACTGGATACTACAGAATGCATGAATGGAGAACAGAGGCCAGGATGATACTCCGCGCATGCGCAGGATGATCTGAATCTGCGCGTTTTGGGCAAGCTCGATGATACCTTTTCGCTTGACACGGCCCATTTGGTATTTTAGATGTGCTATACTAAGAAATTCTCTACATTTGGTGTACAACGATACAGAATGGGTTGCATGAAGAAACAGGTATGTGGTATTCTATTCTTTTGTATATAATTTAAAAAATGAAGTTATATAATTTTGTTTTGATGTCACCAATTCGTTTGTGATTGTGGAGTAATTTGATTACAATTTTTTTATTCACTACATGTTTATTTGAACGTGGCCGCTACTTAAGACCAAGATTTCCGTGACCAATGGATATGTGTGCAGTGCAGTCTGGTAGAAGATGAAGGTCATTTTCTCTTTTTTTAAGTAAATATGCAGCTTTAAGGATTGCATAGTTTACTAAACTGCATTTAAAGGTGCCAGATCTAAAACACAATACTGATGAACATTTTAGATTGTTAAAGAATCCTAGTAGTGCTTATTTGTAAATTAATTCAAGAAGCAATAGAATTAAGACATTAGATCTATCATATCTGTTGTTCTCATTTGTATTCTGTTGTTCTCATTTGTATTCTGTTAAATGTTTTGTTTGTGTTGAGGGTTTACGGCCCAGTCAACACAATGGGGTCATGTCGAGCGTGGTCAGTTTACCTAACCTCACGTTTACTGGGCAGGCTTAGTCCTCTAAGCAGTTAACCAGTTTTGTGCAGATTCTTTCGCCAGAAACTGACAACTGTCCTTCTTGAATCCGCGGAAGAGAGAGAATGACCGTAGAAAAATATTTCATGATTAATCTCCACGAAAGAATGTTGCCGACTTCGGCGGGGGTCGAACCCGCGACCTCCTGGTCTCCAGTCGGACGTGCATCCAACTGAGCCACCGAGGCCGGCGTGTTAAATGTTAAATGTTTATGTATATGAATTGAGTACATTTTATTTATATGTGGGTTTTCCAATGACTATTACTATAACATAATCTAAAATATCTATTAATTAGCATGGGCACTGTATTACACATAACGCTAGGACTGTATAACTGCAAATAAGCCATAACACACTGAGAATAACAATACAATACGAAAACATGTCTATTCAAATAAACTGGAAATTTTACCACCAAAAAATGAAAATTTTCAGATAGAAAAATTCTGATATTTTTTCATATTTCTGCTCAAAACATAGGTTGTGGGTACTCGTTAGAACCGCCTCGACGAGGCGGTTCTAACGAGTACCCACAATAAATGTTTATAAGCAGAAATAAGAAAAATTATGTTAACCCTGTAAATCCCAGTTTTACTATATACAAGTGGGGTTAAAGGGGGTCAAAATTATATAGGCATGGTTTCGTGATGATATCTACAGTAACCTGCTCCGTTTTGTCATACATTTAATTCCTGATTTTGCCGGCCTCGGTGGCTCAGTTGGATGCGCCGTCCGACTGGAGGTCGCGGGTTCAACCCTCGCCGAGGTCGGCAACATTCTTTCGTGGAGATTGATCATGAAATATTTTCTACCGTCATTCTCTCCCTTCCGCTGATTCAAGAAGGGCAGTTGTCAGTTTCTGGCGAAAGAATGTGCACAATACTGGTTAACCACTTAGAGGACTAAGCCTGCCCAATAAACGTGTGGTTAGGTAAACTGACCGCTCGACATGACCCCATTAGGTTGACTTGGCCGTAAAACCTCAACACAAACAAACAAATTTCCTCATTTTCTACGTCGTTATTAGAGTTTGCAATTGCTCCGGAAGTACTTTATGGAAGGTCATGGACTGGTTCAATGCTGTGGACTGCTCCACGTTATAATAACCGAATATAAACTTTCACAAAAAGCTTTGTCTACGCTTAGCGTAGCGTAGACAAAGCGTTTTGTGTAAGATCCATTATTTTAACATAAACCTTCATAAAGCTTCACCAGAGAGTCTCTATCATTTCTCAAATTCAGTACCATAGTAACATAATATTAATCGCATCAGGACAAAATTTTAAAACTCATATGCAGTCATTACATACCTAACCACAGTCGAACCTCAATGGCTCGAACATCTTTGGAACCATGGAAATTCGTTCGAGACATGGGTAGTTCGAGCCACTGAGGGTTAATCATGGCACCAGTTCAGGAAGCAATAGCGATAATTTAGGGTAATCTTTTCGATTTTCTACACAATGATTTATGTTGAGTGTACTCATTAGAATCGCCTCGATGAGGCGATTCTAATGAGTACACACAACATACAATTCCATGATAAAATAAGAAAAAAATCTCTAAGTATTTGTTTTCTTGAGCTATTGGAAGGATTTTGTAGGGGCTGAAAAAAGAGTTCGAATCATCCACGGTAAACGAGCCATCCGGGTTCGAGCCATTGAGGTTATACTGTATACTGTAGTCTAATTAGGTCATGCACAGTTCATCTGAACAGTATTTGGAACCCGATTATTAAAAGAATAAGCATGCTCTGGCCTAACAGCATATTTTGGCTATCAGTTAACAGCACATATGCAAAATAAACACTAAGCGATTTACAATTGTTATTGGATAATGCAGTTGGTAGGTTACTAAATCCTTATTTAAATCGCCCTGACATTTTTTTTTTTTTTTTTTTTTTTTTTTTTTGGACAACAATGAAGATGCGCAGGCTGATCTGAATCTTCGCTGGGTGCACGTGTCCGACGGTACGTTTTCTGACTGCAGCTCAAATATGTTCTTATTAAAGAATAATTTGGAAACAAAGAACACACCGGCGACCAGTTTAACACATTAGCCAATGCATAGCATTTCCTAAAATATTGCATGTGTGCTCAGCGAAGACTCAGTACAGCCTGTATACCTGCACAGTCTGATCAGAGTCTCCACAGGGCACTCGGTGGGAAGCCAATGATCCAACTCGCCTTCAGGCGGATAGCAAAGACTCTGATCATACTACGCTGATGCGCAAACTGATCTAAAAAATAGAAGGGAGGGCAATGATCAGGAATCGATACAAGTATCCCACACCTCCCATCAAAGGGAATGAAATACAAACACGAAATAACTAGACTCTAATGGAAACATCACCAGCAGAAAGCCAAACGGACAGTTACTTTCCCATAAAGTATCGCAGGGTATTCGGTGGGAAGCAAAGAATCTAACTTGTCTTCAGGCGGACAGAGAAGACTCTGATCAGATTACGCGGGTGCGCATCTAAGTCTTCGCTAGGTGCATATGCAATCGTTGGGAGTGTCGTGCCCCGGCTTATAAAAGTTTTTTCCATAAACATCACTTATTTTGCAGTACTGTAGCGGACAGGCAACACAAAGTATGGCACTAATCGGACGCCGAGATATGCCTGCGACCACCGGTTGTTCGTTATGTTGTTCCGACGATCACTGTAACGCCGAAGTGTGCGATAAGCAAATCACAGGTAGGCAGCTTTGTCTTGTTTATTATACAGAATACCAATTCGTAATGGATAATTAGCTAAATCGAATAATTGTAATTTCATCGAATATTTATTCAGAAAAAAAATGCTTTTTTGTCATACGGAGATTTTCTAACCTCACTTTTATCACAATTTTGAAAATCTTAATGTCAGTTTTCTCATTTCTTAAACTTACCTTTGTTTCCAATTGCAATCGATGTGATTGTATACTATCATTAATCTGACCCATTTTATATACATAAACCAACTCGATTGTAATCGGTCATGGACCCATTTCAGACAGGAAGAACATTCGTTCTTTAGTGAAGAAAACCTTACTAAAAGCATCTTTTTTCATGTCAGTGATTCTGGTCCAGTTCTGTGAACAAATGCTTACGAATCCTTACATCTTACTTTACTATATAAAACATAGTATTTCATGGGAACTAAAATATCCAGTGATGGCTGCATCTTAGTTCAGATTATCCATCAGGAAAAAACACCTATATAATTTTGACCCCCTTAAACCCAAATTTTAGATAGTAAAGCTGGGGTTTACAGGGGTATACATTATTTTGCTTATTTTGCTAAAAACATAGATTGTGGGTAGTCGTTACAACCGCCTCGCCGAGTATCTACAATCTATATTTTGAGCGGAAATATGAAGAACATCAAAATGTTTTATATGAAAGTTTTCATTTAAGGTGGTAAAATTTCCAGTTTATTTGAATAGGTATGTTTACGTAATGTCATTTTAAGTCATAATATCCTGATCAGACTGTATCAGTATAATAATATGCTTCGGGGAAAAATACTCTCATAAATGATATTGCTTGTATAAGGTTTAACTTCTTGCAAACATGCGCCAACATACTCTCTACTGAATGTTGATAACAACAATTCTGTAAACAAATGCTTACGAATTCTTAAATTCTACTTTTCTTTATAAAACACAGTACATGTGATATCTAACAGCGAAAATATGCAGCTAACATTTTGACCAAATTACATGTACTTGGTGCAGATGGGTCCGAATCTACGTGTATGTCTAAAGAATTATACACTGTTAGCAACAGAATAAATGTTGTCCTTCTTTCGTTAAATTTCAGCTACAGTTAATATCACAAAGCTGCAGGAGTTCGATCACAATCAGACTTGTGACAACAGAAATGATGCGTCATGTTCAGCTTTCGCAATACTTACCAAAGATGCTTGTTCTCATCCTGAAGTTGTGGCAATCTGTCCTAAATCTTGTGGAACGTGTGGTAAATGAACCATAACGGCAGGAAACATACCTTCGGATATGTACGCTCAGCAAAGATTCAGATCAGTCTGCGCATTCGCACAGTCTGAACAGAACAGTATGTTCAGAATCTTCAATGCGAGCATTTTGGATAGCTAAGGATGCAAAGTGTCTTCGTGCGCCCAACGTAACCTCAAATCAGACAGCGCGCATGCGCAGGCTGATTTGAGGTTTCGTTGGGCTCACATCTAAAAAGGTACGTTTTCTCACATTGCTGCCCAAATTATTTTACACTATCGTTTGGATACACCATTAGTTGTTCGTAAATTATCCAGTATAGGTTCCCTTTCATATACACTGTTACCCTTATCCTGCTGGTCGCGTATACTTACGATTTCAGGGGGTAGGCTAATTTGAGAGCAACTCAGGACCTCCAGCAACAAGACCCATCCTTTAGTTCTAGGTCGTCCGACAGGGGAAGAAATGTGCTTTATCACAAACTTTCGTTTGTCCGTATTTAAGTTCAGTCTGTGAAATAATTCTCCAAAATCACAGTCAATTTCTTGAAAGTAGGGCTAAAATTACAACTGCCAAATATCCATTTTTGCAGCTGACTAAAATAAAATTCTTGGACATGGTGACGGGATGTTTATCAGAACATTTGGAACATTTTTTTACAACTGTCTAAAATATCTAATTGATCCTTAAGTACAATACATTGTAATAGGTTTTTTCTGGCCAGCAAAATTTGGTTGCAGTAAAACTGATTACCGTGATATTTCTCGACCGCAGGGTGCTGGGGATGGAAAGGGAAACTTGGCACAGACATTGGTGCGTTAGTAAAGTACAGAAACGCACATATTCATATACTTGCGATGTCAAATTAACATCCAGTGAGACACGTTAATATACAATGTGACAAGTGAAAAGAAAGATTTATACGTGAAAACAAGATTTGCAGAAGTATTTCTTATTTTTATTCCGGCATCCCAGGTATATGTATCCCTCGTTCATATATTTTTACCTGAAAAATTGGGTGTTTCATATACCTAAAGGGGAATGGATACATATGCAGGATAGGCAACTCTGTCAACATTGTTTTGTCCCCTTACGATAATGGATTTACTGCTTTTAGAGTAGATCCCTTTTCAGAAGGAATTTAGTGTGCAAGAATTGAAGTCACAAAAGTTGTATCTTTTGTAAAAACCTGCGGAAAGTCTACCAAGTGTATCTTGTCCCTTAAACCGCAAAACATCAGGGCCCAGTTGTTCAAAACTAACGATGTCATTAGTTAACATATCGTTAAAACTTTGATCACTAAATATGGCATATATGCTAATATTTTTGCTGAAAAATGTTAGTAGATTTTGCATTTGCAAAAGCTACTCACATTTTTTCAGCAAAAATACCTGTGAATTAGATATTGTACTTACTAGAACGGTTAACATTTTGACCAACATTTTGACCACTAACGAGCTCGTTAAGCTAACGATGCTTCAAACAACTAGGCCCAGATCTATCGATATACTTCTACATCTGAAAAAGGTCATTCAAAATGCACGTTTCTTCTATGTTAAATGTAAAAAAAAATTATCCCTCCCCATACCCCTTGCATATGAAAAGCAAAAAGCCTTTGTGGACATTTGTATACGACATACAGGAAGTAAATTTGGGTGCATACCATTTGATAATGTCAGCAAAACAAAGTTAATGACTATTATTGCATAAAAAGCAGTGTCGCACGTTATTAACAACCGTGCATTAACCGGCGAAAAGCCGTGTATTAACAAGGCAATTCATGCGCTGTTAATGCACGGCTACGCAACTTTCAGTATGATCGTACCGGGGCCACAGATTTGCTGCCGTTACGAGATGTATACTGCCCGGCCCTAGAACGAGCGTAGTCAGTGGAAATTACGTTCGCGAGACATCGGTGAAAAGGTGAAACAAAATGGTGCAAGAAATAACGCGAAATGTAGCAAATGTTTTCAGTTTTTATGCAATAATAGCGATCGAACATGGTTTTTCAATCCATTTACATTCGCCAGGTCCCTTGGAAGGTGTTGAAAACCGCGGCCTTCGGTTTTCAACACTTCCCACGGGAGCTGGCGAATGTTAATGCATGAAAAAACATGTTTGATCCCTATATTGCTGTCTATAGCCTGGCCCATCGTGGTCCTATTTGTGAATGACTTGTGTTCTGGCTTCAGACTGCCCTTGAATCCTTTGTTTTTGTTTCATCAGAATGGGTTTGATTATATGTATTTCTCTTGGATGTTTCACAGATGAGGTAGAGGACCCCTATACGGCCCGAGTTTTTATTTGTGATTTGAAACTGCGCGAGTAAAACTGGTTTAAGCCCCCACCCCAGTTTTCCTTCTAACATGTTCCAAGGCGGTTCCTCTGTTGCAGTTCTTTTGCGCGTCGGAGGTTTCATGCTGTACAAGGTTTGTTTTGTCATTATTTGTTGCTCATCTCCATTTGATGCATCGGGCAGGCTGTATTTCGCAGTTGTGGCAGTTGTTTATGCGAACCGAATTTTTATGTTTTTCTGTATTAAGAATAGCATCGGGACCCAGGGTGAAGTTAATTAGCTGTAAAAGTGCTTTAAACCCCACGGTAGTTTTTTTTTTTTTTTTTTTTTTTTTTTTTTTTTTTTTCTACTGACAGTTCTAAGGCGGTGGTCCTGGTGTTGTTCTTACTCTTTGTAGCTCTTTTTTCTGTATGTGTTGTGATGCTAGCATTGTGGTCACCGTCTTCAACAGCTGCCAACTTTGCTTTCTGTTTTACTATTTGTTTTGTGATGCTAGCATTTTGGTCACCTTCAACAGCTGCCCATTTTGCTTTCCGTTTTACTTGTTGTTTTTAAGAGTGGCATCCGGATCCAGGGTGAAGTTGGCTAGCTGTAAAAGTGCTCTAAACCCCCCGGTGGTTTACTCTACTGACCATTCTAAGGCGGTGGTCCCGGTGTTAGTCTTACTCTTTGTTGTTTTTTGGTTTATTCTACGAGGCGATTTGTTGTATGTCTTTCCGTGTGTCATTTTGTTCTTGTGTTTTTCAGTCCTTTTAGTATTGCGATTACCTCGCTTGGGGAAGAGAGAGCTAATCTTAGTGCTCTTCGTACGTTTGTTCGATTTGTGCTTGTTTGGATTTGTCGGTTTCCTCTTCCTCTTGGGGTCTGAGAAGGGCTGCGATTGTGGCACTCTCTGGACTTTTCTCTTACCTTTTTTTTTTGCTAGGTATCTTCTCTTATATTTGTATATGAAACATCGGCACTGATTCCATATTGGTTTTATATCTGTTGACATGACATAACTGTATCCGTTAAGTAGCATTTCAAAATTGGTTGCATTAGAACTGATTACCGCGAGTTTTCTCGACCGAAATACAGAAACGCAACCATTCATATATTTGGCTCAATCAAATACTAAATGTCAATTTGTCATCGCAAGTATTCATATACATGTACTTCCACCACGAAAACACGCCTATATAGTTTTGACCCCCTTAAACCCTACTTTTATATAGTAAAACTGGGGTTTACATGGGTATACATTATTTTTCTTATTTTTACTCAAAAACATATATTGTGGTACCCGTTAGAACCGACTCGCCGAGGCGGTTCTAACGAGTACCCACAATCTATATTTTGGGCAGAAATATGAAAAATTTCAGAGTTTTTATCTGAAAATTTCAGTTTTCTATATATTTGAATAGGCGTGTTTCGTAATGCATGTCAGATTGGCATATTGTTTATATATCTGTTGACATGACGAAAATGTATCATTCCCATTAAGTTAAATGCATCAAAGCATTTGATATCCTAATGCTTCCTTATGTCTCTTGTTGCATCGCTTTCATATTACGCTAATAATTCTGTGATTGTTGTAGGTCATGTTGGTTGGAGTACATGGACGTCATGGTCAACTTGTTCCAAAAGTTGTGGACAGGGAGTCGCGAATAGAACCAGAACATGTTTGCATCAGCTTGATATTACAAAAACTCAAACTTGCATTGGACAATCTTTTCAGCAGAATACTTGTATGATAAAACATTGCCCAGGTACAACTAGTTGTGTTTACCTTTAGTGTAATTGTTGATATTGAGTGTTGAGTATGGTGATGATATCAATGCATGTTCTTACATAATATATCACTGATCGCCACAACAACAAAAATCTTTCCGAAAAATACACATTGAATGCCTGCATGCACTTAACATCACCAAAACCGAATGACACTTTCATCTTTAACAATACCTATAATTCTCTATGACTGCCAATCACAGCTGAAACAGGCGGAGCCTTGTCCCTTATCCAACCCTTGTAAATACATATATGCATAAGTGTAAATCTGCAGAACTGTAACCTAAATTCTGCTGGATGATATATTTAAACGAAACAAAATTTGTGTTTTATTTGTTTCGTAAGTAAGCATGGCAGCCATTATTACCAAATTTAGCTTTTATTTGAATTTCTCAAGAAACACCTACAATTCGGTTGTTGTAATAAAGCCACTAATTTATGATCCTATAAATAACCCAAAATTCTTTTTCAATCTCAAGTGATGAAATGAAATGTAAATTTGGAGGCATAATGAGCCTCTGATCATTTTTCTCGACAAATAGCCCATTAGTCGTGTAGCCGTGATAGCCGTGATATCGTGTGCAAACTAGACTGATTGCACATACTCAACAGACGCATTTTGAAAAAAAAATCAGAGGATCTCCAGGAATAGTCATCACGAAAACATACCTATATAATTTTGACCCCCTTAGATCCCACTTTTATATAGTAAAACTGGGGTTTACAAGGGTATACATTATTTTTCTTATTTCTGCTCAAAAACATAGATTGTGGGTACTCGTTAGAACCGCCTCGCCGAGGCGGTTCAAACGAGTACCCACATTCTGTTTTGAGCAGAAATATGAAAAAAATATTAGAATTTTTATCTGAAATTTTCAGTTTTTGGTGGTGAAATTTCAGTTTATTTGAATAGGCGTGTTTTCGTAATGCACAATCACAAACCACAAGCAATGACACCATGAGGAAAAGCAAACAAACCATGGTAGACAGCACACAAGCCACGAACCAAAGAAAAGCAAGCAACCAGCTCCCTCTTTCACAGCTCCCTCTTTCCCTCTTTCACAATAAGGTGATCAGGGCCCAGTTGTTCAAAGCGTCGTTAGCTTAACGAGCTCGTTAGTGCTCAAAATGTTAACTGTTCTAGTAAGTACAATATCTAATTCACATGTATTTTTGCTGAAAAAATGTGAGTAGCTTTTGCAAATGCAAAAGCTACTCACATTTGTTCAGCAAAAATATAAGCGTATATGCCATATTTAATGATCAAAGTTTTAACTATACGTTAACTAACGACATCGTTACTTTTGAACAACTGGACCCAGAATGCTAGACAGGATCCATTCCAGTAAATACAACAATAAGACAACGAACAGGACAAAACCTGAAAAAACCCGCAGCGAGCAGCTACACGGTCAAACAAAGAACAAACAACACCAGAACTTCCGTCTTAGAACGGTCGGTTGTAAAATTGCCAAGAAGGGGGTGTGGGTGGGGGGCGGGGGTGGGTAAATCGGGGGGGCGGGGGTGGGTAAATCGATTTTATTAGCATCAAATCTTCACCTAGGTTCAAATGTTATATAATGATAATAATTATATAGTCAAACCTCAGTAGCTCGAACACCGATGGCTTGTTTACCATGGCTAATTCGAACTCGTTTTTTGGGTCCCTACGAAATACTTCCGATAGCTCAAGAAAAGAAATATGTAAGAAAATTTTCTTATTTTACCGTGAAATTGTATGCTGTGTGCACTCATTAGAATCGCCTCAACGTGACGATTCTAATGAGCATACTCAAAATACAATTATTGTGTAGAAAATAAAAAAGACGCCTAAATTGTCGATTTTTGATTCCTTACGTGGCGCCATGATTAACCCTTAGTGGCTCGAACTAACCATATCAAACAAAGTTCTGTGGTCCCAAAGATGTTCGAGCCATTGAGGTTTCACTGTAATAATAATATGCTAGGCTCGCACATAGGAAAAGCATACAAAGTAAGAAATAAAATGCAAAGTGGGCATCTACTGAGATTATTGCAAGCCATACTTTTTAACAGTAGAATATTAAATCAATTATCAAGACATGGATTGAATATCCATGCAGGTATTTTTCACTTGTAAAATTATAGAAACAACCAACTGGCAATAATGTTCTAGCGAGCGATTTTGAAAATGCGAAGAGTCTAAACGAAAGTTTCTTCCTGACATTATTTCCCTTTTTAATAAAACCACCAAATGTAGGAAAATTTGATCGTTCTTTCCTTTACATTTACGTGTCTCTCAAAACATGTAGCAGAAACCTAAACTCAGTTGTTTCGGTTAATTGAGTACAGGCATAGTCTTGCGCTTGTTTGAATTACGTTTTATTTAAGTGAAACAGGTGTGAAATTGTTTCAGTTAATGGAGCCTGGACATCTTGGAGTACATGGGGCGATTGCTCTGAAACTTGTGCAAAGGGTATTAAAAAACGGACAAGAACATGTAGTAATCCTATCCCAGCATACGGAGGTCAAAGTTGTATTGGAAATACCGAGGAAACTATGTTTTGCAACGATCATCCTTGTCCAGGTATTGATTAATATTTTTTTTAAACCATAATAAGTAGAAAGTTATCATATGACTCTGAGAATGGGCAATGCCTTTACTAACTTAACAGACTCATTAGAACGAATAAAAAACTTCATGACTTAATACATTGTACATGGTGTATGACAGACAGGGCACAGTTGTTCAAAATTTTACGAAGTTGCTAGCTAATGTGACGTAAACATTTCTATCTTGAAATATTGCAACAACATTGATATTTTTGCCAAAAAAAGTTATAAGCTCGTTAAGCTAACGATGCTTTGAGCAACTAGGCTATGCAGGTTAACCCAATCATGGTTAAGAAAAGCTGCGTTGCTCTCGAAAACTTCATTTTGGTTGAATGCTTACCTTTTTCTAGATGGTCTGTGCCTGACTTTATTCGTCTGTGGTGAAAGAACACAGCGAAGAAATGATAACAGACGCATCGTTCTTCATCACATAGTGAAATTTTTATTTATGTTCTTCACTATCATTGAGTCCATTTTGGTATCTTGAAAAATCTTAAACAAAAAAAAGCTTATGCTGATGCAGCTGGTGTGCATATCCAGCCCAGCAGACCAAAATATTGTCATATTAAGCGTCATATTACCAAGTTCTTCGTTTCTAAAGGGAACCTTTATTTCATTTGACTTCACAGCAGCTGGTGTTAAGTGCCGTGTGATGGCCGTCAGAAGTCTTCCCGTACATTATTATGCTGTTTTTTTTTTTTTTTTTTTTTTTTTTTGTTTTTTTTTTTCCTTATGATCGTTTAGCTTTTCTGAAATCTTAGAAAGTCGAGTTTCGCTTAAGCCAGTGATAGCGGGGGTGTATGCAGTCCAGTAAATTAAAATTCTGTGATAAAAAGACATCACGAAAACATACCTATATAATTTTGACCCCCTTAAACCCCACTTTTATATAGTAAAACTGGGGTTTACAGGGGTATACATTATTTCCTTATTTCTGCTCAAAACATAGATTGTGGGTACTCGTTAGAACCGCCTCGCCGAGGCGGTTCTAACGAGTACCCACAATCTGTTTTGAGCAGAAATAAGAAAAATATCAGAATTTCTACCTAAAAACTTTCAGTTTTTGGTGGTGTAATTTTCAATATATTTAAATAGGCGTGTTTTCGTAATGGTCTCAACAAAATCTAGACACTGAGTTTCGATTTCTTTGGGCAACTTTCATATTTTTGATTTATTGAGTCTGGGTATATACAGGATTAATTTATGCAATGCTGCACACGCCTTTAGCCCCAGCTGAGCATAGCTCTGTTTTATTACAACTGAAATGGGCCCTCATTCCTGGTTCATCATAGTGTTTAGAAAAGAACATACACACACAAACACACACACACACACACACACACACACACACATATATATATATATATATATATATATATATATATATATATATATATATATATATGTGTGTGTGTGTGTGTGTGTGTGTGTGTGTGTGTGTGTGTGTGTGTGTGTGTGTGTGTGTGTGGCTGGAACTGTATTCAGCATTATAGATTGGCGTTCTCATAAAATATAAGTGAAGATATCTAGAAAACATTACAATCACGACGCACATCCTTTCTGAGGCACCAAATAAGATAAGATAAGAAAAAAACAATGAAACCACAAAACAGGGCCGAACTAGGCCTGCGTCCAGTAAAACGAAACACTGATGAGTGTTTTTCAAAAACTATTTGTATCTTCTGAACGATTAGTGTAAAGCCGTCTCCTGTGACCTCCAATTAGAGAGTATCCGTTAGTTTCGAAGACGAGATATGATGTTGGATCGAATATTATCAGTAATTTTTAACTTTTTGAAGAAGCAAATAAATTAATATCAACGCAGTAAACTTTCCCCTTTTTTGGTTACAAGCGATCATACATAAATTTCATTCGCATAGGCCGCCATCTTGGTTGTGCCAAAAGACAGCCTAAGAATAGTTTGGGAATGTTCGCTATTCTCCGCTGATAACTGGAACAAAAACAAATGTTTGCTTTTATTTTGCAAGTAACCGCGAACGTTTCGGTTTCGGAACTTAGCCTAGATATAAGCTCCTAAACAGTTTACCTGTTTACATTTGAAAGGAAATCTTTCTGTATCTGTTCATCTTCTCTTCATCTGTTCTGTTTTTTGGTGAAAACTCATAAGTGAAGATACCCAGAAAATGTCACAATCACAAAGCACAGCCTTCCCTAGGTACCACAAGAAGGAGAGATGAGGTACAAACTATGACAAAACACACAGCACATATGAAACAACCGATGTATGAACAAAGATCTGCAACAGAAAACGTACTGTTTTGTACTGTCAATTATTGTATATGAATGTCATTTCGTGTATATGAAATTTTATCAGTCCTAATCTCCGACGGACGTTTGGTTTAAGAGGGATGTGCCTTGTTCAAATGTTTAAACATAACTTAATGGACCAGTTATCTCAAAATGTAATTAACATGGGGTAATACATTTTGGCTTATGATACGAACAAGCTTATGATACGAACAAGACCTGACTATCTTTTGGTAGAATCCTTCAGTTAGTGGCATAATTATGTGACATTTCCAGTCACTTTCTGACATGCTTTATAACTGTTAAAGTGTTTTTCCTGGACTTGATATTTCATGTATGAGCTGTTTATAAAAAATTAGCTCACATTTTTTTATTATTGTGAAGCCATATCCCTTTTTCAGCATAACTGTGATTAAGACATCATGAAAAGTGTTTAAGCTAAGTTCATGTTATTTAGTGTATTGATCTGATTAATTTTTGATGGAGTTATGAGCCTTTTATTGAATTCGGCAGTTTCAAATCATTGGCATAAAAAGCTGAGTTTAAGACATTTTATTTTAGCTTATGTTGTGCTGTACGTGTTAGAACAAAGTTACTCCCATTTTTATACAATTTTTATACAATGGAGTCCACACTTTATGGGTACTTACTTAATGAACTGTGATCATACACTTCAGTGATGTGTGTTCTTTTTAGTGGGTAAGTATATGGTTTGGTGCTTATTCTTTTACTAAACACTTGAATCTAGTGTATTTATTCTTTTATTTTATTTCATTTTAAAATGTATAAATAATTTTGAATAAAACACGCCGCCTTTTCAAAAGCAAATCGCTAAAAATTCAATTTTGGCACACACTGGCTGCTAGTCTGCTGTTGTTGTTGTTTTTTTTTTTTTTTGTTTTTTTTTTTACTGTTATTTGCAGTAAAGAAACCTAGGAAATGCTTCAAGCATGTAGAACAGTCTTCTCGAGACACCAAAACAAGAGAAAAGGAATGAACAATGACAAATCAAACCCACATCTGAAAACTACCAATGAATGAAATATAGAAGAACTGCAACATAGGAACCGGACTCTTATGCAGACCGAACGTATATTTTTAATTTGGAACGGCATCAAAATTAAGGGTGAGCTTTTGCGCGAATAAAACTGGTTCAAGCCCCGCCCCCATACTCATCCACGGTGATTTTTAATGCTGTCCATTCCAAGTTGATTATTCTGTACTGACTATCTTTGTTGTAATTCTAGCATTTTGGTCACTAGCTATACAGCTTTGCTCTTTGCTTTCTGTTTTCTTGTTGTAATGCTAGTATTGTGGTCACCTTCTTCAACAGCTGCCTACTTTGCTTTTTGTTTTCTTTCACGTAGAAAGAAAACGTGAATCAACTTACGTAACCGTTGAACTACAACACTAGTTTCACAACAAGAAAACAGAAAGCAAAGTGTGCATTCGTATAGCGGGAGACCACAATGCAACAACAAGAAGCATCTTCAAGAAAGAAGTTAAGCGACGAAAGATAGTAGATAAATTTTGCAATTTGGTAGGTACTTGGGCTGATCATGTGGGATAAGAACTCGTGGATGGCTTAGATGAGGTAACACGAACTACCTGAATTATGGTTCGTCTAAACAGCCCATGCACACAAACATACCCTTGACCAACCTACAAAACCACCGACTTCATTCCGATTATTCACGTTAAACGTAGACAAATGGCAGGACGTCACTTTGTTTAGCTCTTTCAAACACCATTACATGCCACTGAATTATTTAATGACTTAAAAAGGACGAGTCTAAGCTTTTTAAAAAGCTAACTCTGTTTCTTTTTAAAAAGCTAATTTTGTTTATCTTTTCTTACGAAAGCAATATTTACGGAAGTACACTACTACAACTGAAACTATGGGAAAAATGAATTTTACCAAACAGTCTTTCTTCTATAGTTCTGTTTCATATTTTAATACCATTCACAACAATAAATTAAAAACCAGATATCAAACATCCCAAAACACTGCACTTAGTTAAGAATATGAAAAATAACGTTTTACGCAAAATATGAATATCTCACGACATATACTGTTTTGCATATAGATATTTACAGCGATTGATTTTTATCGACTTCGTCGTATTACAAAAATAATGATGTTCAACATCAGAATAACCGCCATTGAACAGTCAGAAGCATAAATCACTGAGGGTGCTTAAACCAGTTTTACATGGCGAAATCTTGCCATTAGTTTTGATGCATCTCCAAATTATAAACACATGCATAAAGGTCCTTTACTCATCAGTGAAACATTACAGTGCAGTAGTGCAAGCATTGAAGTGCGCATGGTATATAATTCATACATACGAGGGATGTTCGAAATGAATTGCTTATTGTCCTCTTGCTCGATATCCACGTGGGGCACAATAAAAACCAATACATACCTGTATAGGGCTATTCAATATCTACACAATGGTATATAAACGTACATGTTAGATTAAGTGTATGACATAAAATTTGCCATTTGAATACACGCAGTCATTGACCACTGCAGTAAAAATGGTTGGTAGAAGCGTCGACAAAAAAAGATGAAATACGGGCTTACATCAAAGCTCGCTCAAAACTTGGTTGTTCTTTGAAGAAGCTGATGACTGCTTTTGGACCTTCTTGTGTGTCTTATGACACAGTTCGGCGGTGGAAAAAGAAATTTGAGTCTGGTGTAGAGTCCATCAAAATGCACCTAAATCCGGTAGGCCAAAATCTGCATCTCGTAAAGAAATCGTTTCCAAAATAAAGGAAATCATTGAAGGAGATGCCAGATTTACAGTTCGTGATACTGTACGAAAGGTAGGCATATCACTATCAACGGTTCACCTTATTTTGAAGAAGCATTTGAAAGTCAGAAAGATTTCTGTAAGATGGGTGCCACATCTGTTGACTGACGAGCAAAAGAGGCAACGGGTTAAAGTGGCCAAAACGCTACTTCAAATGTTTCCAAAATATGACAAAAGCAGTTTGCCAATGTCGTCACAGGTGATGAAACCTAGGTCCATTATTTTGAGCCCGTCAGAAAGGTTAGCAATAAGATCTGGGCCACTAAACACAGCAAACGCCCAATAATTGCCAAACGTTCTTTGAGTACAAAGAAGGTTTTGTATGCAATCTTCTTCTCTGGTGAAGGAGTCGCAATAAAAGTGCCAGTGAAAAAGGGCAAAAGCAACACCGGAAAGTACTACAAAGACGTAGTACTGAAGAAACTGAAAAAGTATTATCAGAAACGACGCCCTGCCACTGGTTTTAAACATGTCCGTCTTCTACATGACAATGCCCCAGCTCATACCTCCGCAATAGTTACGGCGTTTTTTAAGAAAGAAAAAGTAGCTGTTTTGCCTCACCCCCCGTATTCCCCAGACCTTGCCCCATGTGATTTCTTTTTGTTTCCGAAATTGAAAGCATTCCTTGCTGGGCGGAAATACCAGTCCCGACAGGCACTTGGATCTGCCATTCATCAGTACCTTATTACTGTGCCCAAATCAGCGTACCGTGACGCCTTCAAGAAGCGGATACATCGGCTGAAACTTAGCATTTCTAGCCACGGGGAGTACTTCGAGGGCATGAAATGAGTACTTTTGGGCTAACTTGAAATTTGAAGTCTCCAGATAGAAATAAGCAATTCATTTCGAACATCCCTCGTACTATACAAAGGATGTAATGACAATTTGTGTTCAAGTTTAAGCTTCTGTTTACATAAAAAAGCAAACTGAACTTCAATCTTAATACAGTTGACGGAGGTTGGGGTCCATGGGAAGGTTGGTCCCTTTGTACAGTCTCCTGTGGCGGAGGAATGATAAGACGTTACCGGCATTGTGTAGCCCCAGCACCAGCTTATGGAGGAGACAAGTGTTCTGGTACTTCCGTCGATACCACTGTGTGTAATACCCAGCACTGTCCAGGTATAACTTCATTTATTCTCTTTCAACAGAAATTAATTTATAACTTTCTTTTTCCGTTACGACAAATTCAGTCATTTCGTATCATTAATAGACTCTAAAAGGAGAAAACTGAAACAAAGAAAAAAGCGTGTGTCTATTTCATTAAGGTGCCGTTATTGGCAAATTATCTATCATTGTAATGTTTTGTTGTTATTAAAACATATCATCATAAAATGATACACATCCTTTCCAGTAGTGTGGCTATACTGAAAACGTCTTTTTTCAACCCTATAATAAGTTAAAGTATGTAAAAATCGAGAAAAAAAAACGACATTGTACTGGTCTAATATTGCTTTAGCCCATTTTAGTCCGGAAACCTCAAAACGGATAATTAGCAAACAGTGCAGACCCAGATCAGACGGTCAATACTGTTTGCATAAAATACAGGAATTACTATAAAACATAGTAGTAATAAAAATTAACCAGACATCCTGCTACTGGAAATAGACCGGGTCAAAGAGTTGTAGTACATGAGTCCACTCGACTTAAATGGGTTAGAATACACACTGTATGCGAAACATCGGAAAGGTTTCCAACAAAAACAACAATGTTGATAGTGAACCATGCTGCTCGTTTAATAAATGATGTTTTCCTATCCTTTTAGATTTTTATATAACCTTTGTGTCAATTAATATCATCAACAACGATTTGATGGTGGATTATATTGCAACCAGCCTCTTACTGCATTCATCATGAAAACACGCCTATATAATTTTGAACCCCTTAAACCCCACTTTTATATAGAAATACTGGGGTTTACAGGGGTATACGTCAATTTTGTTATTTCCGCTCAAAAACATAGATTGTGGGTACTCGTTTGAACCGCCTCGACGAGGCGGTTCTAACGAGTACCCACAATCTATGTTTTGAGCAGAAATATGAAAAATATCAGAATTTTTATCTGAAAATTTGTCATTTTTTGTGGTAAAATTTTCAGTGTATTTGAATAGGTGTGTTTTCGTAATGGATACACCCGACTTTGGGTACTGTTAAAACTTTCTACTGTTGACCTTTTGATTTCCAAATTGGAAACATGTATCTTATATAAATATGAAATACTGAACTTCCGTTGCTGTAACGTGATTCTGCTGGAGATACTGCAATAAATTGGGCTACAATGAGTGAAGAACAAAGAATGTTGTTATGTGCTTTTAGTGTTGATTTTTTTGTTTTGTTTGTGTTGAGGTTCCTTTTTGACTTTTATTTAAGTGCATGTCAACCCATTAAGATCATGTCCAGCGCGGTCAGCTTACCTAACCACACTTTTTTTCATGGACCGGCTTAGTCCTCTTAGCGGTTTACCAGTACTTGTGCACATTCTTTCACCAGAAACTGGCAACTGTCCTTCTTGAATCAGCGGAAGGGAGAGAATGACCGTAATAGAAAATATTTCATGATCAATCTCCACGAAAAAAATTTGCTTGCCCGGCGGGAATCGAATCCGCGACCTCCTAATCACCAATTCGACAGAGCCACTGAGGCCGGCTTTTAGTGTTGTTTTCAGGTGCTGCAAGTGCTGTTCTAAACTACGGTGAAGAGACGAACAGGAATTGTAGTATATCATATTTGTCTAAGCCCATGTGCGTAGACAATCTTAGAGGTTGATATTGCACAGGAAGCACTTTATGAAAGGCCATGGACTGGTATAAACATATTTCCCATGAACTACTCAGCGTTATTATAACGAAGTATTAGCTTTCACAAACAAGCTTGTTATATGCTTAGCTGTGTGCTAAGCGTAGAATAAGTTGTTTTTTTGCTTAAGGTTATATTTGTATGTTTATATTACTGGTTTCAGTTGATGGAGGCTATTGCGCTGAAGAATGTCATAATGAGCATAGGACTAGAAATTGCCATATAACTGGTTGTTGCTATAATGTATGTGATCACTACACAGAAAGAGTATGTCACCGACCTTGCAACTGTCCTGCGCCAGCATATGGGGGTAAAAAACTGTTCATAGGGAAGTGTAATTATGTAACATGCATAATGTATATCATTACAAAAGTTTTGTTATTAAAATGCATGAATGGACATAATGGCTTTGTTTTGAGCTCGGCAACATTCTTTCGTGGAGATTTGATCAAAAAATATTTTCTACGGTCATTCTTTCCCTTCCACTGATTCAAGAAGGGGAGTGGTCAGTTTCTGGCGAAAGAATGTGCACAATATTAGCTAAACGCTTAGAGGACTAAGCCTTCCCAGTTAAAGTGTGGTTAGGTAAACTGACCGCGCTCGACATGACCCCATTGCGTTGACTGGGCCGTAAAATCTCAACACAAACAAACGACAGACACAGAAAGAGGTTGAAAGAGTTTGCGTTCCAATTCATAGGACGTTCCTTCCCCCGCCATTTCGGAGAAGATAGGAGGATACTGTTTTCGGTTCAAGTTCGGTTTTACCTCATTCCGTGGTTCCACATTTTAAGAAGAATGGTAGATTAATATATCGAGGGTTGAGCGCAAGACTATTGCAACTCAAACATATTTTTGAAACCCTTGTTTAGGGGCATCTTGGACCCCTTTGTAAACAATGCAAATTTAGGTGCCATTGCTCATACGAGCAATGGCACCTAAATTTTCATTGTTTACAGAAAGAAATGTTGTAATCTTCATAATGCCTTCATGGTGAGGAGATTAGGTTTGGAGAAAAACAACCATCTGAGTTATGCTAGTCTTGCGCTCAACCCTCGATATGTGAAACTGATCCTAGAGGTTTCTTCCTCTCGATGTGAAACTTCGCACATGCTTTGGGCATTGTCTGAAGATGTACATGTGACTTATTTGCAGATTCGTTTCTGTTTTATTGCGAAAGAGACTTTATGCTGTCCCATTCTTGCGAAAATCAAGCCAATATTATTGAAGCATTCAATTCAACGTCTCGATATTTAGATGACTTATTAAAAAGTGATAATTTTAAACAGATGGATGATACAGTTTATCTAAAAGAACTACAGTTAAATAAAACTAATACCTCTGACAGCGAATTACCGACTCTGAATTTAAACTAATCAATATCTAATGATACAAAAATTATGAGAAACGGGACGACTTAGATTTTGATATTGTAATTATACCCCGCCACACAATAGTGGCAGGGTATTATGGTGGTACGTTGGTCGTCCGTGAGTCCGTTCGTCTGTCCGTCCGTCCGTCGTACGTCCGAACGTCCGTCTGTCCATCCGTCCGTTTTTCGTTTCCGGATGATAACTTGAGTAAACATCAATGGATTTTCACCAAACTTGGTATGTGCATTGATATTGTGGAGATCTGGTTTGAGATTGCTAATGGGCAAATTTCGTCAATTTTTACGGAGTTATCTGCCCGAGACACGAACATTTTTTCGTTTCCGGACTATAACTTGAGTAAATAACAAGGGATTTTCACCAAACTTGCTATATGCATTTACATTAAGGAGATCTGGTTTGGGATTGCTAATGGGCAAATTTCGTCAAATTTTTACGGAGTTATCTGCCCGAGACACGCCCATAGTTTCGTTTCCGGACGATAACTTGAGTAAATAACAAGGGATTTTCACCAAACTTGCTATATGCATTGACACTAAGGAGATCTGGTTTGGGATTGCTAATGGGCAAATTTCGTCGAATTTTTACGGAGTTATCTGCCCGAGACACGCCCATACTTTCGTTTCCGGACGATAACTTTAGTAAATAACAAGCGGTTTTAACCAAACTTGTTATATGTATTGACATTAAGGAGATCTGGTTTGCAATTGCTAATGGGCAAATTTAGTCAAGTCAAGTTTTTACGGACTTATCTGCCTGAGACACGCCCATATTTTCATTTCTGGATGATAACTTGAGTAAATAACAAGGCATTTTAACCAAACTTGCTATATGCATTGATATTATCAAGATCTGGTTTAGGATTGTTATCTGTCCTTCCGTCATTTTCTTTCCACACATTTTCGCAACGATAACTTTAATACATAAACAAATAATTGCTATGGCGGGGTATTATGCTTGCGGTGCTTTTATTTTATTTTATTTTTTTTTTTTTTTTATTTTATTTTTGACGGCGACGTTCCTCGTGCTATATCTTATGGTGTATATATTTCTCAATTAATTCATTTAGCTAAAGCCTCTGGTCAAGTTAGTGACTTTAATAATCGTAATGAAAGTTTAACTGCTAAACTTCTTAAGCAAGTGCATCATTATTTTAAACTACGTAAAACGTTTTCTATGTTTTATTGCTGTTATTCTGAAGTAACATTCAAATATAACGTTGGTTTGTAAACGCTTCTGCAAGAAGGTCTGTCCGAGCCTGAATTTTATGGCGACATAGTCTATAAATTCAGAAAGACTGTTAGCAAAACTGATGTTTCGGTGCAATTTAAAAAGACAAAAAGTAACAACTTGTATTTTCTGAGTTAAATTGCATGCTTGGTTGTTAAGGTTCTATTGTACGATATGGCATTTTATGACCAGTATTGACCGTTAAATTGGAGAGAAAACAAAGGCGATTTGTGATCGAATCTGGGTAATAGTACCTAGATATGATCATATCATATCTCTTAACAACATAATTGCGAGCATATAAAGCTGCACTGAAAAACGTTAATTTTAGAAAAAAAAGATGAAAATTCAACAATTCAGAACCCCCTCTCCCCATTGTAGCCGTCGGACAAGGTAACGAGAGCAGATTTTTCCGCCCCGATGGGAATACGAGGGTCAATATATAATGCAACTTACCTAATCATTTCTTATGTACGGAATCAATCACTTTCAAAATTGACATGTAGATACTTCAATACAAATGCAATTAGCACGTAACGTCACGCGACGGCTTTTGTAATGACGTCATCATACCATGACGTTATATGACATCACTGTAAGCGTCAGGCCGCGGTCACGTCTCAGGATCAGCGTAGTTACATAAAGATTGAATGTCAGCATAATAAAACAGCAAAGGAAATATTTAGTGCATTACAGGAAGCTTGCGGCACATATGCTCTACCATATTCTCAAGTTACAAGATGGGTGAATGAGTTCAAGAATGGCAGGGAATGCGTTCAAGATGCCCACCGAGCAGGTAGAACTGTGAAGGCTACGGACAGTCATAATACTGAACAGTTAAAAAGATTGTTGAAATCGGATAGGATTACGTGCGAAGAAATGGCTCAGGAGTTGTAAATAAGTGTCGGGTCAGTTCATACTATTCTGCGCAACCATTTGAAGATGAGAAAGGTTTCGGCTAGGTGGATGCCACATCGCTTGACGTCGGATCAAGCGGAACGTCGTTTGGAAGTGGCCACTCATCTCCTTTCACGGTTTGATTCGGAAGGACAAGACTTTTTATCAAGAATTGTTGCAATTGACAAAACATGGGTGAGGTCGTATGAACCGGAACTGAAGAGACAATTAGGCGAGTGGCACACACCAAGCTCCCCAAGGCCGGCAAAGTATAGAAGAACTCAGTCTAAACTTAAGATGTTAATGATTTTTGCCTACGATAGACATGGAATTCTCACTAGTCACAAGGTCAAGAGTGGTAAAACATTAATGGGAAATACTATGAGGAGTATATTTAAAAAACACTAAGACAAGCGATCCGTAGGAAGAGACCTGAACTTTTGGCAGCCGGCCCAATAATTCTGCATGACAACGCAACGCCGCACGGCTCGAATGGGGTGACGTCATTGGTAGGGCGGTACGAGTGGGAAACGTTGGACCACCCCACCCCTTATTCCCCGGACATAAGTCCCTGCGACTTTAATCTTTTCCCCAAACAAAAGGAAGATATGAGGAGTATTCGTTATAACGATTTAGAAGAGCTTGAATCCGCCGTGGCCGCGAGGGTGAGGGTACTTGAGAACGGTTGCCTAGCAATGGGTATAGATGACCTGCCAAAGAGATGGAAGTCTGTCATTGACCACAAGGGATATTACTTTGAAGGAATGTAGAACGGTAACAACTTTACAATATTTATTACGGAAATTATTTAATAGGTTGCATTATATATTGAATGACCCTCGTAGTACCTAGATATGACTATTATACACCCAAAAATGTTAGTATAAAATTTAATCAAATGCCATTAATTTGTTCCCAAGAATTTGAAATAAAAAGAAACTTTGACGTCAACTAAGGGCCATACCTGTATTGAAAGTGATTGAACTATCCCCATTTACAATCCCAAATCATTTCTTCCTCAAAAATGCCTATGCAAACTTTCAAGTAAATTCATGAAAAAAAAAACTACCCGTTGGAGGTCGGAAACGAAGCGCTGACGGACGTACAGCCGGACATTCGCACGGTGTAATATAATACCCTGTCACTATTCTGTAATGTGAAAATCTATACTCCAGCTCCAATGGCGTAGACATCATTAGGCCAAGTTTTCATCTTCATACCATATATTCCGGCACAGTAAATGATTTCTACTGCTTTATTTTGTGGCGCGCTTCCGTTCAGTGAGATAAAAGAATAATGGGATATTATGAATTAATAAAGAATAAGTAGAACAACATTAAAGTTAAAATAAACTAGATCTCTTCTCAGTTCAAATGGCCTAGGTCCTTAACATTTGACTCGGCTGATTTCAGTCCCAGTAAGCCAAACATATTCAACGGTATTTTTGAAACTTTTCATACGTTTGTTCGATTTGTGCTTGTTTGGATTTGTCGGTTTCCTCTTCCTCTTTGTGTCTGGGAAGGGCTGCGGTTTGTGATTGTGGCACCCCCTGGACTTTTCTCTTTCTTTTTTTTACATCATACAAGCAATGAAACACAAAATCCTTAACCCTTTTTAGACTGAATTAAATCGCCCCACGCACGTTATATATCTGAAGAGTCGAATTTCAACTTTAGTTACGTCAGGCTATGATGTAGCTATTCCTAGAGAAAATGGCTAAACTACAGTGTATTTGCGAACAGTGAAGATCCTGATCAGGCACCGTAATTTGCATCTAGACTGCTTGCCATTTGCCTTTTCGGGTCTGGAGACTAAAATCGATAAAACCGCTATGCAATTTTACAGCAGAAACATTCTAAAATTGATTTTGCTATTTTGTCGGAGAAAATAAGACGAATTTCATAAGAATCATCTGCCATTTTGGTTGCAGACGACAGCTCAAAGTATAATTCACGGATACCCGCTAACATCCGCCGAAAACGAAACTGTCACGAACGAAACGTTTGCAATAGTTCGCGAATGTCTATGAACGTAGCCTTGTGAACAGGCACTTATATTTTACCCTTGTTATATATCATTTCCTTATTTTATCAATAAAATTTGGAACTACGTAATTGGTGTACAAGAAACTCAAATGCATTTTTGACAAAACAAAAAAAAATAATGGATTTATACAGAAATTCAGCTTTTTCCCTCTGCAAGTGGAAATAGTTATCCGAAGGTGTTCGTTTTTTTTTCAAACATGTTTGGCTGATACTTGACAAACAAATACAGTAAATTTTCAATGACTCGAATACAGATGGCTCGTTTACTCTGGCTGATGCGATTTTGCTTTTGAGACCCCAGGAATTTTTTCGATAAGAAAACACATATTTAGTGATATTTTAGGGAAATTTTCTTATTTTACTTTGAAAACGTATGTTATATGTATTCATTAGAATCGCCTCATCAAGGCAATTCTAATGGGTGCACTCAACATACCATTATTTTATGGAAGATTGAAAAGACATCCCTAAAATATGTCCAGTTGCCTCTTGACCTGGTGCTATACTTAACACTCAGTGGCTCGAACTACCCTTGTCTGGAACAAATTTCCACAAAAATGTTCAAGCCATTGTACTATGCCATATTATTCGGGTTCATTACTAAATTGAAAATGTTTTCAGATAGACATCTAGAATAATAATAATGCGAAACGACTATTAAAGCACTTTCATTTTCATTTGTCGTGAGCAAATTTGCATATTGACATTTTCGAGAATGACTGTCTCGTTTTGGAATATATGCCATTATGAACGACGTTTTATTTCCAAACTTCCAGCAATATTCATCGCAGTCTATTCATGTTTTAATTATTTTTTTTAAAGTAAGGATCTAAATATGTGTATGTATTTGATAAATTACAATATTCGGCTTTATTCTGTTTTGAGTGATTCGCCGGAGTTTACACATCGATAAAATCCACAAAAATAATAATTCATTCAATTATAAAGGTATAAGGGCCAATGTCATATCCCATTAAAACCAACAATATACTTTCCCTTAATAAATCTTAACCCGACATCATTTACCATATATACCCTTATATCCGGCCATTTTAACTCCTTAACATACTTGTCCTAAACTTTGAACACGTCCATTTCAGTTGCACTTCTTAAGGTGTTTCTAAACTGGATGAATGACAAACGGTGTAGACCCTGATTGGACACTGCATTCTGTTTTGACATCTGGTCTTAATCTTCACTTTGTCTATCCAAATGTTTAGGGTGAATGTGATATCAAAAATAAATGTTCATACGCTAAGGTGACTAAAGTGAGCAACTTGAACTAATAACAGATCACAGAATTCAGTACAAAAAGCTTATCTGAGTGGTAGGTCATATAAATTCCTCAAAATATAGAACATCATACAAAGACGTCCTGTTCATTCAACAGAGAATTATGACACAGACAGGTTTGCTGTTTAAATATTTGAGCCCGGGCACATCATTTTTTACAATATTGCATGTGTGCCCAGCAAAGATTCAGATCAGCCTGCGCATCCGTGTAGTCTGATCAGAATCTTCGCAGGACAACCTGCGGGGAGCCAAAGCGTCTTCAGACGGACAGCGAAGACTGATCAGACTGCGCGGATGCGCATGCTGATCATAGTTTTCGCTGGGCACATATGCAGTCTTGTCGGAAATGCTGTGACCCGGCTCATCAATCTTATCTGAGTGTAAGATCATATGGGCCACGCTAAGCAAAAAGGTGTCTTCGAACATGCGCAAAATGCACGTTCAGATTCATCCCGCGCAAGCGCAAAGTCTCGTTCGGGCATTTGCTCTCGATTGATACATTTTATATGTTATAGAATAGCGTAGGCCCTGATCAGACTGTGCGGACACACAGGTTGATCTAGGCCTTCGAATCCGCATATCCCGAAGACACGTTTTCACATGGCGCGGACAATATTAGTTCTTCAGCTGGTAGTAATACATCTTACAAAAAAGTTATGTTCATTTTGTATAGAGAAGCATGTTACAGACAGGTTAGCTCTTTAAAATATCTTGGTTCAAGCTTGAAATCGCACTTCGTGGGTCTTTTAACACTGGCCGAGGGTCACAGACAAAAGGCTGAATTATTTCCAGTAATAAGTCTTTTTGGTGTTAAGTGTAATACGTCTCCCCGCACTTCACCATAGTGCAGATTATATTTTTATTTCCTTTGTGTTCATTGAGCCAATTCTGGTTACTTTGAAAATCGAAAACCACTTGGGCCGGTGCTAGTGGGGTGTGTGTGGCTTCGCGGTCTCCATTGCTTCGTGCGAGGAGACTTGGTGAAACAGGGTTTTCGGTTTTCGATCTGTTTTTTTTTTTTTTTTTTTTTTTTTTTTGGTTTTTTTTTTTTGTTTCCAAAGGCAATTTTTTAGATTTTTATTTAAATTGATTCAGTTTTTGTTTTACCCATTTTAGTCTGGAGACCCCGAAAAAGGTAATTTGCAACCAGTAAAGACCCAGATCAGACGCCGTACAATGCGGCGTCTGATCAGGGTCTCCCGATTGTTTGCAAATACAGTCGACTCTCGTTATCTCGAATTCCAAGGGACTCTCTGAAACACTTCGAGATATCCGTACCTCGACATATCAGATTTGCGGAAGTGAAGAAAACAATAAATCGAACAACCACATTTAACAAATGAATATGTAATTTGACTCCTGAAGTTAGAAATATATATATAAAATAATGTGGAAAAGGAGCAATTTCTCCTGTTTTTCACAATATTTTGGTACCTGTTTTTAGATTTCCATGTTAACACAGGGACCTGTATTTCACTTCGACATAAGCGGTTATTCGAGATAATCGAGTTTGAGATAACGAGGGTCGACTGTAGTTTAGCCATTTTCTTTAAAAATATCTACATCACATAGCCTGACATACCTAAAATTGAATTTGGACTCTTCCAATATATAGTGTTAGGAGAGTTTATTCAGTTTAAAATGGGTTAAATAATAAAACAGCAACCTATGTCCGGTTTTAGATGATCTACATGAAAAAAAAGGCAATGGAAAGTTAGGAGTCAACGCTAGTGTTTCTATTAAGGTATAACCGTTTGATGAGTTAACATTATTAGTTTACTTCTTAATGCGTAATAGTCACATATATAGGCTATAAAGGCTGAAAGGCTTCAATGGTGTCAGTAAAAGCAAACGTTTCGGTAATGCAGATGCATCATCATCTGGTAGAGGATATACCCAGGCACTGCTGGGACATGGGTTGTGTTCAGTCAAGCGAGACGTTCGCAGTTACTCGCAAACTATAGCAAATTTTCCATTCAGTTGGACGTTAGCGAACATCCGTGAACTCTTCTAACGCTGTTTTGGCATAACCAAAATGGCGACCTATGCGAATAAATTTTTGTATGCTTGCTCGTAAGAAAATATTGAAAGGTTTACTGGGTTGATATTATACATTCGATCTCTTATAAAATTAATTATCGTTGATATAATTTATTCGATCTAATATCCCAGTCAGCATTCTACGTAAATCTATATCGGGCCGTCATCGGCCCGTCAGGGTAGCTGACGGGCCGATGACGGCCCGATGTAGATTTACGTAGAATGCTAGCTGGGATCATGTCCCGTCAACGAGAATATTAACGGCTACTCACAAATTTGAGTAGCTTTATTGAATGCAGTCCTGGTAGGTATACCGCTTGACAGGTAAACTAGTATTATGCCTATATGCGTTATAGTCATATCCATAGGCTACAAACGCTGAAAGCCTTCAACGATCGTCAATAAAATCTCCATACAAGTAGAATTTTATGTAAGGCAATTGCATAGAACATCCGGTAGAGGATATACCCAAGCACCACTGGTACGTAAGGTATACGAGCTCAGGTTTTTCGAACGTTCGTTTTATTTACACGGACATATCGAGGGTTGAGCGCAAGACTATGGTAACTGAAACATATTTTTGAAACCCTTGTTTAGGGGCAACTTGGACCCCTTTGTAAACAATGCAAATTTAGGTGCCATTGCTCATACGAGCAATGGCACCTAAATTTTCATTGTTTACAGAAAGAAATGTTGTAATCTTCATAACGCCTTCATGGTGAGGAGATTAGATTTGGGGAAAAACAACCATCTGACTTACGCCAGTCTTGCGCTCAACCCTCGATATGTTCTTTATTAACAAACGTACGTAAATATGAAGGGGATTTGATGCACCTGGTAGATTTTCCGCCATTTTTACAAGGGAGACAAATTTTGTGACTTCCTCTTTGCTTTCCTGCAAAAGAAGTCCTGTCGAATAAAGGGTATTCTTTTATTGGAAAGAATTTGCTCCACATGAGTCTATTGTAAAAAGGAAAGAAATTGTTCCCTATGTCTAATCTAAAATGAAAGAATTTGCTCCCATAGAAACCAGGGCCCAGTTGTTCAAAGCGTCGTTAGCTTAACGAGCTCGTTAAGGGTCATTTCGTTAACTGTTTTAGCAGATTCAATGCAAAATATTCTGATATTTTTTGCTGAAAAAATGTGGGTAGCTGCAAAAGCTACTCATTTTTTCAGCAAAAAAATTTCAGTATATTTGCGTATCACTCGATGTAAATTTTAACGAATCGTTAGCTAACGATGTCGTTAGCTTTGAACAACTGGGCCCAGGTGCTTTAACAGTTTGACAGAGTTGCCTCGCTTTGAAGTGTATCCGCATCTCTCCACTAGACCTACAACTTTCCAATACCACTTATGCCGGTGCTAGGGGGCGTCTGTAGCCTCGCAAACTACATTGTTGCATATGAAGAGACTTGATAAAACCGATTTTCGCTCTTTTGTGTATTCTTTGTTTCCAAAGACAGACTTTTAGATTTTTCTTTTACTTCACTGCATCTGGTGTTAAGTGCCGTGTGGCGGCCGTAAAACGTCTCCCCGTACTTCAACATAGTTCAGTTTATATTTTATTCCCTTTGGGATTATTGAGCCCATTCTGGTTACTTTGAAAATCGAAGACCGCTTAAGCCAGTGCTAGAGGGCGTATGCAGCCTCGCATACTACATTGCTGCATATGAAGAGACTTGATAAAACCGAGTCTCCAATATCCGCTCTTTTGTGTGTGTGTGTGTGTGTGTGTGTGTGTGTGTGTGTGTGTGTGTGTGTGTGTGTGTTTGTTGTTTTTTTTTTTTTTTTTGTTTCCAAACGCTACCTTTTAGATTTTTATTTTGTTTTTTTTTTCATACAAACTCATTGAACTTTCGCTTAATGACGTATGAGTGCATATGAATATGTCTTATGTTTGCAGGGACGTTGTTCATCTGGTTGGTATTGGGATCCTTCTTATACAACAGTGAGTCTCGGTTTATTTGTAAACATTTATATAAACATGTATGCGTGTGTGTAAGTGTGTGTTTTTAAGAAACATAAATGTGAACATTATACAGTGAATAAACAGAGGATATTTACATTTTTGCTGGGTATACCATAAATATTGTCATCGAGTGTAATAAAAACATCAGTATTTTCACGAGTGCAAAGCACGAGTGAAATTTTAAATGTTTTCATTACACGAGATGAATATGTTTATGGTATTCACTGAAAAAGAGTACATTTCCTTTTTTTATTTTATTGTTTACAAGCCGTTTCTGACGTCATAACTAACGTCACCAAACAAAACATGAACGTAATGGCGTCGACGTTCAGTGCTTAACACGTGAAACGCTGGAGAGACAAAAACAAAACGTTTTGGCAAATCAAAATATCTTGACACATAAATGTTCCTTACATTCTTACTAAGAAAATGCATACCAATACTTGATAGTTTAGTTCAGAAACAAAGAAGTTAGAGGTGTTAAAAAAAACTGAAGTGGAGGTAACATCCTTGAAACAATGAAGAAAACCGAGGTCGTCCAAAGCGAGGAGTGAAAATATAAATCGTATCAGTCACTAGTGAAATGGTATGATATCAATTCACCAGTGATTGATACCACTTTTATTTTCACCAGATATGCACTAATTTCACCGCTAACAATAAAATAAAAGTAGATATGGAAATATTAAAGGAATGAATTTTATATTCGTGGATCTTATAGGTGTGTAAACTTTGGCGAATCACTCACTAACTGAATAAAGCCCGAAGTGCTTAATGTTAAGTTTGTGAGTGATTCGCTGGAGTTTACACATCGATGAAAATCACAAAAAGTAATAATTCATTACTTATAATTCCAATTTTGTCATCAAAATGTTACAAATGTTGTTAAAAATATCAATCTCTTGAGACCGCGGGTGGGTGTATAGATCTGACGGACTCCTCTGGACTTTTTGAAGTGTACAACGTTTCCTTTAACGAATCAAATTGCATGAATTGTGTGTAAAGATGAGCTGAAAAGTCACAATAAAGGAAAAATAAGGAATACAATCCTCCTAAGACACAAGGGCCCACTTGTTCAAAGCATCGTTAGCTTAACGAGCTCGTTAAGGGTCATATCGTTAACTGTTTTAGGGGATTCAATACACAATATTCTGATATTTTTTGCTGAAAAAATGTGAGCAGCTTTTACACTGCAAAAGCTACTCACATTTTTTCAGCAAAAAAAATCAGCATATTTGCGTATCACTCGATGTAAATTTTAACGAATCGTTAACTAACGGTGTCGTTAGCTTTGAACAACTGGGCCCAGGGTTTTAATTATATGAAAGTGCAACTCAAAGCAGCACTTCATAAAAACAGAACGAACAAACGGGCGCACAAAAGGAGAGAGAACGAAAAAAGAAGCGGAACTGCAATGGAAATACTGTACTGCTTTGGAATGATCCACAATAAAACCGTCGCTTAAATCTAGTTGGGTCGATTGTCTACAATCGAGCCACATTATACAAACGCCACAATGGTCCACTTGAAGATCCATCACCAATGAAATCAAACCGCGCGTTTGTACGAAATCCAGGAAACAGTTATTTATAGCCGCGCTATTTTTGTCGCTGTGAAAACAGAGTGCCGTGTAAAGATGATTATCTGTAAAACTTGGACTGGGACATTGGCAAATAGTGCAGACCCAGATCAGACGTCATCTTTGGGTGTGCACGGTTCTTAAATTACAGGAAGTTAAGGGTTAAATGAAATAATCTTAAGTCCCCGTTCAGGACTATTTTCTCGACAATCGACCCACCAGTGCTATTAGTGCTTCGGCCATTGTTCGGTCAGTTTTCACTAATAAGCCTGGTTTTATTCATTCCTACCATTTATTTGCCTAAATAAAGGAACTGAAAAGCGAAGTAAATAAACTTGTGGACCAAAATTTGTAACCTGATTTCATAAGAGCCCGAGCACCTTTTTTTCCTACAAGATTACATGTGCGCACAGCAAAGTTTCAGATCAGCCTGCGCTTAAGACTGCACGAATGCGCAGGCTGATCTGAGTCTGCTCTGGGCGCACATAAAAGCTTTATGGAAATGTTGTTTCCCGGCTCATGCGTGTTTTATTATGATATTTCACTGTAGGTGTAGAGAACCACTTTGCGGACCAAAACATACATGTATTTGTGTTTCGGAGTTGCATCAAAACTAAAGTTAACTTTTCGTGCAAGTAAATCTTCTTTTTTTTTTTTTTTTTTTTTTTCTGCTGACCTATTCAATGGAGTTCTTCATTTGTACATCAGTTTAATATAAAGATCAAACATGGTTTTCATGCATTAACATTCGCCAGTTCCCGTGGGAGGTGTTGAAAACCGCGGCCGAAGGCCGAAGGTCAACACCTCACAAGGGACCTGGAGAATGTTAATGCATTGAAAAACCATGTTCGGTCGCTATTATTGCATAAAAACTGAAAACATTTGCTAAATTTCGCGTTATTTTTTGCAATATTTTGTTTCGCCTTTTCACAGATGTCTCGCGAAAGTAATTTCCGCGGACTATATGCTCGTTCTAGGACCGGGCAATACACATCTCGTAACGGCAGCAAATCTGTGGCCCCGGTACGATCATATTGAAAGTTGTGTAGCCGTGCATTAACAGCGTGTGAATTGCCTTGTTAATACACGGCTTTTCGCCGGTTAATGCACGGCTATTAATAACGTGCGACACTGCTTTTTATGCAATAATTACTGTAAATGTGTCGGTTTGTTTGTTATTATTTGTCCCTCATATGTTCGTCTTTCGGCGCCTCGTTTCGTGATTGTGGCTTTCCTGGGCAGTTTCATTTATATGTTTGCCGTATTTTCTTTGATCGAGACCATTTATGCCCCCAAGACTTGCTAGAGGGAAGAGTGAAATTTCCAATGTAATGTAATACGTACCGATTGAAACAAGTGAATACAGAGAGACCTTGGCGTCCAAAATGCTCAAAATAAGATATAAAAAAAAAAGAAAAAAAAAAGTCTTACGGCACTATGGACGGGCTTTTCCACAGAAGAATAAATAAAGACAACCTATCACTTTGGAAAAAAAATAACCAAAAGGTAAACCTCTGACGACGCCCGACCGCCCGGACATTACTGTTTTAAAGAACAGAATTTTTCCATGAAAAGCCTGTCCAAAAATACAATGTTTATCAAAAAAAAATGCTGGTTTCTGATGTGGTCACTTGTAAGTATATAGAAGAGACTCAGTCTCTGAAGCTACAACCTGCATAGGTGAAAAAAACAAAATCAAATGTTATCCCCTAAAAGCAACGACCTGCGTAAGTGAAAAAAATCAATTTTGGCTGCAGAAGCTCTCGGCTTCAGGGGAGATAAGTGCGCAACGAAAAGTCAGAGTTGCCTCTCCTACTCGTGACATGCCTACTAGTCTTTATCTATACCATTTACCAAATATTATCAAAATATTTCAAACCATTAAGACGTTTTGAAGTGCACAAGAATTTGGCTTAGAAATTCCTTCAAGGGAGATAACAAGAAAAAAAGACAAAGCAATTGTTCTTCTTTTACGTGAGACTTTTTCTTGACTTGGTATATGTCCCGACCAAATATGATCAAATTATCTCAAGCAGTATAGGAGTTATGGCCTGCATAAGATTTCGGTTTCAGAGGAGATAAGTACATAACGAAGAAAGTGGTAATTGTCTCTCTTGCATATGACACCTCTTCTGGTCCTTAAATATGTCTATGGAAGCGTCCTAGTGCCAGGTGAAAAAATATTTAAGTCCTAGGTAGGAGATTGTAACTCCTACAGAAGATAATAACTCCTACATAGGAGTTAGTAACCTACGTAGGAGATAATAAGCCCTACGTAGTAGATAAAAAGTCCTACATAGGAGTTAGTAACTCCTACGTAGGAGATAATAAGTCCTACGTAGGAGTTACTAACACCTACGTAGGAGATAATAAGTCCTACGTAGCAGTTAGTAAGTCCTACGTAGGAGTTAGTAGCTCCTACGTAGGAGATAATACGTCCTACGGAGGAGATAGTAATTCCTACATAGGAGATAATAAGTCCTACGTAAGAGATAATAAGTCCTACGTACTCCTACGTAGGAGATAATAAGTCCTACGTAGGAGTTACTAACACCTACGTAGGAGATAATAAGTCCTACGTAGGACTTCCTTTCTCCTACAAAGGTGTTAGTAACCGCATTACAATGCGGAGAAAAACAATCTTATGTTGGTCATATTTCATTCCATAAAATACATCTATTTAATTGATTATTATTTATTTATTTATTTATTTATTTATTTAAATGATTAGTAATAGCAACAGTGATTTATAATTGTATATATGAATTCCGAAGAATAAATATTATTTTAGTCATGCTCAAAACGTTTTGTTTTTAAAAGAATTACGTGGGGCTTTAACAGTTTTTGCTGCATGTGTACATAGGGGTATGATATAGCTAATTATTAAACACTTAAATTCTCTATCATACTGAAATTTGATTAAGTCCGTGTTACTACCTGTTGACATGGCTTATACGTGCTTTTTTTTTTTTTTTTTTTTTTTGTTAGTGACAAACAGTGTGCAGACCTTAATGATCTGTAATGTAATGTCTGATCAGGGGCCGCGACTGCTGTTTGTTAAGGCGTGTCTATCAAAATACTTAGGTTAAATACTGTAAACCACTTTCTTCTCTAACCACCATCTGTCAGATTCAATAAATTGTTCACACCTTTTCAAACATTGGCCTAAAGCAAAGGTACTTGTTTCAAAAACAAACCTGGGATATCAGATGATCCTTTACCACACTTGCCCTTTATTTTTACAAGACCATTATAGTACCCACTGATTTGTCTAAACATTGCTGGCTAAGTGTAGAACCATGTAGACCCTGATTACACAATGTGTTACGTGACATCTGATCTGGGTCTACACTGTAAGCACAGGCCTCTCTGTCTAGAAACATAGGGTAGTAACAGTAATAACCCAAGGAAACGACATTTTATCCATATTTACTAACTACCCAACACAGAAACAACAAGAGTCTCTCCAAATAATAAAAACAAGATTAATAATACGTGCAACAATTGTAGTTCCAGATCAGCATGTGTATACATTTTTTTCGCTAATAGAATGTGCAAGTTCTATTCGCGTGCAGACTCTGATCATAAGCAGACGCACAGACTAATCTGGGTCTCCAGTGGTCGCATAATTCATAAAGTCCAATTTTATTTGAAAAGACTCAACCATCATTGTTTCTTATTTTACTCAGAGTTCTACAAAATATCAACAGGACATTCTATTTTTATTTTTATTAGTACATTGTTTTATAATAAAAAGATTGTTCAAACATGTGTAAACACAATTTTAATAACATCAACTGTGTATTTCCAGTATCTGTATCTAGATTTAACGCTGCCAGGCAGAGTCACATAGTGAAGTGTGAACCGGTTTAATACAACCTTCTCCAGGGACCTGTACCTCCTGGTTTCATTTTTCTACTTGACATCATACAGCTGAGAACCAGAAGCCTCAGGCCACTGGGCGAGGTTATAGTTTGATCTATAACCCATGCAATAAAAACAAAGTGGTCAAAATTTCAAATGAACATCAACATTTGAAAAGGACTATTACGGCAATGATCTAAGAATCCGAGCAGACAAATCGGCATCTTTAATTGTGTACCTAAAGAAACACTGATTACTGTAGAATACATTGATAAACAGTGAAAATCCTGATCAGAATGTGCAGTTGTGCTGTCTGATCTGGGTATTTCGTGTTTGCATAATACACAATCTCCCTTTTTCATAATCCGACACAAGTGTCCTTTATCTGAGACAGGTCACTGCAATTCTTTAATCTGTTTCTTAAGTTTGATTGGTAAACTGAAAAACGATTGTAAGGCAACATTTATGCATCAAGGAAAAACTGATGATATTCGTCATTTTCCAAGAAAGTAGGCTTTGACATATCATGCAAATTGTCTTCAATAGAGACAGTTTGCATGAACTGTCAAACTAATATTTAGGGTAAAATAGTTTAACCCTTAACCTTTACCACTCTCTGGGCTAATTCAGCAGACGATAAATTGGTGGTATTTGTCTTATTTTACCCAGAAAATAGGATTTGACATTTCATGCAAATTGTTTCCAACAGAGACACTTTGCATGAAACGTCAAACCCTTTCTTGTGTGTGTGTGTGTGTGTGTGCGTGTGCGTGTGTGTGTGTGTGTGTTCCTGAATTATCGTTCACTATTTAATTAATCAATAAGTTTTGTTTTCTTAGGTTAAACTATTGATCTTCATTTCAAAATCGTATTGAATTATTTATAACTACACACTATCTCCTACGTAGGACTTATTATCTCCTACGTAGGAGTTACTAACTACTAACTCCTACGTATGACTTATTATCTCCTACGTAGGACTTATTATCTCCTATGTAGGAGTTACTATCTCCTACGTAGGACTTATTATCTGCCACGTAGGAGTTACTAACTCACTCCTACGTAGGACTTATTATCTTCTACGTAGGACATTATCTCCCACGTAGGAGTTATTATCTCCTACGTAGGAGTTACTAACTCCTACGTAGGACTTATTATCTCGTACGTAGGAGTAACTCACTCCTACGTAGGACTTATTATCTCCTACAGAGGACTTGTTATCTCCTACGTAGGAGTTACTATCTCCTACGTAGGACTTATTATCCCCTACGTAGGACTTATTATCTCTTAAGTAGGACAAATATATTTTCGCCTGGCACTAGGACGCTTCCATATATGTCTCTACCAAAAATTATTAAAATATTTCGAACTATTAAGAAGTTATGGAGTGCATAAGAATTTGGCTTAGAAATTCGCTCAGGGGAGATAACTAGAAAAAATAAAGCAAAAGTTGTCTTTCTTGCATGCGACACTCTTCTGATATATGTCCCTACCAAATATTATCAAATTATCTCAAACATTATGGGAGTTATGGCCTGTACAAGTTTCGGCTTCAGGGGAGATAAGTACATAAAAAAGAAAGTGAAAGTTGTGTCTCTTGCATGAGACATGCCTAAATATACATACTCTCTTAAAAAGTAAAATATCATACAAAGTAACACTTCAGTTACCATAGCAAATAACCAAACACTGCGATAATAATAAAAACACACCTTACATAATGATACATTTACAGTCAATCATTGTTACAACGACAGCACATGCTTCTAAATATGTTGCCATTAACATTAATTTTCTGGTGTAAAAACCTTAATAAACAGACTGATATGGAGGAAAAGTCTTGTTTTATTATTGTTTCCTCAGTGAGGCGATTCTAAAAACATATCCAAAACGCATGTTTCTTACGTATTAAATTACAATGTTCTTGCATAATTTCTGATTTACTGTCACCTCTTGAGTGAAGGTTTCGTACGTCAAATTGTCGTTATAACGATTTTGTTTTCCGTTGCATCGAGTCTCGGTATAAAGAAAGTTGATTGTATATACAAATTATATTCAAAATAAACAGGACATTATTGTAGTATAAGTTATCACATGACCGTCAAGTTATTCAGTAAAATAACCTATGTCATAAAATTCATATGACCACACATGTAATAACACCTGCAAGGCTTTCCATTGGTTAGCCTAATTACCCTCATTAATATTCGTATTAAACCGCTTATTGATAGCAACCAAGACGGCGTCCGCGTCCGCCGATAAAATCATCACGAAAACATACCTATATAATTTTGACCCTCTTAAACCCCACTTTTCTATAGTTAAACTGGGGTTTACAGGGGTATACATTCTTTTTCTTATTTCTGCCCAAACATAGATTATGGTACTCATTAGAACCGCCTCGTCGAGGCGGTTCTAACGAGTATCCACAATCTATGTTTTGAGCAGAAATATGAAAAAAATATTAGAATTTTTATCTGAAAACTTTCAGTTTTTGGTGGTGAAATTTTCAGTATATTTGAATAGGCGTGTTTTCGTAATGATTTACTTTTGAAAGACATCCTGCCTTCAGTTTTGAAATGAACGATAAAGTTTAGATCAAAGGAAGGGGGAAGACACAGCACAAACGTAATATGAATAACATGACTACCAGAAATGTTCATGGTAGTTTAAATTCGAATATGAAATTTATGAAACTCGTCTGGTTATTTCGGTATTTTGCTCGCCTAAAGGATCGCAAAATATCGAAATTACCCAAACTCGTTTCATAAATTTAATATTAAATGACCACTCATGTAAGATCCTCTTTGTATAACACGTATAGCAAAGTATCTGATCCGCGTATTGATCAGGATCTATACTGTCGCGTATACACCGAAGGCAACTTTTCAAATGGCGTGGCTCAAATTTAATTAAATCACATAACGAAATGTTCCAATACTGTAGTTCAAAAGATGTTTGGACATGTTATCACCACTTTTACAATGAACGATTGTCTATGTCTAACCTGCTATATTCACCCTAAGTATTCAGATAGACAGGCAAACTATGTAGACTCAGATCAGACGCCGTAAGAAGATCCATCAACAGATAATCAAATGAGTTTGTTCAAATGTTTGGACAAATATGGTAGGGAGATAATGTTTGAACACTTTGGATAGATACATAAAGTGGCATCATGTATATTATTTCAGTATCCCACGCTATTATCTGCTACTCTTGCACAGATGTGACGTCAAATGCTGATTGTTTCAATGTAACAGAATGCAGTAAGAACCAGGTGAATTATCTAGGCGATTGATTACATTTTAAAGGGAGAGCACTCCAAAATGAAACTTGTTGGTTTCCTTCTCAACGGGAGACCACACTAGAAGGAAAGGAATCGGTTTCATGATAGAGTCAATCCAGTTTGTACCGACACTCGATACAACGACAGAATTCGTTATAATGATAGTTTAGCTGGCACGAAACCTTCGCTCAAGAGGTGGCAGTTACTCAGAAATTATACAAGAACATTGACTTTAATACTTCCAGAAACATATGTTTTTCGATATTCGTAAGAATCGCATCTGTAAGGCGATTGTTACAAATGTGTAAATCGTATGTTCTTTGAAAAAAATAAGTCTAGGTTATTGCATAGTTTTAAATTTCGAGTTGTCAGTAACCACTTTGTCGCAATAACCATTTCGGACCATATCTCACAGATGCCAGAATGAGACTGACCATAGTGTACACTGATCATGTATTTAATCAATGATATCACGTTTCATTTAATGGCTTATTGCGACAATGATAAAACAAAACCTTTATTACGTATCATTTTTACTCATAAAGGATTCTTTACAACAGAACATTCATTTTACTGGCAAAATCTTTGGAAACAATTAATGTCGTTGTAACAGAGGGTTCACTGTAGATGAAACACTCCTCAAAATAATGCTACTCTCAACAGGAAAAGATTTGCTCCACTGGGAGAAATTTAACTCCTTGTAGAGAAGGAAAAGTAAATTCTTTCACGTGAGGATTATCTGCTTTGGAGGTTTATACAATCAACTTAAAGTTTTAAGGAAGGTAATTCTGTTTCAGCTCACTTCTGAAAAGCGGTCTACTCTTAAAGGAAAGAATTTGCTCCCAAGAGGGAGCAAATTCTTTCCTTTTAGAGAAGACCAAGGGGGTTCTGATACAAACGATAAAGTATGGCTACAGAACAGTGCATCACACAGACGACAAGCACGGGCAATACTGACAAACCTGACCAATACGGAATATTGACAAACTCGACAAAGATGAGTCCGTGTTGGCCTGTATTAACCAAGTTGATCTGCACTGACCGAGTTTGTCTGTATAGACCGAATTTGTCAAATGTATGTTGAACTAGATATACTAGATAGTATATACACTTATCTTTTTGCATCAATTTTGAAAACGTGTTCTTTTCTTTTCTATTTTTTTTTTCGACTTATCAGTCACGACACCTTGTAATATGTATATACATATATATATATGTGTGGGCGAATCGTGTGTTGCAGCACGAAAGGCAAAATGTACCAAAGGCAAGAATTCTTGCTTTGGTACCAAAGTTGCTCTATAGGCAATGATACCAAAAAGCGTCACCATTGGCAACAACATTAAACAATCATGCACTTTCGATTCATTAAACCGTGTCTTATATTCAGGAATAGTGAGGACAGTAGTAAAGATTTTGTTGTAGATTATAGTCTGAAAATGTAAAATATTCGAAAAGAAAGTTGCCACAGTGACGCTTTTTGCAGGAAAAATGCTATTTTTCGCTCAAGTTAAGGCTTTATTATCATTATTATTATTATTATTATTATTTCTAAATACATCAGTGAGCATACTCGTAGAAGACAATGTGAGTAAATCTAAACCAGAACTAAAAGTAGCCAATGTGAAAAAAGGCATCTCCAATACTGAAGCAATTTTCGCACCAGGGCGAATTTGTTCTCGGCCTAACATCTTAAAAACGTTGTTTACAGGGTAAAGACATTTTTCGGCTACAGAATATGCTTGAGTGAAAATTATGCATATATCCATAGCTGTAGATTACATACATATGTACAAAATAAGAGATTCGACAGAAAGCGGGAGCATCTTAAATCGCCTATATCAATGTCTCGTGCATAATCCTAAACATTTCCGTAAAACAATTACGATTTCACTCGAAGTCAAAATCGTAAATACGGCGAGATATGAGGTGAGTTTCAAATCCAGTTTTTAACCCTTAAAGCGCCAGTCACAACTATTGTCGTCTGCTTTGTCATCTGCTTGTGATTTTAAAAGTCATTTCTGCAAACAGTGTGGACCCAGATCAGACTTAAGGAGCAGTCTGATAGCAGTCTGATCAGGCTCCACACTGTTTGCCTGTATGCAAAAATAGGTTTGAAAAATCTGCAAGAATATTCAGCAGACGACATAAACAGACGACATTTTCAGATGCAGTTTTTCTTGGAGCTTTAAGGGTTAACGAAATATTTAACAGGTAAAACCTGTCCTCAAATATTGAGGATACGTCAACTTGGGGAGCCATTGTAATCCTAGGCCCAGTCGTATCCATTTAAGGACAAGTTTGGTGAGGAAAAAGGGTGTCCGGAAAATTAGAGTGCAAGCTGTAATTGAGATATGATAATTATTAGTAAAGCAAAGTACATTCATTCTATATATTTCCTCCTCAAAATAAGAGCCGCGACAATAGAAAAGGCGTCTTCGTGGTAAATGCAAACGGCAAAGATCCAGGTCAGCTAGAGGAGATATACATTCTAATCAGGAACTTTGGTGTCCTTCGTTATACTCTACAGTAACCCAATTATTAAGTAATTGAATGGAACTATACAAAAACAATAAAAGTGGGAAGACTGGTCAGTTAACCGCGTACATTTATCCTCTGTGTTTCCATCTCATAATAAGACAATAATACAGTCGACTCTCGTTAGCTCGACGTCAAAGGGACTCTCTGAAATACTTCGAGATATCCGTACCTCGACATATCATATAGAAAAAATAAATCGAACAACCACATTTAACAAATGGATATGTAAATTGACTCTTGAAGTTAGAGATATATTGAAAATATTGTGGAAAAGAGGAGAAAATGCATCTAAGGAGCAATTTCTCCTCTTTTTCACAATATTTTGTTGCCTGTTGTTAGATTTCCATATTGAAAAGGGACTAGATTTTTTACTTTGAGATAAGCAATTTTTCGAGAAAAGTGAGGTCGTGATAACGAGAGTCGACTGTATCAAAGTTATCAACATGTCTGTGTTGTGTTGTAATAATCAAACTGCGTCAAATAATTCTAGCATCTTTTGTATCTAGTCCTGTTTCAGTCGAGCGGATGGCTTTCCAACAGGAGAAGTAAAACACACCTTCGGATGTACAAAAAATCAGGTATAGCAATTAGTTTTGAACGAAAGCTATATTTCAACGTCAATGACTCGACCACCAATGGCTTATATACCGCGGTTGATTCGAACGCGTTTTTTGAATCCCTATGAAATTCTTTCGATAGCTCAAGAAAACAACTATTTTGGAGATATTTAAGTCAAATTCCCTTATTTTATCTTGAAAATATATACAGTCGAACCTCGATAGCTCGAACACCGATGGCTAATTTGAACTCGTTTTTGAATCCCTACGAAGTTCTTCCGATAGCTCAAGAAAACAAATATTTAGGGAATTTTTCTTATTTTATCGTGAAATTGTATGTTGTGTGTACTCATTAGAATCACTTCATCGAGGCGATTCTAATGAGTATACTCAACATACAATTATTGTGTAGAAAATCGAAAAAAAATCCCTAAATTATCGCCACTTGCTTCCTGACTTGGCTCCATAATTAACCCTCAGTGGCTCGAACCACCCATGCCTCGAACAATTTTCTATGGCCCCAAAGATGTTCGAGCCATCGTTCAACTGTATTGAATGTACTCATTAGAATCGCGCCATTGAGGCGGTTCTAATGAGTGAACTCAACATATCATCATTTTATAGAATGTCAAAAAGCCATCCCTACAATATCCATATTTGCCTTTTGACCTGGCGCTATTATTTACCCTCAGTGACTCGAACTACTCATGTCGAGAACAAATGTCCATGATCCCAAAGATGTTCGAGCCATTGAAGCTCGACTGTAGTTATGTTTAAAGCTTAGGCGGTCTTGCACCGTCCCCGTTCTTCACTGTAGTGTTATACTTCTGGGCCTTTACATTCAGAGATATTTGAGAATTTATACGAGGGCCACTGAAGCGGCCTTATTGACCGAAACTAGCTAGAATAGCCTAGAAAACTAAGACATTTGAGCTCCTTTCATTTTTGGTAAGTGTTCATTGTTCTGAAAGACCTGAAAGACCATTCCTTTTGGGATCCATTTATCTTTATTACAGCTGGCGTTAATGTTGTATGGCTGCCGACAAACATCTCTACATGTTTCATTATAGTACAGTTGACATATTGTTTAGAATGTTTAGATGTTTAGAAATTGATATGAGCTTTGATAGAAGCCTTATTGGTGGAAACTATATATATCTAGTCTAGACCAGAAAAAATCAACACTTCAACTATTTTTATTTATTCATTTATTTATTTATTTTGCGTTTTCATTTCTCTCACCGGTCATTTCTTTTAGATACTATGTATATGACAATGGCGACCGGATAGAGCACAGAACGGTAGGTTCCAGCCCTGCATTTTTCTCACCCTATGATATTTGGCGGCTTAGTTAGGGTCCTCGACTGGGGATGCGGATATGTGGGTGTGCATATCTCACTGATTCGCCATGGTTCCGACCAGATTTCAGGACGTAACATTGGCCGTATTGCTCAGTCAGTAGAGTATCGTAACGGTAATCTGAGGGCCCGGGTTCAATCCCCAGTACAGCTCCTTCTAAGATCTATCCAAGCAGTCTGATCAGAGTCTGTAGTGGACTTACTTAATCTGAGGATTCCGGATTCAAGCCCCAGTACGGCTCATCCTGTGGTCTATCCGTGCAGTCTGATCAGAGTCTGTACTACTGGACTAACATATTGTTTGAACTTTTACAGACTTTAAAAGCCAGTAATATGGACCCTGATCAGTATGTCCGTATTTATTGACCCAGCTTTTGCTTCACTGGTCGACTGTGCCATACGGTCGGGTTTTTTTTTTTGTTTTTTGTTTTTTTGTTATTCTTTTTTTTTTTTTTTTTTTTTTTTTTTTGTTTGTTTGTTTGTTTTTTTTGGGGTTTTTAAGTGAACCCACGCTACAACAACAGCATTTGCTAAAAAACATACAATTAAATTAAGTAAATTTATTTAATCATTACGAAAACATGCCTATTCAAATATACTGAACTTTTACCACCAAAAAATGAAACTTTTCAGATAAAAAAACTGATATTTTACAAATTTCTGCTCAAAACATAGATTGTGGGTACCCGTTAGAACATTATTTCTGCTCAAAATATAGATTGTGGGTACTCGTTCTAACGAGTACCCACAATCTATATTTTGAGCAGAAATAAGAAAAATAATGTATACCCCTGTAAACCCCAGTTTAACTATATAAAAGTGGGGTTTACAGGGGTCACAATTATATAGGCATGTTTTCGTGATGAATTTGCTGTTGTAAACACTTCCTAATGTGCAGATTAATATGTGAGAAAGGCCTGTTATTATTTCTCAAGGAACATATGCTTTGGATATTTGTTAGATTGCCTCATTGAGACGATTCTAACAAATGTCCAAAACATCTGTTTTTTTGAAATTTCAAATGCAATGTTCTTGCATAATTTCTGATTAACTGTCATCTATTGAGCGAAGGTTTCGTGTCAGTCAAATTATTATTATAACAAATTTTGTCGTTGTATCGAGTGTCGGTGTATTGACTGTACTGCGAAGACTGTGCGGAATAGTCTGTGGCTTCAATGATCCATATGACAACCATATTTACCTGTCCAAACTTCCCACCCGTCCAAACGTCTCAAATTCTACTCAGATATAATTTTGGGTTTGCATCTTGTTTTAGGTACCAACAACAGCTAGTCAGTCAAACCCAGGACGATTCACATTTTGTAACAGGGAATGCGCAACAAGTTTTTGTAATCTTCAGCTTTGCTCCATGAAAGGTAACAATTTACTCAATTTTCAAAAGAATTTCAACTTTGCTACATGAAAGGTAACAATTTACTCATTTTTAAAAGTACTTCAGCTTTGCTCCATGAAAGATAACCATTTTACTCAATTTTCAAAAGTACTTTAGCTTTGTTCCATGAAAGATAACCATTTACACGATTTTTAGAATTACTCGTACTTCAGCTTTGTTCCAAGAAAAGGTAATCATTTACTCAATTTAGAAGTACTGTGAGAAGCTAAAAGCATAAACAACAACAAATCCGTTGAATCGAGTGCATTTGAGTGGTCCAGACTTTTGAAGGCCGTTTCAAATATCGCGTGTCGAAAATCAAACCTTCTGACTAAACGATTCAAAATTATAACTGAAATTCAATGTCTTAAAATTATATTGACAGAAAATATATATCGACTCTTTCATAAGTAAACTGAGAAGAAAATAATCATAACTAGTAAACTTACAATCAATGTTACCTAAAACTCTAGCATGTTATTGTCTATACTACGATTACAAAAATCACATCAAAGGTCAAGTTATGCAACGTACAAAGAAAAGAAAAACAAATAATATAAAACATAAAATAAAGAGAAAATAAAATAAAATAATTTCCCATGCCTTTGAAATTGCCTTACAATTTGAACAGTAAATACCAGGTTACTCACAGTGGCGAGCTCATAGCAAATTAACTCTTTCACTCGCATAGTCAATGATAATAGGCTTTTGCAAACAGCGTAGATCCAGATGAGACGGCTCATATGAGCCGTCTCATCTGGATCTACGCTGTTTGTCATTCAGTCTTTCAACTTTACGTATAAACTTCTTTTCAAGCAATAGTTTGTTAAAAAAGAAAAACAGACGACAAATGTCGTCTGAAATTTGGCGCCGAAAGAGTTAAGGGGAATGGATACACTTTAAGGGGATGCAGCTTTGTCAAAAATGTTTTGCCTCCCTTTCTGAATAGGAGTCTATTCTATTTTTTATTAGTTTGTTTTGATCCAAAGGATCCTTCCTTCAGAATGTATTTACGTAATAGTTTTTTGTTTTTTTTTCGCTAATTTGACACGCAAAATATACGCAATCATGTTTGTAAAATTATTTACTACTGAATCAGAGTTGTACGGAACCCGGAAAGGGATATGTTGGTTTTATTTTTGAAAATGTTGCGACAACGTTTTATCTTGTTCGGACAACTTAATAACTTGTTAGGAAAACATAATATCTTGTTCTAACAACTTAATATCTTGTTTGCATAGCATAAGTATCTTGTTCGGACGACATAATATCTTGTTTGGACGACATAATATCTTGTTCGGACGACTTAATATGTTGTTCGCACAAGAAAATAAGTTGTTCGCACAAGATATTAAGTCGTTCGAACAACTTAATTATGTGGTCCGGCATGTGTATTTCGTTCTTTTTAGTTGTTGATGTCAAAACAAATAGATAAATGAGTCGGGACACAGCATTTCTTACATGACTACATGTGCGCCCAGCGTAGACTCATATTAGCTTGTGCATCCACACAGGCTAACCAGAGTCTTCTCTGTCCAACAGGATACGCTTCGAGCCCTTGGCTACCCACAAAATGCCTTGTGAAGACTGATCAGACTGCGCGGATGTGCAGGCTGATCTCAGTCTTCGCTAGGTCTACATGCAAACTTGCTGGAAATGCTGTGTCCCGGCTCAAATTGGGATGAAAAAAAAAATTATATTCCATTATAAGCCATCTAGTGTATTCTGAGTTAAAGTTGTTTTTTAATAGACAGCTTGAAAATAGATGCATGTAAATAAAGTGACCTGCGAAAACCGAAGTCAGCCAGCACATCTGGGCGAGGGCTCTGGCATAAATATTTACCGCTTTCTTTCAAGAGACACTGTATTGATGTTCTTCTTGGTTATTTGCCTGTGTGATAATATTTGTCTGCATATTTTAGGAAATGCTACTTCTCGACCAAGATGTGTATCTTGCGACCTAGTAAGGGACCCAGCAGAGTGTGAAACTGTTGTGCAATGTAACAAAGATGAGGTACGCTTTCAGTTAACCCTTTCAACCCTTAGATTCTGATTTGGACTCCTCCATCTTTGAATTTGGACGTACCCACTGATGCAAATAGGGATTTCGGTCTAAATTCAAAACCAAAATGGCAAACAGTGTAGATTCCGATGGCAAACATTGTAGAGTCAGATGAGACGGCTCATAACGAGCCGTCTCATCTGGATCTACAATGTTTGCAAAGTTTCTGTTTTGGTCTGCCGGACCAAAAGGCTTAAGTCCATAAGCAAACATAGATGAAGGTATACAAAAGATGGAATGAAAATAAGGATATAATACGTTTATTTCTATTCCTGGTCGCATAGAACACTTTTGCAAAAACAACAACAGCAAAAATAACAACAAAGAAAACACGAACACTGAATATGCTTCAAATTATAGCATTAACACTTAGTTTGCTAACGCACCATCTTTCTGATACTTTATAGTATGTATGTATACTTGCTTTTATTATAGAATAAATTATTTTTTATTGTAGATTTTGTCAATGTGTAAACGCCGGTAAATTACTCACAAACTGAATAGATCCATTCAGTTTGTGAGGGATTCTCCGGCGTTTGTACATCGATAAAATCCACAGAAATTGAAATTTGTTTCTTATAATTTCAACTAGGTCATATTTACGCCATAAACATGAGTAAATTAGTTTATTTTAGAAATTTGCCTGAAAAAAAAAATAGTTTCGGAATTCCTGCTCATTGGATTTATCGACGTATAAATCACGTTTTCAAATTGCTCTTGGTCAATCAGACTGCGCTAATTAATTGTTTGCGTGTTGTATTTGAATTATATGGTTTTCAATTTTACTTCTCGCACCAGATACATATGTCATAGATTCTTTAATAAATGTACCAAACCCTGTCTGTCATTACGAAAACACGCCTATTCAAATATATAGAATTTTTCACCTCCAAAAACTGAACATTTCAGGAAAAAAAAAAACACTGATATTTTTCATATTTCTGATCAAAACATAGATCGGCGAGGCGGTTCTAACGAGTATCCACAATCTATGTTTTTGAGCAAAAATAAGAAAACTAATGTATACCCCTGTAAACACAAGTTTTACTATATAAAAGTGGGGTTTAAGGAGGTCAAAATTATATGATGATTTTGGTATAAGTGACGACTCTTCGATACAGTAAAACTTCAATGACTCGAACACCGATGACTCAGTTACGGTGGTTGATTCGAACTCGTTTTTGAATCCCTAGGAAATTCTTCCGATAGCTCAAGAAAACGAATATTTAAGGACATTTTAGGAAAATTTTTATCTTTTTTATCATGAAATGTATTTTATGTGTGCCATTACAAAAACATGCCTATTCGAATATAGAGAAAATTAACCTCAAAAAAAAACTGAAAATTTTCAGATAAAAAACTCTGATATTTTTCATATTTCTGCTCGGGGAGGCGGTTCTAACGAACACCCACAATCTATGTTTTTGAGCAGAAATAAGAAAATTCATGTGTACCCATGTAAACCACAGTTTAACTATATAAAAGTGGGGTTTAAGGGGGTCAAATCTATAAAGGCATGTTTTCGTGATGAAACACACAACATTCCCTTATTTTATAAAATATCGAGAAGACAGCCTTAAACTTATTCCCAATTTGCCTGCTGACCTGGCGCTATGAAACGAGCATCTGAATGATTTTGTTGCTATGTTATTGCATAAAAAGCAGTGTCGCACGTTATTAACAGCCGTGCATTAACCGGCGAAAAGCCGTGTATTAACAAGGCAATTCACGCGCTGTTAATGCACGGCTACGCAACTTTCAATATGATCGTACCGGGGGCCACAGCTCTGCTGCTGTTACGAGATGTGTACTGCCCAGCCCTAGAATGAGCATAGTCCGTGGAAATTACGTTCGCGAGACATCGGTGAAAAGGCGAAACATAATAGTGAAAGAAATAACGCGAAATGTTGCAAATGTTTTCAGTTTTTATGCAATAATAGTGGTCGAACATGGTTTTTCAATGCATTAACATTCGCCAGGTCCCGAGGGAGGTGTTGAAAACCGAGGCCGAAGGGACCTGGCGAATGTTAATACATGAAAATCCATGTTTGATCCCTATATTTAATTTTTAGTTTTTTTTAACAATTTTGAAAGTAAACAATCCGATAAATTATATCTATATACAAGAATATAAATGAAAGTTATTCTAGCTCAGGAAATTTCGACACTTCAACTATTTCCATTTCTGTGTGTGTTTTCGTTGCTTCAGGGACCATTTCTTTAGAATTTATTTATCTACACTACAGCTGTGCTTGTGTCTTTTAGCGGTGATAAAACATCTACCCCGTACTTCACAATAGCGTAGATCCTAAAGGCTATATTCCTGTTAAAATCTATTTATCTTGCCGATACAACTACCGTGTGCCGGCCGAAAAAGTCCTCCCATAATTTCACTATATTAGGAAGTTAACCCTTGTTATGCTGAACCCGTATATACCCTGCCATCGCAAACAGTGTACATCCAGGTTAGTTGGTTTCTGAAGAACTGATCTGGATCTGCACTGTTTGTCATTAAGTATGCGAATTTATAGCAACAATCTGGATCAAGCAATCTGATTGACTGAAAATTAGAAGTGGGCTTGGCATCTTAGTTTATTCAGCATGACAAGGGTTAATATTCTGATCCTTTGTGATCTCTGAGCCCATTCAGGAACTTTTCAAATCAACATGAGGGTCCGAATTAATCCTAAACTATCTAGTCTGGTCCAAAAATCTTGCCACTTCAGCTATTTCCATGCGTGCGTGTTTTCGTGTGGGTGCGTGTGTGCTAATTGCTCTCAAGTGTCATTTCTTTTAGGTTCTATTCATTTTCACTAAACTGGTGCTCGGCGACTGTAAAAATCGCCCTGTACTTTACTATAGTGTAGTTTGTATTTTCCGGTCCTTTGTAATCATTGAGCTATTCCGGATTTGAAATAACTATGTGAGGGTCAATGACTGGACCATATTTGTCGAAACGAGCAGGACTGATCTGGAAAATTTCTACCCTTCAGCTGTTTTTAGTTTTGTGTGTGTGAAGGTTCAAATCTTTTAGAATCTACTTACACAAGAAAAACCACAATTATGTAGCGGGCGCCTAAAGAAGAAGGGATAACGAACAAACAATAACAAAACAAAATAGAATTACAATAACGAACGTAAGAACAAAGAATTTGAACATGGATCAGAGAACCTTCTATGAACAAGTCAACAGGAAAAAATATCATGCGGCTTAAAACAGTTTTGCTCCTTATCACCTAAAGCAACTGTAGACATTAACACAAGAATTAAAAACACACACACACACACACACACACACACACACACACACACACACACACATGGCAGCAAAACCAGAAAGTAAGCAAATCTGGCAGGCATTGATAACCGCAAAGCCAGCATTGATAGGCCTACAAGAAAACATAACATGAGAAAACGAACAGTGCGAATTCGGCAACGTATAGTGGTGATCACAATGCTAAAATTACAACAAGGAAGGTCCCTATCGGAATATCCGCCCAGGAATGGACGGCAGCATAAACTACTGAAGTGGGAGAAGTAAATATGAAGAAACCACTTTGAGGGCGACATTGCGCAAGCGTTGCTATGTTTAACCCTTTTATGCATTTGTAACGTTTAAGTAACAACAGTGTTGTTAATACATCGAAGTCACAAGAAAAATAATAAGATGAGGTCTTAACGCTTTCACCCTGGAGTTTCTGAAATGGACTCTTCCGTCATTGAATTTGGACATGGCCATTGATGCAAATAGGTTTCAGTCTAAAATCAAAAACAGAATGGCAACAGTGTAGATCCCGAAGAAGCAGCTGATACGAAAAAAAAAATTACTCTAAAGAGAAATGATACCCGCTATCAATTTTCGTTTATTACGTACGAAAAATGATACCAGTATCATTTTTCGTACATTACGTACGAAAAATGCTACCCGGTTTTTAGAGTTGCAATTTTCGAATACCAGTAGCCAGGCAAAATGATATCAATAGAAAAACGTCTTCGTACATGGTAAACCGCTTGTCGAAATTTCGTTTATTACGTACAAAAAATGATACACCGGTATCATTTTTCGTACAATACGTACGAAAAATGCTACCAGGTTTTTAGAGTTGCACTTTTTGAATACCAGTAGCCAGGCAAAATGATACCAATAGAAAAACGTCTTCGTACATGGTAAACCGCTTGTCGAAATTTGTTCCTAATATTCATACCGATTTTCTCGTTTGTTGTGTTTCTGTATATGACGGTTATAGGTTATATTAATTTGACAAAGTGTGCACATCCCCCGTGGTTTGTGTAATCGCCGTTATCTTGTGTTTGACGTTTTTGTAACAAATGTAGGTGGACGTTCCTTACCTCGATGTAGGCAGTAAGTGATCAGTTAATTGTGAATACAGTCAAGAGAATATGATTTGTGTATATATACCGTATTCGACCCAATTACCGCACTATGCACTTAGATTTTTCAAAAATACTCTGACATTTTGTGTAAAATATGTACCTACTATATTAAGGGTCCACTTTAAAAAGATCAGCGAATGACTCATCAAATGATGAAATGTGATTTCTTTGTGGTTGTTTAACTGATTTTCTTTATAGAAGCATATGTTGTTAGTACTCATTTGAATTGCATCGACATACCCACAACATATGCCTAAACTGGCTGTAATCTCTGAAGACTACGGTATTGTTTGATTGTGCGTTTATAGGGGTATGTGAGGTAATTAGGTCGAATACGATATATATAGAATGGGCTCAATGATAACAAAGGAAATATAATTCATTCAGGGTGAAGTATGGGAAGGCGTATTACGTCCTCCACATGACAAACACTAGTTACAGTGATTTCAAGTAAAAAATCTAAACGGTTGCCTTTATGCGAACCGGTTTTATTTTATGTATTTCTGTATTAAGAGTAGCATCGGGACTCAGGGTGAAGTTGGCTAGCTGTAAAAGTGCTTTAAACCCCCCGGTGGTTTATTCTACTGACCGTTCTAAGGTGGTGGTCACGGTGTTAGTCTTACTCTTCGTTGGTTTATGGTTTTTTTTCTACCAGGCGATTTGTTTTAAGTGTTGCCTGGTGTTATTTTGTTCTTGTGTTTTTTCAGTCATTTGAGCATTGCGATTACCTCGCTTGGGGAAGGGAGGAAGCTAATCTTAGTGCTTTTCGTACGTTTGTTCGATTTGCGCTTGTTTGGTTTTGTCTGTTTCCTCTTCCTCTTGGTGTCTGAGAAGGGTTGCGGCTTGTGACTGTGGCACTCTCTGGGCTTTTCCCTTACCTTTTTTGGAAACAAAGAAGACATAAAAGAATGAAAACCGGAGACTCCATATAAGGATCAAATATGGTTTTTCATACATTATCATTCGCCAGGTCCCGTCGGAGGTGTTGAAAACTGAGGCCGAAGGCCGCGGTTTTTAACACCTCCCAAGGGACCTGGCGAATGTTAATACATTGAAAAACCATGTTCGGTCGCTATTATTGCATAAAACTGAAAACATTTGTTACATTTCGCGTTATTTCTTGCACTATTTTGTTTCGCCTTTTCACTGATGTCGCGCGAACGCTATTTCCACGGACTATGCTCGTTCTGGGACAGGGCAGTACACATCTCGTGACGGCTGCAATTCTGCGGCCCCGGTACGAGCATATTGAAAGTTGCGTAGCCGTGCATTAACAGCGCGTGAATTGCCTTGTTAATACACGGCTTTTCGCCGGTTAATGCACGGCTGTTAATAACGTGCGACACTGCTTTTTATGCAATAATTTATTGTTTTCGCAAAGATCTGTTTTGGTCTGCAGGGATAAAAGTGTTGAGCAGTTAATATTTACAAGTGGAAACTGATTCACTTAATACATTTTAATCAATAATAACTTCCATAGTATAGTTTTATAATTTGGCATTTCAGATGTGTTATAATAAGAAGTTCTATGCATTTGGTGTCCAACGATACAGAATGGGTTGCATGAAGAAACAGGTACGTGGCATTCCGAACTTTCGTAAATAAATAATTTATATATGTATTTTTTTTATATAATTTTGTTTAACAGCGTTGTACCGTTTTGATGATTCCAATCTGTTTGTTATCGTGGAGTAATTTGTTTAAAATTTCCAATTCACTTCATGTTTATTTTGTTTATTTAGCATAGCTTCTATACTACACATAACATTTGGCCTGTATAACTGCAAAAAAGCCATAACTATCTGAGAATAACAATGTGTCTAGTAACCGATCGTGGCACCATTGATCGTTTTGTCATTCATTTTACTTATTTATTATTGCATAAAAAACAGTATCGCAAGTCATTAATAGCCGTGCATTAACCGGCGAAAAGCCGTGTATTAACAAGGCAATTCACGCGCTGTTAATTCACGGCTACGCAACTTTCAATATGAACGTACCGGGGCCACAAAATTTGCTGTCGTTACGAGATGTGTACTGCCCGGCACTAGAACGAGCATAGTCAGTGGAAATTACGTTCGCGAGACATTGGTGAAAAGGCGAAACAAAATAGTGCAATAAGTAATGCGAAATGTAGCAAATGTTTTCAGTTTTTATGCAATATTAGCGATCGAACATGGTTTTTCAATGCATTAACATTCGCCAGGTCCCTTGGGAGACAATGAAAACCGCGGCCTTCGGCCTCGGTTTTCAACACCTCCCACGGGAGCTGGCGAATGTTAATGGATGAAAAACCATGTTTGATCCCTATATTGTCTTCGCCCGTCTGCCGTTGCTCCGGAATCACTTTATGAAAGGCCATGGACTTGTCCAATGCTGTGGACCGCCTAACGTTATAATCAAGTATTAGCGTTCACAAAAAGCATAGCTTAGACCCTACTTTTTGTGAAAGCCAATACCTGTAGATCTATTATTTTAGCATAAACCCCTCATAAAGCTTCACTGCCAGAGATTTCCTGTCGTTCCTCAAATTCAACACCAAAGCGACATAATATTAACTGCATCAGGACAAAAGATATAAGGCTTGTATGCAGTCATAACATGCCTAACCGTACAACACATACACAGTTTAACCAGGCCATACGCAATTCATCTGAACATTATTTGGAACCCGGTTATTAAACGAAGAAGTATGATCTGACCAGATAGCGTCTTTTGGCTATCAGTTTACAGCACATTTGCAAAATAAACATTAAACGATTTACAATGGATATTGGATAATACAGTTTGTGGGTTACTAAATCCAAATTTATATCACCCTGACATTTTGTTGTTTTGACAACAGTGAAGATGCGCAGGCTGATCTGAATCTTCGCTGGGAGCACGTATCCAATGGTACGTTTTTGACACTGCGGACAACATACGTTCTATATCAAGGGGTCATTTGGAAACAAAGAAAACTTCAAAGAACAGTTTTATTATAAGATTTTTGCATAAATGAATATTATTTATTTTCAGTACTGTAGCGGACAGGCAGAACAAAGTGTGGAACTAATCGGGCGTCGAGATGTGCCTGCGACCACCGGTTGTTCGTTATGTTGTTCTGACGATCACTGTAACACGGTAGTGTGTGATAATCAAGGTAGGCAGCTTTGTCTTGTCAACTAAAAACAATAGAAACTCTTGGTAATCAGCCCAAACGAACAGCTCATTATAGATTTGTAATTTTATCAATTCTTCATTCGAATAGAAAGTGCCTTTTTTTCATGTGGCATTATCCTAATATTTCAGATACTGAAAGTTTCAAATCTAACTTTTAGCACAGTGCCAATTTTGAAAATCTCAAACTTCCCAATGATTTTCTACTGGCCGTCCTAAGGCGGTTCCCTGTTGCAATTTTTTCATTAAAACTCTTCGTATGACAGTCGTTAGTTTGCAGGGTTGCATATGGCCTAGTTCAAGCTTGAGTGGAATTCGACTTTTTTCAACACACCAGAATTGGATCTCTGATGCCAAGTAAAACAACTTCACTATGATAAAGTACAGGGAGACATTTTATGACCGTCACATGGCACTTAAACCATTGTAGTCGGGAGAACCCTAAAAGGGTAATTGGTAAACAGTGCAGACCCAGATCAGACGCCGCAGAACGCGGTGTCTGATCAGGGTCTTCACTGTTTGCAAATAGTTCATACATTTTTCTCTAGGAATATCTAAATCCCATAGCCGGACGTACCTAAAATTGAAATAAGACTCTTCCAATAAATATTGTGGTTGAGTCTATTCAGTCTACAATGGGTTTGCAGCAGTGAAGTCAAAATCTATAAAGAATGCCCTTGGAAAATATAAAAGAAGATGCCCTGGCTGGAGAAAATATGAGGAACAAACAATGACATATCAAACGCCATATATGAAACCTCCGGTGAGCGAACGAAGCAAGTTCACTTTTCAGGTTGCTACTCAAACTCAAGGTAACTGTGGCTATTTTTATAAAACAAAAATAGGTCATCACTCGCTCTAGCCCCTGCATTTATCAGTGAGTTTTAATATATCTTCACACAGTTGTTGGGCAATATCTCGACCAAGTTCAGCTTTCAGATTGCTGAGCTGAAGGTCAAGGTAGCAGTGGCTATTTTATATAAAACTTTGTCATCGCTCTAGTGCCTACGTTTATCAATGAATTTTAATATAACTTCTCATAAATGTTGGGTATGATAATATCTCGAGCAAGTTCAACTTTAGGTTGCTGGGTTCAAGGTCAAGGTAACTGTGGCTATTTTTTTTTTTTTTTTTTTTTTTTTTTCGAAAAAACTTTTTCATCGCTCTAGCCCCTGCATTTATCAGTGGATTTTAATAAACTTCACATAATTGTTGGCTAAGATAATATCTAGTTCGACTTTCAGGGTCCTGGGCTTAAGATCAAGGTTGAGCTGACTGAAATATTTTCTGTTATGTGAGATCCAACCTGAAATGCTTAATGATTACAATACTGTACCTTAATATCAAGATCTTATATGATCTTTACATTAAGGTCACAGGCTTTTTGTTTCTTCATTCACATAACTATTATATGTCCTGAAATAGCCCAGTTCAGTGTTTGTCCACACCAAGTAGTCTTATGCGAGGTGATTTGTATCGCCTGCGATGCCTTGTTTTTAATATGTATACATAAAGTGTTTCTTTTTTTTTTCTTTTTTTTTTCAAATATTATAAACATATTCATTTACCCTCCTTTGTCAGAAGCACCCCTCCTCTTTGCCGCAAATAATTTCTACGCCGAAACAAGACTCCCGCAAAAATATATAACATCAGAAACCGGTATGATACCTGTGAGCTTATTGAAATTAAATGTACGTTACGAATAAATTTGTTAAATGGACTGCAAATTGTGCCCTTACAGCGCCAATCACAGCTGCAGCAGAGGACAATTTTTATTTTTAGTTTTCAGAGAAAACAAGTATTGACATGTTATATGAATCTTCTGTCCTGCAGACGATTCATATGAAGTGTCAAGACTTATTTTCTCTGCAAAACAATAAAGATAGACATTTTATAATGTCGTCTGATTCAAATTTTGCTTGGCGCTTTAACTCGTTCACTGCCATAGTCGATAACAACAGGCTTTGCAAACAGTGTAGATCCAGACGAAACGGCTCATAATGAGCCATCTCATCAGGATCGACGCTGTTTGACATTCAGTCTTTCAGCTTTACATATAAACTTCTTTCCTGATTATACCCTTTATTCTGGGGTCCATGTCTGTTGGTCTGAACATTCTGATTCGTCATTTGTTTACGGACTTATGAGTTTGGATTACGGCTTTGGTACCATGACCACTACTACTTCCAATCAATAGTTTGTTAAAACAACAAAGCAGGCGACAAATGTAGTCTGAAATTTGGCGCCGAAAGAGTTAAAGGGAAATGCAACGCTGATTAAGACTGTATCTGAAATAAAAGATCTTGACAAACCATGCATTTTGATGTAAATTTTATCAAAATCAGGGCCCAGTTGTTCAAAGCGTCGTTAACTTAACGAGCTCGTTAAGGGTCATTTCGTTAACTATTTCAGCGGATTCAATGTACAAAATTCTGATATTTTTTGCTGAAAAACTGTGAGTAGCTTTTGCACTGCAAAAGCTACTCACATTTTTTCAGCAAAAAATTTCAGCGTATTTGCGTATCACTCGATGTAAATTTTAACGAATCGTTAACTAACGATGTCGTTAGCTTTGAACAACTGGGCCCAGATTAAAAATAAGATATGTAAAGAGGCTTGATCATATCAAAATTGCTTTTATGGGCGCAGCCAGTCTGAGTATTTAATGAGAAATAATGACGTCATAAAGCCTTGATTAAATATGCAAAACCTAAATAAATATTATTCGCAACAATTTAACTCTATGTATGTGTACAAAGTTTCTTAATGCACATTTCTGCACGTTAATTAAAAAATGCATTTTTTCTGTCATCTTGAAGATTTCATTTATTGGTTAAAATCATTTAGAACCTAATTGAATAATCAGAATGGCGGCGCCCTTAACAGTGGTTTTGAGATCTTTAAATTTCAATAGGTTTCTTTATTTTTATTCGATGTTGGTCGGATTTGCACCATAAAGCATGCCCTATAAAGATTTTTCATCTCAGATACATTCTTTACCAGTGTTGCCTTTTGCTTTGAGAATTAAGTACTCGAGATGTAAGTAGGTATGGAAGGAACAACAGAGTCTCCAAATAGACTGAGTTAATATATTCGACGCCCTCATATGTGTGAAATTTTTTATGACTAATTTTCGAGTCATGCTGAGTATAGAGAGCTCCTATTTGACAGATACAGTTTCGGGGCAGAGTGTCTTCTACGGAAAAATAACAGGAAAATCCATAATGGGACGGTGAGCGGGAAGAAACTGTGCTAAGAGGTGTCTGTCTGCGACCTTACTGTCGTAAGAAAATCAAATATTTTACATTACATAGCCAATTCTATTCTTCAAGCCTTTTCGCGGAATATTGAGGTTCTTGTATTTGTTTATACCTCTTTATACCGACACTCGATACAAAGACAAACTTCGTTATAATGACAATTTGACTGTCACGAAACCTTCGCTTAAGAGGTAACAATTAGTCACAAATTATGCAAGAATATTGTATTTAATACTTTAAAGAAACACTTGTTTTGGATATTTGTTTTAACAAATATCCAAAACATGTTCTATGAGGAATACGTAAGAACAAAACAAGACCTTTCTTACATATCAATCTGCTCATTAAGTATTCTGTATAACTGCAAATTCATTTAAATGGCAACGTCTTTGGGAACAAATGTTGTCGTTGTAACGAGGGTTCACTGTATTCACCTCTGTTAGAGTAGGCTTTCTTGGTTGTGTAGATTCAAGGAATAGCATGATGTGTTTTAGGATATCATCCCGAAAACATACCTATATAATTTTGACCCCCTTAAACCCCACTTTTATATAGTAAAACTGGGGTTTACAGGGGTATACATTATTTTTCTTATTTCTGCTTAAAACATAGATTGTGGGTACTCGTTAGAACCGCCTCGCCGAGGCGGTTCTAACGAGTACCCACAATCTATGTTTTGAGCAGAAATATGAAAAATATCAGGGTTTTTTATCTGAAAATTTTCAGTTTTTGGAGGTGAAATTTTCTGTATAATTGAATAGGCGTGTTTTCGTAATGTAAAGTAAAACTTCAGTGACTCGAACATCGTTTTTGAATCCCTTGGAAGTTCTTCCGATAGCTCAAGAAAACGAATCTTTAGGAATATTTTAGGGATGTTTTCTTATTTTATCATGAAAATGTATGTTGTGTGCACTCAGTAGAATTGCATAATCAAGGCGATTCAAATGAGTACACTCAACACACAATTATTTAGTAGAAGATCGAAAACCCTTTCCTAAATTATCCGTTTGTCTCCTGACCTGGCGCTATGATTAATCCATAGTGGCTCAAACTACCCATGGCAAGAACTAATTGTCATGGTCCTTAAGACGTTCGGGCCATTGAAGTTTGACTAAACAATCATGTGAGTTGCGAAGATCTCGAATAGTCAGCTCATATGTCTGACCAGTGAATTTGCTGTCAGCCACATAGTAGATCTATATGTTAGCAAAAATATGTAGCTAACATTTTGACCAAATTACGCGGAGGCGCAGGCTGATCTGAATCTGTGCACATGTCTTAAAGAAACATACCGTTAGCCACAGGATAAAATGTTTCCTTCTTTCGTTCAGTTTCAGCTACAGTAAATGTCACAAAGCTGCAGGAGTTTGAACACAATCAGACATGTAACAACATAAATGATGCGTCTTGTTCAGCTTTTGCACTACTTTCCAAAGATGCTTGTTCTCATCCTGAAGTTGTGGCGATCTGTCCTAAATCTTGCGGAACTTGTGGTAAATGAACCGCAACGTCAGGAAATGTACTTTCAGACATGTACGCCCAGCGAAGATTCAGATCAGCTTGCGCATTTGCACAGACTAAACAGAAGCTTCATTGGGCGCATTTTAGATAGCCAAGGATTCAAAGTTTCTTCATGCGGACAACGAAGACTCTGATCAGACTGCGCGGATGTGCAGGCTGATTTGAGTCTTCGTTGGGCGCACATGTCAGAAGGTAAGTTTTCTCACATTGCGGTTCAAATTATTTCACGCTATAGTTTTGATACAGTAATTGTTGTTCATACATTGTACATTACAGGCTCCAAATCATATGCACTTTAAGCTGTAGTGGTCTGTAGGCTAAATAACCAGATAGATAAAAACAGTAGTGATCTTTTTATGAGTGTAACAGGTGAAAAAATTCTAATCACCAATGCCGCAGCCGGGTATCGAACCCGGGCTGTCTGCGTGATAGGCCAACACTCTACCGGATCGCTATAAATGCCGGCTTGTACTGCAAGGCAGTACAAGTGTGTTATCTACTTACACCCGGTGACATTCTCCCCCTCCAACTTGAAATTCGTTCCTGAATTCTAGGAGTCCGAGAATCACGTGAAATGAGACTCAAGGAGTTTTATGCACACATGTGGGTTATTTACGGTGGGCGCCAAATGTAACAGGTGAAAAAATTCTAATCACCAATGCCGAAGCCGGGGATTGAACCCGGGCTGTCTGCGTGATAGGCCAACACTCTACCGCGTCGCTATAAAAGCCGGCTTGTACCGCAAGGCAGTATAAGTGTGTTATATACCTATACCCGGTGACATGAGTATCAGGTCAACATACCAAAATCGTATTTCAGAAATCATTAAGTCCATATACACAAAGGTTTTATAAGGAATGTTCAGACAAATTAATATATTTTTCAAAAATATGTTGTTGTTGTTTCTTTTGTTTTTTGTTGTTGTTTTTTTTTTTTTTTTTTTTTTTTTTTTTTGCGAAAAATGAATAAATCTGTCTGAACATTCCTAATAATCAGTATCTCATTCAAATTGTCTCCCCTTCAGAGACAGTTCGAACAAAATAAAATTATATTCTGAAAAGAGGGCTTCTTTGGAGTAAAAAGCGTTAAATAAGGATTTTGCACGGCGCATAATTCATGCGTAGCTGTGAAATTCTTTTATCCTGTATACGACAATATGATGTGTTTTATTGTTTCTTAAAACATGGGACTGTCATTAAAAATGTCCAATAAAAATTTGGCAACTGACTAAATTAAAATGCTTGCCATTTAGAGGGGAAGTCTCCTAAGAAACGTGCCACGTAATTTTGCCTTATAGTCGTCTTCTGTAACTGTCTAAAATGTACAGTTCATCCTGAAAGAAGAATGCGATTTAATAGGTTATATCTGACAAGCACAACAATTAAAAGCAATTACCGGTTTGCCCTCGCCCACTGGGTTTTGCGTTGGGAATGGTAACGATACAGACGTTGAAATGCTTTAAAAATACAGAAACTTGACCGAACCGAGTAATAGATTTCAGTTTGATTTCACAAGTATATGAATCGGATTAAATCCGATTCCTATACTTATGATGTCAAACTGACATCCAGTGATACACAATATTATTCAATGAAAATAACAATTGAAAATAACAGTTAATACATTCCCAACAAGATTTACAGAAGTGTTTAATATGTTTATGCTGGTAATACAGATATAAATTGTGATTCTTATACCTTATTCAAAGAAAATGGTTCATTGAATTTTTCTACCTGCAAAAGTAAACTATTTCATATACCTTAAGGGAAATGGATACATATTCAGGGAAGGCAACTCTGTCAGAATTGTTTCGTCTCCTTATGAAAAGGGATCTACTCATTTTAGTGTGCAGGAAGTGAAGTCACAAAAGTTGTCTCCGTTGTAAAAATGGCGGAAAATCTACAAAGTTTATCTAGTCCCTTTAGGTTGCAAAACAACATACCTATTGCTGTACATCCAGATCTGAAAATAATGTCATTTCAAAGCACGTCTGTTCTATGTTAACCCTTGTCATGCTGAATGAATTAATATGCCACGTCCACTTTTAGTTTTCAGCCATTCAGATTACTTGATCCATGTTGTTGATACAAATTTATATACTAAATAACATAGCAACTGATCCCTCCGCGTGCCTCACGCATGTCTAAAGCAAGCAGGCTTCGTGGACATTTGTATACGACATACAGGAAATAATTTTAGAAACAAACTGTTAGATAATGTCAGCATAACATCTTGATGAGCTGCCAGTAGTTTTCCTACTGACAGTTCCAGTGCGGTTCCTGTGTTGCAGTTCTCCCTTGTTTGTGTGTCGGTGGTTTCATATGTGGCGTTTGTTTTGTCAGTACAGTAAAACCTCCTTATTACAACATCATTTGTTTCCAAAGACGTTGCCATTCAAATGAATTTACTGTTGTAAAGAATCCTTAATGATCAGATTGATATGTAGGACAGGTCTTGTTTTGTCCATATTTCCTCAAAGAACATATGTCTTGGATATTTGTTAGAATCGCCCCATTGATGCGATTCTAACAAATATCCTAAACATGTTTATTAAAAGAATTAGATACAAAATTCTTGCCTAATTTGTGACTTATTGTTAATTCTTAAGCTAAGGTTTCGTGACAGTCAAATTGTCATTATAATGAACATTGTCGTTGTATCTAGTGTCGTTATAAAGAGGGCTGTCTGTATTTGACAACGCTGACAACTTTAAGAAGTTTTCTGGGTGGCATCATGACCTTGTCAATCCTTACAATGTGAATTTTTTCAAACTTATATCTAATGTTTTTGTCACAGCAGCCATAAATAGGCTTTCTGGGCCCCGGACATTAATTCCCTATTTTTCTGAGTCTCAGTTCAGGCTGATAGGCAAGGTGGGCGAAGCATGCTAACCAAGTAAAGCTGACTTTCCATGGACGACTGATTACACCCCATTTATTTTGGGTCTTTGTCTACCTATCTGAACATTCCTATTTTGTCTTTTTGTAAGCCGACTGTATGGTTTTTCGAAATATGATTTTGTTATGTTGACCTCGGACTCATTGTTCCTCATCTCTCCTTCTTTTGATGCCTCGGAAAGGCTATGATTCGTGCTTGTGGCATTTGCTGGACTTATAATTGTTTATGAAAATTCGGCACTTATTTCATATTTATTATATATCCAATGACATGATGAAACGTATTCGTGTGCATGATTCTTTTATAAAGGTTTGTTCAACAAATACGGAGGAATTTCGTTAATATCGTAAATGTGTTCTCTAGATTTTGTGCATTTATAATGTAATACCCCCAATGATTCTGAGACAGAGATAAGATTTAATTCTTTCACTGCCACAGGCGATAATAACAGGCTTTTGCAAACAGCATACATCCAGATGAGACGGCTCAATGAGCCGTATCAGCTGAATCTATGCTGTTTGACATTCAGTCTTTCAAGAGATTTAATAGTTTAGTAGATTTCCACCTTTTCGAAAAGGAGACACTACTTGTGATTTCCTCTTTGATTTTCAGCACATCCATCCCCTTCTGAAAAGGGGTCTTCTCTATAAAACACAATAGTTGTTGTTCCCAAGGGGAGCCGATTTTTCCCTTTTAGGAAAGACCCGTTTTCAGAAGGGAGGCAAAACAACTTTGACAGAATTGCCTCCCCTTAACTTAAATGTATTCAAAGCATCTGACATGCTGATTTTCCATATGTCTACTTTTTTGCGTTGTTTTCATATTGAACCAATAATTCTGTTATTATTTTAGGTCATGTTGGTTGGAGTGCATGGAATTCATGGACAACTTGCTCCAAAAGTTGTGGACAGGGAGTCGCAAATAGAACCAGAACGTGTTTGCATCAACTTGAAATTGCAAAATCCCAAACTTGCACTGGACAATCTTTTCAGCAGAATGCCTGTATGATCAAACACTGCCCAGGTACGACTGGCTGGTTTAAGGGTAAATCTGCAGAATTATAACCTAAATTGTGCTGGAAGGAATCAGAATTTGTGTTAGATTTGTTGGTTTGTTTGTCTGTTTAGTTTTTAATACGTTACATGTTAAAATAGCTAGCGTGACAATACTTTTGCTTTAATTTCTTTTCTTCAAGAGCAATCAGAACTGTTTTTTATAATAAAACAAGTACATACATGTAAATAGGTAGGATTATTTTCCCCCCGATACACAGTGTATGCTAAGGGGTGGGGGCATATAATTTTTGTTTCCATGCGCGCTAGCGTGTGTACTTGCGTGCGTGTGCACGTGTTAACATTTTTCCCTCAAACATTTCTCTGGAACTACTGTACCTATGGCTCTTGAAATTAGGTACAAATGTTGGGAAAGACTCATTGTATTCTGGGAAAGAGAACTGGTCTGCTATTGCTTATTCTTCTATTTATTTTTTCATTTTACTTTCTCTGCATTTAGAATTTTGCGCATCACTCGTCACTTTGTCTAGTACCGTTTTGTCATTAACAATTCAATTGTAATTTTCTATCGCTCTAAATACTGTATTCTGTTGATTGTGTAGTGATTTCCCCGGCATACAATCAAGTAAATGCAAAGTGGCTTCAAGTTTTGACTTCAACCTTTATATAGATTTTATTTGGTATGTCCTATTTACAGTCGAACTTCAATGGCTTAAACATCTTTTGGACCATGGCAATGTGTACCAGAAATGGGTAGTTCAAGCCACTGAGGGTTAATCATAGCGCCAGGTCAGGTGGCAGCTGAGGATAATTTAGGGATGCCTTATCGATCTTCTATAAAAACAATGGTATGTTGAGTGTACTCAACGGAATTGCTTCGATGAGGCGATTCTAACGAGTACACACAACATACATTTTCATGATAAGATAAGAGAATTTCGCCAAAATATCCCTAAATATATGGTCACCAACTATCGGAAGAATTTCCTAGGCACTCAAATTTCCTAGGGGCTCCTGTGTGATTCTGGCATTCCCTGGACTTTTCTCTTGCCTTTTTTTTTTTCAAAGACAAGTTCGAATCATCCACGGTAAACGAGGCATCAGTGTTCGAGTCATTGAAGTTTTACTGTATTTGAATATTCCACGGATCACCTACTGTTAAATTGTTGTATAAAAGCCGCTATTTATAGTTTATTATACTATTAGTACCACTAATCTATTTTATTGAATCTCTCGTGATGAAGTGAAATGTAAATTTGGAGGCCTATTGAGCCTTTAACAGCTTTGCTCGGCAAAGAATCCATCAGTCGTGTAGCCTTGATATGATGTACAAACCAGACTGATTGCACATACCCACCAAACGCAGTTTTATAAGGAAGCAAACCGCACAGGTTATGTCCAGGAAGAATCACAATCTCAGAACACAGCCCACCAATGACACCAAGAAGAAATACGAACAAACAACACATATCGAAAACACGCCTATTCATATACATAGAAAATTTCACCTCCAAAAGCTGAAAATTTTCAGATAAAAACAATCTGACATTTTCATATTTTTTTGCCTAAAACATAGATTGTGGGTACTCACAATCTATATTTTGAACAGAAATAAAAAAAAAAATGTATACCCTTGTAAACCCCAGTTTTACTATATAAAAGTGGGGTTTAAGGGGGTCAACATTATATAGGCATGTTTTCGTGATGAACAGACAGTACATAAGCCACAAACCAAAGAAATGCAAGTAACCGGCTTTCTCTTCCTTATTAAAGTGATCCCAGCTAGCATTCTTTATAAATCAATAGCGGGCCGTTCTCGGCCCCTCAGCTACCCTGACGGGCCGATACCGGCCTGCTATAGATTTATAAAGAATGCTTACTGGAATATCAATGCTAGACATGATCCACTTAACAAACAGTGAAACACGAACAGGGCAAAACATGAAAAAAAGGTCCTGCATCGAGTAGCCACAAGGCCACACACAGAACAAACTAAGTATATAAGTGAACTTAGGAACTGATACAATCAGATCCACATCAAGGTCTCAACATCAAAGGGAAATTTTAGACAAATATAACTTAACATTCACAAACAGAAAAGATGGCAAGCAGAGTAAGTAGCCCTTTCCCAAAAAGGTGGCGACTCCGTTAACATTAACCAAATATATCTTAAACTTACATTATTGCATAAAAATCAATGTCGCACGTTATTAACAGCCGAGCATTAACCAGCGAAAAGCCGTGTATTAACAAGGCAATTCACGCGCTGTTAATGCACGGCTCCGCAACTTTCAATATGATCGTACCGGGGCCACAGATTTGCTGCCGTTACGACGTGTGTACTGCCCGGCCCTAGAACGAGCATAGTCCGTGGAAATCGCGTTCGCGAGACATCGGTGAAAAGGCGAAACAAAAATAGTGCACGAAATAACGCGAAATGTAGCAAATGTTTTCAGTTTTTATGCAATAATATCGATCAAACATGGTTTTTCAGTGCATTAACAATCGCCAGGTCCCTAGGGTGGTGTTGAAAACCGCGGCCTCCGGCCTTGGTTTTCACCACCTCCCACGGGACCTGGCGAATGTTAATGCATGAAAAACTATGTTTGATCCCTATATAATTGTTAAAAGAAAAACAAACCAGAACCACTGCCATAAAACGGTCAGTAGAAAATCTTCCGGGTAAGTGTAAAATCGATTTTACTTGCATCAAATCTCCACCTTACTCTCTTTCGAATAATAATAATACACTTGACCTTCCATGGTTCGAACATCTTTGTGACCATAGAAATTTATTTTAGATATGGATAGCTCGGGCCACTGGAGGTTAATCATGGCGCCAGGTCAGGAAGCGAATAGCGATAATTAAGCGAAATCTTTTGGATTTTCTGCACAATAATTGTATGTTGAATGCACTCATTAGAATCGCTTCGATAAGGCGATTCTAATGAGTACACACAACGCACAATTTCATGATAAAATAGAAAGGCCAACAAAGCACAAACAAAGCATACATAGTAAGAAACAGAAAGCAAAGTGGCATCTATTGAACTCCGGGATATCATTTTATTATTTACAAGCCACATCTTTTAACAGCTGAATATAAACTCGACTGTCACGATATTTTTTGAATGGATTAAACATCCCTGTAGGTATTTTTCAGTTGTATTATTTTAGAAACAAACCAAGTGGCAGCAGTGTTCTAGTAAGTGAATTTTAAGATACACAGGGCCTAAACGAAAGTTTCTTCCTGACATGATTTTTTTTTTCAATAAAGTTTACCAAAAGTATGTGAATATGACGTTTGATCGTTCATCGAGGCCCTCCCAGGGGTTTTGAGGAACAGGGGAATAAGGTCATTTATTTCAGGGGAACAAGGGAACAAAAGTCTAAAACTGAAGGGAATAGGGGAACAAAGGCAATTTTAGGGAACAGGGAACATAGAAAATCAAGATTTTGATTTTGGGAACAAGGGAAAACGCCGATTTTTTTTCAGGAGAACAAGCCGGGAACAGGTACCCCCCCCCCCCCCACACACACACACCCCACTGTGACGACTTCATTCCTTTACATTTACGGGTCTCTCAAAGGACGTACCAAAACATCAGCACGAATCTTTACGAACGAAAACCTACTCTTGCATTTTACGGTTTTCAAATGATGTAGTGTTTTTTTTTCGGTTGACTGAGCATGAACATACTCTTGCGGTTATTTACATTACGTGTTTATTGAAATGACAGAAATATGGAATTGTTTCAGTTAGTGGGGCCTGGACATCTTGGAGCACATGGGGCGTTTGCTCTGAAACTTGTGGAAAGGGTATTAGAAAACGGACGAGAACATGTAGTAATCATGTCACAGCCTATGGAAGCCAAAGTTGTATTGGTAAAAGTGAGGAAACGATGTTTTGCAGCGATCATCCTTGTCCAGGTATTGATTCCTATTCTAGTTTGATCCACAATAAGAAGAATGTTATTTTATCCCTCCGAGAATGGGCAATGCCTTTACTCATTTTACAGACTTGTCAGAACAAATAAAAACATTATGATTCAATACAATGTAGATGGTATAAGACAGACTACTTGCTAGTGTTCAACCAATCCAGATTAACAGCTTTGCTGCTTTCAAAACCTGCACGACGGTGGGTCGGGTCGCAGACTCACTGATGGCTAGAGCTGGGGCTATATTATCAATGCGTTGATATCGATATATCGCGATATGTTTGTGATGATACTACATCGTGATACCGATGGTTAATTACATATATACAAAAAGATAAATAACAAAGTCATAGCATTCCCGTTAATATTTTTTATAAATCCTGAAGCGCTTTCACATAAATGATCTCCAATTCTAACAACCCTGCTCGTGCTGTTCCTTATTTGTCTTTACATTTCTAGCCGTGCTTTATCTAAGGTATTTGAGCATAGGAATTTCGTCGCGCGCTATCGACGGGAAATCAGTCATATTTGCGAAAGTTTCACCCCTGGTTACTATGGACGCTAGTTTACAATATTGGCCGAAACATTCATACATAATAAATTATATGATGTATTAAGACAGAAAATGACCTATGAGCATTGCAGTTCTTTGACTTTTTTTACCTGATGAGTTCCTCTACAGGTTATACCATTCAAATACATTCGTTTACTTCTTGTTTCCATCGTGTGTAAATTTGTTGACATGTTCGAAAACAAAAGTAAGCCGGAGGCTCTATGTGTTATTGGGGATCTGGCGGGAATAGGTCTGATTAGGCTGCGCGGATGCGCATTCTGATCAGAGCCGTTTTATGCAGTTATGTGGTTTTGTAGGGATCGTGGTGGCTTAGGACCTATTTTTTTACATTTAAATTGATGTTTTTACAATGAAAAACATGATAATTGAATTATTGACGTTTTGCTGCGACGTCAGTTTCGATGTCAATGTTTCATGACGTTAACTTGTTGTACACAGTTTTTAACAACGTCTCTCTCTCACTCTTTGGACATCCTGCTGAAGATCATGTATGTGCAAGCGCTTCAGGATTTAAAACATTATTAACGGGAATGCTGTGACTTTGTTATTTATCTTTTTGTATAGTCTCCGACACAAGGACATTTCTTTCTTTCTATATAGTGAATACCATAAATATTTTCATCGAGTGTAATGAAAACATCAGTATTTCACGAAACACGAGTGAAAATATGAATGTTTTCATTACACGAGATGAAAATGTTTATGGTATTCACTGACAAAGAGTAAATTTACTCTTTGTCAGTGAATACCATAAACATTTTCATCTCGTGTAATGATTAGAGAATATATACCAATATAATAATCACCTTGTGAGTATGTCTGTCCATCCGTGGTCAGTTAGCAAAAATTGTCATAGCACTTAAACCGTTAGGTCTATTTTAATATTTTTAGCATACTGATATACACTGAAATTGTTGCCATTTATGAATTTTCATTGACAGAGGCTCGGCCGAGGCAAAAATCATGAAACTAAAAAATGGCCATAACCCTTGAACTGAGCAGAACTTTTTGATAATTTTTCACGTATTGATTGTTTCCGACAAGATCTAGTCAATGGACTTGCCAACTGTTTGATGATATCGACCCGAGGCTAAGCCAAGGCAAAACAAACAACAATTCTGTGATAAACGTTTACCATTTTTCACAACTTCCAAATGTTCAGTTTGTAGTATAACATAGTGACTTTATTCTAAAAGACGTGCCATATAAAGCGGGTCGTGCACAGCTGCTGAAAGCAATTTTTTTTTATTTTTCCCAGAAAATAGGCTCTGAAATTTCATGCAACGTCTCATAAGGAGACGATTTGCATGAAATGTCAAAGCCTATTTTCTGGGAAAAATAAAAAAAAAATCAAATTGTCATCTGTTGAATTTTTTACCCAGCATGCAAAGTATTAACACAATATATCTTGTGACAAATATAGAAAAAATACAGGGTTAAAGTATCATGATACAGTATCGTATCGGACACTTGGTATCGAGATAATATCGTGATACGTTTTCTGGTGATATGCAACTCTACTGATGGCTCGATTCTAAACCTTTTCTAGATGGTCTGTGCCTGATCTTATTCGTCTGTGGTCAAAGAACACAGTGAGGAAATGATAACAGACTCATCGTACTTCAGCATAGTGCAGTTTTTATTTTATGTTCCTTGGGCTCATTGTACTGATGGGTCGATTCTAAACCTTTTCTAGATGGTCTGTGCCTGGCCGTATTCGTCTGTGGTCAAAGAAGTGAGAAAATGATAACAGTCTTATCGTACTTCAGCATAGTGCATATTTTATTTCATGTTCCTTAGGCTCATTGTCCATTTTGGTTTACTAGAAAATCGATTTCCGCCTATGCTAGTGCTGGGATGGATGTATATCGGCCCAACAAACTACAATGCTGTCATATGAAGCGTCTAAGTGAAATCGAGACTCCGATTTTCGGTCTTTTAGTGTTCTTTGTTTCAAAAAGGAAACCTTTATTTTATTTAACTTCACACAGCAGCTGGTGTTAAGTGCTATGTGGCAACCGTCAAAAGTCTCCCCGTACTTCATTATAATGCTGTGTTTACTTTTATTATTCCTTAAGATCATTGAGCTTTTCTGGTATCTTAGAAAATCGAATTCTGCTTAACGGGCTATAAACTAAAATACTGTCATATGAAGTCTCTGTGAAACCGAGGCATTGAGTTTCATTTTTTATGTTTTTTTTTTTTTTTTTTTTTTTTGTTTTTTTTTTGTTTTTTTTTCAAGGGCAATCTTCATATGTTTTATTTATTGAGTCTATTCATATACAGTATTGCGATGCTGCACACGATGCTGCACATGTCTCTAGCCTCCAGTTAAGCATAACTCTGTTTTCCGTACAACTGAAATTGGCCCACATTTTTGTTTCACCATAGTGCTTACAAGTGAACTTACATATGACAAAACCAACAAACTGGCATGTGCGCCCAGCGAAGACTCAGATCAGCCTAGGCACCGCAGTCTGATCAAAGTCTTCACCGTGCGCTCAATGGGTAGCTAAGGACCAAAGCTTTCTTCATGCGGACGGAAAAGAATTTGATCAAACTGGGCGGATGCCTTTTTTCGGCGTTAGTCCACTGATAAGTCAGGAAACCCCTAAGCAAACCAAACAGTTATGTGTAGCTGGAACTGTATTCAATATTATAGACTGGCGTTGAGTCCTCATAAGAATATAAGTGAAGATACCTAGAAAACACCACAATCACGGGCACATCCTTTCAGCGGCACCAAAAGGAAAAAAAACGATGAGGAATAAACAATGAAAACACAAACGCCACAATGAAATCACAACGATACACAAACAATAAAGAACAGCAACAGAGGAACCCCTTTGAACAGTCAGTGGAAAAACTACTGTGCTGTCCGACCAGGTTTAAGCTCCTTAGCGTTTCGCTGTTAACATTTTAAAGCAATCTTTCTGTTCCTCTTCCTCTTCTTTTCCTTTGTTCTGTTTTTGATGAAAACGTTTAAGTGAAGATATCCAGGAAATGTCACAATCATGAAGCACGGCCTTTCCGAGGCACCTAAAGAAGGAGAGATGAACATTACGAAAACACTCCTATTCAAATATATTGAAAAGTTTACAACCAAAAAAGGAAAAAATATTTTTCATATTTCTGATCAAAACATAGCTTGTGGGTACTCGTTAGAACCGCTTCGGCGAGGTGGCTCTAATGAGTACCCACAATCAATGTTTTTTTTTTAGCAAAATAAGAAAAATAATGTATACCCCTGTAAACCCCAGTTTTACTATATAAAAGTGGTGTTTTAGGGGTGGGAGGGGAATTATATAGGCATGTTTTCGTGACGTGTACAAACAATGACAAAACACACAGCACATATGAAACAACCGACGTATGAAAAAACGAACTGTTTTGTACTGTCAATTCATATATATGTCATTTTGTGTATATGAACTCTTATGAGGCCTTACCTCCGGTAGACGTGTGACTGAAGTTATGCGCCTTGTTCAAATGTTTAAACATACCTTTATGGACAAGTTACCTCATAATGTATTTAACCTAGGGTAATATATTTTGGCTTATGATACGAACAAGACCTGTTTATCTTTGAATAAAATCCATCCATTTGTGACATAAATTTAACTTTTTATTATGGTTTCACGTTGGTCGTCCGTGAGTCCGTCCGTCTGTCCGTCCATCGTACGTCCGTCCGTTTTTCGTTTCGGATGATAACTTGAGTAAACATCAATGGATTTTCACCAAACTTGGTATGTGCATTGATATTGTGGAGATCTGGTTTGGGATTGCTAATGGGCAAATTTCGTCAATTTTTGACGGAGTTATCTGCCCGAGACACGCCCATATTTTCGTTTCTGGACTATAACTTGAGTGAATAACAAGGGATTTTCACCAAACTTGCTATATGCATTGACATTAAGGAGATCTGGTTTGGGATTGCTAATGGGCAAATTTCGTCAAATTTTTACGGAGTTATCTGCCCGAGACACGCCCATATTTTCGTTTCCGGATGATAACTTGAGTAAATAACAAGGGATTTTCATCAAACTTGCTATATGCATTGACATTAAGGAGATCTGGTTTGGGATTGCTAATGGGCAAATTTCTTCAAATTTTTACGGAGATATCTGCCCGAGACACGCCCATATTTTCGTTTCCGGGTGATAACTTTAGTAAATAACAAGGGACTTTAACAAAACTTGCTATATGTATTGACAGTAAGGAGATCTGGTTTGGAATTGCTAATGGGCAAATTTTGTCAATTTTTTACGGAGTTATCTGCCCGAGGCACGTCCATATTTTCATTTCTGGATGATAACTTGAGTAAATAACAAGGTCTTTTAACCAAACTTGCTATATGCATTGATATTATCAAGATCTGCTTTAGGATTGTTATTTGTCCATTGATATTATCAAGATCTGGTTTAGGATTGTTATCTGTCCCTCCGTCATTTTCTTTCCAGACATTTTCGCAACGATAACTTAAATACATAAGCAAATTATTGCTATGGCGGGGTATTATGCTTGCGGTGCTTTTATTTTCTGTATGTGGAATTCCAGTCACTTTTTGACAGGCCTTATAACTGATGAAATGTGTCTGCTCGAGTCTTGATACGTTATATATGATTTGCGAATAAAAATTAGTTCACACATATTTTAATATTGTGAAGTCATGTCCCCTTTTCAGTTCAAACTTAATTGTGAGCAAGACATTACATAAAGTAGTTCAGCTAAGTTCATGTCATTTAGTGTACTGGTTTGACAAGAAGGATGATCTGATTAATTTTCGGGTAACATCCATCGTATTTCGGTGGAGTTATGAGCCTTTCTTGAATTGGATATATTCCAATATTAGACATAAAAAGCTGAGTTTTAGACATTTAATTATTCCCGCGCTTTTGGAAGAAAAAGCGGGGATATTGTTATACCCCCCCACCCCCCCCGCCCCCACACACACACACACCCGCACCACGTCCGTCTGTAATGTCACACCATTGCTCCTAGACTATTTAAGCTAGAATCTTAAAACTGTCACAGGCGATGGCCCTATGGCTGAGGACTGGAGGAACGCATTTGGAATTTTGATGTGCACGGAGATATGCGATGGCACTGGCACGGGGATATGCGATGGCGTGCCATCGACTTGTTGTAATTTATGTTATGCTGCACGGGTAAGGACAAAGTTACTCCCGTTATTATGCTACAGAATCTACACTTTAGGGGTACTTACTGTTACTAATGAACTGTGATCATACGCTTCAGTCATCTGTGTTCTCTTTAGGGGGTAAGCATCTGGTTTGGTGCTAAGTCTTTTACAAACACTCGAATCTAGTTTATTTTGTTTCATTTTATTTTAAAATGTGTTAACGATTTTGAATAAAAGTACACGCCTTTTTCGAACGCAAATCGAACAAAATTCAATTTTGGCATACGCTGACTGCTAGTTCAGGCCCCGAGGTTATAAAACTTTTTTTCATGCTCAACTCAGCTGAGCATGAAAATTTCTCTGCCAATAAATATGAAAATGCCAACAATAGTTGGCATTTTCATATTTATTAGCAGAGAAATTTTCATTCTCAGCTACGTTTAACAAGAAAGAATTTGGCATTGTTAGTAATTTGAGATTTATTGAGTTGAGCATGAAAAATGTTTTATAACCTCGGGGCCTGCTGTTCTTTATTGTTATTTGCAATGAAAATACAGAGGAAATGCCACAATCACATAACAAAGTCTTCTCCAGGAACTAAAACAAGAGATGAGGAACAGAAAATGACAAAACAAACAGCACACCTGAAAACTACTAACGAACGAAAAAAAAGAGAACTGCATCGGAGGAACCGGATCCCTATGCAGATCAAACGTACAGTATAACCGCAATGGCTCGAACACGGATGGCTCGTTTACTGTAGATGATTCGAACTCTATTTTCAGTCCCTACAAAATTCTTCCAATAGCTCAAGAAAACAAATTTTTAGGGATTTTTTCTCATTTTATCATGGAATTGTATGTTGTGTGTACTCATTAGAATCGCCTCATCGAGGCGATTCTAATGAGTACACTCAACATACAATCATTGTGTTGAAAATCGAAAAGATTTCCCTAAATTATCGCTATTTGTTTCCTGAACTGGTGCCATGATTAACCCTCAGTGGCTCGAACTACCCATGCCTCGAACGAATTTCCATGGCCCCAAAGATGTTCGAGCCACTGAGGTTCGACTGTATTTGTAATATGGAGCTACATAAGAATTAAGGGTGAGCTTTTGCGTGAACAAAACTGGTTAAAACTATCCCAACCCCAAGGCGTTCCCACAGTGGTTTATAATGCTGTCCATTGCAAGGCGGTTATTCTGATACTGGTCATCTTTGTTGTAATTCTAGCATTTTGGTCAGTCGCTATACGGCTGCACACTTTGGTTTCGGTTTTCTTGTTGTGATGCTAGCATTGTGGTCTTATCTTCAATGGCTGCGCACTTTGCTTTATGTTTTCTTTCACACAGAAGGAAAAAAAGAAAGCAGCGTGGGCAACCATTGAAGAAGAAAACTACCATGCTAGCGTCACAACAAGAATAGAGAATGTAAAATATACATCCGTATAGCGGGTGACTATAGTGCTACAATTAAAAAAAGTATTATTGCATAAACAGCAGTGTCGCACGTTATTAACAGCCGTGCATTAACCGGCCAAAAGCCGTGTATTAACGCAATTCACGCGCTGTTAATGCACGGCTCCGCAACTTTCAATATGATCGTACCGGGGCCACAGATTTGCTGCCGTCACGAGAGGTGTACTGCCCGGCCCTAGAACGAGCATAGTCAATGGAAATTACGTTCGCGAGACATCGGTGAAAAGGTGAAACAAAGTAGTGCGAAAAATAACGCGAAATGTAGCAATTGTTTTCAGTTTTTATGCAATAATAGCGATCGAACATGGTTTTTCAATGCATTAACATTCGCCAGGTTCCTTGGGAGGTGTTGAAAACCGCGGCCTTCGGCCTCGGTTTTCAACATCTCCCACGTGACCTGGCGAATGTTAATGCATGAAAACCCATGTTTGATCCCTATAATGATTATTGGCATCATAATATCCGCCCTGGAACGGACAGTAATATAAACTACTGAGGGTGCTTAAACCAGTTTTACACGGGCAAAATCTCGCCATTAATTCTGCTGCATCTTCAGGTTACAAACATATGCATAAAAGTCCTCTACCTCATCGGTGAAATATCACAGTGCAACAGTGCAAGCCTCGAAGTACGTATAATATAATTAATGTAGGGCTATACAAAGTGTAATGACGATTTATGTTTAAGTTTACATAAGAAGGCAAAGTGAACTTGAATCTTAATACAGTTGACGGAGGTTGGGGTCCATGGGAGGGATGGTCCCTTTGTACAGTCTCATGTGGCGGAGGAATGATAAGACGTTTCCGGCATTGTGTATCCCCAGCACCAGCTTATGGAGGAGACAAGTGTTCTGGTACCGCCAACGACACCACTGTGTGTAATACCCAGCACTGTCCAGGTAACTTCATTTATTCTCTTTCAACAGAAATTAATTTTCCACTTTCTTTTTTCCGTTACGACAAATTAAGTTATATGATTGTATCATAAATAAATATCCAAAGAAACAACTGAAACAAAGGAAAAACGTAGTGTCTTTATTTCAAAAAAGTGCAGTTTCGAAATTTGCAAATTATTCATCATTGTAATTTGTTGTTGTAATTTTATACGTACCGTCGTAAAATGATACACACCCTTTTCAGTTGTGTGGTTATACTGAAAATGTCTTTTTTCAAACCCAATGTAAGTTTAATAAGTATGTAAAAAATACAGAAAAACGACATTGTACTGAAATAATGTTGCTTTAGCCCATTTTAGTCGGAAAACCTCAAAAAGGGTAATAAGCAAACAATGCAGACCCAGATCAGATGCCACAAGAAAACAGGAAATACTATAAAACATTGTAGTAATGAAAACTAACCAGCCATCCTGCTACTGGAAATAGACCGGTCCAAAGAGTTGTGGTAGAAGTGCCCACTCGACTTAAATGTGTTAGAGTATACTGAATGTAAAACATCGGAAAGTTTTCTAACAAAAGCAACAATGCTGATAGTGAACCATGCTGCTCATATGATAAATTATGTCTTACTAACTGTTTAGATTTCTATACTAAATTCCTGTCATTTGTTACGATCAACAACGGTTTGATGGTGGATTATATTTAAACCTGCCTCTCACTGTATCAGTACACCCGACTCGGTTCTTTTAACTACTGTTAAAACTTTCAACTGTTGACCTTATGACTTCCAAATCGGAAACATGTATCATACATAAAGATAAAATACTGAACTTCCTTCCGTTGTTACAACGTGATCCTGTTGGAGATATTGCAATGAACTGGGCTACAATGAGTGCAATACAAAGAATGTCGTTCTTTGCTTTTAGTGTTGTTTTCAGGTGCTGTCATTTACCGCAAAGAAGAGAGGAACAGGTTCAATGCTATTTTCTATAGACTGCTGAACGTGTTATTATAACCAAGTATATGCTTTCACAAACAAGCTTGCCATTACAAAAACACGCCTATTCAAATACATTGAAATTTTTACTTCCAAAAAAAACTGAAAATCTTCAGATAAAAATCTCTGGTATTTTTCATATTTCTGCTCAAAACATAGATTGTGGGTACTCGTTAGAACCGCCTCGGTGAGGCGGTTCTAACGAGTACCCACAATCTATGTTTTTGAGCAGAAATAAGAAAAATAATGTATACCCCTGTCAACCCCAGTTTTACCATATAAAAGTGGGGTTTAAGGGGGTCAAAATTATATAGGCATGTTTTCGTGATGCAATGTGTGCTTAGTGTAGACCAAGCTCTTTGTGAACTATTTGTATGTTCATATTCTTGGTTTCAGTTGATGGAGGGTATTGCGCTGAAGAATGTCATGATCAGCATTTGACAAGGAATTGCCATATAACTAGTTGTTGGAGTTGTGGTTTAAGTGGTGGTTGTTGCAATACTGAATGTGATCACTACACAGAAAGAGTATGTAATCGTACTTGCAACTGTCCTCCGCCAGCGTTTGGGGGTAAAAACTGTTCGAGACAAGTATAATATTGTGACATGCATGATGGATATTATTATAATAGTATTTGTTATTAAACTACATGTATCGCCATGGTAGCTTTGTTTTGAAATAGAAAGAGAGACAGACAGAAGTAGAAACAATTTTCTCTCAAATTCACAGGACGTTCCATTTCCCGCCGTTTCCGAGAAAAGTGGAGGACATTGCTTTCGGTTTTCGTTTTTTTCCGTCATTCCGTGGTTCTACACAATAGGGAGAAAGGTAGAGTAATTTATGTGAAACTCCTAGAGTTTTTTGCTATTTAGAATGGAAAGCTCGTTCCGGTTTTAGTCTGTATTTGTCCTCGTTTACAGGGCTCAGTCATCTTTAGAAACAAGAATAGTCGGAAACCTCGTCTACTGCCGTCAAAGGCCATTGATACGGCGGCCGTGTATATTCACATGGCTGTCGGGTGTATAAAGTGTCGGACCACCGGCAGACGGCTGAATAACAAGCGGCTGCTGTCACGGCGGCCGTATTTGAAACATGAATTTTAACCAGTAGCTCGATTACTATATGGACTATTTTAATGAAATTTTTACAGCTGTATAGAATACTATAAGTTGCATATTCTGTTTTTTTTTTGTTATCTGGCCTTGATATAAGTGAAAAAAAAAGTTTTGGACAAAGTTCTTTTATGGAACATCTTAATAGAAATTTACGCTGTAAAAAAATAGTAAGGCCAAAGGCCACTACTCTGATCATTTAAGTTCTTCAGTTATCTGCCCTTAATATTTCTAATAAATAGTTTTCTCCCTGTAGACTTTACCAAATACTTCAAGTATTTAAAAAGATGAATTTACTTTCAGCAACGCCTTTGTAAAACTTGAGGTTTCATGTTATACTTTTTTCTTGTTGTCGTAACTGTCTCTGTTCCATAATTATTTTTGTTTCATAGTGTGTCCGTTTTTATCATTTTTAAAGTAGTAAAACCCATCACTCACTCTGAGAACGGATTGACTAGAAAGCATGCCATCGGAAAAATGAGAGTAGGGCCGGGGAATATCGGCCACCTTTCGAAAACCTTTCCCTTAGAACCTTTGCGTAATACTTTCAAGGTCTCGATGAGCGAAAACATCGTAAAGATACGTCGAATGCACCTAAAGAGACAGAATTTCGATAACTGTTATATCCAAGAGCCAGTATATATTGGCTGGTTTTAATGTGACGATCATTGTGGGGTGTATCGGACAGTCAGATTTATTCATCGGTATAAAATAACTCTGCTTGGACGCACTGTTTGGAAGAATTTCCGTCCTTTAACAACACAAGTGGCATTCATTCACCTATTTGCTAATCCCAGTATACCCCAAATAATAACAACGACATGCTTTGAAAAAAAATGGATGCCGGAGAATGACACAAGTGAAATTCTCCTCGTACCCCTGCCTGGTAACACCAAGCTTTGTCGCTTAACGACATTACTGGATGCAATTTCTAATATCAAGTTTGCATGTACATAACTACGGGCCTCCGACACAGAGAGCAATCAGCTTACGAAAGGATGATAGCATTTAAGGGCAGACTTACGTTCAAGTAGTATTTCCGCCAAAACCGGCAAATTTTGTAATTAACGTGTGAGAAGGAGTCATTGCGCAAAATGACTGTGTGCATGAAGTTCAGATTTACAGAGGCAAACACGGGGAAGCAGAACGGATGCTCGAATGGTACAAGATCTGACAAACAAATAGAAAGGATAATCTTACATGTGTATATGGATCTTTTTTTCTTCTCGAGTCCTGCTTTGTTTGAAAGCCCTCGTGGTGATCGGATTTATTGTCCATCACGAAAACATACCTATATAATTTTGACCCCTTTAAACCCCACTTTTATATAGTAAAACTGGGGTTTACATGGGTACACATTATTTTTCTTATTTCTGCTCAAAAACATACATTGTGGGTACTCGTTAGAACCGCCTCATCGATGCGGTTCTAACGAATACCCACAATCTTTGGTTTGATCAGAAATATGTAAAAATATAGGAATTTTTTATCTGAAAATTTTCATTTTTTGGTGGTAAAATTTTCAGTATATTTGAATATGCATGTTTTCGTAATGTTTGCACTGTACGTAGAATCTATCTCAAAGTATACAACTGATAACTAATATTACCTGCCTGGTAATATTTAGTTGAATAATTTGAGATAGTTTGATGATATTTGGTATGTATATAGAGCAAACCAAGTGTCGTGTTCAAGAATGGTAATTCACATTGCTTTATTTTTCGAGTTACTTTCCCTTGACATGTTTCGTTATGCAATTGTGTATTCTCGATAACTACGGTACGCTTTGGTGATATTTGGTTGGTACGCGGGACAGGTTAAATAGGTGTAGCCTCTATCTGGAATATAGGGAACTGTGTGAATAAACTAGGATCATGATTTGTAGCATTTGCATTCCTATAAACATGCACACACAGAGGACACTAATAAAACTTGGCAAGCATTTCCTTTTGAAAGGAAACTTTATTCCCGCTCGAGTTGAAACTTCGAAGATGTTTTGAGCATGGTCTGAAAATGTGTATGCGACTTTTTGCAGATTATTTTCTGTCTTGTTACAAACAAAAAACTCAATGTAGTCCCTTTCTCGCGAAATTCAGGCCAATATTGTTGATGCATTCAATTCAAAGTCTCAATATTTGGATTTCCTACTAAATATTGATATTGAATATTTTGAACTAATGGTTGATATGATTTATCCAAAAGAACTACAGTTAAATAAAACTAATTTGTAAGCTCCGTTTCCGGATTTAAACTTATCAATATCTAATGACATAATCTCTGCTAAAATGTATGACAAACGAGACGACTTTTGGATTTTGATATTGTATTTTTTTCCATTTTTGGACGGCGATGTTCTCGTGCTACATCCTATGGTGTATATATTTCTCAATTAATTTAATTGCACGATGGCTGGTCGGCCGTCAGACAAAAGGACGACCCCCTACTCATTCTGTTTCAGATGGTCGGTTCCTGTCTATCAATGTCTGTGGTCGGACTCATCGTGGTCTTGTTTGTGGTTTTCTTGTGTTCTGGCTTCAGATCGCCATTGGCTTTGCTTTATTTCATCACAGTGTTTTTATTCCATGCATTTCACAGTGAAGTTTCACAGATGTGATGGAAGTTCCCTATGCGGACGGTTCATATATTTGTAACGTGGAGCTGCATCAGAATTAAGGGCGATGTTTCGCGCGAATAAACTAGTTTATAGTTTAAACAACCCCCTCCCCACCATACACACACACACACACACACTCTCTCTCTCTCTCTCTCTCTCTCTCTCTCTCTCTCTCTCTCTCACACACACACACACACACACACACACACACAGTAGTTTTCCTACGGATCGTTCCAATGCGAATCCTCTGCTGCAGTTCTTGTATTTTCTTTCTTTGTGTCTCTGTGATTTTGTATGTGGCGTCTGTGTTATCCTCATTTCATTACGAAAACACACCTATTCAAATACATTGAAAATTTCACCATCAAAAAAACTGGAAGTTTTCATATAAAAATTCTGATATTTTTCATATTTCTGCTCAAAACATAGATCCGAGGCGGTTCTAACACGTATCCACAATCTATGTTTTTGAGCAGAAATAAGAAAAATAACGTATACCCCTGTAAACCTCAGTTTTACAGTGAACCTTCGTTACAACGACAGCGTTTGTTCACAAAGATGTTGCCATTAAAATGAATTTGCTGTTGTAAAGAATTCTTAATGAGTAGAATGATATGCAACAATTACCTGGAATTTGAAGCGATTCTAACAAATATCCAAAACATATGTTGCTTGAAGTATTGAATAATAATGTTCCTGCACAATTTCTGATTAACTGTCACCTTTTGATACAGGTTTTCGTGCTAATCAAATTGTCAGTATAACGAATTTTGTCGTTGTATCGAGTGTTGGTATAATGAGGGTTGACTGTACTATACAAAAGGGGTTTAAGGGGGTCAAAATTATAAAGGTATGTTTTTGTGATGTGTTTCACATCTCTCCTTCCTTTGGTGCCTCGGGAGGACTGTGCTTCGTGATCGTGGCATTTCCTGGGTATCTTCACTTGTATTTTGGTACATGTGCGTGGGTACAAATTGACCCCCTCTTATTGCAGATTTGTTTCTGCTTTACTGACCGTTCTAAGGCGGAGGTCCTGGTGTTGTTCTTACTCTTTGTAGCTCTTTGTAGCATTGTGGTTCCCGCATTTACTTTGCTTTCTGTTTTACTAGTTGTGTTGTGATTTTAGCATTTTGGTCACTTTCAATAGCTGCCCATTTTGCTTTCCGTTTTACTAGTTGTGATTAAGAGTGGCATCGGGACTGGGGTGAAGTAAGTCGGCTGTAAAAATGCTTTCGCCCCCCCCCCCGCCCCCCCCCCATCCCCACTCCCACCCCCTGGTGGATTATTCTACGAAGCGATTTGTTTTATGTCTTACCTTATGTCATTTTGTTATTGTGTTTTCAGTCCTTTTAGCATTGCGATTACCTCGCTTGGAGAAGAGAGAGAGCTAATCTTAGTGCTTTTCATACGTTTGTTCGATTTATGCTTGTTTGGATTTGTCGGTTTCCTCTTCCTCTTGGTGTCTGGGAAGGGCTGCGGTTTTGGATTGTGGCACTCCCTGACTTTTCTCTTACCCTTGTTTTTATTCTAGTGACCGTTCTAAGACGGTGGTGCCGGTGTTAGTATTACTCTTTGTTGCTTTGTGGTTTATTCTACGAGGCGATTTGTTAAGTCTTGCCTTGTGTTATTTTGTTCTTGTGTTTTTCAGTCCTTTTAGCATTGCGATTACCTCGCTTGGGGAAGAGAGAGCTAATCTTAGTGCTTTTCGTACGTTTATTCGATTTGCGCTTGTTTGGTTTTGTCTGTTTCCTCTTCCTCTCTGTGTCTAGGAAGGGCTGTAGCTTGTGATTGTGGCACTCCCTGGATTTTTCTCTTACCTTTTTTGTTCCGAAAGAGACGTTATTTTGCGGTTTCCTCACGAAAATCAAAACAAAATATTATTTACTAATACTACAATAATACTTACTAAATAATGAATACTTTGATAAATGGTTGGTAAAATTTATCCAAAAGTTAAATAAAACCAATACCTCGAATACCGATGCATCTTTTCTAGATTTAAATTTATCAATATCTAATGATATCATCTCTACTAAAACTTACAACAAACGGGATGACTGATTTTGATATTGTAATTTTTCCGTTTCTGGGTGTCGATATCCTTCAAGCTGCACCCTATGGTGTATATATTTCTCAGATGATTCGTTCTGCGTGAGAATCTGGTCAAGTCAATGACTTTAATAATCGAAATTTTAAAAATGGTCAATTGTCAGTTTGTTTACCGGTTAAAAGGACTAAGTCTACTCAGGAAAAGTTTTAGGTAAACTGACCTGCTCGACATAACCTTAACAGTGTTGGCTGGACTGGGCCATTAAACTCCAAACAAACAACCAATGCACGCTATTTGCCACTCATCCAGCAAATGTTAGACACATCACATATAGTAAAATACCAGATAACAAAGTAAATAAGTGAACTCAGGAACGGATACAATCAGATCCACATCAAGTCCTTAACACCAAAGAGAAAAACAAACAAATACAATTGAGCATCCACAAGATGAACCGATAATAAGCAGTTGGCTACTCTTTCCCAAAAATGTGGCAACTTTGTTACCCAAACTTAACTGCATATATCTTAAACTTACGATATATCTTTGGCTTGGCCTGCCGTGGTTCAACTATTGGTTTTCATTTACTCCGGCATACAGTAGAATTAGCCATGATTACTCGTCTTTGTTTATCATTGTCATTAATTTGATTTTAATGTTTTCGCTTTGATGCATTGACTGAGTTTGGAGCCTTTATGCGAACCGAATTTTTGTGTGTTTCTGTATTAAGAGTAGCATCGGGACCCAGGGTGAAGTTGGCTAGCTGTGAAAGTGCTTTAACCCCCCCCCCCCCCTCCACCTCTCCCCTCCCCCGGTGGTTTATTCTACTGACCGTTCTAAGGTGGTGGTCCCGGTGCTTGTCTTACTCTTTGATGGATTGTGGTTTATTCTACGAGGCGATTTGTTTTATATCTTGCCTTGTGTTATTTTGTTCTTGTGTTTTTCAGTCCTTTTAACATTGCGATTACCTCACTTGGGGGAGAGAGAGCTAATCTTTAAGTGCTTTTCGTACGTTTGTTCGATTTGCGCTTGTTTGGTTTTGTCTGTTTCCTCTTCCTCTCTGTGCCTGGCAAGGGCTGCGGTTTGTGATTGTGGCACTCCCTAGACTTTTCTCTTACCTTTTTTTTTTACATAATTGTTAACAGAAAAGCATTAAAAATGAAACACTGCAAAATAGTTAACAAAAATAACCAGAATGAAACCTACTTTGGGCCAACTGGGTAATAGTTGTAAATTACATTGGCCCAACGCAGGAAAACATCGTTGGCCCAACGTAATTTTGCTCATTAGGGAAACGATAGCTCCATACGTTGGCCCAAACGTACTATAATCGTTGGACCACCGATAGGCCAACATATAATTAGAGCAAAAACAATAAATTTGTTTATATCATTTTTATTGTTGTAGACTAAATTTTAAGGCCTATTTAAGAGATCGTCTTGCATGAAATTGTATTGCACAAATTATTCCATACAAAATATAGTTTTGTCTACTTAAGGGATAAAACTCGACGTAATTATGCCAGTTAGGGCAAGATGGTTCGATACGTTAGTCCAACGTTGGGTCAACATAACATAATCGTTGATAAAATGTTGGATCAACACATAATCAGAGTGAAAACATTAAATATGTTTATAGCATTGTTATTGTTGTAGACTTAAGTTTAACCCCTACTTAAGAGGTCTTCTTGTGCGAACTAAGGGGATAAATTCAACGTAATTTGGCTCGTCGGGGCAATGATGGTTCGATACGTTGGCCCAACGTTTAGTCAACGAAGTATAATCGTTGGCCTAACGATGGGCAAACAAATAATTTGAGAGAAAACATTAAATTTGTTTATATTATTGTTATTGTTGTAGATTAAATTTTAACTCCTATTTAAGAGGACTCTTTGTGCGAAATTGTATTGCACAAGTTATCCCATACACAACATACTTTTGTGTACTTAAGGGATAAAATTCAAAGTTTGCTGAAGACAGGATCATAACATATTATATTGACAAATCATGTTAATTACAAATGGTAATTCATATTAGAAAATTCTTTACAAATAACAAAACCAGTTTTCAACTTTTTAAAAGTTATTCATTACGACCCTAAGGCATTTATTTAATACTCACACCACAACTTTGTCTAGTTGTTCGTGCAATTAACTCAAGTCATTAAAGAAAGAATGTATTTACCATAGTGCAGATTATATTTCATTTCCTTTGGGATCACTGGGCCCATTGTGGTATATTTGAAAATGGAGTTCTGTTCATGTATACGCTAGAGGGCGTAAGCAGTGTTGCAAACCATTACTGCTTATGAAGAGTCTCGATAAAACCGAGACTCCCATTTTCTAATCTGTAGTGTGTTCTTTATTTCCAAAGGCAATCTATTTGACGTTGATTGTGCATCTCTAAAGTGGGTAAATGCTTCTTGCCATTGTTGGGCGATCGTTGGACCAACGTTTGGCCACCGAAGAGCCAACGTAATGCCAACATACAAGTGAGGAAGACTGCAGAGATAAAATTCAATTGATGCTTTCCCGACATTTAATTTCATATTTACTACGACTAAAATTTATTATTATAACTAAAAGATTCATTTTTAATTTAGTATAGATACAGGCGTAAAATGTCTAACGTTGGGCCAACGTTGGTAATTTTGATACATTGCTAAAATGTGGAAACTAATCAGTTATCAATTTCAGGTTTTCTATGCATGTTAGCATAATACCCAGTCACAAGAAGAAAAAAAGATAATAGGAAACTGGCCTTTTTAATTACTTGAAATTGTGCACCTCCAAATTACCAGCAGAATCAACAATCTAAAAACATAATAAAGGTCAGAATTTGCATTCAGCACTGTAGCAGAAAAAGTATTTTATTACCATATACACATGGAAGTGTGGGTTATTGGTATATTAGTCAACCATTTATTAAGTGGTCAGGTGCCTAAAATTAAAGAATAAAAGAGTCATATTGGTATTACAGAATTTAAGGGATCAACCGAGTAAAATAAAGAAAAGTGCTGGACCATTAGGTAGATAGGGAACAAGTAAGACTTGTAGAAATTCAAAATATTTTCATTACTTTGTTAACTCAACCGATAGATCTCAAGTTATCCCACTTATAACTGATTTTTTTTTAATTTCTACAAATATATGGGAAGTGCCAGAAGAGTTTAGATTTTCCAGCTGGTTTTACGATGTACATGTACAGTTATCAACACTTTTTACACCCATATTTACTGCAGCTGGGAAAAGAATGCTCCTGGCGAGTTGTCCTGTACCTTTATTGTTTAAGCCCAAAGTTATTTTAGCCCCACATGAGATATCAGGATCTTATTGATACCTACAATGTGTATGTTGCCAGGCTTATTTCGCATGTTTTTGCCACAAAGAGGATATGCAGATTTCTAAAATCCCAGAACTATTCTTTTCTCCCATCCTGCCCTTCGTTTCTTGGTTAGGGCTCACAGGCACTTGGGTGGAGTGAAACAAGTTTACCATGTAATTGTTACCTTCCCATACACCTGGTTACACCTTTTCCTTTCGGATACTTTAGGACTCATGTCTATCGTCAGTTTACTTTATGGCTACGGTACACCGACCAAACACTTATTTTAAACCAATCCCGCCGCCCCATTAGTGTAACATATGAAATGCACTTTTTAGAGTGTAGTAAAGAAAGTGTTAGGTGGCTTAATTTAGGTGGGTTAGAGTGATAGATGTATTACATAAAGGATATGATTAGGTGTCATAGAAAAGGGGTGCGGTACAGTAAGATTGAGTAGGATAGGGTAACTTCTTTTTAGTAATGAAATGTAGTTTGTTATGTTTAATTCTCTTTCGGAAAATTTATTGGTATATGACACTTGAGATATATAGCTCACAAGAACATTTTATTATGGCACGAAAAGAGCAGGGGCCAGTTTCATCAAAGCATTTACGACGTATTTACGTCTTACAAACAAATTACGAAGAAAAAAAGTCGTGTTTCATCAAACACTAAAGATTTGCGTAGTTCTCACTTTTTTTCGTAAATTTAAGACATATATTTTGGTGCCGTACCACATTTTCCTCTCAAATTGGGTATATGTAATAACCATGGCTGCTGCTTTTCAATTGATATTGCAGGCTGAAGTGGATACCAATCGGCCGAGGTTGAAAAGAAAACACCTCTCTAATAATTTTATGTTTCACCGAAATGAATCTAGTTTAGCTCCTTAACAGTTTGGGAGCATGTCTAGTACTTGCTTACTTAGACCAACCTTAGCCCCTACTTTTGGAAAAAATAACAAAGGAAGACTCAACTAGAAAGCTAAATGCATCATTGTATGAGGTATACTTGTTCTTCCACAAATAAATGCTGAAGTGAAAAAGAAACGTAGGGTAAACTTTTATGCCAAATAATAATTTTGGGGTGAATTTTTCCACTACTGAACATCTTGTCAGACGCTTAAGGGAGACGGGAAATATTTCCGACCGACCGCAGTGTGGATGTCAAGGCGCAAATGTCACCTAACTGCCACCGAAACCGTATGTTGCTCCGCCCTTGACTCAGGCACCTCACATGCGTCGTATGGTCTGGTTGACAACATATGCTCCCCTCCCCCACCCTCCACCGGAGAGGATTTCCAATGAGGCAGTGGAGACGGGTCCTTTTTACTGATAAGTCATGTTTCACTCTTTTTCACCCATATGGTCGAGGTCGCGTTTAGCTTCGGAAACGCTTCGCCGACGCTTGCATTTGTAGAGCGGGACAGATTTGGGGCGGTTTTGTAATAGCCTGGGGAGGCATTTCTCATCGTGTAAAATCACAGTTGATTGTGATAGCGGGCAATTTAACAGCAGAAAGGTACAGTGATGAAGTTCTCTTGTAGTCTCTTTTGTGCAGCCACGTCATTTGATGTTACTGTATGATAATGCCCGGCCCCACGTAGCCAGAGATTGTCGTACCATAATATCATCCCACTCGACTGGTCACCATACAGTCCAGATTTGTCCCCGATTTAGCATCTGTGGGACGAACGCCGGAATATCCCTAGCACTCTCGCCAAGATGAGAAATGCATTGTTCAAAGAATAGAACAACATTCCAAAACGGAGGATCGATACATTAATGAACTCCATGTAGAGGAGAATAAAGACGGCAACAGCGGCGAGAGAGAAGCCTGAGCACACCAGATTCTGATAATTCAATTGATTTTCAATTACTTTTATGGGGTACTTTCCAATACGCTTCGCTTACTGACGAGGCATTAGTCACAAACTAATGAAATTTTGGAAAATGTTCAATGAACGTGTTGCTTTATAACCATATGAAATATTTTAGATGCCTTTTAAAACTATTTTAATTCAGCATAAAATTTTACCCTGTGTTTCTTTTTCACTTCAGTAAATATACATACTGTCATAAACTTCTAACAGATGCTCCGGAATCACATTGTACCGAGCTTTTTATATCACACTGTATTCTAGAAAGGCACTGTATTCTAGAAAGGCATGAAATGAATGTGTCCTTAGTAAGATTATGTTCACGACACGGCAGCTGCCTCACTGCTCTTTTGATTAGTATTCTAGTAATAACGTTGTGGTTGCATATTGGCGGTACTTTAAGTTAGAATGATTAGGAACAATTTTGTTAATATTTTTATACAACAAAAAACTAACAGAGAGTTAGTTTTTTATGGAAAAATAACGATGAACTTTAGTAATTTTACCCTCATGTTTTCACTATGGGTAGGCTAAAATATCCCATAGGTACAGATGCTGCCCCATCGATATTTCGATATTGCATTCAAATACCTTTAAGGCAGCGTGTTATAATTTTAAAAGATGAACTTCTGTTTATTAATTTACAACATATTGAGAGGATAAAACACATTTAGCCTAATGATTATTCTCCCATGTGGTCCTCTGTAAGACATTAAATAAAGTAGTTTATATTTCTAACTATGATGTATTATAATTAATTAGGGGATAACCGTCTTCAAAAAGGTCATTTCGGGAGGTAAAAAGCCGTTTTTATGGTCGCAAATTTCGTTTTACGGTGACGCTTCAGCGAAGCCTTCAAACAGAAATTGCGACCATAAAACCGACAATTTACCTCTCTAAATGACACATTCCCATTCTAATGCACTTTTGCGTATTTTCCTTTTTAAGACATAAACATCTGATGAGTCTGAGTCAGTAGTTTTATCTCCCAGTCCAGTTCAATAGAACCTGGTATTCTGTCAATGAAAGATAAACAGGTAGAGGCTCAGTAGGGAGATATAATATTGGGAAATTAAGTACTGACTTACTTATTTGTTCCATAGGTAATGCCATATGAGCCGGCACAAGCAACTGTCCTACAAAATTACCTGTGGTCTGTCTGAGTGGAAAGTCACACCAGCCTGCGCATCCGATCAGCCGACTAAGCAGACTATGGATGTGCAGACTGGTCTAGTCATCACTAGACAGGAGAGAAAAATAAAGTAAATAAGAGAACACAGAAATTGATACAATCAGATCCACATCAAGCTCCCAACACCAAAGGGAAAGAGACACAAATACAATAAAGCAGCCACAAAATGAACAAATGGCAAGCAGAGTGTTGGCAACTCTTTTTCCAAAAAGATGGGAACTCTGTTACCCAAACATAAATGAATATATAGTCAACTTACATAATTGTTAAAAGAAAAACATTAGAAAGTGAAACGCAACATAACGATTAACAAAACGTACCGCAATGAAAGTACCACCTTGGAACGGTCAGTAATGAATTACTGCGGGGGAGTAGGAGGTGTGGCACAAGCTAGCTTTACGAGATCCCAACCCTCGCTCTCAGCTTCAATAGTGGTAAAAACATATATTTGTTCGGTCCGTGTCGAATTATTTTAACTCATCCATGTATTATTACGGGCAACAGATAAATCACAGATAATGCTTATAATGAAGCAAAGATGAGGACTCAGCAGAAACAACGTGTTGAGACATTTGTAGATCCCTGGATTGTCAAATAACAGCACTGGAATACTGGAGCAAAAGAAAACCACCAGTTGAACCCCGGTTAGCCGAGAAACAGACATAAAAAGTTCCGGCCTACGTATAAGTGCCGTAGGTATATACGACTACATTTAAGTATCGTGAACGTATTTGTTTAAGATTTATGGAAAAGCGTTTATAAACCCTATTTGGAGGCCTTTCTAAAATTATGAAATACATAGTCAATGAGATGAAACAGACAAAACGTACCACAATGACAAAAACGAAAATCAAGAAACAGTATGAATACATTCTTTGAATGATTAAAAATATGCATGTGAAATAATTACTACTGTAATAAAGTTTGATAAAGACATTTGAGTTTCTTCTTCACATCTTGTTTATGTGTGCAAAGTAATGCATTATTATATTTTAATCAGTCTGACTTTACAAAATAACTATCAGTTGGTAATTTTAAACTGACTAAATTATAATTATTCATCATGTTAGTCAGAGATGAAATATAACATTGGTTTAGGACGCTCAGAGTTCTGCACAATCATATGATTCTCAGCAGTCCAGCTTTACATGTCTTTGCACACTCTGATCTACAACACATTCTGATAGCCAGGCCAACGATATCTCAGTCGTCAGACTATTTGCCATACATACAGCAATATCACATCAACAGTTGATAGACTGGACTATTTCATATTTTAGGAGAAATATGGTAAGTAGGTAAGGTGCCATAATACGGTAAATATAATGGTTGTGATTGTTGCTGCTAATGCACAGTCTAATCAGAGACTTCACGTCTTATCAACAATTTTTCAGTCATGATGCAAACATAATGCAGACTGTTCTTGAAAATGCACACTCTGATCAAAGATCAGAGATTTTACACCCTGTTCAATAATACTCTTGTAAAGAAAGAAAACATACTGGCGACCTGGTCCCTGGAAATGAATACGCTGATCAGAAAGGTTATGTCCTAGTTAATAGTGTTGTCCCGTGAATCGAAATGCACAGTATCATAGAGGTTTTACAGCTACGTCATCAAAGTTTCAGCTGTAATGAAACAAAAGTGGACACCCTGTCAGTGGAAATGCAGATCATGGATTCTATGGCCATGTCAACAATATTTCAGTCATTGTTAAACAAATAGTGATTGTCACTGGAAATGCACACGCTGATCAGAGATTTTCTGGCCTGGTCATATATTTCACTATCAATGAATGAATGAATGAATGAATGAAAACAGATAAACAAAAATAAATAGACAAATAGACAAAAATTATAAATAAATGGACAAAAATAAATAAATACATAGAAATAAAACAAATAATATTTTATTAATGAACAAACCAAAAAAGAACATAGAAATACTTCAAAGAAAGAAGAAACAAATTAATACTTGAATATACAGTTCCAATCTACCCTTCAAATACATGTTGTTGTTTGTGTGTGTGTGTGTGTGTGTGTGTGTGTGTGTGTGTGTGTTTTTGGTTTTTTTTGCAAAACATTTGGTATCCGTAAAATATATTTATAACCTTTTAGAAGGCTACTAAAGACATAAATGAAAATATAAAAATAGATAAGTACTCTAACACTGAAAGAAACAAATTTAAAAATAAAAAAAAAATCTTTTTTTTTTTTTTTTCAAAATATTTATTATCCCCAAAAATATTTATATCCCTTCAGAAGGCAACTTAAATACTTGAAGAAAAAAAGTTAAATATTTTTTTACAATGAAAGAAATAAATTTATAAATAAAACAAACTTTCCAATCCAGACCCCAAATTAATCAATTTTTCAAAAAAGTTAAATATTTTTACAATGAAAGAAATAGATTTATAAATGAAAAAAGTCTTTCAAATCCACCCAGATAGCATGACAACGTTGGCCCAACGTTGAAATATGGTTGATATATAGTCGGACAGTTGGCTAACCGTTAGCATCATATGTGCAACATTGCGCCAACATTGGGCCAACGTCATAAAAATTTAATTAATTCAAGAGAAAAATAAGTCTTATGCACTAACATTGGGCCACCGTTGGCCCAACGTATGTATTTAGATGCATAGTTTTCCCGTGCTTTTAGTTTGTGTGGTAACGTTGGATCTACGTTGGCCTAACGTTGATATGCGATGTACACTTTGTAAAAGATACACAAACCGTGGATTCATTTCATTATGAAAATACAACACAATTAAATTTTCGAATGGATAAATAAATTAAAATGTTACAATATTTGTAGTTTTTACTTTATTTTTCAAAATGAAAAAAAATAAAGCCATCTTGTCTTGTTGGGAATCCTACATTCTGAATATAAAAAAAATACAGTTTTGATATTGATAAAGCATTTTTTTTCTTGCAATATAAAAATAATGAAAGTTGAGGTTTTCCTCTTTTTTGATTATATTGGTTTTTCTCCGCATACAAAATATGATAAGAAATTCTTCATCAATAAATCTAATTATGATACTGCCTTTGACTATTTGCCACCTGCAGGTTATAACATCAATTATATTGAAACATAATACCCTAGAGAGTTATGTTTGTGTTAGCCATTATCAATATATAATTAATACCAGGAAGATAAGCACCAAAAATTTGCTTTTTAGTGCCTTTATAGCTGACTGTTAGACAACATCTTGTTTATGTTGCTAAGCTTTATGTGTAAGTTGAACAACGATGTTTTATAAAAGCGAATGAAAATTACCTTTTTTTGTAAAATGAATAAATGATAAAAAAAAAAAAAAAAAAAAAAAAAAAAAATTCTCTTCATTTATTCATAAAATTATACTAAACCTAAATAATAAACAAATAGTACCGGTGGAGAATTTTACTTTTAATTTCGTTTTTTTTATTTTCAGAATGGCTCAACGACAAAAGATATATAGCTACTAGACCTTACTCTTCTAGGATATTTCTTCAAAACAGATGTTGACTGACATATTGCTTGACAACTTGGGTGTAGGATTTTTTCGCAAACAGTATTATTCAACTTTGATCGATAGAGTTGTATGGAAATAGTAACCTCTTTACACCACGGTTAAAAATGTATAGATTATATAGAAAAATGACGTGTCATTTTTTCTTATATACAACCTATACATTTTTGATTGGATATAGCACATATATTTAACTAACAAAGTTTTTGTTTAAAACGCAAACAACCCTTTTATAAAAAGGGTTGTTTTGTAACAAACTTTTTCTCAACTTAAAATTTTAAGGCTTTATTGGTCAAAGTTGAAAATATGCATTACGGTGTTTGATGCGGACAAAATTTTCATGTTTGATATGGATAAACATTATTTTGCGCCCAAGTTGACGACTGATATGTCGGTATACGTTGGGCCAACCTATACAATGTACGTTGGCATAACGTTGTTTCAGTGTTACCCGTCCAACATGCCCTACGTAAGCACAACGTCGCGCCAACACGTTGGCCCTACGGAGGCCCAACGAACAAGTTAACGTTAGGCCAACGTTATTTTACAACGTTGGCCCAACAGAGTGACTAACCAAAATACAACGTTGGTCCAACGTTGTCATGCTATCTGGGCAGCCCCCTGATTAATTAATTTTTCAAACTACAGTAAAACTTCGATGATTCGAACACCGATGGCTCGTTAACTTGGATGATTCAAACTTGTTTTCGAGTCCCTACTGAATTCTTCCGGTAGCTCAAGAAACAAATATTTCGAGAAATTTTCTCATTTTATCATGAAATTGTATTTTGTGTGTGCTCATTAGAATTGCCTTATCGATGCGTTTTTAATGAGTACATGCAACATACCAATATTGTATAGAAAATAAAAAAGACTTCCCTAAATTATCACCATTTGCTTCCTGACCTGGCGCCATCATTAACCTTCAATGGCTGTAACTACCCATGACTCGAATAGATTGCCATGGTCCCAAAGATGTTCGAGTTATCGAGGTTTTACTGTATGTTTTATTCCTTCAAAATATTCATTACCCTTCAGAAGCCACTTAAATAAACAAAAATAAATATATAAATAAACATTGTAAATATGAAAGAAACAAATAAATAAATAAAAAGAAACCATTCAAATTTGCTTTCCAAATAAGTCAGTTTTCTAAACTATCTGTTATCCGCTAAAACATTTGATCACCCTTCAAGAGGCTTTATTCCCCACCTGCAGGTAATTCATAATCACCTCTTTAGGGCATGTCTTTGATCAACTTTGCATAGCGCTTAAATAGGGGCAATAAAATCATAAGTGAGTGGTACAACATTAGGCCTTATTTTGCCTATGTCTCTAAAACTGCACCATTTGGCACTGACATCCATTATTGCCAGCGACGTAAAACCAGACGTCAGTTTGTCACCTCCTCCGATAAAACGTCAATTCCTTCAACTTTCTAATTTTCTTTTTTGCCTTTTGTTGACATCTTGAAGTCGTGCAATCTACTTTACACAGCTATAATAAGTCCGCACGTGATCTAGCACGTCATATTTTGTGGCACTGTTTTGGAGTATAGTAAACAACAACAAAAAAATGACGTTTTTTTGATGAAACGCAAGTGTATGCTCGCGTACGAACTTCTAGCGATCTTTTTATGAAACCGATGTACCCAGCTAGCATTCTACGTAAATCTATATCGGGCCGTCATCGGCCCGTCAGGGTAGCTGACGGGCCGATGACGGCCCGATATAGATTTACGTAAAATCTATATCGGGCCGTCATCGGCCCGTCAGGGTAGCTGACGGGCCGATGACGGCCCGATATAGATTTACGTAGAATGATGACTGGGTACGCACTTCTGAAAAAGGAACGTACGAGCATTTTACGACTAATCGTATGAACGTTTTTGATGATACCATTAACTCTCTCCCCCAATGCCTACACGTTGGTCCGGCACAGATGGTCCAACGAGCAGATTTCCGTTGGGCCAACGCTGAATGTCTACGTTGGGCCAACAAAATGGACAACAATTATTCAACGTTGGGCCAACGTAAGCGTGCCGTCTGAGTATCAGCCGTCATCCACAGGTAGATTGTTTTTTTTTTTGTTTTTGTTTTTTTTGTTTTTTTTTTGGTCTTACTCTAACTGGTTGGTGGCCCATGGCCATATCAGTTTTAAACAATACAATCTTTGGAATGATTTACAGAATCCAATGAGCGGACAGCTCACGCCCAATCATTGCGTAAAAATTTCCTGGGGCTGCTCGTGCTTGACGTTTCTTGTTGCTTTTTAGGAAGACCCTTTTGATTCAGTCATTGTGTGGCGATGCGGTCCAATTCAGGGAAAGTAGCAGAGGCTATCCAAACGTTGTTTTGAAAACATGGCTTTGACACTTACCGAAGATTTAATAAGGAATCGTGTCAGTTTGCAGCATGATAATTTAGGTATGGTGTCATTGCATACGTCATTTCTTGTATTACTCTTTGTGCAAAATGGAATCAAGGGTAAACGAAATGATTTTCAGTGATGAAATCTTTTAACAAAATGATCCTTGCCGCATGCATGGATACCGGATTCCAGCTGCACTTTTTATATTCGATCAGTCATCCCTTATTCTTTCTTGTTCTTGGTGCGTTTAAAAAAGAAAACAAATGAATTCTAGGAAGCAAAATGCATGTATTGGGACAATTTGAGAGTATACCAATCAACAACATATAACTTCGTGAATGGTGTCAATAAAATTACTGATTTGACTTGGTAAACATGTGTAGACATGTTTGTACCCGGCGGGTGTAATTGTAATTTTATTGTGTTGTAATTGAATATAATGTTAATCTTGTACCTACTTAACTAATTGATGGATGACATTAAAGTGTTGTCAGAAAAAAAAATGTTTTTGAAGTGAAATAAAAAAGAAATAAAAAAGATTAAAAAAAGAACATAACAGCCATGGTTTTGACAAAAAGAATTTCTTACTGTATCCAACATCTGTGTAGGTCACTCAGTGACATCTGGTGATGCGTTTCTTCTTAATTAGCATGACTCCTTGTGGTTGTCCTGGTATATACATATTGTAGCATGTGGCATCAAATTTGAGTGGGTGCCCATGCCAGTGTTTATTTAGCTGACTTTTGAAACTGTTCACAGAGGGTGCCAGTACTATATTTTCGGGAAGTGCATTCTAGTTGTCTATAACTCTCAAACTAAAACTGTTAGCGAGTATGTTAAGTCTACAATGTATTTTGAACAGCTTTGATGAGTGTCCACACATTTGTTGAGTTGTAGCCATCTCAAATAACTTACAACAGTTTTTATTAACTAAGTCTTCTATACAGGCTTCGATAACATTTTCCCATTTGCGTCTATATTCCAAAGTTGGCAATTCTAAACTTTTCAGTCTTCAGAATAAGAAAGCCCCTTTAAGGTAGGGAACTAATCTTGTTGCTCGGCATTGGGTATTTTCCAGAGTGACCTTGTCTTTCTTGTATATGGGGGTTCACACTTACCTCTAATACAGATTTCAAGGTCATATTTGGAAACTTGCATCATGACCAGAATACATGTTGAGCATGTGCATGAAGACCACATGACTGAAAATGGTTAAGGGATTAATCTACAAAGTCAAACTAGCAGTAGCAGGGGCATGTATATCCCCTTTAGGGATCTTCTAGTTTCTTTTTATACCCCACCACATGATTGTGGCAGGGCAGGGTATTATGGTTTCACAATGATCGTCCAGGTGTCTGTCGTACGTCCATCCATATATTCATTTCTGGATGATAATGTGAGTACAATATCAATGGATTTTCACCAAACTTGGTATTGTGCATTGATATTGTGGTGATCTGGTATGGGATTTCTGTTGGGCAAATTTCATCAACTTTTTACAGTCATCTAGAAAGTTACATGTATGTAACTAGCTGCTTGATATTTCTAAATATCTACTCAGTACTGTCTCTCTGTTAAGATGTCCCTGGGGAATTTATGCGTCAAGTTGTAACCCAAGATGAGACTTGGGTCCATCACTTTAATCCTGAGGCCAAAAGTCTATGCAATAGAAACACCCTGGCTCACCCCTCCTAAGAAATTTAAGAGAGTTTCTTCAGCATGGAAAGGTGATGGCTTCTATCTTTTGGGATAGTCGGAGCGTTATCATGGTGGACTATCTTGAGGAAGGTTGCATGATATTATGCAGAACTAACAGACTAAAGTGGCTGCTTAGGATATTATGAAGAAAAGAAGAGGAAAGTTGACACAAGGTGTTCTGCTCAAACATGCATTTGCAAGATAATGCACCAGCCCACACCTCTCAAGTTGCTATGGCTGCTGCGACTAAATGCAGCTACACTAAATGCAGCTTGGAGGTTCTGCCTCATCCCCTCTATTCTCTAAATTTTGCCCCTTTGGGCTGTCTGTTTTCAAATCTGAAAACCAACCTTTTGGAATTTTAGAAGCAATGAAATGGTCATAGATGCTGTTGATGAGTGCTTGGGGGACCAGGAAGAAGGTTTCTGTTTTGAAAGGATAAGCAAACTGGACCTGCATTTGAGAAAGTGCATTGAGGCAAAGGGAGATTATATTGAGAAATAATGGCACAATTTCTGCTCTTGGGTCATTCCCAAAGTATAGGGGCTGAGAATTTTTTTATTGTCCCTCGTAAGTTCGTAAAAGCTGACAAGTAAAGAAGCGTCAGAGGAGAAGTTAAAATTAAAAGTGGATAAAAATTTCTCAAGATTACAGCATGGTATGGTTTAGGTTAAAGATGGTTTACCTAAAATTAATGAGGTCATATCAAGGTATAATCATTCAGGACAACCTGGGAAGGATGTCCACTGTACAATAGTTAAAGGGAAGAATGAATATTTATAATGCAGTAAAACCTCGATTACTTGAACACCTATGGCTCATTTACATTGGCTGGTTTGAAGTCATTTTTGAGTCCCTTTGAAATTCTTCTGACAGCTCAAGAAAACAAATATTTAGGGAAATTTTCTTACCATATCTTGAAATTGATTGTTGTGCTTATTCATTACACAAAATGTACATTCAACATACCATCATTGTATAGAAGATCAAAAAGACTTTCCTAAATTATCACCATTTGCTTCCTGACATGGCGCCATGATTAACCCTCAGTGACTCGAACCACCCAGGTCTCAAATAAATTTCCATGGTCCAAAAGATGTTCGAGCCAGGTTTTACTGTAGTTAGCTGTGGTCAGTATCTGAAGGAAGTGCATCAGATGCTTGTTCTGAGTCATTCTGACCTGCTGCTGTGTGTAACTTAAGCTGGCAATCATCTTTGTTGGTAACTGTCATTGTGATTGTTCTCTGGAAGGTCGTTAACCTTTACCACTTTTATAGTTTGTATGCCTGTCAACAGACAGTTCGTTTTTTTGTGTCATCATGTTGTCCGTCCATCCGTTTGTCTGACTTTTAACTTTTTGTGCCCGCTTCTTATCTCCTTCATGGATTGAAGGTTTTTTTTTTTAAACTTTTGCTCAAATGTTCGCCATACTAAGACGATGTGCAGAACAATGGTCAAGGTCACACTTAAAGGTCAATGGTCACATGGCAATATTTGATGTTTGTTCTATAACTTTAAAACCATTTAAGATTTCTTTATGAAATTTTGTACAAATGTAAGGCATGATCAGATGATGTGCAGAGAAAAAGAACTATAACCCTACTTTCAGTTCTGACATAATTATGCCCTTTTGTTTATTTCAGACAAAATTTCATGTCCACTCTTATAACTTTAAAACCATTTAAGATTTCTTCATGAAATTTTGTACAAATGTAAGGCATGATCAGATGATGTGCAGAGAAAAAGAACTATAACCCTACTTTCAGTTCTGACATAATTATGCCCTTTTGTTTATTTCAGACAAAATTTCATGTCCACTCTTATAACTTTAAAACCATTTAAGATTTCTTCATGAAACTTTGTACAAATATAAAGCATGATCAGATGATGTGCAGAGAAAAAGAACCTTAACCATATTTTCATTTCTGACGTAATTCTGTCGGTTTGTGTATTTCATAAAGTGAGGTTATGTCAGCTCTATATTAAGTTTTCATCATGAAACTTTGTACAAATATAAGGCATGATCAGGCAATGTGCAGAGAAAAAGAACCGTAACTCTGCTTTCAGCTCTGATAGTTACGCCCCTTTGTCAATTTCGTGTTGTGAGGTTGTGTCCCTGTGCCCACCCTATAACTTTAAACCATTTTTAGATTCCTTTATGAAACTTTGTTCTGGTATAAGGCATGATCCCATGATGTGCAGAGAAAAAGAACTGTAACCTGCATTAAGTTCTGATGTAATTATGCCCCTTTGTTTCAGGCAATGTTTTGTGTCAGCTCTAAAACTTTAAAATAGTTTACGATTTCTTAGTAAATCTTTATACAAATATGAGCATGATAAGGCATAATCGAACAATGTGCAAAGAAAAAGAACCGTAGCCCTACTTTCTGTTCTGAGATAATTATGTCCCTTTGTTTATTTCAAAAGTGGGTTTGTGTCTGCTCCATATCTCCATAGATTGAGGGGGTGGTTGGGTGTGACAAAGGTGTCATGTATCTTATGTCACCAGGGCGTCCAACTGATATTGGCTTACAGTTGGGCAAGACCTGCTATCCTTGTAGCAGGTAAGCGTTGAGAGGGAATGTTTTTATTTCTTCTGTTGCACTTTCTACATGTATCTTGTTCCTCTTTCTTCCCTGTCCCTCTCTTTCATCTCCTCTATTATTTCTTCTATCTCTTTTCTCCCTTTCTCTGGGAGATGTCACTAAATGACCCACAATGGTTGACATGTCGTTAAATCCCAACACAATCAAATCCTTCATTTATTAAAGGATTTTTTTTTATGCCTGTCAAAAGCAGGTAGTATTTTGTCCCGACTTTCTCCATCTATCTGTCTGTCCAAACATCTGTCTTTCTATAACTTTTTGCGTCTGTCCATGTCTCCTTAATGGATTGAAGGATTTTTAGCTCACCTGAGCAATTGCTAATGGTGAGCTATTGTGATCACCCTCTTTGTCATCTGCAATTAGAGATCAGTTTTGATCAGTCTTCAGTCCTGCTAAACCAGGATATACCCTGTCTTTGCAAACAGTGTAGATCCAGATCTGGATCTGCACTGTTTGCCATTAAGTATGCTAATTTATAGCAACAATGCAGATCAAGTAATCTGACTGGCTGAAAATTAGAAGTAGGCGTGGCATCTTAATTTATTCAGCAGGACAAAGGGTTAATGAAACTTGCTCAGAATGTTTGCCCCTGTGAAATCTAAGTCAAATTCATAACTTGGTCAATTGGGGTCAAAAACTAGGTCACCAGGTCAAATTAAGAAGAATCTTGTTAACACTCTGGAGGTCATCATCATGAATCTTGCTCAATATGTTTGTGTTGATGATTTCTAGGTCAAGTTCGAAACTGGGCCACTTGGGATCATAAACTAGGTCACCGGGCCAAATCAGAGGAAAACTTTGATAGCATTCTAGAGGTCACATTTTTAAGTAATCATCATGAATCTTGCTCAAAATGTTTATCTTGATGAGTTCTACCAATTTTGAAGTAATCATCATGAATCTTGCTCAGAATGTTTGTGTTGATGGTTTTTAGGTCAAGTTTGAAACTGAGTCACATGGGGTCAAAATCAAAGTAGGTCATCAGGCCAAATTAAAGGAATACCTAATTAACATTCTAGGGTCACATTTTTGAAGTAATCATCATGTATCTTGCTCAAAATGTTTGTTTTGATGTTCTTTAGGTTAACTTAGAAACTGGGTCACTTTGGGTCAAAAACTAGGTTGCAGGGTCAGATCTAAGGTAAATCTTGTTAACACTCCAGAGGTCACATTTTTGAAGTTATCATCATGAATCTTGCTCAAAATGTTTGTCTTGATTTCTAGGTCAGGTGTCGAACTGGGTTACTGATGACCTGTATTTCACAGTCCAGTGACTTGCTTTAGTTTTTTCCATTTAGGTCAGTTCCTCATGACAAGAAAATGTCACAACAACACCAATACCAATGCCAGCAGAATCCGCACCAAAAATAATTTGATTCCCTCCCAGGACATACAAACTGAAGGTGGAGGAATCGTCAGATTTCAATATACACTAAAAACTATGGCAACTGTCCAGTGGTCAGGGTCGGTGGCTCAGTTGGATGCACGTCTTACTGGTGATCAGGAGGTCGAGGGTTCGATCCCTGCCAGGTCCAGCAACATTCTTTCGTGGTGATTGATCATGAAATATTTTCTACAGTCATTCTTTCCCTTCTGCTTATTAAGAAGGGCAATTGTCAGTTTCTGGTGAAAGAATGTGCTTAGAGAACTAAGCCTGCCCAGGAAAAGGTGTGGTTAGGTAAACTGACAGAGCTGGATGTGACCCTAATGGTTTCACTCAGCTGACTGGACCATAAAACTTTACCACAAATCTACAAAAGTGTCTATAGTTATAGTTACATTATCTCTTTGTACACGGTTGCATCAAATTCAACCAAATTCACCAGAAAACTGACATTGGGGGGATACAAAATGCTCATAGGACTGCTGCATGGTGGGCCTATAGGTTTTGTCATAATCAAAATAATAGAGAAAATGCTTGAAGACCTCCAGTGGCCAGGACTGCAGGAACCCAGCCAGTGGTGACTGGTCTTCTTTGACCCTTTTCTAGATTGATTGATTGATTGTGTTGGGGTTTAACAATACATCAGCCCATATGGGTCATTTTGTGTCGTCTCCCAGAGAAAGGGAGAAAAGGGATAGAAGAGATACATGTAATAGAGGAGATGAAAGGGAGAGACAGGGAAGAAAGAGGAAAATGAATGAAAGTGAAGAAACAGAAGAAATAAAAACATTCCTCCTGTACCCTTACCTGCTGCAAGAACAGCAGACCTTGCCCAACTGTAAGCCAATATCAGTTTTCTAGAAAGTCCATTCATAGCTGCAGATAAGGTGCTTTTTTACAACTGGAGATTGTTGATATTTTTCTTATTTCTCCATAACAACATATGTTGTGGGTGCTGATCAGAAGCACCTTGTCGAGATACTTCCAATGAGTACCCACAACATATGTTTTCATCCAAAACATATTCTGTGGGCACTCATTAGAAGCGCTTCAGCAAGGCACTTCTAATGAGTACCCACAACATATGTTTTCATCCAGAAATAAGAAAAATATAGATACCTTTTGGTTGAAAAAAGCGCCTTATTAAGAGCTATGATGGAGAAAGAACAAAAAATATTTTTCTGATACCCCCTTTAAGACTTATCTGGCCCTAATGATTAGTTCTGCCAAATGTTAAGTAAATCGGTGCAAGGATTTAGTAATTAAGAGGTCTTAAAAACTTTGATGCAAAACTTTAACATAAATTTGACCTCTGGGTCATGAGCAGGGGTGTGGATGGAGCTAAATAAAGTTTTGGCCCAACATCTATAATCATACCAAATATAAACTACATGTAAATCCATCTGAGGATTTAGTAAATATAATTCAGGTCTTAATAACCTTGACGTAAAACAACATTTTTGTTAACGCCACGGCTGATGATGCCGGGGATAGTAGTTTTGTACCGGTAAGCTAAAAAGGGTAAATGAACAAATAGGCTTTCTTATAATGGAATGAATGGTTTTTAGCATAAATTATACTTATATGTTGACGTTCAGGCCTAATTTAATGCATTTGAATTGTTTATTTTATAAGATTAGTTTAATAAATACTTGACTCAAACTTCTATTTTGTTTCATTTTGACAGAAAAATATATGGTCGGAGGAATAAAAAAAAATAAAACTGACTGAATGTACTTTTATTTTGATTTTTGTAAAAATGGGGCAGGCTCTCCCAAGAACCAGAAAATAAAAAAATTCTGGCCTAATGTGTTTTTTTATACCTTGAAAATTAACCCTTAACACATTTATGCCGAGTTGACTCTTCTACCATAACTCTTATGACAGGTCCATTTTTTATATAAGGGGTGTCTGTTTTTTGTTATTATTATTACTATGTTTTATAGCAATTCCTGTAGTCAATGACCCTGATCAGTCGCCACATTCTGCAGCATCTGATCTTGGTCTGCGCTATTTACATACATGTATCTCTTTTATGGGATGTGAGGCATAAATGACTTAGAGTGGCATTCAGATTAGTGGCAGGTGACATTGTAGTTTTTATTTATTTCTTTTTTTTCATAAATAAGGCTTGATATTTCATGTGATTTGAGCCAGGGCACAGCATTCCCTTCACGATTGTATGTGTGCTCAGTGAAGACTCAGATCAGCCTGTACATCCTTAAAGTCTGGTCAGAGTCTTCACACTCTGTCTGAAGATGCTTTAGTCTTTGGCTACGTTCAGAGTGCCCTGTGAATACTGAGCAGACTGTGCAGGCTGATTAGAGTCTTTGCTGGCCGCACATGTAGGAAATGTGCCCGCATTTACGGTAGTTTTACAATGTACCTTCACTGGGTGCACATGTACCCTGGTACATTTACACCACAACCTCCTTATAACACTATTGTTGGGGTCCATAGCATAAACCGTGCTAGTTAAACAACCATGTTATATCCAAACAAAAATGTATAGATTATATTGAAAAATGACCATAAATGGTCATTTTTCAATATAATCTATACATTTTTGGGATCCGTCTTTGAACCGTGTTAAATCAAAAACCATGTTATAACGAATCGTGTTGTAAAGGGGTTGAAGTGTAGTTTTAGAATGGGGACTTCTTTCAGTAATAAATTTATTTGCATACCATATTTGACCTAATTACCTCACTGTGCGCTTAGGTTTTTCAAAATTACTGGGAAAATTTTTGGTAAAATATGTACATGTATCTATCTTATAAGGGTACACTTTATAAAAAGATCAGCAAAGGACTTTATACGATTTTTTTTCTGATTTTCTTTATATTCTAAAAAAGCATATGTTGTGGGTACTCATTTGAATTGCATCAACAAGTCAGTGCAATTCAGATGGGTATCCACAACATATGCCTTTGTAAAGAAGTAGACAAAAAGTACACTAGCTATATTCTGACTGGGTGCACATGTACCCTGGCACATTTGGATGGATCCCAAAAATGTATAGATTATATTGAAAAATGATCATAAATGGTCATTTTTCAATATAATCTATACATTTTTGTTTGGATATAACACGGTTGTTTAACTAGCACGGTTTATGCTATGGACCCCAACAATAGTGTTATAAGGAGGATACAGAATTGCTTGACTATGCACTTATAGGATGTGTGGTAATTAGGTTGGGTACGGTAATGTGGTTTGGAAATCATCATTACATTAAACTACTACTTTATTTACATTATCAAGGGTAAGAGCAATATAAATGATAGTAAGAAAGTGCCAAGGTCAGATATAAATATTTTCTGTTTTCTCTTTGATAGGATATCACTTTACAAACAAAGCATATGACAGGCTAACATATGATGCACGGTGTGGGAAAAGGAGCCTTATGTCATATGCAAACCACAAAGGTCCAGATCAGCAGGCACATCCATGCAGTCTGATCTGGGCATTCTCTGTTCATCAACATTATACTTCAGTAGCTAGTGATTACCGGTATGTAGGTGGACAACAAAGCTGTGGGTCAGTCCGTGAGAATGGGCAGCCTGAGCTCTGCGTCATTCGCAAATTGCATAAGAACCATTTTCCTGTGTTGCACAATATATATGAACTGTCTTTGCATGTCTTAACTACTGCTTGTTAAACCATATTACTATAACTGAAAAAGGGGGTGGTTTGGTGAGGCAAAGGTGTCCTGTAGCTTTTGTCACTGGAGCGCCCGACTGATATTGGCTTACAGTTGGGCAAGGCCTGCTGTCCTTGCAGCAGGTGAGGGTAAAGGGGGAATATTGTTATTTCTTCTGTTCCTTCACTTGCTTTCATTTCCCTCTTTCTTCCCTCTACTGTCTCTTCTATCTCTGTTCTCCCTTTCTCTGGGAGACGACACAAAATGACCCACAAGAGTTGACGTGTCATTAAACCCCAACACAATAAAAAAATATAACTGAAAAAATGTCAACACTAAGTTTTTATGACAAAAATAGTGGCTTATATTCTACTCCATTTTTTTATGCCCTCCTGTGTCCATACGTCTGTCCACAGTTCGTTCCTGAATAACTCCTCCAGATTTACCTTGGGACTACTTTTCTTTGGTAACAGTGGTTCCCTGCACTGTAATATAATCTTAAAGTCTTTATTTGTTAACATTGGAAACCATTTACAATGTGTAATTTGATTAACTTTTTACGCAGATGTAGATTTTGGAATCGGTTTTGAGCTACTTCATTGTGTTTTATATTAAAAATTTTTTTGTGTGGGTTCCTAGTTAACTTTCCTATCTGTATTACTTTACTAATTCACAACCGAGCATTATTTAATTGGCATTTGGGTTTTATGGTCTCGGTCATCAGAAACATATGGAAATGCAATACCCAACTAACCCGACTTTGATATTGTATCATACGGAAAGGTGGTGGTCAATAAGAGAAAAACATGGCATGTTCATTTCTCCTTGGAAAAAAAAAAAAGATAAGAGCGCTGCAATATGAGAAAATCATCCTTCAGACATGTACCCAGTGATGACTCAGCTCAGCCTGTCAGTGTAATGCTAAAATATCTAATCCTGCTGAGAAGTGCCTGGGTGGCAGAGTGTTTGGCGTTCTCCATTAAGGATCACAAGGTTGTTGGTTCGCATCCCATTGGGGGCCTTGGTTTGAATCCCACTGGGGGCAAAAGTCAATCATGGCTGCACGGCTCTTTATTGCATGGCCCTTTATTATCATCTTTCAGTTCAGTATGACTTAAATAATGTTGAATGGGGCATAAAACACCAAATCATCATTATCATCGTCAACCCGCTGATATTTCAAAAGCACGGCAAAGTAAAAATGAATGACATGTCTATTGTCAGACTATAAATTGTTCAGTAGTATGTATGGTATTCAAGATTTGTAAACATTTTCAAGTACTCATCATACTTTATTGTCAGGTAGTTGACAATTCCTTTTGTAGATTTCTCCTCAATAAAGTAACAGAGTTATAAAATGTTCGATGCAGTGGAATTAAATATAAAATGCACCGAGGGATGTGATCCAAGTACAGTATTTTTTTTTTTAAATAGTACATGTAACTTACCATAGCTGTATGGAAGGATAGCAACCTGGGCCCAGTTATTCAAAGCTAACAATGTCGTTAGTTAACGATTCGTTAAAATTTACATTGAGTGATACGCAAATATGCTGAAATTTTTTGCTGAAAAAATATCATAATATTGTATATTGAATCTGCTAAAATAGTTAACGAAATGACCCTTAACGAGCTCGTTAAGCTAACGATGCTTTGAACAGCTGGGTCCAGATATATTTTTTACTTATTTCTCCAGAGAAGCATATGTTGTAGGTACTCATTAGAAGTGCCTCAGTGAGGCACTTCTAATGAGTATCCACAACATGTGTTTTCATGGAGAAATAAGAAAAATATCAACACTTTTTGGATGAAAAAAAGCACCTTATCAAGAGCTATGAACTCATAGCCCTGGCCCTAGATAAGAGGAGTAATCAGATACAGTTGTAAATATATTTTTCTAATTTCTCCATGAAACATATATTATAATACTCATTAAAAGCAGCTCACTGAGTTGCTTCTAATGAGTACCCACAACATACATGTATGTTTTCTTTGAGAAATAAGAAAAATAACAATACTTTTTTCAGAGGACTTAGTAAAGGGGAGTGTTTGGTGATAATTCTGGGGTATTTTATTTTTATATCTCTATAAAAATATTCATGTATGTTGTGGGTACTCATTGGATGTGCCTCACTGAGGTGCTTCAAATGAGTACCCACTACATGTTTATTAATGGAGAAATTAAGAAAATTATTCAAGAATTATCATCATATACTCCTTCAGAAGCGAACTGGTCTGGATCTGCACTATTTGCTATTAAGTACATACTTATATCAACAAACTGGATCAAGTAATCTGATTGGCTGAAAATTAGAAGTGGGGAGTGGCATCTTAATTTATTCAGCATGACAAGGGTTGTTGCATTAATTTAGATTTCAGGAGCAGTTATTTTCTGTATGTACACTGGTACTGTTTTTTTTAGCATGTCTGTCTGAATATTTAGGGTAAATGTACTCACTATAAGACTACTGCTGCTTCAAGAAGTTTTATGTCACCGGGGCGTCCAGCTGATACTGGCTTACAGTGCAAGGCCTGCTATCCTGGTAGCAGGTAAGGGTAGAGAGGTGATGTTTTTATTTCCTCTGTTTCTTCACTTTCATTCCTATTCCTCTTTCTTCCCTGTCCCTCTCTTTCATCTCTTCTGCTATCTCTTCTGTCTCTTTTCTCCCTTTCTCTGGGAGACGACACAAAATGACCCACAAGGGTTGACATGTCGTTAAACCCCAACACAATCAAAAGCTTCAAGAAGGGCAGTTGTCAGTTTCTGGCAAAAGAATGTGCACAAGTATCGGTAAACTGCTTAGAGAACTACGTCTGCCCAGGAAAGGTATGGGTAGGTAAACTGACCATCTGGACATGACCTTAATAGTGTTCAATGGGCCATTAATCTCCATACCAAAAACTTATAAGACAGTTTCAGATATAAAATGGTTTAAATGTGGACCCCAAATGTGTTGTATCCAAACAAAAATGTATAGATGATAAAGAAAATGACCATTTATAGTCATTTTCATTTTCTATATAATCTATACATGTTTGTTTGGATGCAACATGGCTGTTTAGCTAACACGGTTTTTGCTTGGGATCCCAACAATAGTGTTATTAAGAGGTTGTGTTATAAAACCATATTCAGAGGTTTAATGTTTTGTTTATACAACTTTCAGAGGATGTCAAGTCACTGGCTCTACCAGGAACATATCATGAAAAAGTGGTCAGCCTGGGATCCTCCCTGAGGAAGTTTTCACGATTGAAACATCTTGATCTCTCCAGAAATAATATCTCAAGTCTACAGGTGAGAAATTAACACTGTTCCTGCTGAACCTGGATATACCCTGCCTTTGCAAATAATGTAGCTCCAGATCAGTTGGCTTCTGAAGAAGCCAACTGATCTGGATCTGCACTGTTTGCCATTCAGGATGTGAATTTATATCATCAATTTGGATCAAGGAATCTGACTGGCTGACAATTAGAAGTGGGCATGGCGTGTTAATTTATTCAGCATGACAAGGGGCAAGCGATCCAGGCAAACAAATCATGAAAAAAATGAGACAGCATTGACAATGCTGGCCAGACTGCATAAGTGTTCATAACTCTTCATAAAATGATTTTTATGTGTGTGTTTTCTGTATTTTTTTGTTGCCTGCCTTTTCAGAGAAAAGTGAGGGGACATGGTATTCCTGCTTTCATGGTTCTGTCCGCTGTGATAGTAGCTATCTTATGTGCAGAACTCCTCCTACAGATTTTATCCAATCTTTTTTAAAACTTTGCAGGCATTTTCTTCTATATGGTTTGAGGATGTGCATGTGTTTGGATGTTATCCTGAGATTAATTTTTGTCACTTATTTCATATTTTGAACTTGGTCATTGTTGACCTATAGTGTGGGTTTCTTGTTTGTGCAACTCCTCCCACAATTCTTTTTTTAATCAATTTGAAAAATTGCAGACATTTTCTACATGGTCTTAAGATGTACATGTGATTTGAATAAAATACTCAGATTATTTTCAGATTATCAGATTATCAGTGAACATAGTCATGTTTCGACCTCATTAGTATATAGGGAGGATGTATTGTGTGCACAATTCTTCTTACAGTTTTTATCTGATCATTTTGAAACCTTGCAGGCATTTTATACTTGGCCTGAGCATGTACATGTGGTTTGGATACAGTATTTGACTGATTGATTTAAGACTTTTCAGATGTTATAAACTTGGCCTGTAATTTGCATCAAATTATCTTTTTCACTTTGTCAGGGTTTTCTACTAGTCATATGTTGGAGGATTTTTGTGTTACTTTGTGTCAGAGGTCATATGTTGTGTACACAAGGCTTTCAAGAGTTTATGACTGATCAGTTGGGAACTTTGCAAATGGTCTGAAGCTTTGGTATTTTCATCAGATTTTTTTTCTTGCACCATTTTGTTTGTCGTTGTTTTTTAATTTCTAAAAGCCAGGACCATAAATTTCACTGAAATTTCTGTTTGTTGTTTTTTTTTTTTGTCTCACTCTGAAAACAAACACCAGCATTTATGCACTGTGAAATTTCGTGTGGTGTGTCCTGTCATGATATTTTGTATATTTTCTATACACACGTATATGATAGTATTTAGTTTACTTTTCTTCTCTTTTTGTGAAGCCGGCCTCAGTGGCTCAGTCGGATGCACATCCAACTGGGCACGGTTGTTCAAAGCGTCGTTAGCTTAACGAGCTCGTTAAGGGTCATTTCGTTAACTATTTTAGTGGATTCAATATACAATGATATTTTTTGCTGAAAAAATGTGAGTAGCTTTTGCAATGCAAAAGCTACTCACATTTTTTCAGCAAAACATTTCAGCATATTTGCATATCACTCGATGTAAATTTTAACGAATCGTTAACTAACGACATCGTTAGCTTTGAACAACTGGGCCCTGGTGATCAGGAGGTTGCGGGTTTGATCTGGCAAAACAAGTGCACAGGTACTGGTTAATTGCTTAAGAGGACTAAGCCTGTCCAGGAAAAAAGTGTGGTTAAGTAAACTGACCATTCTCGACATGACCCTAATAGGTTGCCTTGGCCATTACACCTCAGTACAAACAAAAATTCCTATGAAATTGTTTCCCAACAACATTCATTGCATTTATTTTCTTTTATCACATTTCAGGGTTTGGAGAATTTAAAACTCCTGGAAAAGCTAAACCTGTATCCTTAACAAGAACTTAACCCTTCCACCTCAAGTTTCTGACCTGGACTCTTCCATCTCTGAATAAGGACACATCCATTAATATTGTTGCAGATAGGGGTTGCAGTCAAAAATAGATAACATAATGGCAAACAATGTAAACCGTGATGAGACAACTGGTTACGAGCCATCTCATCTGGATCTGCATAGTCTGCAAATGTATCTGTTTTGGTCTATGGACAAAAGGGTTAAGGGAAATGAAGGTTGTTGGTCAAGAATATACATGTACTTGAGAGAAAAACCTTCACAAATATTGCATTTTGGTATTAATTTGATCGAAATCAGATAAAAGCTTAGTAGGTGAAAGACGTTTAAAGATTCCATTACCATTATTAACGATCCCGCCATTTTGAATATTTAATACATGTAATGTTTTAATCATTTCAAAATATTAAATAAAATCTTCTTTCTAACAGAAATAAATGCTGTTTTTGAAACAAAATCCATAAATGCCTAGAGAAGAAGCTATGTACACAAACATAGAGGTCCAATATTGATGCAAAACTACTTTATTTCAGTTTTGCTTAAATGATTATAGGGATCAAACATGTTTTTTCATGCATTAACATTCGGCAGGTCCCGTGGGAGGTGTTGAAAACCGAGGCCGGAGGCCACAGTTTTCAACACCTCCCAAGGGACCTGGCGAATGTTAATGCATTGAAAAACCATGTTCGATCGCTATTATTGCATAAAACTGAAAATATTTGCTACATTTCGCGTTATTTCTTGCACTATTTTGTTTCGCCTTTTCACCAATGTCACGCGAATGCTATTTCCACGGACTATGCTCGTTCTGAGGCAGGGCAGTACACATCTCGTGATGGCAGCAATTCTGTGGCCCTGGTACGAGCATATTGAAAGTTGCATAGCCCTGCATTATCAGTGCGTGAATTGCCTTGTTAATACACGGCTTTTTGCCGGTTAATGCACGACTGTTAATTATGTGCGATACTGCTTTTTATGCAATACATGTAATAAGGTTTTATGACATCATAAAGACTCGCGTCACTGGGGCGTCTAACTGATATTGGCTTACAGTTGGGCAAGGCCTGCTATCCTTGTAGCAGGAAAGGGTAGAAGGGGCGTGTTTTTATTTCTTCTGTTTCTTCACTTTCATTCATTTTCCTCTTTCTCCCCTGTCCCGCTCTTTCATCTCCTGTACTATCTCTTCTGTCTCTTTTCTCCTTTTCTCTGGGAGGTCAAAAGGACCCACGCGGGTTGATGTGTTGTTAAATCCCAACACAATCAATCATTAAATATTCAAAATGGCAGTACCCATAAAACCAGGGCCCAGTTGTTCAAAGTTGACGATGTCGTTAGTTAAAGATTTGTTAAAATTTACATCAAGTGATACGCGAATATGCTGAAATTTTTTGCTGAAAAAATGTGAGTAGCTTTTGCAGCACATTTTTTCAGCAAAAAATATCATAATATTGTATATTGAATCTGCTAAAACAGTTAATGAAATTACCCTTAACGAGCTCGTTAAGCTAACGATGCTTTGAACAACTGGGCCCTTGTTTGATATCTTCAAATTCTGATAATTTACTTTTCGTCAGAATCAAAATGCATGATATGTCAAGATCTTGTATTTCAGATACACTCTTCACCAACATTGTTTTTCCCTTTAATCATGCACTATTTGAGTATTTATTTAGGTATAAATACAAAACAAAAATATTAGCAACATAAAACACATTTAACTGCAGTAAAACATCAAAGGCTCGAACAACTTTGGGACCATGGAAATTTATTCGAGACATGGATAGTTCGAGCCACTGAGGGTTAATCATGGCGCCAGGCCAAATAGCAAATGGTAATAATTTAGGAAAGTCTTTTTGATCTTCTATATAATAATGGTATGTTGGGTGTACTCATTAGAATTACCTCAATGAGGCAATTCTAATGATTACACACAACATACAGTTTCATTATAAAATAAGAAAATTTCCCTAAATATTCATTTTCTTGAGCTATCAGAAGAATTTCGTAATGACTCAAAAACGAGTTATCATCCAAGGTAAATGAGAAATTGGTGTTTGAGTCATTGAGGTTTTACTGTACATCAAGGCCCAGTTGTTCAAAGCATTGTTAGCTTAACAAGCTCGTTAGTGGTCAAAATGTCAACTTATCTTGTCAGTATAATATCTAATTTGCAGTTATTTTTGTGAGTATCAGCAAAAATATTAGTGTATATGCCATATTTAATGATCAAAGTTTTAACGATACGTTAACTAATGACATCATTAGTTTCAAACAACTGAACCCAAACTAATTCAACCCCTGCCGAGGTCGGCAACATTCTTTCATTGAAATCGATCATGAAATATTTTTTTACGGTTGTTCTCTCCCTTCCGCTTATTCAAGAAGGGGAGTTGTCAGTTTTTGACGAAGGAATGTGCACAATACTGGTTAACCGCTTAGAAGACTAAGCCTGCCCAGGAAACGTGTGGTTAGGTAAACTGACCGTGCTCAACATGACCCCATTGAGTTGACTGGGCCGTAAAACCTCAACACAATCAAACAAACATTTAAGGGAACATATACTGCGCCATGGGAAATAGTAGACATGGAAAAATTTGCATACTATCTTCTCATTGGGGACTACTCTTAAAGCAAAACATCTGTCTCCTGTGGGAGAAATTCTTCCCTTATAGAGAAGCCCCATGTTTTGAAAGGTTTGAGATGCCAGGGGGAGGGGTGGGGGAGAACTTTCTGTCTAAGTAAGTTGCCTTTTTTTTTTTTTTTGCAAAATGACGGCAGAATCTTTTCACTTAATCTGAAATCAGCAACAAGAAAGGCTGCAAAAGGCATATACAGATTACAGATGGATAGTTTTCTTATCACACAAAGAAAAAAACAGTATTTTTGTTGTGAGATGTCACTAGATTGGTTTTGATCACTAAAGTGGTTGTAATAAACAAAAAGGCTCATGGGGATTAGTCAGCTTTGGATAGTACCTACTAATTTAAAAATCTATCCCAAATTAGAGCTGCTGGTAGCTATCAGTTTTTATCACAATTGCCTTAACTACATGTCAGATACTATAATAATATAGAAAATCTAGATGAACTGAAGAAGTTGAAATACAATCCAAATCTGAAAGAGCTTGACTTAAGACTTAATCCAGTGACCCGCACTGAAGCTGATTATAGGTTATACTTAATACACATGCTACCTAATCTACAGAAGTTAGGTGAGTGCAGTTGTTACTGACAGTACATAGATAGATTGTAGTTTCTAGCTGACATGCTTGTTACCCAGGCAAAAAACAACAGCTGGAAAATAGAATTGTTGCTTATAGCCCAGAGATGTGGGCCCCTGTAGCCTAGTGGATAAGAGAGCTAACTCTTAATCCATTAGGTTTCTCTCTGCTGTGGTTCGAGCCTCGCTTGAGTCATGTAGGGAAAGCCAAGTTCTGCTCACAGATGGTCAGGTAGTTTTTCCCTGGGTTCTCTGGTTTTCGCCCACTTTTGATGAACAATTGGCTCAATATAAGTGAAATATTCTTGAAAGGGCCATAAAACCCAAATCATAAAAAAAAAAAAAAAAAAAAAAAAAAAATGCCCAGAGACAGATGATAGCTTCTGTCTGTCTAATTGCCATGCTACCTAATCTACAATGGTTAGGTTGGTGGCTTTGTTATTAAATACATAGGAGTTAATACTCTTGTTGTCTACACTACCAAAATAAAGTCTGTGAAACTGTTACTGATAGCACTGAGGGAGATTATAGATTGATATATGTTTCCTAATGTACAAAAGTTAGGTTAGTGGAAATATTACTGATAGTACAGAAGAAAATTATAGACTACCTAATACATGTTTGTAAATGGACAAAAGTTAGATAAGTGGAAATATTACTGATAGCACAGAGGGAGATTATAGACTGATACATGTTTCCTAATATACAGAAGTTAGGTAAGTGAAAATGTTACTGATAGTACAGAGGGAAATTATAGACTACTTAATACATGTTCCCCAGTATACAAAAGTTAGATAAGTGGAGATATTTCTGATAGCACAGAGGGAGATTATAGACTGATACATGTTTCCTAATATACAAAAGTTAGGTAAGTGAAAATATTACTGATAGTACAGAGGGAAATTATAGACTACCTAATATATGTTTCCTTATATACAAAAGTAAGGTAAATGGAAATATTACCAGATAGCACAGAGGAAGAATATAGATTAGTATGTGTTTCCTAATATACAACAGTTAGGTAAGTGGAAATTTTACTGATAGCTCAGAGGCAAATTAAAGACTACCTAATATATGTTTCCTAATATAAAAAAATGTTACTTAGGTGGAAATATTACTGATAGCACCGAGGTAGAGTTTAAACTAATACATGTTTCCTAATATGGGTTTCCTAATATACAAAAGTTAGGTAAGTGGAAATATTATTGATAGCACAGAGGGAGAGTATAGGCTAATACATGTTTCCTAATATACAAAAGTTAGGTAAGTGGAAATATTCCTGATAGCACAGATGGAGAGTATAGACTAATATGTGTTTCCTAATATACAAAAGTTAAGTAAATAGCACAGAGGGGTATAAGCTAACACATTTCCTAATACATGTTTCCTAATGTACAAAAGTTAGGTAAGTGGAAGTTTTACTGATAGCACAGAGGTATAATTCACTAGCTAATACACTTGCTACCTAAGCAACAAAAAAAGGTTATGTAAAGTTAGTACCAATAAAAACTACAGCCTCTGTTTTATTGCCAATAAAACAGTAAAAGATGCCTTTTTAACATTGTAGTATTATGGGATGCATTTTGTTATTTTCAAATAAAGTTGCATACACCACAGGCTAGTAATGTCCTATGTAGACTATATCATTATTTTGTTACTTGGAAATAGTTAGGTTTTTTTTTCATACTAATACAAAACAAATGTAGACACAGCACCTAGTTTGTGTAAATTATGATGCTAACTCATGCTGTTGGTGCTTTATTCATTAACCCTTGTCCTGCTGAATAAATTAAGATGCCATGCCCACTTCTAATTTTAAGCCAATCAGATTACTTGATCCAGATTTTTGTTATTAATTTCAGTACTTGATGGCAAACAGTGCAGATCCAGATCAGTTGGCTTCTGAAGAAGCCAACTGATCTGGATCTACACTGTTTGCAAAACAGGGTATATCCGGGTTCAGCAGGACAAGGGTTAAATACCAAACTGAGAGACATATATTAGGCAAGATTCAGTTTTAAAAGGAGTATTTGATGATGCATGTAATTCCAAGAAAATTCTTTTTCCATAAAAAAAAAATATGTGGTGGGCACTTCTAATGGGTACCCACAACAAATGTTTTAATTGAGAAATAAAAAAAAATATCCCAGAATCATCACTAAATACTCCTTAACCCTTCTCTTGCTGAACACGACATGCCCTGTCTTAACAAACAGTGTAGATCCAGATCAGTTAGCTTCTGAAGAAGCCAACTGATCTGGATCTGCACTGTTTGTCATTAAGTATGTGAATTTCTATTAAAAACCTGGATCAAGTTATCTGATTGGCTGGAAATTAGAAGTGGATGTGGCATCTTAATTTATTCAGCAAGGCAAGAGTTAACAACTCCTCTGTAATATCCATTATTTGCAGATGATCGAAGTGTGAGAGACAGAGAGAGGCAAGGAGCTTTGATACACTTCAGTTCAAGTCAGGCTACTGAGATGACCTACCACCCAAGGAGAGAGGAACCACAGAATAGACCACCCAACCCTCGAGCAGAACATGTTAAAACTGTTGGTAGTGGCAAAGGTTAGTAAAACTGACAACTATTGTGCTGTATGTAAACAGTGAAAAATCCAAACCATTTGTGGCATTTGTACAGTCTGGTACCCACAACACATTTTTCATGTCGATGGCTCAGTTGGATGCACGTCCAACCGGTGATCAGGAGGTTGCGGGTTTGGCCACCGCCGGGTTGGCAACATTCTTTGGTGGAGATTGGTCATGCAATATTTTCCACAGTCATTCTCTCCCTTTGGCTGATTCAAGAAGGGCAGTTGTCAGTTTCTGGTGAAAGAATGTGCACATTACTGGTTAAAAAACCTTGACACAAACAATCATGTAATTTTCCGGATACTCATTTGGGTTAATCTTTATTTTGTTGTTTTAATTCCTTTTTACTGTATTTATCCAAAGTATTGGGGCAGATAGCCTTAACAAACAGTGTAGACTAAGATCAGATGCCACATTCTGTGGCATCTGATCAGAGTCTACACTGTTTGCCACTTATCCAGCAGTTTGTAGACATATTTCAAGGTAGTAAAATGAAAACAGTTTACATTTTAGGACCCATATGGCAAGGAATTAAGAGGTCCTAATATTATAGTAATTATGGTATTATGAGTTTGCGATGCAAAGTACGATGCTCTGCAAGTATTACTCATCTCCAGCAATAGTTCAGGTTTGCAGTAATTCATTCTTATACATGTATATTATTTCAGTGTTAGATGATGATGATGTTGAACTCTTGGACTTGATTGCTCGTACAGGAGGAGATTTGAGACAGTCTCGTCCACTGACAGGATCCAGTGCTAAGGAACCCACTTCACATGACTACTCTTTGGCAGGTTAATATCATATCACTAGAGCTGCCGGCCTCACTTGGTGGCTCATGATCAGTCAGATGCATGTCCAACTGGTGATCAGGTCATGGGTTCGATCCCGGCAGGATTTGCAACATTCTTTTGTGGAGATTTATCATGAAATATTTACTGTGGTCATTTTCCCCTCTCTGCTGATGAAAGATGGGCAGTCATCATTTTCTGGCAAAAGAATGCACACGTACTTGTTAACCATTTAAAGGACTGGTGTGGTGACATAAACTGACAGCGCTCGACATGACCCTAAACAAAATCACTAGAGCTAGAGATAAATGCGCATTACAACAACAGTAGTTATCACCTGACACTATGTATCACCTCAAGCAGATATTTCCAGATCACTGGATTACACGTGCTTGCAATGAATGTGATCAAAAGATCTGGAAACATCAAGATTAGATCATGTTATTGTAGTAATGCTGTGTTTATTATAACTATACAGTGAATATATATCCTTAAAGCACAATTCTAATGCACTTGCAAATGTAACACAACATCTGATTGAATAGCAGCAAACATTTGGTACAGTTTATTTTGTGATACACTGTCAGAAACCCATCATCGTGTAACGTTGCTTTTCATTGGCTGGCATTTGGTTTTACGCAGTTCACAGTGCTTGCCACTTTGTGCAAATAGTACAATTTAAAAAAAAATGAATAAATGCATTAGAATGGAGATAACTGTAAGTCATCAGTTTTACGGTTGCAAATTATGTTTTATGGCTCCACTGACGCGTTGTCCTTAAACAATCAAATGACAGTTTTGAATACAGTTATCCCCTAAGTCAAAAGAGCAGCAGACAACATTCTAAAAGATTTCTTTTGTGTGTTTGTTTTTTTTTTTCCTAAGAAAATAAGGCTTGATATATAATTTGAATTTGCTGCATGACCTCTGTCAACCTTAGTCATACTGAATAAATTAAGATGCCACGCTCACTTCTGATTTTCAGCCAATCAGATTACTTGATCCAGGTTATTGATACAAATTCACGTTCTAATTAACAAACAGTGCAGATCCAGATCAGTTGGCTTCTGAAGAAGCCAACTGATCTGGATCTACACTGTTTGCAAGTGCAGGATATATCCGGGTTCAGCAGGACTAGGGTTAAGGCAAATGGATACACATTAAGTGGAGGTAACTTTCAAAATTGTTTTGCCTCCTTTCTGAGAAGGGGCTTTCTCTGAAAGGAAAGAATTTGTTTCCAAAGGGGGAAAGTTCTTTCCTTTTTAGAGTAGAGCCCCTTGCAGGTTGGAGTGCATGTGCAGGGCAGTAAACAGGAAGTTTGTGTTGAGGTTTTACGGCCCAGTCAACCCAATGGGGTCATGTCGAGCACGGTCAGTTTACCAACCACACGTTTACTGGGCAGGCTTAGTCCTCTAAGCGGTTAACCAGTAGTGTGCATATTCTTTGGCCAGAAACTGACAACTGCCCTTCTTGAATCAGCGGAAGGGAGAGAATGACCGTAGAAAATATTTCATGATCAATCTCCACGAAAGAATGTTGCCGACCTCGGCGGGGGTTGAACCCGCGACCTCCTGGTCTCCAGTCGGACGGCGCATCCAACTGAGCCACCGAGGCCGGCGTAAACAGGAAGTAACTAAACAGGAAGTAACAAATATTGTCACCTTCAGGGAAAGTAATTCTTTCAAAATTGTTTTGTCTCCCTTCTGAAAAAGGGTATGCTCTGAAAGGAAAGACTAAGCTCCCTTCGGGAGAAAATTCTTTATTTTCAGAGTAGATTCCTTTACAGAAGGGAATGCGGGGCCAGGAGAGCAAACAAGAAGTCACAAAAGTTTTCTCTGTTGTAATAACACAAAATTTACCATGTGATGCACAATATTCACCTACATTGTCTGCAAAATGCATAAGGGCCCTTTTCATGTAGTGCCAATCAAGTGCTATTCCCCTTCAGTAGGTGTACAGTTTGATGATTAACCATTCCTGACCTGTAAACCAAACCAGATACCTTTGCAAACAGGTCATCTAGGTAGATCCAGATGAGACCACTCATACGAGCCATCTCATCAGGATCTACATTGTTTGCCATTTTGTTTTTGATGTTTGATTCACATCCCCATTTGCAACAATGGAACTGTCCAACTCCAAAGACAGAAGAGTCCACTTCCAAAAACTCTGGGGTGAAAGAATTAATCATAGCTCCAGATAAGGTGATAACTGTGGTGATAATTTTGAATAATATTAGGTATTTTTGCAGAAAAATATATCTTATGGTACTCATTGAAATGGCCTCATTAAACCAGTCCCATTAACCCATTTTAGATTGAATGAACTCCCCCACACTATATATTGGAAGAGTTGAATTTCAATTTTAGGTATGTCAGGCTATGTGATTTAGATATTCCTAAAGGAAAATGTGGCTAAATTATTTGTAAACAGTAGAGACCCTGATCAGACCACATTCTGTGGCATCTGATCTGGGTCTACACTGTTTGCCAATTATCATTTTAAGGGTCTCCAGACTAAAATGGTTAACAGCTCCATATTTGGTGATTATTTTGGATAATATTTGGTATTTTTGCAGTGAAATAAATCTTGTAATACTCACTGGAATTGCCTCACTACTTACAAGATATGGATTGGTGTTAAAATAACAATATTGCCTTCTGAATACTTTCCTTTTATGTTTGTGGTAGTGCGGTCTGTTGAAATGTATGGAGGGCTGGTCCTGCCATCACTGGCTTTTAGCATGAAGGTTCTTGCTTCCTTCAGTCCCTGGAGTTAGTTGTATTGTATGTAGTGTTGGGAATGGGCCAGAATTTCATAGTCGATTATTGGTTTTGTAAAACAGACTGATCATCGACTAATAATCGACTTACAGAAAATATATTCACTCTTAATTCAGTCCTCTTCTTGGAACTTATTCATATCTCCAGATCAGTAAGAGGGGTATCATGTAATATATTTTTATTTCTCCATGAAAACCTATGTTGTGGGCACTCATTTGAAGCACCTTGTGGTGGAGGTGCTTCTAATGAGTACCCACAACATATGTTTTCATAGAGAAACAAGAAGAATATCAGTACTTTCGCCTTTTGGGTTGAATTATTTAAGGCTATTTTATCATTTTTTTTTTCACTTTTATTGACCACAAATCTAGAATGACCCAAATAGACAGCTTTGAATTTCATTTCTTTATAAGTTGCCTATAAAAATAAAACGTGAGAAAAATATATTTCTAAAAATAGAATTTTCTGATTAGTCAACTATAAAAAGTCTTCCTGATCATCAGTCACAAGAGCCAAAAGTGACTGATGATCAGTTATAATTGATCATCAGTGGCAACACTAATTGTATGGTCATTATTATTATTTTTTATTTTATTTTTATTTTACAGGTTTGAAACAGCTGGAGCCTGTGCCCTTGGATGGGCCTCAGATAGAGGTAAGAGGACTGCCATGATTAGATTAACCACCCTCTGGGCTAATTCAGCAGATGACAAATTGATGATATTTTTTTGTTGTCTGCTGAAAATTTTACCCAAGAGTGCTAAGGGTTAATAGCAAATCAACAAAGTTGTTTATATTTAGTTTCAAAGGCACAAAATAATTTCTTTTTTTTTTACTACTTTGTGATGAAGATATATGTTGTTGGTACTCATTATTAGAAACTCCTCGGTGACTCTTTTCTGATGAACTACCACAGCATATATTTTCATGAAGAAATAAGAAAAATGTCAGTACTGATTGGTTGAAAAAAATCACTATATCTGGATCTATGTAATGTCTGTAGGAATTCTGCAAGCCAGTTCTCTAGGTAAGAAGGTATCAGGGCATAGTTTTTTTCTTTCTTTTCCATGGAAACATATCATATAGGTAACCATCAGAAGTGCCTTGGCGAGTTTCTTATGATGAGTGCCCACAACACATGCTTTTATGGATAAGAAACATGTCAACACTTTTTGTTGAAGAAAATGCCTTATCTAAAATGAAGACAGTAGCAAGTGGTTTTTGTACAAAGCAGACTGGGAATGGCACAAGAAAAAATTCTATATGTCTGTTATTTTAGCCAAGCCAGAAGAGCTTATGTCATGGCATGATTCCGGTCCGTGCGTTTGTTAACTTTTTCTCGTTTACGCGATAAAGTCCACATATTTGAGCTGATTCTTTTGAAACTTGCGCAGATTGTTTGTACTGTGTATCACTGTAAGGATTAACTATATTGAAAATGAAGAAAATCCATCAGATATAATGGGAATGGGGCCCTTTTAAAAGTTTGGTTGTTTTTTTCTCGTTTACACGATAAAGTCCACGTTTTTTATCCGATTCTTTTTAAACTTGCACAGAGTGTTTGTATCACTGTAAGAATTAACCTATCGAAAATGAAGAAAATCCATCAAACATTATGGGAAAAGGGCTCTTTTAAAAATTTGGTTAATTTTTTCTCCATTACGAGATTGAGTCCACATTTTTTGTCCAATTCTTTTGAAACTTGCACAAATTGTTTGTGTCATTATAGACATCAAGCCTATTGAAAGTGAAGAAAATCCGTCCAATAGTTTGGAAAAAGAGTTTGGAAAGGATTACTGATTAGGGTCTTTATAATTATGGTTATGTTCAATTCACTCTGGCAAGAGTTTTCTTGATAAACTGGCCAGATGACTGTATGTCATGGCGAGGTTCCCATTTGTCTGTGCATCCATCCATCTTTGCACCTGTTGTCTGTACCTCATTATACCATTTATTCCGGATACAGGAAAGGCTTTAATCTATTAACAAACCACAAATTTTAAACTCTTGAAAGATTATGCTGACAACAAAATTAGTAAAACTAAAAGTCAATAGTTCACAGACAGGTAAAAAAACTAATGAAGGATAAGAAGAAATTGCATGTTATTAGCAGTTCCTCATTTTCATTGCAATATTTTAAATAGAACTCTGCCACAGGCACATTAAACTTTGGTATTGTTTGATAAGAGATTAAGTGTTCATTGAGACTTATTCAGCAGGCAATTCATGAGAACGTAAGTATTGTAGAAATTGTTTATAATAAGCAATTTTCCAATTTATGAAATTTATTTTCAGTGCAGTGTAATGACACATATTGATATTCACATTATTATCAATGGTTCCCACTGTTTGGTTGGAATCATGAAAGTTGCATGAGAGGTTATCCTAAGCATTTTTCATGTGGAAAGTCTTTTACCTGCAAAGAAAGTTATTGCACCAGTGGTGAAAACAGCTACTGTACTTGCCAGTAGAGTGATTCAGGCCCTTGTGGGCCTCTTGTTTTTTTACACAGCATGCTAAATGTTAAATATTATAATTGATGTAATCTGAGACCTTTTGAATTGCTAATTTTGCCCTCATTTCATTTATATACATTCAATTTTGCTGTCATTTACATGCATTTAATGCTTTGCATGCTGGGTAAAAATTTCAGCAGACAACATTTTGAAATGTTTTTTCTTATTCTACCTAGAAAATAAGATTTGACATTTCCTGTAAATTGTCTCCTGATGAGACATTTTACATGAAATGCCATATCCTGTTTTCTGGGAAGAATAAGAGTAATTTCATCAATTTGTCCTCTACTGAATTGACCCATAGCAGGATAAGTGTTATTGATTATGTTACTGTTAAGTTATACATCAAACACCTCATTTCAAAATCATGAACTTATTCATATTGATTCAAAGAGACCTTTTTAGATATTTAAGTTGAAATCCATAAATCTGTTTGTATGTTTATTAGTTATTATAACACATGAACCATTTTGTTTGGATTAGGAGCACTGGAATTCATTAGAGTTAAAGAGAATCTGTGGTGCTCTTGATTGGAAGTTTGAATCTTCATTGTAGCTTAATGTTCCTTTGCTCAGAGCTTTATATTCTTACCATATTTACCCTTAGTATATGAACACCTTGCCTCCTTACCAAACTTGCCCCAAAACAAATGAGCCCATTTGTACCTGCAGCAGGATGTACCGTCTATTATATATCTAAAACCTGCTGGATGAGTGTCAAACAGTGTATCTGTGACATCTGATCTGGGTCTTCACTCTTTGCTCAGGCCTATCTGTCCAGATAATAAAGGGTACATGTAGAGCCATACAGTCAACTCTCATTATCTGGAAGTCCCAGGGACACTCTGAAATACTTAGGGATATCCGTACCTCAACATATTAAATTTGCAGAATTGGGGAAAAAATAAATCAAACAACCACATTTAACAAATGAATATGTAATTTGACTCCTGAAGCTAGAGATATATTGAAAATATTGTGGAAAAGAGGGGAAATTGCTCCTTAGGAGCAATTTCTCCTCTTTTCCACAATATTTTGTTAAATTTCCTTGTTAAAACAGGGATCAGATTTTCACTTCGAGATAAGCGGTTATTCGAGATAAGTGAAGTCGAGATAACACAAGTCGACTGTATTTTTATCCAGTTTATTCTGATTTTAAATGTTCTTGCCTTCTAGGTACCTCGTAAAAAGAAGCCCCCATCAGAAATAGATGATGTGATGGCAGCATATAAACAGAAGTATCCCAACATTCCTGATGTCATGGTAACAGATGGTGACAACAATAACAAAAGACGTGATCAGAATCTGGAATTCACTGATGAAGCAGATGCTTACCACAAGTTTAAGAGTCATGGCTATTTCACCCCACATCCTGCTGCAGGTAAATTCTGTTAAATCAGTACTGTGCAAGATATAATACAAAAAAAATGAATAATTGAAAAATGAAATGAGTCAGGACACAACATATCCCACAAGATTTTATGTGTGCCCCTTAAAGACTCAGATCAGCTTGCACAGTCTGATCAATCTTCACTGTCCACCTGTAGATGCATGCACAGAGTGCCCTGCAAAGTCTCTGATTGGGCTCTGTGGATGCATAGGCTGATCTGAGTCTTCCCTGGCATACATGCAATCTTGTAGGAAATGGTGTGCCCCTGCTCAAATAATATTTTTATCTGGGGACCAGAAACATCATATCAGGAAAGGTCAATATGTTAGCCTGTGCAGTTTGCTAAGAGTCACTGTTTACAAACAAATTAATTGAATCTCACGGAATATAAAATGGTACAGTGTACTCTCATTATCTCTCAAACTGCTGCTTAAGTAAAACCAAATAAAGGAAAATATTGATTCAGCCTGCTATATATCCTTACATGTCCACTTCTTTTATCTCAAGCTACAGTTATCTCATACCAAACATTCTGGTCCCTAAGAGTTTAAGATAATGTCAGAGAGTTGACTTAAATTCTACAGTGAAACCTGTGTAAGAGAGCCACCTTTGAGACTGACTTTAAATAGTGATTGATGTGGAAAAGGTGTCTGTCTTATAAAGGTACATGTATAAAGGTGTCTGTCATATAAAGGTACATGTCATGTAATTTTGCTAGCAAAATTACATGACATGTACCTTTATAAGACAACCACCTATCCACATCAACCACTAAAGTCAGTCTCAAAGGCGGCTTTCTTATACAGGTTTCACTGTATGTCCCATTTTTATACCTCGCCACACAATAGTGGCAGGGTATTATGGTTTCACGTTGGTCGTCTGTGTGCCCGTCCGTCTGTCCGTCCGTCTGTCGTACGTCCGTCCGTCCGTTTTTCGTTTCCGGATGATAACTTGAGTAAACATGAATGGATTTTCACCAAACTTAGTTTGTGCATTGATATTGTGGAGATCTGGTTTGGGATTGCTAATGGGCAAATTTCGTCAAATATTTACGGAGTTATCTGCCCGAGACACACCCATATTTTCATTTCCGGACTATAACTTGAGTAAATAACAAGGGATTTTCACCAAACTTGCTATATGCATTGACATTAAGGAGATCTGGTTTGGGATTGCTAATGGGCAAATTTCGTCAAATTTTTACGGAGTTATCTGCCCAAGACACACCCATATTTTCGTTTCTGGACGATAACTTGAGTAAATAACAAGCAATTTTCACCAAACTTGCTATATGCATTGACATTAAGGAGATCTGCTTTGGGATTGCTAATGGGCAAATTTCGTCAAATTTTTACGGAGTTATCTGCCCGAGACTCGCCCATATTTTTGTTTCCAGTTGATAACTTTAGTAAATAACAAGGGATTTTAACCAAACTTGCCATATGTATTGACATTAAGGAGATCTGGTTTGGAATTGCTAATGGGCAAATTTCGTCAAATTGTTACAGAGTTATCTGCCCAAGACACACCTATATTTTCATTTCTGGATGATAACTTGAGTAAATAACAAGGCTTTTTAACCAAACTTGCTATATGCATTGATATTATCAAGATCTGGTTTAGGATTGTTATCTGTCCCTCCGTCATTTTCTTTCAAGACATTTTCACAACGATAACTTTAATACATAAACAAATAATTGCTATGGCGGGGTATCATGCTTGCGGTGCTTTTATTAGGAAAAATATTATTTATGAGCTACCAAGCACAGACAAAAAAAAATCATTTTCAGGTGAGCCAAATGTAGAGAGTTCTCAAAGTTTCATCCAGACTGAAAGAGATGCCTATCCCCCTCCTCCTTCAAGGGTCCAGCTAGAGAGAACAAAAGGTCCCGCAGACCCGGAGGAAGATCTCGATTCAAGTCCTCTGCATAGGAGATCCCATAGTATGCCCTCGGAGAGACTGGAGGTAAGTTTATTCTTGGGAACTGAATGTGAATTTAGCAGATGACAAGAGTAATTTGTTTTATCAAGAAAGTGGGGCTTGCCATTTCATGTGAATTTTCTCCTCCTGTGGAGACACTTTGGAGACAATTCACATGAAATGACAAGCCCTATTTCAAGAAAAAAAAATGTTGATAATAATGTTTGCAGTTTTGTCATTCTCTCCAGTCGTCTGTCAGTCAATTTATATGACCACACAAGTGGTATATCTGAAGCTCTTATTAGGATAAGGACTGCTCTGTCTTTTTTTTTAGCCACTTGCATGACTAGTTAACCCATTGAAGACTGGAGACTTCTAAATGGGTAACTGACAAACAGTGCAGACCCAGATCAGATGCCCCAGAATGGGGCATCTGATCAGGGTCTCCACTGTTTGTGAATAGTTCAAACATTTTTCTTTAGGAATATCTATAGCATATAGCCTTACATGCCTAAAATCAAATACATCAAAAATGGACTCTTCCAATATAGTGTGGGAGAGTTTATTCAGTTTTTATTGGGTTAAGCAAAAAGTTACATAATGTGCCTGTATTTGTCCATAAAAAGTTGGTGTTTAATTTGTTATTTCTTTGCTTATATTCCTGAACATCTTTGCTTGCAAGTTGTTGGGAAGTGGTCAATATTACTATTGGATGGATACAGATCAGGTGTGATCGTCTTGTTGTTTCTAGTGACAGAAGTTCAATGATTAAAAAGATGTAACTATTTGTATTGGTCCTAGCTGCTTTTTCACTTGGTGCTCAACATTAAGGAGAAGAGTTAAGACTGATCACATGGTGTTAGTTTTATGTGACTTGTAGTTGTATCATGTCCAAGGGTGGGATACTGCTGTAAATAGTAAATAGCACTATAAAATGGCATCAGTTCCCACTCTCACATCCAGACATCTTTACGACTTGACTGAAAGAATTGTTAATACCTGGTAGTTATTTTAAACCTCTAACAAATAAAGCATCATTGTTTGACAGATAATAATCCATTTTCGTTATATATAGCTTTCCCAGGCACTACAGTTATACAACAGCGTTTCCTTTGACTTCTTGGGCTTGGGGATAAATTAGAGGAAGGTCTGGCATCAAAGTTGCAATGCTTGGATATTTGTGGCAGCATACTGTCAACTGACACTCATTTTCTTTCTAGTATGAATACACCCCCGAAGATCTGAACAGACAACCTCAGATGGAGAAGTACACAGAAGCTGAAAGCAGGACAGCTGACCTAGAGGAACAGGCATTTAGAAGAAATGAAGAAAAGACACAGTCCCGTCCAAGTCGACCAGCCCCTGCAGAAACCTCACAGTCAAAATTGTTCCTGTTTCAGTTCCTAGATCTAGTTGATAGGTACTGGAATGGATCAAAATCACTACACAAAAATGTCAAGTTCAAGGGTAGGTACCATATTTATACGCTAGGCAAAATTGCCTGAGCAAACAATGTAGCCCCAGATCAGGGAGCAGTCTGATCTGGGCTTACACTGTTTCCATTCCACCTGCATTTTTAGACATTTCCCCAAGTATTAAGATTAATGGCTTCAAATTTATGAACAGATAAGTACAGAAAGTATTCTTAGACCCATTTGATAGGTACTGGACTGGGTCTAAATCACCACAAGAATGTCAAATTCTAGGTGGGTACTCTATTTACTATAGATATTCAGGCAGAATTTCCTATTCAAACATTGTAAACCCAGATCAGATTGCTCCACAGGTCGATGCAATTCAAATGAGTACCCACAACATATGCCTTTATAAAGAAAATTAGAAACAATCACATAATCATCATCAAATAAGTCCTTTTTCTGATCTTTTTTATAGTGTATCCTTAGTAGGTAGATACATATTTTACCACAAATCAGTGTTCCCAGTAATTTTGAAAAACCTAAGCACACAGTGCGGTAATTCGGTCGAATACGGTATGCTCTGATACATTTTCTATGTTGTGGCTCCTTATTTTTCAGGAATGGCATATGGGCTATTAGAAGGTTATATTAGGAAAACAACAGATGAGAGCCAGCAGCTGGAGATCCGACGGTTGCAGGACGAGCTTTCACACACACAGAAGGAGAATAACAGAATACGTCGACAGGAAGACATAACTAAGTCAAGTTTAGAAGATAGTGCTGCAACAGAAGCTCATTTAAAAGCTTCACTTCAGAAAGCATTTACTGACATTGTAAGTTAACCCGCTGTAATCAGGAGACCCCCGAAATGGTAATTGGCAAACAGTGCAGACCCAGATCTGGCATCTGATCAGGATCTTCACTATTTGCAAATAATTCAACCATTTTTCTCTAAGAATATCTAAATTGCATAGCCTTACATACCTAAAATTGAAATCAGAATCTCCTAATACATAATGTGGGGGGTGTGTGTGGAAGGGGGGGTGGGGGTGGGGGGGTTAAGTCTAGAAATATGCTACATAGCTCCCTGCAAGAAAAATATTGTTCTTATTTCTGAACAAACATATGTTGTGAGTACTTATTAGAATTGCCTCTATGAGGCACTTTTAATGAGTACCCACAGCATATGTTTTGCTGAAAAAATAGGAAAAATATCAAATACATTTTAGATGAAACAAGTGCCTTAATTTGAGCTATGAGAAGTGGGAAGATCCTTGCATGTTCACTTAAAATTTATTTATTATCTTACATGTTGAAATTAAGTGCATGGGTATACCTGATAAGTGATGCCACTATTTTACAAAGGGAGACAAAATTGCAGACATGTAGTTGCCTCACTAATTTTTTAAATTATTTAAATTTGCTCCCTCCCAGAGGGATCAAATTATTTCCTTTAACCCATTAATGACTGAATAAACTCTCCCACACTATATATTGGAAGAGTCCATTTTCGTTTTTAGGTATGCCAGGCTATATTATATAGATATTCCTGAAGAAAAATGGTTGAACTGTTTGCAAACAATGGAGACCCTGATCAGACGCCACATTCTGTGGCGTCTGATCTGGGTCTGCACTGTTTGCCAGTTACCCATTTAGGAGTCTCCAATTGTCAATGGGTGACTGATAGCCCCTTATGAGAAGGAAGACATATATTTTCCAGTCAGAGTCGCCTACTTTGAACATGTGTCCTTTCCGCTTCAATATCAGTCAACAGTGCATTTAAATATTAACGCCAATCACAACTATTGTCATCTGCTTTGTCTTCTGCCGGTTACTTTAAAAGTCATTGCAAACAGTGTGGACCCAGATCAGACTGCTCCTTTAGGAGCAGTCTGATCTGGGTCCACACTGTTTGCCTATATGCAAAATGTAAGTTTGAAAAGTTTGCAAGAAGATGCAGCAGACGACATAAGCAGACGACATTTTCAGATGCAGATTTTCTTGGCGCTTTAAGGGTTAATAGCTTATTTACCAGAAAACTGGACTTAACATTACTGACATTTAAACAACTTCCACAAGAGATAGTTTGAATGAAATTTTGTGCTCTCTTTCCTAGGAAAATGGGTCATTTTTGTCATCCAAGTTTTTCTAAGTTAGTTACACCCACTAGATACACTCACAAAAAAAAAAAAAAAAAATATGAATTATGTTACAAACAGTAGACAAATAAAAATTAATTTACTCATGTTTCAGGAACTGTTAAAAGATAATGTTCAGACATTTGCCAATGAGAACAAGCGTCTACATCACAAGTTACAACAGATGGAGGCATACAGTAGTCATTCTGCTGCAGCAGGTTCAGCGTCAGCAAGCATGAATCAAACATCACTAGGTGAGTCATCTAGTTACTGAAAATGCCATGCCAAGATTTCAGGAAAGACATGTTTTTTATCAGAAATATTAAATCCTTGATTTTATCAATATTTCTGAACAGAACAATAAAAAGAGTTTGTCATCATAACCAAAAAAAAAAAAAAAAAAAACATGGGATGCAGGGGGCGGGGAGGGGGGGGGGGGGGGATGAAAATAAAATAAAAAATCAGGAGTATTTCTGACTTTTGTTTGCAGTATATTACCTTAGTTTTAATCTTTACCACTCTGAACAAATCGACAATAATTTTCTGATATTTCTGAGAAAACAGACTGACATTTCATGCAAATTGGTTCCTAAGGAGACAGTTTGCACAAAATGTCAAAGCCTATTTTTGTGTGTGTGTGTGTGTGTGTGTGTGGGTGTGGGTGTGGGTGTGTGTGTGTGTGTGTGTGTGTGTGTGTGTGTGTGTGTGTCAGGGGAATACTTCAAATATCAACTGCTGAAAGTTTTATCCAGCATGCTAAGAATTAAGTCTGCATTAAAACCAGACAGAGGTTTATATTTATCAAATTCAATACCTAAGTATCATGCTCATACCTGTCTTATATATGATATAGTTCCAGATAAGAGTGGGTATATAGATAAAGTTCCCTTATTTTCTTCAGGAAAACATATGTTGCACAACATTGGAAAAAGGCCCTTATGCAATTGGCGGACAACGTAGGTGCAGCGCAGCATGTGTATATGTGCAGTTTCATCTGAGCATTCTCTGTTTGTCTACATATACTACATTATCCATTAATTCTGTAAGCTGACAAAGAAGGTCGATCTGGGCCTGCATTGTCTGCAAAAGGGCCCTTTTCTTGCATTGTGCATCATATGTTGTGGCCCAGTGGGTATTTATCAGAAGTGCCTCCCCAAGGTAAGGTGCTTCTAATGAGTACCTACATGTACAATATATATTCTTGTGGAGAAATAAAAAAATATCAGTACAGTCGACTCTCATGACTTCGCTTATCTCGAATAATCGTTTATCTTGTAATGAAAATTCGGTCCCTGTTTAAACATGAACATCTAACAACAGGTAACAAAATATTGTGTAAAAGAGGAGAAATTGCTCCCAAGGAGCAATTTCTCCTCTTTTCCACAATATTTTCAATATACCTCTAACCTCAGGATTCAAATTACATATTCATTTGTGAAATATGGTTGTTTGATTTATTTTTTCCTCAATTCTGCAAATCTGATATGTCAAGAAGTACAGCTCCAAGTGTTTCAGAGAGTCTCTTATACTTCGGGATAACGAGAGTCGACTGTAATTCTCAGTTGAAAAAAAGTGCCTTATCAGGAGCTGTGTTAAAAGTTGATTTCCAAATAAAATCTTCCAAATATCCTTTGTCCCAAAACTTGGTGCTGTTGCCATAAACATACAGTCCACTCTTGTTATCTCGACCTCACTTATCTCGAATAACACCTTATCTTGAAGTGAAAATCTGGTCCCTGTTTTAACATGGCAATCTAACAACAGGTACTAACAAAATATTGTGGAAAAGAGGAGAAATTGCTCCTAAGGAGTAATTTCTCCTCTTTTCCACAATATTTTCAATATATCTCTAACTTCAGGAGTTAAATTACATATTCATTTTGTTAAATGTGGTTGTTCGATTTAATGTTTTCCTCAGTTCAGCAAATCTGATATGTCGAGGTATGGATATTTCGAAGTGTTTCAGAGAGTCCCTTGGACTATGAGATAACGAGAGTTGACTGTATATCTTATATATTAAATCCACAGTTCACTATAGACATTCTTTTAATGTCTGATTTTCAGATGAGCTTCAGAGACAGAATGATATGTTACAGCGAGAGGTAGAGAAACAACAAATCAAATTAAAACAGTTCACACAGCTTCAAGAGCTCTCTGCCATGCTTCAGGAGAGCCACAAGTAAGGTTTTGAACCTGTCCCAGTGGGGACACAACATTGAAATAACATCAATTCAACGTTGATTAAACATCTTGATGTGCGGGCCCCCGTAGCCTAGTGGATAAGAGAGTTGACTCTTAATCCATTAGGTTTCTCACCGCTGTGGTTCGAGCCTCGCTCGGGTCATATGTGGGAAAGCCAAGTTCTGCTTATGGATGGTCAGGTGGTTTTTCCGGGTTCTCCGGTTTTCGCCCACCTTCGATGAATGATCGGCTTGATATAAGTGAAATATTCTTGAAAGGGCTGTAAAACCAAGGTTGGCAAAATGCCGGCAAATATGAGTATTTTCCATGCCGGTGGTATTTACCGGTAAATACCGGCAAATACTGGTAAATGCCGGCAAATACTGGAAATTGGCATTTACCACCCTGGAAGTAAGACAAAACCCTACCCTCAGTATCAACCTATGGACAATGTCTGTAATAGGGGCTACATAGTTGACTTAGTATTTACATTATACTGATTGCAGTTTAACTCTGGTTTAAGTTTACTTTAATATTAAATTCAGTTAAGTGAAATCTAGAGAAAAAAAAGCCTGTTTCATACCTGCCAAAGTACTCATCAGGTGGCTTGTGGCTACCACTACAGGTTTTTATTTTTACTTTTTCTTTCTTTTCATTCTTTTTTTCTTTTGTTTTTTAATCTTTTTTTTCTTTTTTAATTTTTTTTTGTATCTTTTCATTTTTATTTTTTTTATCTTTTTTTTTTTTCTTCAATATTTTCAATAACACCTTTTTACTTTCACCTAGACTTATTGTCTATATGCATTCATTTATGACATCTTGCCCCTGGCTATCAAGTACCCTCTTGAACAAACAATTGTCCTGGGATTTGTTGTTTTAGTAATTAGACCATACAGGTAGTCTTGCTAATTACATGTACACTAAAACTCCTAAAAATTTTGAATATAGTAAAGTGATGTAAATATCCTAAACTTTGCAAAACATACTTTTACCATACAGAAGTGTGTTTAAAAGATGCAGATGGCCTGGCAAACATTTAAGATCCTGATCAGACTGTTCAGTATGATCTTGGTCTGCTCTTTTTGACATGGTCGGCCAGCACAAAAACTTAGGGTCATTATGGTAAATGTCAGTGGCCAGGTGCACAGGTGAATTTCTACTATTGAGATAAAGGCCTACATGATTTTTTTTTAATTAAAGACCATTTGTTGCTTAAATAATTTCAAAATTTTTGTCTTAGATTCACTTTTTGGCAGTGTTACATGTTTATATTGAGATTTCTTCTATTCTTCAGGGTGGTAACCTTATATAATTAATGATTTTAACATTCTTACTCATCTAGTTTGCTTATACTATTTCAATGCAACTTGTTTAAAGACTTCTGCAGTTTTTTAAGGCCAAAAAAATTTCAATTTGCCGGTATTTGCCAGTATTTGCCACTTGAGGAGTATTTTCCAGACCGGTAGATACCGGCAAATGCCACTGGTAAATACCGGGGGTGGAATTTGCCGCCCAACCTTGCGTAAAACCCAAATCAAAAAAAAAAAAAAAAAAAAAAAAAAAAACATCTTGATGTCTAAGATTAGTCCCTATTACAAAGCAGGCCTTGGTGGCTCAGTAGGATGCACATCCAACTGGTGATCAGGAGGTCATGGGTTTGATCCAACCTGATCTGGCAACATTATTTTCATGGAGATTGATTATGAAATGTTTTCTACAGCCATTCTCTCCTTTCCTCTGATGCAAGAACCAGTTGTGAGTTTCTGGCAAAATAATGATCACAAGTACTGGTTAACCACTTAGAGGACCAAGCCTGCCCAGGAAAAGTGTGGTTTGGTAAACTGACTGGCTCGACATGACTTAAATAGTATTGACTAGGCCATTAAACTCAAGCCCAACCAACCACAGGGAGGCAAATACTTTCTTGTCAAAGTGAGCTCCCCTTGAGGTGTATCCATCCACCTGTATTGTCAGGACCCAGTTGTTTGAAGCATGATTAGCTTAACAAGCTTGTTAATGACAAACTCGTTAACTAATGTAGCTAAGGTATTTTCAGATACATTGATATGTTTGCTGCAAAAATGTGAGTAGAATGCCAAAGCTACTTACATTTTTCAGCAAAAGATATCAATATATTTTCCATATTTCAAGATAGAAATTTTAATGCGCGACGGACTGGTGATCAGGGGGTCGCGGGTTCGATCCCTGCTGGGTCCGGCAACATTCTTCCGTGGAGACTAATTATGAAATATTTTCTGTGGTCATTCTCACCTTTCCGCTGGTTTAAAAAGGGCCATTGTTGGTTTTCGGCAAAAGGATATGCACAAGTACTAGTTAAACGCTTAGAGGACTGAGCCTGCCCAAGAAAAAGTAGTTAGATAAACTGACTGGCTCGACATGACCCTAATGGGTGTAATCTGGGCAGTAAAACCACAACTCAAAAATTTTAACGTCATGTTAGCTAATAACTTTAAGTTTTAAACAACTGGGCCCAGATTTTATTGAGGAATATAAATGTTAGTATGTAATGTTTGACTGATTTTGCTTTGCGAAACCTCTTGAGTGATATATATTTTCTTGTTTTCAACAGGTCCCTTGTTCAAACCAACGACCATTTACTGAAAGAATTGGAAGAGACGAGACAGAGACACCAACACGAGGTTAACCAGCTCAACTGGAGCTATGAGCAACTGAGAAAGACCATGGGTGGAGAACCTTCCACAATACAGAGAGACAATTCTGCATTTGTTACAATGTATGATAATGATACGTAGAGCAGATAGCAGCATACCGATAGATAAAATTTTAACCCTAGTCCTGCTGAACCTAGATATGCTCTGCCTTTGCAAACAGTGTAGATACAGATCAGTTGGCTTCTGAAGAAGCCAGCTGATCTGGATATTCACTGTTTGTCATTCAGTAAGTGAATTTATATCAAAAATCTAGATAAGTAATATGATTGGCTGACAATAAAAATTGGGAATGGCAATTTATTCAGCATGGCAATGGTTAATATCTTTGAAAATTGATATTTTGAAGATTCATTAGAATTCACTTGCTATGGCAGCTCTAATGAGTATTAAACCACAACATATATATATGTTTCTCTCATGTTGCAGCGCGTCTGAATTGTATATTCCATTCTGTGTGTGCTAGAAACTCAAGTTCTTATCAAGGCTCTAGATAAGGTTGTTTTTTGTTGGTTTTTTTTGTTGTTTTTTTTCAAACAAAAAAAGGATTGATAGTTTTCTTATTTCTCCACGAAAACATATGTTGTGGGTACTCATTAGAAATGCCACACCGAGTTGCTTCTAATGAGTAACCACAACATATGTTTTTATGGAGAAATATGAAAAATATTTACCTAGAGCTATATCCCCTTTGAGAACTGAGTGTATGATCTCCGATATTGTTATTACACAACAATGCCAAACATTCATCAATTCTAGTGCTTTAGTACATGTATTAGAGAGGGATAGAAAGAGTTTGTCATTCTTATACTCCACCACACAATAGTGTTGGGGTATTATAGTATACCCTCCCCTGTCTGTCTGCACTTCATTTCAGGATAACTCCTCCTACAGTTTTCATCTGATCACTTTGAAACTTGGTGGATAGTTAGACCATGAGGTGGTACAGCGCATAGTTTTGAGGTTACAGGACACCAATTTTTGATGGAGATTACACTTTTTAATGATTCTTCAGTCTTGACTTTTGTTCCGAGTAACTCCTAGTTTTCATCTGATCGGTTTAAACATGATGGACAGTTAGACAATGAAGTGATGCAGTCCATATTGTTTTGAGGTTACAGTACACCAAATTTTGATAAGAGTTATAGTTCTTTAAAGGTACAAGCATGAGTTTATTTCCAGCTCACTCCTCCAATAGTTTCCATCTGATCAACTGTTAAATGTATGTTGTTGGATAGAAAGAAGATGTGGAGAATTGCAGCCAGGTTTCAATACACAAAATTTTCAGTCTTTCAAGGTTACAGTACACCATTTTCATAGATTTATTACTTATTAAAGCATGTTCACTTTCAGGCTAACTCCTCCTAGTTTTCTCCAGTACCAGTTGAGATTATGAAGTGATACAGCACATATTGTTTCAAGGTTACAGTGCACCATTTTTTTGGTAGAGTTATTACACATTAAACACGGCCATCTGTTCTCGAGTGGCATGGTATCATGCAGTGTCTGTGATGCTTTTATTCTGCATAAAATCACGTTATTACTTGTCAGTAAAGGAATTAAAAATAACACACACACACATACACACACACTCACACCAAATAAGAAAGCTATTTCTCTGCTAGAAAAGCATCTGATCTTGACTAAGTAATAAGATTCATGTTTGACCCATTAATAACTATACTATTTTTAAAAAGTGCAAAACAAATAGAGAAGAGAATTTCTTGTGATAAATCATTAGATCCTATAAAATTGTCAAATTATTGGGTGATAATTATCAAGAATGATTGATTTTATGCTTAAACATGCAAATATTTTAGCAAGACCACAGCAAATTAACAGTGTGGCAAGTGTGAATAGCAATGACTTGGTTCAACCTGTGCATTCCCATGGTCTTATCAATCTGCTGTTGGCAGTCTGGGCCCAGTTGTTCAAGGCTTTATTAGCTTAACAAACTCACAAGTGATCAAACTGTTAACTGTTCTAGTAAGTACATTATCTAATCCACAGGTATTTTGCTGAAAACATGTGAGTAGCTTTTGCAAATGCAAAAGCTACTCACATTTTGTCAGCAAAAATATTAGCGTATATGCCATATTCAGTGATCAAACTTTTAACTATACGTTAACTAACAAAAGTTGTTAGTTTTGAACAACTGGGCCCTGTTCTCAAGAGTATAAATGAGTCAGAGGGTGAGAAATTGTACTTTCTTAAGTGGGCTCAAAGAAGATTCAAATCAGTTTTTGTCGTCAGCATGAAGAAACTTTGCATCCTTGGTTATCAAAATGTGCCCAGTGAAGGTTCTGATCAGACTGTGCAAATGCACAGGCTGATCTGAATCTTTGCTGGGCACTCATGTCCAAAGGTCCATTTTCTAATGATGTGGCCCAAAGAATCCACAGAGTGGACAGCAATGATTGATCAGAATGCACAGATGTGCAAAATTATCTGACTTCTGCTGTCTGCATATCCCACAATGTTGGTTCGGCAATGGTCTAGTCCTGAGGTTATAAAACTTTTTTTTCATGCTCAACTCAGTTGAGCAAGAAATGTGTCCCGCTAAAAAATCTCAAATTACAAACAGTTGCAAATTCTTTCTTGTTAAACATAGCTGAGCATGAAAATTTCTCTGCTAATAAATATGAAAATGCCAGCTATTGTTGGCATTTTCATATTTATTAGCAGAGAAAATTTCATGCTCAGCTGAGTTGAGCAGGAAAAAATTTTATAACCTTGGGACCTAGTCGGTTTTTCTGATTTACAGGACCTTCTTGATATTAGAAAATGTTTATTTTATATTCCTTATTTTAAACTTTTATAAGTGTTTTTACTGTCTGGGTCAGTTTTTCATAGTTTTAAGTATTGACATTTATTACTGTGTTCTGATTTTTGTGTGTTCTCACAAGAGCATTTACATATATTTGGATTTCCTTGTGTTTGTTTTGCAGCCATAATAATAATATTACTCCTTAAGTTTTAGTTGTGTTTCTGTAACAGAATCCCATAACACTTACTGTTCTTTAATGTATATGAAATATTTAATCAGTTTTTAACACTAAGCATACAGAAGGCAATTTGAATTTTTTTTCCCCAGAAAATAGGCTTTGACATTTCATGCGAATCATCCCCATCTCCAAAGGAGACCATTTACATGAAATGTCAAAGCCAATTTTCTTGGAAAAATAAGAAAAATATCAATTTGTCATCTGCTGAATTTACCAAGTGTGGTAAAGGGTAAAAAGGATCCTTTAGTGGCCCATATAATATTATCAGTTCTAACCTGTTGTGCGGGCCCCCTAACCTAGTGGATAGGTGAGTGGACTCTTAATCCATTTGGTTTCTCACCACTGTGGTTTGAGCCTTTCTCGGGTCACATATGGGAAAGCCAAGTTCTGCTTACGGATGGTCAGGTGATTTTTCCCCGGGTTCTCCAGTTTCGCCCACCTTTGATGAACGATCGGCTTGATATAAGTGAAATATTCTTGAAAGGGCCATAAAACCCAAATCAAAAAAAAAAAAAAAAAAAAAACAAAAAAAAAAATCTAAAAAAAAAAAAAAAAAAAATCTAACCTGCTGAGTATGCTGGATAAAATTTCATCAGACAATATTTTGGAAATATTATAAGAATCTATCATTGGTGTGAGTGATAGATAGAAAAATCTGTCCCGAGGGTTACTGTCTGGCATCATGAGGCTTGCCGAATGATGTCAGACTGTGATCCTGAGGTATGGATTTTTCTGTCTGTCCCTCACACCCGTGATAGATTCGTTTTCTTGCCAACCTTTCATTTCTGAAAGTGGGTTTTTGATAATGCAGTCACTTCGATTGCAGACATCTGTCATATTGTGATAACATGATGTTAAGTGATGGCATTATGTTCAGTGATGTCAGCTTTAACGATGGCTTACCATTACATCCTATACAACCAGTGTATATTAAACACATGAAAATTCTTGATTTCTGATCAGTTTCTGGCGAAAGAATGTGCACAATACTGGTTAACCATTTAGAGGACTAAGCCTGCCCAGTAAACGTGTGGTTAAGTAAACTGACAGTGCTCGACATGACCCATTCAGGTTGACTGGGCCGTAATACCTCAACACAAACAAACAAATCTTTCCCACGGGACAGATAAGGGTGTTTGAGATAAGATTTACTAGCACTGGTGTAATTTGTGGAAATCCGTATCTGGTATGCAAGAATAAAATTTCCCAGAGTTTACTATTTCATGGAGGTTTTCTCCTAAGGATATGATTTGCATGAACTGTCAGCTGTATTTTGTTTTGGGGGGGGGGGGGGGGGGGCGGGGGGGTGAAATCAATTTGCCATCTTCTGATTTTGCCCAGAGATTGCTAGAGGACTGAATAGTTAATAATTTAGAACAACATGAATTTTATTGTCTGTACTATGTGAATCTACACCTTAATGGCAGTTTCACTGCATAGACCAGTGTGAAACTACACTAACCAGAAGTTTCACTGAATGGATCAGTGTGAATGTACACATAACTAGCAGTTTCATGGCATGGACCAGCGTGAATTTACTCAAACCAGCAGTTTATTGGAATGGACCAGTGGGAATTTACACAAACTTGCAGTTTCTCTACATGTACCAGTGAGAATTTGCACATGCATGCATGAACCAGTGTGATTTACATATATAACCACGGTTTCCCTGCATGGAACCTTGTGAATTTACACATAACCAGCAGTTTCATGGCAGGGACCATTGTAAATTTATACAAACTGACTTTCTCTACATGGACCAGTGTGAATATACATATAGTCAGTAGTCTCACTGCATGGACCAGTGCAAATCTACACATAACCAGGAGTTTTTTTAGGACATGGGCCAGGTTTAATTCACACAAATTTGCAGTTTCTCTATATGTACCTGTGTGAATTTAAACAGAAATGACACTGGAATAGTTTTTTAATCCTTAAAGCGCCAAGAAAACCTGCATCTGAAAACGTCGCCTGTTTATGTCGTCTGCTGAATATTCTTGCAAACTTTTTAAACCTATTTTTGCATACAGGCAAACAGTGTGGACTCAGATCAGACTGCTCCTAAAGGAGCAGTCTGATCTGGGACCACACTGTTTGCAGAAATGACTTTGAAAGTAACCAGCAGAAGACAAAGCAGACGACAATAGGTGTGACTGGCGCTTTAAGGGTTAATGTGCCAGTATTTCTTTATTCTGGGTCTGTGGCTGTTCAGGATACAGTCTGTCTGCAATATGAGCTGTGCCATTCAAACAGGGTGAATGTAAGGACAGTGAGGTTCCAGGTCAGCCAACAAATAAATTCAGTCTGATCAGGACACATTAGTTACTTTATAATCTATTCTCTTAAATCAAAGGCCCTGATCAGACTATATGGCTATGCTGGATAATTATAGTCGGTGAAATAAATGTAGTTTGTTTCATAGCTCTCGGTAATTGAAATGTCTAAATATAAACTGAACCAAAAACACATGATTTGGATACTTATTAGAATTGCCTTGGTGAGGCAATAGTGAGAACCAACATATTTTTTTGAAGAAATAAAAAAGATGTCAGTAAAAAGTTTTATCTAGGGCTCTGACTTAAAAGTCATTGCATGTTCATCTTTGCCATTAAAAATTTAGCAATTCTCAAATTTAACACAACATGCTTGGTAGAAATCTCAATAGATATCATTTTTAAATATTTTTTCTTATTTTCCTAGAAAATACCTAGGCTTTAACAGTTCGTGTAAATTGTCTCCTTAAGAGACAATTTGCATGAACTTTCAAAGCCTTTTCTGTGGAGAAAAGAAAAATATAATCAAATTGTCATCTTCTGACTTTGCCCAGAGAGTGCTACAGGTTACTTTAGAGGACCCCACTTGTCCCCATCTTTTCTTGAAGAAATGTTATATACAGATGTGGTTTTATTTCTGTGTGTCATTTGTGTGAGGTTTCAGTTTCACAACTTTTGTGTTATTTCCATATTAATGTTACATGTCTGGGGATGGAAGACATCATTTGCAAGTTTTTTTTAGCATTGAACTATAATGTAAGAAAATGGTCTTTTTTACAATGCAACTAATAAAGGCCTGGGCCTAGTTGTTCAAACTAACTAGGTAGTTAGTTAATGTATTGTAAAAAAAATTTGATCATTAAATATGGCATATATGCTAATATATTTGCTGAAAAAATGTGAGTGCAAATTAGATATTGTACAAGTACTTACTAGAACAATTAACATTTTGACCACTAATGAGCTTGTTAAGCTGACTACTTTGAACAACTGGGCCCAGATCTGATCAGGGCTCTTGTTGTCCACCTATAGCATAGTGCAGGATAAAGCATGTTTTACAACCTAAAATTATTGACAGTTTTCTTATTTCACAACGAAAACGTGGGTACTAATTAGAAGTGCCTTGCTGAGGCATTACTAATGAAAGCTCACTGTCTTTGTGGAGAAATAATAAAAATAAGCCAGCGCACAACAAAATCTGCAATAAGAATTGTGCAACCAGTGAAGGCAGATCAGCCTGAGCATCTGATCAGTCTGCTGATCGCATGTGCCTTCTACAGCCTCTAGGCTATCCAACCAGGTATGAACGAGAACCCTTGCCATACTGGGTGGATGTACAGGATGATCTTGGTCTTAGCTGGTCACACAGGTCTTACTGTAGGTTTGACCGGCACAGTGGCTCAGTGGTAGAGCGTCCGCTTGGTGACCAGGAGGTTGCAGGTTCAATCCCCGGCCGGGTCATACCAAAGACTTTAAAAATGGTACTAGCTGCTCTTTTGCTTGGCGCTCAGCATTAAGAAAGTAGAGCTAGAACTGGTCAGCTCAGTGTCAATATAATGTGACTGGGTGGAATATCATGTCAAAGTGTCTGGGGCTTGATATTTCAGTGAGGCAGCACTTTAAAAGTGAGCATTGAGCTCCCTGCCACATCCAGACACCGTCGTGATATGACTGAAAGATTGTTGAAAGCAACGTTAAGTCCAAAGCAAACAAACAAAACTTACAGTAGGTTTGGTCGTGTGCTGGCTCAAATATTTATCTAGATAATCCTTTTATCTAAAGCACTCTAGCTTGTAGAACCATTAGAAATCTTTTATCAGTTAAATTGTTTGACCTTTCAGTAGCTTGACAAGAGATCTGGTGCTGTATGTTTCATTTTCTTTTTTCTTTTTCTTTTTTTAATAATCATTTTTGTTGTTTTTTATGTGTCAACTAATATCTGCAAAAATTTGTGTCAGGTTTAGAACTCAATTAGAAAATATGAACAGAATTTTTTCTCTAGTGCAAATATTAATTCTTTATCATACAATCCCAAAATTTCAGCTACGGTAAATGTCGTAAAATTTCGAACACTTTATTCCATACTTTTTTTTGGCTTAAATTTTGCCTTTTATGCATTTGTCTCTTAAAATGCTCAGTGGAATGCCAAACAGTGAAGACCCTTATCACTGCTCCTTCAGGAGCAGTCTGATCTGGGCCTGCACTGTTTGCATGTGGCATTTTGTCAGAAACTATGGTGTTCGAAATTTTAGGACATTTACCATAGTCGATTTTACTACTTTGATCTGTATAAAAGGTGCTGGATGAGTGATAGTGTAGACCCTGATCAGATGCCACATTCTAGGGCCTCTGATCTGGGTCTGTACTGTTTTTCAAGTCTGGCTGTCTAAATGCTAAATACAATAACATCATTTACCTAAAACAAAATGATGAAAAAAATATTGGTAGATGGATATTTTTTTAGCTCACCTGAGCAAAGGCTCAGGATGAGCTATTGTCATCACCCTATGTCCGTCGTCCGTCGTTCGTCGTCAACAATTAGTTTGTTAACACTCTAGAGGTCACAGTTTTGACCCAATCTTGATGAAACTTGGTCAGAATGTTTGCCTCTATGAAATCTAGGTCAAGTTCGATACTGGGTTACTTGGGGTCAAAAACTAGGTCACCAGGTCAAATCAAAGGAAAAACTTGTTAACACTCTACAGGTCATAGTTTTGACCCAATCTTGATGAAACTTGCTCAAAATGTTTGCCTCTATTAAATCTAGGTCAAGTTCGAAACTGGGTCACCTGGGGTCAAAAACTAGGTCACCGGGCCAGATCATCAGAAAACCTTGTTAACACTCTAGCAGTCACATTTTTGAAGCAATCATCATGAATCTTGCTCAATATATTTGTCTTGATGATTTCTAGGTCAAGTTCGAAACTGGGTCACCTGGGTTCAAAAACTAGGTCACCTGGCCAGATCAGCAGAAAACCTTGTTAACACTCTAGCAGTAACATTTTTGAAGCAATCATCATAAATCTTGCTCAATATGTTTGTCTTGAAGATTTCTAGGTCAAGTTCCAAACTGGGGCACTTGGGGTCAAAAACTAGGTCACCGGGCCAGATCAGCAGAAAACCTTGTTAACACTCTAGCGGTCACATTTTTGAAGCAATCATCATGAATCTTGCTCATTATGTTTATCTTGATGAATTCTAGGTCAGGTTCGAAACTGGGTCACCTAGGGTCAAAAACTAGGTCACCTGGCCAGATCAGCAGAAATCCTTGTTAACACTCTAGCGGTCACATTTTTGAAGCAATCATCATGAATCTTGCTCAATATGTTTGTCTTGATGATTTCTAGGTCAAGTTCCAAACTGGGTCACTTGGGGTCAAAAACTAGGTCACCGGGCCAGATCAGCAGAAAACCTTGTTAACACTCTAGAGGTCACATTTTTGAAGCAATCATCATGAATCTTGCTCATTATGTTTGTCTTGATGAATTCTAGGTCAAGTTCAAAACTGGGTCACCTAGGGTCAAAAACTAGGTCACCTGGCCAGATCAGCAGAAACCCTTGTTAACACTCTAGCAGTCACATTTTTGAAGCAATCATCATGAATCTTGCTCAATATATTTGTCTTGATGATTTATAGGTCGAGTTCGAAACTGGGTCACTTGGAGTCAGAAACTAGGTCACCGGGCCAAATCAGCAGAAAACCTTGTTAACACTCTAGCGGTCACATTTTTGAAGCAATAATCATGAATCTTGCTCAAAATATTTGTCTTGATGATTTCTAGGTCAGGATCCGAACTGGGTCACGGGGTATTAAAAACTAGGTCACCAGGCCAGACCAGCAGAAAACCTTGTTAACACTCTAGCAGTCACATTTTTGAAGCAATTATCATGAATCTTGCTCAAAATGTTTGTCTTGATGAGTTCTAGGATATGTTTGAAACTGGGTCACTTGGGGTCAAAAACTAGGTCACCGGGCCAAATCTTGCTCAAAATGTTTGTCTTGATGAGTTCTAGGATATGTTCGAAACTGGGTCACTTGGTAGCAAAAACTAGGTCACCGGGCCAAATCAGCAGAAAACTTTGTTATAATCATTTTGAACTTTGATCAGAATGTTTGCCTTGATCAGTTCTAGATAAGGCTCTCAAAGTGCTATGTTGCTCAGGTGAGCGTTACAGGGCCATCATGGCCCTCCTGTTTTTTTTTTATCTCCATGACAAAGTTTGTTGTAGACTCACATTAGAAACAAAACAGCAGTTAATTCCTATCATGATGAGTCTCCACAATATGCGTCAATGTATAGAAATAAGTAATCTTTATACCCCTCCTCTGGACCTCTGATGGATGTGATTCCTGTTCTTGTCATCACTAGTCCCATAAGTGATGGTCACTGTTCATTCGATGCTTACATTATGCGATATCAATTCCGTCCAAACATTTTTGTCTCAGTGCATTTTATATTGTTCTGTTTCAATATGTATTTAAATATAGAATTTGTGAATAAATATTTTTACACAGATCTATTATCTTTCCTTTCCCTTGAAACACAAAGCAAACTTGTAGAAGACAATATTTTAAATTGATTTTTATCGCACCTGCTTGTAGCAGGGTGCGATATAGGCGTCCGATTTTCCGTCCCTCCGTCAGTCCGTCCGTCCGTCTGTCAACATTTATGTCGACGTTCGACATTTATGTCAAAGTTAGTATTCTAATCAACTACAAGACTAAACAACCATCAAACCTTGCATGAAACATCTCCCTGACCTCCTGACTTTGCAACATAGGCGTCCACTTTTCCGTATGTCTGTCCATTCGTCCGTCCGTCTGTCAACATTTATGTCGAAGTTCGACATTTATGTCAAAGTTAGTATTTTAATCAACTACAAGACTAAACAACTATCAAACCTTGCATGAAACATCTCTCTGACCTCCTGACTTTGCGACATAGGTGCCCACTTTTCCATTCGTCTGTCTGTTTGTCCGTCCGTCTGTCTGTCCGTCTGTTAACAGTTCTGTTATGTCAAAGTTCGACATTTATGTCAAAGTTAGTATTCTAATCAACTACAAAACTAAACAACCATCAAACCTTGTATGAAACATCTCCCTGACCTCCCGACTTTGCGACATAGGTGCCCGCTTTTCCATTCGTCTGTCCGTTCATCCGTCCGTCTGTCTGTTAACAGTTCTGTTATGTCAAAGTTGGACATTTACGTCGAAGTTAGTATTCTAATCAACTACAATTCTACAACAACCATCATACCTTGCATGACACATCTCCCTGACCTCCTGACTTGGCAGGTATGTTGACCCAGTGACCTTGACCTATATTTTGCGCTCCATTGACTTTGACACAATTAACGTTGACGTTCCAGATCTTCTCAACTATAAGGCATACAACTACCAAACCTTGCATAGTGCTTCTCCTAGATGTACTGACTTGGCAGGTACCTTGACCTGGTGACCTTGACCTATATTTTGCGCTCCAGTGACTTTGACATATTTTGCGTCGACGTTCTATATCTCCTCAACTATAAGGCCTACAACCATCAAACCTTGCAAAGAGCTTCTTCTCAATGTACTGACTTGGCAGATACCTTGACCTGGTGACCTTGACCTATATTTTGGCTGCAGTGACTTTGACATAATTTACGTCAATGTTCCAGATCTCCTCAAGTGTAAGACCTCTAGCCACCAAACCTTGCATAGTGCTTCTCCTAGATGTACTGACTCGGCAGGTATCTTGACCCCGTGACCTTGACCTATATTTTGCGCTCCAGTGCCTTTTACACATTTTACGTCAACGTTCAATATCTCCTCAACTGTAAGGCCTACAACCATCAAACCTTGCATAGTGCTTCTCCTCAATGTACGGACTCCGCAGGTACCTTCACTGGGTGACCTTGACCTATATTTCGCGCTCCATTGACTTTTACACCTTTTACGCCACCCTTCCATATGTCCTCAACTGTAAGGCCTTCAACCACCAAACCTTATATAGACTTCGTCTCGATGTACTGACTTGGCAGGTACCTTGACCTGGTGACCTTGACCTATATTGTGCACTCCAGTGACTTTGACACATTTTATGTTGATGTTCGGTATCTCCTCAAATATAAGACCTACAACCACTAAACCTTGCATAGTGCTTCACCTCATTCCACTGGCTTGGCAGGTACCTTGACCCGGTGACCTTGACCTATATTTGACACATTTTACGTTGATGTTTGATAACTCCTCAACTATAAGGCCTACAACCACCATACCTTGCATTGTGCTTCTCCTTGATGTACTGAATTAGCAGGTACCTTGACCCATGACCTTGACCTATATTTCATGCTTCAGTGACTTTTACAAATTTTACGTCAATGTTCCATTATCATTGGGCTGTATCATGTATGATACGAAAAGTCGGTGCTGAAGATATAGCCATTAGAGGGAATGGGACTGGCCCGGAATATATGTGCCCCACTAGGCACTTTGTCTACATTTTTTTCAACCCAGTTTTCCAAGTAAGCACTGCTAAGAATGAAATAAACTTATTTAATAACCATGTTCTGATTGTGGCTCCTGTGACTTTTGCCCCAGCAGGTGCGATGACGCCTTCCGCGGAATTCTTGTAATCAACTACAAGACTAAACAACCATCAAACCTTGCATGAAACATCTCCCTGACCTCCTGACTTTGCAACATGGGTGCCTACTTTTCCATTCGTCTGTCTGTTTGTCTGTCCGTCTGTCCGTCTCTTAACAGTTCTGTTATGTCGAAGTTCGACATTTATGTCAAAGTTAGTATTCTAATCAACTACAAGACTAAATAACCCTCAAACCTTGTATGAAATATCTTCCTGACCTCCTGACTTTGCGACATAGGTGCCCGCTTTTCCATTTGTCTGTCCGTTCGTCCGTCCGTCTGTCTCTTAACAGTTCTGTTATGTCGAAGTTTGACATTTACGTCAAAGTTAGTATTCTAATCAACTACAATTCTACAACAACCATCATACCTTGCATGACACATCTCAATGACCTCCTGACTCGGCAAATATGTTGACCCAGTGACCTTGACCTATATTTTGCGCTCCATTGACTTTGACACAATTAACGTTAACATTCCAGATCTTCTCAACTATAAGGCGTACAACTACCAAACCATGCATAGTGCTTATCCTAGATGTACAAACTTGGCAGATACCTTGCGCAGTGACCTTGACCTATATTTTGCGCTCCAGTGACTTTGACATATTTTGCGTCGACGTTCGATATCTCCTCAACTATAAGGCCTACAACCATCAAACCTTGCAAAGTGCTTCTCCTCAATGTACTGACTTAGCAGATACCTTGACCTGGTGACCTTGACCTACATTTTGGCTGCAGTGACTTTGAACTAATTTACGTTAACATTCCAGATCTCCTCAAGTGTAAGACCTCTAGCCACCAAACCTTGCATAATGCTTCTCCTATATGTACTGACTTGGCAGGTATCTTGACCCGGTGACCTTGATCTATATTTTGCGCTCCAGTGCCTTTTACACATTTTACGTCAACGTTCAATATCTCCTCAACTATAAGGCCTACAACCATCAAACCTTGCATAGTGCTTCTCCTCAATGAACAGACTCTGCAGGTACCTTGACTGGGTGACCTTGACCTATATTTCACGCTCCATTGACTTTTACACCTTTTACGTCACCCTTCCATATGTCCTCAACTGTAAGGCCTTCAACCACCAAACCTTGTATAGCACTTCTTCTCGATGTACTGACTTTACAGGTACCTTGACCTGGTGACCTTGACCTATATTGTGCACTCCAGTGACTTTGACACATTTTATATTGATGTTCATTATCTCCTCAAATATAAGACCTACAACCACTAAACCTTGCATAGTGCTCCACCTCATTGCACTGGCTTGGCAGGTACCTTGACCCAGTGACCTTGACCTATATTTGACACATTTTACGTTGATGTTTGATAACTCCTCAACTATAAGGCCTACAACCACCATACCTTGCATTATGCTTCTCCTTGATGTACTGAATTAGCAGGTACCTTGACCCATGACCTTGACCTATATTTCATGCTCCAGTGACTTTTACACATTTTACGCCAACATTCCATTATCATTGGGCTGTATGATACGAAAAGTCAGTGTTGAAGATATAGCCATTAGAGGGAATGGGACTGGCCTGGAATATATGTGCCCCACTAGGCACTTAGTCTACATTTTTTTCAACCCAGTTTTCCAAGTAAGCACTGCTAAGAATGAAATAAACTTATTTAATAACCACATTCTGATTGTGGCTCCTGTGACTTTTGCGCCAGCAGGTGCGATGACGCCTTCCGCGGAATTTTTGTATTTTTTCTCTGCATGGAATGTCAAGCCTTAAATTTCTCTGAAAAAAAAAACAAAAAAAAAGAAGCAGTTGCTTGCAGTAGTTGTGATTAGCTCTTTAAGTGTCAATACGGCATAATAGCAATAATAGAGTAAATCAGGAATGGGTGCTGCCAAATATAGAAATTGACCAATTACATGCTCAACCAGCATAAACCAAGATTAGCCTGCACATCTGCAAAGTGAACAGATCCTCATCAGACGATGGTTGCATAGGCTGATTTGTGTCTTAGATGGTTTCTATTTGAAGGGTCTCAGATTTACACCAGTTTTACAGTACTTTAATACCAAGATTACAGAGAGTATTGCTTAGGACCAGGCAAAATCCATAGCCCTAAACAAGACACTGGTTTTTCAACTGAAAAATGCTGATATTTTTCTTAATTCTCCGCAAAAATGTTGTTGGTACCCATTAGAAGTGCTTAGTAAGGCACGTCAAACAAGTTTCCACAACATATTTCTTTGTGGAGAAATAAGAAAAATATTACCATAATAACTCTTAAGTATTGGGACAGGCCTGAGCAAACAGTATAGACTCAGATCAGAGGCATCTGATCAGGGTCTACACTGTTTGCCATACATACAGCAATACTTTAGACACATCAAGAGGTAGTAGATAAGGTGTCCTAATACATAGGCTAAATGTGGTACCTGGATACCTCTCTTATCTGGAGCTGTGAAAATTGATTGACTGTGTTGGGGTTTAACAACACGCAAACCCTTGTGGGTCATTTTGTGTCCCAGAGAAAGGGAGAAAAGAGCTAGAAGAGATTGCAGAGGAGATGAAAAAGGAAATGGAAGAAAGAGGAACAGGAATGAAAGTGAAGAAACAAAAGAAATAGAAACATTCCCCCTCTACCCTTACCTGCTACAAGGATAGCAGGCCTTGCCCAACTGTAAACCAATATCTGTTGGATGCCCCAGTAACGTAAGATATATGACACCTTCGCCACACCCAACTACCCCCCTGGAGCTGTGAAAACCAAATGCCCATAAGAGAGTACCAATCTTAAAGTGTTTTATTAAAAACCTATAATGAACTGGGGTATAAAAGAGGTTTCTGTATATTTCCGATCTTTTACCCAGAATGAATGAAAAGACATTACATGTACATCAGTGCAGAGCACTTCTTTTAAGTTACTACAATGTGGTATTTGGGGAGATTATACAATTTGGTACGACAATGCCTCACATTAAAAAATCGGGCAACATGATGTATGCCTTAATACAAAAATTGTGTTGGGCCATATATTTTTTATCAAAAGGAGTTTGAGGACTGCCAAATTGGATGCCATTATACTGCTAAGGATGATATCTGTGCAAAATCTTGGTCCTATCATGTGATAACAGTATGTTCAGAGTTATGCCTCAAAGCAGGGCTATGGAAATACCATGCCCAACTTGTCAAACTTGTACTATTTCCCTGAGGACAATTAAGAAATTTCAATTTACTTGTCCTGGGACAAGGACTCCATAGCTCTAGATAAGAAGAGTATCCAAATCATGATATATATTTTTCTTATTTGTTTGTGTTGAGGTTTTGCGGCCCTGTCAACCCAGTGGGGTCATGTCGAGCACGGTCAGTTTACCTAACCACACGTTTACTGGGCAGGCTTAGTCCTCTAAGTGGTTAACCAGTACTGTGCACATTCACCAGAAACTGACAACTGCCCTTTTTGAATCAGCAGAAGGGAGAGTATGACCGTAAAAAATATTTCATGATCAATCTCCACGAAAGAATGTTGCCGACTTCGGCGGGGGTAGAACCCGCGACCTCCTGGTCTCCAGTCGGACGTGCATCCAACTGAGCCACCGAGGCCGGCTTTTTTTTCTCGAAGAAAACATATTGTGGGTACTCATTAGAAGTGCCTACTGAGGCACTTCTAATGAGTACCCACAAAATGTTTTCTTTAAGAAATAAGAAAAGTGTCAATTTTTGGGCAAGTAAATCTTGGTTGGACAAGTGGATTTTGACCATTGTCCATGTACAAGTAATAAAATACGATAATTTCACAACCCTGCCTCCAAGTATAAAATCTGCTAAAGGCGAGAATGAGTTTCTCATTAGCTTTGCTGGGCTTGTACAAACAATGATGTTGCACATGAATATCCAGACATGCAAGTCTTTGGTGAAAAATTCTCAGCAGAGGCATTAATATCATTCTAACATTTTCTATCTGACATTTTATTTTTATACTTCTCTTTTCAAAGACAGGCTTCTCATACATATGGTACAATCAATATGTATGAAAAATGGAACTGAAAAAACAAGAAACCAGAATCATTCAGAGATGCGGTCTTTTATACTTCCTATCTCTCATTACTTCCAATGTTTTTATAAAAATATATTTTGTCATATACATGCAACTACAGAATACAAATATTTCATTGCTACTTTAACTTGTACAAATCTAAACCATAGCTCCAGGTAAAAGAGGGTGGCCAGATAATATTTATTCTTATTTTTCCATGAAAATATAGGTTGTGGGTACTCTCATCAGAAGCCCTTCAGTGGGGCACTTCTAATGAGTATCCATAATGTTTTCACAGAGAAATAAGTGCCTTATCTGGTTGAAAAAAAAAACAAAAAAACCTTCTATGGAGCTGTGTGAACACAAAGAACATCTTCAGTCAGCATTCTGATAATGACATCAAAATGTTGTCTTTTAAACCTACTGGACTACAATGTTTAATGGATTGATTACCAGTACTGTGATTTTTCCTATGTGTATTAATATAGGGATCAAACATAGTTTTTCATGCATTAACATACGGCCTCAGTTTTCAACACCTCCCCAGGGACCTGGCGAATGTTAATGCATTGAAAAACCATGTCTGATCGCTATCACTGCATAAAAACTGAAAACATTTGCTACATTTCGTGATATTTCTTGCACTATTTTGTTTCGCCTTTTCACAGATGTCTCGCGAATGTAATTTCCACAAACTATGCTCGTTCTAGGGCCAGGCAGTACACATCTCGTAACGGGACAAATCTGTGGCCCCGGTACAATCATATTGAAAGTTGCAGCAGTGCATTAACAGTGCGTGAATTGCCTTGTTAATACATGGCTTTTCGCCGGTTAATGCACAGCTATGTTAATAACGTGCGACACTGCTTTTTATGCAATAGTAGTAAAGAATAAAGATCCTGATCAGATGCTGTGGTATGTGCCCAGTACCTCTACTGTTTGTCAAAGTCCACTTTAGTGTCAAATGTGTTCAGTTTTTTGATTGTGTTGGGGTTTAACGACACGTCAACCCTTGAGGGTCATTTTGTGTCGTCTCCCAGAGAAAGGGAGAAAAGAGACAGAAGAGAGAGTAGAGGAGATGAAAGAGAGGGACAGGGAAGAAAGAAGAACAGGAATGAAAGTGAAGAAACAGAAGAAATAAAAACATTCCCCCTCTACCCTTACCCACTACAAGGATAGCAGGCCTTGCCCAACTGTAAGCCAATATCAGTTGGGTGATGTAAGATACACAGCACCTTCGCACCACCCGACCACCTCCAAATGTGTTCAGTAAACTCAGCTAAAAAGCTTCCTAATATTTTTTTTTTTTTTAATTCTTCATGTAGGAACATATTTTGAGGGTACTCACTAGAAGCATTTCAGAAAGGCACTTCTAATGAGTACCCACAAAGTATGCTTTTGTTATCAAGAAAGAACAATATCAACAGTTTTTGGATGAAAAAATCATTTTATCTAGAGTGATAGTTCCTTATTTTTCCTTGACACCATGCAAATCTCATTAGAACCATGTCAATATGAAGATTCTAATCATAGATCATAGAGAGTATGATTCAGTCGAGAAATAAGAAATAAACTGGTCCATTCCAATACATTGAGCTTTGGTTTGGTCTGACAGTTAGCCTACTCATACTTTTCCTGGGCAGACTTAGTCCTCTAAAATGTTAACCAGGGCCCTGCTGTTCAAAGTTTGTTTGTTTGTGTTGAGGTTTTACGGCCCAGTCAACCCAATGGGGTCATGTCGAGCGTGGTCAGTTTACCTAACCACACGTTTACTGGGCAGACTTAGTCCTCTAAGTGGTTAACCAGTATTGTGCACATTCTTTCGCCAGAAACTGACAACTGCCCTTCTTGAATCAGCAGAAGGGAGAGAATGACCGTAGAAAATATTTCATGATCAATCTCCATGAAAGAATGTTGCCGACCTCGGTGGGGGTTGAACCCGCGACCTCCTGGTCTCCAGTCGGACGGCGCATCCAACTGAGCCACCAAGGCCGACTGTTCAAAGTTAACTATGTCGTTAGTTAACCTATCATTAAAACTTTGATCATTAAATATGGCATAAACACTAAAATTTTTGCTGAAAAAATGTGAGTAGCTTTTGCATTTGCAAAAGCTACTCACATTTTTTTCAGCAAAAATACATGTATATTAGATATTCTACTTACTAGAACAGTTACCATTTTGACCACTAACAAGCTTGTTAAGCTAACAATGCTTTGAACAACTAGGCCAAGTACTTTGTGTACGTAATATTCCCAGTAACTGACAACTGCCCTTCATGAATCAGCAGAAGGGGGACAATAACTAACTGTAGAAATTATTTCATGATCAGTTTCAACAAAATTATATGACCAAGCTGAGATTCAAACATGTGACCCCTGTATCTGCAGTTAAATTTGCTAAGGACGGCTCCATGGAGCCCGATTAGTTCATAATGATAGGCTATTAATCTTGAACCCTGTATGCACATCAATGAAAAACTGCCATTCGTTTCACTTTGCCAAGATCATAGTCCATGGTTTTTATGTTTTTCTTTAGGTGTGTGATGTCCGGTTGATGTCCCTGGTCAAGCTGTCCAGTGTATGAAGGTTCGAGGGCCTCCAAAACTGAAACATAACAAATGGAATATTTCAATCTAATACAAGAGGGCTTGCTAAGGAGTTTTGATGATAATGTCAGGAAATTTTTCTCAAGTTCCCTGTAAAAGTATGTTGAGGGTACTCATTAGAAGCATCTCAAAGAGGCACTTCTTATGAGTACCTACATGTTTTTTTCATGAAGAAAGTAGGTAAATGACCCAGAATTATCACCAAATATTCCTCAATAAGTTTTCTGTAATATAGGGATCAAACATGGTTTTTCATGCACTAACATTCACCAGGTCCCATGGGTGTTGAAAACCGCGGCCTTCAGCCTCGGTTTTCAACACCTCCCAAGGGACCTGGCAAATGTTAATGCATTGAAAAAACATGTTCGATCGCTATTATTGCATAAAAACTGAAAACATTTGCTACATTTCGCGTTATTTCTTGCACTATTTTGTTTCGCCTTTTCACCGATGTCTCGCGAATGAAATTTCCATGGACTATGCTCGTTCTAGGGCCGGACAGAACATATCTCGTGACGGCAGCCATTCTGTGGCCCTGGTACAGGCATATTGAAAGAGTGTAGCCGTGCATTCACAGCGCGTGAATTGTCTTGTTAATACACGGCTTTTTGCCGGTTAATGCATGGCTGTTAATAATGTGCGGCACTGCTTTTTATGCAATAATACCAAACACACACAGTGAAGTAATGAGGTGCTTCAAATGAGTACCTACAACATATTTTTTTATGGAGAAGTAAGAAAAATATTCCAAGAATTATCACAAAATACTCCTCTTTAACCTATTGTAGTCTGGAGACCCCTAAATGGGTTATTGGCAAACAATGCAGATCCAGATCAGACGCCGCAGAATTTCAGCAGACAACATTTTGGAATATTTTTCATGCAAATTGTCAAATCCTACTTTCTTGGAAAATTAAGAAAACAATATCTGACACTAATTTCTCTTTTGAATTTGCCCAGAGAAAACTCAAGATTAAATTCATGCTTTGAAGCTCAACGTTTAAACTACATGTACTGTTCTCACCATTAATTTGTTCCTCTATGAGATCCATTCGTCTACTGATCTCTGCTTGAATTCTTAGGATATGTTGTACAAGGTTCCTCTCACAGGTTTCTATGGGATCCTCATCTGCCAAGGCACTCTCCGTACTGTCCGAGTGGTTAGGATCTTCATCTGTAAGCTGCACATTTAGAATAAATAAGTACATGTGTAGTTTTCACAGGTTTACATAATGTTTTTTTGTTGTTTTTTTTTTTTTGTTTTTTTTTCTGAAATACAGCGGACAATTTTAGTCTGATAGTGGAAAGTACTTGTTTGTGCACAGTTTATAAGTTAATTGCAGCATTGTATGTTGATACCAAATACATGTTTGTGCACAATTAAATGTTAATTGCAGCATTGCATGTTAAAACCAAATTCATGTTTGTGCACAATTAAATGTTAATTGCAGCATTGCATGTTAATGCCAAATACAGTCGAACCTCAATGGCTCGAAGGCCTCAATGGCTCTTAGGGACCATTGAAATTCGTTCGAGACATGGGTAGTTTGAGCCACTGAGGGTAATCATGGCACCAGTTCAGGAAGCAAGTAGCGATAATTTAGGGAAATCTTTTCGATTTTTCTACACAATGATTGTATGTTCAGTGTACTCATTAGAATTGCCTCAATAAGGTGATTCTAATGAGTACACACTACATACAATTCCATGATAAAATAAGAAAAAAATATTAAATATTTGTTTTCTTGAGCTATTGGAAGAATTTTGTAGGGACTGAAAAAAGAGTTCGAATCATCCATGGTAAATGAGCCATCCATGTTCGAGCCATTGAGGTTATACTGTACATGTTTGTGCACAATTTAAATATTTATTGTATCACTGCATATTGATGCCAAGTAGGAGTTTGTACAGTTATGTTTACAATGAAAGGCTCAAATCTAACATACTTAGCTTCAAGGCCTGCAAAGTGAAATGACCTTGCAACATGTTCCAATACATATGCAGGCACCTGCATGTTTTATCAGGATCTGTCGCAGCTCAAGATAAAGCGCAATAATGCAGAACCCTAGATAAGAGGGAGTAAAGGATATTTCAGCATTGATTTTTTGAAAATCAGCATTGAAATTGAAGTTAAGGGGGTAAAAATACTCGCTGAAATTTTAGGTTTCAGCACTGAAATCAATTTTAGAGGGTACTATTGTCAGTGAACTTTACAGCTTCTAAATAAAAAAGCAATTTCTTTCACATTGATTCTTTTGTGAGCAGTAGCGGTATAATAGATCAGAAAGGGTTTAACCCTTAAAGCACTAATGACAAACACATTTTTAGGTGTTTTTCTTTTTTCTTTTTTTTTTGTTTTTTTTTTTTGTTTTTGTTTTCAAAGAAAATAAAGCTTGGCATTTGATGTGAATTGTCTGCTATACAGACAATTCACATCAAATGCCAAGCTTTATTTTCTCTGAAAAAATTAGGATTTTGTATGCTGCACTTACGCTTGTTGCTTTATTGCAAATAGGCATTTAAGCATTGACCTTAAAACAGGGGGTAAAATACTCTTTTCATCAAGCCCTCATCTACAGCACTGATAATGGATTTTTTTTTTTTTTTTTTTTGCAAAAAAAAAAAGAAAAAAAAAAAACTCTGCAAAACACAAAAAAAAAAAAACTCTTGTGGGTAGCCATAGGAACCTTCTAATGAGTACCCACAAGGTACATTTTCATGCGAAAATTTTCTTCTGCATATTATCTTTATCTGGACCTATAGCCCATGCAATTTGACCATAGAATCAAGCTCTATATATTAGCGACCAGTGCAAACCCTTATTACAGTGCAGACCAAGGCTGATCTGGGTACACACTGACCTACACCACAACATTTATTTCTACCTACCAGACTGGTTATGGCAGGAATCTGAATAGAACTCTCCACTTTACTCTCAACTGCAGTATCATGAGCACCTGAAGCAATTCTTGGTTCCGACTGATCCACACTTATTTCACCTACACTTCCATTCACTGAGCTTGGGCCGGCTGTTCCATTCATAGCTGTAGTTTCACCTCCAGGGCTGTGATTAACTCCTGTCTCTCCATTAGACTGTGAAGTACCATCCTTGGCTTCCTGTTCTTGTTCCCCATTTGTTTTATTTACATCATCTTGTTCATTTGACTGATTATCTAAATTACATTCCTTATCTGCACTGCCTTCTTCAGTAACATTTTTTGCAGCAATATCTGTTTCACTGGATAAAGCTGCAGATTCTTCTGCATTTGCTTCATCACTTCCAGTTTCAGGTTGCCTACTGTCCCCTACATACTGTGAGTCATCTCCCTTACTTGGTCCACTAGAGTCACCTTCTTTGTATTCATTTACATTGCCATCAGCTGTGTCAGTAGACTGGTTTGTCTCCAAACTTTCATCTAAAGATTCAACCATGTCCCAGTCTAAATGCCACTGTTTTAGCTGCTTTTCATCTTTTGTTCTGTGAAAAAGAAATGAGAAAGGAAAGTAGATTCAACTTGATGACATACCGGTAATTCAAAAGTCTGCAAACCATACACAATTCTTATTACCTACATGATGTAAACTGCCTCATGATTTCTCGACCCACCAATTCCCTGTTTTTACAGGCTTGAATTCTGAATTGTGAAATTATCCTGAATTCTGAAGACATGCTGCTGGAGTATGGGTATGGGTGGGGTGGGGGTATAAAATTTTTAAAAGCTTTAAGAATGATTTAGTAACTTTGTTTATTTGACTGCCCACTGAGGTGGGGGGGGGGGGGGGGGTGGGCGGGGGTGCAGAGTTAACCTTTACCACGCTCTAAGCTTATTCAGCAGATGACAGACTGATGACATTTTTCTTATTTTACCCTTAAATTTTCTGGAAAAAAATATGAAATGTCACCGGGTGAATTTTTTACCCAGCATGCAGAGTGCTGCTTGTGCTTATGGTTTTTTCATCTATTTATTTTCACAGAAAAAGAAAACTTGACATTTCTTTCAAACTGTTTTGAAATTTCCCAGAAACATCTCACAATTTCATGCCAATTGTCTCCTTAGCATATACTTTGCATGAACTGTCAAACCCTATTATCTGGAAAAAAATATAATTTCCTCTCTTGACAAAGCCTAAAGAGTCACAGGTGAAAAAAGCAAAATAGTTGTCCACAATGAAAACATGACAATTGCCTTACACAAAGAATTTTTTCATGAATCAAAAGCATTTGTCTTCGCAAATAACAATATTTGTCTTTGCAAATAACTACTTTTCTTAGCAAAACTTTCTGAAAGTTTCATTTTTGAAAGTGCATAGTTTAATGCAACTTATTTTTTACTATAAATTAAAGAATTTCAAGACATTAAAAAGACACTGGCACCAATATCTTAATCCTGCTTCATACTGTATAAAGCAGAAAAAACAAACATTTTCATCCCAGATCCAACAATCTTGTGTTCGTCTTTTTTGCAACAATAACCCAGCTGTATGCCATAAATCTCCAGATAAGGCACTATTTTCAACCAAAAAGTACTGGGCCCAGTTGTTCAAAGCATCGTTAGCTTAACAAGCTTGTTAGTGGTCAAAATGTTAACTGTTTTAGTAAGAATAATATCTAATTCACAGATATTTTTGGTGAAGAAATGTGAGTACTACTCACATAATTTCAGGAAAAATATTAGCATATATGCCATATTTAACAAAGTTTTAACGATACGTTAACTAACGACATCGTTAGTTTTGAACAACTCCATAAAAACATATGTTGTGGGTACTCATTTGAAGCGCCTCATGGACATGCTTCTAATGGGTAACCACAACAAAAGTTTCCATGGAGAAATAATGAAAATAAAATATTAAGTGGATACCTCCTCTTATCTGGAGTTATGAGTACACTTAACATCAAGGTTACCTGAGGATCTTCAACTGACGTTTCAACGTATGTAAGACAGCATTGAGTTGATTAATATCTGCTATAAGACTGTGTGTTGACTTGATGGAGTTACACCTCTCTTCTGTAGGGGGTTGGGTATTCAGATAACCAAATGATGCTATCTCACCAGTCTTGAACCAGTCCTGTTCATGAATGTACCTGTAGCTTTCCCGAACACCTGAAACATGTCAGTCATGTCAAACTTAAAACAAAACATTCTTGTATTAAAAGAATCAGCATACTAGCCTCAATGTTTTATTCTTAAGTCAAGAGACAAGAAAATACTGTGAAATATAGATAGCTTATTTGATCAAATTACTGCACTAACTCTACCCCATTTTAAAACTGGAGGTAAATCTGCTCCATTTTCTTATCTTTGTTGCCCCAATGTTTAAAACAGCTTATAGAGACTCTCTTTAATTTTGGGGTACAAGACAAATTTTGGGGTGAACAACCCTCTGCAGAGGGTAAAAGGCAATGCTGACTGTGCTCTTAGGTTTTATCAAAATTACTGGGAAAACGTGTGGTAAAATATGTATCTAGCTACTAAGGGTACACTATAAAAAAAAAAAAGATTAGTAGAGGATTTATTTGATGATGTTGATGAAATTTTTTCCTGATTTTCTTTTTAAAAGCATATGTTATGGGTACTCATTTGAATTGCATTGACAAGTTGATGCAATTCAGATGGGTACCCACAACATATGACTTTATGAGGAAGTAGACAAAAAGTACACTGGCTGTAATCTGAAGACTACGGAACTGCTTGACTGTGCGCTTATAGGGGTATCAGCGGCAATTAGGTTGAATATGTTAAATAATATGAAGCTCTTTCAAAAGGAATGGCAACTAAGTACTGCCTTGGAATGGTCAATGGTGATACTATTAGGGACTTAGCAATACAATGTACACTACCGACATATGTTACCATAGCAGCCTAAATATATACCGCTTTCAAACAGTTTAAGCTCCATACACTCTATTTTAACAGCTGGATCAGCTGAGAGTCTCAATTTTTCCAGATCAATATATCATTCTCTCAAACAAGGCCTGTTTACCATGATGTCAAAAGTGACATATACATACATAACATTAACATTCCCGCATCTTCAACTGCTAAAAACTGCTATTAAAGTGTCATTCAAAATTGTAACCAACAACATTTTTTTTTTTTTTTTCTGAGAAAATAAGGCTTGATATTTCATAAAAATCATCTGCAAAGAATGTTGTCTGCTGCTGTTGTTAACGCTGCTTTAACATTTAATTTTTCAGGTATATAATAAATGCATTCTTATAACTGATTTGACACTCTGTCATGTTTCAAGAAAGTTCAAATATCTCTGGAACATACTAAACACAAGGATCTTGTGTGACCTGGTGATCTGGAAACATCCACTTGATATCTCATCCACTTGTATTGATTGTGTTTGGGTTTAAAAACACATCAATCCTTGTGGGTCATTTTGTGTCTTCTCCCAGAGAAAGGGAGAAAATAGATAGTAGAGATGAAAGAGAGGGACAGGGAAAAAAGAAGAAAATGAATGAAAGTGAAGAAAATGAAGAAATAAAAACATTCTCCATCTACCCTTACCTGCTATAAGGATAGCAGGCCTTGCCCAACTGTAAGCCAATATCAGTTTGGACGCCCCAGTGACACAAGATACAAAACACCTTCACCACACCCGACCACCCTCATCATCCACTTGTAGTAATGATGCATTTTTATTAACACATAGCACCCTGGGTAAAATTTCCAGCAGATGACATCTTAATATATTTTTCTTATTTTTCCCAGAAAACAGGTTTTGACATTTCATGCAAACTGTCTCCAATTTGTGGTCTGCTGAATGAGCCCAGAGAATGGTGAAGGTTAAAGTTGTATTGGTGAAAAGTCAATGATTACATGAAGCATACCTGGTGGATTTTCACACACATAACAGACATAGACCTTTGGCAGAGTTCTGTCAGTGATACCAAAACAACTGGCATGTTGCCAACACATACACACTTCACACTGAAACAAAACAAACATTTCAACTTGTTAAAACTTTCATACTTTATGCTGTTTACTGTTTTTCCTTTGACTTGGTGAATTTGCCAAGTCAAAGGAAAAACAGTAAACAGCAATGTGCAAACAGACCAGTCCGTAACCCATTCAATCTGATCAGACATAGCTCATACCTCAAGATAAGACACCTTTTTCAACCAAAAAGTACTAATATTTTTCTTATTCCACTATGAAAATGTGATGGTACTCACAACCTGTGTTTTCATGGAGATATAGCAAAAATACTATGTGGATACCCCTCTCATCTGGAGCTATATTTTTTCTTATTATACCTCACTTGAAATTCCAATACAAAATCCCCATAGGCCTGAGAGTGATATTTTTTACTATTTCCCTTGGGTGATAGTAAAAAAAAAAATATCAAATGCGTCGCAGAGAATGCACATATGGTTTATTTTCGAGCTGTAAAAGTTAGGTATATTAAAATAAATATTACATTCCCGAGAGGACAATTCTAAAAAATGTTACCCTGAGGAATATGATTATCAACATCCACTTTGCCTAATTCGATAATCATATTCTTCAGGGTGACATTTTTTACTATCCCCCTCTCAGGAATATAATATTTATGTATTATTTCTCAAAGAAAATAATACCTTGTGCATACTCATTAACTGTGCCATTACAAGGCATTCTTAATGTGTTAACAACATACAGGTGTGTGTTTGTGGAGAAACAAGAAAAATATCAATGCCTTTTGGATAAAGAAAAAATAATGTATGCACATGTTTTACTGTTATGGAAAATGGACTGTTGCTTCTACGCTTCAAATGGCCATAGTATACTAGTCAAAATATCAGCAACATCCATCCGTGCCCTCAAGAGATGTATGTGTATTTAAAAACTTAAAGGGGAATGCAATATAAGTTGTAAGTATATATTGGAGTAACATGCTTAACAAGCCATTTATTTGGAATGCAAGAGTTTTCAAAATCGGCCTAGAAATAAGAGAGTTATGGTAGTTTGAATATATTTAAAATGGCTGTCATGGATGCCGCCATATTGTGGGCTTTGTGACATCACACACCCAAATTAAATTTGTTTGTGTTGAGGTTTTACGGCCCAGTCAACCCAATGGGGTCATGTCGAGCGCGGTCAGTTTACCTAACCACACGTTTACTGGGCAGGCTTAGTCCTCTATGCGGTTAACCAGTATTATGCACATTCTTTCGCCAGAAACTGACAACTGCCCTTCTTGAATCAGCGGAAGGGAGAGAATGACCGTAGAAAATATTTCATGATCAATCTCCATGAAAGAATGTTGCCGACCTCGGCGGGGGTCGAACCCGCGACCTCCTGGTCTCCAGTCGGACGCGCATCCAACTGAGCCACCGAGGCCAGCCCAACCCCCCAATTAAATATGCAAAACCAAATCATAAAGGGTTTTTAAGAATAGTTTTGCTACAGATTTTTTATAATCTTTTAATTCTAGTGACTAGCAATCATTCCCCCAAATTAAACCAATTTATGAGAATAACTACCATTATGAAACCAATTTTAATTTTTATGAAACCTCATTAAATATTCAAAATGGTGGTGCCCATTCCACCAATGTTAAAATATTCAATTGTCTATAACTTACTTAATTTTCCACCGATTTTGATCAAATTTGTGTCAAATTGTTTGTAAAGTTCTTTACTTAAAAGCATAGTACCTTTTAAGGTTGCGTTTCCCTTTAACATAAAACTTAAGCATGAAACTTTAGCATGAATATTCTGATGTTGTAACCGTGACCTCGAGCTCATTGAGTGAGGCAGGCCTTATGCTTAACCAAATTCTGACCAGTATGTAACAATAATTTCAGTATCAACTTTTGTTTGTTTGTGTTGAGGTTTTATGGCCCAGTCAACCCAATGGGGTCATGTCAAGCGAGGTCAGTTTACCTAACCACACGTTTACTGGGCAGGCTTAGTCCTCTAAGCGGTTAACCAGTAGTGTGCACATTCTTTCGCCAGAAACTGACAACTGCCCTTCTTGAATCAGCGGAAGGGAGAGAATGACCAAAGAAAATATTTCATGATCAATCTCCACGAAAGAATGTTGCCGACCTCGGCGGGGGTTGAACCCGCGACCTCCTGGTCTTCAGTCGGACGGCGCATCCAACTGAGCCACCGAGGCCTTAAGTATCAACTAAATTCATCTAGACATTCAGATATAGATCTTTAAAAATTAAACTTAGCATTTTGAAAAATTCCTACTTAAGTGAATGACCTTTACCTCAAAGTCACTGAGGTTGCAGGAAGCTTACAGTGAACAAAACTTGGACAATTTTAAGATAAAACTTTAACATGAAAATTCTAAGACCATGACCTTGACCTCAGATCAGCAATGGGGCGGGACTCAGTGAACAAAAGTTTGGACACCTTGCATAGAGCAATATCTATACCTGTATGAAAGGTGAACTAAAATCCTATGTAAAATCTTTGCAGATGCAAACAACAATGTCCAGGACAGTACAACAGCTTTTTCTGTGCTTCCACATATAGCTGTCAGAGCAAAAAGGACAATATGAAAATGTAATGCACTTTCAAAGTACATGAAATCTACAATGTAGTAATAATAGATTGGTGCAAAAGAAAAAATTCTACTCCCTATTCAGCTTAAATCTATACTGGACCGTCATTGGCCTGACAAGAATTCTGTCAGGCCAATAACTGTCCGATACAGATTTAAACAGAATGCTAGCTGTGTGGCTTTCTCTGTGTCTGTGATGATACCTGTATCATAAGCCCATTCTCCTCGTAGTAACCACATATACAGTTGACTAACTCATCTGGTTTGAGATAGTCTTCTGCATCTGTAGACTCCTCTGTCATTGTGGTGTCCTGACTTTCTGAACGTCGGTGCTTACACTCGGATCTCAATTCAGATTTCACTGCTTCACTGTCAGGATCTGCTTTAATGTTTTCCGGTAATGCCTCTACAAGTTCCTCAGTTGTGAGCTTGAGACTTGTCTGTGATGTTATTTCTTCGACTTCTAAAACATATCATACCCGTATTATCACTGATACAGCCAAAACGAAACAAAATGTTTAAGGCACAGCTCCAGATAAGGTTTAACCCATTGTAGACTGAATAAACTCTCCCACACTGTATATTGGAAGATTCTAATTTCGATTTTAGGTATGTGAGGCAATGTGTTTTAGATATTCCTACAGTAAAATGGTTGAACTATCTGCAAACAGTGGAGTCCCTGATCAGACACTGCATTCTGCAGCATCTGACCTGGATCTGCACTGCTTGCCAATTACCTTTGGGGGTCTCCAGACTACAATGGGTTAACCATTTAGGATAACTTCTGTTACTTTTGCATGAAAATACATCTTGTGAGTGCTCATTAGAATATACCCAGTGAAGCAATTCTAACAAGAAAAATCAATAAGCATGGCAAGGTAATGTTACCAACAGGTGGCCACCTGTTGGTAACATTACCTTGCCATGCTTATTCATTTTCTTGAGAGGGGTGATGGATGAATGGGCAACATGAAAACAGTATACCCCCTTTACAACACAGTTTGCAGTGGGGAAGAGGCAGGGGCTATAATGAGCATCCTAAAAATACATTAGTGAGGCAAATCCATTGTTAGTTCTCTTACCTCTCCAAAAAAAAAAACATAAATGCTTTGGGTACTCAATAGAAATGCCTTGGTGAGGTGCTTCTAATGAATACCCAAAACAAGTTTTATGGACAAATAAGACCAATAACCAACAATTTTTGGTTGCAAAATTGCCTTGTCTGGAGATATGAATGAATACATGCAAGATACTGTTTCACGTGAAAAAAAAAAAATTACCTCCTGAATACTCCTTTATCTACATGTTTGAAATAGGCACGAAATGCACTGGACCAAACTGACCAGCACATCCAAGCAGTGCTTATTAGATACCCCCTGGAAGGTTTAACAAATGTATCAGATGGACATGAAAACTGTATACCCCCACATAGTTTGGGGAGGTGTATGTGTGGTGTGTGCGCGTGTGTCGGGGGGAGGGGGGGGGTATAATTATGTATTTCATAGAACAATAACAGATACAATCATTCTCAGCAATATCATGTGAGTTGCTCTGAATTCATCAAATCCTTGTCAAAAGACCAACTTGGCATCAATTTGTGACTGAAATGGACAATGGGCTTTATCACTAGAAAATAACCAAAATGGTATATCTAGACAGTAACCTATGCAAACTGGCTGACCTTGTAATTTGTGTGTGTGTGTGTGTGTGTGTGTGTGTGTGTGTGTGTGTGTGTGTGTGTGTGTGTGTGTGTGTGTGTGTGTGTGTGTTTTTGTTGTTTATTTTTTTATTTATTTATTTATTTTCCAGTTCAACAATCCGACTCTCGCGGTTAATTCAGAACGTTTGTACCCTGATATTTTCCAAAAGTAATGTATGATCTTTCTTCCGAACAGCCCAACTTCACTACTGCATTATTTATATACTAATTTTGTTTTATTTTGTATATCCTGCAACAGTTTCACTCATTAAATCAAAGAACTGAATTTTTTTAATACAACCCTAGTCAGAGGGACCTTGAAGTGAAGGAAAAAGAACATTTAGTCACAAAACTTGTCTCCCTCGCAGAAAATCTATCAAAATATCTACAGTAAATGTCCTAATATTTCATACACCGAAGTGTCTGACAAAATGGCATATATAAACAGTGCAGACCCAAATCAGACTGCTCCTAAAGGAACAGTCTGATCAGGGTCTACACTGTTTGTCATTCCACTAAGTATTTTAAGAAACAACTGCATAAATAGCAAAATTTAGGCAAAAAAAGTATGGAATAAAGTGTTGGAAATTTTAGGACATTTACTTTAGTTCCCTTTAACAACTGCTTCATTGGATGTACCTTGCTTTACATTTGTATCTACCGCCTCTGTAGTGTCCACCTCCATTTTGATATCTGCTTCTGCTTTCATATCTGTTTCCTTATCAACATTTGTCAGAGCAACCTCACACTCTGATATGACTTCAGACTTCTTCACTGCTGTTATCCCACTTTCTGAGACATGGCGATGCTTCTTTGCTCTTCGAACTCCACTTTCTGATGTATGACGCTGTTTTCTAGTTGATGACTTCTTAACATGAGGTGTTGACTGCTGTGGATCCGTGGAACCTATTAAATAAGATTTACTTCATGAGCTACACTGTAGAAAACCCCAAATATTTTCAACTAGAAATGTGTTTGTAAAACACTATGGCCCCAACTATATGCTTGTCCATACAAAATGTCAAAGTTGGAAACGGGTATAACTCTTGAATCTGATTTGTTTCAAAAGTTAACCAGGTGATCTACTCATCATTATCAATAAGGTCACCAAGTTTTGAGCCCCTAGCTCAAATAGTTTTTGAGGTATCTTGATCAATAAAGGGGCATAACTCCAGAACTACAAGTCCAATGGAATGAAGAATCTGATAGAAAAGAAAAAAAAAAATATGGATCAGCTAATTCTTCATAAGCAAAGCATCTATGAAATTTCAAAACCCTAGGATACATGGTTCTAAAGATATGATAGGTTGCAAAAGTGATAAAATGCTTATTCTGAAAAAGGGGGTAGAATTTGGACAAATATAAATAAAATTTCACCAAAAGTAAATCAAGTCCTCTACACAATGATCCCTGATTGCCAGGTAAATTTCATGAGCCTAACTCTAGGGATTCTTGAGACATTTTTTTACAAAATGTTTCTATGCTAAAATACCTAAATCTGAAAAGGGGGCATAATTTGATCAAATATTTATAAAAGTTCACCAAAATTTAATCATGTAATCTAAACATTGATTCCAAACTGCTTGCAAAATTTCAAAACAACTGGTGCAAAGGTGTAAGAGGAATTGATTTCACAAACTACTCACTGCCTATACAATACAGTTACATTTTGGGGAAAAAATGACTATTAGTTATCAAAGCAAAAAATGTTTGAAAAAAATTATTTGACAAGTATGAAAACACCATATGCGTATCTTCACGCCATGTATAAAACATTAGCGAAATTTCAAAACAATTGGTAAGAGGAGTTGATTTCACAAACTACCCACTACAAAGCATTACAGAATTTCAGAATTTTGAAATGTCGGACAGTACAGACCAGCTTTGAAAAAGCGGGGCTATAAAAATCTACCTAAATTATTTCTATAATATCTACCAAGGCTAATTTCTCAACAGGCAATTTCAAATAAACCCAGCTTTTTGAAAGGCATAGATCATTGCAGGGCTGTAGATAATAATTTCTAGATAAATATTTTCTTATGAAAACATGTTGTGGGTACTCATTAAAAGCACCTTAAGGAAGGTTAGAAGTGCTTCCAAAGCTTCTAATGAGTACCCATAACATACCTTTTTGCAGAGAAATGAGAAAAATATCAACACTTTTTGGTGGAAAAGGTGATCAACAGCTTTGGCTATGAGTACAGAGCACCCTATAAGCATTCTTTATAAACCTATAGCAGGCCGTTATCGGCCCGTCAGGGTAGCTGACAGGCCGATAACTACCCACTATAAATTTATAAAGAATGCTATCTGGGCAGATCCAAACAGTAAGAGGGGATACCTAAGAGAAAATCTACTCACATGGACCGATAGTTTTTCTTCTCTTTTTTGATGGTGCAGGGTCCGGTGGCTTCCCTCCATCTACGTGGTAATATTTAATATGGTAATCAAGCAAGTTCTCCTTGCGGAAACCTTTACCACAGTCCTGGAATGGACACTTGTATTGATTGTGGTCTGATTCAATCACAAAAGCCTTTCTCGGAATAGGCATAGCATAGGCAGCTGAAATGTAAGTGGCAAAAAATATGTTAAGTACATTCAAGTTTTAAGTTGGTGTTTTACAGCCCAGTCACCATTGTTAAGGTCATTACAAGCTGATCAGTTAACCTACTCGTACTTTTCCTGGACAGCCTAAGTCCTCTAAGCAGTAATAGTACTTGTGCAAATACTTTTGCCAGTAACTGAAAACATCCTTCTTGAACCAGTGGAAGATGGAGAATGACTGTTGAAATGTTTTCATGATCAATCTTCATGTTATGTGGCTGAGCTGGGGGTCGAACTCACGACCCCTGAATCTGCAGTCAGATGAGTTATTGGCTGTGCTATGGAACCCAGCACATATGCCAGGTTACCTAAATACATGTTGATGCATATCTAGATAAAAATGGGTATCAGGTAAATATTTTTTCTTATTTCTCTGCGAAAACATTAGAAGTGCCTTGCCGAGGTGCTTCTAATGAGTACCCACAATATATGTTTTTGTGGAGAAATAAGAAAAATATCAATAATTTTGGATTGAAAAAAGTATCTTATCAAGAGCTATGTAATGATGGTTCAATGTTTTTATATTTCATTAACCTTTACCACACTTCAGGCAAATTCACTAGATGACAAATTGATATTCTTTTTCTGCAAAATAGGCTTTGACATTTCACACAAATTGTCTCCTAAGGATGTATATATTAAATGTACATCAGACCATTATCCAACCGACAGGTAACAGTCTGACATAGATTTGAGCAGAATGCTAGCCAGGATGATACACTAAATCAATTTCTGCAAAGTCAATAGGCAGTGTATCACAACCACATGCATACACACACACACACACACACATGCACATACACACAATGCACACATAATACATGCTCGTGGGAAATATACAGATTCAGATCATTCGGCTATCAAAATCTCCTCATAAGCAGCTGGCAGATTCTATAGTATTCAACAGTTCTGTAAGTGGAAAACTAACCCCTGAATTGGACCATAAAATTGTGCAGACTGATCAGGGCTTTAAATGTCTGGGTACGCACTATAGATACTTTTCAAACAACACAACTCATTTCTCAACTTACCACTAAGAAAACTGTCTGATGTATCAAGAGATGGATCTTCTGTTGATTGAGTACCAGCTGATATTTCTGACTCGACTGTCTCAACCTAAACAATGATAAGATAACGGCTCATCATAGCTTTACATAGGACTTGTTACGGAGAAATATTTGATGATAATTCTAAGACTCCACATATGTTTTTATGGAGAAATACCAGAATTATCATCAAATACTCTGCATTAACAAGTCCTGTGGCTCTAGATAAGCATGGTATCTGGGCCTAGTTGTTCAAAACTAACAATGTCGTTAGTTAACATACCCTTTAAACTTTGATCATTAAATATGGCATATATGCTAGTATTTTTTCAGCAAAAATACCTGTGAATTTGGTTTGTTTGTGTTGAGGTTTTACGGCCCAGTCAACCCAATGGGGTCATGTCAAGCGCTGTCAGTTTACCTAACCACACGTTTACTGGGCAGGCTTAGTCCTCTAAGCGGTTAACCAGTATTGTGCACATTCTTTCGTCAGAAACTGACAACTGCCCTTCTTGAATCAGCGGAAGGGAGAGAATGACCGTAGAAAATATTTCATGATCAATCTCCACGGAAGAATGTGGCCGACCTCGGCGGGGGTCGAACCCGTGACCTCCTGGTCTCCAGTCAGACGTGCATCCAACTGCGACACCGAGGCCGGCGCTGTGAATTTGATATTGTACTTACTAGAACAGTTAACATTTTGACCACCAAGGTGCTTGTTAAGCTAACAATGCTTTGAACAACTGGGCCCAGGTTAATATATTATTTCTCCATGAAAACATGAAGCCCCTACATACTGTGGGTTATCATTAGAAGCGCCACACCAAGGCCCTTGTAATGAGTAATCACAACATTTATTTTCATAGAGAAATAAGATAAATATCAATACTTTGTGGTTGAAAAAAGTACCTTATCCAGAGCTACAACACGTATTATAAAAGATGCAAGGCTCTAGGCAATGATGCGCTGTACAGTCAAGATCTGAATTCTGCCTACAGTGGGATTCAAACCCTGGACCTTGTTTGTTCTGAGCTCTTGTTTGACAACAAATCAACTCTTGTTGGTCATACTCGGGTTGATCAAACTCATGACTTCTTGATCTGAACAAAGCCTAGAGCGCCAACCAATAGGCCATGAGAATGCTTCAACTTGGTGGAAAAATATGTAAAAAGATTCCAATATGACCAGGCTTTCTTGTAAATTGTCTGAAGGATTGGGAATTCTACTTTCTTTCAGGTCATTTTGGCTAGTAATCCATATTTGCTTTACCAAAACAACATTTTATATGTATTTATCAGTCAGCTAGTCTTGGTCTCTGTCATAAGAAGCTTTATGAACTCATCCCTTTAAATTCAATACAGTGTGACAAAGAAAGTGGCAAAACCTATTTAAAGTGGTCAGATTTTCTTGTGTATCAAGAGGTAAGTGTCACAACTGAGAGGAACTGCAAGACAGGGCTCCAGAAAATGACGGTTCTTCAGTCTTTGTTTGTGTTGAAGTTTTACAGCCCAGTCAACCCAATGGGATCATGTCAAGCAAACTCAGCCTAACCACACTTTTACTGGGCATGCTTAGTCCTCTAAGCGGTTAACCAGTATTGTGCATTTTTTCGCCAGAAACTGACAACTGCCCTTCTTGAATCAGCTGAAGGGAGAGAATGATTGTAGAAAATATTTCATGATCAATCTCCCCTTCGGTCTGAGACAGATTTTTGAAGAGCTGGACCCAATTTCACTTCTGAAGGACATCAAAAATTGAGTCCATAATAATTTGTTTTCTAATAATCAACTTCAAAATTTAAAAATCTTGAGTTATACAAACAAACAACCCTTTTGTCAATACATAATCCATCCGTGTACTGGAAATTGTCTTACATGATCTGCGATCTGCTCATTATCATATTATTTATTAAGTAACTGCTCATTTGATTGATGTGTGAAAAATCAATACCTGCTATTAGCATATTTACCCTAAGTATAGCGACACCGTAACACATTACCATACTGGTCCTAAAATTTGAACAAGTCTATTTTATTACATCGATGCATCTTTCATATTGCTGGATGAGCAGTAAACAGTGCAGATCTGGATCAGAAGTCAGGCGTTTTGCAGCATCTGATCTGTGTCTACACTGTTTGCTCAGGGCTGTCTGTCCCAACACTTGGGGTTATTACAGTAAGTATAAAAGGGACAGCGCTTCATACCTGCATTTCAACAATAAAAAATGTTTTTCTTGCTGTTGTTAATTTGTTTATTTAATTCTAAAATATCTGTTTAATGTGCTTCATTGTAATTTTAATGTGCTCAACCTGCAGAAGTCAGATGTGCTGGGCCTCAACAAACACCAGGGTGAAACAGTACATCTTTTTACTGGTTCATAAAAAATAAAAAGAAAAAAAAATGTAGTGGCTAGCTGCAGCACAACGCGAATATGAAAATGTGACTTGTAACGACGTGAAGAGATTCTAGTTGTTTTCCTTTTGAGCTCTTTAACCGAGTGCTCAGTTCTAGTAAAAATGGAAGTACTTTAAACCGAGCATGTCTGATAATACTGAGCTATATTGCTGGTTATAATAATGATATTTATGCGCATGTAAGTTCAAGTGTAAGCAATATTGGTGTGTCATTCATTATGTTCATAACAAACCTGCATCTGCATATGGAAATTGCAGTATGGAAATTCTTTCACAATGGAAAATACTGAAATCTATGCTCATCAAACTCTGTAAATGCAGCCAAAAATTACTCTGCAAACTCCGTAAATTAGGGTGAAAATGACTGGACCGAATGGCAGTTTTCAGTTCCTCGAGCCCTGCTGTAAGTTATGCATTCAATAATTTTTTGGACATTTTATTTCGTACCACTCTAGCCATTCAGTCATTATAAATTCATCCCAAAGCACATTCTGCCTATTGGGTGTAAGAACACTTAAGTTTTTCACATACCCATCTGACCTCGAGGATATAATTTTCTCTCCTAATAAATATGAAAATGCCAACAATAGTTGGAATTTTCTAATTTATCAGCAAAGAAATTTTCATGCTCAGCTATGTTTAGCGAGAAAGTTTTGCAATTGTTAGTAATTTGAGATTTATTAGCAGGACAAATTTTATGCTCAGCTGAGATGAGCATGAAGAAAGTTTTTATAACCTTGAGGCCTGGTCTATCCTGAAGAATGAAACTATGCATTGAAAACTTTGATGACTGTCTTGCAAGACTCATGATCAAATATTCTTTCCCAACAAGTCCTCTAAGAATCATTGGCATCAGCCCCATTCTCATCCATATTTCAACTGCATTGTGTTGAGGTTTAACGACACGTCAACCCTTGTGGGTTATTTTGTGTCGTCTCCCAGAGAAAGAAAGAAAAGAGATAGAAGAGATAGAAGAGATAGTGGAGATGAAAGAGAGGGACAGGGAAGAAAGAGGAACAGGAATGAAAGTGAAGAAACAGAATAAAAACATTCCCCCTCTACCCTTACCTGCTACAAGGATAGCAGGCCTTGCCCAACTGTAAGCCAATATCAGTTGGATGCCCCGGTGACGTAAGATACATGACACCTTCGCCACACCCGACCATCCCCCATTCATATTTCAACTAAGGACTTTTTAAAGAGGTATACTTGAGGCACTTCTAATGAGTACCTACAACACATGTTTTTATGAATAAATAAGTAAATTATTCCAAAACTATCATCAAAAACTCCTCCAAAACAAGTCCTACGTATTCACCTGTTTACTAGTATAATCTGTCTGGGTTGAAACAGGTTCTAATTTTACCATTGGTGTCAAAGCTGGACCTAACAGCGCCTTGTCAGCTTCAGTTACTCTTGGTCTTGCAAAAATTGATCCCGAAACCAACATCTTTTTCCTATGCTTTTGATCTTTGCTCCTGGATTTTGGTTTCTCTTTACTGGTGAATGTTTTCTTTGGCTCCCCTGATTTCTTCACATCCGCTTTTGATGGTCCTTCTTTCTTTAATTCTGCTGAGAAAGAAACTAAACATTGAACCAAAACAGAACTTTACATGTTACCCCCTCCACCCCCTCACACCCCCACCCACACACAAGAAATAACTTAACTAATCTGAATTCTAGCAAAATTTGAAAACAAACTTTATACAAGTACCATACTGGACCTAATTACTGCACCGTGCGCTAAAGTTTTTCAAAATTACTGGGGAAAATTTGCAGTATAATATGTAGCCACCTATACTTAAAAAAAAAAAAAAAAAAAAAAAGATCAGCAAAGGACTTATACCTTATGATGCTAATGCAAAGTTTTGTGTTTTTTTTTTTTCTGATCTTCTTTATCAAAGCATATGTTGTTGGTACTCATCTGAATTGCATAGACAAGTCGATGCAATTCAAATGGGTACTCACAACATATGCCTTTATAATGAAGTAGACAAAAAGTACACTGGCTGTAATCTGAAGACTACAGAATAATTGTTTGACTATGCGCTTATAGAGGTATATGCGGTAATTAGGTCGAATAGGGTACTTTTATTTCGTTTTTTCAGAGCACAGTATGAATAAATATTTTAAAATGTTGCTGGCTAGCAAATTCCACTGGATAACCCTTAAAGTGCTAAGCAAAATTATAGCAGAAAATCTAAATTTTTCATTATTTTTCGGAGAAAACAAGAAGGTCAATAAGCGGTGCTCATTGGATAATCCCACAAGGCCCAAAACATAATGGATGAACAATGTGAAAACAATTTACTCCCACAAACATAGTTTGCAGGGGATATAATAAGACTTGCCATTTCATGTTAATTTTCTGCTTGGCAGGTGATTCACATGAAGTGTCAAGCATTATTTTCTCTGTAAAATAAAACATCATCTGCTGCAGTGGTGATTAGTACTTTATTGTTAAAAAAATGTCTACACAAAACCATGAAACCTTTTGCAATGTTTATCAGACTGCTGTTGATGAGTATTTTGATAGTCACATACTTCATACTTCTCCACTGGAACATACGAATCACAACGTATATTCAGTCACACATGTCCAGCAAGACTCACATCAGCCTACATATCTAGGCAGTCTGATCAATTCACTCATCACTGTGAATTGCAAAGGTACAATGCAAAGGCTGGTCAGACAGCCCAGGCCCCGAGGTTATAAAACTTTTTTCATGTTCAACTCAGCTGAATATGAGGCGTTTTCATATCAATTAGCAGAGAAATTTTCATGCTCAGCAATGTTTAGCAAGAAAGAATTTGCAATTGTTAGTAATTTGAGATTATGAACAGGACAAATTTCATGCTCAGCTGAGTTGAGCATGAAAAAAGTTTTATAACTTGGGGCCAGATGTGCAGGTTGATCCGAGTCTTGGCTGCATGAAAATGTTAGAAAATAGCATTTTCTCATGTTGCAGCTGACATCTAGAGGGTACACATTAGGACTGCCTCTCATTAGGATCCAATGGGATAGGTGATTATAGTATAATTACAGTCGACTCTCGTTCGAGTTCTTCGTGATATCCGTACCTCGACATATCAGACTTGCAGAATTGAGAAAAAATAAATCCAACAACCACATTTCACAAACGAACATGTAATTTGACTCCTGATGTTAGAGATATATTGAAAATATTGTGTAAAAGAGGAGAAATTGCTCCTTAGACGCAATTTCTCCTCTTTTCTACAGTATTTTGTTACCAGTTGTTTCCATGTTAGAACAGGGACCAGATTTTCACTTTAGAGATAAGTGGTTATTTGAGATAAAAGAAGTAAAGATAACAAGAGTCAACTGTAGTTCCTGTATCATATGATGCACAACGTGGGAAAAGGGCACTTATGTCATATGCAAACAACGAAGACTCAGCTCAACATGCGCATCCATTCAGTCTGATCTGAGTATTCTCTGTTCATTGACATATACTACAGTATCCATTGATTCTGTAAGCAGACAATGAAAGCCCTGATCAGCCTGCACAAATGTGCAGGCTGATCTGGGCCTGCATTGTCTGCAAATTGCTAGAGGCCCTTTTTGTGCATTGTCCATCATCTCTCCTCCACACTGATACAGGTTGTTTCCATGTTATTGATATCAATTCAAAAATAAAATGTGAAATTTTGTATCTGCAGTATCAGTGCAGTGAAGTGAAAAGCAAAAATATCCCTTTAATATATTAGCTTACCTGCCTACTGCACATGTAAATTCTCTCTCAGATAAACCTGCCCAATCTCCAAATGAGCATACATATTTCACATAAAAATAATAATGTGTTCCTAGCTCTAGATCAAACATTTTTAAACCAAAAAGTACTGATATCATTTATTTCACCATAAAAAAACGATGTGTGTACTATTTAAAAGTGTCTTGCAGAAATGTTTCTTATAAATAGCCGCAACCTGAGTTTTTGTGCAGAAGTAATTAAATATTTGAATATCCTGAGCTATGTAAAGTGTACACAAATCACTGGAAAGAATTTGGGAAATGATCACGATGAGTTCAGGACAAATAATGCATCCCATCATTGGAAACATTTGCAAAATATCATAGCTTCAGATAAGAGGGAGTTTTGTTTGTGTTGAGGTTTAACAGCCCAGTCAACCCAATGGGGTCATAACAAGTGAGGTCAGTTTACCTAACCACACTTTTACTAGGCAGGCTTAGTCCTCTAAGTAGTTAACCAGTATTGTGCACACTCATTCGCCAGAAACTGACAACTGCCTAAGAGGGGGGTATCAAGATAATATTTTTCTTATTTCTCCATGTTAAGATATGTTGTGGGTACTCATTAGAAGTGCCTTGATTGAAAAAGCATGCTTTATTTGGATTCATGGTAATATGGTATACTAACAAAGCTTACCAACAAAAAAGGAATTATGGCTACAAGTAAATCATATGGGACAGAGCTCCTGATAAGAGGGAGAAAACACATACTTTTATTATTTCTTTACAAAAACGTATGTTAGAAGCGCCTTGAGGTGCTTCTAATGAGTACCCACAACATATATTTTCATGGAGAAATTAATACTTTTTGGCTGAAAAAAAGGTGCTTTATTTGGAGCCATGGTAATCAGGTATACCAATAAAGCTTACCAACAAAAAAGGAATTGCTGCTACATATAAATCATACGAAAGCTATGGCTACATAGCTGCAGATAAGGCATGTTTTTCAACCAAAATCTATTAATATTTTTCTTATTTCTCCATGAAAACATATGTTGTGGTGCTCATTAGAAGCATCACATTGAGGCGTTTCTAATGAGTACCCACAACATATGTTTTTGTGGAGAAATAATAACAAGAATTCCGCAGAAGTCGTCGTCGCACCTGCTGGGGTAAAAGTCACAGAAGCCACAATCAGAATGTGGTTTTTAAATAAGTTTCATTCATTCTTATCAGTGCTTAATTGGCACTAATTCCCTCTAATGGCTAAATCTTCAGCATTGACTTTTCGTATTATACAGCCCAATGATAATGGAATGTCGACGTAAAATGTGTAAAAGTCACTGGAGCATGAAATATAGGTCAAGATCACTGGGTCAAGGTACCTGCCAAGTCAGTACATCATGGAAAAGCACTATGCAAGATATGGTGGTTGTAGGCCTTATAGTTGAGGAGTTATCGAACATAAATGTAAAAGGTGTCAAATATAAGTCAAGGTCATTGAGTCAAGGTATCTGCCAAGCCAGTACAATGAGGTGAAGCACTATATAAGGTTTGGTGGTTGAAGGTCTTATAGTTGAGGACATATGGAAGGGCGACGTAAAAAGGTGTAAAGGTCAATGGAGCACAAAATATAGGTCAAGGTCACCGAGTCATGGTACCTGCAGAGTCTGTACACTGAGGACAAGCACTATGCAAGGTTTGGTGGTTGTAGGCCTTATAGTTGAGGAGATATTGAACGTCGACGTAAAATGTGTAAAAGACACTGGAGTTCAAAATATAGGTCAAGGTCACCAGGTCAAGACACCTGCCAAGTCAGTACATCTAGAAGAAGCACTATGCAAGGTTTGGTAGTTAGAGGTCTTACACTTGAGGAGATCTGGAATGCTGACGTAAATTATGTCAAAGTCACTCCAGCCAAAATATAGGCAATTTCACCAGGTCAAGGTATCTGCCGAGTCAGTACATTGAGAAGAAGCACTCTGCAAGGTTTGATGGTTGTAGGCCTTATAGTTGATGAGATATCGAATGTCGAGGCAAAATGTGTCAAAGTCACTGGAGCGCAAAATATAGGTCAAGGTCTCCGGGTCAATGTACCTGCTGAGTCAGTACATCTAGGAGAAGCACTATGCAAGGTTTGGTAGTTGTAGGCCTTATAGTTGAGATCTGGAACATCAACGTAAATTGTGTCAAAGTCACTGGAGCACAAAATATTGGTCAAGGTCACCGGGTCAATGTACCTGCCAACTCAGGAGGTCAGGGAGATGTGTTATGCAAGGTATGATGGCTGTTGAAGAATTGTAGTTGATTAGAATATTAACTTTGACGTACATGTCGAACTTCGACATAAATGACGGATGGACGAACGGACAGACAGAAAAGGGGATGCCTATGTTGCAAAGTCAGGAGGTCAGCGAGATGTTTCATGCAAGGTTTGAAGGTTGTTTAGTCTTGTACTTGATTAGAATACTAACTTTGACATAAATGTCGAACTTTGACATAAATGTTGACAGACGGACGGACAAACGGACTGACGAACGGAAAAGCAGATGCCTATGTTGCAAAGTCAGGAGGTCAGGGAGATGTTTCATGCAAGGTTTGATGGTTGTTTAGTTTTGTAGTTGATCAGAATACTAACTTTGACATAAATTCAAACTTCAACATAAATGCTGACAGATGGACAGACGACAAAACAGACGAACAGAAAAGCAGATGCCTATGTCCCAAAGCCAGGAGGTCAGGGAGATGTTTTATGCAAGGTTTGATGGTTGTTTAGTCTTGTAGTTGATTAGAATACTAGCTTTGACATAAATATCAAACTTCGACATAAATGTTGACAGACAGACATATGGACGGAAAAGTGGACGCCTATATCGCACCCTGCTACAAGCAGGTGCGACAAAAATATTGACCCAATACCCTCTCTCATCTAGAGCTATGATGGCTTGGGTTATATCCAAAACAGTCCCCAGAGTGCAAATACCAGGGCCCAGTTGTTCAAAACTAACGATGTTGTTAGTTAACGATTCGTTAAAATTTACATCGAATGATACGCAAACATGCTGAAATTTTTTGCTGAAAAAAATGCTACTCACTTTTTTTTCAGCAAAAAATATCAGAATATTGTATATTGAATCTGCTAAAACAGTCAACGAAATGACCCTTAATGAGCTCGTTAAGCTAATGACACTTTGAAAAACTGGGCACAGTTTACAAAATGTATGAGGAAGCTGAAAGAGACCCCGCCTGGACTACACAGATGTGCAGGGAAGCCTGGATCAGTATAGTTCAAATATCTTGCAGGAAAATGTTCCCTGTCACATCTTGTATAAATAATCATACCAGCTACATCAATGCAGTTACTCAGTTCTAAACATTATGTTTGTGATCAGAACAAATGTACAATGGGCAACAAAAAAGAGTTTCATTTTCATTTTGCTTATGGTTTTTCTTTTTGTTGTTGTTATTTACATTTCAAATTCATCAGTAAGTTTGATTTGAAGTTTTACGGACTAGTCAACACGGCTAAGATCATGTTCAGCTGGTCAGTTAACCTAGTCACACTTTTCTTGGGAATGCTTATGCGGTTAACCAGTACTTGTGCACAAACGTTCATCAGTAATGGACAACTGCCCTTCTTGAATCTCAAGGAAGGGGGAGAATAACCATAGAAATGATTTCATGATCAATCTCCATGAAATTAGGTGGCTGAGCTGGGATTCAAACTTGCGACTCCTGGATCCGCTGTCAGACACTTTACTGACTGCACTATTGAGCCCCACATGAATCAGGAAAATTCATTTCAGCATGTATCATTTGAAGAGATTTCTACGTGATAAAATACAATGCAACTTCCCAACTCTTGTCCTGCTGAACCCGGATATACCCTGCCTTTGCAAGCAGTGTAGACCCAGATCAGTTGACTTCTGAAGAAGCCAACTGATCTGGATCTGCACTGTTTGCCATTAAGTACGTGAATTATAGCAACAATCCAGATCAAGTAATCTGATTGGCTGAAAATTTGAAGTGGGCCTGGTATCTTAATTTATTCAGCAGGACAAGGCTTAACACCAGCCACTTACCTATGACAGAATTTTCTAATTCCCTCATTTAGCCTCTCTACAACAGTCGCCTCACTACAACATTCAAGTTTATGCATTCACAAAGCTGGCTGTTGTAGACAGGCTGAACTGTGAACTAAAGATGAGATGATGGTTCACAACAGTTATATGGGTAGCCATTTATGTCATAATTCATATGCTTATGAACAAGTGTTTGAGCTGTGTCATGGTAAAGAGCCATTACAGCAAAGGTTCAGATGAGTCTCACCAGGCCCCAAGGTTATAAAACATTTTCCATGCTCAACTCAGCTGAGCATGAAATTTTCTCTGCTAATAAATATGAAAATGCCAACAATAGTTGGCATTTTCATATTTATTAGCAGAGAAATTTTCATGCTCAGCTACATTTAGCAAGAAAAAATTTGCAAATGTTAGTAATTTGAATTTTATTGGCAGCTGAGCTGAGCATGAAAAAAGTTTTATAACCTCTGGGCCAGAACCTAGGCTGTTCACTCACTTAAGCAGTAGGCCAAGGTGGAACTTCAGTCAAAAGGCACTTTTTTAAACCGAAAATTACTGATATTTTTCTTTATTTCTCAACAAAAAAATATGTTGTGGTGCTCATAAGTACCTTGCCAAGGTGCTTCTAATGAGTACCCACAACATATGTTTTCATGGAGAAATAAGAAAAATATTATGTGGACATCCCTTCTAATCTGGAGCTATGAAAATGTGGCCTTGCTGCGGGGCAGGGCATGCATACTAAAAGACTGATTTGGCATAAAATCTGAACAGACTTTTTCTCATGACATGGCTCAGTTTATGTCTGTATAGTATTTATTTCAACAGTTTCAGATACAGTAATTAATGTCTGTGAAAATTTAGATTCAATTTTGCTATTTCTATAATCAAATCATTTGTTGACGGTTACTCATATGCAGGCGATTCAATGAAATATCAAGTCTTATTTTCTTGGAAAAATATGAAAAAATATTTTACAATGTCATCCGCTACTATTTTGAATGCAGCTTTAAGTGTTTTAATGCCTGGCACTTCATACATGTATGAAATGTCTCACTATGGAACCCCTGTCTTATTATTCTAAATCATAACAAGACAACTGAAAATTGTATACTACCAGTAACAGCCCAAGTATTGAGAAAGATACTAAAAATACTTTAATTCCTAAGACCACTAAACTCTTTTCCTGCTAGTAGCGACTTTCATTGTCTGCTGATAACCTTTGCAAACAGTTTAGAACCCAGATCAGGCCCGACAAAATGTCGGGCCCGATCTGGATCCAAACTGTTTGACACTCTGATGGTATTCCTAAAAGATTTTTTTGAAAAAGTTAATTTTAAAAAAAATCCAAAGACAACAAAAATGCATGCAAAATTACCCAACATGCAAACAGTTAATAAACATCTGCAAACAGGGCAGATCTTGCACAGACAGAAAGAGGTCATCTCACTGGGATCTGTGTACTGTTTGTTGTTTTGTTTTCGACATTTGTCAACACCCCTTGCAGAAGTACATTCAAAGACCCAACAGTCCATTTCAGATACATTGTATTTGGGGACAAAACATTTAAAAAAATTTTTGCCAATTTTCGAATGCAGCAAATGACACAATTTATGACAGAATAAGGAATCACTTTTAGATATAGGTTCTAAGTAAGTACATGTAATATCATCATAGATCTAAACAAAGTGCTTTTTTCCGACAAAGAACTGTTGATACTTTTCTTATTCCTCATGTTACTCACCAGAAGTGCCTCGCCAGGAGGCTTTTAATAAGTACCCTCATGTGTATTCGTGGGTGGAGAATTCAAAAAAAAAAAAAAACATTAGGAAAACACGCCTATTCAAATACATTGAAAATTTTACAACCAAAAAAGGAAAATTTCCAGATAAAAAATTCTGATTTTTTTTTTCATATTTCTGCTCAAAACATAGATTTGGGTACTCATTAGAACCACCTCGGCGAGGCGGTTCTAACGGGTATCCACAATCTGTTTTTAGCAAAATAAGAAAAATAATGTATATACCCTTGTAAACCCCAGTTTCACTATATAAAAGTGGGGTTTAAGGGGGTCAAAACTATATAGGCGTGTTTTCGTGATAATTATCAACAGTTCTGAATTTCTAAAGATTATTTTAGTGAATTGATAAGAAGATGGCTACCCATAAGGATGAAGCAATTACCTGACTGGAAAGTGTCTCCATCATTAGGAGACGTAACTATCAATTTACTTGTAGTAAACGGAGGACTTGCTTTTTCTTGTGATTCTACAACATAGTCAGAACCGGCTGTATTCCAGGATTCAAAATAACAGTATTTCAATGACTATCCTATTTTTCTTAAAACAATTTCTGCGATCTCATCAAAACCATCTACCATACCATAATAACCCTCAATATTGGGACAGTGGGGCCTTAAACAAACAGTATAAACTCAGACCAGATGCTGCATTCTGTGGCGTCTGACCAGGGTCTACACTATTTGCCAATAATTCAGCAATATTTTAGCCACATCAACAGGTAATAAAATGGAATTTTTCAATTTTTAGGACAAGCATGGTAAAGTGTTAAGGTGTCCCAATACTTAGACTAAATACAGTAGTTATTTAAATGAGACATATTCAGAAATTTTCTTATTTCTCCACAGAATGTAAATTGTGGGTACTCCCTAGACTTGCATCTAGCAAGTACTTACAACATATGTTTTTGTAGAGAAACAATAAACAGGTATACTTTTGACTTAATAAAAAAAGCATCCTCTTTAGTATATAATTCTGTATAGACTGATTCTAATGAGACCCAAAAATTCATTTCTGAACAAAATTATAAAATGTCCAATTACTTCTCAAATATCAATTTATATGCAGCGATCATAAAGCCAGTTCAAACCTATATAGTAAATATTTTACAACAACTTTTTAACACAATATAGTTTTGATTTCTTGTTTAAAGGCTCCATATTCCTCAAAAATAGACATTTTTTACCCAAGAAAGGTTTAATAAATTGATACATAGCATTAATACAATCATAAAATGTGTAAAATTTCAGTTAGTCTCTGGTTTTTGAACTGGATAAAAAATGAAATGATTTTGTTAGCATAAATCTGAATTAATGTTGGCAGCATTAATTCAGAGATACTATAGAAAATCATTTCAATTCATGAACGAGAGACTAACTGAAATTTTACAGGCTGTCAGGTGCCTCATTTTATGATTGTATTAACACCATATATCAATTTATTAAACCTTTCTTGGATAATAAATTGTCTATTTTTGAGAAATATGGATCCTTTAAATACACATCAACCTCTAGAGGGTCATTTTGCAGGGATCAAGCTACAGGGCGACTGGGGCGAAATAGTCGCCCTAGAGGGCTCAAAGTCGCCCTGGGAAGCCCAGAGGGCGACAAAAACTTCGCCCTCCGTTTTTGCAACTTTTGAAAAAGCTAGTACTTGTGCAAAACGAACTTTTTGTTGGGAGAAATCCAGTGAAAAATGAGCAAACCTGCAAAGGTAAAAATCTGTTGAAAAATGTTGTTAGATGTATCAGAATTGCCACTGAATGAAAGTCTGATGTGATTTAACAAGTTTTGGAGGAAAACTGTTCGCCTATTAAGTGACCAAAAGATCGTTTTCATCAATGTCATTAGTTTTCGTGGGTGTGCGTTTTTTCATAAATGAACCATTTACATGCTGAAAATTGGCCAGAAACAGCATTAAAAGTGCAAAAAACTAAGTTTAGAAGTTGGCAGACACTTTAGTTTAACAAATTTATTATTATCATTATGTTTATAGCTTACTACCAAGCCACAGACCTTGATGTTTTGACTGTATCTACTCAAAAGAATTGTCAGTTTCCAAAAAGATATGAATGAACTTATGTGTCCAGATATAATGTATTTGCCCTACTCATGTCTGTGTTACTTTGCATCATTTAATTGGTTTAGAAGTAAGAATGAACAGGTCTACAGTAAAATTTGTTTCCTTCTTTGTTAATTCCCAAGACAATATGGTAAAAATTCCCAAGACAATGCAGTAAAGTGGGTCGAGAGCCCTAAATTGTCGAGCTTTCAGTAAGGCTATAGGTGAACCAAGTCTTGACTTCTCCCTCATCCTATAAAACTTCTCCCTGTTTTGTCTGGAGGGAGAAGTCACTTCTCCCTAAATTTCTGAGCCAGCTTGATCCCTGATTTTGTTTGTCATCTTCCAGAGAAATATAGAAAAGGACTTGAAGAGCTAGGAGATGAGAGGAAAGAGAAAAATGGAGGAGGGTGACGGTAAATGCAAATGAGCCAGCGCACAACAAAACCTACAACAAGACTTGTGTGACCAGCGAAGACTCAGATCAGCCTGCACATCTGCACAGTCTGATCAGAGTCTTTGCTGATCTCATGTGCCTTCTACAGCCTCCAGGCTATCCAAGAGGGATAAACAATTGATTGATTGATTGTGTTGGGGTTTAACGACACGTCAACCTTTGAGGGTCATTTTGTGTTGTCTTTCAGAGAAAGGGAGGAGAGATAGAGGAGATAGTAGAGGAGATGAAAGACAGAAATGGGAGAAAGAGGAAAATGAATAAACTGAAGAAACAGAAGAAACAAAAACATTCCCCCTCTACCCTTACCTGCTACAAGGATAGCAGGCTTTGCCCAACTGTAAGCCAGTCTTACTTGAATGCCCCGGTGACATAAGGCACATGCCACCTTTACCTCACCCAACCACCCCCAGGGATAAACGAGAACCCTTTCCATACTGGGTGGATGTGCTGGCTGCTCTGAGTCTTTGCTTGTCATACAGTTCTTATTGTAGGTTTTATCGTATGCTGGCTCAAATGGTAGTGCAGAAACATGTCCCTTTCCCCAACCTAGTACAGCAGGCCTTTTACCATCTATCACCCAGTATATGGTTGTTTTGGCATTTTACATCTGTTTGTTGATTGGGAAATATGAATGAATGAATATATAGCTGGAATACAGCAAGAAACTTGAATTTGTTTTCTATGTGAAACAGATGTCTCTCCTCTTTTAGAGTACTGCTTGTACAGTTAGTCAGATTTATTAATACACAAGAATTTGAGTTTTCTGCATGTTGTCTCATGTACATTTCTGTAAAGTTTCATGAAATTACCTGAAATGGTTTGAAAGTTACAGAGCAGATACAATTATGACTGAAAACATATTTACAATGTTCAAAGGGCTATAACTCCAAAAGTATGTGAAACATATTTACGGTTCTTGTGTTCTGCATGTTGTCTCATGGTGGTAAATATTTCTGTAAAGTTTTTATGAAATTATCTGAAACAAGTTTTCAGGTTACAGAGCCGACACAAGTATATGATTGAAATCACTATTTACAATGTTCAAAGGGCAGTAACTGCAAAAGCAGGCAAACAAGAGTTTATGGTTCTTGTGTTTTACATGTCAACTAATCGTGATTAACATTTCTGTAAAGCTTCATGAAAATATCTCGCATAGTTTTCAAGTCACCAAGCGAACATGAGTATATGAACAAAATCACTATTTACACTGTTCACGGGCCATAACTCCAAAGTAGGTAAACCACAGTTATGGTTCTTGTGTTCTGCATGTTGGTTCATGGTGATAAACATTTCTGTAACAATTCATGAAAATATCATAACTGTTTTCAAGTTGCAAGGCAGACACCACAATTTTATGGCCAAAATCACTATTTACAATGTTCAAAAGGCCACAACTCCAAAAGGAGTAAACCACAGTTATGGTTCTTGTGTTCTGCATGTCAGCTCATGGTGGAAAACATTTCTGTAAAATTTCATAAAAATATCTCAAACTATTTTCAAGTTAAGGGGCGGAAACGATTTTGTGACGGTCAGACGCCCATGCCAAATTAATAGAATAGGTCTCCTGACCTGAAGGAGGGGAGACATGATAATTCATTGAAAGTGAAGAATCTGAGCTTAGTCAAAACAGAAACTCATATTGCATACATTCAACTTACTATAACAACCCTATCCTCCCACAAAGTACATTCTTTTCCATTTTCTAATTTTTTTATCTTTTCCATTCAGGAATCGGTAACATGGAACAGTGAAACCTCGATAAGTAGAGCAAGGGGACCATCAAAAATACTTCTATTTATGGACTGCTCGAGTAACCAGGGAAGAAGGGGGGAATGGGAGGAGGGTGGGAAAGGAAGTACAATGTTTGCTCAGGCCTGTCTGTCCCAATACTTCTGTAAATAGGATACCTTCAACAGAGATTATAAATGTGAATACAGTCATATCCTTTCGCTACCCAAAGTGTAAAATGAGAAACACTCGATACATGTAATAACCTATTACTTTCACTGAGTGATAAACTTTCGATTTTAGTGCATAGTACAAATTCATCAATACTGTAACTATTATATTCTTGTTATCTACTACGCTATATAAGCCATAGTATATGCTAATGTAAAAGCAAATATATGTGCTGACAATTTTAATACAATATGTTTAACTCCAGATAAGAGGGGGTATCAAGATTATATTTTTCTTATTTCTCCACAAAACATATGTTGTGGGTACTCATTAGAATCACCTCTGTGAGGTCACCCACAACATATGGTTTTGTAAAGAAACAAGAAAGATAACAATACATGTACTTTTCTGCTGAAAAGGTGCTTTATTTGGAGCTATGAACCAGGGGTTAGAGGCTATCTCCGAATGCTACATATCTACATTGTTTCCAGAATAAAGCATCTGATCAGGGTCTACACTGTTTGCTCAGACCTGTCAATCCCAACATTTATGGTAAATACAGTAAGTTAAGCACCCTTTTGTGCATAATGAAAATGAATGACAAAATACATGTGGCAAGTTCATACCTGTAGAATCTAACTTTAGTTTGGATTTCTTTAGTACTTCTTCAGCAGGTGACCTCACTTCAAATGTCTGCAAATACAAAAAGTTAGCTACTATCACTAACTTAAGTTCAATTATAGAGTAACTAAAATGGCAAAACTGGGTATTATTTTTCTTTTCTTTTTTTTTTTTCCTTCAGAAAATGTAGCTTCATATTTCTAACAATTTAACTGTTCAAGATTGATTTTTATGTTTGTCTGATTTGGGCTTAACGTCGCTTTCAACAATCTTTCGGTCATATCGCGACAGTGTCTGGATGTGGCAGGGAGCTCAATGCTCACTTTTAGAGTGCTGCGTCACTGAAATATCATGGCCCAGACACTATGACATGATATTCCACCCAGTCACATTATACTGACACTGAGCTGACCACTTCTAGCTCTACTTTCTTAATGCTGAGCGCAGCTAGTACCATTTTTAAAGTCTTTGGTATGACCCGGCCACGGATCGACCCCGCAACCTCCCGGTCATAAAGGATTGATTTTTAATGTAGCTAGATACCCTATATATTTCAACTGTCTACTGTAGATTTATTTCAAACAAGAGACCATTTCAAATTTTGGTACCTAAATATAGCACAAGGGTTTCCCTGACTTGCATTTTTGCAGTTTTTACCCCCAAAACTTTGTTCTGTACTCTTAAAAGTTCGACGCAAGGGTCCTGAGTCATGCATATATTATCAGTCCAAAATCGATTTTATTTATCTATGACTTTTTATTTTAATCTATTTGTGGTCTAAAGGGCAAGAATTATCAATATTTAGGCAATAGTTAACCCTTAAAGCACTGAACAAACTGTAGCAGATGACATTTTAAAATAAATTTTATTTTTTGGAGAAAATAAGACTTGACATGTCATGTAAATTGTCTGCTAAGCAGACAATTCACATGATATGTCAAGCCTTATTTTCTCTACAAAGTAAAAAAAAGTACTTCAAAGTGTTGTTTGTTGTAGCTGCAATTAGCGCTTTAAGGGTTAACCTCTTTAAAAGAACAAACCCCTAAGTCTTTTTAAAGGAGTCCTTAAATCTATGTAAGGGAGTTCCTGGGACTCTCATTTTAAAACCTTGAGGGAAAACCCTGAATTAGCATATAAAGGGGAATATATACATCTTCAAGGGGAATAACTCCAGCATGAAAAAATTTACCTCCTTTGTTCTGGGGCTATTCTGAAAGGAAAGAATTTGCTTCGGGGCAAATGATTCCTTTAAGATTATACCCTACATGTATGTTTTAAAGGATTTAAGTATGACTGAGCTAAATGTTTTGTCTGGAAAAATTGGCTCCCTTTGAAAAATGGTGGCAAAACTTTCAAATGTATCCATTCTATTTCAGAATGACAACCTGGCTAAATAGAATGCTTATGCCACAGGTCTGATTTCTAAAATATGAAGGAGCTCGTTTTCATTAACAGACAACTGCACCATTACAAGTGACTTGCAGAAGAGCATTTACTAGTGAATCAAGGTGCTATTTCGGCATTTAAAATATTCCTTTTTCATATTTCTCTACAGAAGATATGCTAATGAGATACTATATTTACCATATGTATTTGGACAGACAGGCCACTCATCCAGCAATTTTTAGATGCATCAGGTAGTAAATTGTATTTGTTCAAATTTTAGAACAAATATGGTAAGGGGTTGAAGTGTCTGAATACTTAGGGTAAATATGGTACTATTTGTCATGAAAGAAGAAAACTACCATAAGTCCAGATAAGGTACTTTTTCCAACCAAAAAGCATTGATATTTTTCTTATTTCTCCACAAAAACATAAATTGTAGGTACTTATTAGAATTTTTTTTTAACTGACTGTGTTGAGATTTCATGGCCTTGTCAACTCATTAGGGTCATGTCGAGCACGGTCAGTTTACCTAACCACACTTTTCCTAGAAAGACTTCGGCCTCTTAGTGGTTAACCAGTATTGTGCACATTCTTTTGCCAGGAACTGACAACTGCCCTTCTTGAATCAGCGGAAGGGAGAGAATGACCAAAGAAAATATTTCATGATCAAATCTCCACAAGAGAGTGTTACCTGACCTGGTTGGGATCGCACCCACAGCCTCCTGATCATCAGTCGGACACACATCCAACTGAGCGACTGAGGCTGGCACACTCATTTGAAGGACCTTGCTAAGGTACTTCTAATGAGTGCGGACAACATAGACATTAGCGGAGAAATAAGAAAACTATTTGTTGGGATACCATTCTTATCTGTAGCTATAAACTATCTCTAAAGATTTACTTACTCTAGCCTTCAGTTCAGCCGGTATGGGTCGTAGATTGATAGGCTGGACCAGCTTTTTGAAACCATCATAAAATATTACCTCCACCGAGCCTAGGAAAACAATAGTGTAATAACTAAACACCAGGATACATTCCACTCTATCATATTCCTCTAAAAGTTTTTAACAAATAAACCGCCTCATACAATCAAGAGGGGAATTCAGACTCAAGCCAGATTTGCATGGACAAACACATACCGGCATTCTTTTATGACTGGTTGTATAAAGTGTGTATAAAACAAACAGAATCTGTGTTAGGAAGTTTGTTTGTGGTGAGGTTTTACGGCCCAGTCAACCTAATGGGGTCATGTCGAGCACGGTCAGTTTACCTAACCACATATTTACTGGGCAGGCTTAGTCCTCTAAGCGGTTAACCAGTATTGTGCACTTTCTTTCGCCAGAAACTGACAACTGCCTTTCTTGAATCAGCAGAAGGGAGAGAATGACCGTAGAAAATATTTCATGATCAATCTCCACTAAAGAATGTTGCCGACCTCGGCAAGGTTGAACCCGCGACCTCCTGTCTCCAGTCGGACGGCGCATCCAACTGAGCCACCGAGGCCGGCATGTTAGGAAGTATGACACACAAGATACACAGGTCAGCAAAACCTATAAGCCTGTTAATAGCAGAAAACCAGTATTCTGTCTCATTTACATTGAAAGCTTTAGCACTTTTTGGGCATAATCATCATAAACATCAGATGAAAATTAGTGATTTTTTATTACTTTTGACAGAAAAAAGGGCATGAAGTTTCATTCAAACTGTCCCTGAAGGAGACATGTGTGCCCAGTGAAGACTAAAATCAGCCTGTACATTGGTGCAGTCTGACCAGTTTTCACAGAACATTCTTTGGATAGACAAGGAATCAAGATTTCTTTAGAAAGACATTTCACGACTGGTCCTGCCATACAGATCATGATTCCTGCCGGGCAGATGACAGTCCAAGACAGATTTAATTAAAATGCTAGCTGGGTAGATTGTCCACCAAAATTATTGTAACAATTAGCTATGAGTATATTTTTTTTATTTCTTCATGGAAAAGTGAACCATGGTATGGTAGGTCCTAAAATTTCGTACACCAAAATGCCATATGCAAACAGTGCAGACCCAGCTCAGACTACTCCATCAGGGTCAGTCTAATCAGGGTCTACAATGTTTGCCATTCAACTAAGTATGTTAAGAAACAACTGCAGAAAAAGCAAAATATAGGCCAAAAAGTATGGAATAATGTGTTCAAAATTTTAGGACATTTACTGTACTCATTCTGCAAGTGAACTAATTCCAGTAGGTATCCATAAATTATAATTTTGTAGAGAAATAGAAAAAAAATTATCATCTTTTTTGTTTGAAAACAATGAAATTAGCTTAGCTGAAAGCAAAGCCTGTATTGGATCACAGTTATCCTCACATGCTAAATTATTAATACAATAAAGAAAACAGGTTATCATTTTAATCCTCTACCACTCTATAGCAAATTCAGCAAAGGACAAATTGATGCTTTTTTTCTTATTTTTCCCATAAAACAGGATCTGACACTGCATGCAAATTGTCTCCATTGGAGACAATTTGCACGCAATGTCAAAACCTGTTTTCTTGGGAAAATAAGAAAAATATTTCAATATGTAGCCTGCTGAAAATTTTATCCAGAGTGCTATGCGCTAAAAGAAGCTGCTTAAAAATATAATTCTCAAGAAATACCCCAAGACTCACCATTTGGAAAAACTGCTGTCACTTTGGCTTCATACATTTTACAGTCTGTCCACTTTGCCAGGACTCTCTCACCAACTTTGAATTCCTGGAGGAAATGTAGACATCCTTTATATGAGAGATATACATCATCTTAACCCCTGTCATGCTGAATAAAATAAGATGCAACATCCACTTCCAATTTTCAGCCAATCAGATTGCTTGATCTAGGTAGTTGTTACAAATTCACAAACTAAATGACAAACAGTGTAGATCCAGATCAGTTGGCTTCTTCAGAAGCCAACTGATCTGGATCTACGCTGTTTGCAAAGGCTGGGTATATCAGGGTGTAGCAGGACAAGGGTTAAAAGATGCTATTTTTCAGTGTTTTAATCATGTTTGAGTTTTCTCTGTTGTGCTGCACAATGTTTATGTATTGGCCTAGTTTGTGCATATAACAGTCTGATTTTAGTTGCTGTTACATGTACTTTTTATAGATCTATCTTACTCACTTGTAAAAGAAACAAACAGTCAATGTTGACGAAACAAAAGTACTAGTCCAGTGTTAGAAATTAACTTTTTTTATAAGTAGCAAGTAGTTGCTACCTGGTCTGAAAGTAGGTAGCAAAATGCATCTACATGGCAGCAAAAGATGTTGCCCCCGTGTCATGGGTTAAACCTTCACAAGCTAAGCATATTTAGCAGACAGCATTTTCAAAGTATTTTTCTACTTCAGCAAAAATCAGGATTGACATACATGTGAACTGTCTGCTTAGCAGACAAAAAAAATGAAACAACAAGCCTAATTTGCACTGAGGACATTCACAACACAAAGTTGATAGTGTTCAGGGCACTGTACCAGGTAGCAACTTTTTGCTACCAACAGTTTTACCAGGTAGCAAACTGAATTTTTAGGTAGCAAATTTGCTACTTGCTACTGTTAATTTCTAACCCTGTAGTCACAATGTTTTACTGCCCTTCAGGGAAAACTGGGAACCAGTTCATCATCGTCTGACTAAAATTATAGGATGGTCAGACAATGGTCAGGTGGTTCTCAGTTTTCACTGTAAGTCAGCAGAACACTGGAACCAGTACTTTTGTTTAGCTGGCATTGAATGGTTGTTTCTTTAATAAGGGAGTAAGATCTATTAAAATTAACAGCAACTAAAGTTAAACTATATGTATATGGTATGGACGAGTTTGTCCATAAATATCAGTACATCAAGAAACATAGGTCAATGTCAAACACTGTCAAGTATTTTCAGCTTATTGTTATCTGATGAATCAAACTGCATATTACAATGTAGGAGACAGTATGAATGTAGGCATTATACTTTGAAAGAAACTCATATAAATGACAATAGTTGACATACAAAATTTAATGTAGCTTTAACCCGGAACATCATTATATGGCTGTACGCCTTAGATGGTCTCACTTAGATGGTGATGACTTAGTGTTTTACATCTCTTTCAACAGTATTTAAGTCATACTGCGACAATGATGGAGTGATAATGAAAGGTTCTATGCAATGAAGCACCATTCAGTTTTTGTTTGTGTTGCAGTTTTTTGGCCCAGTCAACCCAATGGGGTCATGTCGAGTATGGTCATGTGACCTAACCACACTTTTACTGGGCAGTTAAAAAACGGTTAACTAGAATTGTGCACATTCTTCTGCCAGAAACTGACAACTGCCCTTCTTGAATCAGCGGAAGGGAGAGAATGACCATAGAAAACATTTCATGATCAATCACTATAAAAGAATGTTGCCGACCCGGCGGGGGTCCAACCCGCAACCTCCTGATGTCTGAAGCTCATCCAACTGAGCCACCAAGGCCAGCAGCACTGTACAGTCATGAGCTAAACTCAGCCTCTAGCAGGATTCAAACCTGGGACCTTGTGCTCCGAAGTCAGAAGTGCTAAAACGGAGTCTACTCAAAAAGGAAAGAATTTGGCAGCAAATTCTTTCCTTTTAGAGTAGACCCCATTTTGGTCACACAGACACTTCTAATGTCATGATAGAACATGTTTTTGTAATGAATGAATGAAAAAAATCATATCAATAATGGTACCAAGCTTATCTGAAGCTACAGTTCTAGATAAGGTGCAATTTTTCTACCAAAAATGTTTGATACTTCAAGGGAATCATTAAGGAGGAGTATTTGGTGATAATGCATCCGCCCAGTCTGGTCAGTCTGGTCAAGCTTTCTTCATGTGGACACCAGGACAGTCTTCTGATCCGAGTCTTCACTGGGTATACACACCATTTTGTTTTGTTGTGCGCTGGATCATTTATCTTGATACTACTGTTACCTCCAGCTACGTCAGAAGTTGACATTTGGCAGATATGGGCATAGTGCCAGATAAGGGGTACCCAATTAATATTATTTCTTCATAAAAATTTATGTTGTGGGTACTCATTAGAAGTGCATCACCAAGGCACTTCTAATGAGTACCCACAACATATATTTTATGTAGAGAAATATGGAAATATCAATACTTTCTGGTTTAAAAAAGTGCCTTATCTAGAGCTATGTATGATAATAGGGCTGAAAGAAAATAAACTTACTGTTCTGGGTTTTCTATTTGCATCTTTCCTAGCAGAATGTCTGGTCATGGGCCGTATGCGCTCAGAGTTCATTGAAATCCACTCATCATAGCGCTGATTCCAACCATCAAAGTGAATCAAAATCTCCAATTCCTCTTCATTGATTTCTCTAATCTTAGCTGGGAACCTGTATGATTATGAACAGTGCAGTTAATTTCTAGAAGTTGCTGTAATAATCATAATATCCAGGGCTCCGAAAAAAAAAAAAAAAAAAAAAAAAAATGCAGACTACATGCCAAATCTCATTCCATTGAAAGAAATAAACTTACATATTAGATTTTGTTAGATTTTGAAATCTTGCTTGTTTTCTAATCCTTTAATTTTAACATTTTAAAGAAGAAATAAACAAGAATCCTGTAATGTTTATTTTTTGCTTTGCTTTGATTTGTTGTTGTTGCTGTTTGTTTTTTTGCTGTTTTTGTTGCTGTATAAAAACACATGAATTATTTAGGTTAAAAATACATGATTTAGGTTAAAAAAGTTTCTTGAATTTGCTTGGAATAGCTTACACAGCTGTCTGACAATTTTATTAAAATAAGAACTATATATACATGTAAGGCTATTTAAGTGAATAACAAACTCTGGTTACACCTCATTAGGCGTAAAAAAATAGCTGTTTTTCCGTGAACCTGATCGACCGTTTCAAACACGCGACTCTTGCTATTTTTATCAGTAAAAATGCAAAATAAAAAAATAAAGCACCGACCCTCAACAAAATACCTGTATTTTCATAAAATTAGAAAAAAAAAAAAAAAAAAAAAAAGTTTCTCCTACCTACCGACCAATTTTTTTTTTTTTAGCATGTTAGCAGAAACACAGCTTTTTTTTTTTTTTACACCTTAGTTACATCAGAATACATGGACTATCATGACTCTAAATAAGCTGCTCTTTTTTCAATCAAAATAACATAGGTCTAGGTAAGAGTGGATATCAGGTAAATTTTTTCTTATTTCTCCATGAAAACATGTTATGGGTACTCATTAGGAGCGCCTCACCAAGGCACTTCTAATGAGTACCATAACATGTTTTCGTGGAGAAATATAAAAAATAATATGTTATGGGTCCTCATTAGGAGCGCCTCACCGAGGCGCTTCTAATGAGTACCATAACATATGTTTTTGTGGAGAAGTAAAAAAATATCAATATTTTTGGATTGAAAAAAATGCATCTTATGAAGAGTTATGTAAATAATGTTGATATTTTTCTGATTTCTCCACAGAAATATGCTGTGGGTACCAGTACTCTTCAGAAATGCCCTCCCCTCTCTAGATGCTACTTTTGACTATCTACAAAATGTTTTTGTGGAGAACTGAAGAAAATTATCCTAGAATTATCATCAAATGCTCCTCCTTGAAAAGTCCTCTGTCCTTCTTACCTGGAGCTCTGACAAGTACACAATATATTAACCTTGTCATGCTGAATAAATTAAGATGCCTCACACACTTCCAATTTTTGGCCAATCAGATTACTTGATCCAGGTTGTTTATAGAAATTCACATACTGAATGACAAACAGTGCAGATCCAGATCAGTTAGCTTCTGGAAAAGCCAACCAATCTGGATCTCCACTGTTTGCAAAGGCAGGGTATATCCGGGCTCAGCAGGACCAACGTTAATGAATCACAGTATGTGAAACTGCACCTTTTGTCTTGTGCCCATTCCCAACCCTACAAACAAGGCAAAGACGAGTCAGTCTGTGCACCCACTCCTGATCATTTTCATGGGCACTCTGTGTAGAACGTAAGACCCAAGCCTTCTAACAAGTGGACAGTAAATGCAGTAAATGCTTTCTTGAAGTTTCTTCGGACTGTTTGGGCTAATCCGAGAGCTTGGCTGTATACTATGTCCAAAGATACATTTTCTCATATCATGACTCAAACAGGAAAGAGGTCTTTGAGGCATACATGAGCAGTAAAAACCTAGGTTAGCTTATCTGTGCAATCTGGGCCCAGTTGTTCAAAGCGTTGTTAGCTTAACGAGCTTGTTAGTGGTCAAAATGTTAATTGGTCTAGTAAGTACAATATCTAATTCACAGGTATTTTTGCTGAAAAAATGTGAGTAGCTTTTGCAAATGCAAAAGCTACTCACAGTTTTCCAGCAAAAATATTAGCATATATGCCATATTTAATAATCAAAGTTTTAACGATATGTTACTAATGACATCCTTAGCTTTGAACAACTGGGCCCTGATCAGCTTACTGGGTACTGAAGAAAATATCCATCCACAGCAAACACTGCATAATTACTTAGGACTGATTCAGCATCTATTATTCACATATCCTCAAAACACCACTTTTCTCATAATTGTTGCGCAGCGTGGGAAAAAGGCCCATATGCCATATGCAAACAGCAAAGGTCCAGATGAGCGTGCACATTTGTGCATCTGGTTTGGACATTCTCTGTTCGTTGACATATAGTACACTATCCATTGATTCTAGAAGTGGACAATGAAGGCTGATCAGAGCCTGCGTTAGCCACAATTTACATAAGGGCCCTTTTCGTGTACTGGGCATCAAGTAAAGCTCATAGCTCTAGAAAAGGTATTTTTTTCAGCCAAAAAGTGTTAACCCTTGTCATGCTGAATAAATAATGATGCCACACAGATTTCTACTTGTCAGCAGATCAGATTATTTGATCCAGATTGTTGATACAAATTCACATAATTATGGTACTTAATGACAAACAGTGCAGATCCCAATCAGTTGGCCTTCAAAAGCCAACTGATCTAGAGCTACCCTGTTTGCAAAGACAGGGCATATCTGGGTTCAGCAGGACCCTGTAAATATCTTTTTTTTTTTTGGATACTCCTCTTATCTGAAGCTATGATTTTACCATTTCTGCATAAAATCCATGGCCTCCAGCCTCTCGCCCTTCTTCCACTGAATTCCAATCCGAACTGGGAACTTTGTAACTTTCACTGATCCTGAAGATGTTGATACGTTATCAAACTCAATTTGTCTTCCAGCTAGATCTGCTGACCGTCTCTTTCTACTGGGTGTACTCTTCTCTGAGCTGGACACGGATGCCACATCACTCTGACTAGCGGGTGTTACTCGACCTGAATTTGTGGCACTTTTTGAAATGTCTGAAACTTCTGATGTGGCAGGAGTTGGAGGATCTTCAATAGTGCACTCAACAAGTTCAGCTTCTATATCCACCCCAGTATCATCTATACTTTCAACAGGCTCAGACTCTGGATATGCAGTTTCCCATTCCTGATGACCTACTGCAGCAACTACATCTTCTGCCTGTTCAACACTCTTGCTCAGATCTATGACTTCACCAGGATTTTCCGATGACATGGTTCATCCAATAGCTGAAAAATTGGATGATAAACAGTGTCTGTGATTCTGTATCAAATGTAGTATTAATTCTACCAATTTTAACATTACAAATTAATCTGCTGACTGCCCCTATACCTGATTGCTAAATTTGCCATGTGTACCCCTTAGGCCAGAGTTTTTTGTTTTTCTTTTATTATTTTTAGGTTTTTGGGAGAGCCTACCCAATGATTTTAGCTCCTCCAACAAAATAAAATTTGCATTTTGAAATTTAATTTTCTTTTAAGTCCTTCCCCTTCAAAATATTGCATTTTTACATGGTACGCATATTTTTGTTAGTAAATTATTTTGTTTCATCAACCCAAGCTTTTTCATATTTTTGTTTTTATTTCTACCTCCCGACAGCAACTTTTTAAGAAATTTCCCATAAATCTAAAGACAAAAAAACTCTAGCCTTTTGATAATTACACCCCAACCTCATTATAGCATGTGTTATTCTTGCACAAATTCGTTTGTAACATGGATGTGCTCTGGACCCAATTTCTTATCCAACCAATCCTTTTCAAAAGCTGGGACTGCAACTATACACCTACTTCACAATATGATTTGTATCTCAATACTTATCCCACAATACAATACCGGTATGTATATATTATGATACTTTTTTCATATCAGCAAGTTTCCAAGAAAACCCTAGTGTATGAAGAGTAAAGCAAGTTTTCAGGGCCCAGTTGTTCAAAACTAACGATGTCGTTAGTTAACGATTCGTTAAAATTTTAATCCAGTGATACGCAAATATGCTGAAATTTTTGCTGAAAAAATGTGAGTAGCTTTTGCACTGCAAAAGCTGCTTTTGCACTGCAAAAGCTACTCACATTTTTTCAGCAAAAAATTTCAGAATATTGTGAATTGAATCTGCTAAAACAGTTAACGAAATGACCCTTAACAAGCTCATTAAGCTAACGACGCTTTGAACAAGTGGGCCCTGGGATATAAAATGTTTTCCTTATTTCTTCTAGAAAAAGACTTTTGGTGCCCATTAGCACAACCTCAATATAAATCGAATGAATAAGAAAGACTGAAAATACTCAAAGTAAGAAAAATTCAGAGTAACATTGTTTTTTGTTTGTTTTTTTTTTGTTTTGTTTTTTGGTGCACTGGCAGCTATATCTTCAACCATATTATCCCTAATTATTTCTTTGATATTTGAAAATAAAAGATGTCACACCTGACTGTCTCAATGAATTCATCTTGGTTGATGTACACTTCGCAGATCTTACAATTGCTTATTAGATTTGTCAGTTTCCTTCACTCCCTTTCCAGCAGTAATTTGTTTACAATGCTAACTTACTGTAATGAAGAGCTCAATTATCCAAAACACCAAACTAAAGTGTCCAGTGTTGTATAAATTTTATTTGTTTGTGTTGAGGTTTTACGGCCCAGTCAACCCAATGGGGTCATGTCGAGCGCGGTCAGTTTACCTAACCACACGTTTACTGGGCAGGCTTAGTCCTCTAAGCGGTTAACCAATATTGTGCACATTCTTTCACCAGAAACTGACAATTGCATGTGTTGCATAAATACATGTAGGCCACAAGTGATTAATAACACAAGTGAAATTCTATTTCCAACTCAAGGACACCTGGTGCGAGGCAACTCAAAAGTTCAAAGGCTATATGAAAAGTGCACTGCAAGTGACAACTCAAAGGGCTCCGTTTTGTATTTTAGCAAACCAACCTATTCAAATATGCAGCTGAGCCGCACTGTCAGAAATTGTACCTTCAGATATGTGCACATAATTATGCACAGTCTGATCAGATTCTTCACTGGGCTTTAGCATATGTGCGAACATCATAAAACCACATGAATTCCTGTATTTGTGCAGCCCCCTGTGTTCATGTGGAGGAACATGTAGATCATACAACATACATCTGAAGAATCACTACTGAGAAGCGTTTTCTTAACACTTTGCATGCTGGGTAAAAATTCAAGTAGACGACATTTTGAATTATTTTTTCTTATTTTTCCTGCAAAATAGGATTTGACAGTTCATGCAAATGTAGAAAAATATCATCAGTTTGTCATCTGCTGAACTTGCCCATAGCATGGTAATTGTTTAATATTCAGGGCCCAGTTGTTCAAAACTAACGATGTCGTTAGTTAACGTATCATTAAAACTTTGATCATAAAATAAAGCATATACATTAATATTTTTGCTGAAAAAAAAGTGAGTAACTTTTGCATTTGCAAAAGCTACTCACATTTTTACAGCAAAGATACCTGTGAATTTGATATTGTACTTACTAGAACTGTTAACATTTTGACCACTAACGAGCTCATTAAGCTAACGATGCTTTGAACAACTGGGTCCTGGTGCAGATGTGCAGACTGTTCTTGTGTATTGGCTTTTCCAATATACGCTAAGGTCCCATTTTGCATGACACATGTATGTCCATACAGCAACATTACAGCATGTTTTCTTGGAGTTTCTTTACATGTCCGTGACAGGTACATATCAGAAACCATTTGTCTTTTCCGTTTCTTGATTGTTTTCAAATATTTACCTAAAAATTGTATTTTGGGCAAAAAATTAGTCTGACCTATACAGTTGCTATTTCTACAGTAAAGTGATTATTTAGAGCTTAGAAAATATTTTTACATTTCTGTAAAAATCCAATGATGCTAATGATGTGCTGATTTTTATTTATTGACATTTAATAACAATATTGTGAAAATTTCAGAAAATCTTAACAAGTGGACCTTGTCAAAAACCTGCTTCCAATTTACCAACCCTAAGACTTCTGCCTAATTTGCAGTCAGTTTTAACATAGTGGAAAAATGAAAGTTTAGAAACTATTCATTTTTTAACCCTTAAAGCGCCAAGAAAACCTGCATCTGAAAATGTCGTCTGCTTATGTTGTCTGCTGAATATTCTTGCAAACTTTTCAAACCTATTTTTGCATACAGGCAAACAGTATGGACCCATATCAGACTGCTCCTAAAGGAGCAGTTTGATCTGGGTCCACACTGTTTGCAAAAATGACTTTTAAAATCACAAGCAGATGACAAGGCAGACAACAATTGTTGTGATTGGCGCTTTAAGGGTTAAAGGATCAATGAACAGAATAAATTTTTTTTGTGCCCAAACAATTATTACAAAAGGTAATGCATTAAATCATGATAAAAGTTTGCCAATTTGCTAAGAATATTACATTTAACTAAATTATTGCCTCAAATCGCATTATCGATGAAGCACATTGTAAAAACAGCAGTGATTTTCAGTGCATCATCACCACTGGAAACAATGTTATGACTCTTAACCCTGGTCATGCTGAACCCTGATATGCCCTGCCTTTGCAAACAATGTAAATCTAGATTGGTTGGCTTCTGCTGATCTGGATCTGCACTGTTTGTCGTTAAGTATGTGAATTTGTATCAACGACCTGGATCAAGAAATCTGACTGGCTGAAGTGGGTGTGGCATATTTATTCAGCATGACAAGGGTTAATAATGGCCACAATGATGGTCTGACAGGTGGCACTGCACTCGGATGTGCGATATGCTTCACTGGTCAGAAATAAGGTGACAGATCATTGAATTCTTAGAATTCATTCTACCACTGAATTCTTAAATTTATTCTAAAGCAAAAAAAACCTACTTCCTGAAGATGTCGTAATCATATCTGTATCTGCCAGGTACTCCATACACCCAGACATGTTAAGTTTTGAAAAATAAAATAAGGGAGACACACTGCCGAGCCAAGTTGTCGAGCGCTAAAGGCACAAAGCCAAGCTAGGGAGGTCCAGGGGCATGCTCCGCCGGAAAATTTTTAAGAAATTGGTGTAAAATGGTGCATTCTGAGAGCTATTTATAACACTTTTACTCATTTTTTTTAAACACCATTAGGTGATTCTGTCCTCTAGCTAAGCCTTTTTCTTCTCAATCATTGTCAATGAACAGGGCTTCATTATACTTATAGCATTTCATACTCCAGAAGTAACAAATGAGATTTGTTAAATCAATATGCCATTCTTCCTTTATCTCTCTACTGACGTCACCATCAATGCACATGATGTTATGTCCTGGAGTCTGAGAAGTCTAGGAAATAGTTAATAATGGAGCAACAGTCATATGCCTTAGGTAAAAATAAAAGTAATAATAAAACAGCAATTTGTTTATTTTCTTTCTATTTAGGGCTTCCTTTCACAATAATTAAATAACCTGCATATTGTGCAGTATGCTTGGAGAGACCGACTGTCATTTTTTTTTTTTTTTTTCACCCACTCATACATTTTTTCGAATTCCAAACTGTTACTTGTGTTGTGACGAGTTTTAGACCCCACCTTTGTTTATTATTGCAAGCTCCTTGTGACTGAAGAGAGTTTCACGGAAAGTGATTTTTACAATCAATCAGATGCTTATAAAATTGGGGTCATCCCAATTGGCCGTTGAAACCAATCACCATTTTGATTTTACTTGTCAGATTGTTTTATATCTGGATTCTCCCTTTTTCTAGGACCTTCAGGACAGGTTACAGTGTTTTAGTTTATTGTAACACGTTTTGTTTTTTTTTCAGGGAGCAAAGCCCCAGAGATGCCAATCTTTTCGCCATTTTGGACAACGCTATCCCACAATGCATTAACAGCAGTGATATTTTTACAAATTTGAAAATGTGAGTCCCAGGACTCGCTAGTCTCAACTTTTATGAGTCCTGATCAGAATTTATGAGTCCCACTTGGAGACTCTCAGAAATCATGCTGTGCGGTTAGTGAGAATCGCTGTACTGGATTTAAATATGTTCTGTCTACTCAAATTCAATGGTGATAAAATGTAATAAAATTAAACAACTAGTTCTAGTGTTTTATATCTTTGTATTACCAAATCCTAGACCTTGACTAGCTGAACACAAGACTAGCACATGGCTTCTAGACTAGAGAACACGCAAAAAAAAAACTTAATGGAAATAAGTTCAGTTTGAACTATTCTTTCCAGACTAGAACTTTAAAGTCTGACACCACTGGCACTCACTGAATGTGCTCAAAGTAAGAATGAAAAGTTCAGGAATACCACAATAAAGGCCTCAGTAGAAGAAGTCTGGCACAGGTTTATAAAAAAACTGTTAATACTGATAAGACTCAGCACAGATAGAAAAATGTATGAAGTCAGCCTCAAACTCAGTGGATAGGCTTAAAAGTTTACTTCAGTTTTTTTTCAGTTCATACATTCTTCTATCTTTGGACTTCTTCCAGTTCAGCACTGACTTTTTTTACCCAGACTGACCAGAATCTGTCGAGCATGACTTTTCAGCAGCCTCCGAGTCCGACTGGGAATTATCTTGGGCCTGGGAATCCTGGGTCTCTGAAACGGGTTCACTTGCGCGATCCTTGTAAAGGAGTGTAAACAGAGTTGGCTGAGTCTTATCAGTATTAATAGTTTTTTGTTTTTTCTTGGGTAGCATCGCTGATTAAGCCTTAAACAATTTAAAATCGGCTTTAAACTGACTCAAGTTACGGCTACAAAACGAGAAACGTCTACTTTCGTTTTCAACACGTGCGACGCTCTTTTCGTAACCCTGCCGCTGATTGGTTAAAAAACGTCCAATCAAAATCCATTTGACTCTCAGTGCGACTGGCACTCAGTTTTCAATATTTTCGCGAATAGTCTCGAAGCCGAAGCAGGGTACCAGTAAGCCGGTGTTATAGTAAACAATTCAGGTGCGGTGAAATCCCGTGATAAAAGACGGAACAGGAGTATTTTTTTGGAAACGGGACTCGCTAACTGGAAAAAACATGCGTCCGGGGGTCTCACGTCTTTTAAAACTTTGCGTCCTCGGCGAATTTTATGCGAGATTCTCGCAGGACGCGCAGGTAAATGAAACACTGTAACAGCATCAAGATGCTTTGTTTTTTCACGTTTAATGCATTAATCCCTTTCAATCCAAGGGTTTATGCACTTTCAATCCATATTTGGAGTACTTCGGATTGATACTTCGACTACTGCGGATCGAGCTGCAGTTTTTCCAATTTACAAGCGTAGCTTTTCAAAAAGTTCTGACCCAAAGTCAGGATTTTCAATTTTTTGGGATATTTTTTTTTAAATTTCATGAGGCATGACCCTCCTGCAATTTTCGTGAGACTTAACATGTCTATATGCCCCAAACAGAGTATTACATAAAGTGCATGTGCACATGTATGGAAATGGTCTATCGAAAAAAAAAAATGGAATTTCATTTCGGGTTTTATCATAAGGAATTTGGAATATATGTTTTGGCCAAGCTGTGAAAATAACATAATTAAAATCTTGATGAAAATGAGGATGACTGAATGATGATGATGATGGCTAGCATTAACTCAGTCCTGTCCGGAATGACTCCAGGTCAGGGCTGCAGAGTATGTCAAGGGGAAGGTCATTTTACAGTCACTTTTCATATAGCCTGGAAACCCATAACTCCGTTCACCTAAAGGTTCAGCAATCTTGCTATCAATTTTTTATTGCAAGAATGATTTTCTGTACATATATATTTATCCATTTGACTAAATACCTATGAGAATCTTAAGATTAAAAGAAATAAAACTCACATCTTTACATTCTACAATCTTCAGAGAATGAAAGTGGGTTTTGGGGCATGTTCTCATAACTCTGTTCACTCAAATTTCTTTGATTATCACAGGCAGCCAGATTCATTCTATGCATATTATATATAATGAGCATTTAATTTAGACTTAAACTGTTCTAAATTGTTGATACTATTTATATTCAATCACATGCATCTCACTGGTTAGTGGTTTTTTTTGGGGGTACCCCCTAAATATTTAGCATTTTGTGACAAAGTTTTTATTTTTATGCATAAACTTGTAAGCGAAAACTGATTTTCTTCAAAATGAGCTGTAATGTTAGTTATTTCTTATTAATTTTAATGTGGCATAAATTTAAGAAAGATTTGTTTTCATATTATTCTAAGATGAGGGTGAACAGAGTTATGGGGGTGAACGGAATGAGAATAGACCATATAGTCTACTTAACTTCAACATAACCAAAAGTGAAGGTAGAGATTCTTTAACAAATTACAATGTTTCAGCACAAAAAAAGGCACATTCGCAACATTCTGGGCACAGTTGTTCAAAACTGAATGAAGTTAGCTAACATGGACTAAAATTTCTATCTTGAAATATGGCAAATTGACATTTTTTGCTGGAAAAAATTAGCAGTTTGCAAAATCTACTCACATTTTGCAGCAAAAATTATCAATGTGTTTGAAAGCCCTTTGCTACTACAGTTAACGAGTTTTCTTAACGAGCAGTAAGCTAACGATTCTTTGAACTACTGAAAATTTTCTACTGATATGCTCGACATTAGTTTTCGTGACATCCCGAATATACTTCGATCCGTTGAAGAAGCAGGTCGACGGCAAACTTTTAATGAGCTGTAATCTTGCTAACTAATTATTGGTATGTTCTGATTGCATAGGATATTACCGTTTTAGCAGCAAGTGGGAATGGAATTACATATTTTAGAAAATTGCGTCAGAGAGTCGTTCTCTAGTCGGCCATTGTTTATAGTACGGGTAAAATGTTGAACTGTATTTCCGGACGGGTGTGCCTAAATACAGTAAAGTAGCGTAAAAGTGGCGTAAAAAAAAAAAAAGCGTAAAGTGGCGTAAAGGCGCGTAAAGTTGTGCAAACTGGTGTAAAGTAGCATAAACAGACATAATTATGTATTTTATTGCATATTTCACGAAGATTTTATATATGATTTGTATTACCCGTGCAAGCAAGGTTGGGAAGGCTTTATGGTGGACTTGTAGACGTTGGCGCAATCAAAGTCACGTTGGAGCTCCAATGGCCAACTCTGCAGGAAAGGCGACAGCAGGCTTCTCTGACTCTATTCTGTAAGATCCACAATAATTTGGCTATTATAGATAAGAGAAGGTACTTGTCTGTAGCCGGTGGGGGAGCAGGAGAACTAGGTCCCACCCCTTTCAGTATCACCGTCCTAATGCATAAACGGATGGTCTGAAGAGCTCTTTTTTTCCCCAGGACAATTACAACTTGGAATGGCCTTACAACCGAAGCTGTCTCTGCTGAGACAGTTGATGGGTTTAAGGCCAAAATATAATATCCTAGGGTTGGGCGGGGGATATGTATGGATTCCTTCCCCTGATGACTTCTTGTAAATATTTTTTAATCTGCTGGTGGCTGTGTCACAAAACTCTTTTTTTTTTCTTTTTTTTTTTTTTTTTTTTTGTTGAAACTTATGTGCCACAATCCAAACCTGTTATCATGGTCAGAATTGACCGAACACAGTAACAGAAGAAAGATACGGAAGAAAGGGATGCTTTGCGTCCATCCCTCCGCTATCTCCTCCTAAAGCACTGGGCGGAAAGTTTAACCAAAACTTGCTACATGACTTCCCCGCGTGATAAGGGTGTGCGAGAGCAACATACATTATTTTTTTCCGTGTGTCTGCCTGTCCGTCCGTCTGTTCGCGCATCTATCCATCACGCTACCTCTTCCTAAACCACATAAGAACAGCAAAAAACCCATATGAGCCTGCGCACTCCGTAGAGCCTGATCTGGAATTCGCTATCTGTTGTAAAAAAATGCGCCGAAACATGAGAGCTGTCGATCCCTACGCCACATGAGAATAGCAAATACCCATATGAGCCTGCGTATCCGCGCAGTCTGATCTGTACTTTGCTGTTTGCTGTTTGCAGATAATTTACACAACACACGCTTATTTAATATTAAATTTGATTGAGTCATGTATCGCCCAGTCTGATCAGTCAGAACTGCCCGACCAATGGGTGGGTGAGGACCCAAGTCTTCTTCATGCCTACCAGGAAGATTCTGGTCACACTGGGTTGACGCACAGGGCTTATCTGAGTTTTGGTGGACGCACATGAGAACAGCGAATATCTATATGAGCTGCGCATTCGCGCAGCCTGATCTGGACTTCGCTATCTGCTAAAAAAATGCACCGCAGCGTCAGAGCTGTCTCTACATCCCATGAGAATAGCAAATACCCATATGAGCCTGCGCATCCGTCCAGCCTGATCTGAAATTTGCTGTTGAAACAAAAAAAGCCAGAACATAAGAGCTGTCCCTATGCCACATGAGAATAACAAATACCTATATATCCGCGCAGTCTGATCTGTATTTTGCTGCCTGTTAAAAAATGCACTGCGGCATGAGAGCAGTCCCTAAGCCCCATGAGAACAGCGAATACCCATATGAGCCTGCGCATCCAAGCAGCCTGATCTGGACTTTGCTGTCTGCTGAAAATTTCCACGTCAAAAGCTTATTTGATTAATATTAAGTTTTGACTGAACATTTGTCGCCTTTGTCCTTACGCCACATGAGAGCATAGAATATCCTTATAAACCTGTGCATCCGTGCAGCCTGATCTGGAATTCGCTGTCTGTTGAAAAAAATGCTCCGAAATGTGAGAGCTGTCCCTACGCCATATGAAAACAGCGAATATCCATATGAGCCTGCGCATCCACGCAGCCTGGTCTGGGCTTTGCTGTCTGCTGCAAATTTCCACAACAAAAGCTTACATATGTATTTAATATTAAATTTGATTGATCGTGTGTCGCCCAGTCTGATCAGTCAGAACAGCCCGACCAGTGGATGGGAGAGGACCCAAGTCTTCTTCATGCATACCAGGAAGATTCTAGTCACACTGGGTTGACGCACAAGCTTATCTGAGTCTTGGTGGACGCACATAAGAACAGCGAATATCCATGTGAGCCTGCGCATTCGCGCAGCCTGATCTGGACTTAGCTATATGCTGAAAAAATGCACCACAGCGTGAGAGCTGTCTTTACGTCCCATGAGAATAGCAAATATCCATATGAGCCTGCGCTTCCGTCCAGCCTGATCTGGAATTCGCTATCTGTTGGAAAAAAAAAAAAGCGCCGAAACGTGAAAGCTGTCCCTACGCCACATGAGAATAGTAAATACCAATATGAGCCTGTGTATTCGCACAGTCTGTTCTAGACTTTGCTGTCTGTTGGAAAAAAATGCACTGCAGCATGAGAGCAGTCCCTGCGCCCCACGAGAACAGCGAATACCCATATGAGCCTGCGCATCCGCGCAGCCTGATCTGTACTTCGCCGTATGTTGAAAATTTCCACAACAAAAGCTTATTTAATTAATATTAAGTTTGATTAAACATTTGTCGACTTTGATATGATAAGCTGTCTCCGTAATTATAATTATGGCATATATACTGAAAAGTAGTAAATCGAAATTCAGAAATGAGATGCATTGATAATAAATGATAGTAGAGAGAGAGAGAGAGAGAGAGACAGACAGACAGACAGACAGAGAGTGTACATATTTACTCATATGTCTAGAGAATCCTTTGTCTTATATTTCGTTTCGGTAAGATATTGGATTAGGACATATGGGCATGTATGTATGTATATATATGAATATAGCATATTACTGATTATGTATGTGTATGTATATATATATATATATATATATGTGTGTGTGTGTGTGTATGTGTATGTATATGTGTATATGCATGTATGTATGTGTGTATATATGTATATATATATATATATGTTTGTATGTATGAATGTGTATGTGTATATGTATATATATGGGTATGCATTTATGTATATGTATTTATATGCATGTACATGCGTGGATATATGCATATATATGTATGTGCGTATGTATATATATGTATATGTATATATGTGTGTATATGTGTATACAAATCATGCACCTTCTCCACAACTTAGTGCTATTACGTCTTAAAAGTTGTAGTGTATCTGGAAGAATATGCAGTAGAATTTGCTATGGTATGTATAATTGTACTGTCTTAGCCATCATGCATGCATATATTGTATCCTCATGGGCTTTGTAAACTTCTGGAATTTTGAAATAAACTTATCTATCTATCTATAATTTTACACCTAACATCATTGAGCGACCAATTAAGACTCAGATAAGTCTCAGCATCCGCCCAGTCTGATCAGAGTCAGAATTGCCCGCTGATAAGTTTGTCAAGTGTTTTTAATACTTTATTTAAAGACACATATTCTCTGCCTCTTGGCTGGGGTGGTCCATCATGATTGCACACAATATACAGCCCTGATAGTGGTGTCTCACATCAAAGGCCTGTCTTATTTAAGTGATTATGAGGCGGTTAACACTGTCTGAAGTCTGTTTAGGTGGGGCCAGAAAGGGGGAAATGAATACAATAAAGTGTTCATTGTTTTACTTGAACTATATGAATATGTTGATTTAATTATAAATTTTATTGATCAATTTTTATAAGAAATATCTAAATTCAATTATGCATTTTTTTATTTTTTTATTTTTTATTTTTTTTTTTTTTTTTTTTGGCGAATGTTATTTGATTGTCTGATTATCAATGAACGACTATCAACTACGTCATTAACAGTAGTTCGTTATTTTAACACCTCGCAAACACCTTTTACAAGTGGTTAATAATTTGATTATCCTGCGGTAATTTTAAAACTGTTTTAAACATGTTATTTGGAGTGAAGGCGTGCGTTTTTCACACCTTTTCACCAGTGTTACGCACTCCTTTGTTTGTGTGGTAAAGGTTTAATTTTTAAAGACGCGTTGATTAAATTTTTATTTAATTCAATTAGGGTTTCTTTCTTTCTTTCTTTCATTCTTTCTTTCATTCATTCTTTCTTTCTTTCACAATACAGATTTCATTTGCTGGAACAGTTCTCTGCTGAATTCACTGAATCAGCTTTAATATATTAAAATTACATTTGTGTTTAATAATTGGGGGTCTAAATTAAAGCTACATGTTACAAGGGCATATATAATAATATCATAGTTTATATCTGTTGGGAATTGGCAGGATTTTAATGTACTGCTTTTCTTGAATAATCTTTAACATGGTCAGTGCACTGATCAATATGAAGGAAGGAGAATGATTTCGACTGCAATAAGTATACTAATGACTTCTTTAAAAAAAAAAAAAAAAGAAAAAAAAAAAAAAAAAAACAACATCAACAACAAAGAAAACACATCTAAACCTAATTATTTTCTAATATCAAATTTACTACACCCTTAGGCTAATGTCAAATTTACTATATACATGTACTCTGCGCCCCTTTTACGTCACTTCACTGTATTTCGGCACGCCGTTTCCGCGGGCGTAGGGTCAGCCTATTTACCGACAAGAAAAGTCAAGAACCAACACGAACCGACAGCAACAGTCAAGAACGGACAAGAAGCATTTTTTAAAATGTCGGCGAGAACAACAAGTTTCAATATTTTGCATATTAATAAATGTGTTTTGGTCGTTTTTATGTGAATAAATTGATTTCTTTTAATCCAGACTTATAATTGCTTATAGAAAAGTGGGGTTTAAATGGGTAAATATCAATTTAACCCAATCACAACGTGGCACACGAACGCATGCACGCACACATGTCTTATCTTGGTTAGATTAAACATATTTTATTGCCTCTATATCAGCAATGGGGTCTGGTCACAAGTTCTCACAACATTAGTTACGGCCCTTCCCCTACAACATAATACATAACATCAACATGGCAACACAAACCATATATACAAAATATACATCATTAGAGAGAGAGAGAGAGAGAGAGAGAGAGAGAGAGAGACAGACAGACAGACAGACAGACAGAGACACAGAGAGAGAGAGAGAGTACAGAGCTGGACAGACGAGCATTGCTATTGCTATACTGGACCAGCATAAGTGGGGCGGGGTAGGTACGGGCATCTGCTTATATTACACTGAAAAGAGAAAATTCATAAACTGTCATGATACATTTAATCCTGTTATTTTAATTCTAATTTCTCATGCGAAGCGTGCTGAATCTTTAATAAATTTTTGGACGGAAATAAAAATGCTGAAATTACTTTCAAGCGGGAGATCAACTCGTTCCCACTGAGTAAAGGACTTATGTTTAGAGGATGGAACTGTCTAGTACTATTAAATAAAACAATTCTTTGAGTCACAAAACGTGTACATTCAAAAAAGAAGTGTTCTGCACTTTCAACATTTCTAAGACAATCACATAGTGGAATATCTCGAACGTGGTTATTATAGAGATTTAAATTTAAGTTACTGCAATGATTACGCAATCTAGCATGGAGGACGGACAGTTCCCTGTTTCCCTGTACATAATAAATTGGAACTATATTCGATATCACCTGTCTTATCTTGACAGCCAATGCTGTTGTCACCGATTTACCGACAAGATAACTGGCATTATACGACAATATCTAGGACCGACAAGAAGCTTTCTTTTAAGCTAGCGAATAAGCAGATCAGCCTGCACAGCTCTCCCACCCAAACACATACATATATACATGCACGCCCGCTCGCCTTGTCTGCCAATTCTGTTGTCTCCGATTTACCGACAAGAGGAATAAATGGCATAACATGCCAAGATCTAGAACCGACAAGAACAATTTGATAATGAGTCTACACCGTAAAAAAATAAGAATGTCAGTCCCTTGCATGCATTTTCTCTCAGCTGATGCAGTCACTTGAATTTTCTTGTCGATAATTACTAATTTACAATAACAGTGCCTAATACGGGTCTTATTCCTTCAAGCAATCGACCATCATATTGTACCATAGAAATGCTGTCGAAAAGCAAATTTTTCATTGAATTTTCTGCTTTCAGTCATTTAATCGTTTGAATTTTGGTGTGTACGTGCGAATGCAGGCGTGCGTGTGTGATTTTTTTTTTGTGCGAATGTCCCAGTCAACTGGTGTGTGTGTGTGTGTGTGTGTGTGTGCGTGCGTGCGTGCGTGCGTGCGTGCGTGTGTGCGTACATGTGTTCGTGTTGTGTGTTTGAGAGAGAGAGAGAGTATCGTCGCTGATACATCAACCACAGCCAGCAATTAGTGCCAAGCTATGTCAACGTGATTGCGCTTGCTGTGGTCATGTGATATGCAACAAGCCTGGCTTTCCAACATTTACCGTCAGTGGCAACACATCTCAATTTTAATTTATTGCATCTCGCGAAACGAGAGAAGAAAACAGACTAAAAGGAAATAATGAGAAAAAAATATATCTTAAATATTGTCCAATTCTAATCTCGTTGAGAGTTTCTGCTTCACAAAAAAATAACATTTGCGAAAAGCGAAGAAGATGATCAGCCTGCACAGCTCCCCACCCCAAACACACACATATAGATACACATAAGTATGAGAAGGAAAACATGATAGGTGCAAAAATGTTGCACATTGGCGACTTGATTGATTCAAGGCGCTGTGCAAACAGTGTAGGCTCAGATCAGACGCCTTCAGAGCGCGGCGTCTGTTCAGGGTTAACAATGTTTGCCATATTACCTATAGTCGTAAACACCTTTTAGCTATGGATACTTTTGAAGATGATTGATAATCGGCGTGCATTGAAGCAACTGTTCATGTCGGTAGTTACCGACCAGAGAATTTACAGACAAGAACATGATAGGTGCGGCAATTCTTCTTGTCGGTAAATGTGGAAAAAAGAATTTAGACATTTTTTAAACTTGGCTGTCTACCCATGAGTCACAAGTTTACAACGAAAATCATCTAGGTGGGCATTAAAATTTGCACATAGTTTCTTCTTACATTTCCGCCTTTTAGATGTCTAATATCCCGCACATGTGTCAAAATTTTCCGTTGAATTCCCAGGGGTTGGGTATGATTTGGGTGTCTAATCCCCAAGGAAATGTATTCCCATCCCCACCCGCCACTCTTCTACAGGAAGAACATTAAAGGTGCATAAATGTTGCACACTGGCGACTTGATTGATTCAAGGCGCTGTGCAAACAGTGCAGGCCCAGATCAGACACCTTCAGAATGCGGCGTCTGATCAGGGTTAACACTGTTTGCTATATTACATATTGTCGACAACATCTTTTAACTATGGATACTTTTGAAGATGATCGATAATCGGCATGCATTGAAGCAACTGTTCATGTCTGTAATTACCGACAAGAAAATTTACAGACAAGAAAATGATACAATGTAGATGCGGCAATTCTTCTTGTCGGTTAATGTGGAAAAAAGAATTTACAGACATTTTTAAAAATCTCTTGAGGACGACGAATGGATGCTCGTCTGATCATGCTTTTTAAGTTTGTACACGGCTATGTCGCGAACCTTGTAAATGCAATATTTGTTTAAATATAATACTCTGTAAAAACAAACTGGTGAGACCGTGCACGATTGTCGTATCAATAGCCGTAATCAATTTTAAAGCGAGGCTGCACATTGTAAAGAGAGAGAAAAAACAGAAGTGGTAAGAAAATGCAAAATTATGAATTTACTTAAGCATTTTTATACAGTTTTGTTACGGTCTACTTGTAAGCAAACATTCGTTATTTTACGCAGTGGGCCGACAGCTTCATCCCCAATCTAAGCCTTTGTTAGAGAACGGATGCTGGCTGCAAAACGGACGGAATGTCTGCAAGGTTCGATCAGCCTGATGTACCGAATGTAACGCATTAATAATAAGCAGCGAAAAGTTCAAATGAGTAATTTAGTGCAAAGCTGCATATTTGTGTATGTGTGTGTGTGTGAGAGAGAGAGATTATTAATCAACAAATCAACAAAATAGGTCATGAATAAGTACAATGTGATCGAATAATAATAATTTTTTAATTATTTTAAAATACGAGAAAATGGACAATAAGGAAAGAAAAAAAGAAAAAATTTGCTTTGTGAATCGATATCTGCATTCATTGTAGTTTTTTTTAAACAAAATTAAAAAAAAAAATTCTAACTGCTGTAACCCATATCTTTAATCCTCTTGTTTACATGATTAATATTGAGGTGTGAAAACACATGCTCTTAGCCAAAGGCATTAATTATCTCGTTAGTACATTTACCTGTTTTAAATGGTGTACCATATTAAACGTCTACCAGTCACTCTCATGGGAAACTGCGGTCAAGAAAAGGAATCCATGAGGGGTCTCGCTAATGAGCGTCATGAAGAGACATGAAGTGCCATGAAAAACAGGAAGATATTTAATCATTTTTATGGCATAAAATAACTTTTTTTTTTTCTCTTTAATTATGAATTTAATATGAATTTAGGCACTGCCTACAGTGCCTGCATTATGGAAAATCTGGGAGTCAGAGACTCCCAAATATTGCCCTGGGACTTCCAAATATCAGTGCCAGGGAGTCAGGGACTCCCAACTTTTAAACATATCCTACCATTTATAAAAAGGATTTAAAATGAATGTATGTGCTATCTGGCTTGAGAATGGCAGTTTTTCTCCACAAATGTCAGTTTAGTAATATTTAAGTTAAATTTCTATAAGTCATTTAAAAACTTTATCAGCTGGGACTTCAGATAATGGAACTAGGAAGTCTTGGGACTTCCAGACTTTGACAGTTAGTGCAAACATGGCAGTTGCTTAATTTTCAAAGTTAGCCGAAAAGTGTTATTTTTTTGTTGATGCAGGACAGGGTCACAATCTGTAACAATGCATAGGAAAAAAAATCACTAGACTGGCTCTTATCACGATTCCCGGTGAATGTCACCTTGATTAGCTATTCGTTTCCAGTGAGCATCTCTTTAACATTGACCAATATTATTGAAGTAGTCAAGAATAAATATATATTTTAACGCTTTATGTAGCTTTGAAATTTCTGCAGTTGCTTCAGTTAATGAAATGGAAGTTAAACGAGTGTAGAAAAAAATGTGTATGAAAATGATTTCAGTAATACAGTGTCAAAATCCGACTCGTTCTATAGCGTTGCAATTATCAGTAGACGCTTAGAGTTATAGTATCTGGTATGCTTCTGTCGAACTGAGATGAAAGCGCCAGGTGAATCATTCAAAATTAGCCATCAATTTTTCCATTTTTGCATTATTTATTGAAAATAATGTGTGTATATTTCTTGCAATTTAAAACATCTTTAAAGATTCACAAAAAGAAAAAATATCATTTTAAGAAAATAACTTTCTCACCAGTTTTCAATTCGCGAGATTGGTAACTTTGGCATGGATCAGCTGAGAGACATGGGCAGGATACAGTGGTGAGTTTCATGCATGTTAATTAAGGCGTTAAGGCCAACATTGCCTGCTGCCGTTGATGCCGGCTTTTCAACATTGCCTTTGGCAATGTTGGCCATGCTCATATGATGAATTGATGAATAAAAAGCATTTCAAGAAACTTGTAGGGTCGATCTGCAGAGGAATTCTTCAGTTGAAAGAAACCATAAACAGCTATCTGCAGCGCCACTTAACGCCACATATACTCATAAATCTTGGTAGTTTTCGTTGACAGCTTACCAAAATCTACCAACTTTCAATTAAAATAACTTGATAATCTGAATGTTCTCCAAAAACCCCAATAAATCAATTCTAGAAACGATATTTTTCAGCACCAGAATGTGGTTGATTATGAATTTTCTCGGCTCGTTTGCGAGATTTTTCCGTCTAAATATGATTTAACCATAAGGATAAAATCAGAAGCATGCACATTCAAGATAAATCAAGATGGCGGCTGTGACGTCGGCCCACTCATCCTTATTCCAAAAACATTAGCCAGTTCTGACGAGAACTCTAAACAGAAAATTTGTGCTGCAACTGCCAGCTCATATTAAGTGACATGAAATTGTTAAAAGTGACATGAAGTAAAAAATAAGCAAGTAATGTAAAAAAATTACTTCATGGCTTGAAAAGCAACATGAAAACACTAGAAGGTCATGAATTATTTCATTGCTTGAAAAAATGACATGAAAATGCTGTAAAGCCAAGAAAGTATTTCATTGCTTGAAAAAAGCAACAAGAAGATGTCCTAACGTCATGAAACTATTTCACTTGCTTGAAAAAGCAACATGAAAATACTGGAAGACCATGAATTATTCCATTGACTGAAAAAGCGACATGAAAATGCTGTAAAGCAGAGAAAGTATTTCATTGTTTGAAAAAGCGACATGAAAATACTGCAAGGTCATGAATTGTTTCATTGATTGAAAAAGTGACATCAAAATTCTGTGAACTTTTTCTCCTGAACCAAAAGGGCAATTAACTTTAAGTTCATTGGAAGTAACAAGGTGACTTGTACATCAACAGTAGGTAAAATTATTCTGATTGGAAATCCAAGATGGTGGCCATCTTGAAAATCAATATTGAACTTCTTCTCTTGAACGGTAAGGCCAGTTGACTCAAACTTGTCTGGTAATCAGGTGAACGATACAGGGCCTTCTTGGCCATCTGTTTCAAGCAATGGAATACTCTCTCGGATTTACAGCATTTTCATGTCGCTTTTTTCAAGCAATGAAATAATTCATGCCCTTCTAGTATTTTCATGTCACTTTTTCCTGTAATGAAATAGTTTCTTGACGTTAATCAGTTGTATTTTACTTCATGTCTCTTTTAACAATTTCATGTTACTTGCGCTGGCGGTTTTTGAGCAAATTTTATGTTTAGAGTTCTCATCAGAATTGGCTCATGTTTTTTGGAATAAATTTCTTAAAATGCTTTTTATTCATCATAAATTCATTTTTAAGGAGAAAAAATGTAATTTTATGCCATACATATGATTAAATATCTTCCTGTCTTTTCATGACGCTTGTCTTTTCATGACACTTCATGTCGCTTATTAGTGAGACCAATCCAATCCATGAGAGGAGCTTCCAGTTTTGCAGAAGTGGAGCTCAAATTGTCAACAAATGCTGCATGCTTTGAAGATTTGTCTTAATTACTTTCTCTTGATAACATTTATATTAAATTTTAGAATGCTATTTTGTCACATATAGACTGCTTTCCACACAACAAAGGATAAGGCACATGATCATGCATTTTTTGAGATATTTGATTAGTACAGTGAAACAGCTACTCACGGTCTAATTCGAGAGGTGAAAAAAGTTCATTTTCTGGCTGTTTTAAAACTGTGACTTGTCAGCAGTGATCGAGTGAACAGAATTACTTCATCCAAGTGTTCAAACATTGGAAGTAAGCTTTAGACGATGAACACTTCAACACACAGAATATATACCTCAAAACATAGCATCGAATGACCGATTGAGCATGAGATTATAGAAAATGTGAAGAATTTTCATGAAACTCAAATCCATCCCCTGAAGAAAAGGGGACTGAAGAATTGGGTGAATATTGTGATAGCTCACAATTCTATACATTGTTAATGGTGTTCTGTTTGTTCCAGTTCCAGCTGTATTTCTAAAAAGGGTATAAAGGAAACATTCTTGTTGCTGTGTTATTTGAAGCTTCAAAATGGTTATTTCATCATCATCATCATCAGATTTTTGATTAACGTGCAGGTACAGGGCAACATCCACATCAGTGGGTCCCCTTCCAGGTAGCTGGCTTGCTGCAAACATGGCAGATCTCACTTCAGATCTCCAGGTATGTCTATCGTCATGGGTGAAAGTTTTCAGGATTATTCCTGATTTCAGGATTTTGAGACTTTTTGTCTCTATTTAAAGTATAGGCAAAACTCCTATTTCAGGATTTGGAAACCTGCATTTGAGGATTTTTTATTTTTTTAATTTTCGCCCATGTATCATGAGGGTCGATAGCCAAGAGCTTCCACTCTCTGCAATCCCTCTCTGTCAGCTGCTTCCATGTCGTCTTGGGCCTCCCAGGCCCACGCTTTCCATCATCCTGTAGGTCAAAGGCTGTCTTGACTGCACCATTGAAGCGCTCCTCATGTCCATACCAGCAGAGCCTTCTCGCCTTCAGAATGAGGTCCAGATCCTCAATGCCAAGCCACGCAAGTAGCTCATTGGATCTGGTGGCGGCTTGACATTGCAGATCTGTCTGATCATTGCCCTGTTATTTTGCTGCAGACGTTGGAAGTTTGGCTTTGTCAATGGCCGAGTCTCACTAGCATGGAGCATTGCGCTCCGCACATAAGAGCTGTACACGCAGCCAAGTGTCTTGAAAGAGAGGTGGCGGGAAGAGAGAACTGATAGCTGCTCCTTGAACTTCTTCCAGGTGGTTTTCACAGGTGTTGTGGTTGAAAATGCACAGCCACCAGCTGCTGAGAGCATGTCTCCTAGGTAGCAAAAGGAAGCTACCACCTCCAGCTTGTCTGGTCCGACTTGGACTTCCCTCAGTAGTCTGCCATCCAAGTTCCCTGGCACCGTGTATATCTATAATCAGTCCTTTGTCAAGCCCTTGAGCCCACTGCATTTCTTGTGCACCCAGTGCTTGCAGCCATTGCAGAAGATGCCTTTGCTGCCCACTCCAGACGGCACATGGAAACTCACCTGAACTCTGCAAGATGTCCAGTCCCGTACCATAGATCATGATCTTTGTCTTACCTGTATTTACTCTCAGTCCTTTCTCCTCCATTGCTTCTTTCCAAGTCTAGCCTCCTGACACATTCGAGCGATTCAGCGATGATAACAAGATCATCGTTATAGAGGTCCTCCCAGGGGACCCCAGAGCGGAACTCGCGTGACAAGGCTTCAAGCACAATGATGAATAGCAGCGGGTTGAGTACCGAGCCTTGGTGAACACTGACCTTCACTTCAAACTCTTCACTGTACCCCACACCAACACAGACACGGCTTCGCGCATAGGCATACATCCCCTGCACCAGTCACACGATCCACTCCTCCACACTAAGTTTTCTCAGCGCCCACCAGATGACCTTCGAGGCACTCGATCAAATGCAGTCCCCAGGTCTACGAAAGCCATGTAGAGTCTCTTGTTGGCAGCTAGGCACTTCTCTTGCAGCTGCCTGACAACAAAGATTGCGTCTGTTGTGCCTCTGTTTGGGATGAAGCCAAACTGGGAATCGTCGATTGACACCAACTGTCTGATATGGCTGTCCAGAATCCTCTCCAGGGCTTTCAAAACCTGCTCTGTCAGCTTTAGACCAGGTAGTTTTAACTTTCTCCTTTCCAGTGCATCCCCCTTACCCTTGTAGAGGCAGACAATGAAATTCTGCTCCCAGTCAGAGGGTACCTTGCCATCACGAATGATTGCAGCTGCGAGGTAACGGATCATGGAGGCACCCTGTCACTGGCTGCTCATATCATCTCCACCACTATGCCTGATGGGCTAGGTGCTTTGCCCACCTCCATCTGAGAGATAGCCTTCTAAACCATATCAGTGGTGATTGGCCGGCCCCCGTAGCCTAGTGGACAAGAGAGCTGACTCTTAATCCATTAGGTTTCTCACCGCTATGGTTCAAGCTTCGCTCAGGTCACATGTGGGAAAGCCAAGTTCTTACGGATGGTCATGTGGTTTTTCCCCAGGTTCTCTGGTTTTTGCCCACCTTTGATGAAAGATAAGCTCGACATAAGTGAAATATTCTTGAAAGGGCCGTAAAACCCAAGTCAAAAAAAAAATGGTGATTGGGATATGTGGGCCTGCCACTTGTGGTTCATCAGACAGGTGGTCTGGGTCCCAGTCCAACTCAACATTGAGAGGCCTTAGTGCCTTCTGCTCTGAGTCTTAGCTCATTGACATCTCCCCTGCATCGTTCTTCACCGGCTTGTCACCAATCACGTCAGCTTTCTCTCTTCTAAACTGGTTAGCAAGGTGGTAGACTTCTGAAGACTTGGGGTCAATATTCTCGCAGACCTTGTCGGCTTCTTGATGAGCATGGTGCACTGCATGTCTGGCAATGCGTTTGGCTGCATCATATGATGCCCTAGGGCCTTGAAAGCTTTCTGCTTGGCAGCAATGGCCTTTTCCACGTGCTCATTCCACCACCAAGTTTCATGACGCCAACGGTGGGGCCGGGTTGTGCCACACACCTCCTCATATTTATATGTGAATATAACCGCATGGTTTTAAGCCTTTCGTACACATTTTTGGCAAAAGTTTACCAGTTACCAAGTTTCTTTAAGGGCTGGATTAGGGTTTCATGAAAATTCTTCACATTTTCTATAATCTCATGCTCAACTGGCCATTCGATGCTATGGTTTGGCGTATATATTCTATGTGTTGAAGTGTTCATCGTCTAAAGCTTGTTTCCAATGTTTAGATACGTGGATGAAGTAATTCTGTTCACTCAATCGCTACTGACAAAGTCACAGTTTTAAAACAGCCAGAAAATGAACTCTTTTCCACCTGTCGAATTAGACCGTTGAGTAGCTGTTTCACTGTACTAATCAAATATCTCAAACAATGCACTATCATGTGCCTTTATCTTATGTTGTGCGGACTAAGCAGTCTAATGTGACAAAATAGCATACTAATATTTTATGGTAATGTTTTCAAGAGAAAGTAAATAAGACAAACCTTCACAGCGTGCAGCTTTTGTTGACAATTTGAGCTCCACTTCTGCAAAACCGGAAGCTCCTCTTTGACCGTGGTTTCATATGAGAGTGATTGGTAGGCGTGCATACTTTGTGGCAAAATTTTCCATCTCTATACGTCATCCTCCAAAATGTCCCAGCCTGCTAAATCTTGCAAGGTTTGTTCTGCTAGGATGAAACAGTTGCAGTTTATTACTTCGAAGGCAGGCATTTTCTTTTCATCTGGGGAAATGATCTGACCGGTTATTAACATTTAGGGATGTTCACATTAAATAAGAGGAGTTCACTCATTGTAAATGGTTTCAGAACACTTTCGGATACACAGTCGTTTCATGTATGACATTCTGTGTAAACATTTACAGATCAGGGCTTCAGTTAAACGGAAATAAGGCTAAATAACACACGTACCACGGACTTTCAGAATTATTTTTTCCTAACCAAAATAGATATATGAGACGGCCAAAACTGTCAAAAAGCATGCCCACTTTTAGTTGTCACAGGAGGTGCTCCTTTATGAGTATCCACAACATATGTTTTTAAACAGAAATAAGAAAAATTATCCCAGAATTATCACCAAATACTCCTCCTTAACAACTCCTCTGCAAGGACATATACCTCAGCAATCAAGTAGCATATTGAGTACTGTAGTGGGCTCTTCCAGTTAAACATGGAATTGTCTCTATAAATGAATTAAACTGTTTTTATCACAAGCTGTTCTACATTATGTATATAGTTTCATTACCTGTGCGTTGCTTTCATTTTCTCTAGACCAGTTGCGTCTTTAGTTTTTAGAATCATGGTCTCTTCTTTTCAGGTCAATGACAATGCTTTTTTGTTGTTGTAGTTTACCCATAGATTATTAAATCAGGAAAAGAACGGTACAAATAAGTCCAAGAACACCCTTTGCATCGGTTTAATTTTGTATAGTTAAGTGTTCCTTTTCAGCACTATTTAGGATCGAAATAGGGGTCCACTCCCGATTTACCAAAAATACCTTTTGTTTTCTGTTGATATACAAAAAAAAATCCATGAAACAAATTTTGGTGTTAAAGCATTGACTGAAAATTTCAAAGAAATGTTGCAAAACCCATGATTACTTTCTTGATGCAACAGCCTAAAATGAAGTCAAGCTAGCTTGTAAACAAAGAGTGCAACTGAAAATCTTATGCCAAAATAATTGTAACAGGGGCAAATGGCCTATGTCCTAAAGAATTAGAGATAGTACCATAAAACAAGAGACAATTGATAAAAGTGTTATTTATTGGCCGCAGTGGTTTTAGGACAGTGCCCCACTGAGACCAAATTATATGGGGCATTTAAAAAATTGTCGTTAAATGATGCAAAAATGCAGTCGTGGAAGAAAACTGAACTTGGTTGAACACCCTCTTTTTTCCACAAATTTCAGGAGTTATGCTGTGGCACACTGATTTTCCCATACTCTAAAGACTGTCAAGAATTGGTCACAATTCTTTTGGGACAGTGCCCCTCTGAAGTCAAATCATATAGGGCATTTTGAAATGTGTTGCTAAATGATGCACAAATGCAGTCTTGGAAGTAAATTGAACTTGGTTGAATACCCTCAGTTTTCCAAAAATTTCAGGTTTTACACAGTGGCACAATGATTTTCCCATATTCTAAAGACTGTCTCCATTCCCAAATTCTGAAAAGGAACACTGGTTTACTGGAATTACTAAAATCCATACAATATGGATGTACAGTCATAAGCTGATAGCTCCGGATAAGGCACTTTTTTTTCAACCAAATAGCATTGATATTTTTCTTATTCTCCCCAATACGTGTTATACCTAACAGGGTTTTCCCTGACTTGCATTTTGGCAGTTTTTACTCCCAAAACCTTGTTCGGGACTCTTAAAAACTAGGGGAAAGGGTCCTGAATGATGCATACAGAATCAAATCCAAAATTAATTTTATTATCTGTCGCTTTGTATTTTAATCTAGTCATGGTCTAAAGGCCAGGAATTATCAGTATTTGGGCAATAGTTAACCCGTAAAGCACAATGCAAATTGTAGCAGGCAACAGTCTAAAATTGATTTTATTTTTCAGAGAAAATAAGACTTGGCATTTCATGTGAATTGCCTGCTGTGCTTATTTTCCTTACTTTCTCGGAAAAAAAGTACTTCAAAGTGTCATCTGCTGCAGTTGCAATTAGTGCTTAAAGGGCCCTCTTTAAAACAATAAACCCCTAACTCTTATTAAAAGACCCCTTAACTCCACATTAAAGGGAGTCTGTGGGATCCTCACTTTAAAATCCTGAGGGTAAACCCTGGGTTACCTAACCAACAACATATGTTTTCAGTGTTGTGCCCTCAACATATGTTTTCATGGAGAAATAAGAAAAAATATTGTGTGGATACCTCCTCTTATCTGAGCTATTCGTTTCCCAGTAATTTAATAACTACTAGTAAGTTTGACAAACAAACTGGGCCCAGTTGTTCAAAGCATCATTAGCTTAACGAGCTCGTTAAGGGTCATTTCGTTAACTGTTTTAGGGGATTCAATACATTATTCTTATATTTTTTGCTGAAAAAATGTGAGTAGCTTTTGCACTGCAAAAGCTACTCACATTTTTTCAGCAAAAAATTTCAGCATATTTGAGTATCACTCGATGTAAATTTTAACGAATCGTTAACTAACAATGTCGTTAGCTTTGAACAACTGGGCCCTGTTTGTTGTAAGTTTGTAAATACTCAGATTCACATGTCCCTTGTAAAGAAGAACCAGAAATGCAGACCAGAGGACAGATTTTGAAGAATGGAGGTGATAAATCAGTGCAGTTTATAGTGGACAGTTTACAGCCCAACGCAATTGCTTTGTTTTTCGTTATATTGTTTCGTAAAAAGCGTGTGTCATAAAGTTTGTCCGCGATGAATTTTGCTGCCAATTTTACAGATGTTTGAGAGGCGCTTATTTGCATTTACGCTATTTTACGATTATTTTGAGAAATTTGGATATGATTTCAGAAGGGTCTTAGAAATGGTTAAGGTAATTATTTATACGTCAGTTAATTTAGTTGGTAATAGTCTTTCTTCAGAGGACTTGTTAAGGAGAGTATTTGGTGATAATTCTATGTTAATTTTCTCCAGTTCTCCATAAAAACCTATGTTGTGTGTAGGAGAAATATTCTTTGATAATTCTGGGATTTTTTTTCTTATTTCTCCATAAAAACTGAGGCGCTTCTAATGAGTACACACAACATAGGTTTTTATGGAGAACTGGAGAAAATTAACTAGAATTTTCTCCAAATACTCCTCATTAACAACTCCTCTGCTTTTATTACCTTTAACTGTTTGCGTGTAAAACTATTCGTTTATTCTGGAATATGTTAATTGACACTTTATAGTTTTAACTGACAAATAACTTAACTGTTCAGTCAAATTAAGTCATCTGAAATTTCATTAAATTTTATTATCATACTTACATAAAGTATTTTAACCCTTGCTGAACACAGCATGCCCTGTCTTAGCAAACAGTGTAGATCCAGATCAGTTGGCTTCTGAAGAAGCCAACTGATCTGGATCTGCACGGTTTGTCATTAAATATGTGAATTTCTATTAAAAATCTTGATCAAGTGATCTGATTGGCTGGAAATTAGAAGTAGGCATGGCATCTTAATTTATTCAGCATGACAAGGGTTAACACCTTACCATACCTGACCTAAACTTTGAACAAGACCATTCCACTACCTTTTGATTAGAGATCAATCATTGGTAGATGAAAGTGACTGACTATAAATGACTGATATTTGATGGAATAAATTTATCTACAAACCACTGCAAAAGATGTTTCCAAAACACAGCTGGATGAGCAGCAAACTGTAAACCCTGATCTGATCTGGGTCTACACTGTTTGCTGAGCAAACATGGTAGACCCAGATCAGGGTTAGGGTGTTTGTCCGAATACTTGGAGTAAACCTGGTTGTGAACTGGTTTAATCGGTGGGGAAAATGTTGCAATAGTTTCGGAACAGATAAAAGCTCACTCATAACGGTACATGTGTATGTCTTAAAATTTCGCACACCAAAGTTCCTGGTAAAATGGCATACCTATGCAAATAATGCAGACCCAGATCAGACTGTTCCTGAAGGAGGAGTCTAATCAGGGTCTGCACTGTGTGCCATTCCACTAAATATTTGAAGTACATGTAATTACTGCATGAAAAGCACATTTTAGGCTAAACAAGTATGGCATAAAGTGTTTGAAATTTTAGAACATCTACTGTAATAAGTTTTGAGGAATTCGGTTGATCAACAGCCATTATTTAGTCACAGCACAGTCTGTCCCCAAAAGTTATAAGGTAAAATGAATTACTGCAAATTCAGCTGCTACTTGTACAAGTTCTGCCTTATTAACCACAATAATCCTAAAATTTAAAGTTCTCGTTAAAGACTAAATAAACTCTCCCACACTATATATTGGAAGAGTCATTCTGCAGTGTCTGATCTGGGTCTGCACTGTTTGCCAGTTACCCGTTTAGGGGTCTCCAGTCTTCAGTGGGCTAACCGTAGCATTTAATTTTCATATGTGAGCGTCTCCCCATGGTCCTTTAGGCAGTCTATGCAAAATTCATCTGACTACTAGAAATGACAGATACAAGTTTTTGCATACCACAGCTCTTGATAAGGAGCTTTTTTCAGTCCAAAAGTATTGATATTGTTCTTATTTCTCCACGAAAACTTATGTTGTGGGTACTCATTAGAAGTGCCTTAGCGAGGCACTTCTAATGAGTACCCACAATATAGATTTTGTTGAGAAGTAAGAAAAATATTTATCTTATACCCACTCTTATCTAGACCACAGCATACACAGCATACGGTGTTTAGGGGTGGTGCTTGCATTGAACAAAACTTTGGACCTGTTTATAAAATTGGGTAAAAGAAGTTATACATTTACATGTAGATCACAATGATCCTGTTGACTATATGATATGTACATGTAGATGGACAGGCCACTTCTTTTACTCTTTCCCACCACCCCTGTGATCTTTAGCACAGTACTTATGCCTTTTTTCATTCCTTTTTGATATTCACCTGTTAATTTATATGTGCCTTTAAACCTAAGGCAGTTAATTGTTTGTAACATTCCTTGATACTTAATAAACAAAATAATTAAATTTCCTCATTCTTGCAAACTGATCCTAATAAAATGCCCTACCTAGCACCCCTCTACCCCTACACTCTTATATGGAGCACTAGATTTTTAAAAGACTTTCTGAAAAATTAACATTCTAACCCTGTGACCATGACCTCACAGTATCTGAGAGAGAGGGCTTCTGCAACAAATCCTTGAAAACATGAGTACTTGGTTAGTCACTTCTAATTACCAAAATGTATGTTTTTATGAAGACATAAAAAAATAGTGTCAATTATTTTTGGGTGTAAAGAGAACTATATCTAGGATGCCATTAATAAAAAACTCTTAACAATGTTGGCAATGACCTGTATTTTTTACTTAGGTTCGAGAGTGATATTCTTCGACTTCTTAATAGAGGATCTTTGTGAACTTGTTTCAGAGTCAAATGGTCAGAATGGGCTCCAGATCTAAAAGCAGAAGCAAGTCACGAGAGAGAGTGGACAGATTTGGTAGGGTTGTTCCAAACAGCAGAAAAAGATCTAAATCCAGATCCCGGTCCCGAGAACGGGATCGACATAGGAGACACAGTAGATCAAGAAGTCGTCATAGTGGAAGACGTACGAGAAGTAGAAGTCGTAGTCGAGGGCGTACTAGTCATCACTCATCTGCTCGCCGATCTCCACCTCCGTCATATCCACAAGGGGATGTGAGCAATCGAACAAATATCGAAGACCCTAGGTTTCTTAATGCTCGGGTGTTTATCGGCAATTTACCAGTAGACAAAGTGTCAAAAACTGAATTAGAAGATATGTTTAAACTCTATGGAAAAATTCTAGGTAGGTTTAATTGCTGTAGGTTGTCAACAGTGAGAAAAGAATTTACCTATTGAATTTTGGTGCAAATGTCAGGCTAAGATTGTCCTTGTAGAATGCATTTTCTTTCTTAGAAAGATGCTCTGTAAGCTGTAAACTGTTTACATCATACTTAAGAATGGTCAGTACCTCCATAGAATCATGAATTTTCTCTCTTTTTTTTTTTTTTTTTTTGCTTTCTCATACATGAAGACCCAAACCAGTTGTGCTGTTTCAAGACACTGTCTTTGCTTCAAATCTGGGCCCAATTGTTCAAAGCGTCGTTAGCTTAACGAGCTCGTTAAGGGTCATTTTGTTAACTGTTTTAGCGGATTTAATATACAATATTCTGATATTTTTTGCTGAAAAAATGTGAGTAGCTTTTGCACACATTTTTTCAGCAAAAAATTTCAGCATATTTGCGTACCACTCAATTTAAATTTTAACGAATCGTTAACTAACGATGTCGTTAGCTTTGAACAACTGGGCCCACACAGGATCAGATTGCATGCTGTAGATAAGACTTTTTTTTTTCATCAAAAAAAAAAAAATTATATTTTTAGCTCGGCTGTTTTCGAAGAAAACGTCGAGGTATTGTCATAGCTCTGGCGTTGTCTGCGTCGTCGTCGTCGTGCAAAAACTTGGACATTTTGTAATATCTCTGTCATTACTGAAGATATTTACTTGAAACTCGGACTAGTTGTTCATTATGAAAAGGGGAACTCATACCAATAGGGGAGGTAACCCTCAAAATATTTTTGGTACAGTTATGCCCCTTTTTCGACTTAGAATTTTTGTTGAAAAATGGTTTCACTGCGATTTCTCAAGAACTGATGGATGAATTCTGATCATGTTTGGTATTTAGCATAATTGGGAGGGTCTCCATTGCAGAAAGGAATTCGGTGACCTTGACCTAATCTTCAAGGTCACCACGGAACTTTGATCATTCAGAAAATGGGTTTCACTGCTATATCTCCAGAACCACTGGATAGATTCTGGTCATGTTTGGTATTTAGCATAACTAGGAGGGTCTCCATTGCAGAAAGGAATTTGGTGACCTTGACCTAATTTTTAAGGTCAAACTGCAGCCGAGCGTTGGCACCCGCATGCGGTGCTCTTGTTCTAATTTCACCACAACATACTTTTTTTGTGGAGAAATAAGAAAATATATTTATCTGGATTCTCCTCTTTTCTGGAGATAGGAGATTGTTTAGCCTTACAATAACATGACTTGTGTCTTGTTTATTGTCCTTCTTGTTACGTATGAAAGACAGTCTAAAATTTCCCAGTATTAACCTGAACTCTTGTCATGCTGAATAAATTAAGATGTCGCGCCCACTTTTAATTTACAGCCAATCATATTACTTGATTTAGGTTGTTGATATAAATTCACATACTTATTAAATGACAAACAGTGCAGATCCAGATCAGTTGGCCTAGCACTGATCTGGATCTACATTGTTTGCAAAAGCAGGGTATATCCAGGTTCAGCAGGACAAGGGTTAAGTAGCAGAGGTCATCCTAGAGCTTTCAGAGAGGGAGAAGTTTTGCGACAATTTCAGGATTTCAGGGAGAAGTTTTGGTCCAAATTTTAGATTTCCCTTACATTCTATACATTTTCACTTCTCCCTCAGCTGAAGATAGGGAGAAGTCAGCCAGCTTAGGGAGACTTATTCTCCCAAATTGCCCTCTAGGATGACCCCTGAGTATTTGGGCACCTTATATCCTTACCATACTTTAACTTACACAAAAAACGGAGTAAATCCATTTGTCAAATACTACCTGATCTTGTGTTTAAAAATTGCTGGATGAATGGTAAACAGTGTAGACCCTGATCAGATGCTGCATTCTGCAGCATCTGATCTGGGTCTACACTGTTTGCTCAGGTCTATCCGAGTACAAAGGTTCAATATGATAAGTGCACCTCATTTCTTTGACATTATCAAAAAAAAATTGTTTGATAATGCAAGATGGCAATTCTTACAAAGTCTTAAACCCTTTTTCTTGGAAAGAAGAAGGAAAAACCTATGTCAGATTGTTGTGTGCTGAAATGTTTACCCAGCATGCTAAGAGATGTCTGCTGAATTTGCCCTGAGATTGCTAATGGCCATTCCTGTAATGGATAACAGCAATATCAGTATCATTTAGATTTCTGATATGATTGTCAGGGAGGAATAAAGGTCTTTAATGTTTACACCATAGAGTGGGTATCAGGTAACAATTTGTCCTATTTCTCTATGAAAACATATGGGTACTCATTAGAAAGCGCCTTGCCAAGGAGCTTCTAATGGGTACCCAAAACATGTTTTCGTAGAGAAATAAGAAAAATATCAATACTTATGTATTGAAAAAAGCATCTTATCAAGAGCTGTGTAAATAGGAACAATATTCAGAATGGATGACAGCAATGTCAGTATCATTTAGATTTCTGATATGACAGTCAGGGAGGGGTAAAGGTCTTCAATAGTTACACTGTATGCATGTCTGTCTGTTCAGGGCATACTGTAGTGTAATATTTACTTTAACCCTGGTCCTGCTGAACCTGGATATACCCTGTCTTTGTAAACAGTGTAGATCCAGATCAGTTGGCTTCTAAGAAACCAACTGATCTGGATCTGCACTGTTTACCATTCAGTATATGAATTAATGTCAAAAATCTGGATCAAGTAATCTGATTGGCTGAAAATTAGAAGTGGGTGTGGCATCTTAATTTATTCAGCATGGTAAAGGTTAAATGTTCAGACACATTAACTACTTACCGTACCTATGTTGTACCATATTTATGCTAAATATTTGGCCACCTTTATTCCTTACCTTACTTGTCCTAAAATTTGAACATCTGTTTACTACCTGTTGACGTGTCTAAAAGCTGTTGCCTATGAGACGAAAAGTGTACATCCTGATCAGACACCATATTATGCAGTGATCTGATTGTGGTCTAATCAGTTTTGCTCAGGCCTGTCTCATCAGATAGGGTAAATACAGTATTGTCAAATTTGAACATGATCATTTGACTACCTGATGTAGTGTCTAAAACGGTATTCACTGGTTAGGCTGCTCCATTTGGTAATCAGATAAAAATTTAAGGTGAACAGATGTCTCCAAAACATTTCATGGATGTAACTGAAAGGACATAATGTCTTGCCATCAGATCAATTGTATAGTGAACTTGAATGCAAATGTTGTCAGAAAATACTATTTCCAGGTGAAGAGCAGATGCTTCTGGTTTGATAAAAATGCTTTTCCAAACTTGTTACAAAATAATATTGGAAAAATATTCACTAAATTGATCTTTTGCTTAGTGGGCTATGTAGCCAAGTTAAATGAAGGGGGGTAAGTGAATGTAACAAGTAAATGAAAGTTAGACGTAAAATCTTTAGAAATGCTGTGGTACATGTATATTCATAGTGGACTATCTGCCATCAGATTAATTATATGGTGGAGTGGACTGGACTGTTAATTGGCAGCAGATCAGTTATTTGGCAGTGTGGACTGTTAACAGCCATCAGATCAGTAATATGGTGAAGTGGACTGTTAATTGGCAGCAGATTAGTTATATGGCAGGGTGGACTGTGAACTGCCATCAGATCAGTTACATGTATACGGTGGTTTAGTTACTTGGCAGAAGATCAGTTATGTGACATAGTGGACTGTTAACAGCTGCCAGATTAGTTTATGGTGAAGTGGACTGTTAACAGCTATCAGATCAGTTACATGTATGTAGCAGAGTAGACTGTTAACAGCCATCAGGTCAATTATACATGTTTGGTGGAATAGACTATTAACAGTGGATAAACAAAATAATTAACTTCAGAAACCATATACATGTATATCCAAGGGAAATGGCTCATCAGAATCTACATTGTTTGCCATTTCTTTTTTCCATTTTGCACTTACATCCTATTTACAACAGTGGACATACCCAAGAATCGGAAATCCAAGATGGCCGCCATGACAGCCATCTTGAAAATCTATTTTTTGCTTCTTCTCCTAAACCGAAAGGGCAATTGACTCCAAACTTGCTAGGAAGCATCGGGGTGACTTGTTTAAGCAGTCATCATGAATCTTGCTCAAAATGTTTGTCTTGATGATTTCTAGGTCAAGTTTGAAACTGGGTCACCTGGGGTCAAAAACTAGGTCACCTGGCCAAATCAGCGGAAAACCTTGTTATCATTCTAGTGGGCACATTTTTCAAGCAATCATCATGAATCTTGCTCAGAATGTTTGTCTTGATGATTTTTAGGTCAAGTTCAAAACTGGGTCACTTGGGGTCAAAAACTAGGTCACCAGGCCAAATCAGCTAAAACCTTGTTAACACTCTGGCGGTCACATTTTTGAAGCAGTCATCATGAATCTTGCTTAAAATGTTTTGTCTTGATGAGTTCTTGGTCAGGTTTGAAACTGGGTCACTTGGGGTCAAAAACTAGGTCACCGGGCCAAATCAGCGGAAAACTTTGTTAACACTCTAGCAGTCACATTTTTTAAGCAATTATCATGAATCTTCCTCAAAATGTTTGTCTTGATGATTTCTAGGTCAAGTTCGAAACTGGGTCACCTGGGATCAAAAACTAGGTCACCTGGCCAAATCAGCAGAAAACCTTGTTAACACGCTAGTGGTCACATTTTTCAAGCAATCATCATGAATCTTGCTCAACATGTTTGTCTTGATGATTTCTAGGTCAAGTTTGAAACTGGGTCACTTGGGATCAAAAACTAGGTCACCGGGCCAAATCAGCAGAAAACCTTGTTAACACTCTAGCGGTCACATTTTTGAAGCAGTCATCATGAATCTTGCTCAAAATTTTTGTCTTGATGAGTTCTAGGTCAAGTTCAAAACTGGGTCACTTGGGGTCAAAAACTAGGTCACCAGGCCAAATCAGCAGAAAATTTTGTTAACACTTGTGGTCACATTTTTGAAGCAATCATCATGAATCTTGCTCAAAATGTCTTGATGATTTCTAGGTCCAGTTCGAAACTGGTCACATGGGGTCAAAAACTAGGTCACCAGGCCAAATCAGCAGAAAACTGTTAACACTCCAGATGTCACATTTTTTAAGTAATCATCATAAATATTGCTCAAAATGTTCGTCTTGATGATTTCTAGGTCTAGTTTAAAACTGGGTCACTTGATATCACAAACTAAGTCACCTGGCCAAATCAAAGGAAAACCTTGTTGATGCTCTAGAGGTCACATTTTTGAAGTGATCATCATGAATCTTGCTCGAAATGTTTGTCTTGATGATTTCAAGGTGATGTATATTTTTTTATCCAGTGACTTTCTTAAGTTTTTCCGTTTAGGTCAGTTTCTCAGTAATTATTGGTCCTACAGAGTGATATTTGGTACTTGTGAAGTGTTTGTGTTTAGGTCAGTTTCTCAGTAACTATTGCTCCTACAGCCAGTGATACTTAGTACATGCATACATCTTAGCATGGCCTCTTGAGTGCAGTCATCCATATTTGACCTTGACCTTTATTTCACAGTCCATTAGACATGCTACATTGTCTTACTTGTTAATATAATCATTTTGAATTTTGACCAGAATGTTCGCCTTGATCAGTTCTAGATCAGGTTCTCAGAATGCTATGATGCTTAGGTGAGCGTTACAGGGCCATCATGGCCCTCTTGTTTGAAATCAAAACAATATAGCCAGGAGTAATGAAAAGAATTTTTTTTTTGTAAATTATTCACCAGATATGTTTGGAATTTCCTAGCAAAACATATAAGAAATTGTGTATTTGCTTAAAATAACATATTGAGGCAATTCCAATGAGTATGTGTGAAATACATTTCTTTGGTCTAATAATAGAGCTTTAGGTGTTTTTTTTTTTTTTTTTGTTTTGTTTTTTTCAACCAAAAGGCATAGATTTTTTCTTATATATCCATGAAAACCTATTACTCATCAGATGCATCTGATGAGTACCCACACCAGAGCCCAGTTGTTCAAAGCATCGTTAGCTTAATGAGCTCGTTAGTGGTCAAAATGTTAACTGTTCTAGTAAGTACAATATCTAATTCACAGGTATTTTTGCTGAAAAAATGTGAGTAGCTTTTGCAGATGCAAAAGCTACTCACATTTTTTCAGCAAAAATATTGGCCTATATTCCATATTTAATGATCAAAGTTTTAACGATACGTTAACTAAAGACATCATTAGTTTTGAACAACTGGGCCCAGGCTTTTAAGAAGTAAAAGAATCTGAATTCACCTCTAAGCTAGAGCTCTATCCTGAACCATCACCATAGCTCAAGAGAAGAGAAGAGAAGACACATTATATTTTTCTTATTTCTCCATGGAGACATGGGTACTCATTAGAAGCACATTGGAAAGGCGCTTCTAATAAGTACCTATAGCATATGTTTTCTTGGAGAAATAAGAAAAATACCAGGTTTTTTTCTGTTGAAAAAAAGCACCTTATCTGGAGCTATGCCATCTTTTAACATTTTCAGCAGATGACAAATTGATGATATTTTTCTTATTTTTCCCAGAAAACAGGATTTGACATTTCATGCAAATTGTCAACTTAGGAGACAATTTGCATGAAATATCAAATCCTGTTTTCTGGGAAAAATAAGAAAAATATTTCAAAATGTCGTCTGCTGAAAATTTTACCCAGAGTGCTAAGATTTACATCACCATATTTGAAGCTACGCATTGGCTAACAAGATTATCCAATGGTCTTACAGGTGTATCCATACATGACAGAGGTTTTGGTTTTGTGCAATTTGAGCGAGAAGATGATGCTAAAAAGGCTGCAGGTTCAGAAAATGGTTCATTATTAAAGGGAAACAGACTGGGTAAGTAGGGAAAATGAAGATACATCATTATATCAGCTCAGCAGAGAGGGAGCTGAATCACCAAATCATTGCTTCAGCACTTGCATTGCAATTCATATTCCTGTTTCATTGTAGTTTTAGATCTGGTGCTTTTTTTAAACAAATAGTATTGATTTATTTCTTATTTGTTAGTGTTGGGAATCGGCCAGAATTTCACGGTCGATCATTGATCATGTAAAACTGACTGATCATCGACTAATAATCAACCTGTTTAATACATGCATTCTTATTTAAGTCCTCTTCCATGTACCTATTCATAGCTCCAGTTAAGATAAGGTATCCACATATTATTTTCTTATTTCTCCATAAAAAACATATGTTACGGGCATACATAAGAAGCGCATTGCTGAGGCGCTTCTTAACCCTAAGAACGCCAAGAAAAACTGCATCTGAAAATGTCATCTGCTTATGTCGTCTGCTGAATATTCTTGCAAACTTTTCAAACCTGTTTTTGCATACAGGAAAACAATGTGGACCCAGGGTCCGCACTGTTTGCAGAAATGACTTTTAAAAACTCAAGCAGATGACAAAGCAGATGACAATTGTTTTGATTGGCAGTTTAAGGGTTATGAGTACCCTCAGTATGTTTTCATGAAATAAGAAAATATCAGTAGTTATGGTTGACAGATAGTGCCATATCTGAATGAAGCTATGCTATTTCATCATAGTTTTAGACCTGGGCCCAGTTGTTCAAAGCGTCGTTAGCTTAACGAGCTCATTAAGGGTCATTTCGTTAACTGTTTTAGCTGATTCACTATACAATATTCTGATATTTTTTGCTGATAAAATGTGAGTAGCTTTTGCACTGCAAAAGCTACTCACATTTTTTCAGCAAAAAAATTTCAGCATATTTGCGTATTTGTTTGTTTGTTTGTGTTGAGGTTTTACGGCCCAGTCAACCCAATGTGGTCATGTCGAGCGCAGTCAGTTTACCTAACCACACGTTTACTGGGCAGGCTTAGTCCTCTAAGCGGTTAACCAGTATTGTGCACATTCTTTTGCCAGAAACTGACAACTGCCCTTCTTGAATCAGCGGAAGGGAGAGAATGACTGTAGAAAACATATTTGCATATCACTCAATGTAAATTTTAACGATACGTTAGCTAACGTTAGTTTTGAACAACTGGGCCATGGTGTTGGTTTTTTTTGTTTGTTTTTCAACTAAAAGTTGCGATATATTTCCTGCTCTGCAAACGCATACATGTATGTAGTGGCTGGGCATTCCATGGTAACAAAAACTTTAAACATTTACATGAGCCTTTCATAGTTACAGATAAGATGGGATTTCAGGAAAATATTTTTTTTACTTCTCCATGAAAAGGTTTATTGTGGGTTCTCACTAGAAGTGCCTCTGTGAGGTGCATCTAATGAATGTCCACAATGTATGTTTTTGTGAAGAAATAAGAAAAATATCAGCTGTTTTTGGTTGGAAAAAACCTTATATGGAGCTTCCTTTTTAAGTGATTTAATGTAGATGGACATATTGGTGTACATGTACTCACAATGACATTCAAGTCGATGTTTAATCTTTTTAAATATGAATTTGTGAAACATGTGTCCCTAATGAAAGTCATTCAGGTAGTTTTTGCTTTGATTAGATGAGACTGCCCAAAATATCATTTTGAGCATACACTAAAAGTGTACATCTGGAAGATAGTTCTTGCATGTGTGTTTATACCCCCTGACATATGAAGTATGTGGGGGTATATAGTTTTCGCTTTTCGGTTTGTTCGTTCGTACGTACGTTCGTTCGTTCTTCTTTCCATCACAGGGTCAAAGTTTTTGCATTAAAGTTTATAAGACCTCATATTTTGAAGACCCTTTGGTGGATTTCATTCATATTTGGCATGGTGGTAGATATAGGTCTAAAGTTTTTATCAGCACTGTCCCCACCCCAGGGGTGGCCTTGGGGTCAAGGTCACAGACTTAGAATTTTCATAAAAAAGTCAAAGTTTTTTGTGTTTAAGTTCATATAGCTATATCCTCAAGACCCTTGAGGAATTTCATTTATATTTGACATGTTGGTAGATATTGGCCTTACTCAGCATGATCCCCACCCCGGGTGTGACCGAGGTCAAGGTCACAAACTTAGAATTTTCATATAAAAGTAAAAATTTTTGCGTTTAAGTTTATATAGCCATATCATCAAGACCTTTTGTTAAATTTCATTATACCCTAACTGAAAGGTTGAGCAGATATAGCTATCAGCAAGGAATCTGTTCCTCTGTCCATCTGTCCGTCCGTCCGTTGAAGCATTATTCGATCATACTTTATTTTTGTCTTAGGGTCAAAGTTTTTACGTTAAAGTTTATAAGACCTTATATTTTGAAGACCTTTTGATAGATTTCATTCATATTTGGCCTGATGGTAGATATAGGGCTTAAGTTTTTATCAGCACCAATCCTACCCCGGGGGATAACCTTGGGGTCAAGGTCACGGACTTAGAATTTTCATAAAAAAGACAAAATTTTTGTGTTTATGTTTATATAGCTATGCCATCAAGACCCTTTGATGAATTTCATTTATATTTTACATGTTGGTAGATATAGGTCTAGAGTTTTACTCAGCATGATCCCCATCCTGGGGTATGACCTTGAGGTCAAGGTCACAGACAAAATTTGCATCTAAGTTTATATAGCTATACCATCAAGACCTTTTGTTGAATTTCGTTATCCTCCTGCTGATAGGTTTAGGGGATATGGCTATTAGCGTGGAATCCATCTGTCCATCCAAGCGTCTGTCTATCCATAAACACATTATTGTGCACCCCATAACTCCTAAGTACCCTTTGAGCTATTTTCATGAAACTCTGTCAGGTTGTAGAGGGCATTTGGTAAGGGTGTCGGGTACAAGAAAGACAACACTAACTGACTTGGTCCATGAGTTATATCCCATTGTCTCCGAAATTGTAAAAATTTTTGTGCTAACCATAACTTTAAAACACCTTAAGATATTTTCATGATACTTCACCAGTATATAGAGGACATTGAGTAGGCATATCACAGTCAAGAATGACACTCTAACCGACTCCATTCTGCAGATTTTGCGCTTGGTTATTTGAATCTTGTGTGGGCAATAACTCTAAAAATTCTTTAAGATATTTTTGTGATACTTTACCGATATGTAGAGGACATTGAGTAGGCAGGTCACGTTAAAATTTTCATTAAAATTTATATAGCTATATTATGAAGACCCTTTCGTTGGTTTCATTAATATTAAGCATGATGGTATATACAGGTCTAAAGTTTTTCTCGGCACCATCCCCAAGCTGGGGTATGGCTTTTAAGTCAAGGTAACAGACTTTTCATACAAATGTCATTTTTGCTTATATTATAAAGACTGATTGATTTCACTGGTCTATGGTGATAGTTATAGGGCTAAAGTTTTAATTAGCTCAATCCCTGCACCTGTTCCTGACCTTTGAGGTCAAGGGCTTCACATTATGTGTGATTGAATTCTTTCAATGTTATAACATATAGCATACAACTGCCATCTCCAGAGTCAAAGCTACATACTTTGTGCTCTTTAAAAAGTGGCGGTAGCTCTGGTCGGGGGTATACGTGCCCCACTGGGCACTTTGTCTAGTTCAGTCTGCTGCTTGTGAATAAACGATAAGAATAAACAAGCCTCCAGTTATGCAGACTGGAAATGGATTCATGCTAAGTAAAACAGACAAAAAAAATAATTATATGTTAATAGTAGTTTACGCTTTATTTTCTCGTTCGAATACATGTATACATGGAATATTTTGAACGACCTGCATAGTTTACCTTTAACCGTGCATTGAGCTGACAACAAACTGTTGCTTCAGTCCGTTAAGGTGGGACTTATGGAAACTAATATTTTCAGGCAAACAGGACTTTTGTTGAAGTTTGCATCAGATTACCCCTGTACTCAAACACTGCAGGGAGCATCAACCCTTTTGAGAAGTCGGCAGTCAATCTCCAAAAAAACTTTATCAGGGATATTTTTTTTTTCATAAATCCAGTATTTAAAAGGGTATGACAAAAATTCATTTTTTAAAAGATAAACCCAACTTTAGTCATATCTCCAGATAAGGCCCTTTTTTGTTGCACCTGCTTTAGCATGGGCGACTTAGGGGTGCAAGTTTCCGTCCATCTGTCTTTCCGTCAACATTTACCCTGGGTGTCTTGTGAGCGCAACTCTTCCTACAGTTTTGTACCAATCATTTTGAAACTTTGCATGTGTTTTCTTCATGGTATGAAGATATGCATATGGTTTGGATATAATTGTTAGATTATTTTTTCTCACTTTTTCCACATTGTGAACTTAGTCATTTTTCACCCTGTTTTTCACCCTTTATATATAAATAGTTGGTACCTCTTGTGAGCGCAAGTCCTCTTACAGTTTTGTACCGATTATTATGAAACTTTGCATGCGTTTCTTCATGGTATGAGGATGTGCATATGATTTGGATGTAATTGTTAGATTATTTTTTTCACTTTTTCCACATAGTGAACTTAGACATTTTTCACCCTCAATATATAGACAGTGGGTACCTCGTGAGCACAACTCTTACAATTTTATACTAATCTTTTTGGAACTTTGCACATGATTTCTCTGTAGTCTGAAGATGTGCATGTGCTTTTCATATAATCCTTGCCATATTTTTTGTCACTTTTTATACCCCGCCACACAATAGTGGCGGGGTATTATGGTTTCACGTTGGTCGTCAGTGTGTCCGTCCATGTGTCCGTCCGTCCGTTTTTCGTTTCCGGATGATAACTTGAGTAAACATCAATGGATTTTCACCAAACTTGGTATGTGCATTGATATTGTGGAGATCTGGTTTGGGATTGCTAACAGGCAAATTTCGTCAAATTTTTACGGAGTTATCTGCCCGAGACACACCCATATTTTCGTTTCCGGACTATAACTTGAGTAAATAACAATGGATTTTCATCAAACTGGCTGTATGCATTGACATTAAGGAGATCTGGTTTGGGTTTGCTAATGTGCAAATTTCGTCACATTTTTACGGAGTTATCTGCTCGAGACACGCCCATATTTTCGTTTCCGGACGATAACTTTAGTAAATAACAAAAGGTTTTAACCAAACTTGCTGTATGTATTGACATCAAGGAGATCTGGTTTGGAATTGCTAATGGGCAAATTTCGTCAAATTTTTACTGAGTTATCTGTCCGAGACACGCCCATATTTTCATTTCTGGATGATAACTTGAGTAAATAACAAGGCCTTTTAACCAAACTTGCTATATGCATTGATATTATCAAGATCTGCTTTAGGATTGTTATCTGTCAATTGATATTATCAAGATCTGGTTTAGGATTGTTATCTGTCCCGCCGTCATTTTCTTTTCAGACATTTTCGCAACGATAATTTTAATATATAAACAAATAATTACTATGGCAGGGTATTATGCTTGCAGTGCTTTTATTTGTTCTTTTTGAACTTTGTCATTTACTGACCTCAGATGTATAGACAGTGGGTCCCATGTGATTGCAACTTCTCATACAATTTTAAACCAGTCTTTTTGAAACTTTGCACATGTTTTCTCCGGGGTCTGCAGAAGTGCATGTGGTTTGGATATGATTTCTAAATTTATTTTTGTCACTTTTTCCACTTTAATTTTGTCATTTGCTTAACCTCAGATTTTTTCCACATTGTAAACTTAGTCATTTTTCACCCTCAGTATATAAACAGTGGGTACCTCGTGAGCACAACTCCTCATACAATTTTATACCAATCTTTTTGAAACTTTGCACACGTTTTCTCCATAGTTTGAAGATGTGCATCTGCTTTTCATATAATCCTTGTCTTAATTTTTGTCGTTTTTTCTGCTAAGTATGAAATAAACTTATTTAATAACCACATTCTGATTGTGGCTCCTGTGACTTTTGCCCGAGCAGGTGCGATGCCGCCTTCCATGGAATTCTGGTTTTCAACTAAAAAGTACAGTGTATTGATATTTTTCTTATTTTTCCATGAAAACATACAATATGAGTACTCATTAGAATTGCCTCACTGAGGCAGTTCTAATGTGTACACATATCATATGTTTTCATGGAGAAGTAAGAAAAATATCATGTGGATACACCCGCTTAGTTGGAGCTAGGATTAATGTGCATGTTTTCTAAACATTGTATTAACTAGGTCCGAAGTAAACATCTGGGCCCAGTTGTTCAAAGCGTCGTTAGCTTAACGACGTCGTTAAGGGTCATTTCGTTAACTGTTTTAGCTGATCCAATACACAATATTCTGATATTTTTTGCTGAAAAAATGTGAGTAGCTTTTGCACTGCAAAAGCTACTCACATTTTTTCAGCAAAAAATTTCAGAATATTTTCGTATCACTCGATGTAAATTTTAATGAATCGTTAACTAATGACATCGTTAGCTTTGAACAACTGGGCCCTGCATGCCAATTGTCGCGACTGCTTTAATAGCAAGCTGGAGTGACATAAGGATCACTTTCCTGGGTTTGCATTTCCGTAGTTGTTGGTGTCCATGTCAGGAATGTTAAGTCTGTGCATTTAGCTCCATTACACACATCTGCCATTATGCATTCTGCCCTCTACCATGGACCGTTACTGATTATGACCTACTTTTATTACGTTTACCAGCAGTCGTGACATAGCCATTTGACAAATTTCTTGTACTACCTATTCAAGTGCACGCCGGGACCAGGGACATGCAACATGGATGGAAGCAGGCCTTGGTGGTCGACTTCGGATGTGTGTCCGACTGGTGATCAGGAGGTCATAGGTCTGATTCCTGTCAGGTCTGGCAACGTTCTTTCGTGGAGATTGATCAGAATGCAGCTTCAGATCAGGGTCTACACTGTTTGCCATTTATCCAGCATTTTATACATCAACAGGTAGTCAAATTGTTCAAAATTTAGAAGTGTAGCAAGGACTTAAAGGGTTTGAATCCTTAAGGTAAATCTGCAGAGTATGTGCGGACACACATGTACATGTCTGATTGAATAGTGTTAACCCAGATCAAACTCCCATTCATTTGTTTTATCTGTGCTTTCAATGTTAATCATACCCGGACTAGGTCGCGGGACTAGACTCGTGCAGCAGGGTTGTCTCCACCTCACCCACCCCACCCCACCCTGATATCAGTGTGGTACGTGAGGAGGGTTATCATCATCATTGTACCCTTGCCTTATGTATTATGGCTGTCACTGTCACTGAGGGAATGCTATAAGCCCGGCATGAGGTGCTGTAATGTGTGTATAAGCGTGTGCATCCGTGTGTGTGTGTGTGTGTGTGTATGTGTGTGTGTGTGTGTGTCTTTACATATTTTAGGGTTAATCAACCCAAAGTATACACACACACACCAAAATTTCCTAACGGTCGTTGTCCATGTGATATATATATTTTCATTGACCAATGGGATCAAACTGCATGTTAGACAAACCAACCATTTGTTCACGATATGAGCCAAACTCTTTTCCCATACTTAACATTTTGGGATTGATTGTTTATCAAAAGTTACTAAAGAATCTGAGTTTTATTGCTGTTGTCCACATGACTGTCTTTCACCAAAAGAGTTAATTCACACAAATGGTGTTTGTGAGAAATCCAGGTACAGGTTATTTATAGCTGCACTATTCTTGTTGCTGTGACTTCAGAGTGCTGTGTAAAGAGGGTTATCTGTAACACCTGGACTGGCATTGGCAAACAGGGCAGACTGAGGTCAGACACTGTAGCATATCACCCTTTGTTTTATATGAAAAAGAATTCATGTCCGCTCTGTAACTCGAATACCCTTTGGACTATTTCGATGGTACTTGGCAGAAATGTAGAACAGGACCAGATGATGTGTCGGTACAAGAATAACAACTTTGCCTTTCTTAGTTTTGGTGTTATCTCCCTTTGTTATATTTGACAGTGATAATCCATTGATTTCGTGTCCGCTCTGTAAGTCAAAGACCCCTTGGAATATTTTTATGGTACTTAGTAGAAATGTAGAACAGGACCAGACGACATGTCACATACAAGAATGACAACTCTGCCTTTCTTACTTTTGGCATTATCTCCCTTTGTCTGACAGTGATTAGCCAATGATTTCGTGTCTGCTCTGTAAGTCAAAGACCCTTTGGAATATTTTTGTGATACTTGGTAGAAATGTAGAACAGGACCAGACGACATGTCACATACAAGAATGACAACTCTGCCTTTCTTACTTTTGGGGTTATCTTCCTTTGTTACATTTGACAGTGATTATCCATTGATATTGTGTCCGCTCTGTAAGTCGAAGACCCTTTGGAATATTTATATGATAATTGGTAGAAGTGTAGAACAGGACCAGATGATGTGTAGCATACAAGAATGACAACTCTGGCTTTCTTACTTTGGGAGTTATCTCCCTTTGTTTTGTTTGAAATAGATTTCTCGTCTGCTCCATAACTGCAGTACCCTTCAGAATTTGATGGTACCGGGTAAAACTGTAGAATAAGACAAGACAATGTGATCCTTACAAGAATGCCTTCCTTACTTTTGCTGTTATATCCCTATGTTATATTTGGCACTGATCATGCATTGATTTAGTGTCCGCTATGTAAGTCGAACACTCTTTAGAATATTTTGATGATACTTGGTAGTAATGAAGAACAGGACCAGTCACATACAAGAATGACAACTTAGGCTTTTTTTTTACTTTTGGAGTTATCTCCCCTTCTTGTGTTTGAATTGGATTTCTTGAATCTGCTATGTAAAATGAATAGCCTACGGAATATTTTGATGATGCTTGGTACAAATGTAGAACAGGACGAGATGACATGTTGAGTACAAGAATGACAACTCTGTTGGGGTTGGGAGGTAGGGGGGGGGGGGGGACATTTATTTTTTCTAAAAAAAACTTTTTTTAGTTACATAAATTAAGGTTTTTAAATGAAATGGTCTAAAGTCGCCATTCAGGACAATTTTCTCGGCCTACACTCAGAGACAGTCCAGCTACCAGTGCTGTCAGTGCTTTGATATAAAGATTAATGAATGAAACTAACAATGTATGATTTTTGTAGTAAACCTTTTTGGTTGCAATCAAAATTTTGTCCTCTGGGGGTTATAAAATCGTGTAACCTTTAAGCATCTTCTCTGAAACAGCACAACCAGTTTTCACCAGATTTCACATGGTGCCTTCTGTAAAAGGGGTATTGACAGTTTGTTCAAATGGTTCTGCACCTTTGAACAAAATGCTCATATATGATTTAAAAAAATGCTTAAAATCGTTTCTCCAGAACCAAGAAAGCTTTAAGGCTGAATCTTGGTATGTAGCATCTGTGACTCCTTTATTCAATGATGATCTTAAGATGACAGCTGGCCTTTTTACAACAACGTCAAATTTGAGTCCCCATACATTTGTATCCTTTTCTCAAAATGTATTAAAACTGCTGAAACTTACAATGTGTGAATAAAGTAGTAAAAGTTTTAAGTTACAATCAAAATTTTATCCCTTGGGGGTTATCTGCCCTTGCCCCTGTGCTATATACATGCATGAAATTCTGTCATCTTTAAACGTCTTCTTCTCTGAAACCGCTTGACCAGTTTTCACCAGATTTTACATGGAGCCATTTGTGGGAGGGGTATTGACAATTTGTTCAGTGGTTCTTCACTATTGAACAAATTTGCCACTATGCCCATATAAGGTAAAAAAAAAAAAAAAAAAAGAACTAAAAAATCTTCTCAAGAACCAAGAAATTTTTTTGGCTGAATCTTGATATATAGCATGGGGGACTCAAGGTGTACCAATTTTGTTCAAATGATGATCCTACGATGACTTGACCTTTTTATGGCAAGGTCAAATTTGTGTCCCCATACATTTGTATGGAGAAAAAGTTGAGAAATTTGTACGTCACAGTCAGATTTATGTCCAAGTTGCTCTACCAATACTGGAAGAATGTTGCATGGCATCTGTAGATATACAGTGGGTGTTTTACTCAGGTGAGCGAATTGTGGCCCATGGTCCTTTTATTTACACCAGGATTGCTTGAAAACTGTAAGAGGAGTTTATAATTGTCCCCCACCCCCTCCAGCCCCATAAGTATCGAGAGACATATTGCTTTTGCCAAGGACGTCTGTCTCTCTGTCACAATCCTGTCCGTCCCTTAACTTGAAAACCGTTTGAGATATTTTCACGAAACTTTACAGAAATGTTGCCCACAATAAGAAAACATGCAGAACACAAAAACGCTAACTGGTTTAATTACCCTTTGAACATTGTAAATACATGTAATTTTGTTGGTCACTTGAAAACCATTTGAGATATTTTCACCAAATTTTACAGAAATGCTTACCACCATGCGACAACATGCAGAACACAAGAATCATAACTGAGTCTGTGGTTTACCTAATTTTGGAGTTATGGCCCATTGAGCACTGTGAATAGTGATTGTTATTTTGGTCTTAAAATAGTATCTGCTTGGTACTGTAAAAATTCTAGTTATTGCCTGTGTGTTTATTAGAATCACCACCTTATAAAGAGGGAGGTGGGTGTTTATTAGAGGCTACATTGTTCGATAACAGTTAGAAAAACTTGAAGCTATTCAAGTTTTCCTCTAATGACTGCTATAGTGATATTGGAAATGGAAGTATATACATGTACTAGCATTACAACGGACATGTTAAGTATAGTCTAGCATTACAAAAGATGTGTCAGCCTTTCTAGGAGAATCTTAGTACCTGGCGGAGGACCAGAAATCCTATGTTCATATCTTTTATTTCGATGAAGAGGGAAAAAGGGACTTGTTTGTTTATTATTAAACTGAAGGTTTGGAAACTAACTGCAAGAAGTAGAAGCAATATTTGTTCTGAATTGACTGATGGGCATTTATTAGGGGCGGGTATTTCCAAGAAAAATGATAAAAAGAATTACTGATTTTCAGGCCCAGATTGGGGAATGGGCGTTTATTAGAGCATGGGTGTTTATTAGAATTTTTATGGTTACTTAAAAATTGTTTGAGATATTGTCACAAAACTTTACAGAAATGTTAACCACTATTAGACGACATGCAGAACACAAGAACCATAACTGTGATTTTCCTACTTTTGGAGTTATGGCCCTTTGAACATATTATGTCCAGTCTGCAACTTGAGATATTTTCATGAAACTTTACAGAAATGTTCAGCACTATGAGATGACTTGCAAAAGTAAGAACCATAACTGTGGTTTACCTTCTTTTGGAGTAATGGCCCTTTGAACAATGTAACTTACAGAAATATTAACCACTATTAGACAACCTGTAAAACACAAGAAACATAACTCATGTTTACCTACTTTTGCAGTTTTTGAAGATTGTATATAGTGATTTTGGTTATATACTTGTGTCCGCTCTGTAACCTGAAAACCTTTTTTCAGATAATTTCATGAACTTTACAGAAATGTTCAGCACCATGAGATGATATGCAGAACACAAGAACCATAACTCTGGTTCACATGCTTTTGGAGTTATGGTCCTTTGGACATTGTAAATAATGATTATGTCCCCCCCTACCAAAGGGGGATTGGAGGGACATATTGGGACGGATCCCGTCGGCATCAGAGTCGGCGTTGGCGTAAAGCTTCATGTCTGCTCTGTAACTTGAATACCCTTTGGAGTAGTTTGATGATACGTGGTAGAAATGTAGAACAGGCCCAGACGACTTGTCGCGTACAAGAATGACAACTCTGCCTTTCTTAGTTTTGGAGTTATCACCCTTTGTTTTATTGGAAAAAGATTTTGTGTCCACTCTGTAACTTGAATACCCTTTGGAATATTTCGATGGTACTTGGCAGAAATGTAGAACAGGACCAGATGACGTGTCGCGTACAAGAATGACAACTCTGCCTTTCTTACTTTTGGTGTTATCTCCCTTTGTTATATTTGACAGTGAAAATCCATTGATTTCGTGTCCGCTCTGTAAGTCAAAGACTCTTTGGAATATTTTTATGATACTTGGTAGAAATGTAGAACAGGACCAGATGACATGTCGTGTACAAGAATGACAACTCTGGCTTTCTTACTTTTGGCTTTATCTCCCTTTGTTATGTCTGACAGTGATTATCCATTGATTTCGTGTCTGCTCTGTAAGTCAAAGACCCTGTGGAATATTTTTATGATACTTAGTAGAAATGTAGAACAGGACCAGATGACATGTCGCGTACAAGAAAGACAACTCTGCCTTTCTTACTTTTGGCGTTATCTCCCTTTGTTATATTTGACAGTGACAATCCATTGATTTTGTGTCCACTCTGTAAGTCAAAGACCCTATGGAATATTTTTATGATACTTGGTAAAATGTAGAACAGAACCAGATGACGTGTCGCATACAAGAATGACAACTCTGGCTTTCTTACTTTTGGCGTTATCTCCCTTTGTTATGTCTGACAGTGATTATCCATTGATTTCGTGTCTGCTCTGTAAGTCAAAGACCCTTTGGAATATTTTTATGATACTTGGTAGAATTGTAGAACAGGACCAGACGACATGTAGAATACAAGAATGACAACTCTGCCTTTCTTACTTTTGGTGTTAACTCCCCTTGTTATATTTGACAGAGATTATCCATTGGGGGATGGTTGGTTGGTGCTAAGGTGTCATGTATCTTACGTTTCCGGGGCGTCCAACTGATATTGGCTTACAGTTGGTCAAGGCCTGCTATCCTTGTAGCAGGCAAGGGTAGAGGGGGAATATTTTTATTTCTTCTGTTTCTTCACTTTCATTCCTGTTCCTCTTTTTTCCCTGTTCATGTCTTCTACTATCTCTTTTCTCCCTTTCTCTGGGAGATGACACAAAATGACCAATAAGGGTTGACGTGTCATTAAACCTCAACACAATAAATAAACAATAAGATTATCCATTGATATTGTGTCCGCTTTGTAAGTCAAAGACCCTTTGGAATATTTTTATGATACTTGGTAGAAATGAAGAGCAGGACCAGATGATGTGTTGTGTACAAGAATAACAACTCTGTCTTTCTTACTTTTGGAGTTATCTCCCTTTGTTTTGTTTGGAAGATTTCTCATCCGCTCTGTAACTGGAATACCCTTTGGAATATTTTGATGGTACTTAGCAGAAATGTAGAACAGGACAAGATGACATGCCGCATACAAGAATGACAACTCTGCCTTTCTTACTTTTGGGGTTATCTGTAATATTTGACAGTGATAATCCATTGATTTCGTGTCCGCTCTCTAAGTCAAAGACCCTTTTGAATATTTTTATGATACTTTGTAGAAATGTAGAACAGGACCAGACGACGTATTGCGTACAAGAATGACAACTCTGCCTTTCTTACTTTTTGCGTTATCTCCCTTTGTTATGTCTGACAGTGATTATCCATTGCTTTCGTGTCCGCTCTGTAAGTCAAAGACCCTTTGGGATATTTTTATGATACTTGATAGAAATGTAGAACAGGATCAGACAAAATGTCGTGTACAGAATGACAACTCTGCCTTTCTTACTTTTGGCGTTATCTCCCTTTCTTATGTCTGACAATGATTATCTGTTGATTTCGTGTCCGCTCTGTAAGTCAAAAAGCCTTTGGAACATTTTTATGATACTTGGTAGAAATGTAGAACAGGACCAGATGACTTGTCGCATACAAGAATGACAACTCTTGCTGTCTTACTTTTGGAGTTGTCTCCCTTTGTTTTGTTTGAAATAGATTTCTCATCTGCTCTGTAACTGGAATACCCTTCAGAATATTTTGATGGTACCTTGTAGAACTATAGAATAGGACAAGACGACATGTTCCTTACAAGAATGCCTTCCTTACTTTTACTGTTATCTCCCTGTGTTATATTTGACACTGATTATTCATTGATTTAGTGTCTGCTATGTAAGTCGAACACTCTTTGGAATATTTTGATGATACTTGGTAGTAATGAAGAACAAGACCAGACAACATGTCACATACAAGAATGACAACTTAGGCTAGGGGGTGGGTGGGGCGGGACATTTTTTTTTTATTTTTTTTTCTGAAAAACCTTTTCTAGTTTTGGTCATATACTTGTATCTGCTCAGTAACTTTAAAACCATTTCAGGTAATTTCATGAAATGTGTCAGAAATCTTAAGCACCTTGAGACGACATGCAGAACATTTGAACCATAATTCTCAGTCTCTGGTTTACCATTTTGGGAGTTATGACCTTTTGATATTGACTAACTGTACAAAGCAGTACTCTAAATGGGGGAGAGACATCTGTTTTTATGTAGAAAACAAATTCTAGTTTGACCTAAATTTTGCTATTTATGCAGTTCTTTCTTAAATACTTAGTGGAATTGCAAACAGTGTAGACCTTGATCAGACTGCTCCTTCAGGAGCAGTCTGATCTGGGTCTTCACTGTTTGTATATGCCATTTTGTTATCAGCTTTGGTGTGCAAAATTTTAGGACATTTTGACCAGAAAAAAAAAAACTACCTGGAGGCTAAGGGGCTTAAACTAGATTTACTCTCATGAAACCTCACTTTTGATGCTGATGCAACTCCAAATTACAAATGCATGTTCAGTCTCTTTAGGGATCCGATACCATGTTGATGAAATTACCCTCATGAAACCTCACTTTTGATTCTGGTGCAACTCCAAATTATAAAAGTGCATATTCAGTCTCTTTAGGGATCCAATACCATGTTGATGAAAATACTCTCATGAAACCTCACTTTTGATTCTGGTGCAACTCCAAATTACAAATGCATGTTCAGTCTCTTTAGGGATCCAATACCATGTTGATGAAATTACTCTCGTGAAACCCCACTTTTGATTCTGGTGCAACTCCAAATTACAAATGCATGTTCAGTCTCTTTAGGGATCCAATACCATGTTGATGAAATTACTCTCATGAAACCTCACTTTTGATTCTGGTGCAACTCCAAATTACAAATGCATATTCAGTCTCTTTAGGGATCCAATACCATGTTGATGAAATTACTCTCATGAAACCTCACTTTTGATTCTGGTGCAACTCCAAATTACAAATGCATGTTCAGTCTCTTTAGGGATCCAATACCATGTTGATGAAATTACTCTCATGAAACCTCACTTTTGATTCTGGTGCAACTCCAAATTACAAATGCATGTTCAGTCTCTTTAGGGATCCAATACCATGTCAATTAAATGCCAGGGTAAAACATACATGATCACATATTCTTTGATGAAACCAAGCAGAGGGCTCAATGGAGATCTGAGACCAAAGCACAAGAAAACCACAAATAGGATCACAGTGAAGATGACTGCAGACTGATAGTCAGGTGCCAGTCTTCTGAAACAGATTGCATAAGAAGCCATCATTAACCCATTGTAGTCTGGAGACCCCTAAAAGGGTAATTGGCAAACAGTGCAGACCCAGATCGGACACAGCAGAACGTGGTGTCTGATAAGACACTGTTTGCAAAGAGTTTAGCAATTTTGCTCTAGAAATATCTAAATCACATAGCTGGACATACCTAAAGTTGAAATTGGACTCTTCCAGTATATAGTGTGGGGGAGTGTATTCAGTCTACAATGGGTTAAACTGGAGGCCCGACTCAGTATCAAGCAATTAAAAGAGAGAAGCAGAGTTTAATCAATCATCATTGGGTTAATAACTATGCATGAGTCTGTAGCAGAACATTCATGTTGAAACCTTTTTTGTAAAGAAGAATAATCTTTTTGAACTGTATTACCTACAGTCCCCCTGAATTTATAGACTAAAACACAATGAAACTCAGGTTCTCAATTCGAGGGTTGAGCGCAAGACTGGCGTAAGTCAGATGGTTGTTTTTCCCCAAACCTAATCTCCTCACCATGAAGGCGTTATGAAGATTACAACATTTCTTTCTGTAAACAATGAAAATTTAGGTGCCATTGCTCGTATGAGCAATGGCACCTAAATTTGCATTGTTTACAAAGGGGTCCAAGTTGCCCCTAAACAAGGGTTTCAAAAATACGTTTGAGTTACCATAGTCTTGCGCTCAACCCTCGAATTGTTTTCAAACCAACATTATATTTGGATGTTAATTCAGAATGGTGGCAATAAACCCTAGAAAATATTTTACATTATGATACTGACTGACTTGACTAGTTGCTCTTGCAAAATGAATAAGCTGAAAAATATACACCTCACCATAGCGTGTAGTGCAAGTGACATCCAGAAGGAGAAAGTTTACAATATCAAATAGATGCTAATAGGAATGACTCTTGAGAGCAATGAACACATCCACAAAACTGAAAAGAGGTGAAATGTCAGATTTTCTGGGCCAGACTAGCTAGTTTTCAACTTTTGGCCAATTGGGCCTCATCAATGTCCCTTATATAAATTTCAAAATTCCAGAATTGGCTCAGTGATCTCAAAGGACCAGAAAACTAAAGTAAGTCAAAACCCAAATCAAAGACATCCCATTTGCCATAAATTTTAATAGAGAATTCTTGTATATCATTTGATATTGATAAATTTAAAGCAGGAAACTGGGCTTTGGTATTGTAGGTATTAGCTTTATTGAGCTTAATTTTGTTCTGATAAATTTTATCTACCATTTCTTCAGAGTAATCTTTATCAATATTTAGTAAATCAGCTAAATAGGTGAACGGAAAAAATGAAATGCTCCAATTTTTGCCATAATGAATTTTTAGAGAACCAAACATCTTCATGCTTATCTGCAATGTCTTTAAAATTACATGTCCAGTTTCAAATTGATTGCTTGAAAACTGTGTGAGGAGTTGAATACACAAAGCACATCCTTGCACGAACTACAAAAAGACTAATTATTATAAAATATGTCTGAGGCTCCTGTTTTCATAAATGAGAAACTCTATTTTACGATATAGCTTCACTACAAATTTCATGAAAGTCAAATGAAAGTTACTATAATAACCCTAATTATTGGGACAGACAGGCTTGAGCAAACAGTGTAGACACAGATAAGACATCACAGAATGTGGCTTCTGATCAGGGTCTACACTGTTTGCCACTCATCCAGCAATATTTTAAACCCATCAGCTGGTAGTGGAACAGACTTTTACCAGTTATAGGGCAAGTATGGTAAGGTGTTTAGGTGTCCCACTATTTAGAGTAAATATGGTAGTCACTATTAAGCTAAAACAGCAACCAGGATGGAAAGGCAAACAGACTGAAAACAGTAAATCTCCCCTCAAACTTCATTTTCAAGTAATCATGAACTGCATTTGAAGCATCCTTAGGTCAAGATCTCAAGTTTGCAAAAATGATCAAGGTTGGCCAACTTGTTTGCCACATTTGATTGTTACGTCGAATAATCTATAGATGGAGTCAGAAAAAAGGATTATCGATACAAGTCATATATTTTAAAACATTTTGAGAATGTTGCAGGTTACTGTAATTGAAATAGAGCTTTTCATTGAAATAAGAGCTGATATCTTTAGAGGTCATGATTTTCAAGGTAAAAGTATGTTTAAATTTATGGTCATTTTCTACATGAGTCCAGCTTTGAGGAGAAGAGCCAGATTTTTAGACGGGTTGAATCATATTTTGATGTTCACTCAATACGAACTGTTAAAAATCGTCGCGAAATTAAAGATAAATTTCAAGCGGCAGTTACACAGTGATGGGCAAAAGCTCTGATTTTAAGGAAGAACACAAAGGGAAGTAAGTCATACATTTTAATATACAGTCGACTCTCGTTATCTCAAATTCCAAGGGACTCTCTGGAACACTTCGAGATATCCGTACCTCGAAATATCAGGGCTGCAGAAGTGAGGAAAACAATAAATCGAACAACCACATTTAATAAATGAATATGTAATTTGACTCCTTTAAGTTAGAGACATATTGAAAATATTGTGGAAAAGAGGAGAAATTGCTCCTTAGGAGCAATTTTTCCTCTTTTCCACAATATTTTGTTACCTGTTCTTAGATTTCCATGTTAAAACAGGGACCAGAATTTCACTTCGAGATAAGCGGTTATTCGAGATGAGCGAGATCGAGATAACGGGAGTCAACTGTATTTACTTTTACTGTGTTTTATTTTGAACATATGCAAGGTAGCGATGGTATTGTAAAAACTACCTAGTTCCCTCTTATTGTTCTGAGAAGAAGGCCAAAATAAAATATTTTTGAATCTGGTTAATTTGTTTGTTGTTAGTTATTAATGGCAGTCTCATTTTAAAATAATGACAGACTTAGGCATTTTACAACTACTTGTCATTTGTTTGTTCTGTTTAGTGGATCAGCAAGCTGTCAGTTCACCAGCATTTTTCTGCTTGTCCTTCTGTTTTGCTCTAATGTCTTCCTTTTCTTGAAGTTGTGAATATTGTTGTACTGAATCAAAATCAAACCTAGGGTCAAAAAAACTCGATGGTATACTTTTAACTCTTTCCCCGCTAGTGGTGACTTTTGTCGTCTGCTGATAGCCTTTGCAAACAGTTTGGACCCAGATCAGGCTCGACAAAATGTTGTGCCCTATCTGGATCCAAACTGTTTGACACTCTGATGGTATTCCTGAAAAATTTTTTTTTGAAAAAGTTAATTTAAAAAAAAAAAAAAAAAATCCACTGACAACAAAAAAGCATGCAGAATTACCCAGCATGCAAAGACTTAACAAAAGTCAGGTTATGTGATTTAGATACTCTTAGAGAAAAATGGCTGAACTATTTGTGAACCGTGGAGACCCTGATCAGACATCGCATTCTGTGGCATCTGATCTGGGCCTGCATTGTTCGCTAATTACCCTTCTAGGGGTTTCCAGACTACAATGGGTTAATCTCAGTTACCATATGGGCTGCGCTATGCGAAAATGTGTCTTTCAGCATATGTGGACAGCGAAGGCCCAGATCAGCCTGCGTATTCTTGCAGTCTGATCAGGGCTTTCACTGTCTGCTAGCAGAATCGTAGAATACTACAGAATGTATGAATGAAGAGCAAAGGCCTGAATGATACTTTGCATGTGTACAGGTTGATCTGAATCTATGAATTTTGCACATGTTCAAAGGCTTTTCTTTCACTTGACCCAGCCCCCATGTCTATATATATATCACTCTATTCACATTAAATGCAGTCAAATATGTTAATCATACTTACAAGAGTACTTTCTGTCTACTGCAAGTTATTAGCTCAATGTGAGTTATTATAATCGGTCAATGTCCGTCATGCGGTGTCAACAATTTGCTTTAAAAGCCTGCTCCTCCTACACCCCTGGGCAAATTGATGGAAACGTGGAGGAAGTATCGGGTTGACTTGTAGATCAAAAATAGCTCAAATTGTTCCGATCGGAAATCCAAGATGGCCACCATCTTGAAAATCTATTTTTCACTTCTTCTCCTGAACCGAAAAGCCAATTGACTTGAAACTTGGTAGGAAGCATCAGGGTTACTTATAAATCAAATTTAGCTAAATTTGTTGTCCCCCGCCTTTTCGAAGAAAAGTGGAGGGACACTGTTTTTGGTTTTCCGTGGGGCGTGGTGCGTGGCGCGTGGCGCATGGTGCGTGGTTCCGAGTTTTTAGTGGGTACTTTGTCCCCTTAACTCCTCCCACAGTTTCTGTCCGATCCTTTTGAAACTTTACAGGTGTTTTAAGGATGGTCTGAAGATATGCATGTGGTTTTTTCAGAATCCTGAAATAATTTTTTATCACTTTTTCTGCATTTTTAACTTAGACATTTTTTGAGTTCTAATATTACAGAAGTCTATAGGGAGTAGGTACCTTGTCCCCTTAACTCCTCCCACAGTTTTTGGCCGATCATTTTGAAACTTTACATGGGCTTTTAGGATGGCCTGAAGATATGCATGTGGTTTTTTCAGAATCCTGAAATAATTTTTTATCACTTTTTCCGCATTTTTAACTTAGACATTTTTTGAGTTCTAATACTACAGAAGTGTATAGGGAGTAGGTACCTTGTCCCCTTAACTCCTCCCACAGTTTTTGGCCGATCCTTTTGAAACTTTACATAGGCTTTTAGGATGGCTTGAAGATATGCATGTGGTTTTTTCAGAATCCTGAAATAATTTTTTATTACTTTTTCTGCATTTTTAACTTAGACTTTTTTTGAGTTCTAATACTACAGAAGTGTATAGGAAGCAGGTACCTTGTCCCCTTAACTCCTCCCACAGTTTTTGGTCGATTCTTTTGAAACTTTACAGGTGTTTTAAGGATGGCCTGAAGATATGCATGTGGTTTTTTCAGAATCCTGAAATAATTTTTTATCACTTTTTCCGCATTTTTAACTTAGTCATTTTTCGATTTCTAGTACTACAGAAGTGTATAGGGAGTAGGTACCTTGTCCCCTTAACTCCTCCCACAGTTTTTGGCCGATCCCTTTGAAACTTTACATGGGCTTTCAGGATGGCCTGAAGATATGCATGTGGTCTTTTCAGAATCCTGAAATAATTTTTTATTACTTTTTCTGCATTTTTAACTTAGACATTTTTTGAGTTCTAATACTACAGGAGTATATAGGGAGCAGGTACCTTGTCCCCTTAACTCCTCCCACAGTTTTTGGCCGATCGTTTTGAAACTGTACAGGTGCTTTAAGGATGGTCTGAAGATATGCATGTGGTTTATTCAGAATCCTGAAATTATTTTTTATCACTTTTTACACGTTTTGAACTTAGACATTTTTTGAGTTCTAATTTTACAGAAGTCTATAGGGAGTAGGTACCTTGTCCCCTTAACTCCTCCCACAGTTTTTGGCCGATCCTTTTGAAACTTTACGTAGGCTTTTAGGATGGCTTGAAGATATGCATGTGGTTTTTTCAGAATCCTGAAATATTTTTTTATTACTTTTTCTGCATTTTTAACTTAGACATTTTTTGAGTTCTAATATTGCAGAAGTATATAGGGTGCAGGCACCTTGTCCCCTTAACTCCTCCCACAGTTTTTGTCCGATCCTTTTGAAACTTTACAAGGGCTTTTAGGATGGCCTGAAGATATGCATGTGGTTTTTTCAGAATCCTGAAATAATTTTTTACCACTTTTTCTGCATTTTTAACTTAGACATTTTTTGAGTTCTAATACTACAGAAGCGTATAGGGAGTAGGTACCTTGACCCCGTAACTCCTACCACAGTTTTTAAGCCGATCCTTTGAAACTTTACAGGTGCTTTAAGGATGGTCTGAAGATATGCATGTGGTTTTTTTCAGAATCTTGAAATTATTTTTTATCACTGGTTTCCTGCTTCAATACTTAGGTATTTGATACAGGACCAGTGGTCCTCTGGTTAACTTTACCATTTTTAACACCTCAAATAAAAATTAGGCGGGGGACATAAATTCCCCATGGAATTTGCTTGTTCTGATCAGAAATCCAAGGTGGCCACCATCTTGAAAATCTATTTTTCGCTTCTTCTCCCGAACCGAAAGGCCAATTGACTCAAAACTTGATTGAAAGCATCAGGGTGACTTATAGACAAAAAATAGCTGCAATCATTCTGATCAGAAATCCAAGATGGCCACCATCTTGAAAATCTATTTTTCACTTTTCCTGAAGCAAAAGGTCAATAGACTTGAAACTTCGTAGGAAGCACTGGGGTGACTTGTAGATCAAAAATAGCTAAAATGGTTCTGATCTGAAATCCAAGTTTGCCACCTTGGCAGCCATCTTGAAAATCTATTTTTCGCTTCTTCTCCTGAACTGAAAGGCCAACTGACTTGAAACTTGTAGAAAGCACTTGGGTGACTTGTATATCAAAAATAGCTCAAAATCATTCTGATAGGAAATCCAAGATGGCCACCATCTGGAATATTATTTTTCGCTTCTACTCCTGGAGGAAACACCATTTGACTTGAAATTTAATAGGAAGCATTAGAGTGACTCATAGATCAAAAATAGCTAAAATCATTCTATTGGAAATCCAAGATGGCCGCCATAGTGAAAATTTATTTTGCCTTCTGTCTCTTGAACCAAAAGGCCAATTGACTCTAAACTTGGTAGGAAATGTCGGGGCAACTTGTAGATCAGAAATAGCAAAAATTGTTCCGATCGGAAATCCAAGGTGGCTGCCATGGTGGCCAGCTTGAAAATCTATTTTCCCCTACATCTCCTGAACCAAAAAAGCTAATTGACTCGAATCTTGGTAGGAAATATCAGGGCAGCTTGTAGATAGAAAATAGCTAAATTCATTCTGAATGTAAATCTAAGATGGCTGCCAAGGCGGCCTTCTTGAAAATGTGTTTTACCCTTCATCTCCTGAACCGAAAGGCCAACTGAATTGAAACTTGGTAGGAAGTATAATAGTGACTTGCAAATCAAAAATAGCTAAACTTGTTCCCATCGGAATTCCAAGATGGCCACTACGGCAGCCATCTTGAAATCTATTTTGAACCTCCAGAATCAAAAGGCCAATTGACTCGAAACCTTGTTGGAAGTATCGGGGGCAATTTATAGATCAGAAACAAAAGTTTCATTCCCATTGGAAATCCAAGATGGCCCCCATCTTGAAAATCTGTTTTCGCGTCTTCTCCAGAACTGAAAGGCCAATTGACTCAAAACTTAGAAGTATTGGGACAATTGTAGATGAAAAATAGCTAGACTAGTTCTGATCGGAAAGACAAGATGGCTGCTTCAGTCACTATATTGAAAATCCATATTGAACTTCTTCTCTTGAACTGAGAGGCAAATTGACTTGAAACTTGGTAGGAAGTATCAGGGTGACTTGCAGATAAAAAATAGCTAAAATCGTTGGAAATCGAAGATGGCCACCATGGCTGCCATCTTGAAAATCTATTTTGAACTTCTTCTCCTAAACCAAAATGCCAATCAACTTGAAACTTGGTAGGAAAGTATCTAGGTGACTTGTAGATCAAAAATAACTAAAATTGTTCTGATCGGAAATCAAATATGGCCTCCACATTCGCCATCTTGAAAATCTATTTGGAATTTCTTCTCCGGAAAGGCCAATTGATTCGAAACTGTATAGGATATATGGGGTGACTTGTAGATTAAAAATAGCTTAAGTCATTCTGATTGGAAATCCAAGGTGGTCTTCCTAGCAGCCATGCTGAAAATCTTATTTTAAACTTTTTCTCATGAACCAAAAGGCCAAATGACTGGGAATTTCATTGGAAGTATTGAGAAATATAATAAGGTCCGAAGACCAACAGTTACTTCAAGATGATTTGGAAAAATTGGCTCTCTGGGAGGAGGCTTGACTCATGAAATTCAATGTCGCCAAATGTCACTCTATGAGAGTGACAAAGCACCCCCCTCATAAACAGATTGTCCATGGTTACTTATTACATAACCAAGTTTTAGAGAACGTTTCCTCTGATAAATATTTAGGAGTTCAAATCACTGATGACCTCGATTGGGGTCAATATATCAATGAAATCACTAGTAAGGCTACTAAGACACTAGGTTTCCTTCATAGAAACATGGCTTTTGCACCAAGGGAAACCAAGGCTGCTGCTTACAAAACTCTGATCCGGCCTAAACTTGAATATGCAGCACCTGTTTGGATGCCCCATCATCAAAAAGAAATTGACAGAATAGAAAAAGTTCAGAGGACTGCTGCTCATTGTAGACGCTGGCGCAATCAAAGCCACGTTGGAGAAATGTTAGACGAGCTCCAATGGCCAACTCTGCAGGAAAGACGACAGCAGGCTTCTCTGACTCTATTCTGTAAGATCCACAACAACTTAGCTATTATAGATAAGAGTAGGTACCTGTCTGTAGCCACTGGGGAGAGCAGGAGAACTAGGTCCCACCCTTTTCAGTATCACCGTCCTAATGCATACACGGATGGTCTGAAGAGCTCTTTTTTCCCCAGGACAATTGCAACTTGGAATGGCCTTACAACCGAAACTGTCCCTGCTGAGACAGTTGATGGGTTTAAGGCCAAAATATAATATCCTAGGGTTGGGCAGGGGATAGGTATGGATTCTTTCCCCTAACAACTTCATGTATATAGTTTTAATCTGCTGGTGGCTGCGTCACAATACTTTTTTTTGTTTTTGTTTTTGTTTTGAAACTTATGTGCCACACTCCAACCCTGTTATCATGGTCAGAATTGACCGAACACAGTATCGGAAGAAAGAAAGAAAGAAAGATGACTTGTAGATCAAAAGTAGCTATATATAAAATCAATCTGATTGGAAATCCAAGATGGCCACCATCTTGAAAATCTATATTGAACTTCTTCTCTTGAACCCAATGCCCAACTGACTCAAAACTTGTCTTGTAATCAGATGAGGGATAAAGGGCCATCTTGGCTCTTTTGTTACATAAATTCATAAATAATGTATTTAATGTAAGAGTCACTCTCCAGCCAAAAATAAAAATCTTTCCATAGTTATGTGTAATATGATAACAAAGACATCTAAAAGACATGTTTCATAATAAAATGATACACATAAAATGATAAATGACCAAGGATCTATATTAAAATGATAAGACAAATAAATGACAAGGGATTTGTAAATGTTTAAGGCTGTTCTTGTGTTAAACCTCAAAGTGCCTACCACAACTGCAGCAGACAACATTTTCAATTTTTTTTTTTTTTTTTTTTTTTTTCCAGTTTTTCATAGAAAATAAGCAAAAAAAAAAAAAAAAAAAAAAAAAAAAAATTGAAAATGTTGTCTGCTACAAACTTTGCTTGGTTCTTAAAGAGCTAAAAATAAAGAAGAAAAGGTTATAGTAAATTCTCTAATAACTCTAACCCATTGTATACTGGATAGACTCTCCCACACAGTATATTGGAAGACTCCAATTTTAATTTTAGGTACGTCCAGCTATGAAATTTACATATTCCTAGAGAAAAATGGCTAAACTATTTGCAAACAGTGGAGACCCTGATCAGACACTGCAGAATGCGGTGTCTGATCTGGGTCTGCACTGTTTGCCAATTACCCTTTTATGAGTCTCCCGACTACAATGGGTTAACCACAAAATGCTGTATTTCTTCTATATTTTTAAGGTGAATATGAAAGATTTTAACATTTTGTAGCATTTTGTTGTATCCAAACAAAAATGCATAGATTATATAGAAAAGTGACCACAAATGGTTGTTTTTATATATAATCTATATGTTTTTGTTTTGGGAGCCCATCCTTAAAACCCTATTATACCCAAAACCATGCTATGGTGAAAGTGTTGTAAAGAAGGTTGATGAGGCACCTATTATAAAAAAAGGCCCTTGTGTATCTATCCTTTACCACTCTTTGGGCTAAATACAACAGACAATAAATTGATGATATTTTTTCTTATTTTTTCCAGAAAACTGGTTTTGACATTTCAGGTAAATTGTTTCCATTGGAAAAAACAGGTTTTTCTGGGGAAAAATAAGAAAATATTTTAAAATGTTTTCTGCTGAAAAAAATTTGCCTAAAGTGCTAAACTTTAATTCTGTCATTTCAGATGTCAAAATGGCTGCTGAAGGAAGAAGAGCCAGTAGAGACCCAGCACCTAACAGACCAATATCACCATATGACAGAGACAGAGGGTAAAATATAAAATAACATTTACATGAAGATATTTTTGTCCAGTAGAAATTTTTCGCAGTTTAATGTTACTCTTGATGTCTTTTAACCCATTGTAATCTGGAGACCCCTAAAAGGGTAATTGGCAAACAGTGCAGACCCAGACCCAGAATGCAGAATCAGGGTCTCCACTGTTTGCAAACAGTTCAGCCATTTTTCTCTTGGAATATCTAAATCACATAGCCTGACAATCAATCATTCAGTCTGCAATGAGTTAACTGTTTTCCATAATATGAACTGTAATAATTTCATTTAACCATTGTAGTCTGGAGACCCCTAACAGGTTAATTGGCAAACAGTGAAGACCAAGACCAGATGTGGCATCCGATCAGGATCTTCACTGTTTGCAAACAGTTCAACCATTTTTTTTCACGGAATATCTAAATCACATAGCCTGACATACCCAAAATCGAAATTAGAATCTTCCAATATATATAGTATGGGGAGTTCATTCAGTCTGCAATGGGTTAATGTAACTAATATGAGCCACAGTGTGAAAAAAACTTGCCTTCTGACATATGCAGCCATCAAAATTCAGCTTGTGCATCCACTCAACATTATGTCAAAAGCAACAAACACAAAAAGAGAATAAAGGAAAGTCTATTTGACCATCATGACATATCTAAAAGATGTAGTCTGAATGGCAGACAGTGTAGACCCATCAGTGTATTCAGTAGGAGCAGATTGATCTAGGTCTACACTGTTTGCTAAGTCAGATTCAGGAAAATGAAGTAAATATCTCTTGACATGGACATATTTTCTTCTTCTTACTTTAAGTGTGGGGTTTTGGGGGGGGGGGGGGGTATTAAAAAGAAGTTCTGCATCTACCTGTTTTGTCTTCTTTTGCAAAATGGTGCAGTTTAAACTTAAATTATAGTGGTCACCAAAATAATCAGCTTAACTGGAGATTTGCGATCTGTATTACGGTAAATGTGCTAAAATTTCGAACACCAAAGTGTCTGAGAAAATGACATATGCAAACAGTGGAGACCTAGATCAGACTGCTCCTGAAGGAGCAGTCTGATCAGGGTCTACACTTTTTCCATTCCACTAAGTATTTTAAGACACAGCTGCAATGAAAGCATAATTTAGGCCAAAATAGTATGGAATAACAATTTTAGGACTTTCACCATAGCTTATTAAGGGGACTTGATACACTTGGTAATTTTTCTGCTGTTTTTACAAGGGAGACAGCTTTGTAAATTCCTGTGTGCTTTCATGCACACAGTCTCTCTGGAAAAGGGTCTACTTCAAAAATGAAAGAATTTGTTCCCAAGAGGACTTTAAAAAGAAAGAGGTGCAAGTTCTTTCCTTTTAAAGTAGGGTCTAATTTAGAAGGAAAGAATTTGCTCCCAAGAGGACTTTAAAAGGAAAGAGGAGTGAATTCTTTCCTGTTAAAGTAGACCTTTCCAGAAGGGAGGCAAACCAGTTTTAACAGAGTTGCCTCCCTTGAAAGTGTATCTATTGCCCTTAATATGATTTTGATCTTTGTTTCTGTAGATATCCCCCAGCCCCCTCAGGTGCTAGAGATGCCCGTGCCCCACCTCCTGCTGCAGCCAGAGATAGGTCACCTGTAAGGGGTGGAGATCCATATGAAGACAGATACAGAGATCCTTATGCGAGACGGGAACCACCACCGCCACTGGGCCGGTAGGTTACATTTTATATGTTTTTATCAAGTTTATATTCACACTGTCATTTTTTCTGTTGCAGAAATGAATAGGTTGTGTTACTTGACAGAGCAGCCTCAAATATTGAATATTCAAAAGATTAGGTTCTGTCAAAAATGACAGAAATTATCACAAAAATTAAATTACTATCTTGTCTAGCACACAGAAGTCTCTGTAGGCCCAAATCAGAATGCAAAATATGACCACATTCAACACTTTTTGTCATTTATCCAGTAGTTGTTTTAACACATAAACAGGTCATAAAATGGACATTTTTCAACTTTACGGCAAGTGTGGTAAGAAGTTAACCCTTGTCCTGCTGAACCCGGATATACCCTGCCTTTGCAAACAGTGTAGATCCAGATCAGTTGGCTTCTGAAGAAGCCAACTGATCTGGATCTGCACTGTTTGCCATTAAGAATGTGAATTTATAGCAAAAATACAGATCAAATAATTTGATTGGCTGAAAATTAGAAGTGGGTGTGGCGTCTTAATTTATTCATTAGGACAAGGGTTAAGGTGTCCAGATATTCAGGGTAAACATGTTATGAGTTTGCTGGATGTGTTTCTTTAGTGTTTGAAAAATGAAAACAAAATAACAAACATTATACTAGGTAGTGCTATAAAACAAAGGGCAAACAGTGTAGACCCAGAGAAGGCCTGTTACGTTTGCAAAGCCCTTTTTCTGGTCTGTTGAAAGGGCCGATGCATCTAAAGGTCATCATTTTTTTTTTTTTAAATGTCAACCTTAGCATTTAGCTCCATTTCTGATAAACTGTAAGCATAACAATCTTCTTACATGTACCTGGCATGTGCTTTCTTCCATACATGGACTCAAACACTGCTGTGTCATTCTATGACACTGACCTATATTTCACAGTCTAATGACTTTGTAGCATTTAATTTAGCTCCATTTCTAATTAACGGTATGTCAGACCTGCAGTCATCAAACTTGGCATACATTTCTTCCCTAACAGGGATTCAAATGATGTTGTATCATGACCATAATTTACATTTCACAGACTTTATTCTTGTTTACATAAAATTACAGTGTTTAGCCCTTCTCTTGCTGAACATGACATGCCCTGTCTTAGCAAACAGTGTAGATCCAGATCAGTTGGCTTCTGAAGAAGAAGCCAACTGATCTGGATCTGCACTGTTTGTCATTAAATGTGTGAATTTCTATCAAAAACTTGGATCAAGTAATCTGATTGGCTGGAAATTAGAAGTGGGCATTGCAATCTTAATTTATTAAGCAAGGCAATGGTTAGCTTATTTTTATATGCGGTGCAATGTCAGAAAACGTACCTTCGGATATATGCATCCAGCAAAGATTCATGAGACTGCACAGATGTGCATGCTAATTTGAGTCTTCATTGGGTGCTCGTGTCAGAAGGTATGTAGCGGTTCATATACTGATTGACAGGCAGTCTGGGCATGGCAATCTGCAGATTTTATAAGCATTGCTTATGTTGTAGTTTGTATATAGATGGATTTTGCCAACTTAAACACAAAACTTTATGTAGGAATAATGCAAATGTTTCATCTTTATTGTAGAGAGCCTCTTGGAACAGACCTAGGACCTCCTAGGTATGATACAGTCTTGCTTTAAAAGTCTTCCTGCAGCTGTAATTTCAAACAGACTTTTGTATATTTTTGGCAAGAAAATTGATTACTGTCTATATTCGGACACCTTACTTCAATACCATACTTGTCATAAAATTTGAACAAATCATTTTGACTGCTTATTGGTGCCCCGTTCTGCAGTATTTTATCTGGATCTGCGCTGCTCGTGTCTGTCTAACCTGTTACTTGGGGTAAATACAGTACAACAGAAATGTTGAATAAACAACTTACTATTCAGGTTGCGTTTATAGTCCTTGAAAAATAAACGATGATGTGAAAAATGCACCAAATTTAAAGTTATTTCTTTGGAAGTCAAACAAAAGAATATTATTTGCAATACATGTTTAGTTTTCTGATAACAAATATTAGTAGAATTATCTGGCAAAAGAGCCTTCATAGACTTGGAAACATGGAAATATTCTGAAGTCTGGGAAAAGTTACATTTGGGAAATACTTTTAATACATAACTGTAGCAAAGTAATTTGCTTAGTATAAAGTGATTGCTACTTAATAATCTGTTAACCCTTAAAGCAACAAGCAAAATGTTTAGCAGACAACATCCTATTTTATTTTTTCAGAGAAAAGTCTTGACATTCATGTGAATCGCCTGCTTGGCAGTCAAGACTTATTTTCTTGGAAAAAGATTTGTACTGATCTAGTCTGCAAATAGTAATTACATGTAACTTACAGTCTTTAATTATTGTCATATTTATTTGGTATTAATGCTTTCTATATGCCGCTACACATGTAAGGGTATTATGTTTTCCCCTCTGTGTCTGTCTGTCCATCTGTCCGTCAGCACTGGTTTCTGTTCTCTAATGTAAATAGGGTAGTTTTTGATGAATGTTATTCAAATTTTGCATATACATTTATATGGGGTGAGTGGTTTGGGACAGTTAACGGCAATATCTGACAGTTACCGTCCTTGCTTATCAATGAAAAATGGTTTCCATCCAATATCATGAGAACGAATTAATAGATTTGGTTGAACTTTCATACCGTATTCGACCTAATTACCTCACTGGGCACTCAGGTGTTTCAAAATTACTATTAAAACATGGTAAAATATGTATCTACATGTACCTACCAAACAAGATAAGCAAAGGACTTATTTGATGATGTATATGCAATTTTTTTCATTTCTTCATAAAAGCATATGTTGTGGGTACTCATTATACCCCCGGCATACTTCGTATGCAATGGGGGTATATAGTTTTTGTCTTTTCTGTGTGTCTGTCAGTCTGTCAGTCAGCTAACATTTATTTTGTGTCAAAGATATCTAAGGAACTACTTTACCTAGAAACTTGAAATTGTGTACACATGACAAGTATGACTAGTTGTATTGTGGAAAAGAAAATAAGGGCCACGGGGCCAGGTCCCTTAGAGTTATTTCCCTTTGTTGTTCTGGCTATACTGATGGCCATGGCATTTATTTGTGTCAAAGATATCTCAGGAACTACTTTACCTAGAAACTTGAAATTGTGTACACATGACAAGTATGACTAGTTGTATTGTGGGAAAGAAAATAAGGGCCATGGGGCCAGGTCCCTTAGAGTTATTTCCCTTTGTTGTTCTGGCTATACTGATGGCCATGGCATTTACTTGTGTCAAAGATATCTCAGGAACTACTTTACCTAGAAACTTGAAATTTTGTACACATGACAAGTATGACTAGTTGTATTGTGGGAAAGAAAATAAGGGCCATGGGGCCAGGTCCCTTAGAGTTATTTCCCTTTGTTGTTCTGGCTATACTGATGGCCATGGCATTTATTTGTGTCAAAGATATCTCAGGAACTACTTTACCTAGAAACTTGAAATTGTGTACACATGACAAGTATGACTAGTTGTATTGTGGAAAAGAAAATAAGGGCCATGGGGCCAGGTCCCTTAGAGTTATTTCCCTTTGTTGTTCTGGCTATACTGATGGCCATGGCATTTACTTGTGTCAAAGATATCTCAGGAACTACTTTACCTAGAAACTTGAAATTTTGTACACATGACAAGTATGACTAGTTGTATTGTGGGAAAGTAAATAAGGGCCATGGGGCCAGGTCCCTTAGAGTTATTTCCCTTTGTTGTTCTGGCTATACTGATGGCCATGGCCGGGGGTATTAGTGAGCATATGCTCACTTCATGGTCTAGTTTGAATTGCATCGACAAGTCAATGCAATTCAAATTGGCACCTATAACATATGCATTAATAAAGAAATAGACAAAACGTACACTGGTTATAATCTGAAGACTTTGGAATTGTTTGACTGTGTGCTTATAGGGGTATGTGCGGTAATTAGGTTGAATACGGTATATCAAATGATATTGACAGTGTCTTGCTTGGAATTATTACTCAGCATTTTCCGTCAATTTTCAGCAGATTTACTGCTCTTGGTTGCTAACAAAAAATGGTTTCCGCTGAATATCTTTAGGAAGAATTGATGGATTTGGATGAGATTTTATATATCAAATGATATTGACAAAATCTTGCTTGGGATTATTGTTTTTTTTTGTTTGTTTTTTTTTTGTTTGTTTTTAGCTCACCTGAGCACGAAGTGCTCATGGTGAGCTATTGTGGTCAGTCAATGTCCCTGGTCCGTCGTGCGTCATCCGTCGTGCGGCGTCAACAATTGCTTTAAAAGCCTACTCCTCCTACACCCCTAGGCCAATTGACTTGATACTTGGTAGGAAGCATCGGGGTGACTTGTAGATCAAAAATAGCTAAAATCGTTCCGATCGGAAATCCAAGATGGCCGCCATCTTGAAAATCTATATTTCGCTTCTTCTCCTGAACCGAAAGGCCAATTGACTCCAAACTTGCTAGGAAGCATCAGGGTGACTTGTAGATCAAAAATAGCTAAAATCGTGCCGATCGGAAATCCAAGATGGCCGCCATGGCCGCCATCTTGAAAATCTATTTTTCGCTTCTTCTCCTGAACCGAAAGGCCAATTGACTCCAAACTTGCTAGGAAGCATCAGGGTGACTTGTAGATCAAAAGTAGCTAAAATTGTGCCGATCGGAAATCCAAGATGGCCACCATGGCCGCCATCTTGAAAATCTATTTTTCGCTTCTACTCCTAAACCCCAAAGCCTATTGACTCCAAATTTGGTAGGAAGCATTGGGGTGACTTATAGATCAAAAATAGCTAAAATCATGCCTATCAGAAATCCAAGATGGCCGCCATGGCAGCCATCTTGAAAATCTAATTTTTGCTTCTTCTCCTGAACCGAAAGGCCAGTTGACTCGAAACTTGGTAGGAAGCATCTGGGTGAATTGTAGATCAAAAATAGCTAAAATCATGTCGATTGTAAATCCAAGATGGCCGCCATGGCCGCCATCTTGAAAATCTATTTTTCGCTTCTTCTCCTAAACCCAAAAGTCACTTGACTCGAAACTTAGTAGGAAGCATCAGGGTGACTTGGTAGATCAAATATAGCTAAAATCATTCTGATCAGAAATCCCAGATGGCCACCATGGTCGCCATCTTGAAAATCTATATTTAGCTTCTTCTCCTGCACCGAAAGGCCAATTGACTCCAAACTTAGTAGGAGACATTGGGGTGACTTGTAGATCAAAAATAGCTAAAATTGTGCCAATCGGATATCCAAGATGGCCGCCATGGCAGCCATCTTGAAAATCTGTTTTTCGCCTCTTCTCCTGAACTGAAAGGCCAGTTGACTCGAAACTTGGTAGGAAGCATTGGGGTGACTCGTACATCAAAAATAGCTAAAATTGTGCCGATCGTAATTCCAAGCTGGCTGCCATTTAGAGTTTGTTCAAATGATCACGCTCAGTTGACTGGCATGCCATATATCTTCTTCAAAATAAAGAACTGCTTAAATGATGATCTTTTCATTAGTTGCGATAATAGGATTGGAAAAATGTTGCATAACATCTGCATATCTGCAGTGGCTATGTCACTCAGGTGAGCGACCCGTGGCCCGTGGGCCTCTTGTTTATCAGTTTTCAACGGTTACTGTCCCTGTTTAGCGACAAAAATGGTTTCCATTCAATATTATGAGAATGAATTAATGGATTTGGAAAAAAAAAAATTATATATCAAATGATTTTGACAATATGCTTGCTTGGGATTATTACAGTACTTGGCATTTTTTGTCAATTTTCAACAGTGTTACTGTTCCTGCATAGCAACAAAAAAATGGTTTCGTTCAATATCATGAGAACAAATTAATGGATTCTGATGAAACTTCATATATTGAAGTATTTTATTTTGCAAATGAAATCTTTTCTTTAGTTTATTGACACAGCATTTGTTATTTGGGCATAAAATGTATTGTTTTATTATCCCATACCCATTTTCACTCCATGTTTTGTTACTGTGCAGTGGCGGAGTATTATTCAGTGTCTGCAGCAATGCTATTATTTTGCTTTTTTTTGTTGCTTTTTATTTTAGAGTAGTTCTTGTTGTTACACTGCAAGGCAGATATAACGCTGATCGTTTTACCGCCGATATCAGTATAGCGCGGTTGATCAGTGGCTCCCATTTTTTCTTTTATTAAAATATAGAACGATGTGAAGAAAAAATGCATTTGCTTATATTAATTTTATAAAGCTTTACAGTAATTTGATGATTTAAGATGATGAGGATCAATTACTGTTACGTTACCAATCCGTTGCCTACCTGGTGACCGATAAACTGAAGAAATTTTATACTGTAGCTGCAAAAACAAGATCGCACATGCCACTGCAATTGCATCATTCCGAGTGTGTTGCCGTTTTAAAGTTACCGCAGATGGTTGTCACGTTACAGTCACTTGCTTTAATAGTTGATTTCATTTGCAGTTTAACTGTGACGGTAACGACAAAAAAAAAACAAAATAACAAACATATTTTAAAAAAAAAAAATCTTTAAATTAGTAATAATAATAAAACAAAATACTATATAGTATTAAGCTGATAATGCAAAACACCATTTAGAGAAAGAACATCCAATAATAATGACATCATACACCTCGCGGTGTTTTCAGAAGAGGTAGATTGTTACCCACATTCATGATATTGATATTGCGCAAATAAACAACAAAGCAATATGTGAGTATTATTCACCTGGACGCTTTTAACATGTGAAAGATAAACAATGGGATTATAAATGAAAACAAAACAATAAGCGGTAATCTGTTTATTCAGTTTTAACAATAGGTTAAATTTACGAGATAATAGACTGAAAATAAACAAAATATGACATATTTTTCTTTTATGATCGGTGTCATTTTTAGCCGTTGGCCCAGTATATATCTCACCGTTATAACGCAGTCAGCAGCCTTGGACCCCAGCATCCGCGTTATATCAGTTGCAGTGTATTTTTGTTTCTTTCCTTTCATTCATCTTTATCAAAATTAGCCCAGTATGATGTCCAGTAATTATTCCTCGATCAGTTCGAACTGAAGTGGGTATTATAGATTTACTCTCCATCTGTCATTGCAACTATCTCTCTGTCCAAGATCTTATCCACAACATACATTCTGTACTTATGGGGACTGGCTTCACTTGTGGAGAGATGCGGCTGTCACAATTGGTTTTACTTCCCGTCTGAAAAAGGGTCTACTCTTGGGAGCAAATTCTTTCCGTTAGAGTAGATCCCTTTTCAGAAGGTGCTTGTTTTGCAAAAGAGCAAACAGAAAGGCATAAAAGTTGTCTCCCTGGTAAAAAGCGGGCCTCAGTGGCTCAGTTGGAAGCGCATCCAACTGGAGATCAGGAGGTTGGGGGGTTCGATTCCCACTGGGTCAGGCAACATTCTTTTGTGGAGATTGATCGTGAAATATTTTCTACGGTCATTCTCTCCCTTCCTCTTATTCAAGAAGGGCAGTTGTCAGTTTCTGGCGAAAGAATGTACACAAGTACTGTGCTTAGAGGACTAAGTCTGCCCAGTGTGGTAAGGTAAATTGACTGGCTCGACATGACCTTAATAGTGTTGACTGGGCCGTTACTACAACCCAACCAACCAACCCTTGTAAAACTGGCAGAAAATCTAGCAGGTGTACCCAGTTTATGAAAAAAGAATAGTTAGCGGAAAAAGCCTTTATATATATATATATATATATATATATATATATATATATATATATATATATATATATATATATATATATATATTTCTTAAGGCTTGGCATTTCATATGAATCATCTGCTAGGCAGACACTTCACATGAAAAACAAGTCTTAATCTCCCTGAAAGATAAAATATGCAAAATTGTAAATTGTAAATATTAAGTTAAAAAACATGGACATGTAATAAAAATAAAAGAGTCTTTTGTGTTGCAAGAAAATGTAAATTGAACAATGATATACAATTTTACAAGCAGATCCTGTTTTAAAAGGGTATGGAAATGAAATAAGGAAGTGAAAAGAAATCTTCAACATTGTAGTGTTTTGTTTTACACTGTATTTAAATTTCTTTAAAAGGCGTGATGAGAGAGACCCATATTACCCAGATCCTTACAGAAGGCCACTACCACCAGACGATCCTTATGCTGACAGATATAGAGATGATCCTTACAGGTACATATTCTCATGTTGATGAGTAATTGCCATGTATAGATTCTGCATTTTACCACACTTCAGTTAATAATACTTTCAAGTTTAAAGCTTAACCCTAGTCCTGCTGAGCCCAGATATGCCCTGTCTTTGCAAACAGTGTAGATCCAGATCAGTTGGCTTCTGAAGAAGCCAACTGCTCAGGATCTTCACTCTTTGCAATTCAGTATGTAAATTTGTATCAGCAATCTTGATCAAGCAATCTGATTGGCTGAAAATTTGAAGTTGGTGTGGCATCTTAATTTATTCAGCATGACAAGGGTAAAAATGCTAAGCAAAATTATAGTAGAAAATATTCTAATATTTCAGAGAAAATAAGACTTCTAGATTTTTATTTTACTTCACTGCAACCGGTGTGAAGTGCTGTGTGGTGGCCATAAAACGTCTCTCCATACTTCATGATAGTGCAGATTATATTTTTATTGTCCCCCGCCTTTTTGAAGAGAAGCGAGGGGACATAGTATTTGGCTTTCCGTGGTGCATGGTTCCGAGTTTGAAGTACATGTAGGTAACTTGTGAGCGCAACTCCTCCTACAGTTTTAAACTGATCCTTCTGAAACTTTACAGGTGTTTTAATCATGGTCTGATTTTCACCAAACTTGGTATATGCATTGATATTGTGGAGATCTGGTTTGGGATTACTAATGAGCAAATTTCGTCAATTTTTGACAGAGTTATCTGCCCGAGACACGGCCATATTTTCGTTTCCGGATGATAACTAGACTAAACATCAATGGATTTTCACCAAACTTAGTATGTGCATTGATATTTTGGAGATCTGGTTTGGGATTGCTAATGGGTAAATTTCGTCAAATTTTGACGGAGTTCTAACTCATCTGCCCAAAACACGCTCATATTTTCATTTCCAGACTATAACTTGAGTAAATAACAAGGGATTTTCACCAAACTTGCTATATGCATTGACATTAAGGAGATCTGGTTTGGTATTGCTAATGGGCAAATTTTGTCAAATTTTTATGGAGTTATCTGCCCGATACACGCCCATATTTTCGTTTCCGGATGATAACTTGAGTAAATAAGAAGGGATTTTCATCAAACTTGCTATATGCATTGACATTAAGGAGATCTGGTTTGGGATTGCTAATGGGCAAATTTCGTCAAATTTTTACGGAGTTATCTGCCCGAGACATGCCCATATTTTTGTTTCCAGATGATAACTTTAGTAAATAACAAGGGATTTTAACCAAACTTGCTATATGTATTGACAGTAAGGAGATCAGGTTTGGAATTGCTAATGGGCAAATTTTGTCAAATTTTTACGGAGTTATCTGCCCGAGACACGTCCATATTTTCATTTCCGGATGATAACTTGAGTAAATAACAAGGCCTTTTAACCAAACTTGCTATATGCATTGATATTATCAAGACTTGGTTTAGGATTGTTATCTTTCCATTGATATTATCAAGATCTGGTTTAGGATTGTTTTCTGTCCCTCCATCATTTTCTTTCCAGACATTTTTGCAACGATAACTTTAATACATAAACAAATAATTGCTATGGCGGTGTATTTTGCTTGCGGTGTTTTTATTTTGCCTTGTTGCGATTTTGTATTAAGTACCTTGTGAGCACAACTCCTACTACAGTTTTATACTGATCCTTCAGAAACTTAATGGGCCGGCCTCGGTGGCTCAGTTGGATGCGCCATCCGACTGGAGACCAGGAGATCGGGGGTTTAACCCCAGCCGAGGTCGGCAACATTCTTTCGTGGAGATTGATCGTGAAATATTTTCTACGGTCATTCTCTCTTCCGCTGATTCAAGAAGGGCAGTTGTCAGTTTCTGGCGAAAGAATGTGCACAATACTGGTTTACCACTTAGAGGACTAAGCCTGTCCAGTAAACGTGTGGTTAGGTAAACAGACGGCGCTCGACATGACCCCATTAGGTTGACTGGGCCATAAAACCTCAACACAAACAAACATCTTACATCACTGGGGCATCCAACTGATATTTGCTTACAGTTGGGCAAGGCCTGCTATCCTTGTAGCAGGTAAGGGTAGCTACTGGAGGAATGTTTTTATTTCTTCTGTTTCTTCACTTTCATTAATTTTCCTCTTTACTCCCTGTTCCTCTCTTTCATTTATTATCTCTTCTATCTCTTTTCTTCCTTTCTCTGGGAGATGACACAAAATGACCCACAAGGGTTGACGTGTTGTTAAACCCCAACACAATCAATCAATTCTGAAACTTAACGGGTGTTTTAATCATGGTTTAAAGATAGGCATGTGCTTTTTACAGATTCTTGAAGTTATTTTTCTTTCACTTTTTTTCACATTTTTAACTTTTCTTCACGCTTCAGTACTATGAAAGTGCATAATAGTAGGTAATGTGTGAGCGCAACTCCTCCTACAATTTAAGGCCAATCCTTCTTCTACTTCACAAATATTTATTCATGGTCTGAAGATATGCATGTGCTTTTTACAAATCTTGATTTTTTTTTTTTTTTCTGTTTTCTTTTTACTTTTTAGCTCACCTGAGCTGAAAGCTCAAGGTGAGCTTTTGTGATCACTCACCGTCCGTCGTCGTCGTCGTCGTCCGTATGTCCGTCCGTCCATCCGTCCGTCCGTCCACAATCTTTAAACAACATCTCCTCCTAAACCACTGATTGGATTTTGACCAAACTTCACAGGAATGATCCTTGGTTGGTCCTCTTTCAAAGTTGTTCAAATGGTTCCGGTCCGTTGCATATCTAGGTCACAGGAGCTAAAAATAGATTTTTTAACTAAAAACTTAAAAAATCTTCTTGTCAGAAACCACTGGACCGATTTCAATATAATTTTGCAAAAATGTTCCTTTGGTGATCCTCTACCAAGATTGTTCAAGCCATTCGGACTCGTCAAAAATCATGGCCGCCAGGGGGCGGGGCTTATTTTCCATATATATATGTATAGAAAACTTTAAAAATCTTCTTGTCAGAAACCACGGGACAGATTTCAATATAATTTTGCAGAAATGTTCCTTTGGTGATCCTCTACCAAGATTGTTCAAGCCATTTGGATTCGTCAAAAAACATGGCCGCCAGGGGGCGGGGCTTATTTTCCCCATATATCTATATAGAAAACTTTAAAAATCTTCTTGTCCGAAACCACTGGACCGATTTCAATACTATTTTGCAGAAATGTTCCTTTGGTGATCCTCTACCAAGATTGTTCAAGCCATTTGGATTCGTCAAAAAACATGGCCGCCAAGGGGTGGGGCTTATTTTCCCTATATATCTATATAGAAAACTTTAAAAATCTTCTTGTCCGAAACCACTGGACCGATTTCAATATAATTTTGCAGAAATGTTCCTTTGGTGATCCTGTACCAAGATTGTTCAAGACATTTGGATTCGTCAAAAAACATGGCAGCCAGGGGCCAGGGCTTATTTTCCCTATATAATCTATATAGAAAACTTTTAAAAATCTTCTTGTCCGAAACCACTGGACCGATTTCAATGTAATTTTGCAAAAATGTTCCTTTGGTGATCCTCTACCAAGATTGTTCAAGCCATTTGGATTTGTCAAAAAACATGGCCACCAGGGGGCGGGGCTTATTTTCCCTATATATCTATATAGAAAACTTTTAAAAATCTTCTTGTCCAAAACCACTGGACCAATTTCAATATAATTTTGCAGAAATGTTCCTTTGGTGATCCTGTACCAAGATTGTTCAAGACATTTGGATTCGTCAAAAAACATGGCCGCCAGGGGGCGGGGCTTATTTTCCCTATATAATCTATATAGAAAACTTTTAAAAATCTTCTTGTCCAAAACCACTGGACGGATTTCAATATAATTTTGCAAAAATGTTCCTTTGGTGATCCTCTACCAAGATTGTTCAGGCCATTTGGATTTGTCAAAAAACATGGCCACCAGGGGGCGGGGCTTATTTTCCCTATATATCTATATAGAAAACTTTAAAAATCTTCTTGTCCGAAACCACTGGACCAATTTCCATATAATTTTGCAGAAATGTTCCTTTGGTGATCCTGTACCAAGATTGTTCAAGCCATTTGCATTTGTCAAAAAACATGGTCGCCAGGGGGCGGGGCTTATTTTCACTGTATATCTGTATAGAAAACTTTAAAAATCTTCTAGTCAGAAACCACTGGACCGATTTCCATATGATTTTGCAGAAATGTTCCTTTGGTGATCCTGTTGCAAGATTGTTCAAGCCATTTGGATTTGTCAAAAAACATGGCCGCCAGGGGGGGCGGGGCTTATTTTCCTTATATATCTTTATGGAAAACTTTAAAAATCTTCTTGTCAGAAACCACTGGACCGATTTCCATATGATTTTGCAGAAATGTTCCTTTGGTGATCCTGTTGCAAGATTGTTCAAGCCGCCATGATTCGTTAAAAAACATGGCCGCTAGGGGGCGGGGTTAATTTTCCCTATATATCTATATAGAAAACTTTAAAAATCTTCTTGTCATAAACGACTGGACCGATTTCAATATAACTTGGCAGAAATGTTTCCTTAGTGACCCTCTATCAAGATTGTTCAAGCAGACATGATTTGTCAAAAAATATGGCCACTAGGGGGTGTGGGGCTTATTTTCGATATAATTCTATATAGAAAACTTGAAAAAATCTTGTCGTCAGAAACCACAGGACTGATTTCAATATAACTTCGCAGAAATGTTTCCTTGGTGACCCTTTACCAAGATTGTTCAAGCCGTTATGATTTGTCAAAAAACATGGCCGCTAGGGGGCGGAGCTTATTTTCCTATATAATTTATCTATATAGAAAATTTTAATAGTCTTTTCAGAAAGCACTTGACCGATTTCAATGTAACTTTGCAGGAATGTTTCTTATGTAACCCTCTATCAAGATTGTTCAAGCCGTCACGATTCGTCAAAAAACATGGCCGCCAGGAGTCGGGGCTTATTTTCCTTATATATCTATATAGAAAACTTTAAAACTCTTCTTGTTAGAAACCACTGAACCGATTTCATTATAACTGCAGAAATTTTTCCTTGGTGACCCTCTACTAAGATTGTTTAAGTAATCATGATTCGTCAAAAAACATGGCTGCCTGGGGCAGGGCTTATTTTCCCTATATATCTATATATAAAACTTTAAAAATCTTCTTTTCAGAAACCAATGGACCGATTTCAATACAACTTGGCAGGAATGTTTCTTTGGTGACCCTCTACAAAGATTGTTCAGGCCGTCATGATTCATCAAAAATCATGGCCGCTAGGGGGCGGGGCTTATTTTCCCTATATATCTATATAGAAAACTTTAAAAATCTTCTCGTAAGAAATGTAACTTGGCAGGAATGTTGCTTTGGTGACCTTCTACCAAGATTGTTCAAGCCTTCATGATATGTCAAAAACCATGGCCCACAGGGGGCTGGGGCTTATTTTTCATATATATCTGCATAGAAAATTATAAAATTCCTCTTGTCACATACCCCATGACTGATTTCAATATTACTTGGCTGGAATGTTGCTTTGGTGAACCTCTATCAAGATTGTACAAGCAATCATGATTCGTCAAAAAACATGGCTGCCATGGGGTGGGGCTTGTTTTCCCAATATATCTAAATAGAAAACTTTAAAAATCTTCTTGTCAGAAACCACTGAACAGATTTCAATATAACTTGGTAGGAATGTTCCTTTGGTGACCCTCTACCAAGTTTGTTCAAGCTGTCATGATTCGTCAAAAAACATGGCCGTTAGGGCGTAGGGCTTTATAGCTATATAAAACTTTTTAAACCACTGGACCAATTTCAATATAACTTGGCAGAAATGTTCCTTTGGTGACCCTCTTTTAAGATTCAGTTCAGGTCGTCAAGATTTGTAAAAAAACATGGCCAGGGGTGTGGTGGAGGGGGACGGGGGTGGTTAGTGCTATAAAGTTTATACAAAAATCCTAGAGCAGTGAACTTGGCTGAATCTTCATCAGTAAATATGCAAATCTGTTTGGTCAGGTGAGCGATATAGGACCATCATGGTCCTCTTGTTGTTTGGGCATCCTATATATAATATATATATTTTGTTTTTTAAGTGTTGTTCCCATCTAAAATTTTATGATGCTTTAAAAGACTATTGGGCGTGTTATTTTAGGGGTGTTAGTGTATGATAATACATAAAATTCATTTTTGAAGAGGGTATTTCGGTATTGGCTCAGGAAAAAAAAAATTTGCCTGGTTTTTCCTGGGTGCTCTAAAACTGGCAGAAAAATATTTTGGCAAAAAATATTTTTGGGAAACAAATATTTTTTTACGAACACAAAAATATTGGATAAAAACCATTTTGATCACCGTCCGTCGTCGTCGTCGTCATCGTTGTCCGTCTGTCCGTCCACAATATTTAAACAACATCTCCTCCTAAACTACTGATTGGATTTTGACCAAACTTCACAGGAATGATCCTTGGTTGGTCCTCTTTCAAAATTGTTCAAATGGTTCCGGTCCATTGCATATCTGGGTCACAGGAGCTAAAAATAGATATTTTAACTAAAAACTTAAAAAATCTTCTTATCAGAAACCACTGGACCGAATTCAATGTTATTTTGCAGAAATGTTCCTTTGGTGATCCTCTACTAAGATTGTTCAAGCCATTTGGATTCGTCAAAAAACACGGCCGCCAGGGGGCAGGGCTTATTTTTCCCTATATATATATATATAGAAAACTTTAAAAATCTTCTTGTCAGAAAGCACTGGACCGATTTCAATATAATTTTGCAGAAATGTTCCTTTGGTAATCCTCTACCAAGATTGTTCAAGCCATTTGGATTCGTCAAAAAACACGGCCACCAGGGAGCGGAGCTTATTTTCCCTATATATCTATATAGAAGTCTTTCAAAATCTTCTTGTCAGAAACCACTGGACCAATTTCAATATAATTTTGCAGAAATGTTCCTTTGGTGATCCTCTACCAAGATTGTTCAAGCCATTTGGATTTGTCAAAAAACATAGCCACCAGGGGGCGGGGCTTATTTTCCCTGTATATCTGTATAGAAAACTTTAAAAATCTTCTTGTCAGAAACCACTGGACCGATTTCAATATAATTTTGCAGAAATGTTCCTTTGGTGATCCTCTACCAAGATTGTTCAAGCCATTTGGATTCGTCAAAAAACACGGCCACCAGGGAGCGGAGCTTATTTTCCCTATATATCTATATAGAAGTCTTTCAAAATCTTCTTGTCAGAAACCACTGGACCAATTTCAATATAATTTTGCAGAAATGTTCCTTTGGTGATCCTCTACTAAGATTGTTCAAGCCATTTGGATTCGTCAAAAAACACGGCCGCCAGGGGCAGGGGCTTATTTTCCCTATATATCTATATAGAAAACTTTAAAAATCTTCTTGTCAGAAACCACTGGACCGATTTCAATATAATTTTGCAGAAATGTTCCTTTGGTGATCCTCTACCAAGATTGTTCAAGCCATTTGGATTTGTCAAAAATATGGCCGGCAGGGGGCGGGGTTTATTTTCCCTTTATATCTCTATAGAAAACTGTAAAAGTCTTCTTGTCAGAAACCACTGGACCGATTTCAATATGATTTTGCAGAAATGTTCCTTTGGTGATCCTTTACCAAAATTATTCAAGCCATTTGGATTCGTCAAAAAACGTGGCCACCAGGGGGTGGGGCTTATTTTCCCTATATATCTATATAGAAAACTTTAGAAATCTTCTTGTCAGAAACCACTGGACTGATTTCAATATAACACGCCAGGAATGTTTCTTTTGTAACCTTCTACCAATGTTGTTCAACGCTTCATGATTCGTCAAAAAACATAGACGCCAGGGGGCGGGGCTTATTTTCCCTATATATTTATATAGAAAACTTTAAAAATCTTCATGTCAGAAACCACTGGACCGATTTCTATATAACTTGGCAAAAATGTTTCCTTGGTGATCCTCTACCAAGATTGTTGAAGCCGTCATGATTTGTCAAATAAACATGGCCGCAAGGGGGCGGGGCTTATTTTCCCTATATATCTATATAGTAAATTTTAATGATCTTCTTATCAGAAAACACTGGACCGATTTCAGTATAACATTGCAGGAATGTTTCTATTGTAACCCGCTACCAAGATAGTTCAAGTCGTCATGATTCATCAAAAAACATGGCCGCCAGGGGGCGGGGCTATATTTCCTTATATATCTATATATAGTAAACTTTAAAAATCTTCTTGTCAGAAACCACTGGACACGATTTCATTATAACTTGGCAGAAATGTTCCCTTGTTGACCCTCTACCAAGATTGATCAAGTTATCATGATTCATCAAAAAACATAGCCGCCAGGGGGTGGGGCTTATTTTCCCTATATATCTATATAGAAAAGTTTAAAAATCTTCTTGTCAGAAACCACTGGACCGATTTCAATATCACTTGGCAGGAATGTTTCTTTGGTGACCCTCTACAAGATTGTTCAAGCCGTCATGATTCGTCAAAAAACATGGCCCCTAGGGGGCGGGGCATATTTTCTCTATATATCTACATAGAAAACTTTAAAAATCTTCTTGTAAGAAACCGTTGGATCGAGTTCAGTGTAACTTGGCAGGAATGTCGCTTTGGTGACCTTCTACCAAGATTGTTCACGACCTCATGATACGTCAAAAAACATGGCCGCCAGGGGGCGGGGCTTATTTTCCGTATATATCTGTATAGAAAACTTTAAAATTCTTCTTGTCAGAAACCACGTGACTGATTTCAATATTAGTTGGCAGGAATGTTTCCTTGGTGACCTTCTACCAAGATTGTTCAAGCAATCATGATTAGTCAAAAAACATGGCTGCTAGGGGTGGGGCTTATTTTTCCTATATATCTAAATAGAAAACTTTAAAAATCTTCTTGTCAGAAACCACTGAACCGATTCCAATATAACTCGGCAGGAGTGTTCCTATGGTGACCCTCTACCAAGTATGTTCAAGCTGTCAAAAAACATGGCTGTTAGTGGGTGGGGCTTATTTTTCCTATATAGCTATATAAAACATTTTAAAAATCTTTTTGTCAGAAACCACTGGACCGATTTCAATATAACTTTGCAGAATTGTTCCTTTGGTGACCCTCTTTCAAGATTCAGTTCAAACCATCATGATGCTTGAAGAAAACATGGCCACTGGGGAGCAGGGCTATAATAAAATTTATACAAAAATCTTAGAGCAGTGAACTTGACTGAAACTTCAGTAGTAAGTATGCAAAGCTGTTTGCTCAGGTGAGCGATGTAGGACCATCATGGTCCTCTTGTTTCACATTTTAACTTGGACTTTTTCCATGCTTCAGTTCTACGAGTGTGTTTATGTAGTAGGTACCTAGTGAATGCAACTCCTCCTACAGTTTTATACTGTTCCTTCTGAAATTTTACAGGTGTTTTAATCATGGTCTGAAGATATGCATGTGCTTTTTACAGAATCTTAAAATTATTATTTTTATTTTTTTTCCATTTTTTTTTTTTCACTTTTTTTTCACATTTTTAACAGTTTTAACAGACGATTTTCATGCTTCAATACTATGAAAGTGTATATGAAGTAGAAACCTTCTGAGCGCAACTTTTCCCATAGTTTTAAGCCAGTCCTTCTGAAATTTTACAGGTGTCTTACTTGTGGTCTGAGGATATGCATGTGCTCTTGGAGTCTTGAAATTATGCCTTGAAGTTAGTTTGCCAGTACAACTTATAAAGACACTACATGTATCTGCTACTGTGTTTACATGTTTCTATGGTTTGCAGGCGTGATCCATACAGACGTGACCCCTATGATGATCCATACAGAGATCCCTACAGAGATCCTTACAGGGACCCATATTATCCCCCACCACCACCACCACCGCCAAAGAAAGCTGTACCAGCAGATGTTCACATTGTTTGTATGAATGCACAATTAAGGTAGGAAACCAGTCAGTCAGTGTATGTTCACATTGTTTTAATACAAAGTGAAGGTAGGAACCAGTGTTTGTTCACATTCTGTGAACACACCGCTAAAGTAGGGAACCAGTTTGTGTATGTTCACATTGTTTGTATGTAAACACAGTTAATGGAGGGAGTCAGTAAGTGTATGTTCACATTGTTTGTGTAAACACAAGTTATGGTAGGAAGCCAGTAAGTGTATTTTCACATTGTTTGTATGAACATGCAGTTAATGTAGCGGTCGAATCTGTATGTTCACATTGTTTGAACACATTAAGGAAGGAACCAGTGTTTGTTCACATTGTATGAATGCATGGTTAAGGTAGGGGAGCAGTCAGTGTATGTTCACAGTGTATGAACACACAGTTTAGATAGGGAATCGGTTAGCGAGCTATTGTGATCACTCACCGCCCGTCGTCGTTGTCCGTTCGTCCGTTCACAATCTTTAAACAACATCTCGTCCTAAACCACTGATTGAATTTTGACCAAATTTCACAGGAATGATCCTTGGTTGATCCTCTTCCAAAGTTGTTCAAATGGTTCCCGTCCATTGCATATCTAGGTCACAGGAGCTAAAAATAGATTTTTTAACTAAAAAAAAAAATCTTCTCGTCAGAAACCACTAGACCGATTTCAATAAAATTTTGCAGAAATGTTCCTTTGGTGATCCTCTACCAAGATTGTTCAAGCCATTTGGATTCGTCAAAAAACATGGCCGCCAGGGGGCGGGGCTTATATTCCCTATATATCTATATAGAAAACTTTAAAAATCTTCTTGTCAGAAACCACTGGACCAATTTCAATATAATTTTGCAGAAATGTTCCTTTGGTGATCCTCTACCAAGATTGTTCAAGCCATTTGGATTTGTCAAAAAACATAGCCACCAGGGGGCGGGGCTTATTTTCCCTGTATATCTGTATAGAAAACTTTAAAAATCTTCTTGTCAGAAACCACCAGACCGATTTCAATATAATTTTGCAGAAATGTTTCTTTGGTGATCCTTTACCAAGATTGTTCAAGACATTTGGATTCGTCAAAAAACATGGCCGCCAGGGGGCTGGGCTTATTTTCCCTATATATCTATATAGAAATCTTTAAAAATCTTCTTGTCAGAAACCACTAGACCGATTTCAATATAATTTTGCAGAAATGTTCCTTTGGTAATCCTCTATCAAGATTATTCAAGCCAATTGGATTCATCAAAAAACATGGCCGCCAGGGGGCGGGGCTTATTTTCCCTATATATCAATATAGAAATCTTTAAAAATCTTCTTGTCAGAAACCACTGGACGGATTTCAATATAATTTTGCAGAAATATTTCTTTGATGATCCTCTACCAAGATTGTTCAAGCCATTTGGATTCGTCAAAAAACATGGCCGCCAGGGGGCGGTGCTTATTTTCCCTATATAATCTATATAGAAAACTTTAAAAATCTTCTTGTCAGAAACCACTGGACCGATTTCAATATAATTTTGCAGAAATGTTCCTTTGGTAATCCTCTACCAAGATTGTTCAAGCCATTTTGATTCGTCAAAAAACATGGCCACCAGGGGAGCGGGGCTTATTTTCCCTTTACATCTTTATAGAAAACTTTAAAAAATCTTCTTTTCAGTAACACTGGCCCGATTTCTATATAATTTTGCAGAAATGTTCCTTTGGTGATCCTCTACCAAGATTGTTCAAGCCATTTGGATTCGTCAAAAAACATGGCCGCCAGGGGGTGGGGCTTATTTTCCCTATATATCTATATAATGATCGTCTTGTCAGAAACCACTGGACCGATTTCGGTATAACATTGCAGGAATGTTTCTTTTGTAACCCTCTACCAAGATTGTTCAAGTCGTCATGATTTGTCAAAAAAATGTGGCTACCAGGGTGCGGGGCTTAATTTTCCTATATATCTATATAGAAAACTTTAAAATAAAAATCTTCGTCAGAAACCACTGGACTGATTTCATTATAACTTGGCAGAAATGTTTCCTTGTTGACCCTCTACCAAGATTGTTCAAGTTATCATGATTCATCAAAAAACCTGGCCGCCAGGGGGCAGGGCTTATTTTCCTTGTATATCTATATAGAAAAGTTTTAAAAATCTTCTTGTCAGAAACCAATGGACCGATTTCAGTATCACTTGGCAGGAATGTTTCTTTGGTGACCCTCTACCAAGATTGTTCAAGCCGTTATGATTTGTCAAAAAACATGGCCGCTAGGGGGCGGGGCATATTTTATCATATATCTATATAGAAAACTTTAAAAATCTTCTCTTAAGAAACTGTTGGATCAAGTTCAATGTAACTTGGCAGGAATGTTGCTTTGGTGACCTTCTACCAAGATTGTTCACGCCCTTATAATACATAAAAAAACATGGCTTCCAGGGGGCGGGGCTTATTTTTTGTATATATCTGTATAGAAAACTTTAAAATTCTTCGTGTCAGAAACCGCCTATCTGATTTCATTATTACTTGGCAGGAATGTTGCTTTGGTGACCCTCTACCAAGATTGTTCAAGCAATCATGATTCATCAAAAAACATGGCTGCAAGGGGTGGGGATTATTTTCCCTATATATCTAAATAGAAAACTTTAAAAATCTTCTTGTCAGAAACCACTGGACCGATTTCAATATAACTTGGCATGAATGTTCCTATGGTGACCCTCTACCAAGTTTATTCAAGCAGTCATGATTCGTCAAAAAACATGGCCATTAGGGGGTGGGGCTTATTTTCCCTATATAGCTATATGAAACATTTTAAAAATCTTTTTGTCCGAAACCACTGGACCGATTTCAATATGGCAGAATTGTTCCTTTGGTGATCCTCTTTCAAGATTCAGTTCAAGCCATCATGATGCATGAAAAAAAAAACATGGCCACTGGGGAGCAGGGCTATAAAATTTATACAAAAATCTTAGAGCAGTGAACTTGGCTGAAACAGTAAGTGTGCAAAGCTGTTTGCTCAGGTGAGCGATATAGGACCATCATGGTCCTCTTGTTTTTACTTATGGCCCTTTGAAAATTTCAGCATTTTAACCGTGTAAGCAAGATATCTCAAAAACTGTTTAAGCCATTGCCTTGAAACTTGAAGGCTAATAGGGAATGATGAGTAAATGACCTGATTAACTTACAGCAGTTAACTCAGGTGAGCGTTGTGTCCCATGGGCCTCTTGTTGTGGATAATTAGCCTAGGATGTGGGACAGCACTCATCATAAACTCATTTTCAGTAATGGCAAAGCACATTTGAGGACGTTCCAAACTTTCAGGTATAATTTTCATATTTACCAGAAGATTTTGGTTAAATAAGCAATAAATTGCTTCCTACCTGAAGATATATATTTAGTTTTTGTGTTCCTGTCCCTATACCAAAGTTAAATAGTATGTCTCAATGGGATCTCTGACATGACTTTTCTTTAAACAATCCTGGCTTTTATACTGTTCTTTAACAGTTTTGTCACAGCCTCCACTCCTCAACACCATATGTAGAGATTTGTAATACAGAATGACTAAAATGAAAAAGATTTCAGCCACTTCTGTCTTCACCCCTCCTTTTAACAGTGCCATAAACGATTCCCATTTAAATTTTGTCCATGTGATTAAATAGTGAACGGTTATATATTGCCCTGCTTGCAGTGCAGTGCTCTTGTTCTCATTGTCACAAAAATTTCAAAATTAGATCTTAACTTATTTCAGATCTTATGCCGATACAATAGATGCTAGGTTGCGCTTGGCAGCCTTAATATCAGACATTATTGTAATCCCTGAAGATTTGACAGTCCCACAGATGGTAGAAGAGGCGCAGAAAAAGAACTGTTTGTTTGTTATCATCATCAACAGCCAAAATGAGCAGCACAAGTCACTGACACTCAACATTCTGCATGGCACACCACAAGGTAGGAATTTTCATTTTAATGGCTTGTAAACTTTAGAATTTTGATGTGGATGAAAGTCAACTCCTGCTGGAGATTAATATATGGCTAAAAATTGACATCCATTATTGTAACCAGCAGATGACATGACCTTAACAGTGTTGATTGAGCCGTAAATATCCCAACTCCAACATTATTGTAGCCCTTTTACAGGAATCAGGATGTCTAACTAGTTCATGTTTTGGTTAATCCCAACTCCATCTTAGCTCTTATAAGATAAAAATTCCCTTTACCAAATGTAGTCCCCGCCGAGGTGGGCAACATTCTTTCGTAGAGATTGATCATGAAATATTTTCTACGGTCATTCTCTCCCTTCCGCTGATTCAAGAAGGGCAGTTGTCAGTTTCTGGCGAAAGAATGCGCACAATACTGGCCAACCGCATAGAGGACTAAGCCTGCCCAGTAAAGGTGTGGTTAGGTAAATTGACTGCGCTCGACATGACCCCATTGGATTGACTGGACATAAAACCTCAACACAAACAAACAAACCAAATGTAGTCTGGAGACCCCTAAAAGGGTAATTGGCAAACAGTGCAGACCCAGATCAGACGCCGCAGCATGCGGCATCTGATCGGGGTCTGCACTGTTTGCAAACAGTTCAACCATTTTTCTTTATGAATATCTAAATTTCATAGTCTGACATACCTAAAATGGAAATTAGAATCTTCCAGTATATAGTATGGGAGAGCTCATTCAGTCTACAATGGGGACTTGATACACATAGTAAATTTGTGACTTCCTTTTTACTTTCTTGTACACCAAGTCCTTTCAGAAAAGGGGTCTACTCTTTTAAAAGGGAAATGATTTGCTGCCCCTGGGAGCAAATATATTTTCCGTTTGGGTTAACTGTTTTTTTTTAGAACAGCAATAAAACAATTTTAGGCAAGATGCTACCCTGAAAATGTATCCATTTCCCATTAACCCTTAAACTGCCAATCACAACATTTGTCGTCTGCTTTGTCATCTGCTTGTGATTTTAAAAGTCATTTTTGCAAACAGTATGGACCCAGATCAGACTGGGTCCGCACTGTTTGCCTGTATGCAAAAATAGGTTTGAAAAGTTTGCAAGAATTTTCAGCAGACAGCATAAACCGGCGACATTTTCAGATGCTAGCTTTCTTGGCATTTTAAGTGTTAAATACACTAGACAAGAACATTGTGAACTGTTTTTCTTGGATAATTGCAGTAATTTATATAAAAATCTGTCATGTGGACTCTTCTACCACAACTCTTTGAACCAGTCTATTTCCAACAGGAGGGTGTCTGGTTAGTTTATATTATTACTATGTTTTATAGAAATTTCTGTATTAAATGCAAACAGTGTAGACCCTGATCAGACACCTTATTCTGCGGCCTCTGATCTGGGTCTGCGCTGTTTGCCAGTTACTGTTTTGGGATATCCAGACTAATATAGGTTAAGTGCAGCCATAAGTGAGAAGGGACACAATATTGTCATGTTAAGTTGTTTCTCAAATTTGTTTTATTTTCATGTTTCAACAGTGTGGTCCCAGATCAAACTGTCCATTCAGGCAGCACGTTTTAGACACAAAAACCAGTACAGTCAACTCACGTTATCTCAAAGTCCAAGGGACTATCTGAAATACTTCAAGATATCCGACACATCAGATTTGCAGTATTGAGGAAAAAATAAATCGAACAACCACATTTCACAAATCAATGTAATTTGACTCCTGAAATTAGATGAATATTGGAAATATCGTGGAAAAGAGGAGAAAGTGCTCCTAAGAAGCAATTTCTCCTCTTTTCCACAACATTTTGTTAACTGTTGCCAGGTCTCTTGTTAGCTCACCTGAGCTGTGCTCAGGATGAACTATTGTGATCACTTTTCGTCCGTCCGTGCATCCGTCCGTTAACATTTTCAAACGACTTCTCCTCTGAAGCCGCTGAGCCAATTTTGCTCAAATTTCATATGGAGCCTCCTTAGGGTGGGGGAACGAAAAATTGCTAAAATGGTCGCGGTCGATTGACCAAGATGGCCGCCACACCCATATATGGTAAAAACCTTTAAAAATCTTCTACTCCAGAACCGAGAATGCCTTAGGGCTGAACCTTTGCAGGAATCATCAGGGATGGGAGGTCTACCAAAATTGCTAAAAGAATTGTCGTACGTTGACGTTTGACCTTTTTTACAGCAAGGTCAAGTTTGCTTCCCTATGCATTTGTATGGGAAAAACCTTTAAAAATCTTCTTCTCCAAAACCGAGCATGCCTTATGGCTGAATCTTTGCAGATATCTTCGGGAACAGGAGGGCTACCAAAATTGCTGAAATAGTGATCGTACATTGACATTTGACCTTTTTTGTGGTAAGGTCAATTTTGCTTCCTTGTGCATTTGTATGGGAAAAATGTTCAGAATTTCAAACAACTTCTCCCCTGGAGCCTCTGGGCCAATTTTGCTCAAATTTCATATGGAGCCTCCTTAGGTAGGGGGAACAAAAGATTGCTAAAATGGTTATGGGCCGCCATGCCCATACATGGTAAAAACCTTTAAAAATCTTCTTCTCTAGAACCGAGGATGCTTTGGGGCTGAATGTTTGCATAAATCATCAGGGACAGGGGGTCTACCAAAGTTGCTAAAATAATCGTCATACATTGACATTTGACCTTTTTACGGCAAGGTCAAGTTTGCTTCCTTATGCATTTGTATGGGAAAAAACATTTAAAAATCTTATTCTCCAAAACCGAGGATGGCTTGTGGCTGAATCTTTGCATATATCATCTGGAACGGGCGGTCTACCAAAGTTGCTAAAATAATTGTCATACATTAACATTTTAACCTTTTTACGGCGAGTCATGCATTTGTATGGACCCCATACAGTTGTATGGAAAAAATGTTGATAATTTCAAATGACTTTTCCTCTGAAGCCTCATGGCCAGTGTTGCTCAAATTTCATGCGGAGCTTCCGTGGGCAGGAGAATGAAAGATTGCTAAAATGGGTATGGTCCATTGATCAAAATGGCTGCCATGCCCATATATGGTAAAAACCTTTAAAAATCTTCTTCTTTATAGCCAAATAAGCCCTGGGTCCTAATCTTTGCACAAATTATGGGGGACAGGAAAGCTGCCAGAATTGCTAAAATGATGGTTTTATGTTGACGTTTGACCTTTTTACCTCCAAGGTCAAATTTGCGTCCCTATTTGTATGGGCCATATATATTTATATTGAAAGTATCGAAGTGACTTATAGATCAACAGTAGTTAAAATTGTTCTGATTGGAAATCTAAGATGGCCATCATCTGGTTTATATTTATAATATTTCCCTGCCACTGTGCTGTTTACATGTATAAAATCATGATTCTTCAGAAACCACTTAGCCAATTTCCACCAAATTTCACATTGATCCTTTAGTTGAAATGTGATTGATAGTTTATTCAAATGACTCCATTAACTGTCAGGCCCATATATTCTTCTTCAAAACTAAGAACTGCTCAAATGATGATATTTTCATTAGTTGCAATGATAGGATTGGAAAAATGTTGCATAACATCTGCATGTCTGCAGTGGCTATGTCACTCAGGTGAGCGAACCGTGGCCCGTGGGCCTCTTGTTTAAATAGGGAGAAAATTTTCAGTTCGAGATAAGCAGTTATTCGAGATAAGCCAGGTCGAGATAACACGAGCCGACTGTAGTTAAAAAGGCTTGTTCAGATTTTAAGATAAGTGTGTTAAGGAGTAATTGTGTCTGAAAACAGTCTGTTTTTACAACAGACACAGACAATGCATACCTAATGTAGTGACGACATTATCATTTTTTCATCAGTCATCATCATTAATTCAAAACTGCTCATTTCATGCATCATTTCATAATTAATATTCATGGTAGAGAATCATATCAAATCACATGATATTAATGTGTATTGATCTTGAATATATTTTGAATTTGCCATTGTAAACTAGAAGTACTCAATAAAGGTTAGGATTATGTATTTAGAATGCTGTGATTTCTGTTTACACCTTTACTTAAAATTTACAAACCTATCCATATTAAAACTGTAGAATGGAATATGTGACCTGTATGTTTTATATGTTGACCCTCTTAATCACTGTGAAAATAAATAGACGTTGTTAGCTCTTTGCTCCCAACAAACCTAAAATCAAGAGTCCTAACAACATGTGCATGATTAGTAACACATAGCTCTAGGTAAGGGAGGATTTTTCCAACTAAAAAGTATTGATATTTATATCCCTGCAAACACACTTTGTGTGCTGGCAATGTGCTTCTGAGTGCCAGCAACAGGTTTATATGGAGAAGTGGAATAGTATTTATCTGATAACCTTTTCTAGAGCTATGAATTTTACCAATATGTGAAGTGAAAAATTAAAATTGTACAATTTTAAAATCAGTATGAAATCCAAGATGCAAAATAAGTAAATAAGTAAAAACAAAACGTAATTAAACTACTGATGCAAAATTCTGCTAACACATTTTTATAGCAGTTAAAAATTCAGGGCTCCGGAAAAATGGAAAAATAGCCGGTCTGGACCGAAATTAAGAATTCTGGACCGATTTCAAACATCCCAAAACGCTAATAAATAGGTCCAACAGGTTTGTGCCTTGAACCCCATTTTTTCCCCAACCATACAATTTTCACGAATCAATGATGTCTGAAAAATCACAAACGGTCAAGTCTTCCCAAACTGACAACGCCCGCGCACCGTTTAAATGCGATATTATGGTAGTTAAAAGGCTCTAAACGGTCATTTGACATGTATATTGGTGAGACAGATGAATAACGGCAACTTAGCGCAGCACAAATTAATTACATCATTATCCAAATATTGTCAAAAAATCAACATTTCACTGTCCTTTGTGCGGTAAACAAGTGATTAACACGAATCATCTGTAATGGTAGTCTGATAATTAATCCGTTTGTGTGACACGTGTGAATACACTGAGACTGCAAAACATGAGGTGCAGTCTGCATGTCCAAAAGATCAAAAGTCGCTTTACTAAGAGTGATAAAAGAATGCACCGCTTGAACGCATCTGTTTTCTTCCGCTTCTTTTTTGTTTTAATCAACACGGTTTGTCGGTCCCAGATTTGATAAATTAATTCCCAAACCGTGTACGTCTTGATCAGATGTCGCATACAACGGTGTCTGATCTGGGTATTATTGTTTGCTTCTTTTTTTTTTTTTTTTTTTTTTTGTTGACGGCCGTCATACGTGAGTATAAGTCAAGGTAAATTTCATGGTAAAAATAAGTAATGCACCACTTGCGCTAGACAAGATTGGTCAGTGCTTAAAATTTAAGCAGTCTGGTCAAATCTTGAAACATTGAAAATTGTTGAAAATTGCAAAACCGCCCGTGGCGCAGGCCTTTTTTATTAGACCTAATAAGGTCCATGAAAGTCATTTCGTTCTGTCTCTCCTGTTTCCCGCCATCTTCGCGCTTACACAAAACGGGAATCAGTTGTTTATAAATAGTCATCTAGGAAAACCCTGCGGAGGTGGAAGTAACAACAAAATCGTCTTTTTTTTTTCTTTCTTTCTTTTAACATACCTGAATGTATTTATTGATGACGCCAGCTTTGATCATGCTCGTTATACCCAGACTTCCGTGGACTTCCGTCATATAACGGAGTTGAGGTGTATTATTTAAAAGGAGTTATAGGACTGCCAGTTGTCATTAGTTTTTGTGACAGGTGATATTATATTTTTTTTTTGGAAATGGGCTCATTGATGACGTCATCGTCATCGGCTGGACCGATTCAGATTTCAGAATTTCCAGAGCCCTGAGTTAAAATATTTGGAGAGTTTTTGAATTGCATATTTGAATTACATATTTAAACAATCTTGACCCCTTTTTGTTTATTCCTGTATGTTTGTGTTAAATACCTGATGCATAAACAGGTATCTGAAGTGAGTATTGCTGGTTTGTAGACAGTTTATTTTGTGTAAATCGTTGCTTACAGATTAATTTTGTGTTATTTTCAACTGCAAACCTTCTAATGCAAGGGCATAGAATAATCTGAATACAGTGGGAGAAAATACAGTATTGTCAACATACTAAATATAGGCCTGGTCCATTAAAACATGTACAACAAACAAAACAGGCAAACAAACTGTCAAAAAAATTAAAATAAATGTTTAAACTCTATAGAAACGATTCCTTTGCCATAAAATAAAAGCAACAGCTAAATAGTTAAATAAACTACAATAATAAGTGAAAAATAGCAAACTTGTTGTTGATTTGCACTCTGCATTGACTGTGCTGTGCTCTTTTAGCTATAATCGAAATTGATTTTCTGATAAATCAATTTTAAAAGACTTCTGAAAGGGCATGATAAAACATCTGCCTCTAGCAGTAGAATTTGAAATCAATTAAATTTCATATCTGAGTTGCGAGTCATTTACGCGCATAGTGTTTTCCGTGTTCATAATCATTGAATCGTGTTCGTAGTCGTGGAATCGGCATTATTTTGCAGATACCTATCATACAACTCATGGAAGAATATTGCATCCCAGATGCAAAACTAAATGGTCAGCTAGTGGTTGCTTGTTTCAATATAAGATATATGCTTGTACTCAGAGTATTTTATATTGGTTGTTTTATCGATAATGGGAAGCATTTGCTTATTCAATTATAAATAAACCAAGTGATATGTTCTTTAGTTGTTATTTGTTTTTAAGAGTGTAAGATATTAGAAGAGTTCATTCAAGTTCTGGCAATGGTGATGTTAACTAAAATGCGCTTTGTAAACTATTCGGATCTTAAATTCGTGATTGATAACCAGATGCGGTAGTATTTCAAACAAATTATCATTACACCCCAGATACTGATGGTAAAAGTAATGATCCAAGATGCTCTAAAATTTAATAAATCCAATAAGTTCAAATTCAGTGTCCCATGGTTTTCATTGTGAAATCTAGTGCTGATAGTCTCTCATATTTGCTCCGGCTTAGCTGAATTCATACAAGATAGTCCCTCATACTCACTTCGGTGTAGCTGAATTTTGTACTGCTTAATTTCATACTTTCAACACTCATGGCATACTTCTTCACTATTATTGTCTCTTAACATGGTTTTTGTAAATTTTATACTAAGTATCTGACCTTGAACTCGTGGTAGATAACAAACATGGCTACTATAGTTTATCAACACTAATGTGTCATTCCACCTTGAATGCTGGTCAGATGATTACTGGTGCCAAAGAAGACAAAGAAAACAGCATATCTAAAACTTGTGAATGGGTTTACAGGAGCAATGTTGAAATGGTCTTTAGTAGTCGTATACCAATTATATGTTTTAAGCTTACAGCTCTATTATTTCCAAGGGGAAACTGCTTAATGGTTAAATGTCGTCTCCTAAACCAATATGTCGCAGTACTTTTCACCAACATGTTTTATCACAATTTGGAGTACAATTTACTACACTGTATTAAAAAGAATCAACATACATTAAAAGCATTGATAAAGTACATGTAAAATGGACAATGACTTTCATGTGTGTATTTAATGTGTCTAACAACCTAGGGTATGTGAAGCAACTAATAAGTCATAATTTAAACTATCTATCTAATTTGAAAATTTACTCGGAGGCAAAAGAAAGTATACATTTTTTGAGTGCTTTTATGTTTATTAATTTTTCACCGTACAGGTCCAAAATTACGCAGAATATATTTCTACTGAAGGTACAATCATGTGGTATACTAGAATTACTGAATGAAATGCTTGACTAGTGGCACTGTACATACATGATGATTTTATGCTTTCAGTATATGTGTCGTGTTGGATAATTCGGTTTTGCTACTTGGGTTTTATTTACATGATTTCAGACGCAGAAAAAATATACCATTGGGATAATACAGACTGGCCGCTCAAAACTATTAGTGGCTCACTTAATGCAATGCTCTAGTCAAGATTGATTGGCAATGGAAGTGTTAGTAGATATGTGAATGTCAAAAAATCGACATCTAAATAAAGTGTCACTAGTCAAGCATATCATTCACTGTACCATATTACTGTACCTGCTGTAAAAATAATTATGCATAATTTTGGACATAAGCGGAAAAAATAATAATATATAGGCATTAAAGTAAATGCATTCTTTTGCCATTGAGTATATAATTGCTGTTGGATTTTGTTAGAAAAGTGATCAATAAATGCTTTTGTACAGAAATGGTAATTTAAATTAATTCTGAAAACTATATGGTTGTTATAAAAAGTTATTTCTAAACAAGATCTATTCTGTAAATTAATGATAACAATGAAAACAACAATTTGATATAACAAGGTGGTGAAACACATGACCAGCAGTTTGGTCACAGCTCACAGCCATGATGACAACACTTAGGCACTTCATCAAAGTTGAATTATCTTTTCTGAAAAGACTGATTTTGACAGAATCTCCCACAGGGTTTTTGAGTGTGTTCATTGGTCTCAAGGGTCATTCTTTTTAGAATCTATATGATTGTTGTGTTGCATAAAAGTTTAATTTGCATTGGTGTGCTTTGCATGCCAGCTTTACTAGACCTGTCCAAAGTCACCAAAGCTCCTGTAATCTTTTCTTAAGTGTGACTGTGACTGGTTGAGGCTTTTCAGCTTACCTGAACCAAAATGCCAGGTCGCAATATTATGATCAGATAAACAGTTTCTGAAAGATATGTTATTAAACAACTGAACAAATTTACAGTATTGTTAGAAAGAAGAAAGCAATTTTTTTTCTGGCAACATAACAACCAGTAGGTTAGATAGACTTATAATGGGCTAAACTGCTCAAGTTGTTTGGTATTAAATAACAGTGTTTCTAGGCAGTTATGACGCACCCGCCCCCCTCTCCCCCCCCCCCATCCTCTTCCTCTCCGCCGCCCCCACCCCCGCGCCCCCACCACACACACACACTTATGGGGAGGGGGATATATAGTTTGTGGTATGGGATGAGGGGGACATATTGTTTGTGATGCAGATCCCGTTGGCGTTGGCATGACAATTTCTTGTCTGCCCAGTATCTTGTGAACCAGTGGTTGGATTCTTTCCAAATTTTCATGGATAATATATCTCTAAAAGTGCTTAAGTGATTGGAATGAAACTGGGGAGAGTATTCATTCTATGCGCAGCCACTGAAGTTGTGTTTTCTGTTGTCTCATACACCATTGGATTTATTGCTACCAAATTTGCTATATGTTTTATTAGTATTGTTTTATTTCTCTTTTAATATGGCCTTATTATTGATATAAATTGTGATCTTGCGTTGCTCATGAGTTTTACCATCTTAAGGCAAGGATATTATTGAAAAAATGAACTTCATTTTTTGTATGATTTTAAACTCAATACACATGAATTATTTCAAAACGCACAAAAAAAAAAAAAAAAAGTAAATACAGACAAGAAAAAATACTATACAGTTATAATTTTCTTCTTAACACAAACTCTCGAGAAATCACGCTGCTTTACAGTAATTATCTTTGTGTGACTAGAACATCACTTCAATCGAATACGCTGAATACATTACACGTTTCTTGATATGAAGATAAAATGGAATTTTTAAGCTTGTTTTTGTGGAAGAGTGTATAGCTGAACTGTAATCTTGTCACATCTGTTATAATGTTGGTAAGTTTGAACTTTTCCCAAATTTCTACTATACAGAACTTGATATTTTGGCAGGATTTTCTTTGATTATCATTATTAATTTTGTTTCCAAAACAAAGGTCAAGCATTTTTCCTAATTTGGGAAGGTTTCCATTTAAAGTCAGCATTTATTTGGTTGGTCGTTGATACAAATTTTGTTATTTAATACACAACAGTGAAAACACACACACACACACACGCATACACACACACACACACATACACACACACAGAGGCATTGTATATGGGCTTCAGATAATTTGAAAATCTAAGGTGTCACTATTTTTTGTTTTCTTTCTTTTCATAAAAAATGTATGTTTTGGGACCTCATTAGACTGTCTATGTCTAATTAAGGTCTTACAACATGTATTAACTAGCTATTTTTTGGCGAGAAGAAAACAAAATATTTGTCAGAACAATACTTATCTAGAGTTTATATACCTACTTCAGCCTTAGTAAAATATATTAAAATTTCAAGCTTATACAAGAGAAAATATCTTCTCTGCTTTAAGTATAAACAACTTGGAACAGTTTTGTCCATTTGACTTCTTTATGCATCTTACGACAAGATGTATTCCTTTTTTCTACAGAACACAGAAACATGCCTCTGGACGATGCTCTTGATCTTGTGGTCAGCAGCTTTGAGTCATATATTCAGTCGCAGAGAGAGAAAGCTGCTGGGCCATCTGCAGCTGCCCCTGCTGCCCCCGCTACCAGGGGAGCCCCTCCGCCATTCGTTCCGCCATCCTCGGATGTTTCGTATCTCCTTAATCTGTTGGCCGATAACCGTCAGTTAACTATTGAAGAAATAGAAAAGGTTCTAGAATATTTACAAGATCGTAAGAATAAAATGATGATTGCGGAAGGAAGACAGCCCACTCCAGCAGTTAACAGTAAGTACTATTCATAGTATATATTCTAACAGTAAAACACAATATAGCAAAAAGTGTACAATACAATATAGGAAGAAGTTTTTCCGCCACCCCACCCCTCCTCCGCACACACATACACTCACATCTACCCAGCTAGCATTCTACGTAAATCTACATCGGGCCGTCATCGGCCCGTCAGCTACCCTGACGGGCCGATGACGGCCCGATATAGATTTACGTAGAATGCTGACTGGGTATACTGCAGCTGCACATTTGGTAGAGTCATCAGTTTGTGAGCCAGAGGTCATGGGTTTGAGCTGCAGCCAAGGAACACAGAACACTTTAAAAATGGGTGTGGCTTCATTTTAAAGTGATGCTCAGAATTAGAAAGTAGATCTAGGACAGTGTCTAATGTCAGAATAATGCTTATGGCTGGAATACGATGCTTTGTATACCCCTGCCATTCGAAGAATGGTGGAAAGGGCATATAGTGTTAAACCTGTCCAGCCATTAGCCTGAGATGGCGTTATCAATTTGCGTTTAAATTTTCTTAATTGATCATAACTACTACAGCTTTTCATTTAAAGCTTTCATATTTGGTCAACACCTTCGCTTGGGTAAAGGCTTACCATTGCTTAGTCATCACCCTCGGTTTGACTATTTATTTACATACTTAATGCAGGTTGGAGTTAGCAGTTTGCATTTAAGTTTTCTTAATTGTTATGACTACTAAATCTTTTCAGTTACAACTTTCATATTTGGCCAATTACTTGGTGCAAAGCCTTTCCATCGCATATTCCCCACCACTCAGTTTGACCTTTTAGGTACTGGTAGGTCAAGGTCATAGTTAGCAATTTGCGTTAAGAATTTGTAATTAATTATAACTAATACATCTTTTCAGTTACAGCTTTCATGTTTGGTCATCTTCCTTTCAGTAAGGCAATTCCATTGCCATCCATAGGGTAAAGGCTTTCCATTGCTTAGTCCTCACCCTTGGTTTAACTATTCATTTAAGGTCATACTTAATATAGGTTGGCTTTAGCAAGGACCTCCGACAGTAACATAGGCAATCTGCCTATTTTTTGCTGGTTATCCCCATGATTTCTGCATTCAATTATATTTGGTATTTTTAGGGAGGCACAGGTTCTATAAAGAAGCAGAAGCAGTCAAGTTGTAAATCTGTGTCTTACAGAAGCTGTATTTTTTTTTTTTTTTTTTTATTTTGGATGGAGGGGTAACATTTTTAGAAAAAGACAGTTGATCCAGATTTGGATTTTATTTCATTTAGGTGAATTTTTATGCCTATCCTTATAAAATGCACGCTTATATTTGGGTATATAGCCAATTATTTGACTACAGCTGATGGTGTAAATTTACATTTTCCACAGAAAAGTAAAAAAACTTGTACCATACATTTAACATACTCTTTAGCAGTGCTAGCATTTATTGTTCAGTGATCCCATATGTAACCAGGTGCTTTAGGTAAGCTTGTTATCCTAGTGATAAATATCAGTGTGTTGTACCATTTTTATACAAATTGGTAAGTTTTGGAATCTCATTATGTCTACAAGAACCAAGGTTATTTTTGTCACAGCAGAATAAGAAATAAAAATACATCTGTCTACTTAACGAACCCTATTGTGTATCCCACATCTACTTGTAGGTTTCACTTCATTGGCTATATATACAATATATGCACAAGCATCTTGATCATACAGTTGCCTTCCAGTTGTACATTACTGACTCAGGTTTTAAATCCTATGGGTACTGAATGGAGGCTGCATTTCTGCAATAGATGTCAGGCACATGGCCAGTTATATGGACCAGTTACATTGTAGTGTTTATTAACATGAATATGCCAGGACATAACAGTTCAGATAGTTCCGTTTATAACAGTTGTACTTCTTTCTATGCACTGAGAATAACAAAATAGGGATTTTTTGTCTCCAGGGCATCATCCTCCCTTGCCCCCCCCCCCCCCACCCCCACCCCACTCCACCCCATCCCAACCTTGCCTCAGGTAGCCACTTACATATATTGAGTAAAATATACATATACAAATGTCTGCAAAGGATTAACTGAGGTACAGGGGGAACAGTACTTTATAAAAACTTTTCCATTTTCCATATATTTCAATAGCAAAAATGGACAGTTTTACCCAAATTTAGGATTTCATTTGGGAAAAACGTTTTCATAACATTAATGATGAATCTTTAGAGGCCCTCTGCAATGAAAATTGTGCAATTTACTGGAACTTTATTTTCAATCATTTTGTAGGCAAATGGTCAGTTAAAAATTCTAATGATGTTCTCAATAAATTTAAATCTAAAAACTTTCAGGCTTCTAAATTGTCTACATATGATTTTTCTACACTGTATACTACGTTACCTCATCATCTTATAAATGATAAACTTATTGATTTAATTAACCGAACGTTTATTCGGGAGAATACCCAATATTTGGCTTGCAACGAAGAATGTGCTTTTTTCACTTCTGATGTATATAATAATCACAATTTATGGTCATGGTCATTTATGGTGATGCCCTTGTTTATCTTTTGGATAATATTTTTATTACATTTGGAACTAAACTTTATAGACAAACAATTGATATTCCCATGGGAACTAATTGTGCTCCTCTTGTTGCAGATTTGTTTCTTTTTTGTTATGAGAGAGATTTCATGAAGTCTCTCTCACGTGAAAATCAGGCTGACATTATTGAGGCTTTTAATTCAACTTCAAGATACCTCGACGATTTATTAAATATTGACAATATTTTGACCAAATGGTGGACCGGATATACCCTACAGAACTCCAATTAAATAGAGCAAATTCTTCTGATACCGAGGCACCTTTTTTGGATTTGAATCTATGTATATCTAATGGTACAGTTTCCACCAAAATTTATGATAAACAGGACGATTTTGATTTTGATATAGTCAATTTCCCTTTTCTGGATGGCGATGTCCCCTGGCATACCTCATATGGGTTATACATATCTCAACTTATAGGATTCGCCAGAGCTTCTTCAAATCTTAATGACTTTAACTACCGTAATAAACCCCTTACTGCCAAACTTCTTAGGCAGGGCTATCTTTATTTTAAACTTCGTAAGGCGTTTTCGAAATTTTATCGCAGACACAGTGCCTTGTAAGAAAAATATAGCGTCAGTCTGAAAACACTTCTGCAACAAGGTATATCGGAATCCGAATTTTACGGTGACTTAGTGGACAGATTTAGAAAAATTGTAGGTAAATCTAACTTTTCGGAGCAATTCAGAAAACTTACTAACCGTTATAAAAGAATTGGCTATAGCCTGGATATTATGCGGCAGACTGCATGCCTAGTTGTCAACCCAATCATTGTTGATGGCTATGCTTCACTCTTTAATTGCACAACGGCAGTTCGGGCCTCAGACTCAATGACGGCCTCTTCGTAAAACTTTAACCAGTGGGTTGGGGCTTGACGATATGTCTTTGGCTTGGCCCACCGTGGTTCAACTATTGGTTTTCATTTACTCTGGCATACAGTAGAATTAGCCATGAGTACTCGTCTTTGTTTATTATAGTGATTAATTTGATTTTTATGTTTTCGCTTTGATGCATTGACTGAGTTGGGAGCCTTTATGCGAACCGAAGTTTTATGTATTAAGAGTAGCATCGGGACCCAGGGTGAAGTTAGCTAGCTGTAAAAGTGCTTTAAACCCCCCGGTGGTTTGCTCTACCGACCATTCTAAGGCGATGGTCCCGGTGTTAGTCTTAGTCCTTGTTGCTTTGTGGTTTATTCTACGATGCGGTTTGTTGTATGTCTTTCCGTGTGTCATTTTGTTCTTGTGTTTTTCAGTCCTTTTAGTGTTGTGATTACCTCGCTTGGGGAAGAGAGAGCTAATCTTAGTGCTTTTAGTACGTTTGTTCGGTTTGTGCTCGTTTAGATTTGTCGGTTTCCTCTTCCTCTTGGGGTCTGGGAAGGGCTGCAGTTTGTGATTGTGGCACTCCCTGGACTTTACTCTTTCTTTTTTTTTTTTTTTTTTTACATTGCTACTGTCAGAGGTCATTGGGTGTTACCCCTGTTTGTCCCTCAGTCTGTCCGTCTCTGTCCGTGTCAGAGATGGCATAAGCAATTTGACTTTAAGTTTTCTTAATTGATCATAACTACTACATCTTTTTATGCCTCAGCCATTCGAAGAAAGGTGAAAAGGGCATATAGTTACCCCCGTCCATCCGTCCGTCTCCATCGCGTCCTGCATTAGCAATTTGCATTTAAGTTTTTCATGCAAGGGGCATCCGTGTCCTTTGGACACATTTCTAGTTTTCTTTGGAGATATATTTCAGCAAAGCATACCCAGACATGTGTGGTAGGGTGGTGGTAATGCCTGTTTACTTGCATGATAGTATTCTGTTTCTGCACTGTCATTCACTGTCTTCATTCTCATCTGTTTCTTTCTTTCCTTTCCTTTACTAGTTCTCCTCCCTTTCTCTATGACATGATACAAAAATGACCCATAATGGTTGATGTGTCATTAAGAACTAGTACAAACCAGAAACAGACATTGGTAGGGCAGATTTTTAAAGTGACACTGTTCTCACCTACCCCACTTATGTCAACACAAAAAATACTCATTCAAATGAAAAAAGAGACACTAATCAAATTATTTTTTCCACACATTTTGGATTAAAAAAAATGGCTGGAATGGTGTTATTGCCCATCCATCTGTCTCTGTATTTGTTATGACACTATCACTTTCTAGACCTTCAGGGCTACAAACTTTAAACCTGGATATACCATTAGGATGCACAAGTAGAGATGTGCATAGGCTTATAGATGTTTGGTCCAACTCATGGAGTAAAATTGGTGTGTTGTATGTCAAAAATTACATTTTTAGAACTGGTCATGTGTCATATCAAGTTGAATGGGATGAAAAGTATAATGTTTTTTCAACTTGGGCTGGTTGGACGAGGTCTGTTGGGAGTGATGGACCCAAAATAAACTTTTTTATAAAGTGGTATGAGGATCAGATGGTTTCATAGTAAGTTCTTCTTGGAATAGGGTGCAGTGGAATCTTTGGGAGGTCATATTTCATCTTTTTCAGAAAATGATCCAGTCAAGAATAGCACAAATTTCACTGAAATGTTTGCACTGCCTGGTTGAATTGGAGGGATTGCAATAGCATTTTGTCAAGTGCGCCATCTCATGCTTATTTTGTGGCATTTTTAGCATGGTATCCAGTCTGATTTACAAAAGGAAAGTTACTAGACATTAAATAAACTGAAAGAGGGTTCCTTTGGTAGTATGAGCTCAAGAGTCCCAAAGAACAAGAACGTTTTTGTAATATCAGCATTATCTCAGAGTTTGGGGTGATGTTTTACAACTTCCAGTGAACCAGAATAAAAAATATCTAGAAAGGGTGTGTGTGTTTGTGGGGTGTGTGTGTGTGTGTGTGGGGGGGGGGGGGGGTCCTTTGGAATTGGGTAACAAAATAAAAGATAGAAAATAGCAGTCTTGCTTACTAAACTGGCCTAGAAATCTTCCTTACTACAGCTAAGTATTCATATTTATGGGTGTGTTCATTGCCCAAAAGGGTCATGCCTTTTTAGAATCTGTTTATATACAGTGAGTGAGTGCTCTTGTCATGTGATTACTGTAAAACATGTATGTGTAATTCATCAAACTGAAGAACAGAGAAAGTTAAACCAAACATTCTAATGAGAAATGTCCCTTATGGGTAATGAACACACACACAAAACAAAAACAGCTAAGGTGTAAAAGTTTCCTGGGTTAGACAAGCTAATTACAGCCAATTAGGTTTCAGTGACCCTTACATAATTTTCAAAAATCCCATAATGGACTCAATGATTACAAATGACCAGAAAATATATACCGGTGCTTCATGTAGTCAAATACAAAACCCAAAAATCTCTGTAGACAGTAAAAATTTACTTCAAGAGATTAATGTAAATTGTGGGCAGTGTAGGCAGGGCTGATTATTGTTGTGTATTTCTCTCTTTGTACACATTTATCATTGGAAGTTGTTTAGATCCAGTTGAAATGGTGGCTACAGGAGCCTGTCAATTCTTATAGTGCAAGTCTGTAAAAATTGCTGATTAGAAATAAACAAGTCAGCATAACTGAGCTTTAATACATATATCATATGTCTGAGAGACTCAGGACAAAATCATAAAACATAATGGTCAACAGTAATTGTGATATTTGATTGTGAATTTCAAGATATATTCCACTGACTAACATGGAATACCACCTTCTGTTTAATTGTAAATAGAAACATCAGACACAGCAGGAAATGAGGAGTTAATGCAGTCTGAAATTACACATTCTTAGTCCTTACTGCATGTGCAGATCTGCAAAAATGATGTATATCCTTTAGGTTGAGAAAGGGATTTCCATTCTACGGGTAGCAAACTACGTCAGTCAGGAGTTATTGGCTTTGTTAAGAAAACACCAGCCAGTGTGGCTCTAATTATATAGGTGGAGAAAAAAAGTAGTTTTTTTTTTTGTTATCCCTACGCTTTTGAAAAAAAGCAATGGGGATATTATGAATGCCTCTATTCATCCGTCCATCTGTCTGACCATATATCTGTCCATAGGGACGTAGTATACTCAGCTAGTCTTATTCCATGCTCTTGATACAGCTTGGTTCTATTTCTTTAAAAAATTGCTTGTCCATTATAGGAATTCTTTTGTTTGTTAAAACATTTTTGCTTGTATCACTATAAGTACCCATTATGTTTTTCATATATTCTCTCTGGTATACAATCAGTTGTACTTTGTGTTTGCATCTGCTAACGAAATTTGAGAATTCATTATTTATATTTTAAGTGGTTCACTATCTCGGTCACTTTTCTACCTTTAATTATTTAAAAGACCAATATCTATTGTCATAACTATTTTATATGCCACGGCATGATACGTGTAATACTATTGCCATAAGTTTCTCTGCTGGATGTGTTTTGTCCGTCCATCTCTAAAAATGTCATTGCGGTATAGTCATTGTTGCCTATAATTCTTGGCATTGCATATACGTAATGTGAAAAGTTTTCTTAGTGTCTGTGCATCAGTGTGATTCAACCTTTTGTTTATTTTTAGACACAGCAAGAGCACCCCCAGCACCAGTTGCAAACCCAACTCCAGCTGCTGCAGGAGATACAACAACATCAAATACTACATTCCTGCAGCAACAACAGCAGGAACTCCAAGCAAAAATCTTATCTATCTTGAATGGATCTAGCACAGCCACTACTCCCACACAAGGAGTTCAAGGAGTCCAAGCCCAAAGTTCTGTCTGGGGTGGTGGTGCAACTGCAGTAGCTGCACCAAGAGGAGGTGCGACATCTCAACAGTCGGGTACAGGTGGAAACCCATTAATCAATTTTGATAACCCAAATGTTCAGAAAGCCCTTGATAATTTGATACAGAGTGGGCCAAACCTGCTGAAGAACATACCTGCATCATCTGCACAGACAAGGCCTGGATATAATTCTGCCCCAGGTGCATCTGCAGCATCAAGAGGTTCACTTCAACAGCAGAGCCCAGCTTCTACACAACAAGGGTATGGAATGGGTTCTCAAGGTTACCAACAGCAAGGAGTTGGAGTGCCCAGGATGGGTTTTGGTGCACAGCAACAGAGTGGTGGACCAATGACAGCTAGGACACCCCAGCAATCAATAAGGCCGAGATATTGATGGGGAAGTCAATGTCCATTACTGAGAGTAAAATTGTAAAGCTTGTAAATGAGCCAGCACACGACTTAACCTACAATAAGAACAGTTTGACCAGCAAAGACTCAAATCAGCCTGTACATCCGCCCAGTATGGCAAGGGTTCTTGTTCATTCCTTTTTGGATAGACTGGAGGCTGTAGAAGGCATGTGCAATCAGCTATGACTGATCAGACTGCACCAATAGGCAGGCAGATCTGAGTTTGTTGCAGGCCTTGGGTGGCTTGGTTGGATGCGTTTCCAACTGGTGATTAGGAGGTTGCCAGGATCCCACCCCACCCCCCAGTTGACAACATTCTTTCGTGGAAGTCAGTCATTAATTATTTCTATAATACTGGTCAACCGCTTAGAGGACTAAGCCTGCCCAGTAAATGTGTGGTTAGCTAAACTGACAGCGCTTGACATGACCCCATTGGGTTGACTGGGCCATAAAACCTCAACACAAACAAATAATTATTTCTATGGTCATTCTCTCTGCTGATTCAAGAAGGGCAGTTGTCAGCAAAAAAATGTGCACAATATTGGTTAACTACTTAGAGGACTAAGGCTGCCCAGTAAAAGTGTGGTTAGGTAAACTGACCGCGCTCGACATGACCCCACTGGGTTGACTGGGCACAAACAAATAAATATCGGAGTCTTCACTGGTGGCACAAGCCTTATTGTAGCTTTTGCTTTTGTCATGTGCTGGCTCAATTGATTTTAGAAAATCATCAGTGTTCATATTACTCATTTCTTAAATCTAGTTGATCATCACAATCATCGTCATATTGCCTACCAGAAAACAGAAATTTTGATACTGATCGGCAAAGAGAAATGCTGAAATCTTATTGAATTATGTTACTCTTGAATGGGTTGTTCACTATTAATAAATAAATAGATGAAAGGTTTTGTGTATGCCTAATTCAAATTCAGTACAGTTTTCTGTCTCCATGTGTTCAAGGCGAGCATAAGTTGGATGAAATTAGTTTTCATTACACTAGTTGTCAAGACCAGACGGTAGATAAAAGTAGCATTTTGAAGTCTTAAGAAGGCTACTTGGCCCCACCAATCTGAATCAGAACGGGTCTGAGTGGATTATTTTGTGGTGCACCCATCCGGGGATCTGGATGTTTAGGATTTGATCCCCAGCTAAGTCATACCGAGACTTTTTAAAAGTGGTACAAGCTATTCTTTTGCTTGGCACTCTACATTAGGAAGCTGAGAGACCACTGTCTGTAATGTAACTGTTGGTACTCTCACATCAGTTTGTCTGGGCAAGATACTGTAGTATGGAGGCACAGTAAAAGGGTATCAGTACTCATCATTACATCCAGATATGTAAAACTGACTGAAAAAATGTTGACAGGACTTATGTTTGTCATTTCTGGTTCCCACAAATAAGGAGGTAATACCTCAGCATGATAAATATTGTTTACCCAGATATTAAACCTCAACTCGGGTACTTTTATTTCCCTTAATTAAATGGCTTCAGATGATCAGAAAAAAAAAGTTGTAAGCTTAAGTGTTTTTCATTAGTAAGAGCTGGCCTCTGTGGCTCAGTTGGATGGTTCGAACCCCGCCGAGGTCGGCAACATTCTTTTGTGGAGATTGATCGTGAAATATTTTCTAGTCATTCTCTCCCTTCCGCTGATTCAAGAAGAGCAGTTGTCAGTTTCTGGCTAAAGAATGTGCACAATACTGGTTAACCCCTGATAGGACTAAGCCTGCCCAGTAAACGTGTGGTTAGGTAAATTTACTGCGCTCGACATGACCCCATTGGGTTGAATGGGCCTTAAAACCTCAACACAAACAAATTTTCATTTGTAAGAAGTTTTTATTTGACTAATTTGACATATGTAGTAATTGTACTGTGGCAGTATCAAACATTTCCATGTCTAGAGCTTTCTTATCGCATTTGGCTCTGCATTGTTGCATTTGGCTCTGAATCCAGTTCAGGACCCGATGACTGAGTTTTGAGATCCAGTATCGGATTCAGATAATCTAGGCAGACTCCAATATTCTGTCAATAGGCAAAATCACATATATTGTAAGTTTTATTTAAGTTAAGCTTACATTTAAAATCTTCAAAGTCCAGATATTCACTTTGTAATTTTGGTTGTCTGAACAGAAGGTTTATGGAAATTGTTTACTCAGTGCAGAGCTAGTCTAAAATCATATCAGAAGCAACCGTGGTTCTTTCTAAATTAACTGATTGCTAATAGTTTGAAAGAAAATAGAAAATTGTGGTTTCTTGTAAGTGTTCATTATTGGAAACAAAAGTCGAGATTTTGACAAGTGCATATTAGGAGCAGACAGTAAAGAAATCTGTAATGCATTATGAGGATTAGTTTGAGTCCTGAAACTTCCTTTGCATATATATATAATTTTCTGTATATCAGTGATAGCTGCAACTGTAAATTAAATGTTGTAATCAGGACTTGAGGAATTTAAGGGAAATGGAAATTCTAAATTGATTTTGTCCCTTTCTGATAAGGAGTCTACTATAAAAGGAAAGAAATTGTTCCATTTGGGAGAAAATTCTGTACTTGTAGAGTAAACCCCAGTTTCAGGAGGGCTTGGCGTGCAGGAAAGCAAACAGAAAGTCACTGGACTAGAGTAACCTTGTAAAAGATGGCAGACAATCATCAGGGGTATCCATTTCCCTTAAATCATTTATTTGCTGAAATCTTTTTTTATTTATTTATTTATTTCCCCAATTAATTCCATTTGATCGTATCCATTAGAGCTATTACTTCAAGAAGATTTCAAAAAGTGGGATTAATCTATTTTAGTCTGGAAATCCTTAAAAGGGTAAGTGGCAAACAGTGCAGACGTGGATCAAACGTTGCAGAACGCTGCCTCTGATCAGGGTTTCCTCTGTTTGCAAATAGTTCAGTCATTTTTCTTTAGGAATATCTAAATCACATAGCCTGATACATACCTAGAACTATAATTAGAATCTTCCAATAAATAGTATGGGATGAGTGCATTCAGTCTACAATGGGTTAAACAGGTTTTTTGGTGTTGAAAAAATCAAGGTACTACAATGAGTACTTTTCCTACAGTGTGGGTGACTCCTGACTTTGGATTACAAGATTTGAGTTCGAATCCTTCTGCTAATGACTGTACAGCTCTTCAGTGCACAGAGCCTTACATTATCTGCCCTTTGTCATCTTAATATGACTTGAATAATGTTAAAAGAGATATAAAAAACATTAAATCACCAACTTCAACATCCTTATGAAGTTTGTAGTTAGGGGAATATTTCAAAATAAAATATTTTACACCAAGGCATGTTACTGGTAAACATTCTGATAGTCAATCAGCTCTTATGAGGTGGTAATATGTTATGATGCAGAAGTCGCAAAACCTGTCCTGCAGGATCACCAAAACTACCATTTGAGTCATGTAAAGCGGAAATGTTTGTTTGCAGCACATGCAGGTAGTGGATTCTCCAGTTATCCTGCTTATCTGGACTGACGTTATCCACTTAGTCTGTTGATACCATTTACCATGTTTTAGCAGACAGTAAACACCTTGATAGGACTATGTGCATGCAGGATACCCTGAATCTGCACATTTCACACATCCTCAATTGGATCTCTTCACTTAACATGGCCCATTTTATTTCTGTAATCTGACATCGAGTCCTAATGTGTATGAATGTCTTGAAACTGCCAAGAGTTGTATAATTCAAGTGATGCGCATCATTTTCATGATAAAATTGATCTGGTAAAAAGAAAAGTTTTTAAGCAATAGTTCAGCTGTTCCGATTTATATTTGTTTTATCAGTACTGTTGATTGCTTCTTCGTAATTGGCATTTGAGTAGTAACATGTGAAAATGCACCCATAACATCACGAAAACATGCCTATATAATTTTGACCCCCTTAAACCCCACTTTTATATAGTAAAACTGGTGTTTATAGGGGTATACCTTATTTTTCTTATTTCTGCTCAAAAACATAGATGTGGGTACTCGTTGGAACCGCCTCGGTGAGGCGGTTCTAACGAGTACCCACAATCTATGTTTTGAGCAGAAATATGAAAACTACCAGAATTGTTCATCTGAAAGTTTTTATTTTTTTGGTGGTAAATTTCTCAATATATTTGAATAGGCGTGTTTTCGTAATGACGCGCCCAGCGAAGACTTGGATCAGTTGACAGTCTGATCAGAGCGTTTGCTGTCCACCTGAAAAACGGAATCCTTTGCCAGGGCTCTAGTATAGAATGTTCAGATATGTTTTTTTTTTTTTCTAATTTCTTTACTTACGGAAGTATATGTTGTGGGTATCATTAGGAGTGCTTCAATGAGGCTTTCTAATGAGTACGACTGACGAGTACCCACAACAGGTTTTTGTGGAAAAATAAGGAAATCAAATAAAGTTTTTGGTTGAAAAAAAGCACCTTATGTAGAGTACAACTTTGCTATAAAGAGAAAAGGAGACAGATCATACTGCACATGCTGAACCGAGTTCACAAAGGCTCGTGTTTGGGCACATGTGTTTATCATTACGAAAACATCCCTATTCAAATATATTGAAAATTTTACCACCAAAAAATGAAAATTTTCAGATAAAAAGTTTTGATATTTTTCATATTTCTGCTCAAAACATAGATTGTTGGTACCCGTTAGAACCGCCTCGCCGAGGAGGTTCTAACGAGTACCCACAATCTATGTTTTTGAGCAGAAATAAGAAAAATAATGTATACCCCTGTAAACCCCAGTTTTACTCTATAAAAGTGGGGTTTAAGGGGTCAAAATTATATAGGCGTGTTTCCGTGATGTGTTTGGGCACATGTTTTTATGTACATTTTCTCACTTTACGGCTCAATTTTAATTTGTAAAAATAGAATTATGATAAAAAAAACTGTTACTTTTGTGAACTGATGTTGTGAATAAACCTCTGTGGTTTCATTGTAGGTGTTTATTCTTTTGGACTTCTCAAAATATAATACTTTTTCTTGTATTAATTATCTACGTGTACCGAGGAAGGTGTTGATATCACAAGCCTGCATGGCAAGGGTGTCAGCACTTACCGAGGGATTCGGTGAATGTTGATACACGAATGAATAATATTTGATCAAATAAATAATGTTTGATTGCTTGCAGTTCATTTGAACTGGATGAAAGAAACCCATAGTCGTGGATACACGTGGGCTAGAACTCGGATCAGTATCGACAAGTATATGCCGTTTCGTTACCTGCAGTCCGCCAACTCGGTTTCACTTGATTGAAAGAAAAATATATTATGAACAAAAACTTTGAACCTATAAGGGACCACAATTTGGCCAGGCAGAGATGACATACAGATGACTGTTTTGCCGCCAGTAACCGATCGTATGATTTCGTTTGAATCGGCTCAAATTTTGGAGAGAGAAAAAATGGAATTCAGTATAGAAGTACGGTTAGAGCCACAATCACAAAATATAGCCCACTAATGACATCAAGCGGGAAAAAAAAAAAAAAAAAAAAAAAAAAAAAGCTCACAAACCCAAGAAAAGCTAAGCAACCAGCTCTGTCTTCACCAACAAGGTAATTACAGTTCTAGACAGAACTCGGAGGCCATAACAGATCAGTATTTATTACGGAAACACGTCTATTCAAATATATTGAAAATTTTACAACCAAAAAAAGGAAAATTTTCAGATAAAAATTCTGATATTCTTTATATTTCTGCTCAAAACATAGATTGTGGGTACTCGTTCGAACAGATTGGCGAGGCGGTTCTAACGAGTACCCACAATCTATGTTTTTGAGCAGAAATAAGAAAAATGTATACCCCTGTAAACCCCAGTTTTACTATATAAAAGTGGGGTTAAAGGGGGTCAAAATTATATAGAGATGTTTTCGCGATGTGACGCATGACGCACGATTGTGTTTCAAAATGACCTGTATAGCCTGTAACCTACGGCAACTTGTCTGCCTCAGTTTATAAACCATAGACATAATCAGAAAAAGAACTAACACCTCAGCAGTCGTAACATTGATCAGTGTTGACCAATGAACCTGCATTTATAATCCGTAACCCAATTTATCATTTCTGTGTGAATCGGGTGAAAGAAACTCAAATTATGCATCCTTTGAAAATAAAAATAGTTTATTACATTTCAAACAATGAATTGCCTATTTTTTCTGTGAAAGAAAACCCGGTAATCGCTCACCAGTGAATTATTTCATTTCTTCAAATGCAAGCGCTAATTAGTGACGTAATTCTGTGGCGTAATTAATTCGTTTATTGAAGGATTGTGCGGTCTTTCGCTTTCAACGCGTTCAGTACAAAGAAAAATGTTTGAAAATATATCATAATTTGAAATCTTTATTTATTATCTCAATTAGAACTAACAGCCTCTGAACACTAGTGAATTATTTCTCCAAAATCGGTCAAAACAAAGAAAGTCTATTTTAGAGCACAGCGGTTTGTAAGAGGTACCGATATTGACGTGTAAATGCCGTTTTTCAACGTGTTTATATATATATATATATATATCTCCCACCGTTTCGTTGAAATGGGCTCAAGGAAACGCATATTACGGAAAAAATGTTGGAATACATGGGGTTAGGTCATAGCTCTGGGCGGTATCAACGTATAGATGTCGTTTCTGTAGTGAACCTGTGTTTTGTCTCCTGTAAACACCTAACTTGAACTTGCTGAAAGAAACACAAAGGACCACATAAAAAAGTCTGAACACATTAGGTCCATGAGCCCGGTCAGGTTTGGCACCAAAAAATTTTATTGTCATCCGTAATCGAACATATCGATTTCGTAATCCAGCATTATCAATTTCGTAGGAATCGACTAAGAAAGCTAAAAAAAAAAAAATAAATAAATAAATAAAATAAAGAAAAACAACAAAACAAAACAAAAAAAAACTCTCCCTTACTGACAGACCAAAAACTTGGCCCCATCGACAAACGTCGTATGCTCAGGCTATATTTGTCTACTGGTCGTTTTGTATGTATGTGGGGTGTTGCTGTGCGTGTTACAAAGTTGTTTAGTTAACGTACGGATACGCATGACAGAAAGACCTTCAGTTACATTCTTTTTTCTCGGCAGATTTAAAATACTTTTTTGGGGTGCAGTTCTATTTTGTAACATGGGTGCTAAGTGGGTGGTTCACAGTGTTCGTGACGATGCATTCGACTGGTCAACAATGGCCAACAATGTTCCATCAAATGTATAAATCAATCGCAAATACAGACCTGTTTACTCAAGAGCACGTCATGAGAGAGAGAGTAAAGACTTCGGAAGATATACAAACACTGAAGGTCCTGGGTAGCGTTCAGATGACCGAAATGTTCACGGTTACTAGCAAACTATAGCAAACCATTACGAAAACACGCCTATTCAAATATACTGAAAATTTTACCAACAAACAATGAAAATTTTCAGATTAAAAAAATCTGATATTTTTAATATTTCTGCTCAAAGCATAGATTGTTGGTACTCGTTAGAACCGCCTCGACGAGGCGGTTATAACGAGTACCCACAATTTATGTTTTTGAGAAGAAATAAAAAAAATATTGTATACCCCTGTAAACCCGAGTTTTACTATATAAAAGTGGGGTTTAAGGGGGGGTCAAAATTATATAGGCATGTGTTCCTAATGTTTCACTTGTGACAGTTTTCGGTGGACTTTAGCGAATATCCGCAAACAATTCTCAAGCTGTCTTTTGGCATAACCTAGATGGCGGCCAATGCGAATAATTTTTGATTGCTTATTCGTAACAAAAACTGGAACTGTTTACTGGGTTGATATACATTCAATCCCTTATAAAATTAATAATTATTGATATAATTTATTCGATCTAATATCAGTCTCGTCACGACAATAACGGCTTCTCTCAAATTTGAGGTTACATAAGACGTTTTACAATAACCGTCGAGAAGATACAAACTAGTTTTTGAAAAATTCCCGCAAATGATTTACTTTATTGAACGCACCCTTGGTGATACCGAGTATGCCCCGAATATCTTCTTTTTTTTTTTTTTGCACAACGCGGCACAATTACAATAATTGTCTTGGGGTTATTTCTGTTTCGTGACACGGGTGTTCAGTTGGTTCATAATATTCGCGACAAGCGCGTTCGATTGGTTTACGATGCACTGAACGAACTTTTCTGGTTAATAGTGTTCTAAACGAATGTTTCGTTAGCTTAATTGCAATAGATGTCTAGCTGGTTCACGGCTTCTTTATTGCTTTACCCCCGTCAATGCATGATCCCAGCTAGCATTCTTTATAAATCACGACCCGTTGTAGATTTATATAGAATGTTTACTGGGATACACAAATTAATTTATTCTGTCGCAAAGAAATGCTTCTGTATAGCTTTGCGGACATAACCAGATAGACTGCATTCTGGTACTGGTAACAATGAAACGTGAAAAAATGTACCTTTAGACATGCTTCCAACGAAGACTCAGATCAGCCTGCACATCCTCACAGTCTGATCAGTCTTCGTTGTCCGCATGAAGAAAGTTTGCATCCCTGTCTATCCAAAATGTAGCTAGCGAAGATTCGGATCAGACTGAGCGAAATGCGCAGGCTGATCTGAATCATCGCAGGGCGCACATATCCGAAGGTACGTTTTCTGCCGGCCTCTGTGGCTCGGATGTGCGTACAACTAGTGATCAGGAGTTGCAGGTTCGACCACACCGGGTCGGCAACATTCTTTCATGGAGATTGATCATAAAATATTTTCTACGGTCATCTCCGTTCTGCTGGTTCAAGAAGGGCAGTTGTCAGTTTCTGGCGAAAGAATATGCACAATACTGGTTAACCGCTTAGAGGATTAAGCCTACCCAGTAAAAGTGTGGTTAGGTAAATCGACCGCGCTCGACATGACCCCACTGGGTTGACTGGGCCGTAAAACAAACGTTTTCTGACGTTGCGTCTTATATTATTCTGGAGCGAAATTAACAGTGCGTACTGAAGGACCATGCAGTATTTCAACATTGTTGTGTGTAAAACGACAAGGCACTAACCGGACCCGCGACACAGTCTGGCCTTAACCCTTGTCCTGCTGAACCCGGATATGCCCTGTCTTTGCAAACAGTGTAGATCCAGATCAGTTGGCTTCTGAAGAAGCCAACTGATCTGGATCTGCACTGTTTGTCATTAAGTATGTGAATTTGTACCAACAATCTGGATCAAGTAATCAGATTGGTTGAAAATTAGAAGTGGGTGTGGCATCTTAATTTATTCAGCAGGACAAGGGTTAAGTCACATGCAATTTTCTAGGTCTTAATTGATACAGGTCACTGTGTCTGTCTGTCTGTCTGTCTGTCTGTCTCTCTCTCTCTCTTTCTCTCTGAAATAAATGGAATCGCATGGGGATTTTATTGCTGAAAACATTCTAGATTTACACAGCTTATATAAGCCATCCAGAGGAAATAGTCTGTCCTGACTACTGGATTCCTTGAAGACAAAGCCATGAAGACAAAGAAGGATGAAAACACCCATTCGGAAGATCGATATTATCCATGGTTATACAGGTAAGGTGGCGTCTTGTCAGTAGCACGTGCGTTTTGGTTGAAACAATGCCCGTGAGCGGTCCGTACAATGATCGTTTATTTACACGGTATCCGTACTATGACGGTTTATTAACCCTGATATAAAAAAAATGTTCGACGGATAAATCATCGACGATAGCAAAACGAGCAGAATGAACATATCTATTTAATAGAAGCGCGAGAACCTGCTTAATAGTTTTTTTGTTGTTGTTTTTTTTTTTTTTGTTTTTTATAAAAAAAAAAAAATTATTGGGGCCCAGGACTGCGGACCCCATTATCTGTGGTAAACTGAAGTGTTTTAGACTGCGCTGATAGTTATTGTATCTTTATATTACGGTCAGTAAGCAGCATTACTTTCTTTTGATTCTGCGCACTGAGTGAAAGCAATATTTATGTATGCGAATTGTGAAGACCCGTTGTAGTGTCTGCCTTCTGGATATTCGGTCTTTCCTATTGAGCTACCACGCACAGAGATCAGTTGAGTATCTGGAACGAATGCTGTATTTAGTATTGGGGTAGAGCGTCCGAGCAGACGATGTTGACCTAAAACAGACGCCGCAGAACATGACGTAAATAAAACGTCGCCTCAACGTCGATGTAACGTAAGACACATGAAAGGTAGTAAAATGTACTTCTACAAAGTTTAGGACAAGATTATAAGGAGTTGAGGTGTTTGAATATTTAAAGAACATACCTGGGCCCTGTTGTTCAAACCATCGTTAGCTTAACGAGCTCGTTAAACCCGTTAATTGTTGTAGCTAAGATATTTTCAAATACATTTATAGTTTTGCTGCAAAAAAATGTGAGCGGCTTTTGCCATGCAAAACCTACTCACATTTTTCAGCAAAAAATATTGTCATATTTAAGATAGAAATTAAACGTCACGTTAGCTAACAAGTTCGTTAAGTTTTGAACAACTGGGCTCTAAAGATCTTCGTGTTGAATTCAGTAGAACCTGCACGGTTCGCTCAATATTTGTACATTCCTCATTTTACATACTCAGATTTGAGTGCTTATTTATGGAATCTAATCTGCGCATTTCGCAAACTCGCGAAGGCAGGGTTATTATATGGCCCATATGCGAAGTGTGAACGTCAAGACAGCGTCTGCAGTCGGGATAGGCGCTGCGCTGCAGTGAGTTTTAAGAATGCGTGTAGAGAAAAGAGCTGACCACTGTATTGGTATGCAGACCTGTCCATATCGTCACAGTTCACATTGAATGCAAATAACGTCACGAAAACATACCTATATAATTTTGACCCCCTTAAACCCCACTTTCATATAGTAAAACTGGGGTTTACAGGGGTATACATATTTTTCTTATTTCTGCTCAAAAAACATAGATTGTGGGTACACGTTAGGACCGCGGTATCCACAGTATATGTTTTGAGCAGAAGTATGAAAAATATCAGATTTTTAATCTGAAAACTTTCAGTTTTTGGTGGTGAAGTTTTCAATATATTTGAATAGGCGTGTTTTCGTTATAATAATATACGAGCCGAGGCACAGCATTTCCTACAAGATTGCATGTGCAGGTTGATCCGTCTTCGCTGTCCGCCTGAAGACGCTCTGGATCATTGGCTGCCCACAGAGTGCCCTGTGAAGACACAGATCAGACTGTTCCGGTGCGCAGACTGATCTGAGTCTTCGCTGGGCGCACTTGCACTTTTGTAGGAAATGCTGTGCCCCTCATACCTTGAATCGAAATTCGACTCTTCCAATATACAGTTTGTGGGATTTTTTTTTCAATCTAAAATGAATTAATTGTCTGGCAGTTACGTTAGCGTTTACCTGTACGTCATTGATTCTTATGGATGTAAAATGGGAGGCTTCATTTTATTTCTACAATTTTACAAATAATCGTGTAAAAAAAAAAAAAAAAGGAAGAAGAAAAAAGCAACGATAGGAGACACACAGAGTCCGTGTATTTCGCGACATTTTTGTGTGGGAGTAGTAATATATGTTTGCTAAAGAGTTGATTTAAATATATACTCGTATAATTTTATGATACATTATGTAATGGGGAACCTCCTAAACAAATAAACGGCGTTTCAAGTACGTGGTTTACAACTTATAAATAAGAATCTTGCGTTTACGAGATATTTCTGTTTCAGCGACGAGTTCTGTATAATATCGGGAATTTATCTGTAAATAATAAGAATAACTAATCAAAGCACTGACAGCACTGGTGGGTCGATTGTCTCTGTGTGTAGGCTGGGAAAATTATCCTGAACGGGGACTGAAGACTTTCATTTAACCCTTAACTTCCTGTAATTTAAGCAAACAGTGCAGCCGCTGGTCTGCACCGTTTACCGTGTCACAAAAGTCCTGGTCAAGGTTTTACAGAAAACCCTCGATCAACCACACTGATGTCACAGCGACAAGAATATCGTGGCTTCAAATAACCGTTACCTGGATTTCGTACAAACGCGCGGTTTGATTACATTGGTCAACGATAATCATGTGGACAATTGGATAGTTTGGCGTTCGTATACTATGACTCGGTTGTAAACAGTCGACCCAATAATAATACGTTATTTGCAAACAATTTAAACGCGCGTTATTACATATAATCTATGAATTGCGTGGAAATAACTTCCTTGTATTGTTTTTATTTGTCTTCTAACGGACCTTTCTTCTCAGTGTGCGTTTTTGTGATCGGTTCTTTTTATTGAGACATGTCGGGAATCTTATCACATAACCACCACACTGTCTTCAGCTACTACTAGTGTGGCTCACGTAGATCGACGTTACCCCGACGCATGTAGTGGATGAACTGTGACAACCCCAAAATCAAAACAAAGCACAAACGCTGCTGTAAGATCCGTCGGATAAAATCTCCTAACAGGCAACGGCTTCAAATGGTGTTGAGAGACATCACGCAAATAAGGCAGCGCATATTATGCAAGCATGCACAGAGTCTGGTCAGGGATTTCGCTTTTGGCCAGAAGACTCGTGTATATTCAGTCCTTAACCTACAAACCAAAATGCGAAGTCTGATCAGACTGCACATTATAAAGGCAAGTGTTTGCCTCGCTGAGCCGCTTTTGTGCGAAACGTCTCATAAATCTAAGGATTATATTTTCTTACGTTTTTCCTGTTCGTTAATGTGGATGGTACTGTGTGAATTTTATAAACATTACCCCCGTCTCCTTGCGTAATAATTTGGGGTTTTCATCTACATAAGTAAAGAGGTCTCGTCGATTTGAACTTCATTTCGAAATGTGACGCGGTAGATTTATCAGCTCACTTCCTCGGTACACCTCGTTACACTTCGAAATCACCAATTTTCAACACGTGGTGTCGGCAAATAAATTTAATTTTGTCATCCAAGTAACAGAACAAACCTTGGCCTCTTTATTCCAGTATTTGTTCATATGCATTGTTAAGCAAAACTGTTCTATGTTATTAAATAGCTTCCGATACGCACTGATTGGCACGTCGCCGATTTTCCTTGCGTTATTTCGACTTGTCCGTGATTTTCGATCATTTACTGTTGTTTGGAGAGCCTTGAAACGGTTTTCGCGCACTAATTGATGTCTAAGTACAGAAATAATAATAATAATAATAATAAAAACAACAACAAAAAAACTGATAACCTAACCATTATAAAAGTTGTAACAATACAAAAAAAAATAAATAAATAAATAAAAAATAAATAAATCGGTAACGCGAATGATACAACGTTCAAATAATTAACTACATATGTTACAGCTAAACGTTAATTTGAAGAGGAAAAATTATCACTAAAACATTTATATTTTGAAGTCTGGATAAGAAGAAGAAAGCAAAGTCACCCGCGGCATCTTTTTCTGAAAATACTTGTTATTGTATGCCTTCAAGCCATTTGTAAAAATCACGGAATGAAGATGGCATATGAAGCTCATATCATAATAACACGATACAATAAAATATAGTGCATTAAAATCTTGCGTTTCACTATAAATTATGCTCATTCCATTGTTCTATGTACATATGTAAGGAAATTACCATCGAAGCATGGAATGGCATGGAACTACAAATAATCCAGGTCTTAAAGGACGCTTAGTTTTTTTCTTTGTAACGCATCACGCGTTTTATCATCTCTCTAGCATATTAATGTGTTGAAGTTACCTACTGTTGTATGGTTACATACCGTAATAAACCCTAAGTATTGGAATAGACATGCCTTTGCAAACAGTGTAAACCCAGATAAGATGCCGTAGAACGCAGCGTCTGATCAGCGTCTACATTGTTTGCAATACATACAGCAATATTTTAAACATATCAACAGGTAGTAAAATGAACTATTTCAAATTTTAGCACAAGTATGGTAAGTAGATAAGGTGTCCCAATACTTTAGGGAAATACGGTAAGTTCTTCGCACTGCTTGAGTTGATGTACATTTTCTTATACTGACCCCATGATCAGTCTTTCAAAATTATGAAGGACAGACATACCAAATCCTTGATTTTCGTATGTATACGCGTTTTAGTTGAGATATTTCTATAACCATGACCTTCTTACGATTACAAAATGCGAACAGGAAGACCCAGCTATGCCTGCGTATATGCTCAACGATCGCAGGCAACGCTGGCCTCGGTGGCTCAGTTGGATGGGCGTCCGACTGGTGATCAGGAAGTTGCGGGTTCGTCTCCCGCCGGGTCGGCAATATTCTTTCGTGGAGATTGATCATGAAATATTTTCTACGGTCATTCTATCCCTTCAGCTGGTTCAAGAAGGGCGATTGTCAGTTTTTTGCGTAAGAACATGAATGTGCACAATACTGGTTAACCGCTTAGAGGATTATGTCTGCCCAATAAAAGTGTAGTTATGAAACTGACCGCGCTCGACATGACCCAGTTGGGTTGACTGGGCCGTAAAACCTCAACACAAACAAGACCTTGGTTGCCCGCATAAAGCTATATGGTCCATTTTCACGTTGCGTATTACACATAGAATACGAAAACAAAAGTAACATTACATTATAAAAGACATCCAGAAAAGACCTAAAGAACACATATTACTGCCTAATCTAAAAGGTTGCCTTTGGAATCGAAGAACATAATAAATCCTCGTTTTGATGTTTGTCACGCCTTATTTTTCTGTTCCAGGTTGAACCTTCATTGCGACGTCGTCTTCGGGACAGATATACTCTCCCTTAGAAATCCCCACGGACGTCCAAGACAATGATGAACAATGACTGAAAACCGGATTCCCTCTGAAATCATGTTCAGGTATGGAATCAGTATCCTATAGACAAACGATACATAAACATAATTTCCATTAAAGGCTCCATATTCCTCAAAAATAGACATTTTATTATCCAAAAAAGGTTAAATAAATTGATATATTGTATTAATGTGATCATAAAATGTGGCATCTGACAGCCTGTAAAATGTCAGTTAGTCTCGTTCTTGAAATGAAACGATTTTTTATCGTATATCTGAATTAATGTTGTCAACATTAATTCAGAGATGTTTTTGTGGCGGCTACAAAATGTTTCCCAAAATTTCACCTTAATAATTAAACTTCATATTTTCTGGGCCTTTGAAAATAGAATATCGCGGAACCATGTGCTAATAGTAAGTAAAACGGAGCTCCTAGTTTTGTTTATTTGGTTTTGCTTCCAAATACTCCTTTGTAGAATGCATTGCTATAGTATCAGGTGCTTTTTCGCTTGGCATTAGTAAATAGCTGTCACGTTTTCTTGATCCAACTATGGTTGTGTTTACTTTGTTGATACACTTTTGGAAAAACAAAACAAAACACACACACACACAAATGAAAAAAAAACTAAAAAAAAAAACAAAAAAAAACCGGCAAAACAAAATTTCTTGGCCACCTGTTTTTGGCTGTTAATCTTGATCAAAAGGTAAACAGTGAACGTTAAATCCGCAGTCATTAAACAAACGACTTTGGGAACTTAACATTTGCTGTTTACATTCTGCCCAAGGTAACGTAAATGCAGACTATTAAATATAAAATCATTCGAAGACAAATGCGTATTGTTGCATAAAAAGCAGTGTCACACGTTATTAACAGGGTGCATTGACCGGCGAAAAGCCGTGTATTAACAAAGCTGTGCACGCGCTGTTAATGCACGGCTACGCAACTTTCAATTTACGGCCCAGTCAACACCAGTCAACAACCTCCTGATCACCAGTCGGACGCATATCCGACTGAGCCACCGAAGCCTGCTCAGATGATATTAGAATGACTTAATATGACCGCACAGAACAACACAGCAACGCAAACAAAGAGGAAACTACCAAAGAAACACTGCCTTGGAACAGTAAATCTGTTGGTAGACTTGATCCTCGTTTTACAAGGACTCAGCACTGGTTTCTGTGAGTTTTTCATTTTTCGTGGCTACGGGTATACCAAAGTTGCAGCTCTGAAAACCCGGTATCATTTTTTATACCTGATGTACGAAAATTGATATCGGGGGGTATTTTTTTGTACATCATGTACGACGCATGATACTGGGTATCCTTTTTTTTGTTTGGGTATCATTAGCTCGCCGGGACTGTGTACCCGGAGAGCTTATGTTGTCACCCAGGCGTCGGCGTCCGTGTTAGCACAATGTTTAAGTTTTCAAAGGTGTCCATAGTTTTTGTCGCACCTGCGTTAGCACGCAGGTGCGATATAGGCGTGCCGTGACCCGTCCGTTCATCCGTTTGTCCGTTCGTCAACAATTGACTTGTGAGCGCAACTCCTCCTACAGTTTTTGGCCAATCATTTTGAAACTTCACAGATGTTTTGGCCCTAGCGTGTAGATGTGCATATTGTTTGCTCATAATTCTCAGATTTTTTTTTTTTTCAACTTTTTCCTGCTTTGTTAACTTAGTCAATTTTTACCTAAAACCCTTATAGTTAGTGGGTGTCTCGTGAGCGCAACTCCTCCTACAGTTTTTGGCCAATCATTTTGAAACTTCACAGATGTTTTGGCCATGGTGTGTAGATGCGCATATTGTTTGCTCATAATTCTCAGATTTTTTTTTTTCAACTTTTTTCGCTTTGTTAACTTAGTCAGTTTTTACCTAAAACCATAATAGTCAGTGGGTGTCTCGTGAGCGCAACTCCTCCTACAGTTTTTGGCCAATCACTTTGAAACTTCACAGATGTTTTGGCCATGGTGTGTAGATGCGCATATTGTTTGCTCATAATTCTCAGATTTTTTTCAACTTTTTCAACTATTTTTAAAACTTAGTCAGTTTTTACCTAAAACCCTTATAGTCAGTGGGTGTCTCGTGAGCGCAACTCCTCCTGCAGTTTTAGGCCAATAGTTTTGTAACTTCACAGATGATTAGGTCAGGGTCTGAAGATTTGCATATTATTTGCACATAAATCTCAGATTTTTTTTTTTTTTCAACTTTTTTCGCTTTGTTAACTTAGTCAGTTTTTGCCTAAAACCCTTATAGTCAGTCGGTGTTTCGTGAGCGCAACTCCTCCTGCAGTTTTAGGCTAATAGCTTTGAAACTTCACCTATGATTAGGACATGGTCTGAGGATGTGCATATTTTTTGCACATAAATCTCAGATTCATATAGCAGAGTTAGGGGTTCTTGATTTATCCCCAAAATTGGTTTCCGCTCAATATCTTGTGAAAGAATTGATGGATTAGGATCATATTTTGCATACATATTGTTGTTAACAATACCTAGCTTGGGATTTCGTCAATTTTCAGCTGAGTTACTGGCCTTGATTAATGGGCAAAAATGATATCCGCTCAATATCAATATCTTGTGAAATAATGGACAGGTTTAGATAAAATTTTGCAAGCCAATATTCCAAATTTTCTACTTTGTCCATTTTTCTAACCTATCATTTTCTTGAGTACTGCAAAATAGATTTTTTTCAATACAAATAGGAACTTGTATGACTTAATCCCCGCAGGTGCGACCTCGCTTTCCGCGGATTTCTTGTTTAATTATTTAAGGTACTGCTTTCATATTTGGCCTACACCTACGTTAGGGTAAGACCTTTCATTAACATATACCCCCGTTCCCGAGTTAGACCATTTATATAGGTCAAGGTCAGTTCTTACTTTGTCATTTACACCCATGTTTAAGTTTTGCGTTTAAGTTTTGAAAAGTGTTTGTAACTGCTGAAGTATTCAAGATAGAGCTTTAATATTTGGCCCACACCAGCCTTAGGGTTAGATCTGCCTAGGTCAAGGTCAGGTCATACTTTGTCATTTAAATCCATGTTGGTTCTGCGTTTAAGTTTTGAAAAGTGTTGGTAACTGCTGAAGTATTCAAGATACCGCTTTAACATTTGGCCCACAACTACCTTAGGGTAAGACCTTTCGATAGCACACACCCTGTCCTCAGTTTGACCTTCTGTCTAGGTCAAGGTCAGGTCATACTTTTGTCATTTAAACCCATGTTGGAGTTCTGCGTTTAAGTTTTGAAAAGTGTTCGTAACTGCTGAAGTATTCAAGATACCGCTTTAATATTTGGCCAACGAGCCGGGACTATGTCCCCGGAGAGCTTATGTTGTCACCCAGGCTTTGGCGTCGGCGGTCGGCGTCCGCGTTAGCACAATGTTTAAATTTTCAAAGGTGTCCATAGTTCTTTTTAATTATTTAAGGTACTGTTTTCATATTTGGCCTACACCTACCTTAGGATAAGACCTTTCAATAACTTATACCCATGTTCCCGAGTAAGACCATTTATATAGGTCAAGGCCAGTTCTTACTTTGTCATTTACACCCATGTTTAAGTTTTGCGTTTAAGTTTTGAAAAGTGTTTGTAACTGCTGAAGTATTCAAGATAGAGCTTTAATATTTGGCCCACACCAGCCTTATGGTTAGACCTTTCAATAGCACACACTCTTTTCTCAGTTTGACCTTCTGCTTAGGTCAAGGTCAGGTCATATTTTGTCATTTAAACCCATGTTGGAGTTCTGCGTTTAAATTTTGAAAAGTGATTGTAACTGCTGAAGTATTCAAGGTACCGCTTTAACATTTGACCCACAACTACCTTAGAGTAAGACCTTTCGATAGCAAACACCCTGTCCTCAGTTTGACCTTCTGACTAGGTCAAGGGCAGGTCATAGTTTGTCATTTAAACCCATGTTCGAGTTCTGCGTTTAAGTTTTGAAAAGTTTTTGTAACTGCTGAAGTATTCAAGATACTGCTTTAATATTTGGCCCACACCAACATTAGGGTTAGACCTTTCAATATCACACATCCCTTCCTCAGTTTGACCTTCTGTCTAGGTCAAGGTCAGGTCATACTTTGTCATTTAAACCCATGTTTGAGCTCTGCGTTTAAGTTTTGAAAAGTGTTCGTAACTTCTGAAGTATTCAAGATACCGCTTTAATATTTGGCCCACACCAACATTAGGGTTAGACCTTTCAATATCACACATCCCTTCCTCAGTTTGACCTTCTGTCTAGGTCAAGGTCAGGTCATACTTTGTCATTTAAACCCATGTTTGAGCTCTGCGTTTAAGTTCTGAAAAGTGTTTGTAACTGCTGAAGTATTCAAGATACCGCTTTAATATTTGGCTGACATCTACCTTAGAGTTCCTCAGTGTGACCTTTTGCCTAGATCAAGGTCAAGTCATACTTTGTCATTAATAGCTGTCTTTAAGTTTTGAAAAGTACATAACTGCTGAAGTATGTAAGATATAGCTTTCATATTTCATCCACACCAACCTAAGGCATTCAGCATGTAAGATTCAGCTTTCATATTTTGCCCACACCAGCCTAAGGGAAGATATTTCAGTGGCATGTATCCCAACCCTCAGTTTTGACATTCTTCAGACATCAAAGTCAGGTCATACTCTGTCATATAAGTTTTAAGTTCTGCATTTAATCTTTAATATTTAATAAAGATTGTTAACTTATCCGATTAGCCCTTCCCGGCGAGCTGCGTTTTCTTCTGACAATTCTTGTTTTTCGTCTCGTTTAATTTTACCAAAACTGAAGTTATCATAGTGATTTTAACCCAAAGTGATATATCATCGATTTCTTATCAGTTTCCTGTTGATTTCTTTTCAGGCCATGAACATTACGTGACAAACGGAATCATGCAACCAGCTGCAGTAGTGTGCGTGTCAAATGAACTTTCCCAATACAATTTACTGAATATAACTAATATAGTTAAAGGCTCCATATTCCTCAAAAATAGACATTTTTATTATCCAAGAAAGGTTAAATAAATTGATATATGATATTAATACTATCATAGAATGTGGCGCCTGACGCCTGTAACATTTCAGTTAGTTTTTCGTTCTTGAAATAAAATGATTTTTTTTTATCGTATCGCTGAATTAATGTTGCAACATTAATTCAGAGATACGATAAAAAAAAAATCATTTCATTTTTGATCCAGTTCAAAACCGAGAGACTAACTGAAATTTTACAGGCTGTCAGATGGCAGTTTTGTGCTCGTATTAATATTATATATCAATTTATTATTGGAATGACTTTGGGGAATGTGTAGGAAACCTAACCTTTCTATTTTTGAGGAATATGGATTCTTTAACAAAAGCGTCATATTAATGACTAGAACACAAAAGCATTGACCTGTGATCAAGGATGAAGTCATTGGCACAGTATCTCTTGCAGAACCATTGCTTTCCGAGTCACCCACAACATGATGGAAGACGTGATATACCAGTTCGTGTCCGGCCCGAAAAATGACATTGTCTAAGAGACCAAAAGGTTGGCCTTTTCTGGAAAAAATATTTCTATATGTTGGCCTTCTCTGGAAAAGTATTTCTATATACTGACGATTCAGTGTTCATGTTAAAGACGCTCGAGATAGAGATATTTTGCGGAATATGGACACATGCAAAGGTGAAGGGAGACCATGACCATTCTTATAATTCTATGTTAGGTCCAACCCCGACCCAGGCCATTTAGCCACAAGTATTCCTGGTTGAAAATACGAGTTCCTATTCCCTCTTCATCACCCAGCTCTTACCCATCAGATACTAACAGTAGACCTCTTTTTCTAAGGGTGCAGGAAACCAAATAAAAAGTCACAAAAGGTGTTTCCCTTATGAAAGATAGCAGAAAGTCTACCAAAAGTAGCAAGTCACCTTTATGCCCTGAGATCTCAATAGAGATGATATTTGAATCGTGATAAGATTCCAATAGAATATAATTTGTAAGGTACAGACTTTTTGCGCTAATGTGACAAACTGACATCATGCCCTTTCTTTTTATGACCTAGATGAGTGACATATAGCCACATAGTTCTGGATAATATATTTCCAACCAGCTAGTACTGATATGTTTCCTGCCTCAGTGTGTTGTAGTGCCTGTTTAGTAGCAGGTGCATCACAAGCGCCCGGTTTTCCGTCCGCTCAACCGACATTTGCAAGCATCACCTGGTTTCCCAGTCAGCATTCTACGTAAATCTATATCGGGCCGTCATCGGCCCGTCAGGGTAGCTGACGGGCCGATGACGGCCCGATGTAGATTTTCGTAGAATGCTAGCTGGGTTACAATGAGAAGACTAGTATTCTAACTTCGTATATACTTGCATCCTCAGATTGCTTCTAAGAATGTATGAAAAGTTTATTACCTTGGCCTGTGTTTTATTGTCTGTCTTTTTTTTTTTTTTTAATTACCGCAGCCATTAGGTTTAGCTGAATTATAGGACTGGCATGTCCCGACAGACGCGACGAAGAAAACATAGTTACCAAGCTACCCTCTTATCCGGAGCTATGTAACTAAAATACTATTTCTGCCAGAGGAGTTGTAAAGGAAAAGTTTTTACTGATGATAATTCTGGGATAATTTTCTTTATTTCTCCATAAAAAACATATGTTGTGGGTACTCATTAGAAGTGCCTCGGTGAGGCACTTCTAATGAGTAACACAACGTATGTTTTTATGGAGAAATAGGCGAGGCGCTTCTAATGAGTACCAACAACATGATTTTATGGAGAAATAAGAATAATTATCCCAAAATTATCACCAGATACTCCTTCATAACAACTCCTCTGTCTGCATGATAGCATTTTAGGCATGTGCCCTGAAGTTCATTTAACCTGTGCATGTTCCATTCCAATCCTATCATTCCAGTGACTGTGCATTTTCTTACCCCCATGCCTCCCCAATCCAGCGTCACTCAGCCATCCTATGTGAATGTCAAGTACATGCAGTTCAAAACTGTATTGGGACTACAGAAATGTTGGACCCACTCACTCGGAATTTCTTTTTCTGATACTTCTAGTGGCAAGATTCCTCTTTGCAAATGCTTTAGGGATCGCCTTAGGACACCTTGCTGAAGCTAAAATACACTGTCCGTAATAGAAGACCAAATAATGAGGGGGTGGATAGGGGGGTAGGCATTCCCCACTTCCCTCCCCCCTTACCCCCACTTCCTCTCCCTTTTCCCCCACTTCTCTCCCCCCGTTCCCCCACTTCCCTCCCTCCTTGACCCCACTTCCCTCCCCCAAGCAAACTATTCCCTCCCCTAAATCAGAGTTTCTAATAGCCCCAACGTTATAATTAAATTCAAACATGACTGCAATATACATTCATGCAGATTTTAACCCCAAACTACACCCTTAATTTTTGCCCCAAAATAGGTACTTCCTTAGCATTTGCAGCCCCTTTACAGAATAGCTAAAGATTTGCACCCTCCATTTCAAAAGTCTGCGTAAGGGCCTGCATATGAGCCATATGGAAAACAGGTATCACAAGGTGGTGGGCCTTGATCTGGTAATAAACTGGTCAAGAAAAAAATGTGGTGAGCTTAGGTCCGTCCGGGCCTTAACTGATCCACTGATACACTGGCACAAAAACAGTCGTATCAATTACTGAAATCAAAACTCAAGAATACCATGTAAATCTGCATTTCTTTTCTTTTTTTATTTTATTTTTTTTATTTTATTTATTTATTTTTTTTTTTTTTTTTTTTTTTTTTTAATAAGCATTGTCCCACACTTGGGGGTCCGTGAGAACAATCATCTTTTTCGTGGTTTTCTCAAAAACTGAGAGTTAAATGTCGAACGTGCGTGGTGGTTGACAAAACACGGACCACTTACGGACTCATGGACTTACAACCTATTGACAATAGGTAGACTGCATAACAAAAAATGGACGGATTATTCATGGATCTCTTGACAAACCACGGATCTACAATTCACGGACTTGACAAACCACGGACCTATTAGTTACGGACTTGAAAATCGGAATAACGTTACCTTATGGATAACGTGACGTTACATTGTCATAGATACCTACATGTACGTTGAAGTAATTCAATTGTACATATTTTTGAAACCCATCCTAATGATGTAGGTCTGCACTGGTTTTGTTTCTCGAAATTCAATTGCGACGATGATGTCGTCAACTTATATGATAGTGCAGACGGTACTTACATTTGATGCCGCTTACATTTGATGCCGCTGAAATGGCAATTGCAAACATGACGTTTGCCCTATGTCAAAAATCTTTGTTAGACACTTTAAATGCTCTGTACAAACGTATACAAATGACTGTGGTTTTACACCATTGCAAATATGGTCAGCATCCTCAGTAGAATAGATCCTAGTGGCATAACATATCTCTAAAATGAGAGATCATCTTATCAAAGGACTTGACAATCAAAACATAACAGTTTTCCCACCCAGAAAATTATCAGTTGTGCTTCATTACAAACTTTATCTGTGATTTGTTTGTTGCCCGTAATGATTAATGAATGAGCTAGAAGACCTCCAAACGGACCGAACAAATATATATTTTTTTACATTTTTACCGAAATCGGACGTAAACGAAGACAACGTAAACCACGGTTGGTGGAACACTCCTTGTCGGTGAAGTGAAAACGCCGGGATTCATTGTAATTATACCTGTATTAGATACTTCTGATACCCAGTTATTGCACTGAAGTACATAAAAGTAGAGTAAAATTAGTAAAATACAACAAATTTTGGTATAACCCCCGCCCCCAAAATTTCCCTACCCCGCCCCCTCTTTCCCCGTCCCCCGCCCCCTCTTCCCCGTCCCCCGCCCCCTTATCCCCGTATCCCCGCCCCCTTATCCCCGTATCCCCGTATCCCCTCTGTCCACCCTCTCAATAATGACAGGATGCAGTATCGAAATGGAGAGGCACGAACCTCCTTATACAAGCGTGTTAACTGTCAGACGTTCAGGTCGTAGTTCATACTGCATTTAAATTCTGATAAATGTATGACTTATAAAAAGAAAACGTAAATGGATTCTAAAAAGAACACACAAAACTGAAAACAGCTGAAATGTCAAGTTCTCTGGGCTACACTACCTAGTTTTGCCCAACTAGGCCTCGTCAGTGACCCTCATATAAAATTTCAAATTTCCGGAATTGGATCAATGATCACAAAGAACCAGAAAATATAAATTATACTATAGTGAAGTACTGGGAGACGTTTTACAGCCGTCAAACGACACTAACACAAGCTGTAGTGAAGATAAATAGATTCTAAAAGGAATGACCCTTGAGAAAAAAAAAAAAAAAAAAAAACGTTTTACGGCCGCCATACGATCTTCATTCGAAAGCAAAAGCCCTGATCAAACGATACAGAGGTACAATTTGATGTTGGCTTTGCTACCGACATATGCCATCAAACCCCATTTTCGCGTGGGCACTCTTAGATCGTACGACTACGTCTATGTATGTAGTTTTTCAGTTAACCACATAGCTCTTGATAAGGCGCTTTTTTCAACCAAAAGTATCTATATTTTTCTTATTTCTCGACAAAAACATATGTTTGTGGGTACTCATTAGTAGCGCCTCGCCGAGGCGCTTCTAATGAGTACCCACAACGTATGTTTTCGTTGAGAAATAAGAAAACTATTTGCCTGATACCCTCTCTTATCTAGACCTATGTAACAATAACAATTTTATTTGTGTATTTCCTTAAGCAGTTCATTATTGTGTACATGTATATATTAACCCTGGTCCTGCTGAACCTGGATAAGTCCTTCCATTGCAAACAGTGTAGCTCCAGATCAGTTGGCTTCTGCAGAAGACAACAACCTGGATCGAGTAATTTGACTGGCTGAAAGTTAGAAGTGGGCGTGGCATCTTAATTTATTCAGCACGACAAGAGTTGTATGAGAATTACAACAAACAGAACTGGACAACACTCCTACTTTTACTTCGTATTCCTTTACAGTCTGTTAGAATATAAACCCTGATAGACAATTGGATGTCAGCTTTCTTCATGTTCACCTTTATTCTGCTGGATTTATACAATGTATATTACTTTGTCTATTACTTAGGGCGACGTTTTATGCCTAATAATAAAGATGACCAAGAAAAGCCACAATCACAGAACATAACTTAAATTATCAATGTCACTGACAGAAAGAGTAAATAAACTACGGCGGACAGCAAATGTTAAAAAGCCAATACACAAGCAAAGCGACCAGCTCTCTTTTGCCCCCCTCGAGATGATTACAATGTCAGACAATACCTACCCAAAAACAACAAGACAAAAACAGGACAAAGCAAGAAAATTTAAAAAAGCGAAGAGCAACAAGGCCGCACAAAAAACAAAACAAAAAAAAACATCCGATCCATCACCTTCCCAACGACTGAGCATGCAACATAGAGACAATTTCAATGCAAAGTCCTGACGTTGCATCGACGTTGATACGATGTATAAACGGCATGTGCCCGCAGGGTTAGAATTGTCAATAGTGCAAACCATCCGGTGAAGGAGGGAAATTGATTTTAAAGGCATCAAATCTTCACCTATTTTTTTTTCCACGTGAAATGCCAATCATTTTCTGAAAGAAAAAAAAAGATAAGAAAACCACTGCCAATTTTTCATATGCTAATTTTGTTCAGAGAATGCTAATGATTAAAATAGATGGATTAAATGTTACCTTAACCTTTCTCAGAAATATGACAGACTGACAATAAATTGGCTTGCTTTTCTTAGTATGATGCTATCATTTATTATATAAAACCAACAACGAACAGTGTTTTATGTGAATGAATGAGAAACCTGCATAAAGAAGCATCGATGGTTGGATAAAATACTTGTCTTTCATAACTAGTTTGTTTACAAAATTACTCCGCAGTCAAGCTGGCTTCAAAACACTGTCCCAGATTGCCTCTCGTAACAGTTTTATTAAGGCTGCATGCATTGTTGTTAACCCAGTTATGGTTGACAACTTTGTTTCCCTCTTTAACTGCACGACGGTGTGTCGGTCCTCAGACTAAATGGTGGCCCCCTCCTCAATCTCTTTCAGATGATCAGTGCCTGACTAATAAAGGCTCCATATTCCTCAAAAATAGCCACTTTTTTATCCAAGAAAGCTTTAAGAAATAATATATGGTATTAAGACAATCATAAAATGTGGCACCTGACAGCCTGTAAAATTTCAGTTAGTCTCTTGTTTTTGAAGTGGATCAAAAATGAATTGATTTTTTATATCTTTGAATTAATGCTAGCAACATACTCAATAACATTTGAAATTCTAAATATATATTATATGGTATAGATTAGATGTTTCGAAAAAAAAAATAGGCGCGCTAGTCAGTCAGCCAGTAATGTTTCGAAACCATGGGCTGGGTGGCTTAGTGGTTAGTGCACTTGACTTTCAAGTGGGATATCGTGGGTTCGAATCTCGCTCGGGTCGAAACAATTTTCAGACCATTAGTACGCCTACCTCATACTCGACGTGCCCTGGGTTGAGTGGACAGGGCGGCGCTTGGTGACAGACAGCGGCACCAAGTGTGCATGAGTGATCTATGAAAGCAAGGCTGTACAAATACATGTACATAACAATCGCCGCTGCCTCTATGTGCCTCGGGTGCCTGGTAGCGTTAAAAATCCGCACAACAACAACGTTTAGAAACCCTAACACGAGACACTTGAGAAAGGAAAAGGCGTGTTGTTCCACTAAACCTGCCCAGTAATAAAAAAAATGTCCCTGAAACGATGGCTTTCTTTACATGGTTCAATTAACTAAAAAGGACCCACACGTTATTTTGAAACAGTAAATAACTCGGTCAGGCAACGCAGACTGTTCTGTACCTCTGTTGACCGTATATATGTTGGTACCGTTTTCAAATGACACGGCTCATGTTGTTTGTTTGAGTTGGAGTTTTATGGCCCAGTCAAAACTATTAAGGTCATGCCGAACTGGCCCGCTTACCTAACTACACATTTACTGGGCAGGCTTAGTCCTCTAAGTTGTTAACCAGTTCTTGTGCACATTTGTTCGCCAGAAACAGACAACTGTCCTTTTCAAAGTAGCGGAAGGTGGAGAAGAATGACCGTTGAAAATATTTCATGATCAGTCTTCACGAAAGAATGTTGCCGGAGCCGGCGGGACCAAACTCGCGACCTCCTGATCACCAGTCGGACGCACATCCAACTGAACCACCGAGGCCGGCCTACACGGTTCAAATAACAAAAGGACCCATTTGCGTATGCAAACAATAAATACCCTGATCAGTGTGCGGGGTTGTGCCGACTGGACCCTGATAAGACTTCGCAGATGCGCAAACTGTTCAGGGCCTTCATTGTCATAGGACCATTTTCCTTTGGTACGACCCGCATAAAAATATGAGCTGAACGTCATATGTGATCAGAAAAGTCCCTGATCAGACAGTGCAGATGCGCATTGGTATATATCGAGTATACAGTGATGCAACCATTGATTCTGCGAGAGAAATCATTGGATGCGTACAGGCTCACCTGGGCTGTTGTTGTTTGCATACACATGTATGTGATAGGAATCTTTTTCATGATACGGATCGTAAACAAGAGGGTCAATCGGAACAATTTTAGCTTTTTTTTGTCTACAAGTTACCCCGATGCTTCCTACCAAGTTTTGAGTCAGTTGGCCTTTCGGTTCAGAAGAAGAAGCAATAAATAGATTTTGAAGATGGCCGCCATGATGCCCATCTTGGATTTTCGATTGGAAACTTTTTAGCTTTTTTTAATCTACAAATCACCCCAAAGCTACCTAGCCAGGTTGGAGTCAATTGGCCTTTCGGTTCAGGAAAAGAAATGAAAAATAGATTTTCAAAATGGCCACCTTGGTGCCATCTTGGATTTCCAATCAGAACAATTTTACTTTTTTTATCTACAAGTTACCCTGATGCTTCCTACCAAGTTTTGAGACAATTAGCCTTTCGAGCGAAAAACAGATTTTCAAGATGGCGGCCATCTTGGATTTCCAATTGGAACGATTTGAGCTATTTTTGATATACAAGTCATCCTGATGCTTCCTACCACGTTTCATGTCAATTAGCCTTTCGGTTCTGGAGAAGAAGTAATAAATAGATTTACAAGATGGCCACAATGGCGGCCATCTTGGTTTTCGATCGGCAAAAATTTTAGCAATTTTTTATCTACAAGTCTCCCTGATGTTTTGTACCAAGTTTCAAGTCAATTGGCCTTTTAGGTTCAGGAGAAGAAGTGAAAAATAGATTTTCAAGCTCCATGGCAGCTATCTTGGATTTCCGATCGGAACGATTTTAGCTATTTTTGATCTACAAGTCACCCTGATGCTTCTTACCAAGTTTCAAATCAACTGGCCTTTTGGTCAAGGAGAAAAAGCTAAAAATAGATTTTCAAGATGGCCGCCATGGCGGCCATCTTGGATTTCCGATCGGAACGATTTTAGCTATTTTTGATCTACGTCACCCAATGCTTCCTACCATGTTTCGCGTCAGTTGGCCTTTTGGTTCAGGAGAAGAAGAGAAAAATAGATATTTAAGATAGCCGCCATGGCAGCCATCTTGGATTTCCAATCGGAGCGATTTTTGCTTCTTTTTTTTTATCTACATGTCACCCCGATGCCTCCTACCAAGTTTTGAGTGAATTGGCCTTTCGGCTCATGAGAAGAAGAGAAAAATAGATTTTCAAGATGGCCACCATGGCGGCCAGCTGGGATTTCCGATCAGAAAAACATTAGCTATTTTTCATCTACAAGTCTCCCTGATGCTTCCTACCAAATTTCAAGTCGATTGGCCTTTTGATTCAGGAGAAGAAGCGAAAAATAGATTTTCAAGATCCATGGCGGCCATCTTGGATGTCCGATCGGAACGATTTATGCTATTTTTAATCTACAAGTCACCCTGATGCTGCCTACCAAGTTTCGAGTCAATTGGCCGTTTGGTTCAGGAGAAGAAGCGAAAAATAGATTTTCAAGATGGCCGCCATGGGATTTCCGATCGGAACGATTTTAGCTATTTTTGATCTACAAGTCACCCCAATGCTTCCTACCAAGTTTCGAGTCAATTGGCCCTGGCGGCCGTCTTGGATTTCCGATCGTAACGATTTTAGCTATTTTTTATCTACAAGTCATCCCGATGCTTACTACCAAGTTTCGAGTCAATTGGCCTTTTGGTACATGTGTTTGTACTTCCTATTGCTGTTATATTCTTTTCAAAATATTGTTTAAACCAATGCAAAGACATCCAAATGCATACATACTTATAACAGGCATGCAGTATGTATCTCGGTAGAGTATTGAACAGCCCTCGAGTTATATAGTAAAATGAAATTCATTTATAACCGTTTGTAGCACGTTTTCGGCCTGCATTATTCACGGTCACAATGGTATAAGCAGGTTCGGACATAGAAAAAATGCTGAACGTTGTATACTAGACTTACTTTTTTCATCGAATTGGAGGAAAATTTATAAATGTGGGAAGCTGAACCTTTGGAGAAGTTTGCACATGTCCTCCTGGACAACTTTCCGGCCATATAGACATGTTTTTCCAAAAAAACAAATAAAAAGTTTTCGCCGAAAATCAAGCGAAATTATATATATACGAGGGATGTTCGAAATGAATTGCTTATTTCTATCTGGAGACTTCAAATTTCAAGTTAACCCAAAAGTACTCATTTCATGTCCTCGAAGTACTCCCCGTGGCTAGAAATGCAAAGTTTCAGCCGATGTATCCACTTATTGAAGGCGTCACGGTACGCTGATTTGGGCACAGTAATAAGGTACTGATGAATGGCAGATCCAAGTGCCTGTCGGGACTGGTATTTCCGCCCAGCAAGGAATGTTTTCAATTTCGGAAACAAAAAGAAATCACATGGGGCAAGGTCTGGGGAATACGGGGGGTGAGGCAAAACAGTTACTTTTTCTTTCTTCAAAAACGCCGTAATTATTGCGGAGGTATGAGCTGGGGTATTGTCATGTAGAAGACGGACATGTTTAAAACAAGTGGCAGGGCGTCGTTTCTGATAATACTTTTTCAGTTTCTTCAGTACTACGTCTTTGTAGTACTTTCCGGTGATGCTTTTGCCCTTTTTCACTGGCACTTTTATTGCGACTTCTTCACCAGAGAAGAAGATTGCATACAAAACCTTCTTTGTACTCAAAGAACGTTTGGCAATTATTGGGCGTTTGCTGTGTTTAGTGGCCCAGATCTTATTGCTAACCTTTCTGACGGGCTCAAAATAATGGGCCCAGGTTTCATCAACTGTGACGACATTGGCAAACTGCTTTTTGTCATATTTTGGAAACATTTGAAGCAGCTTTTTGGCCACTTTAACCCGTTGCCTCTTTTGCCCGTCAGTCAACAGATGTGGCACCCATCTAGCAGAAATCTTTCTGACTTTCAAATGCTTCTTCAAAATAAGGTGAACCGTTGATAGTGATATGCCTACCTTTCGTGCAATATCACGAACTGTAAATCTGGCATCTCCTTCAATGATTTCCTTTATTTTGGAAACGGTTTCTTTACGAGATGCAGATTTTGGCCTACCTGATTTCGGTGCATTTTTGATGGACTCTACACCAGACTCAAATTTCTTTTTCCACCGCCGAATTGTGTCATAAGACACACAAGAAGGTCCAAAAGCAGTAGAAATTTCAGTCATCGGCTTCTTCAAAGAACAGCCAAGTTTTGAGCGAGCTTTGATGTAAGCCCGTATTTCATCTTTTTTATCAACGCTTCTACCAACCATTTTTACTGCAATGGTCAATGACTGCGTGTATTCAAATGGCAAATTTTATGTCTTACACTTAGTCTAACATGTACATTTCTACACCATTGTGTAGATATTGAATAGCCCTATACAGGTATGTATTGGTTTTTATCGTGCCCCACGTGGATATCGAACTAGAGGACAATTAGCAATTCATTTCGAACATCCCTCGTATATTTTCTTTTTGTTTTTCTTTCTTTTTTTGATTAATTGCAGTCCTTTCCATCATAAATAACCATACTAGTTTACTCAATTCAAGCTATATGAATCTCCTCCTTACAACCAGTAAATAAAGTCCATGTGACCAAAACTAAATTGATACATTATTCTAAGGATTGGTACATCGATGAAAGGTCGATAAATCTGCTTATTTCAGCTCTTTATTTGTTTTATAATGCAACTCGTACTCAACAAGAGAAGCAAATAACAATGTATTCTTTCATGGATAGTACACATTACCAATATCCATCATCCATTACAAGGTAAAATAAATAGCATACCTCGCCAGATAAATGAAGTAAAAAAATCTAAAGTTTTTTTCACTTCAGAAGATGAAAAAAAAAAAGTTGTATCAGTCTTTGAGTTACAATATTTGGTGTTTAAAATTTGGATATACCGAAGAATAGTGTGTTAAAGCAGATCTTGCACAAAGTTGTATTTATAGTATCAGCTTTCAAATTGTTCTGTGGCATATTCGTTTTGTAATGAATGATCGACTTCAAAGAAAATTAACGGAAATGACGATTTTTTTTTTTTGTCTCGTTACAGCAATGGCGTAACGGGAAGGACTGTCAAATGATACGGTCTAATATGGCTCAGGTCATCATTTCCAGCAAAGCTTTATTATTTCAATTCAGTATGCATGCACCAATACAGGTCTCGAGGAAAACATATTTTTAATCTCATTATTATGAGATGTCATGTCATTACAATAACAGACAAAGTTTCGGAAATGACATTTCTTTATCTTCCGTGCGTTTTCGCAACTTAATCTAACAGAATCTCTCCAAGTACCGTACATTTTCGCTTTGTGTACTTATAATGTATCTATACGTATGACAATACACGGTTTAAATGGGAAACTAGCTGTCATTTAAATGTACGGTAATGACCTGTTATTAAGGTACCCATGTAAAACTACATTTCGAAGTCATCCTAAATGATATTTACCTTTAGTTAACTGACCAGAAGTATGACGTAAAATTCCCAACAGCGAGACATGAGATTACGTAAAAGGTGTTTTCTGTTACGATAATTTTTTTGTCATGGAGTATGTGTCTGCATTACGGAAAAGGCACAGACATGAGGGACATAAAATGAAGCTTCAGGTACATACTCGAAACTGCATTTCTATAAACACTGCAAGTAATTTTCATTATATTTTTATGCAGTCGTTTACAAAATTAAGGACTGACAAGTAGAAACAATGTTTTCAAATTAATTTCCTTTGAACGACAATAGTGCTATTTAGGGATATGGCACTTTTAGTCCCCTTTTATGTAGAACCATGTGTCTCTGTCACCATATCGCAGAGTTTCCATAATTGTCATTACCTGATAGCCTAATAGGAGAAAGCAGTCAGTTAACTCCCTTGATTACTTTCTGTAAATAACCAGGTCCAATTAATTGGATTCCTCTGCTTTTATCATTAGTGTTTCCATTAAGTATCACTTCCTTTTCCTTCATAAATCTAATTTTAACAAGGTCATATGCCAATACAGCTTCCAAAATATTTAAAAGAAACATTTTCTGTGCAATGAAATATATAATATTAATTAATCTTCCATGTGGATATGGAGAAATGTAAAGTTAAGAATTTGTTAAATTCCACTGATGACCATTGATAAAAAGCAGAGGATTCCAATTAGAAGGACCTGGTTAGTATTTGATCTACCTTGGACTTTACCTGTCAAGGGAGATAATAGAAATGCTGCTACTATCTCTCATTTGATTCACAAAGTGATGAAACTCGAACTTCTATATACTACAACATCATTATAAACATGTTTGAGTTTATTTGTTTATTTATTTATTTTTTTTAGAAGGACAGCAAATGGACATTTTTTTTAGAATGACCCGTTCAACGTCATTTTTTGATGCGATATTTCTGATATACTCATTGCAATAATCTCGTGAATAAAAACAATAGTCACATTTCTTCTGGAAATTAACTTTCAATTGCTGTGTAAATAAGCTGAAGTAATGCAGCATCACTTTGAATAAAAGTTTCCCTTTAAATTATCTTCGACACACTATTACCTCCGAAAAATTATAATAAAAATATCATCTAATCTTGGTTGTATTCGGTAAATAGCAAGACCTCTTTCTGGGAGGGTATAAAACGCAGCCGCAAAACGCAGCCGTATTAAAGATAGGAAAAATGCAGCCACTATACAGGTTATAGGGAATGCAGCCAATATAGGTAAAGAGTGAACACGTGTTAATATCAGACCAATTGTAACTTTTGTACAATGTTGAGTGAGCGTGAAGTGTATGATGTTATTTGTTCTAATTGCTTTGGAGATTTATTTTTTTATTAACCTTTATCACTCTCTGGGTTAATTCAGCAGACAACAAATTCGTACTATTTTTTGAATTAAATATCAACTCCCGTTTTCTGGAATTAAAAATAATATTAATAATTATAATAATAATAATAATAAAAGAAAAATATTTCAACACGTCGTCTGTTTTTTGTCCAGATTACTAAACGTTAATTTGGGGGTGAAAGTAAAAAAAAAAAAAAAAAAAAAAAAAAAAAAAAAGGAAGAAGACGATGTTTCTATTTCATATTTAATTTTATGTTTTCTATAAAGGAATGCATCTTTCATATCTATAGAGCTAGCTTATTCAGATGAAAATGTTTGATATCTTTCTTACCGTAATAACCCTAAGTATTGGGACAGAGACATGAGGAAACTGTGTAGACCAAGTTCAGACGTCGCAGAACGCCTGTTTCCCACTCGTCCAGCAATATTTCAAACACATCAACAGGTAGTGGAACAGACTTTTACAACTTGTAGGACAAGTATGGTAAGGAGTTAAGGTGTCTGAATATTTAGAGTAATTAAAATGGTATTTCTGCCCAACATAGATATGAGTGCTCGTTAGAATCGCCTGAAGAGACGGTTCTAACGAGTAACTACGGTCTGTGGGTTTGAACAAAATTAAGGAAAAGGGTATTCATTGCATGCGTTTGTTAACTTGATGTATAACAATTTTACAATTTCCAGTATAATTAACCCGAATTATTTGCTTTAGTGATGAGCATCACATTAAGAAGACGAAGAAGAAGAACTTACTTAGCGTATGGGGAATGTATTTTTTCTCCCACAACATTTGCATGTCACACAGAATCTCTGCCCTGTCTACAGCTCGTTATGAATGAATGAATGACTGAAGGGAGGAAGGAAGGAACGAACAGACGGACGGACGAATGAACAGACTAGCGGAACTTTTATATGTCCAGTTTAAATGAGAACCAGAATCGTTTTCTGAGTGGTGAAAATCACATTGAGAAGACAAAGAAGAACTTAGCGTATCGTGAATGTATTTTCTAGCACAACATCTGCATGTCACACAGACTCTCCGCACTGTCTACAGCTCGTTATGAATGACTGAATGATCTGTTGTGTTTCTTAAATCAGCCTGCGGATGTTAAAACCAAATATTTGACATGTGCGCCCAGAGAAGACTCATATCAGCAAGGGAATCTGCCCAGCCTGATAGTAGTCTTCGGTGACCGAATGAAGACCATGTGATCTGTTGTGTTTCTTAAATAAGCCTGCATATGAGAAAACGAAACATTTGACACGAGGGCTCAGAGAAGACTCATAATAAAGTCTTAAGTTTGAAAAAGATGCTTTACCTGTTTGAAATGATGTCTGTCCTTGCTCTTTTCTGTCTTCCTCTGGAGCTGAAAAAAATTTGTTGCGTTTCCGAGCAAACCGTTTAATTTCTTGGATGATCCATAAGAGGCGCTTTCTCTCTCCAAACCTTTTCATAGGAACAACTTTGAAATGCGTTGATTTATACATGATCACAGTCTTCGCTGACCAAATGAAGACCATATGATCTATCATGTTTCTAAAACCTGCGCATGACAAAACCAAACATTTGACATAAGCACCTAGAGAGCACCCAATGAAGACTCAAATCAGCAAGCACGTCCACCCAGTCTGATCATAGTCTTCGCTGTCTGAACGATGGCTGGGTCCTTAGCTACTCATTGACCGCGCAGCAAAGACCTGGACAGGCTGATCGGAGTCATCGCTTGGCACAGGTAAAACTCTTGTTTTTTGTCATGCACCGGTTCAAATGATGTAATCAAGTCAGTTACATTAACTCAATTATTGTATGGACGTATTTCAGAGTGTTGTTTTAATTATGTTTATAGAATAGAATAGTTTTATTTCAAAAATTCCAAAAGGCTGTAAAGCCCATGAGGATACAATATAATGAAACATACATGATGGCATATGACATATGACAGTGCAGAGCAATTACATGATATATCATTTACAATATAATTGTCTGATTATATTCGAATATTCTACGAATACCTCAGACAACATGTTTAATCATAGTAGCAACAGAAACAGTTTAAATATACTTTTCTGTAATGGAGAAGGTGAATAACCACTGTAAAACGCACGAAGGATGTCAGACAGTAGACAGTGGACAAACAAACAAACAAATAGCCGTTCTAATCGCACCCTCCTTAATCCACCAAGGGTCTGGTTATATAACATACCACCGTAGACTGTGTCCATGGTACAAGGCACGATCAGCACGGTATCGTTATTCATCCACCATCCACTGACCAACATCCCAGTAGCACTAACATCAAGATAATAGAAATGAAAAACGTTTTTTTTTTTTTTTTTTTTTTTTTTTTTTTATTTGTTTTTTGTTTTTTATATGAGCCGTGAAAGATGATTAAGTAGCTATCTCAAGCACAAATATACACACCACACGTTTTGGAAGACATGAGCCAACTCTGTGTCGGCGATAACATTTAAAAGGGGGGTGGGGGGTGCCATGGCGAATACGGGTGGACGAAGTAACATGTGTTGGAAACCATTGTCCAGACAGCATGTCCCTCGCACTCGAATCCGCCATGGCCACACACACTGCGCAAACAACATAGAGCAGGCCTTAAAATCAGCCTGCTTCCATCATAACAGGATTATAGTTATTAATTGTGAAAGACGACTTAATGTGAACTTAATATTCAACCCCTAATATATTTACAAATATCACATACAAGTTGTGTCACAAACCAATGTTAAAATTTCTCAGAAATGTAGCATTTTTTATGTCTGCTTACTATAAGATACTATGAATCTGGCAGACTCAGAGAATGAGTGGCAGACTCAATGTCTAAACAGCTCTCCCAGGTCCAGGTTAGCCATACAGTACATACATTAAGAAATGAACATACATATTATATATGCAGCCACAGTACATTTGATAATTAATGGTATTTTACCTTCATTCAGGAAACATATCACTTTCTCATGCTTTAGTACCGATACCCGATGTTAGAAACTGTTACAAACCAAATACATTACTATTATCCCAAATATATTCTGTCTTCTCTAGGCCTTGTCGAAACGAAATGCAAGACACTTATTGATTGGACAGAGTAGGGCATTATGTTAATTAATATATAGTATCTCTGATCTATGTTTAAAAGCTTGATAAACAAAAGTACCGTTTGCGTAAATGATTCGCATTTGTTGAATTAATCAAACTGACAAATTTATGCATACTTGGCCTTTTCCAGTAATAAACAGGTATATACAGTGTACTTCTTTCTAAGCTCTATATACATACTACATTCAAAAACAAAATGGTATTCATCTTCTAAAACCCCACATACTGAACAGTTCCTTTCATTAAGTGGTTTACTAATTGGTTTGACCCACCTACCAGACTCTATTTCTAACCTGTGCGAAGACAATCTCAATTTACTAACAGCCTGACTATATTTCTGGACGTTGATGATTTCTAAATATGGTTGGAGGTGAAATATGGCAAAAGAATTATAAAATCTTGCACGTGAAGAACTCCCTAATCTTTCCTGCCAGTTTTGTATGAAAATATCAGTAAGCCTTTGCTTAAAAACTGAAATAAATATACTAATATTTCCAACACCCTAATTTAACCACACTTGATAAAAACCTAAAGACATTAACAAATGACGCACAAGAGAAACCTAGTGTAAAATTGATAAACTGTTATGTACACGTGTCACCAATATTATCGTCTTTAATATTCAATATATAAAGATGAATAGATTCTAAAGTGTGCCACTTGTTTTGACAACAGAGATGCGAGTTCGATACAAATGATTTACATGTAGTTGTAAATGCGGTAAATAAATTAATGCTGAAAATATACATATTGGATTGGAAACTGTATACAGACGATGTAGAAATAAATAAAAAAATAAATAAATGAATGAACGAACGAACAAATGATTCAGCCAATCGATCAATCAATTACAAAGATGGAAAATAAATGTCCCCGAAATTTCCACCAGTCAGTTCATTCATTCGCCCGTCCGTCCATCCGTCCGTTCGTTCGTTCGTTCATTCATTCATTCATTCATTCATTCATTCTTTCATAATGAGCTATAGACAGGCCATACAAGTTGTAAAAGTCTGTTCCACTACCTGTTGTTGTGTTTGAAATATTGCTGGACGAATGGGAAACATGCGTTCAGCGACGTCTGAACTGGGTCTATACAATTTGCTCATGCCTCTCTGGCCCAATATTTAGGTTTATTACGGTAAGAACGATATCAAACACTGTCATCTGAAAAAGCTAGTTCTACAGATATGAAAGATGCATTCCATAATAGAAAACATAATATTAAATATGAAATAGAAAAATCTTTTTTTCTTTTTTTTTTTTTTTTTTTGGTTTTGCTTTCACCCCAATGAACGCTTAACAATCTGGGCAAAAATTTCAGCAGACGACATATTGAAATATTTTTCTTTTATTATTATTTTTTGTTACTATTACTATTATTATTATATGTATTTTTTCTTTTTTTTTTTAACTTTTTTTTTTTCTTTCAGAAAACGGTATTTGATATTTCATGCAAATGTCTCCAGCTGGGAAAAAAATATGAAAATTAATATCAATTTGTTGTCTTCTGAATAAACCCAGAGACTGATAAAGGTTAATAAAAAAAATAAATCTCCAAAGCAATTAGAACAAATAACATCAAACACTTCACGCTTACTTAACATCGTACAAAAGTTACAACTGGTCTGGTATTAACACCTTTTCACTCTTTACCTATATTGGCTGCATTCCCTATTGCCTGTATAGTGGCTGCGTTTTTCCTATATTTTTAACAAGGCTGTTTTTACAGATTTTTTTTAACGCTGCCAGGCAACTGAGTCACATAGAGGCAGCGCCAGATAAATCTGGATTAGTTTTACTGGACTACTTGTTTGGCTTGAAACGGTGTCTAGTTATAATTCATAACTAGGTCACCTCGCCCAGACACAGTGCATACAAATAGTCGTCCAGTCTGTAAGTTACAGAATTTGGAGCGTTGGTCTAAAGTGTTCGAGTTTTGCGTTTTGCGGCTGCGTTTTATACCCTCCCCCTCTTTCTGCTGGTTCCCCAATCAAGCAAGAACCAGCTCTATCCACCATCTTTGGTTTTCGTTGTGTGTACTCGGCTTCAGAGAGAGTTTCACGTTTTTCTACAGTTAGGGTGGCATCATGACACAATACGTACAAGTCACCGATGAAGAAGGAGAAGAATCAATAGAAATACCCAGCGAAGAAGATGGAACGCTTCTGCTTACAACGCTAGCCGCCCAGTTTCCTTGTGCTTGTGGCTTGAAGTACAGAAATCCCCAGACTGGAAATTACAGGGGTATTCGCTTAACCGATGGAAGGTTACACCCACCTGATAAATACTGGGGGAATATAATCTTTATTGTCGTATTTCCAAAGGGTAAGGACAGTAAATCTTATAGAAGTAAAGTGTTATATTGAAATGTCATGTATTTTCGTGACTTGAAAAACCTGGTGGCTTTGATACAATTCATGTTAATCAGAATCAGAGTTCAGTTACTATGTAAATAAGCTGATGTAATGCAGCATTACTTTGAATAAAGTTTCACTTTAAATTATCTTCAATATCAGAATAATAAGAATCAAAATGTTTACTGGTGATACGTCTAATGACATTCATTCACCAGAACCTGTGATATGGGTAGATAGTCCCCGTCTCTCACCAGAGAGGTAAACCTAGCCACACCTTCTTCTGCTCCTTCAGCAGAGGCAGTGCTCCAGCTAGGTTCTGAGGGCAGAGGGGTGCCGGGTAGGGCACTTTTTGCACGGTCATACAAGAATGAGGGCATCATGTGTCATGAGATGTGCTTAGTATCAAGGCTTGTTGCAAAATATAATCCTATTCCACAATAAATACTTCAAAAATAGAGTTCAAATAACACTGACCTTTAAACTGATAACATTTTTAATTTTACTCCATTCATGAAATTTTCACCAAAATGTAGGGTTTTATGAAATAAGACAAGAAAGCTTAAGAAGGGCAGAGGGGCAGCAGGATAGAGCAAGAGGGGCAGGCCGTCCCTCCATATAGGGCTAGCTGGAGCACTGAGAGGTAATGATCGAATCTGGAAGGGCATTCCAATTTCTTAAGACCTTTGTACAAAAAAAATCAGTCTACTGTCTCTCCTCCTTTTCTTGAGAGACGCCCATTTCAGATTTTCCAGTATTCCAGTCATACTCCCAGTTTCAAAAGAGTAATTGCTAGTAACAAACTTAGCAGTCGTATTCTGAACTTTTTCAATTTCTTGTTGAAGAACCACACCTTGGGGATCCCAAACACAGCTGCCATATTCCAGAATGGGGCAAACAAGACCCCTATGTGCTGCCCCTTTAACAGCCTGAGGACATTGATAAAGATTTTTTCTCAGAAAACCAAGAGTTCTATTTACCTTAGTACACATGTTGCTGATATGTGTATTCCATCTCAAGTCATGTATGATTGTTACTCCAAGGTATTTAATGGAATCCACGTTTTCAAGGACCGTACCCTCTAAAGTGTAAGAAGCCTCCATTTTATTTGTTCTTTTCCTAGTTATCTGCATTATATTGCATTTGACTGGCTGAAGTCTCATACCCCATTTTCTGGCCCAACATCCTAATCTATCTATATCCTTCATTTCTGAAGTTTCAATGAGTCATCTGTGTCTCTGATTTCACGATAGCAAACACAGTCATCTGCGAAAAGTCTTATTTCTGAATCTATGTCTGTGGAAATATTATTTATGTACAGAGAGAACAGTAGGGACCAAGAACAGTCCCTTGTGGGACACCTGACAAAACTGGAGCCCACTCCGATGTTTCACTGTTTACAACAGCTCATTGTGTTCTATAGCAAAGAAAGGAATCGATCCACAGGGCTTCCGTTAAGCGGACGTACGACTTATATTACGCCCTGAGATTGCCACCGGACGTCCAAATTGAACTTCAAAGACGTACCGCGGACTTCCGAAATTTCTTTTGTCCGTCCGAAATCGATACCCGAGACGTCCAAAAATTGTCAAAAGGCCCGCCCACTTTTAACCAATTGTATGATGTTTGCCCTGCCTACTTACCGGAAATTCGCTACCTGTGTTGACTGAGCTTTGAGGACGTCCCACTTTACGCTTGCGGGAGTTTTATTGACAGCCGTGTCAAGCGTCGCGGCTACCTTTTGATGGCTGCGTGATCACTGCGTGTATTTATCACGCGTGCTGAGTTGATTAATTGATGTTTATATAATTAAATTTTCTACTGCGACCCCGAAAATATTCGTTGAAATTATATGAAGTCATTATTATTTTTTAATATTCACGTCTTAAAATCTTAAATTATTATTTAGCTAAGAACGTGTGTCGTCTGCAACACTTCCGGGAATTGCCGAGTGAAATTCTATAACTAAATAAATAACAATTATGCACAGAACGCAAATTGAAATCTATTCGAATTTAGAAGCTTACGTTTGTCATGACATAAAAAGCAATTTTTCAAATGAAAAGAAAACATATTTTTCGTCAAAAGTTTCGGAAAACCCGTTTCTAAATTTATGTGTAGCCTTGTTCCGGTTGTGCTGTTTACCAGCGCGGAAAAGACGCAAAGTAAGTCTAAATATAAGCGATTTGCGATGGTTTTGCTTGCTTTTCTCCGCGAACGAACGTTTTGCTGTTGGTATTTCATCGAGAGCTGCCTTTAATTTGTTTGTTGTTGCACGAGTCGGCGCCGTTTTCCCGCAATTTTTGTGAAGTAAGCAACTCGTTCACTCGTGTTGATCAGCTTCAATCCGAACAAATATTTCATTAGATACATTTCTGCAAAATAATTTCAGCATAGTTTATTTTTAAGAAAACATGTTTTGGGTGTTTTCTCTCATGTATTCTCTTTTCTTTTTTCTTTCTCTGGGCTTTGAAACGAATGCGAAGTTGTACCAATGTCGATGCCTTCTCTAAGGTCCGACATACAAGTACAGGCTTTCCAAAAAGATGCGATCGAATTTTAATAAGCGATAAGGGCATTTTTAAAACACATCTAAGAGAAGCGTATATCATGATGATTCTGTGTGACACTGAAATAAGAACCTATGTTCTACTAAAGAAAGGGCAGACCGCCGCAGCACGGTAAAAAAGTGGGACTTCCTAGATTTTCCTGTGGGACTTCCAAATTTGAGGGGTAGGAAGTCTGGGACTTCCTGAGTCTGGAAGTTAATGGAAGCCCTGGATCCACCTGCAGAGTTCTCGGAAATGCCGAATTCGGCGTATTTTTACGCCTATTTTTGCTTTTGTACGTGTAAAATTTCCTTCCGAGGATTCTCATTTACGCTAGATATTGCCACCGGATGTCCAAACTGAACTTCAAAGATGTACCGCGGACTTCCGAAATTTCTTTTGTCCATCGAAATCGATACTCGAGATGTCCAAAAATTGTCAAAAAGCCCGCCCACTTTTAACAAGTTGTATGATGTTTGCCCCGCCTACTTATTGGAAATATGCTACCTGTGTTGACTGAGCTTTAAGGACGTCCCACTTTCCGCTTGCAGGAGTTTTATTGACATCGGTGTCAAGCGTCGCGGCACCCTTTTGATGGCTGTGTGATCACTGTGTGTATTTGTCACGCGTGCTAAGTTGATTAATTGATGTTTGTATAATTAAACTTTCTTCTGCGACACCCAAAAATATTCGGTGAAATTATATGCAGTCATTATTATTTTTAAATATTCACATCTTAAAATCTTAAATTATTATTTTGCTAAGAACGTGTGTCGTCTGAAAACACCTCAACACTTACGGGAGTTACCGAGTGAAATTAAATAAATAAATAACAATTATGCACAGAACGCAAATTTAAATCTATTCGAATTTTGAAGCTTATGTTTGCCATGACAACAAAAACAATTTTTCAAATGAGAAGAAAACATTTTTCGTCAAAATTTTCGGAAAACCCGTTTCTAAATTAGTAGCCTTGTTCCGGCTGCGCTGTTTACCAGCGCGGAAAAGACGCAAAGTAAGTCTAAATATAGGCGAATTGCAATGGTTTTGCTTGCTATTCTCCGCGAACAAACGTATTGCTGTTGGTAACTCATCGAGAGCTGCCTTTTATTTGTTTGTTGTTGCACGAGTCGGCGCCGTTTTCCCGCAATTTTTGTGAAGTAAGCAACTCGCTCGTTCGTGTTAATCAGCTTCAATTCGAGCAAATATTTCATTAAATACATTTCTGCAAAATAATTTCAGCATAGTTTGTTTTTAAGAAAACATGTTTTGGGTGTTTTCTCTCATGTATTTTCTTTTCTTTTTTTCTTTCTCTGGGCTTTGAAACAAACGCGAAGTTGGACCAATGTTGATGCCTTCTCTAAGGACTGACATACAAGTACAGGCTTTCCAAAAAGATGCGATCGAATTTTAATAAGCGATAAGGATATGTTTAAAACACATCTAAGAGAAGTGTATATCATGATGATTCTGTGTGACACTGAATTAAGAACCTCTGTTCTACTAAAGAAAGGGCAGACCGCCGCAGCAGGGAAAAAAGTTGGACTTCCTAGATTTTTCTGTGGGACTTCCAAATTTGAGGGGTAGGAAGTCTGGGACTTCCTGAGTCTGGAAGTTAATGGAAGTCCTGTCACTATTTACTAAGCCCCAAAAGCTTTTGGATCCTTACCAGACACTCAGTGGTCTAGGTTAACTATGTTGAAAAATGAAGTTGTCCAGACAGTCCTTAAATATTAAGTTTTCATATTTAGCCGAAAACTCCAAGTTTTCTAGGTCAAACTCCTATTTTTCAATTTTAACTCCAACTTTTCTCAGAGATGGATTCTTAAACTCCTGCTTTCAAAATCCTAATGAGAACTCTGCACCTGAGTGTCTTTCCGCCAATGCCATAACCAAACAATTTGCTTTTAAGAAGTTCATGAGGTGGGGTGTCAAAAGCCTTCTCGAAGACCAGAATAAATGTGTCAACCTGTCCTCCTTTGTCCAAGATTTTTACCCAATCATTTATTACAGTTGTCAACTGAGTTTCACAACTGTGCCTTTTCCTAAATGCATGTTGCCTGTCGGACAAGAGCTGACATTCATCCAAGTGAGCCGTGATATTTGAGCACACTATATGTTCAAGCAACTTAATGGCACACATGTCAAGGACACAGGGCAATAATTACAAGAGCCCTATCCCCTTTCTTAAAGAGGGGACAAATGTTTGCAAGAAGCCGTTCCTTGGGGATTTCCCCTGTATTAAGAGATTGTTGGAACAAATGTGCAAATACTGGACCTAGTTCATTTGCTAGCTCCTTTAGAACCCTAGGATGAAGCTCATCAGGTCCTAAGGCTTTTGAGGGATTCAAACCTTTGAGTAACTTAATCATGGCATCAAGTTGTTATTTGGTAGTTTAAAAGCCAATTAGGATTGGAGGAGTCATTTCAGTCCAAAAAAATACTGTGCTCTTTTTTGCATATAAACTGTACCCATTTCTTCGTGTTAAGGTTCCTCAACTGTACTAACTTAGAACATTTGCCCACAGAGGGTTTTAACTTCATCTAATCAGAGCTTAACTTGAAACTTATTTTGAACATTTGGATAACATATACCCATAAATAGGAACACAGCAAACAAAGAATATTTCAAGGATGGCCTTAGGCACTTCTTCAACCAAAAAATGTTGATATTTTTTGTATTTCTTTCTCCATGAAAATCTGTTGTGGGAACTCATTAGAAGTGCCATAGTAAGGCACTTCTCGTGAGTACCCACATCTGTTTCTGTAGAGGAATGAGACCAGTATTTATCCATACTTATTTCATAGCTTTAGATAAGAGCTGGTATCTTCACACATTATATTTCTTATTTCTCCATGAAACATACATTGTGGTGCTCATCAGAAGTACCTCACTGAGGCACTTCTAATGAGTACCCTAATCATACGTTTTCTTTGAGAAATAAGAAAAATAAATCAGTACTTTTCAGTTGAAAAGGTGCCTTATCGAAGATATCCAGAGATATGCTTATCTGGATCTATATTTTATCCACAGATAATAAAAGAAAAGGAGAAGAATACAATGGGATATCATCTACCAAAACAAAGCGTCTAGAGACAAAGAAGTGTAGTGATCTGATTGTTCTTGGCCTTCCGTGGAAGAGCACAGAAGAGGACCTCAAGAGATACTTCTCGCAATTTGGGGAGTTATTGCTTGTACAGGTACGTAAAAATTAAATCCAAAAATAAAGTTAAGTTGTTAATGCATAGTTCTAGTTGTACATTCTAGTTTTTTTTAACCCTTGTCCTGTTGAACCCGGATATACACTGCCTTTGCAAACAGCGCAGTTCCAAATCAGTTGGCTTCTAAGAAGCCAACTGATCTGGATCTGCACTGTTTGCCATTCAGTATGTGAATTTATATAAAAAATCTGGATTAAGTAATCTGATTGGCTGAAAATTTGAAAAGGTCAAGGCATCTTAATTTATTCAGAAGGACAAAGGTTAAAGATGAGTCTTCTGAAGACTTGAATAAATTTACCAGTAATTAAACAGGTGGACTGATATTAGATACTGGTCCAGATATTCTGTAAGTAGGCAGTGATAGCCCAATGGATGTGCAAGCTGTTCAGAGTTTAAACATGTCCATGTAGTCCTGAAGTCAACCTTTTGCTTTTCACCAATCAGTTTTAATGGTTGATGTCATTTGATGTATCATGATTATCAGTTCAGATATATACTGAACTTGGAAGATCGGGACCTTCACTGTCAGTATGTGCTTGCAGACTCTTAGCTACAGATAAGGTGCTTTTTTTTTCAGCCAAAATGTGTTGATATTTTTCTTTTTTCTCCACAAAAAACTATGTTGTGGTACTCATCAGAAGCTCCTCAGCCAGGTGCTCCTAATGATCACCCACAATATAGGTTTTTTTGAGAATTAAGAAAAATATTTACTCGATACTCCTTCTACGTCTTACTGATCAGTTTGGCTGATGTCTTTTGACATATCACCATTATCAATTCAGATTCAGTTACATGTATATTGGACATGTAAGATCAGGGTCTTCATTCATCATAATTATACACAGCACGACAAGTACATTTAAAAGACTGTGTTCAGGCATGCCTGAACACAGTCTTTTACATGTACATGTACTTGTCATGGATCTGTTTGGTTGATGTCATTTGATGTATCACATGACTCCAGATAAGGCAATTTTTTAACTGAAAAATATTATTTTCTTATTTCTCCACCAAAAATTATGTTGTGGGGAGGCGTTTCTACTGAGTACCCACAATATATGTTTTTCTGGACCTCCGGCTAGTAATCAGGAGGTCACAGGTTTGATACCCTCTGTCAGGCAACTTTCTTTTGTGAAGATTTATTGTGAAATATTTTCCATGGTCATTCCCTTCTGCTGATTCAAGAAGGGCAGTTGTCAGTTTCTGGTAAAAGAATGTTAACCGCTTAGTGACTAAGCCTGCCCAGGAAAAGTGTGGTTAGGTAAACTATGATAGATTCTGATGGTACTAGCCAGATCCTTGTATACGTGTCATAAAATCCGTGTCTACTTGGACTTGGAGATGCTGAATTGCTGATTTCTTTACAGGTGAAGCGAGATCCTAAGTCAGGACAGTCAAAAGGCTATGGATTTATCCGCTTCAGTAAATACGATGATCAGATTCGCTGCATGTCAACGAGACACAATATAGATGGTCGTTGGTGTGATGTCACAATTCCTAATTCCAATGTATGTTCCTTTGTAGCTTAATTGCAGTCTTTTTTTTTTGTGGGATGTGGAGTGTGCAAGAGGCAAAAGAATGGGGTGGCTAAAAGTTTGCATTTTGTTTTTACAGGAGCATAGCCTCAGAGAAGAGTTGTACCCTGATAATTTTTTCTGGTATTTCTCCACAAAAAACATGTGGTTACTCATTAGAGCTATAAGTGTCTCAGCCTGGCTCCATAAGAAAAATCCGTATATTTTGATTGCAAACAAAAAAAAAGCCATCTTGTCCAGCATCTTGTCCAGAATATGAAAAGTCAGTCAGATTGGGCAGGTTTTGAGAGACACACAAAAGATAACGAACTCATACATGTACATGTATATGTTATTTTCATTTCCATTATTTAACCCTTTCAGCCCTACAGACCAATACAGATACCTTTGGAAACAGTGCATGTCCAAATGAGGGCTTGTAATGAACCATCTCATCCATGTCAGAAACTGGGGTGATAGGGTTAAATTGGTTTCCTACCAAATTACTTTCATTTAACCCTGGCTAGGGTGTTGTTATTGAAGGCTGACATGGATCTTAGGTCTTTAACTTTTTTGGCCCTGCAGACCAAAGTAAATACTTTTGCAAACAGTGTAGATCCAAATGAGATGGCTCATACGAGTTGTCTCATCTGGATCTAAGCTCTATTTTCTATGATTTTGCAATGAACTGGACAACAGTTTGGAAGATCAAAACTGTAGATCATGGATTACTGTACAGAAGTTTGATTTCTGATGTTTTAGATGTTTTGGTTGCTAGCTGTGCACTTAGATTTCATTGATATATCTTATCCATTTTGAGCATACTACATTGTACATGTATCAATATCTTGTATTGTCCTGTAGCAAGGTATCAGTAAACAACCATTTGGCCTATAAAGACTGGAGACTGCCATTTCAACAACAATGATTGTAGTTTTGTAGATGTTTTAATATAGCACTTACAACAAAAGGGTTACTGACACGATTTTATGTTGATTTCAGGAAGGAGCCCAGCAGGTTGTAAGCAGAAAAGTGTTCATAGCCAGATGTACTGAGGACATCGCAGCAGATGACTTGAAGAGCTACTTCTGCCAGTTTGGTGATGTTGTTGATGTATTCATACCCAAGCCGTTTCGCTCCTTTGCTTTTGTAACTTTCTCTGAGCCTGAGGTGGCACAGAGCCTTTGTGGTGAGGACCACATTATTAAAGGTGTAAGTGTACATGTAAGCTATGCTGCCCCAAAAGGCACTGATAGATATGGAGATAAACGGGGCATGCCCATGCAGAATCCAAATGTTGGACGAGCCCCAGGTTCATATCCACAACCTTCAGTCCAAGGCTGGGCCCAGCAGCCAAGAAATAACCAGTTGGCAAAACCAATGGCTGCTCCACCTATGGGGCAACCTGATATGAATAACATGGGAATGAATTTATTCAATTCAGCCATGATTGCAGCCGCCCAGGCCATGCTTCAGGGTCATGCTCCTGCTGGTTGGGGTCACATGGCACCTCCTCCCCAGGCTGCCCCTCCCCCATCCCAGCCACACCAGGGAAACAGTGGTGACAATGCCCAACAGGGTAGTCAGGTGTATGGTGCTCCCCAGACCAGTACAGCCTGGGGCTGGAGTCAACAGACTGAACCCCAGCCAGGGAGCTATGCAACATGGGCTGGGTCTGGCAGACAGCAGGGTTGGAATTAAGCTGAATGGTTATGCCTCCAAGGGAACTAAATCTGTCATGGAGATACTTGCATCCCTTCTCATTGGTGGTGAGGGCTACTTTTTAAGGAAAGAATTTGCTCCTAAAGGGAGCAAAGTCTTTACTTTAAGAGTGGTCCCCATTTGTAAAAGGTTTCAGATTCTAGAGAGGCAACTTCCTGTCCCTAAAAGTTGTCTCCCTTCGCAAAATGGTGGCAAAATCTTTCAGGTATATCCATTCCCCTTATATAAACTTATCAAAGATCCTGATTTGTTATTATTTTTTTAGAATTTGATGTGTAAAATACAAAAATGGCCCTTCTTTATGCATGGGGGCAGCAGAGGCCCAGATCAATGTATGCATTCACACAGCTACAGATAAGCCTGTTTTTTTTTCAATTGAAAAGTTCTGATATTTTTCTTATTTCTCCACGATAACATAGGCTGTGGAACTCATTAGAAGTGCCTCACTGAGACGCTATTAATGAATACCCACCACCTATGTTTCCTTGGAGAAATAAGAAAATATTACAGCAAAACCCCGATGCCTCGACACTGATGGCTCGTTTACCTTGGATGATTCAAACTCCTTTTTGAGTCCCTACGAAATTCTTACGCTACATGTAGCTCAAGAAAACAAAATTTAGGGATTTTTCCTTATTTTTATTTATTATAAAAATGTATGTTGTGTGTACTCATTAGAATTGCCTCATCTAGGCAATTCTAATGAGTACACTCAACATACTATTACTGTATAGAAGATCAAAAAGACTTCCCTAAATTATCTTCATTTGCTTTCTGACCTAGCGCCATGATTAATCCTCAGTGGCTAGAACTACCCATGTCTCGAATGAATTTCCATGTTCCCAAAGATGTTCGAGCCATTGAGGTTTTACTGTATGTGGATACGCCCTCTTATCTGGAGCTATGCATTCACTCAGTCTGATCTTTGGGCACCTCCTCTTATCTTACATTCTGAGGCCCTTTAAAGTACAATTATGTCCCAATGACCTCTCCCTGCTGGCAGTCTGCTTTAATCTTATATTGGACTGTTATCAACCCAACAGGATTACTGTCAGGTCAATAACAGTTCGGTGTAGATTTAAAATGAGTGCTATCTGGGAGCTTTCTCTTGACGTGGTTCAAGTAATTTTGATGCTACAAATTTGATATATTATCTTTTTAAATATTTTTTGAATAATTGATATTTCTTACTGACTTTTGTCTACTAATTTTAGGATAAGATAAAAATTCCTCGAAACGCTCAGTAAATGTTTTCCGGAAGATTTCCCACAATGTAAGTTTTGCTTGTGAAACAAGATTTGCTGGCCTCGGTGGCTTTATTGGATGCGCCTACGACTGGTGATCAGGAGGTCGTGCGTTCAGTCTTTCATGGAAATTGATCATGAAATATTTTGTATGGTCATTCTCTCCCTTCCACTGATTCTAGAAGGGCAGTTGTCAGTTTCTGCCAAAAAATGTGCATAAGTACTGTGAACCACTTAGAGAAGCCTGCCAAGGAAAAATGTAGTTAGGTAAACTGACTGGCTCGACATGACCTTAATGGGTTGACTGGGCCATAAACCCTCAACTCAATCAATAAACAAGCCTTGATTGGTGCTTTTTTCAACCAAAAAAGTGTTGATATTTTTCTTATTTCACTACAAAATCATAGTGTTTACTGTTGGTACTCATTAGAAATGCTTTGCCTGGGCACTTCTAATAAGTACCAACACAATATGTTTTCATGGAGAAATAAAAATATCAATGTTTTTTTATAGAAAAAAGTTCCTTATCTAGTCGAGTATGTTTTCATGGAGATATGGTATAAGAAAAGATATTTGTCTTGATTATAACTACAGGGCCCAGTTGTTCAAAGCGTCGTTAGCTTAACGAGCTGGTTAAGGGTCATTTCGTTAACTGTTATAGTGGATTCAATATACAATATTCTGATATTTTTTGCTGAAAAAATGTGAGTAGCTTTTGCAATGCAAAAGTTACTCACATTTTTTTCAGCAAAAAATTTCAGCATATTTGCGTATCACTTGATGTAAATTTTAATGAATCGTTAACTAACGACGTCGTTAGCTTTGAACAACTGGGCCCAGATGAGGAAATAGTGCTTGAAATTTCATATGAGTTATCTCTTAAACATGAAAACAAGTTAACATGAAATATCAAACCCTTTTTCCTCAGAAGTGGAGATAAGTCACATGAAATGTATAAAGCTATAATCTCAGAAAAATAGCTGCCAGTTTGTGAAGAGTTATTGATGCTTTTTCAACTAAATGCACTTCATTACGTTTCTTTGAATTACCATTTCATCTATATGAAAGTACAAAAAGAGCTCGACAGAGCAGTCACCGTGGCAGATTTTGATGATACATGTACCTAAAAACTTCTAATGCATGTTTATCACATTTTGCGATTCCTTCACTCAATCCTCAGTGTTCCAGTGTTTTTATTTTAACCCTAGTCCTGCTGAACCAGGATGTGCCCTGCCTTTGCAAACTGTGTAGATCCAGATCTGCACTGCTTGCCATTAAGTATTGGAATTTATATTAACAATCTGGATAAACAATCTGGGCCCAGTTGTTCAAAGCTAACGATATCGTTAGTTAACGATTCGTTAAAATTTAAATCAAGTGATACACAAATATACTGAAATTTTTTGCTGAAAAAATGTGCAAAAGCCACTCACATTTTTTCAGCAAAAAATGTCAGAATATTGTATATTGAATCCGCTAAAATAGGTAACGAAATGACCCTTAACGAGCTCGTTAAACTAACTACGCTTTGAACAACTGGGCCCAGATTAGCTTATAATTGGAAGTGGGTATGGCATCTTAATTTATGCAGCATGACAAGGGTTAAAACACTTCATGTTTGAAACCTTTTTATCCTATGAAATTCCGTAGCTCTAGATAAGAGAGGGTATTGGGTAAACATTTAATTCTCTAAGAATACATACATTGTGGGTACTCATTAGAAGCACCTCACTGAGATGCTTCTAATGAATACCCACAGCATACTGTATTCGACCTAATTACCACACTTTGCGCATAGGTTTTTCAAAATTACTTCGAAAACTTGTGGTAGAATATGTACACGTCAACCTCTTTATAACAAGGTTTGTTATAACACGGTTTTGGATATAACACGGTTCAAAGATGGATCCCAAAAATGTATAGAATATTGAAAAATGACCATAAATGGTCATTTTTCAATATAATCTATACATTTTTGTTTGGATATAACATGGTTGTTTAACTAACACGATTATGCTATGGACCCCAACAATAGTGTTATAAAGAGGTTGTGGTGTATCTACTTACTAAGGGTACACTTTAAACAAAGATAAGCAAAGGACTTAATTGGTGCTGCTTATGCATTTTTTTTTTCTTCTTCTGATTTTCTTAATAAATGTATATGTTGCGGATACTCATTTGAATTGCATCAACTTGTCCTTATAAACCAGTATACTTTTATGCCCTTGTAAACCAGTAGACAAAAAGTACACTGGCTGTAATCAGTAGACTACAGAATTGCTTGACTGTGGGCTTATAGGGATATGTGTGGTAATCAGATAGAATGCGGTATGTTTTTAAGGAGAAGTAAGTAAATATCAATACTTTTTGGCTGAAAAAACATTGCCTGATGTCGAGATGGAGAGGTAGGAATAACTACCAATGTTATCTGATTCAAACAGAAGCTTCTCCTAGAGCAGATATAGGTGGAGAAATCAGTAAAATGTCTGTCAGAGCAGGTTTTCAATAAGAGAAATGACATAAAGTAGCAGCTAATAGAAGTGCATTTAGTTTTATATGCCATTTTTTTTTTTATATTTCAGCTTGAAATTTTATTTGTCATTTGTGTATCTGTGAATCCCAATTTCTGTAACTTGTTCAGGGATTTTTCTAGCCTGTAAGTTATGTAGCTCCAGATAAGATTGGGTACCACCCAGATCATATTTTTCTTATTTCTTCATGAAATAATATGTTGTAGGTACTTATTAGAAGCATTTCGTCAAGGCACTTCTAATGAGTTCCCATGTTTTCATGGAGAAATAAGAAAAAGAAGAAAAATATCAATGCTTTTAGATTGAAAAAAGTGCCTTATCTGGAGCTATGTAATTTATATATGAGAAAACTTCCTTTGGGTCATAGCTGGAGATAAAGAGGCTCTTTTTCTTAACCAAAAAATAATGATATTTTTTTTCTTATTTCTCCAAAAACATGTTCTGTTACTTCCATAAGTGGAGAAATAAAAAAAAAAAATACATAAATGTCCCTTGTATCTAGAGCTTTAGTTGTGATGATGCAGTCAGAATTTTCTACCATGATGTTTTTTCTGTAACCTGCTATATACTATTGGTTGCTTGCTCAGCCATCATGGTGTCTAAGGTGAGAAAGGGAGACCACTCAAGCCAAAGATAATTTGCGCCAGTCCCTTCTCGAGACTAACCTGACCATTGGAGGGTGCTTTCATGCCTTACAGCACCTTCACCTACCAAAGTGTGTCGGAAAAAGACTGATCATCCCAGGTGTGCATGCTGTTCCGAGTCTTTGCTGAGCACTCCTGTCCAAAGGAACTCTTTCTCATGTGTGGATCATTTTGTTTTTTTTTTTCTCTATTTGTTACTACGGGAAAGAAATTTGGATTCACTAGGTCATTTTTTGGGTTGCTTTTTTTCCTGATATTGCTTTTGATTTCATACCGTATTTTACCCTAAGTATTTGGGTTGACAGGACTGAGCAAACAGTGTAGACCTAGAATAGATTGTGAGTAAAAATGCAGCATCTGCTTAGTAGTAATATGCTGCTTTTTGAGCAGTTTTCATAACTGTCAGCATGTAGTAAAATGGTCTTGCTCAGATTTTAGGACAAGAATGGTATTAACTCTTAAAGCGCCAAGCAAAAATTGTAGCAGACAACATTTATTTTTATTTTTTTTTTAATTTTTCAAAGAAAACAAGTCTTGATATTTCATGTGAATCGTCTGCCAAGCAGACGATTCACATGAAATATCAAAACTTATTTTCTTTGAAAAATTTAAAAAAATAATAATTAATATTGTCTGCTGCAGTTGTGATTGGCGCTTTAAGGATTAAAGGAGTTAGAGTATCCATAGTGCCAGATAAGGAACTTTTTAAACTAAAAATAATTGAGAATTTTTTTCATTTCTCCACAAAAATATGCAGGTGCTCATTAGAAGCTTCTCACAAGCCTTTCTAATGAGTACCCACAATATACATTTTTGTGGAAAAATAAGAAAAAATATTTATCTGAAAATCCCTCATATCTTGAGCTATGGTGTCCAAATATATAGGGTTAATATGGTTATGCTTTTGTTTTGCATATATATATATATATATATACTACAGCATTGTAAATTTGCTCCAGATAAGAGGGATATCATATTTTTCTTATTTCTCCACGAAAGCATAAATTGTGGGTACTCATTAGAAGTGCCTCAAAGAGGCACTTCTAATGAATACCCACAACATATGTTTTTGTGGAGAAATAATGAAAAGTAAATCAACATTTTTTGATTGAAAAAAAAAAATGCCTTATCTGGAGATTTCATTGTAACCATTGTTACTTGTAACCATTGTTACTTCACATAATTTTCAAGTGCTGCGGAATTATTCCATTTATTGTTTACTTTATACATACATAACTAGAGAGCAGAATTGATTTGTAATATATACAATGTACGTGTATGAAATTTTTACTGTGTTTACTGTTCGTACTTGTTGCTCAAAGCATACAAAATCACAAGTCGGCATGGGTCAGGTAGTGGGAATGTTTGATTGGGCAAATTATGTGCTGTATACTGGCTGCTTATGGTCTTTAATGGCATAAGTCAGGAAGTGCTGTTTTGAGTGATGTACTCTGAATAGTGTAAATTGCCAGGAGAAAAATCTCAAATGTTCAACTTTCAGAACTCTTTCCCCGCTATTGGCAACTTTTGTCGTCTGCTGATAACCTTTGCAAACAGTTTGGACCAAGATCAGGCCTGACAAAACATCGGGCCTGATCTGGATCCAAAGTGTTTGACACTCTGATGGTATTCCTGAGAGACATTTTTGAAAAAGTTTATTTAAAAAAAAAATCCACAGATGACAAAAAAAAAAACATGCAAAATTACCCAGCATGCAAAGAGTTAAATGCAAGAGATAAAGTCTGAACTGACTTTTGATACATGTATATATGATAAATGACTTACACTTAATTTTGGAACTGTTGGTGATAATGGTGGAAAGCACCAAAATAAAATTTCCAGAATAACATGTATCAGATATTAAGTGCACGAAAAAGCCCTTGTGCAGTAAAAGCCCATATCAAGCTGCACATTGGCACTGCCTACTTGGGGCTTTCTTTGCCCTCTTATATCAACAGAGAAGGTCCTGATCAGACTGCATTGACAAACAGGCTGATCTGGGCCCTCTTTGTTTGCATATTACATAAGGGTCATTAACTTACATGATGAAAGCATCTAAATGTGTTGCCTAATCAGACATAACCTATTAGATTATGTATGATGGAATGGAAAATTAGCCAAACTGAAATAGAAGAGCCGTGTCAAACAAAAGACATCAACTCTAGATAAGAGGAGTATTATAGTAACATAGATATACCATTTAGGATTCTTTTTGATTGACATGGTTCAAATATATTTGAGCTGTAACACCAGAAAACTTTCCTTCGGGGTTTGTCCAGCTTTTGCTCAGTCTGATCAAAATAATCACAAGGCACATTTTCAATAGCCAAAGATGCCAAGTTTCTTTATGTTGCTAAAAATGATTCTAATCACATAGCTACAGATAAGAGGGGGTATCCACACAATATTTTTCTTATTTCTCCATGAAAACATATGTTGTGGGTACTCATTAGAAGCGCCTCGGCGAGGCGCTTCTAATGAGTACCCACAACATATGTTTTCATGGAGAAATAAGAGACATATCAGCATTTTTCGGATGAAAAAAGTGCCTTATCTGTTGCTATGTAAATCAGACTAAATGGATGTGTAGGCTGATCTGAGTCTTTGTTAGGCACACATGTCAGAAGGTGTGTTTTCTCATGTTGCGGCTAATATTTTTATGTACCAAGTTTTTGTTGTAGCTTTATGCTCGTTAGATGTGCAATTTTTACCGATAAGTCAGTTCTGCTCTTTAAAATTTTTTACACATGTTACAAGGCCATGATATGTTCAGTTTTAATCATGGTTTTGATAAAGATTTATTTTTACACGTTAAATTTTGGAATGCAAAATGATGAATGTGTCATGATGGATAAAACACGGAATGTGTCGTCTGAATACTGGAGTGTGTCATCCGGTTCCCAGTTATGCTATGAATAAGGTAGTGCAGGTTTGGTACCAAAGTTACAAGAAGCAGGGCTCCTACATAATGGCATGTCTGAAACAAATATCAAATGGCAGGATAAAAAGTAAAATTGTACTCTGCACATGATTGATCATGAAAATTAAATCAGTTAGCGATACAGTATGTTTGTTTCATTGAACAAGCTGAAAACTGAGCCCTTGCTTTTGGAACTTCAGCTGGAATGTGTCTGCAAAAAAGTATACGTCATGATATTTGTCATTCAGATGTAACGTGCATTGCATAAGCTTTGTGTCAGTGAATGCTCATTCAGATCAAAGAGAATCACTGTTTGAGAATTTGAGTGAATTGTGGCCTTATATATTATCTGTAGTATGAGAAAACGGGGTGAGTGGGAATGTGGCATCAAAAATATAACCATTTAATGAGATAAACAGGGATCAATTTTAGCACTTGCTAACTTGCTAAATGCTAGTTAATTTCCTCAAAAAGCAAGCTGCAATTTCCAACACTTGCTAATTCTAGCAAGTTGGAAAGAGTCTCTTTAATTGGAGGAACCTGAGAAATTGCTGAAGTTCTGCAATTTCTTTTCCAAAAGCAATGACAGTATTTTTCTTATTTTTCCCAGAAAACAGGTTTTGACATTACATGCAAATTGTCTCCATAGGAGACAATTTGCATGTAATGTCAAAACCTGTTTTCTGGGAAAAATAAGAAAAATATTTTAAAATGTCTGCTGAAATTTTTACCCAGAGTGCTAAGGTTTGAAGTCACATTTAACAGCGTTTACAAGTGTGAAAAAGCAAGTTGGCTGAAAGGTTTAGCAAGTAAAAAATAATGCCACTTGCTAATTTTAGCAAGTTGTCAAAAAAGTTAAATTTGAACCCTGATAAATTTTTAATTGACTATGTCTTAAAGTGTAGATTTTCTTTATGGATGTGCAACACAAGAAAAAGGTCCTGGAGTCATATAAGGGTAGTGAAGGCCCATTACAGCCATATTACCTAAATCCAGGAGCTCCAATCATATCTGCAACAGGCGTTCTAAAATTTTGTGTACTCATTAAAATTGCCTTGCTATTAGGTTATCCTAATAGATTCTAGTACCCAAATATAATATACATTTTCTTGAAGAATTAAGAAAAATGCTTATCTGCTTATCTAGAGTAATGCTGCCACATTCTTTGTTTTCTTATGCCATGGATACTTTATGTACCCCAAGTTTTTGGACAGACAGGCCGGAGCAAGCAGTGTAGACCTAGATCAGATGCTGCATGCTGTGGCATCTAGTCAGGGTCTACACTGTTTGCCACTGATCCAGCAATTTTTAGATGCATAAACAGGAGTAAAATACTTGTGTTTTAGGATAAATAAAGTAAGGAGTTGTTTCCAAATACTTAGGGTAAATATGGTCACTTATGGTTCAGTGGGGAATGTATGAAGAAAGTGTGCAAACAAAATTCAGCGTGTGGAAATTTATAATTATTGTATGGAAATTGAAGCTTGGATTCATGAAAAACAAATTTTGAACGTGGGACTGTGTGGGTCAAAAACTCTAGAATGGTTGAAACTTGAGTCCTTTTGTAAGGTTGATACTCAACTAGAATTTTATACACCTAAGTCTTGTTTGTTCTGTGTTGAGTGGGTCAAAATTTAGTGGAATGGTTCAAGGTATGTACAACTCGACTGTGTGAAACAGGCAAAAATAACAGCAAACCATTCTCATGTAGAAACAAATCAAACTAAATTTGAAAGTAAAATTAGGAGCAGTTGTATTGATATGTAAAGTTGTTTTTTTTTATTAGTTTTTTTTTTCTTTATATATAATATATTCACATATAACCATTCTTATAAATATTATAATCTAGATTATTTACTCAGCATTTATGTAGGGTAAATGTCCTAAAATTTTGTGCACCAAAGTTTCTGACAAAATGGCACATGCAAATTGTGCAGACTGCAGACCCAGATTAGACTGCACTGTTTGCTATTCCACTAAATATTTTTAATATACAACTGCATAAAAAACTTAATTCAGGCAAAAGAACATGGAATAAAGTGTTCAAAATTTTAGGACATTTACTGTAGTTGACCAGAGTATGGGTTTCTTTCTTATTTTTGGAGCTCTGGGCAAAATTTGCTCAGTCTCCGGCACTCTCTGCAGAAAGTAACCCAGGTCTGGTTCGCCTGCTGATTTTGTATAGATATCCTAGATTCTTGTTACTCTACTTCCTTATGATAGTCTTAATCGGTATTTTCAATTCTTAAACTTTTCCAATCTCTGGGCTATTTCAGCAGACAACAAGTTGATATTTTTCTTTTTTTCCCCAGAAAATAGACTTTGACTTTTCTTGCAAATTATCTCCTTCGGAGACAATTTGCATAAAATGTAAAAGCCTGTTTTCTGGGAAAAATAAGAAAAAAGTATTTTAAAATGTAGTCTGCTGAAATTTTTACCCAGCATGCAGTGTTAAGTAAATGGTCCTTGAATAAAACATTTGAGCCATGGACATCCGTCTTCTAATTCATAGCTGTATATACATTACAACCTCTTTATAACATGGTTCGATATAACACGGTTTTGGATATAACACGGTTCAAAGATCGATCCCAAAAATGTATAGATTACATTGAAAATTCAATGACCATGAATGGTCATTTTTCAATATAATCTATACATTTTTGTTTGGATATAACACGGTTGTTTACCTAACACGGTTTATGCTATGGACCCCAACAATAGTGTTATAAAGAGGTTGTGGTGTATGTAGGATGTTTTTCAGACAAAATATATATATAATAGCTTCTCAAAAACATGTTGTGATACTCACATATGTTTTCAAGGAGAAATAATAATAAAAAAAAGATTAAGTGCTGTATTTATCCTAAGTACATGTATTCGGGCAGACAGGCCAGAGCAACCAGTGTACACCCAGATCCATTTCACAGTACATGGCATCTGATCAGGGTCAACACTATTTGCCTTCCATCTGGCATATTTTTGAATACATCAAAAGATTGTGAAATGGTCTTATTCAAATTTTAGGACAAGTATGGTAATGTGTAAAGGTGTCCAAATATTTAGGGTATATATGGTTAATGCCATTATATTGAGCTATGTTCTGTGAGAAGACAAGAGTGGTTCTGGTTACTCCAAAATCTTTTTTGTAAACAAGATGGAATTGGCAAGTGCGAAGTCCAGTGGTTAGCAAAAATAACAAAACATTATTTATATACTCAGAGGAGTTGTTATGGAGGACTATTTAGTGATAATTCTGTCTGAGATAAGTTTTCTTATCTCTTCATAAAAACATGTTGTAGAGACTTATTAAAAGAGCCTCAGTGAGGTGCTTCTAATGAATCCCGACTACACAGTTTATATTGAGAACTGGAGGATATTATCCCAGATATATCACCAAGTACGCCTCCTTAACTCCTCTGAGACTGTATAATCTTCTAAATATTCTTTTTTATTATGGAGACATCATTATAGTCAACCCATATTACACAGACACTAGATACAACGATAAAATTTGTTATACTGACAATTTGACTAGCATGGAGACCGTCTCTCAAGAGGTGACAGTTAATCAGAAATTTTGCAGGAACATTGTTATTCAAAACTTCAAACAACATATGTTTTGGATATTTGTTAGAATTGCCTCACTGAGGCAATTCTAACAAATATCCAAAACATTCCTTCTATGAAGAAATAAGATTAAAACATGGCATTCATTGCATATCATTCTGCTCATTAAGAATTCTTTACAACAGAAAATTCATTTTAATGGCAGTATGTTTGGGAACAAATGCTGTCATTGTAACAAAGGTTCTCTGTATGTGGAGGAATAGCCCTATGTGGGTTTATTGCTGTCTTTAGGCTCAAATTTTTTATTTCAGGCCATGACCCCTATTATTTTTAAATGAGCTTTTGTAACAAAATGGTACCTTAATATATGCATGCTTTATGATGACCCTGACCAGTCTGCTTAAGTATTTAGACTGTACAAGCTCAGTGCATAATGTATTATGAATATGCATTATTGTTTCAGATAGGAGGGGCATACACAATTTTTTCTTATTTCTCCGAGGCGCTTCTAATGAGTACCCACCATATGTTTTTATGGAGAAATAAGAAAAAAATATTGACTGTTTTGTTGAAAAAGCACCTTATCTGGATCTATGATGCAGTATTTTGAACTGTGTATGCCTGGTTTATATAACCAGTGCACAAGCTGATCTTGGTCTGCATTCCAGTGTTCTAAATAAGATGCTTTATGCTTTTTTTTTTCGACAAAAATATAGTGAATGTTCTAGAAATTCAGACAATGAAGTCTTAATTTCAGATGGAAAAAAATATGAAATTATTTGAGGGAAGTAAGCAGTTTTGCAAAGGGAGGCAAATAAATTACCTGCCCTAAAAAAATGGTTTAATACTTCCTTTTTGTTTTATTGGTGATGAGAGGTGATAAATTAAGGCTTTTTTTTTCTGTTCAGAGTTTTAGTACATTCAGTGTATTGATGATGTATTTCTCCAGGAAAATGCATTTTGGTTCCTTAACAAAGGAAGGCTATTGTAATGAACTTCCATGTTTTCATGGAGGAAGATAAAAATTATTTATCTGGACACATCTTATTTAGAGCTTTGGCACCTACACCTTGCCTGTGCGATAAGGTACCTTTCTGTTTGCTCAAGCTCGTGTTTGAAACTCTTTTTTGACTTACGCTAGTTTGTTATTGTTGCCTATTGTGTGTATGCTCGCTTAAGGGTATGTCCTAATTATGTGAGGGTGAATTGTTCTGGTGGGGATGTTAGAATTTCTAGAGAAAAATACTGGATGGGTTTTCTGAATTTGACAGTGAATAGTGAATTCTTATTGCTCTAAACTTGTATGAAAGTAATAGAAATGACAGTTCTTGTTCTTGGTAGTCTTCTGGGCCCAGCTGTTCAAAGCATCATTAGCTTAACGAGCTTGTTAGTGGTCAAAATGTTAACTTTCTAGTAAGTACAGTATTAAATTCATTTTTTTGCCAAAAATATTAGCATATATGCCATATTAAATGATCAAAGTTTTAACAATATGTTGATTAACAACATCTTAGATTTGAAAACTGGGCCCTGCTCTCCATAATTCTGCAGATAATAGGGGTATCCAAGGAAATAATTCTTATTGCTTAGCCCCCATAATTTATTATGGGTAATCATTAGAATTACCTTAACCAAGAAGTTTTATGAAGAAATGAGAAAAATTCAGTAATTTTGACAGGGCTGTGGAAATAGCAAATTGTTACTTATCTGTGGACAAGTGAATGATCAGGGCCCAATTGTTCAAAGCTAACGACATTGTTAGCTAACGATTCGTTAAAATTTACATCGAGTGATATGCAAATATGCTGAAATTTTTTGCTGAAAAAATGTGAGTAACTTTCGCAGTGCAAAAGCTACTCACATTTTTTCAGCAAAAAATTTCAGAAAATTGTATATTGAATCTGCTAAAATAGTTAACGAAATGGCCCTTAATGAGCTTGTTAAGCTAACAACGCTTTGAACAACTGGGCCCAGAATCCTTTAGACTGAATACTATTTTTCACTGAACTGCTTCTAAGACACGGTGTATGTTTTCATTGAGAAATAAGAAAAATATCTGTCTGGATACTCCACTTATCTAAAGCTGACTATCTTGTGCTGAGGGAAAGGAGACAGACAAGTTGGCAAGTATTGCATACCATTTCTACTGAGTAATTAAAACCTGATTCTGTGAAATGCCTACAAGTACAGAAGTTCAGTTTCAGTTTTAAAACAAATTACTTCATGCAGTCTTAATGCTTATTAGCTTTAACAAAATATGTTCTCCAAAATATTTTCTTTAAAAAATTGGTGTGTATTTAACACACTTTACATTAACCCTTAAAACGCCAAGAAAACCTGCATCTGAAAATGTCGTCTGTTTATGTCGTCTGCTGAATATTCTTGCAAACTTTTCAATCCTATTTTTGCATACAGGTAAACAACAGTGTGGACCCTGATCAGACTGCTCCTAGAGGAGCAGTCTGATCTGGGTCCACACTGTTTGCAAAAATGACTTTTAAAATCACAAGCAGATGACGAAGCAGACGACAATTGTTGTGACTGGCAGTTTAAGGGTTAAAGTGGTAAGACATGGGCTGTGCTTCTTTATTTACCACTTGAGTAATGACTAATGTGAAGAATGAGTTTCACTTATGTATGGACTTTGTTAGTAGCAGAATGTTTCTGAAAAAACTTTCGTGCCATATTTTGAAAGAAGTTAACCTAGTGCTTCCTTAGAAATGAGATGAACAGGAATGATCTGTTAAAGTTGTGATAGAGAAGTGAGGTACATGTAAATGTGATTGAGGGCTCCATTATAGGTTACCTCCCTTGAGATAGGTTGGTTACTAACAGGTTTATTCTTTTTTTCCATGTTTTGTGTGTATTTTTTTACGTGGACAGTAGGATGGTTGTAAGTGTCTGCTGTACTTGCAGCTGATGGGGGAAGGGGACAGTATTTCTTCTGTTTTTGCAATCCTTTCAAGCGCATAGACAGGCGGAATCTATGAAGCCCGAGCTTCAACATAAATTTGGCAACTTAGTCTTATTTTCATTTCCGACTTGTTCAGATGACATCAAATGGGCCGGGCCACAGCATTTCCTACAAGACCATATGTCCCCAAAGCAATTACTCAAATCAGCCTTGCAAATGTGCAGGCTGATCAGTCATTTCTTTACGCTGATTAGCCAAACATCCAAGCTTTCTTTAGATAAATGCTGGGTGCACATACAATCTTGTAGGAAATGCTGTGCCTCGGCTGAAATGCTATTAGCAGGCTTCATCTTCACAAGTTCTTGGCTATGCCTCTGCTTTGCATTTTTCCTTCATACACTTCTATTTCTCTTTCCTCTACTGGTCCTTTTCTCCCTTTTTCTCTGGAAGATGACACAAAATGGCTCATAAGAGTTGATGCATCTTTAAAGAATTTTTTTTTTTTTTTTTTTTTGCTATATTGGTCGTTTTCATCCCTATGTAATGAAAGTAATGGCTGTGGTTAATCCATTCTGGCAATACAAATGTTTTGAGATTATTTTCTGTGTAAATTACCTACAAGGGAGAAAACTCTTACCTATGCTGGAGCCCTGCATTGGTGATTTTAGGGAGAAGTAAGGGTTTTGGTAGGTAAGGTAGATACAGATTTGATTAAAGAGCATGCTTTCAATTGTGTGTACATTCGAAAAGCAGGACTGTTTGTTTTATATTTTTATGAGGATAGCAAGAGAACAAAACTTTATCAGTAGAATGAAATTTTATGTATCAGTGCTCAGCAACCATGAAACGTTATGTTGAAATACGAGGTTTTCCATGCATTTTGCAGGTAATTAACTCTCTCAGGGAATGCATTTGTTCATTTATTTTTTACAGACTGAAAGAATTTGCAGCACTAACTTCAGGGTTTGGTTGGATGAAGCATGCTTCATTGGATCTTGAGATGAATGGATACTCCTATAAGGGATCACTGACATAGCTCTTGATAAGGTGCTTTTTTCAACCAAAAAGTATCTATATTTTTCTTATTTCTCGATGAAAACATATGTGGAGGGTACTCATTAGAAGCACCTCACCGAGGCGCTTCTAATGAGTACCCACAACATATGTTTTCGTCGAGAAATAAGAAAACTACTGACCTGATACCCACTATCTGGCCCTATGCCTGAGTGACATGAAACAATTTATCTTCTTTCTGAAAGTCGGCAACTTATGGAATCCCCTGGGTGCAAAATCTCCTTTTAAAGAGTAGCTTCCTGTTAGAAATGATTTATGTACCAGAAAGTAAATCAAATATAGAGGACTCTCTCAGGCGTATCCATTCACCTTAAGAGGAATTGATACATTTTCAAGGGAGACAACTCTCTCACAATTGTTTATTCTCCCTTCTGAGTAGGGGTCTAACCTAGAAGGAAAAAATGCACCTGTGCAATCAGGAAATCTCAAATTTGTGTCCCTTTAGAGTAGAGCCCTTTTTTGAAGGGGCCAAAACAATTTTAGCAGAATGACCTCCCCCTGAAATTGTATCTTTTCTGCTATAGGCTAATTAATGTTTTTATGGTGTGAAGACTTGTTTTCAGTTCCTGTTGGCCACCAGATTAAAAGTTGCTGACAGGTTTTGTATGATTTAAGGTTATCTTGATATCAGTTAACTCTCACTTTCTTCCCCGAGTTTCAGCAATGGAGTCTTTTGATTTGGACATGTCCATTGTTGTGAATAGGTAATCAGTCAAAAATTAATATGAAATGGCAAACAGTGTAGATCCTGATGAGAAGGCTTGTTATAAGCTGTCTCATCTGGATCTACAGTTTGCATAAGTATATGTTTTGGTCTACTAGGTTGAAAGGGTTATTAATGTTCTTGTTTATACTAGTCTTACTGGATATTTGAAAAGGCACTTCAAAAATGGGGCCATGGGGGTGCAAGTGAGGGGGATATTTCTGATAAAGTGCTGCCTGATTTACAAAATATTTTTTTTTTTACTTCATTTCCATTAATTGTTCATTCAGGTGCAAGCCAGTGGGCATTGGGTTGCCTGCAATGTTACTCTTACAGACAGCAACTGATAAGGCCATTTTTGAACCAAAACATATTTGATATTTTCTGTGGTTGAAAAATAAGAAAAATATTAAAAATGCACCTCTTATCTGGAGCCTTACATTTTTCCCAGATATTGCCCCCCACCCCATCCCTCCAAAAAAATAAATAAATAAATAAATAAATAAAAATAAAATATGCAATTATCTATGCTGCATAGTGTTTTGTACAGTATTTTTGTCAGACAGTTTTTGGTACAGTATATGTTTGACTAGCCCTGATTTTACATTTGACAGGTATGTCTTGTTTTGTTTTTGGTAGCCATTCATTAAAGTTTGCCAGTTATGAATATGGGCCAGGTTGAAGCTAAATTATAGAAAGTGGAATCATTAGTACCACAGTCTACCAGTCTTATTTTGAGGATATTCGGGCAGTTTAAGGGCATAATAAATCCAAACTAGTCAAGACCTTTTAAGCGAGTATATTATGTATATAAAATTGTGTGTAAATTAGTGTTGTGTGTGCTGAGTGGTTGAAATAAAACTTTAACAAGCAATTTATTTGTTCCTTCTTTGCTTTTAGTATGGTAATTGTCCTAACATTTTTGTAAACCAACATTTCTAAATGCCATATGCAAACAGTGCAGACCCAGATAAGCTTGCTCCTTCAGGAGCAGTCTGGTTAGGGTCTACAATGTTTGTCATTCCACTGTCTTTTGTGAAAGAAATGCCTAATAAATATTTAGACACAAAAGCTTCACAGACATAGCATAATACCATGCCAATGCACAGTAACAAAACATGAAAGTGAAGATAGGAATATTTAATGGGTAATGCCAAAACAAAAACGCAAGTGCTGTTTGTTGTATAAACCATAGAAAATTTCATTTGCAAAAAGAAATGCTTCAACATATGAAGTTTAGTCCAAATCCATTAATTTGGTCTCATGATATTAAACCAAAAACCATTTTTTGTCACTATAGTAACTCTGATGAAAACTGATGAAATGTCAAGTAATAATCCTAAGCAAGAATACTGTCAATATCATTATGTCCCCCCAACCAGAGGTTGATTGATTTCCTGTCCGCTTTGTTTGTGTTGAGGTTTTATGGCCCAGTCAACCCAATGGGGTCATGTCGAGCGTGGTCAGTTTACCTAACCACACGTTTACTGGACAGGCTTAGTCTTCTAAGCGGTTAACCAGTACAGGCCTCCTAGTGGCCCACTTTGAAAATATAGGTTTTTATACAGGTTCTTCTTCCTCAAAATATAGGTTATTTACAGGTTTTTCAATAAAAAATATAGGTTAAAGAAAGGTTCTTCCAAACTCACAATTAGATTTAAAACTGAAGAAAACATATTCGATGAATTTTTGGGCCAAAATTATTCTGATAAGGTTGATCTGAATTTTACAAAGTCCGAGCGAGCAAAGCGAGCGAGGAAAAAAATTACAATTTCTTGACAATTTTCATCACTTTTTTGGGACTAAAATGTAAAAAAAATAGTAGGGCATTTTGAAGAAAAGTTAGGGTTGAGTCGTGAGAAGGTTCAAAATGTGAAAAATATAGGTTTTTTCATGAAAATACAGGCTTTTCATAAGTTTTATGAACAAAATAAAGGTTTTATAGGTTTGACACAAAATTATAGGTTATTACAGGTTTTATAGGTTTTGCTAGGAGGCCTGCCAGTATTGTGCACATTCTTTCGCCAGAAACTGACAACTGCCCTTCTTGAATCAGCGGAAAGGAAAGAATGACCGTAGAAAATATTTCATGATCAATCTCCACGAAAGAATGTTGCCGACCTCGGCGGGGGTTGAACCCGCGACCTCCTGGTCTCCAGTCGGACGGCGCATCCAACTGAGCCACCGAGGCCGGCTTCCTGTCCGCTATGTAAGTTGAACACCCTTTGGAATATTTTGATAATACTTGGTGGTAAAGAAGAATGGGACCACGTCACATACAAGAATGACAACTTTGGCTTTTTTTTTTACTTTTGGAGCGCTCTCCCCTTCCTATTGGTGGATTTTACCCTAAATTGAACTTGCCTTATATTTTATAATTATACACTCGTGTATAAAATATAAATCCAATACACTAATCTTTTCAAAAGTTATGGAACGGAAACCATTTTTTGAAGTTGAAAAAGGGTCATAACTCCCAAAATAATTGATGGATTTTACCCTAAATCGAACGACCTACATGATTATATACTTGTATATAGTTTGAATCCAATACACTAATCTTTTCAAAAGATATCGAATGGAAACTATTTTTCAAAGTTGAAAATTTTTCAAAGTTGAAAAAGGGCCATAACTCCCAAAATAATTGGTGGATTTTTACCCTAAATCGAACTTGACCTATATTTCATGATTATATACCTGTGTATAAAATTTCAATCCAATACACGAATCTTTTCAAAAGATATTGCACGGAAACCATTTGTGTTACGTACGGGACGGACGTACGTACAGACAGGGGTGATACTATATGCCCCCCCATTGAAAATGGTGGGGGCATAAAAAATCGTCAGAAACCACTGGACAGATTTCAATATAATTTTGCAGAAATGTTCCTTTAGTGATCCTCTATCAAGATTGTTCAAGCCATCATGAGTCATAAAAAAATGGCTGCCAAAAGGGCTAAATGGTTGGGTTGGCTGTCTGCATACGAGGGGCAATTAGCTGGCCTCGGTGGCTCAGTTTGATGCACGTCCAACTGGTGATCAGGTTGCAGGTTCAACCCCCACCGGGTCGGCAATATTCTTTCATGGAGATTGATCTTGAAATATTTTCAGCGTCATTCTCTCCCTTCGACTGATTCAAGAAGCGCAGTTGTCAGTTTCTGGCAAAAGAATGTGCAAAATACTGGTTAACCGCTTAGAGGACCAAGCCTGCCCAGTTATACTGACCATGCTCGACGTGATCCAATTGGGTTGACTGGGCAGTAAAACAAGGGGCGATCGGAAAATATTCGGACTACCATATTCATGCTCCTGTCTTTCCATGTATAGCTACCTACACATATACATGAGCAAAAACTACATTTTATTGCCTATAAACTGGTCAGTATTTTCAATGAGAAGTATATATACACGGCATTTTTAGTCTTTAAACTAGGTGTTAGGGCCACCATGGACACTGAGCTGGATGAATAGAGATCTAGAATATAATTCCTGCTTTTAAAGGGTGGAAAACCTTGCCAGATTTTTCAAAGGTTGCAGAAAAGTTTTTAAAGCCTGCATATCCCTTTCAACCTTTGAGGTTTTTGTCAACAAAGATTGCAGGAGGTAGCTAATTAGTTTAGCATTAGTAGTGTTGGCATATCAGATTTTACATGAAAAAATTGGTATGAGCTAGGTAAGTGCTAGGTGGGTGCCTAAACAGCTGACAGAAGACCAAAAGGCAGCCAGGGTAACCATCACAAAAGAACATTTGGTGTATTTTCACCGTGATGAAAAGTTTTTTTATCTATATTGTCACTGGGGACAATTGTGGGTTCATTATGCTGAACCTGAAACAAAAACTCTGACAGTCAAAGCATGGAAATGAGCTGCATCCCCACCTCTCAAGAAGTTAAAGCTGTCTCCATCTGCTTGCAAGGTTATGCTGGTTGTTTTTTGTTTTTTTTATTCACATGGAATAATAATGGCTCATTTCATGCCAAAAGGTCAAACTGTGACTGTTAGGTACTATTCAAAAGAAATTTTGAAAAAAAAAAATACAAAACTGAAAAAGTTGCGTCCTAGGCTAGCCCAGAAAAATGCTATTCTTTTGCATGACAATGCCCCCTCTCATACTGCATCAGTAGAGTACAGTAGAACTTGTCAACTCCTTCAAAAGGCAATTGTTGTCCCACCAAAACCGCAATTCAATTGTTGTCCCACCTACCCTCCGTACAGTCCAGACCTTGCCCCCTGGGACTTGTTTTCAGGACTGAAAACAAACTGGAAACAAATACGAGACTAGGGCGGCTTTGATTTCAGCTGTCAATCGGTGCCTCAGCAGTAAGTCTACTTCAAGATTTGCAGAGGGAATACAAAAGCTCCCATGAAGATGGCAAAAGTGTACGGACGTAGGTTTTGTTTGTGTTGAGGGTTTACGGCCCAGTCAACCCAATAGGGTCATGTTGAGCGTGGTCAGTTTACCTAACCACACTTTTACAGGGCAGGCTTAGTCCTAAGTGGTTAACCAGTTATGTGCACATTCTTTTGGCAGAAACTGATTGTGTTGGGCTTTATTCTAACACTCCTCATCTATATAGCCAATGGCTGAATTCAATGATTTATTCTGCTACAAATCACTGGGCGGGAGCGCGCAATGCTATCTGGCACCTTTCCGACATCATTTTGACACTTTGCTTATGTCAGTCTTTGTTTCCACGACGTTAGATGGTGTAATGTCGTTTTTCTCGCATCAACAACGTAAGAAATGAATGCAAAAGTCAGCTTTACAGTCAAAACTGTTGGCGGAATTTCTTTATACGATGGCTGAAAGTTTGAAGAATCTGAAGGATACAATTACTTTTTTGTCGTTTTCTATGTGTTAGAATCGAAATCGATCAGCTCTTGTGCGTGATTTGTTGAGTAATAAATCAGTTTGTCGGTCAGTTGTAAGAAGATAAATCACTTGCGCTCCGCGTTCGGGATTTGATCTACTTAACAACTGACCTCCAAACAGTAATTTATTACTCAACAAATCACTGGTAGAGCTGATCTATTTCTTAAATGACACGTCAACCCTTGGGGGATATTTTGTCTTCTCCCACAGAAAGGGAGAGCGCTGGAAACTGACAACTACCATTCTTGAAAACTGACAACTGCCCTTCTTGAATCAGCGGGAGGGAATGACCGTAGAAAATATTTCATGATTAAATCTCCACAAAAGAATGTTGCCGACCTGGCGGGGTCGAACCTGCAACCTCCTGATCACCAGTCAGACGCGCATCCAACTGAGCTACCATGGCTTACTTACAGGCGTAGGTGGGGTATACTTTAGAAAAAAGATTTTTTAAAAAAGTCAACTGTTTTTGAGAAAGAGTAAAAAGTCGGGATATTTTCCGACCACTCCTTGTATGATAAAACGTTAGTTTTCATATTTGTGTTAAGTTGCAAAACAAAAGAAAAAGTTATTACTGGTTATTGGCAATTTATTTTCTGCTACACCAATGATACAAGTGAAAGACATGGTTTACATACATTTAATACAATGCTCATTAACCCTTAAAAAAAAACTGCATCTGAAAATGTCGTCTGTTTATGTCGTCTGCTGAATTTTCTTGCAGACTTTTCAAACCTATTTTTGCATACCGGCAAACAGTATGGTCCCAGATCAGACTGCTCCTAAAGGAGCAGTCTGATCTGGGTCCACACTGTTTGCAAAAATGATTTTTAAAATCACAAGCAGAAGACAAAGCAGACGACAATAGTTGTGATTGGCGCTTTACTTTTTCCATGAAAACATATTCTGTGGTATTCGGAGTCCCTTCAGAAAATTTGATCTCAAGAGTACGGTAAATTTCCTAAAATTTCGAACACTTTATTCCATACTCTTTTGGCTTAATTTTTGCTTTTTATGCAGCAGTTTCTTTAAATATTTAGTGGAATGGCAAACAGTGTAGACCCTGATCAGACTGCTCCTTCAGGAGCAGTCTGATCAGGGTCCACACTGTTTGCATATGTCATTTTGTCAGATGCTTTAGTGTTCGAATTTTTAGGACATTTACAGTACTCAAAATATGTTTTTGCAGAGAAATAAGAGTTTTGATACAAAGTTCAGATCAAAGTATTATGGGGCTAAGGGCTAGAACAAGATGTCCTTAGCAATAAGAGAATATGTAAGCTCCAGACCAACATGAACGCTTCTGTTTCAGTCTGGCTGGTCAAGAGCTTCAGTGTTCATTAATGCTTTGCATGCTGGGTAAATAAAAAATTCAGCAGACATTTTGAAATATTTTCTTATTTTCCTCAGAAAATAAGTTGACATTTCATGCAAATTTTCTCCTTAGTAGACAATTTGCATGAAATGTCAAATCTTTTTTTCTGATAAAAAAAATAGCACAATATGTTGGCTGCTGAATATGACCTTAGCATGCAAAGTATTAAAAGTACAATTAAGGTACATAGATACATCTGAACGATATTGTCACAATTTTTACCTCCCTAGTATTTCAAAAATGGTGGCTTTTCTTAACCTTTACAACTCTCTGGGCTCATGGGTGAAAGTCCCAGAAATCCTCAATTCTGAAAATCCACTTTTTCAATATTGAAAACTACCTTTTCCCTTTACGTTACATAGGACAAAAAAACTTCTCAATACTGAATTCAGTACATGTATTAATACTGAAAACTTTCACCCATGTGGGCTAATTCAGCAGACAACAAACTGATGAGTTTTTTTTAATTTTTTTCCCAGAAAACAAGATTCGACATTTCATGCAAATTGTCTTCTGTTTTCTGGGAAAAATAAGAAATATATTTCAGTATGTCGTCTGCTGAAAATTTTACCCGGAGTGCTAAGTGTTAAAGGTAGCAATTTTCTCCCAAAATGAACAAATTCTTTCCTGTAAGAGTAGCTCCCCAATGAGAATGCAAGCAAATATTTTCATAGTTTTTTTTTTTTTTTTTTTTTTTTGAAAAAGCATCCATTCCCCTTAAATTGAAATGTACAAATAAGATCTTAACTAGGGCCCAGTTGTTCAAAACTAACGATGTCGTTAATCATTAAAACTTCAATCATTAAATATGGCAAATGCGCTAATATTTTTGCTGAAAAAATGTGATTAGCTTTTGCATTTGCAAAAGCTACACACATTTTTTCAGCAAAAATGTGTGCAAAAATACCTGTGAATTAGATATTGTACTTACTAAAACAGTTAACATTTTGACCACTAACGAGCTCGTTTAGCTAACGACGCTTTGAACAACTGGGCCCAGAATGCAAATATGCAGGCTGTTCTGGAACTTTGCATACATTGGATGATTTTTGTTGTCCCTTGCCCCATGAAGTCCAGAAATATGCCATGCCATGAAAAAAGGTGATTGGGGGCCATACACGAAGAACAAAGGTCCAAATTTTTAGCCAGCACATTAACTGTCTGACCAGTATTTGCTGCTTATTGATATGAGCCGAAGCATGAAAAAATGTGCCATATGATGTAGGCCCATTGAAGGCTCGGGTCAGCCTTTGCAGGCAGGCACCTACATGTATGTACTGTTGCTCATATATTTAACCTTCAAATATTTTATTTACCACTCCCAGGGCTAGTTCATCAGATGACATTTTTTTAAATATTATTTTCCAACAAAATAGACACCTTGGCATTTCATGCAACATGTCTCTAAGCAGACAAGTTGCATGAAATGCCAAGGCCTATTTTTTGGGGGAAATACCGGTATTTTAAAATTTCCTCTGCTGAAATTTTTACCCAGCATACTAAGCTTTAATAGCATCCAATAATTCTGTAAGCTGACAGTGAAGGCATCGGCTGGACTGAATATAAGCATGGGCAATCAGGGCCTTCTGTCAGTAAATGACCAGTGACCTCTTTCATGTAATGGCTAAAGTAAGTAAACAGAATGAGAAGACAGCAGATTGCAGTAGGTAAGTGAGAAATTCACAAATAAGATATGGAAACACAGTTGTTTCCAATTCGATTCATAACATCATACCATGACACATTAGAACATCTATTGCTAAACCTGCTTTATGTTTGCAAGTAAATGCCACCACATAAGAGCATGTGCATGAGAAAACGGACAAATATCCTTTACAGATGCTACTTATATGAAGATTGCTCCTGCTCTAAATTCTTGCTATATACATGTATAAACTCTACAAGGTATGCATAAATCTGCAAGCATCAAAGATTCTGACCAGACAATATAAACAGTATGATCTGAATCTTTGCTGCTCGCCAAAGCCAACCTGTACCTTTCTGCTCGCACATGCTCATACAAACATGTATACAGATCCGATACAAAATACTGAATACAAAATCACACAAATCCATCTATATTTGGCACATTTATCAAAGCTTACACAACTTTCATTTCTGCCGCCTAGTCAGACATTGTTCACTACATTCTATCAGGACATGAGCCCCAAGGTGAGAACACCTGACGTATACCCAAAGAAGACTCAAATCAGTATGTGCGGTTACTCAAACAGTCTGATCAGAGTACAGTAAATGTCCTATAATTTTGAACACTTTACTCCATACTTTTTTGGCCTATTTTTGTTTTTCATGCAGTTTTTTTTTTTTTCTTAAAATACTTAGCGGAATGGCAAACAGTGTAGACCCTGATCAGACTGCTCCGATCTGGGTCTACACTGTTTGCAAATTCCATTATGTCAGACACTTTGGTGTACAAAATTTTAAGATATTTACCGTAATCATTGTCTGCATGAAACTGCATCATTGGCTATCAAAATGCACTGTGAAGATTCTGATCAGACAGTGAGACTGCACAAATGCAGACTGATCTGAATCTTCACTGAGCCACATGACCAAAGGTACATTTTCTGGTGTAATGGCTTACCTGACAAAAGATGTAACTGCAGATGACTTGCAGCCTCACACCTAGTCTGTACAGACATGTTGACTAAAACCCATTGACACCAAGCATCCCATTAAAGGGACACTGGCAAACAGTATAGACCCAGATCAGATACCACAGAATTTTACCATAGAATGTGGCATTTGATCAGGGTCTATTCTGTTTGCATTAAGTACAGGAATTTCTATTTAACATAGTATAAACAAAAATAACTAGACACCCCTTTCATTGCAAATGTGTCGGTCCAAAGAGTTAAGGTAGAAGAGTCACTCGGTATAAATGGTTTAATACCACACAGCACCAGTTGTCTCTGCAAACACTTTAAAACAACAAAGTGAGAAAGGCAGACAACCATGCTAAAATTAGCTTTGTTGAAAAAAAATTATATTAAGTTATACTCTCTTAATGATCATGCTCATCATTTCTGTGAAGTTTTATGACAATCTATCAAAACCTTGTTTGCTTCACAAACTTGGACAGGTAGACCAAAGACAACCCTGTTATAAGCACTGTTACTCATCATGCTAATTATTTCTGTGCAATAGCTCTTTCTGTAATTTTGTACAGGTAAGCTTAAAATAGGGCATCCATATTTTAATCTCTTGGTGCTCTGTATCGTGTTCAATTTCAAAATTCATAAAACTTTATACCATCAGTATCTTTACCAAAGATTACCAGCAGGTGCAAAGCATTTCTATATGAGCCAGGGCACAGTATTTCCTACAAGCTTGCATATACACTCAGCAAAGACACAGATCAGCCTGCCCATCATCCTAGGGTCTTCACTCTCTGCCTTAACCCTTGTCCTGCTGAACCCGGATATACTCTGCCTTTGCAAAACAATGTAGTTGCAAGGAGTTGCTCAAGGAGGGTTAAGATGCTTTGTATCCTTGGCTACCCACAAAGTGCCCTGCAAGGACTGACCTGACTGCAGATGCACAGGCTGATCTGAGTCTTTGCTGGGCCCGCATACAATCTTGTAGGAAATGCTGTGCCCTGGACCATACCATAAACAATATACAGTACCTGTATTCACTTTTCCAACCAGAAAATCAACATTTTTCTTATTTCTCCAGGAAAACACGAAACGAGACCAGTCAGTACGGTAAATATCCTAAAATTTCGTACACCAAAGTTTCTATCATAATGGCATATGCAAACAGTGCAGTCCTAGATCAGACAAGCAGTCTGATCTGGGCCTACTCTGTTTGCCATTCCACTGAGTATTTTATGAAATTTAGACAAAAAAGTTAGGAAAAAATTTAGGACATTTACCGTACATGAGTTTTCATAGCAAAATAAGAACATTTTTCTGGAAATCAGCTATGCCAAATGGCAAAATTACCAGCAAAGGCAGTCTATCTGAGAGGGGTCCACTATAACATTTTCATTATTATCATTACTATTTACAAACAAGCACCCAAAATATATTTACACTTTATAAAAATATGCAACAGCACTTAATGCAGTAACTACTGTAAACAGAGGGCCACGTGAGAAAATGTACCCTCTGACGTGCACCCAACAAAAATTCAAATCAGCCAGCACATCTGTGCAGTCCAATCAGTCTTTATTGTCTGCATGAAGAAACTTTGCCTCCTTGGCTATCCAAAATATGCCTAGTGAAAATTCTGATCAGACTGCACAGCCTAAGGTATGTTTTCTGATGTGGCTCAAATGATGTATACCGGTACCCAGATTTATAAGGTCCTCTCAGTATCCTGATAAGTATCTTTCGTTTCTCCACAAAAAAATGTCTCTATGTGTCGTCAAGGAGCCACTAATAAGTATCCACAACATTTTTGTAGAGAAATAAAAAACAGCAACTTTTTTGCTTGAAAACTAAATGAGACCTTATCCTGAGTTATGGATATGCAGACTGACTCCCATATGCCCAGAAGATGCTTTTCCTCATAGCTCAGAAATACATGCTCAGAAATTGATTGATTGATTGTTTAAGGACACGTCAACCCTTGTGGGTCATTTTGTGTCATCTCCAAGAGAAAGGGAGCAAAGAGATATAAGAGATAGTAGAGGAGATAAAAGAGAGGGACAGGGATGAAAGAGGAACAGGAATAAAAGTGAAGAAACAGAAGAAATAAAAACATCCCCCCTCAAGGATAGCAGGCCCTGCCCAACTGTAAGCCAATATCAGTTGGATGCCCCAGTGATGTAAGATACATGACGTCTTCGCCACACCCGACCACCCCTACATGCTCAGAAATAAGCCATAACTTCAGAAAATGTCCCTTATGACATGCACCCAACAAAGACACAAGTCAGCCTGCACATCCAGTCTGATCAGAGTCTTCAACATCCACATAAAGATACTTTGCATCCTTGGGTAGCCAAAAACTGCCCAGTGAAGATACTGATCAGATTGTGCATTCCTGCAGGCTGATCTGACTCTTCACACAGGACACATATCTGAAGTACTTTTTCTGACGTTGTGGCTCAAATCTGCGCTGCATCAAAAGGTCCCTTATTCTATAATGCAGGAAATGATAGACCTGATCAGCCTGCACATTCATGCCAACTAATGAGGACCTCCATCGCCAACTACACATCAACCTCTTTATAACACGGTCCATTAGAACACGGTTTTGGATATTACACAATTCAAGGATGGATCCCAAAATTGCATAGATTATATAGAAAAATCTTTACATTTTTGTTTGGATATAACACAATTATTTGACTAACACGGTTTATGCTTTGGACCCCAACAACAGTGTTATAAAGAGGTTCTGGTGTAACAGCAGCAATGGATACTGAAGGTTCTGCCAAGAATTTTCTCCAGTGAGTTCAATGATCCATTGTTCCAGAAAAATGGGACCAATTCACAGGGAAATTACTACCAAAACCTCTTGAGTATAAACACGGTTAATTTTGTTCATATTAACTCTCTACATAACCCTATTTGCAGCAATGATTATTTAAAACTGGCTAAAAATTAGCAACTATATCATTAACAATTAGCAAAGTTTAAATATACGTATAAGTAAATAGTTAAGATAATATCACAATATGGGTATGGTTTGAAGTCTGTGCTCATAGAATCTCTATTTTGGCTTTACTGGCCTCATAGCATCAGCATGCCATGTTCTTATGTTTGCTAAAGCGCGGTTGATTTTATTGCACCAAACAATTCTTTCCTCTTTCGTGTCTGCTGACAGCTGATACCTGAAAAATAGAAATGATAGGAGTTATCTGAAGATAATTCTGGGATAATTATCTCTAATTCTCCATAAAAACATGTTGTGGGTACTCATTAGAAGCGCATCTAATGAGTACCCACAGCATATGTTTTTATGGAGAAACAGGAAATGTAAATAAGCAGTGGTTATAAGATACCCCTTGCTCAGAAACCAAAATGTAACAGACAGATGGACAATGTGAAAACAGTATATTCCCCTCCCCCCAACCCAAAAACACAGTTTGCAGCGGTATAATAAGAAAAATATTTCCCAAAATTATCACCAAATACTTTTCCTTAACAACTCTGGAATATTAATGCTTATTTAGTGTTTATAGTCGATCAACATAATGGTAAGTAACAGACAGTTACAGATACTGAGACGTTAACTTTACTGATGACAGGAAAGGGAAAAACATGTAGCTAATTTTGCAACAGGAGGCTAGTAAGGCAATTTAACTGCCTCCCTTAGAAATTTGGTTTCTTAATGCAGACACCCTTGCTAGCAGTTACTATTATTAAGGCAAAAATGAAATGAAGATGTGCGTGAGAGAAAGAGATATAGTTGAATTTTAACTTTCTAGTCAACAATACTTCAGTCACGAAGAGATATTGCTTCCAAATTTGTGACACTGTTGCTCAACCCAAAACAAATGACAAACTCATGTCCTGGGCCCAGTTTTTCGAAGCATCATTAGCTTTACAAGCTTGTTAATGAAAAACTGTAGCTAAGGTAGTTTTAAATACACTGATAATTTTGCTGCAAAAATCCGTGTAGCTTTTGCAAAAGCTACTCAAATTTTTTCAGCAAAAAATATCAAAGTATTTGCCACATTTCGAGATGGAAACAGCTAACAACTTTGTTAAGTTTTGAACAGTTGGGCCCCGTGCCGGCCTCGGTGGCTCAGTTGGATGCACGTCCAACTGGGGATCAGGAGGTTGCTGGTTCGACCCCCATCGGGTGGGCAACATTCTTTCGTGGAGATTGATCATGAAATAGTTTCTACAGTCATTCTCTCCCTTCTGCTGATTTAAGAAGGGCAGTTGTCAGTTTCTGGCAAAAAAATATGCACAATTTTGGTTAAATTGTTTAGAGGACTGAGCCTGCCCAGTAAAAGTGTGGTTAGGTAAACTGACCATGCTCTACATGACTCCAATGGATTGACTGGGCCATAAAACTTCAACACAAACAAACTGGACCCTGAAGTTACAAGCAGCTTTGCCATTGAGCCACCAGGTAGCCCAGCTGTTAACATAGCTCCAGATAAGGGACTTATTTTTTCAGCCCAAAAGTATTGATATTTTAATTATATTTATTTTTCCACAAAAACATAGATTGTGGTATTCATTAAAAGCACTTCTAATGAGTATCCACAATGCATGTTTGTTTTTATGGAGAAATAGGAAAAATATTTACCTGATAATCCCTCTTATCTAGAGCTATATGTTTATCAAGTCCCTAGGGAAGGGACGAAAAGAAAGAGACTTTAATGTTGACAAATAAAAGTGGTAAAGCCTAGTCATAAAGAAAGTCATCCAAGTGTGTAATTTGTTTAAGCTGGGAGTTTTACGGTCCAGTCAACAATGTTAAGGTCATGTTCACAGCTGGTCAGTAAACCTACTCAGGCTCAGTCCTCTAACCGTTTAACTAGAACTTGTGCACATACAGCTTTTCTTGAATCAGCAGAAGAGGATTAATGTGTAGAAATTATTTCATGATCACTCTCCACAAAGTTATGTGGCCGAGATGGGATTCCAACTCGCGAATCCTGGATCTAATTTAAACAGTATTTAATTTGTATAATTCTTTACAGAAAATACAAAACAGAAAATAGCATATATGGTATATATACAAAAGGGATCCAGAAGAAAGTCAACTGACATTTAGATCTGTATCCCAACTACAATAAATAAGGTAAACTAAGAGTATGTGATTTACATAATCAGAAATGTAACAATCAGTCTTAATACATGAATATACTGCTGTTAATTTCCTGATACTTGATAACAACAGTTGACAGATCATTTCGCTCCATGGGGATCCCCTGGATCTGCAATCAGATGTGTCATCGACTGCTATGGAGCCCAGCTGTTACATAGCTCCAAAAAGGGCACATTTTTCGGCCAAACAGTATTGATATATTTCTTATTTCTCCACAGAAAATGTGTTGTTTGTACTCGTTAGAAGCACCAGAGTTGCTTTTCTGAGGCGCTTCTAATGAGTACCTACATGTTTTTGTGGAAAAAAAAAAGAAAGAAAAATATTTACCTAATAACCCCTCTTATCTACAGCTATGTGTTTAACAGGTCTCGAGATGAAGGATTGATTGATTGTGTTGGGGTTTAACGACACGTCAACCTTTGCGGGTCATTTTGTGTCATCTCCCAGAGAAAGGGAGAAAAGTGATAGAAGAGATAGTAGAAGAGATGAGAGGGACAGGGAAGAAAGAGGAACAGGAATGAAAGTGAAGAAACAGAAGAAATAAAAACATTCCCCATCTACCCTTACCTGCTACAAGGATTGCCTAACTATAAGCCAATATCAGTTGGATATCCCGGTGACATAAGATACACAACACCATCGCACCACCCGACCACCCCCCTCGAGATGAAGGAATGTCAAGACAAAAAGAAAGATAATCAAATGTAAATGCATAAACGTGCTATAGCCTACCTAGAAAGCCATCCAAGTGTGTAATTGTTTGTGTTGAGGTTTTACGGCCCAGTCAACCCAATGGGGTCATGTCGAGTGCGGTCAGTTTACCTAACCACACGTTTACTGGGCAGGCTTAGTCCTCTAAGCGGTTAACCAGTATTGTGCACATTCTTTCGCCAGAAACTGACAACTGCCCTTCTTGAATCAGCAGATGGGAGAGAATGACCATAGAAAATATTTCATGATCAATCTCCACGAAAGAATGTTGCCGGGGTTGAACCTGTGACCTCCTGGTCTCCAGTCGGACGGCGCATCCAACTAAGCCACCAAGGCCAGCTCCAAGTGTGTAAGACTTACCGAGTGGTTGTCATGGTATTGTAAGTTTTTGTGATCAGTGTGTCTTGCTCCCCTCTCCTTGGTGGCCGTACAACAGCCATCTCAAATGTATTTGGTCTAGCACATATGTCTCTTGGTAGAAGACCAACTTTTTCTGTGATACATCTCTTCAGATCCACAAACCCCATAGGGTCCTGTATTTAAAAATCAAAAAACAAATTAAATTTCATAGGACGGCCATCAATTTAACCCTTAAAGCGCCAATCACAACAATTGTCGTCTGCTTTGTCTTCTGCCAGTTACTTTAAAAGTCATTGTTGCAAACAGTGTGGACCCAGATCAGACTGCTCCTTTAGGAGCAGTCTGATCTGGGACCACACTGTTTGCCTATATGTAAAATGTAAGTTTGAAAAGTTTGCAAGAAGATGCAGCAGACGACATAAGCAGACGACATTTTCAGATGCAGATTTTCTTGGCGCTTTAAGGGTTAACAGGCCTCCTAGTGGCCCACTTTGAAAATATAGGTTTTTATGTAGGTTCTTCTTACTCAAAATATAGGTTATTTACAGGTTTTTCAATAAAAAATATAGGTTAAAAAAAGGTTCTTCCAAACTCACATAGAGATTTAAAACTGAAGAAAAAATATTTGATGAATTTTTGCACCACAGTTATTCAGATAAAGTTGATCTGAATTTTACATAGTCCGAGCGAGCGAAGCAAGCAAGGAAAAAAAACACAATTTCTTGACAGTTTTCATCACTTTTTTGGGACTAAAAAGTAAAAATAGTAGGGCATTTTGAAGAAAAGTTTGGGTTGAGTCGCGAGAATGTTCAAAAAGTGAAAAATAAAGGTTTTTTCATGAAAATACAGGCTTTTTATAGGTTTTATGAACAAAATAAAGGTTTTATAGGTTTGACACAAAATTATAGGTTATTATAGGTTTTATAGGTTTCGCTAGGAGGCCTGGGTTAACCTAATTTCTCAGTATTATAAGAAAGGTCCTTTTTCTGTTTAAATACTAGAAATGTGTGTTTGTAAAATACCTCCCCACCCCCTCAAAAAAGTTAATCAGATGATCTACTCCTCAGCCCCAAAGTCTGCCAAATATCAAAGCCCTAGCTCAAATGTTTTTTTGAGATATCTTCTACTAAAGTTTTTATTTTGTTTTTCCTTTTTTAAACAGGGACATAACTCTTAAAATTTATTGGTTGGCTAGAAAAGAAAAAAAAATTATGGGTCAGCTAATTGTCCACAAGGAACCTGTATGAAATTTTAGGACCCTAGCAATATGCTTCAACATTTTCAAAGTTGGGGTATATAATCACGATTTCCACACTGCTTTGCAATGAACAATTTGAGGTCTAATCAGAGTCTACAATGCTTGCCACCTATCCATCAGTTTTTAATATACAAAAAAACAGCTAGTAAAATGGAAGTTCAAATTTTAAAACCAGTATGGTATTAATGGAATTCAAGCAGCCAAATACATGTATGTTGGGTAGTTATACCTGAGGAATTAGTTTAAACCCAGATCAGACACCACATTTGAATAAGCAGTTTACAGACATATCAACAGGACAAGAATGGCAAGGAGTTAACATGTCCCAACAGTTTGGGTAACTCAAACACAGTAATCTTGGACAGACAGGCCCATGCAAACACAATGGTAGCTTATGGGAAAATGTTATTTTTAATTTTGTTTTTTAACCCTTGTCCTGCTGAACCCAGATATACCCTGTTTTGCAAACAGTGTAGATCCAGATCAGTTGGCTTCTTCAGAAGCCAACTGATCTGGATCTGCACTGTTTGCCATCAAGTATGCAAATTTATAGCAACAATCTGGATAAAGTAACCTGATTGGCTGAAAATTAGAAGTGGACATGGCATCTTAATTTATTCAGCAGGACATGGGTTAAAGCACACAACCGGTAATTTATAGCTCTGTAACATGTATCTGTCAGCACACTTCGGATAAACTAGTATGTTCAAACTGTAAAGTGAAAAGATCCAAGTTTAAACTGACCTTTCTTGTCTCATCATCTGGATATTTCCAGAAAGCCAACTTGTTGCCTGTGAGCACACACCAGCGCCTATGCCAGGCTCCCAGGCCACTAACATCTTCAAACATAGTGAGGAATCCTCGTTCCTCAACATTCTGTTCCATCATACACTTGAGTCTCATGTAGATTGTACCATGAAGGGGAGATAAGAAAGATATCTGAAAACAAATCACAGCATACCAAATAAGCTTGGAATCCAATACAACTGAATTTCAATATCCCCAAACATCTTTCTGACCATGGAAATTTGTTCAAAACGGGTAGTTTGAGCCACTGAGGGCTAATCATAGCGCTAGGTCAGGAGGAAAATGAGGATAACTAAGGAATGTCTTTTCAATCTTCTATAAAATAATGTTATGCTGTGTGTACTCTTTAGAAGCATGTCAATGAATTTTAGATAAGTTGATTTTTTATGCCTACAATGGCTCTCATTTAGATAAGAGGCAGTATCAGGAAAATATTTTTCTAAATTTCTCCAAGAAAACATGGGTACTCACTGCAGCCCTTCTAATGATTATCTACAACATACCGTATTCGATCTAATTACCGCACATACCCCTATAAGTGCACAGTCAAGAAATTCCGTAGTCTTCAGATTATAGCCAGTGTAGTTTTTCTTTACTTCTTTATGAAGGCATATGTTGTGGGTACTCATTTAAATTGCATCGACTTGTCGATGCAATTCAAACGAGCACCCACAACATATGTCTTTATAAAGAAAGTCAGAAAAAATCGTATAATCATCATCAAATAAGTCCTTTTCTGATCTTTTTTATAGTGTATCCTTAGCAGGTAGATATATATTTTACCACCACTGAGTGTTCCCAGTAATTTTGAAAAAACCTAAGCGCACAGTGCGGTAATTAGGTCGAATACGGTATGTTTTTGTGGAGAAATAAGAAAAATATAAACATATTTTAGCTGAAAAAACACTTAATCCGGAGCAATGACTCTCATATAAATGTTTTCATTAACATTAAGGTGTACATATGAAGGAAGCTGTAGCTATCATCTGTGTTAAAGCTCTTACCCTTTCAAGGGAGAAAGAATTTTTGTCTAGTGATTTCATGGTAATCGGCAGAGTTGTTATCAGAGTAAAGCTGGTTGTCCGTACAGCCGTAGGGCCCCCAGGGCTCTCCACTGAAATAAAAACAAGTGAAATAAAATAACATGCATGGGTGAAAGTTGGCAGAACTCCCAATACTGAAAAATTGGCTGGGGATCAAGGGGGCCGCTTAGGTCCCCCTGTGGGTCCAGGGCAATGCCCTGGTGGGGGGCCAGGTGGCAAAGCCCCCAGAAGCTCCTTGATTTTAGCAAATCAGAGCTGCCTAAAACACTTTAAAATTGCAGCATTTTTCTGAATGAAAACAGTAAAAAGATACTCAACTGTTCATGTATTTATCTGCTGACTGTACTTCTAAAGTTCAAAATAATATTCAACACCAGTGCTTCACTCAAGTCTCCTATGTTTGTTTGTTTGTGTTGAGGTTTTACGGCCCAGTCAACCCAATGGGGTCATGTCGAGCGCGGTCAGTTTACCTAACCACACGTTTACTGGGCAGGCTTAGTCCTCTAAGCGGTTAACCAGTACTGTGCACATTCTTTCGCCAGAAACTGACAACTGCCCTTTTTGAATCAGCGGAAGGGAGAGAATGACCGTAGAAAATATTTCATGATCAATCTCCACGAAAGAATGTTGCCGACCTCGGCGGGGGTTGAACCCGCGACCTCCTGGTCTCCAGTCGGACGGCGCATCCAACTGAGCCACCGAGGCCGGCAAGTCTCCTATGTACATGTTCATATGTATGAACATTATCAGCTTATTCTAATCTGTTGTTTTCAATTTTTGCTGACAGATTTCTCGTCACGTTTTCAAATCCGGAAGTTTGTAATAGCAGCGTGCTCGATTATTTAACTTGTCCATCAGTAACTAAATCCGGTACCAGACAGTACCATACCGAAAGAAATACCTTTTAAGGGTAGATCGGTGAAAGAAGTTTCTGACTAAGAAAAAATATTAGCCTGCATTAAAATAAAATGGCCAAAAACGAATTGTGACATTATGCATTGACTCCAGCAATTAGAGTATGATTAAACGATCAGCAGATTTTTCCCTTATCCGATACCAATGTATTGATCTGATATGGTCATTCACGTACTGAGCAATCAAGCACGCCCAGCCTTTTTACGTCATTTGTTGCGCGCATGCCCTGAATTCACGTGATCTTCGACGGATAATTATGTTTCTGTACGTTGTTTTCCGAGAATGGGATTATTATTAAAACTTTATAACGGAATTCTCTGGGAAATAGTGAGGTAACATACGGAAAATAGCAATTTATGCCGGAACACTTGAAACAAAAAATAGACAGCTTACCGGAACATTACTTACTCGCTTTTTTTCTTTTTCCTTTCTTCATTTTTCTTTGCTCTATTTGGAAAACTAAGTATTCGAGAATCATGATTAATCTATCATACCCCCAACAATTTCTCCTCCGATTTACACGATTTACAAAAATGACCCCTGGCAACCTCTCCAATACAGAATTCCATATCAATACGGAAAACATTCACCCATGAATATAATCATAGTGTTTTTAAAAATTAAAAAAGTTTTGACAATGTTCAACTTTCTGAACCTAACTTTTTGTGAAAAATTTTATTATTTAACAGAATGAGAATACACATCCTACAAAACAAACTAAGGATGCTAGTCTAGTCTCAATATTCTGTATTAGAGGGACTGGATATACTTGGTAGATTTTTGTGCCATTTTGCACAAGGGAGATAACTTTTATGTCATCCTATTTGCTTTCTTGCATACTAAGTTCCTTCGGAAAAGGGTCTATTCTAAAAGGAAGTAATTAGCTCCCATGGGGAGCAAATCCTTTCCTTTTAGAATAGACCTCTTTCAGAAGGAGGCAAAAACAATTTTTACAGAGTATCCTCCCCTGAAAGTATGTTCACTTAAATTTTGGAAAGTCAAAGAATGGGGTAAAACAATGGAACAAACAACCAACAACAGAACCTTTAACATTTTGTTTATTTAGATTGACACATTTCAGTATTTTTAATACCTTTTTCAAGATAAGTTAGGTTCTGATTTTGTCAACTGAAGTACCAAAAAATGGTCGCCTGTGGTCACCTGATCCTATTGTTCTTAAAACAGAGGTTGCTTAGAAACAGTAGTTATTAACAGTTGTTAGTTGTTATAGCAAATTAGAGGAGAGGTAAAACAAGTTAAAGCAAACTTAGGAGACATTAAATGGTAGTTGGGGATCTCAAAAATGTTATAAATTTTAACTGCTGTTTAACCCTTGTCATGCTGAATAAATTAAGATGACACGCCCACTTCTAATTGTCAGCCAATCAGATTACTTGATCCAGATTGTTGATATAAATTCACATTCTTAATGGCAAACAATGCAGATCCAGATCAGTTGGCTTCTTCAGAAGCCAACTGATCTGGATCTACACTGTTTGCTAAGACAGGGCATGACGTGTTCAGCAAGAGAAGGGTTAATTTTGGAAGTTCAGTATGTAACTATAGAGATTTATTACTCCCTAAATACTTACTAGGCATAGGAAATCCCTTCACATGCTTCTTACTAGGAGTCTTTCGTTTCTTATCTTTGCCAAGACTTTCTCTCGACACTGACTGAAATGAAAAACAATACGAAGTTCACAACACAGACAAGAGAGAAAAATAAAAAAAGAAAAGTTTTTTAGGTTTTTGTACAGATCTGAAAACCAAGATTTATAAGCAGTTTAATCCATCTTATTAGCATTAACACTGCTTGCCTTCTGGTTTTTGGATATTACCAGTGCACTGTTTGCCATTTTGTGCCATTTTTTTTTTTTTTTTTTTTTTTTCTAACACCCTTTTGAGACTATGGCTGGATTTCAGCCTGGATAATGTAGAATTTTATGGCAAGAGCCCCAGATGTACATGATCTGGGTTTTCTTTCACTGTTCCAAGTACGTTGAGAGAAAATGTACCTTCTGACATGTGCAATAAGCAATCCATCATATCAGCCTGTGCATCAATACTGTCTGATGAGTCATCGCTGGCCATTTTATTGATAGCCAAGGATCCAAGGCAGACAGTGGCTATTTTTATCAGACTGGGCCCAGTTGTTCAAAGCATCGTTAGCTTAACAAGCTCGTTGGTGGTCAAAATGTTTACTGTTCTAGTATTCTAGTATGTACAATATCTAATTCACTGGTATTTTTGCTGAAAAAATGTGAGTACTCACATTTTTTCAGCAAAAAATTACCGTATATGCCATATTTAATAATCAAAGTTTTAACGATACGTTAACAGCATCGTTAGTTTTGAACAACTGGGACCAGATCATTAATGGTAAACTGGTTAACTGTTGTAGCTCAGGTATTTTCATATTTTTCCTGCAAAAATGTGATTATTTTCAAGATAAAATTTGTAATGTCACATAAGCTAACAACTTCATTAAGTTTGAACAACTGGGCCCTGCATGTTTGCAGGCTGATCTGTGTCTTTGTTCAGCGCATGTCATAATGTACATTAATACGTGTTGCAGCTCAAAGAATGAGTTCATAGTACATGTAAGTTTAACGGTCCTTTTTTTTTCTTTTGCCTGAAGTTGCTAAATTTGTTTTATAATGCCACTCGTACTTTTCGCTCTGGAAGGCAAACAAGAGGGCCATGATGGCCCTATATCGCTCACCTGAATCATGTTATACATAGCATTGCTAACAGATGCGGTTCTAAAGGCCATGGTGACCTTGACCATGACCTTTGCCCTCAGGGTCATCTTCTGGTCAGAAGAAACATCCCTATGACGCTTGAGGGTCCTAGGCCCAAGCATTGCCGAATTATAAGCTTGTTTTGTACTAGAGGTCACTGTGATCTTGACCTTTGCCATTAGGGTCACCTGCTGGTCAAGACCAACATCCCATTTAAGTTCAAGTGTTCTAGCTTCAAGTACTGCCGAATTATAAGCTTTTTAGTACTAAAGGTCATGGTGACCTTGACCATGATCTTTGCCCACACAGTGTGGCGAACCCACATGACCATTTGATACAGTGAACGGAATTAGGACAAGTAAAGATGCTCGCTTCAGGTACGGTTTTTTCCTGATATTTTTGTTAGTACAGCGCACATTTATATGAATCATATACCAAAGTACTCTGCTCAACTTCCGATTTTTGATGACGTTTGCTTTGAAGGCAGAAACTGCCTTGTTCTCGAGAAATGCTTGCCCAAATTTATTCTCGGAGCCCGACAGGTGATGATAAAGTCCACGGCAAACAGGAAAAATCTTTAATTTATTGCCAATAGAGTATTTTAAATGGTCCTACCGCATTCTGAATTACAAATATTGTCTCTAGAATGTTTCCATATAAGAGTTAGCACCGATACACCGTTTGTTTGTCTGTTATGCAAAGTTTTATAAAATGATCAAGTTCACGGTAAAAAATTATGAAGGTAAAGTTCACGGTAGCTTCACAACCATGATAATGTAAACACCATCCTGATGATACTTTTCAACATATCGCAACAATGTGGGAATTCTCGCGATGATGGTCATGGGTAAAACATTTTTTGTTGATACACAATCTATACCTTTTTGGTCAAAATCCAATCAGTGAAGGAGATGCCATCTGAAGAAATTGTTTATGGATGGACAAATAAACGCACGCAAGAACGATGGACAAAATGTGATCACAAAAGCTCATTTTGTCACTACGTGACAGGTGAGCTAAATATGTCTTTTTATATTTTGTATAAAAAAAGTTTTTCTTTTCTTTTTTTTTTTTTCTCAATATTTTTTCATGAAAAGGAAAGACACGGATTTCAATTATACAAAACCAAAGAGACAGTTGTGCTAAATTTTATTAAATAAGAAAAAAGTGCTGTACTCTACCATATTCACTAATAGTATTCAGATACAGTAATGCCTTTAATACCATACTAGCTTTGAAATTTGAATACATCCATTTTATTATTTGATGTTACGTCACAAAATTTGCTGGATGTATGGCAAACTGTAGACCCTGATTAGACACTGCAGTGTCTGATCTGGGTCCACACCATTTGCTCAGGCTTTTCTGTCCAAATACCCAGGGTAAATACAGTAAGTATCATGTTCAAAAAAAAAGTTACTCACCATGCTGTAGATTTCCAAGACCAGATGAAACCTTCCAGATATACCATGGATCTTGATGAGATTTGGAAAGTCAAGGCTTCCTCGCATGTTTTTATCATGTGTTGACAACATCTGTGTGAATATCACATGTGGTCCATTTCTAATCAGTATGATGAAGTAGTGAACCGTAGTGTCTAAAAACATAAACTGACATTTTACCAAGTGCTGGGCAATTAATCCTTAATGTACTATGCAAAATTGTTGCAGGTGTCAGACATTCTCAAATACTTAAAATTTTTCAGAGAAAATAAGGCCTGATATTTTATGTGAATCATCTGCCTTATTTCTCTGTCAGAAAAAATAATAAAATAATAAGAATATTGTCTGCTGCCACTGTGAATGGCATTTTAGAGTTAATTTGTTGGTTTGATATACTTGTAAATGTCATAAAATTTCAAATGCTTTATTCCATATTCTAATGCACTTGTGTATGTAACGCGATGTCTGATTGGATAACGTTAAAAATCTGCGAGGGTATATTCTGCGTTATACTGGCGGAAATCCGATGTCATCACATAACGTCGCTTCTCACTGGCTGACGTTTTGGTTTTATGCAGCTCACGGCATTTGTTGCTTTGTGCAAATAGTACATTTTTCAACAGAAAAAAAATGAATAAATGCATTAGAATGGGGATAACTGCATTCAAATTTGTCATTTGGGGAAGTAAATTGGTGGTTTTACAGTCGCAAATTACGTTTTATGGCTCCGCTGACGTGCCGCTGCTAAACAAAATTTCTGACTGTAAAACCGCCGATTTACCTCCCCAAATGACAAATTTGAATGCAGTTATCCCAAAATTATATGCCTAAATTTTGTTAGTTTTATTGACTTGCTTTACAGAATAGCAATCTGTGTAGACTTTGATCAAACTGCTCCTGAGTGACAAAGTCTGATCTTGGTATACACTGTAAGCATATTACAGTTTTGTAAGAAGTAGTGTACAAAATTTTAGGACATTACCCCGAGTTCTAGGTCTGAAATCTTGCCATACGGCAGTAAAATCTTTCAAGTGTATCCATCCACCTCAGTACAAGCTACATGAGGCATGATGGTGAGTCAGTGTTTTTACGTATTTTCCAACATTATGTAAGTCACTTTAAGATGATGAAGGGTGATAATAATTTCTTTTAGCCAGCAGTTTGAATTCCTTTAGCAAACAGCAAAAGCCCTGGTTGAACAGACTGCACAAATGCTCAGGCTTGCCATTATCTGTTTGTCAGTGAAAGTCAGTGACATAATGGAAGTCCTCCCATGATTGGGCTCAAACAGGTCAAGAAGTTAAGATACCTGAAGCAGTGCCAATTTTTGTGACAAACTCCTTCTTCAGGGGCAGTCTAATATCATTGATCGTCAATGATCCTTTGGGACCCTCCTGTCCTGGAGGATCTAGCTGTCCAGTCTCCTTCAGTCTCTGAACCTCTGTCAGGTAAGCTTGTCTTCTCTGGCCTGAAATCAACAGATGATTATTACATGAACCTAGCATGGGAAAAGATCGGTGAGGTAGTATTTCTTATATTATGCACACTTCCTACCACAGCAATTCCAGTGAATATCCACAAGACATGGTTTGGTACAAAAATTGTAACCAAATTATAACCCTAATTTAATCAGTCACAAGTGGTTTATTATTTGTTTGTTTGATTTGAGCTGAACGTCGCTTTCAACAATCTTTCAGTCATATCGCGACGGTGTCTGGATGTGGCAGAGAGCTCACTGCTCACTTGCCTCACTGAAATATCATGCCCCAGACATCTGACATGATATTCCACCCAGTCACATTATACTGACACTGAGCGGACCAGTTCTACTCTACTTTCTTAATGCTGAGCACCAAGCGAAAAGAGCAAGTAGTACCATTTTTAAAGTCTTTGGTATGACCCGGCCGGGGATCGAACCCGCAACCTCCCGGTCACAAAGCGGACGCTCTACCAATGAGCTGGTCTACACAAATGGTTTAGTCACAAAGCATTTGCATAAACAAGATGATCTTTGATCATCATAAATCATCATAACAATGTTCAGAGGTATCATTTTGATTCTCAAAATCAAACAGATCCCAATTATAAGTTTCCTATTACTAGATAGGGCGTGGGTGTGGGAGGGTGGCCAGACAATTAATCTTATTTTACCATGAAAAAATAAACAAGTAGTGGGTACAAATATAAAGTGCCTCATTAAGGTACTTCAAATGAGTACCCACAACATATGTTTACATAGAAAATAAGAAAAATATCAATGTGTTTCTGTGAAAAAGTGCCTTATCTAGAGCTAAGGTAATCCATCAACAGCCCATAACCAGTTCCAGGAGTATTATTTTGACACAAGCAGATCAAACTAAACTACCAAACTTACAAGCCACCAGAAGGAGCCTGTTACACTCTACTTGTTCCAGGGAACCAGCAAACTTTGAGTCTCCTGTACAGCACTGGTTCAAGGCATTACTGGTCTGCATAATAACACTCTGTTCCTGGCTCACCAACTCCTGTAATTCCTAAAATATAAGACAAAATTTTGCTAAGCAGAGAAGTCACAAGGCAGGGCCTTTAATATTTTCTCGGAAAAGTACTAGTAAATGATATTTTATCTTCCTTCTCTTATTGTGATTGTGCTTTAACCCTTAAAGTGCTAAGCAAAATTGTAGCAGATGACATTCTAATTCTTTTAAATTATTTTTGGAGAAAATAAGACTTGGCATTTAATTCACATGAAATGCCAAGTCTGACTTTCTCTGAAAATTACGGAAAAAAAAAAAAAAAAAAAAATAAATAAATAAAAACAAAATGTCATCTCATCAGCTGTGATTGGATGTTTAAAGGTTAAAACATCATTATATCGCATTTTAAAATAGCTTCTTACTTTCAGCTTAAAACACCTCAATCAAATCATTATTCCAGCAAATAAGATTTGCTATTTAATTCAAAAACAAATACAAACAGTTTACAAGTTTTTTTGTTTTTTTTCCACAAAACAGAATTTTATGATGCTGACGACTTGGTATTTTATGTCTATTTCAACATTGTTTAATTTACATTTAGATAATGAAGGTGATAATGAAAGCTTGAAGCAGTGTACAGTCACTGACTGAACTCCATCTCTAGCGGGATTTGAATCTGGGACCTCATGATTGGTTGGTTTGTAGTTAACAGCCCAGTCAACAATGGGACTTGGTGATCCAAAGTTAGGAGGCTTAACCATTCAGCCACATGATGCTTCTTGGAGTGGATAATTCCTTTACATCTTCTCTCCAGACAATTGAATGAAATGTCAAACCTTACTTGGGTGAAAAATGAGAATAACATAAGAACATTGAACTGGTCTACCTTAATTCTTTCTTGTATAGTTCTTCTCTGTAGATCAGGTGGCAGTTGTTTTGGCATTTGTATATCTTCCTCATATACCTGTTGTTGTGTGTAATGGCTGTTTCTGGTTATTTTCTGCTTTGGAACAGGTTCGTGCTCACTCAATCTGAAAATCAGACACTAACAATTCAAGCCACTAAATTACACTTCATTTGCACAAACTCACACACAATCTGTGGCATCTGATCCGGGTCTACACTATTTGCTCAAGTCATCTCATCTGTCCCAATACTTTGATTAATATAGTATTTCCTGAGAGACTGTACATAAGTGATTTATTATGGAGCGAAATGCTGGCAGTGATGCAAGGTATGACAACAAACCAAAATGACTGAAATACCACTGAGACAAATAACACCAAAATAGCATCATAAAAATTAATGAATCACAAACACACACATACTTTACAGGCTGTTAAAGGCTCCATATTCCTCAAAAATAGAAATTTTATTATCCAAAAAAGATTTAATAAATTGATATAATGGTATGAATACAATCATTAAATGTGGCACCCGACAGCCTGTAAAATTTCAGTGAGTCTCTCGTTCTTGAAACGAATTGATTTTTTATCATATCACTGAATTAATGGTGCCAACATTAATTCAGAGATACAATAAAAAATCATTTAATTTTTGATCCAGTTCAAAAACGAGAGAGACTAACTGAAATTCTACGGGCTGTCAGATGCCACATTTTATAATTTAATACTATATATCAATTTATTAAACCTTTCTTGGATAAAAAAATGTAGCAGGGAAAATTTTCATGACATTTTAATTTAGTGAAATTTAACTTTTATTTTAATTTTAACTAGAGCAAGTCGATGGCGAGCCATCGCATATCCCTGCGCCAGCGCCATCACATATCTCCGTGCACATCAAAATTCCAAATGCGTTCCTCCAGTCCTCATCCATAGGGCTATCGCCTGTGAAAGTTTTAAGATTCTAGCTTAAATGGTCTAGGAGCAATGGTGTGACATTACAGACGGCCAGATGGTCGGATGGATGGTATAATAATATCCCCACTTTTTCTTCGAAAAGCACGAGCATAAAAAAATACTTCAAGTTTTTCATTTAGACAAAATGTCTCATTCCTAAACAGCAGGCTAAACTATCACAAAGAGCTCTGTACATTAAGTAAACAGATGCACAATAATTTGATCTGTACTAACCAAATAAATACAACAATTGTTTTGCATGCTTTTTTGGGAAAAGATCAAGCCTTCATTTCATCTAATATTTATAATAAGTGACTACCGTATGCTAAATGTGTGCATTATTAGGTTTTTTCCTTACAAAAGATACAAACTAAATAATTCATTCACTGGTATGTGTGAAAATTGTAAGTGTTAATTCTAGTAAGACAATCTTTTATGAGGACAGTATGGTCAAATAATCAAAAGTCAAATTCTGCTAAGTCTTGAGTGACAGTTCAAAGTAAAATACAAACTTTGGTTGGTGCTTAAGTTTGGTTGCTAAGCAACAACCAGTTTGACTGGCCCAAAGAAAATTAGAAGAAGGCCAGGTCAATCAGTCTTAATCATGATTCCAGATTGAGAAGACGAAATCTTGGGCTTGGACTGACTTCATTTTCTTGAGATTTTGTGGACACTAAAATAATGTAGCTTTACAAGTTTTGGAAATAGGCAGTGGCCAGTTGGCCATTGCCAAGAACAGTTTCCACATGTGGGAATTAACTGTTAAACATTGTATTCGATATTTGTGGAAAACTAATGAAGAAAAAATATAAAAATAAAAATGTGGAAATGTTATTTGGGACTTTGCAGTTATTAATTTGTAGATACTAGTTGTTTGTTATTTGAGCTAATTCTCTACGAGACAATTAATTCACATTAGAAAAATCAAAAAGAATGTACGAAAAACTTTACTACAAAAATGTCTATTTTTTAAGGAATATGGAGCCTTTAAGTACAGGTATCCTTTTGAATTCAACATCAAGAAGATATCAATTAAATAAAGCCTTGCTATAGGAAAATCTACCAACTGCAATGGGAACACAGGCTGGGCCTAAGGATTCTAATTTAAAAGAAAGTGCACATCAAAAAAACAAAAACAAAAAAAAAAACAAGGCAGTCTGAAGGACAGCTATATCCCCCACTGCAGAATGACAATGGAGCGGCCTCAAAATTCAAGGCTCAAACTGGTGGCCTTCAATTGTGACCTTGATCTTGAGTCTGCATTGTTGAGTTATGGGTTCTGCACATCATCTCACTAAGGCGAACATTGAACCCAAATTTAATAAATATCTTTCAAAGGGTTCAGGAGATATGGAGTGAACATGAAATTCAAGGCTCAAACTCGTGACCTTTAACTGTGACCTTGACCTTGAGTCGGCATGCTTGAGTTATGGGTTTTGCACATCGCCTCACTAAGGCAAAACATCGCCTCACTATGGCAAACATTTGACCAAAGTTTCCTGAAAATCTTTCAAAGGGTTCAGAAGATATGGAGTGAACAAGAAAGAGATGAATGACCTTCAATTGTGACCTTGACCTTGAGTCTGCATCATTGAGTTATAGATTCTATACATCATCTCACTAAGGCAAACATTTGACCCAAATTTAACAAGGCAGTCTGAATGGCAATGGAGCGGTCTCAAAATTCAAGACTCAAACTGGTGACCTTCAACTGTGCCCTTGACCTTGAGTCAACATAGCTGAGCTATGGGTTCTGCACATCATCTCACTGAGGCAAACATTTGACCAATGTTTAAAGAAAATCCTTCCAGGTGTAAAGGAGATATGGAGCCAACACAAAATTCAAGGCTCAAACTCGTGACCTTCAACTGTGACCTTGACCTTAAGTCCACAGGGCTGAGTTATGGGTTCTGCACATTGTCCAACTGAGGTGAACATTTGACCAAAGTTTAAAGAAAATCCTCCCAGGGGTAAAGGATACAGACACGAAATTCAGGGCTCAAACTCGCGACCTTGAACTGTGACCTTGTCTTTGAGTCCCCATGGCTGAGTTATGGGTTCTGCACATCGTCCCACAGGTGAACATTTGACCAAAGTATAGAGAAAATCCTCCCAGGGGTAAAGGAGATACAGAGCAGACATGAAATTCAAGGCTCAAACCCATGACCTTGAACTGTGACCTTGACCTTGAGTCAGCATGGTTGAGTTATTGATTCTGCACATCGTCTCACTAAGGTGAATATTTGACCAAAGTTTAAAGAAAATCCTTCCACTGGTATAGGAGATACAGAGTGGACACGAAATTCAAGGCTCAAATCTGTGACCTTGAACTGACCTTGACCTTGTGTCGGCATGGTTGAGTTTTAAGTTCTGCACATCGTCTCACTGAGGCAAACATATGACCAAAGTTTAAAGAAAATCCTTCCAGGGGTATAGGAGATATGGAGCGGAAACGAAATTCAAGGCTCAAACACATGACCTTGACCTGTGACCTTGAGTTGGCATGGTTGACTAATAGGTTCTGCACATCGACTCACTGAGGCAAATATTTGACCAAAGTTTAATGAAAATCTTTCAAAGGGTTCAGGAGATATGGAGTGGACAAGAAAGTGTTATGGAAGGACAGATGGATGGACGGACTGACAGATGGACAGGCGAAGGCCATTTCTATAATCCCCCATCCGCTTTGCGGCGGGGGATTAAAAATAAACAGGTTGGAAGATAAAGAGCCTATTAAGCTGAGCAGTTTGGTGAAAAAATCATGTAAATCAGTTGAGAAATATTGGCTTTACAGGAAAGCCTCCATTGCTGTGTTAGAGTAAATGACATCATAACCACCTTAAATATGCAAAACTTCAATTACGCCCAAGACATATCCTGTAAATGCTACCAATTAGTTCACATAAGCAGTACATTCCTGTCAACAGACGGCTTTTATAAAATTTGTCACTTACAAAAATGTAATATCTAATTATTATCCTTATTAGTTTTCATTAGCTGTGGAAGAATTCTCATTACCTGACAGAATGTAATGTGCAAGGGATTATTCTGCAATGTTACCCTCTAATACCATCATCTTAAGCAAGTAATATTACCCACCATGTGTTGTCTTTGTAAAGTAACATGAACTTTACATGACGTCAGCCATTTCTTTCTCATATTTCTTCGTACGGTTCAGTTATACTGAACAATTTTTTATCATGAAACAATTGTTGCCCTTGTATGAGGGTAATATGAAAATTTGTTCATCCTCGACAGTTAATGTTATCCTTGGGAAAACTCTCAGGTAACTTTACCTGCCTCCGGTGGGGTGTCAGAACAAATTGTCATGTTACCCTTGCACAAGGGCAATAATTGTATACAGTAATGGTCACATAAAATGTATGAATACAAAAGCACAGATCCGCCAAGTGTACACACACAAAGCACATTTCAAAGGTAAATTTCAGTTGACATTTTGATTTTTTTTTTTTTTTTTCCTGAAAACAGAGTTTCACATTTTTTTTTTTTTTTTTGCAATCTGTCTTCTAAGAAGGTAATATGCATAAAATGTAAGCATGAAATGTAAACATTTTATTGAAATTCCCTAAGGAGATGTGCATAAAATGTAAACCCTATTTTTCAGAGAAAATCATAAATCTGTCATTTGCTGATTTTGCCCAGTGAGTGCTACATGTTAATTTGTTAGGAAGACAGGTATTAAGATTGTTTCCAACACCAGGTGACACTACTAGTAATCTAGTGATACTACTTTCAGGGCTTCATATAACATGGCTATTTTGGACATAAAAACATTGCTAGTTTATTTTTCTTTTACGTGTTCTGAGATGTCAATATAACTCTCTGGCACCACAGAACATTTTTGAAGAAAAAAAAAGAAAAAAATATTCATTAAATTAGTCAGTGTATCTGAAACCCTGACTTATACTCCAATACCAGAACCTTAACTACCGATGATCTGTATTTTATTTCATTTCAATTTTACATTTACTTATGTTCCCATCTTTGAAAATCAACCTTGAGCCTGCTCCTGGCAAATTCACTGGTCTACAAAATGATACTTTTCTTAGTTTTTCCTTGAAAATAGGGTTTGACAATTCAAACAAATTGTCTCCTTTGCATGACATGTCAAACTTTTTTTTCTGTAGGAAAAAGATGAAAAAATATTTCAAATGTTGTCTATTGACATTTTTATCCAGCATGCTAAATGTTAACAGACATGCAGGCCCCAGGTCAATTGTTATTTTCAAAAATACTAGAATTTTTCATTTCTTTTCTCTTTTTTTTTTTCTACTTCTCATGCAAGTCTGGGATAACGTCAAAATCATCGAAGAAATACCTCATAAGAATGACTAAGATAATTTTAACCCTTGTTCTGCTGAACTCGGATATACCCTACCTTTGCAAACAGTGTGGATCCAAATTAGTTGGCTTGAAGAAGCCAACTGATCTGGATCTGCACTGTTTGTCATTCAGTATGTCACTTTATATCAACAATCTTGATTAAGTAATCTGATTGGCTGACAACTAGAAATGGGCATGGCATCTTAACTTGTTCAGCATGACAAGAGACATTTGAAGTCATAATTTACCCTTACCAAAATAATCAAATAATGTATACAGATGTCAGTTTATGGCATAGGAGTATAAAGTACACACACAAAAAAATCAACAGACAATACACAAGTTCTACTTTTATTACTGTATTCAACCTAATTATCACATATGCTCCTATAAGTGCACAGTAAGCAATTAAGTAGCCTTTTGATTACAGTCAGTGTACTTTTATCTATTTCTTTATAAAAAAACATGTTGTGGGAACTCATTTGAATTGCCTCAACAAGCCGAGGCAACCCACAACATATGTTTTTATAAAGAAAATCAGAAAATAATATTGCACAAGCATCATTTAATATGCTCCTCATTAAGTCCTCTGCTGATCTTTCTTTAAAGAGTGCCCTTATTAGGTGGATATTTTACAAGTTTGTTCAGTAATTTCAGTAAAATCTAAGCGCACAGTGCGGTAATTAAGTTGAATACGGTATTCCCCCCCCCTCCCCGACCCCCCACCGCCCCACCCCTTTCCAAATACAACCTGACACAGAATCATTGAGCCTTATTATCAGGGAAAAATAAGAACACCACAACCTCTTTATAACACTATTGATGGGATCCAAAGCAAAAACAGTGTTAGCTAACTGTTGTGTACAAACAAATAATATACTGATTATAAATATAGAAAAATGACCATAAATGGTCATTTTTCTATAAATAGATGTATATAATCTATACATCTTTTTGTTTGGTTACATTTTTTTGGGACCACTTTTAAACTCTCTTATTATGAACTTATACAGAGGTTCCAGTGTAAATATATTTGATATATTGCTTGGCAAATACTTAAAAAAATAATGTATTGTCTGTTTAACTATCTATTAAAGCAAGTTAATGTTAGCCTGTAGGCAACTGCAAGCACAATCTAGCAGATTTTTTTTTCTTAAATTTTAAGATGTCTTCTGCTGTGAAATGTTATTAAAGCAGATCTTATGAACCATCACCATCACACAAACACCATCTTTGCAATTCTAAGGCTACAGGTCTGCTAGGGGAAATTACATATAACTGACCAGAGAAAACAGAGATCTTTCGGTGCATACTTTTCAGTCAGGTATCACCTTTTACAGGGATTAAAACCTAAGACATTGTACTATGAACTCGGAAGCATAAGTTCTCAGATTTCATGATTGTGACTGTAAAGCACTTCAATGCAGTCTTTCATTATCACTTTTCAACTGTCTCACAGGGTTCGAAATTAACAGTAGCAAGTAGCAAATTTGCTGTCTGAAAATTCAGTTTGCTACCTGGTCAAACTGTTGGTAGCAAAAAGTTGCTACCTGGTAAAGTGCCCCGAACACTATCAACTTGAAGTGTTGTGAACGTTTTCAATGCAAATTAGACGACATTTCATGTGACTCGTCTGCCAAACAGACAAATCACATGTAATGTCAAGCCTCATTTTTGCTGAAATAAGAAATAAACTTTGAAAATGCTATCTGCTAAATATGCTAAGCGCTTGAAGGTTTAACCCGTCACATGGGAGCAACACGTTTTGCTGTCATGTAGATGCATTTTGCTACCTAATTTCAGACCAGGTAGCAACTACTTGCTACTTGCGAAAAAAGTTATAATTTCTAACACTGGTCTCAGTATAACAGAATATAATAAACAGATGAATGTTTACTGACCATTAGGTCACATGGGGAATACTGAAATTTCAATGCAAAGCATGGGAATCCTATGCTTCGTCATGGTCAGTAAACATTCATCAACTTATACTGAAAGACTTGATTTATGGACCAGTCAAAATTGCTAAGGTCATGTTGAGCTGATGGTTAACCTACTTTTACTTTTCCTAAGCAGTAAACAAGTACTTTGCTCACATACTTTTGCCAGTAACTGTCAAGTAATCTTGAATCAGTGGAAAGGGGAGAATGACAGTAGAAATGATTTTATGATCAATTGCCACAAAAATTATATGGCTGAGCTGAGATCCGAACTTGCCACCCCTGGATCAGTAGCCAGATGTGCTACCAACTGCACTGTGGAGCCTGGCGGAGAGACATAAACACAATACCATTCATCAACAACCATAACAGTAAACTAGTAACAGTGTTTTCAGAGAAAACAGATCTCCCCTCAACATGAATTTTCAGTTTTCTTGAAAAATAAGGTCTGCAAAATCAAATCAGTTCTTTGTTAGGTCCCAATAATACAAAAATGTATATCCATAAAATTAGGTAAGAATCCAACCACTGGTTCACAAGACATTGTGCAGCCAAGAAAGTGTCACACAAACGCTAACACCATCCCAGATCCGCACCAAAAGCAATATGCCCTACCTCCTTAAGGTGGGGGGACATAATTAAACATGATCAGAGCAAACCTCGACCAGACTGCTGATGTACTGGTTACAGTTGGGAATACAGTGACAGATGCCCTGAGAAAAGGGGTCTTCTGGGTATACCATTTCTGCCCTCAGTGTTCAGACAGTAAGACCTCTGCTAACAGTATAGATCCATGACAGCAGAATGTTGCATCTGACAAAAGTCTACACTGTTTAACACTCATCCAGCAGTTTTTAGTCATGAACAGGTAGTATAACAGACCAGTTCAAATTTTAGGACAAGGATTGCAATAAGTTAACCCTTGTCAAGCTCAATAAATTAAGATGCCACGCCCACTTCTAATTTCCAGCCAATCAGATTACTTGATCCAGGTTTCTGATAGAAATTCACATATTTAATGACAAACAGTGCAGATCCAGATCAGTTGGCTTCTTCAGAAGCCAACTGATCTGGATCTACACTGTTTTCTTAAGACAGGGCATATTGTGTTCAGCAAGAGAAGGGTTCAGGTGTCCAAATATTTTGGGTGAATGCTGTATGGAAACAGCAAGCCCAAATCAACCTGCACACCAAGAGTATGTTCAGTCCCTGCACATTTGTTGATTATTCTACCATATCCAGTATATGACCTTCTCAGAATACATGAATGTGAAGGCTGATCTTGGCTGCACTGGTCCACATACTGCCTAAAGACCCTTTTCTCACAGCATAGATCTAAAACTATGAAGAAATATTGTGGCTGATGCTAATATATGTATAACCAAGCAGTTAAACTTGCGCACAAAAAATAAGCCATTATTAGAGCTGCACAAATTTGCAGATGGACATAATTCCACTGGCTTCTTACTTTTTTTTAAAATGGCAATCACAAAGCACATTTGTAAATGTTTGATGTAATAAGATTTGATGTTATATGAACTCAAAATGAAAACCTCCTGAACTTTAATCTACTTAACCCATTGTAGACTGACTGAACTCCCCTACTCTATATATTGGAAGATTCTAATTTTGATTTTAGGTATGTCAGGCTGTCATTTAGATATTCCTAGAGAAAAATGGTTGAACTGTTTGCAAACAGTGGAGACCCTGATCAGATGCCACATTCCATGGTGTCTGATCTGGGTCTGCACTGTTTGCCAATTACCCAGACTACAATGGGTAAACTGGGCAGCACCAAGCAAAGAAAGGGTATTTCATCATATATTACTGACAAAGGCCCACTTCAGTATAAATTGTTTCCTTGCAAATTGATTATGGCCTTCCCACTTAGAGGCTTATATCAAATAAGTCATGCATGGGGAAAATAAGTTATATGCATACATCAATGGTCCAGATCAGCCTGCATATATGTGCAGTGTGATCAGAGCCTTAACTGCCCACTTATACAATCATTTGACACAGTAGTAGTACTAGTAGAAATGCATCTATTTATATGCTTATCTCAATTTTTGCTGTTCACATTCAGTCCTTTAAAGATACCTTTACTACTGGCACAGATCAAATGAGCAGTGAATATCCTGATCAGTCTGCACATTCAAGCAATGTGACTTAGCTTTCCCTGTCAACATAAAGAAGCCTGTACACCATAGAATCTACTGATGTAGAACAAAACCCCAATTAGACTACAAGGATGCACAGGCTGATCTGGATTTTTGCATATGCATTAACCCTTGTCCTGCTGAATAAATGAAAAGGCCACACCCAATTCTCTTTTTCAGCCAATAAGATTACTTGATCCAGATTGTTGATATAAATTCATATACTTAATGGCAAACAATGCAGATCCAGATCTGTTGGCTTCTTCAGAAGCCAACTGATCTGGATCTACAGTGTTTGCAAAGGTAGGGTATATCCGGGTTCAGCAGGACAAGGGTTATTAATATTTAGCATGCAGGGTAAAAATTTCAGCAGATGACATTTTGAAATATATTTTTGTTTGAAGTGATTAAAAAAACTGCTGGATGAGTGGCAAACAGTGTATACCTTGATCAGATGCCACATCTGCAGCATCTGATCTGTGTCTATGTTTTACTTTGGCCTGTCTGAGTATTTTAATAGAGCAAATATTGTAATGTAGCTTCTTTTTTTAATCTGCTCTAATTTAGCTGCCTTAAAAAATGCCCTTAACACTTGTCATGCTGAATAAATTAGGATGCCACACCCATATCTAATTTTCAGCCAATCAGATTACTTGATCCAGGTTTGTTGTTTCGTGAACATACTTAACAAACAGTGCAGATCCAGATCAGCTGGCTTCTTCAGAAGCCAACTGATCTGGATCTACACTGTTTGTAAAGGCAGGGCATATCTGGGCTCAGCAGGACAAGGGTTAACAAAGTAACTAAGACAAATGGCTTTGTGCTTTGATGTCCTTCCATTGCAAAGATGGTTACTGTACTTTCAACTTACTCAAAATTGACTGTTGTCTTAATTGTTGTTGTCCCTCTGCAATTTAAAGTCAGAAAATTGTCTAATAAACAACAAGGGGCTGTAGCAAGACTGCATACACTGAGAATGGGCATTGTTTCGAAAAAATCAATAAAATAACCCTTTCAGTCACAGTATCATGTTACAAGTACCATTTAAGGGGACTAGATATACTCGATGGATTTTCAGCACTTTTGTATAAGGGAGACAACTTTTATGACATCCTGTTTGCTTTCCTGCACACCAAACCCTGCACACCAAACAGTGTCTACCCTAAAAGGAAAGAATTTAAGGAAAGAATTTAACCCATTGTACATTGAACAGACTCCCTCACACTATATACTGGAAGAGTCCAATTTCAATTTTAGGTATGTCAGGCTATGTGCTTTAGATATTCCTAGAGAAAAATGGTTGATCTATTTGCAAACAGTGGAGTCCCTGATTAGACGCCACAGAATGCGGCATCTGATCTGGGTCTGTACTGTTTGCCAATTACTCTTTTAGGGGTCTCCAGACTACAAAGGTAAAAGCAGGTAATTTTCAGAAGGATACAAAAACAGTTATTCACAGAGTTGTCTCCCTGGAAAGTGTATCTACTCCCCTAAAACTGTTTTTAATATTTTATACTACTCATCAATTTCTCATCCAAAAAGAATTCATCTCTAATTGCTACACTAAGTTTATATGTGACAACATATAAAGGGTTACTTTATAAAACAGGAATGCAATCAAATTTCAATCATTTACTTATGTTTCATTCTGCACCAATGAATGAAATTAAATTTTAATCATTCTCTTGTTTCATTCTGCACCAATAAATGGTCCGGCATTAATGTAAAATTGGTCACTTTGTGCTGACAGCAAGGTGCAAACATGACCCCACCAAGCCAAAAGCTATTTTTAAGATATATACACAGCAGATAATACTGGCAAGTCACTAAATTTTCCATGAATCTCGTCCAGCTAAATGAGACTGACAGTAAAGCAAATTAGTCTAGCACTTAGTAGCATATATTTATCTTGTATAATACAGTTTCTTCAGGTTAAGGATAAACACCATTCCTACATATTGACTGATACAATATCAGGTGAATTACATGGGTAAACAAACAATATACATAGGTCTAGATAAGAGTGGGTATCAGGTAAATAGTTTTCTTATTTCTCAATGAAAACATATGTTATGGGTACTCATTAGAAGCGCCTCAGCGAGGCGCTTTTAATGAGTACCCACAACATATGTTTTTGTTGAGAAATAAGAAAAATACTGATACTTTTTGGTTGAAAAAAGCGCCTTATCAAGAGCTATGATATACTATATGTTAGACAGCTGCAGAACTCCAGACAAAATATGAATATTGTTTTTTTTTTTTGTTTTTTTTTTGTTGTTGTTTTTTCATTATTATTATTTTCTCTTTTTTATCAAACAGAAGTTTCTTTCTTATTTTTCCATGATAAACACAAAAACCATTTTACTTTAATGTTTAGGCACATTTATTTCTAACTATACATGTCATAAAATTTGAACAAGTCAATTATACTACCTGTTAATGTGTCTAAAAAATGGAAGAAAGGCAAATTGTTGACTAGACCACAATCAGATTTGTATGCTTTGGCATCGAATCTGGTTCTACACTGTTTGGTCAGTCCTATCCTGTTGAACTTCTGCTATAAGCTTAAGTATCAGGATAAACTGGCCTGAGCAAACAGTTTAGTCCCAGATCATAAGCTGTCTGTTTATACCAATACTTAGGGATATGATGGAAGTTAATTTGTTTGTGTTGAGGTTTTACGACCCAGTCAACCCAATGGGGTCATGTCGAGCGCGGTCAGTTTCCTAACCACACGTTTACTGGGCAGGCTTAGTCCTCTAAGCGGTTAACCAGTATTGTGCACATTCTTTCGCCAGAAACTGACAACTGCCCTTCTTGAATCAGCGGAAGGGAGAGAATGACCGTAGAAAATACGGTCATTCTCTCCCTTCCGCTGATTCAAGAAGGGCTGACAGTCAGGACTGAGCAAACAGTGTAGACCCTGATCAGATGCCACACATGGCATCTGATCAGGGTCTACACTGTTTGCCACTCATCCAGCACTGTTTTAGGCACATCAGCATGTAGAACAGGGACCTGTTCAAATTCTAAAACAAATATGGTAAGGAGTAAAGGTGTCCCAATATTTTGGGTAAATACAGTATTTAGGGTAAATAAGGTACACTCTGGCTGCAGCTCGTAGCTCCAGATAAGGTGACAACTGAGGTAATAATTTAGGGCATTTTTTTGTTATTTTTTGCACTTAACATATCTCATGAGTCCAAGATATACTGACCAAAAAAAGAAACACGACACTACAAAATTGAACAAGAAATGAAGGCTAATTCATTATGATTGTTAAAACTGACCTAGCATGTATAAGGTGTCATGCAATCAATTTTGTTTGTTTGTGTAGAGGTTTTACAGCCAGTCAACCCAACGGGGTCATGTCGAGCATGGTCAGTTTACCTAACCACACATTTACTCGGCAGGCTTAGTCCTCTAAGCGTTTAACCAGAATTGTGCACATTCTTTCGCCAGAAACTGACAACTGCCCTTCTTGAATCAGCGGAAGGGAGAAATGACCGTAGAAAATATTTCATGATCAATCTCCACAAAAGAATGTTGCCGACCTCGGCGGGGGTTGAACCAGCGATCTCTTGGTCTCCAGTCGGACTGCGCATCCAGCTCAGCCACCAAGGCCGGCTTCATGCAATCAATAATTGAGGGTATAGTTGACTTGTTTATTCCTCAATATAAAGTAAACATGCAAGAAATTGTGGACCAACATTTACAGATAAATTTTTATTCCAACAAGAAAAAGTAATGTATTATAATCCTACTTTTCTTTGCAGTTTAGAAATGTTGCATTTTCTTGGGAGATCTGCATATATTTGTGCCCACAAGAATGTTTTGGAGCAAAAATAAAACAAATTATCTTCTGATTACTCACTTTGCCGCTACCTATGCTGTATCACCAAGGCAATTCTTGTAATCCACAACGTATGGGTTTTTTTTCATGGAGAAATAATTAAAAGACCTGGGCCCAGTTGTTCAAAACTTAAGAAAGTTGTTAGCTAACATGACGTTAAAACTTCTGTCTTGAAATATGGCAAAAACATTGATATTTTTTGCTGAAAAAATGTGAGTACCGGGTAGCTTTTGCATTGCAAAAGCTCACATTTTTGTAGCAATAATATCAATGCATTTGAAAATACCATAGCTACAACAGTCAATGAGTTTGTCGCTAACATCCTCGCTAATCTAACGATGCTTTGAACAACTGGTCCCTGGAATGCAGACTGCAAAACAACCTTTGCATAATGTGCAAACTTTTAGCACAAGGATAAAGGACATTTTTTTTTTTTTCATCATGGTTCATTTATCTGGCTATCCAGCTTATCCACAGCTCTGTAGCTGAGGTTTATTAGAATAATCAAGGTTTGCTCAAACTTTGTCGGGGAAAACCGTCTTATGCTGTATGTTTATAGCAAAGGTTCAGATCAGAATCTGCCTATGTAGCTAGTAGCTAGGATTTCCCTGTTTTTATGGCTCCAGAAAACATACCTGAGAAGATAATTTAGGATATTTTTTGTGTTATTTTTTAACCAAATCATATCTTGTCGAACTCACTGGGTTGAGTAAGGCAAGCCTTGGTGAGGCAATTCTAATGAAAACCCACAAGATAGATTTTGGTGTAACAATAACAAAAATTACCTTGTAAATAAACCTTTATCTAGACTGATATACAGTTTCCATATGAACCTGCGCATGACAAAACCAACAAATTAGGATGTGCACCCACCAAAGACTCAGATCAGCCTTGGCATCTGCCCAGTCTGATCAGTCTTCGCTGTGCGCTCAATGGGTAGCTAAGCAACCAAGCTTTCTTCATGTAGACAGCGAAGATTCTGATCAGACTTGGCGGATACCCAGCCTGATCCGAGTCTTTGCTGGGGGCATAGGCCATTTTGTAGGTTTTGTCGTGCATTGGCTCATACAATATTTGAAATTGGGTAGTCTGGTCAGCACCTTTGTCATTTTCTTTTGTAAACAGCATAGCTCCAGACTCATTCAACCAAAAGGTTCTGATAATTTTCTTACTTCTCACCAAAACATATGTTGTGGTTACTCATTAGAAGTGCCTCTGTGAGGCACTTCTAATGAGTACCCACAACGTACGTTTTTGTAGTGAAACAAGAAAAATATATATCTAATACCCACTCTTATCTAGAGCTATGAACAGCATAAAACAGGTTTTCTAATTACACAGTGCAAGTTAATAAACCATAACTCTGTTGCACCCTACCTGTTGGTTCTGTACATGCTCACGCTGTAGGCCAGTCCATCACTCTTACATCGGTCCTGTAGCAGCTCACCTTCTGTTGTAGCATACATGTGACTTCTCCTCTTACGCTGAAAATTTATCAATATCATTATTTAACATGACCCCAGATATGCTTTATCTTATTTCTGCACCAAAAAATTTGTACGCACTCATTAAAGTATTCTAAGGTGAACTTATTTATTTCTATTTTTTGGTGCAAAACAGAACAAAATTAATCATAATTTTTTATCACCAAAAATGATACAACTTATTTTTAGCTAGTAAATCATGTTTGTGTGACAATAAGATGTACAAAACAGTAAAACTAACATAAAAAAGAGCCACCTCTGGAACCATGAAAAACTGACTGTGACACTGATACACAACAAAATTGGTGAAAATACATTTCTTTGTGTATCTGTTTGTTTGTTTGATTTGGGCTTAACGTCGCTTTCAACAATCTTTCAGTCATATCGCAACGGTGTCTGGATGTGGCAGGGAGCTCAATGCTCACTTTTAGAGTGCTGCCTCACTGAAATATCACGCCCCTGACACTTTTTTTTTTTTGCTTAAAAGGAGCGGCAAGTGAAGGAAAGAGGTTGATTTAATACTAGACATAGCTATATCTTGAGTTGATTTGCACTTCCCTGCAATTCTCTACCCCATTCTACCCTACCCTCCCTTCTGTTCTGCTACCCCACCCTACCATACCCAGCTAGGATAGGTCAGGGTAGAAGGGCAGGGTAAGGTAAGAATAAGGTCAGGAGTAGGGTAGGAATAGTGTGTGGGGTGGGGTGGAGTGGGGTGAGGTGGCATTATTGTTGCAGTATTAACTAAAGGGGAAGTCTGGATTTCTAAGATGGCCGTCAGGTGGCCATATTTATTTACTGACTGGAATTGTTTTCGGGGAGACACATCAAGGGGCTGAGAAGAATCCATATGCAAAGTTTTGACAAAATTCCACTGGTGGTTGCTGAGGAGATACGATAAGAGGAAAATCCAAGAGGGCCGATAGTGGCTATATTTGTGGACAGACCAGTACCAAATTTAGCCATGCACAACTGGACCACTTGAGGAACATCCCAGACCAGTTTCAAAAGAATCTGAAGAATGGTCTCAGAGAAGATGTGATTTTTATAACAAGATTGTTAGTGTAAGTTAACGCTTAGCACTCTGGGTAAAATTTTCAGCAGACGACATTTTGAAATATTTTTCTTATTTTTCCCAGAAAACAGGATTTGACATTTCATGCAAATTGTCTCCTAAGGAGACAATTTGCATGAAATGTCAAACCCTGTTTTCTGGGAAAAATAAGAAAAATATCATCAATTTGCCATCCACTGAAAATGCCCACAGAGTGGTAAAGGTTAAGTAAAGAGAAAGTTACAGTTTCTAAGATGGCCCTCTGGCAGCCTACGAGTCGATGGACTGGAATCGTATTTGAGAAGACATATAAGGGTTGAGAAGAATCCATAATTGCATAGTTTCAATGAGATTCCTCCTCTAGTTAGGGAGGAGATGTGATAATGGGAAAAATCCACGACGGCTGATGGCGGCCATATTTGTCAAGGGTCAGTACGAAATTCGGGCGAGCACAACTAGTTCAGTAGGGGAATATCACAGACAAGTTTGGAAAAAATCTGACCAGTGGTCTTGGAGGATATGTGATAACGAGATAGTAATTGTGTTAAATAAAGGAGAATTCGCTAATTATAAGATGGCCGCGGTTCAGCCATATAAGTTGACAGACCAGAATCATTTTCAGGGAGACGCATCTAGGCTTTGAGAGGAATCCATACGCAAAATTTCGACAAAATATCTCCATTGGTTACAGAAGAGAAGCGATAACAGGGAAAAATACAAGATGGCCGATGGTGACCATATTTGTCAGTGGACCTGAACCAAATTTGGGCATGCACAACAAACCACCAGGGGAACATCCGAGAAAAATTTCAAAAAAATCTGACATGTGGTTTTTTTTTGGCTTTTTTTTTATTGGGGTTTTACGGCCCTTTCAAGAATATTTCACTTATATCGAGCCGATCGTTCATCAAAGGTGGGCTAAACCGGAGAATTTGTGGGGTGGGGTTGGGGTTGGGGGGGGGGGGGGTGCGTCTTGGAGGAGATGCGATAATGAGTAATGAGAAATTGTTTACGGACAGATGTATGGACCAAGGATACCGGACAGTAATCCCCCTGTGGGACAAGATCTACCTATGGTAGAGCAAAAAATGTGAATATAAAAGACCCATGCAAGCTGCTCAGCTGAATTCCATACCTACAAAGCGTGTTAACCTTTGTCCTGCTGGATTTAAACTGCAGCAGCTATTATTTTACAATATTTTTGTTTTCCCCACAAACTAGAAATGTGTCCACAGTACACAGATGCCCCCGCCCCAACCCCTACCCCGCCCAGGGGCAAGACCCTGGGGCAATGGTATCATACATTAAAAGGTCTTGATGTAGGTAAGTGTCATACAAAGATTCAACTTTCTAGCCTAGAAGGTATAAAAGTTATTAGCTGCAAGAGAAACGCGGATGTAAATTTGCACCTAAACTTGCAGGTAAACTTGAACCTGGTTACGAACGTGACATACGGACATAACATCACGGCGAAACGCTATATGCCCCACTCCTGCCAAAGGCAGGCGGGGGCATAAAAAGCAACAGACATTTCATGCAAACTGTCTCCCTAGGAGACAAATGGCATGAATGTGAAATCCATTTTTCTGGGGAAATTAAGAAAACAGTATCATCTGAGAAATATCATCAACTGTTGTCTGCTAATTTCATTTGGAGAATGGTCAAGGTTAACAAAGACTGACAGTATAGCTTATCTGGATCTTCAATGTTCATATGTGTATTCCCATCAAGAACCCAAAGTATCTTACCGGAGCAGCAACTGGTTCCTTCTTCGGCCTCATCTGAACTTCTGGCACTTCATCCATAGCTTCATCCAGTAAATCATCGATTTCCCCTTTGTGACCCTCTTCATCACTCTCATCAGTAGACTGGTCATCATATTTCTTTGACTGGTAGCCTCTGTCTGCCCTAGACTGGTAATCTGCCATGCTACTACTCTGAGCACTGCCACGATAATTCGCTTTCTGGTCATATTCAAAACTGTCTTCACTTGTCATACTGGAAGTATCATTGTACGGTTGGTTTGGTAAAACACTTTCACGACGAACTGAAGCAGGAACAAAAGCACTCATACTAACATCGTCTTCATCTGCTGACATTTGGGGGCGCTGTGGAGGTACATCTTGATGCTGTCTTGAACCTCTGTAAGATTCTGGTATACTAGAGTCATCATTACTATCAAAAGAGTCATCAAATGATTCTTGTGTTTCCGACTGAATGTCTTCCGAATGAGGATCATGATCCAATTCTTCACCTGTTTCATCTGCTGTCTCATTTTCTGTTAAATCTGTGCTTACTTCACTCTCACTGCTAGTATTATGGTCTTGGAATGTCACTTTCTTAAGCGAAGATGAAGATGTGTGCCTCTGAACAACTGGTTTTTCTTCTTCAGAACCCTTCTTTGAGACAAGTCTATAAATGCTGGATGGCTGTTTTGTAGCAGATGATGGTTTTCTCTGACCGGAGGACAGTGTACCTTCTTTCTCTTCTCCTGAAGAACTCTCTGAAAGTTGATTGGCTGTTTTCTCATTCTGCTCTTGTCTTACTGGCTGTTTCTGGTTATTCTGATTAAAACTGTAGGTGGCAGTACCATCTGAAATTTCAAATCCCATGGCGGCTAGCTTTTTGTCAAAATCTGGCAATGAGATGCAGGAGGAGAGTATGTTAAGCATGCTACAGAAAGAGGAAACCAAAGTGCACCAGGTGAATAAAATGCATATAACTTGCAGTGTAAGAGCCACACCAAGAAAAAGAGGTCCAGATTACCCTGTGCATCTGTGTACCATAATAACCCTAAGTACTGAGACACCTTATCTACTTACCATACTTGTCCTAAAATTTGAAACAGCCCATTTATCTACCTGTTGATGTGTCTAAAATGTTGCTGTATGTATGGCAAACAGTATAGACCCTGATCAGATGCCGTGTTCTGATATGGATCTACACTGTTTGCAAAGGCCTATCTGTCCAAATACTCAGGATCATTACTGTAGATTGATTGCTGCCTTCACTGTCTACTCAGAATTGCTGGAAACTGCAACCAAAATCGCTCCCGGTTAGGTGATAAGTTAGGTGATATTTTGGTTTACATTTTGGTATTTTTTGCGCCAAAACATTTCTTGTATGGTCATTGGAAACACCTCAACAAGGACCAAAAAGATCTGTTTTGGTGTAAAAGCATCTTTTGAATACTCCCAAAATCTGGACCTATGAGAAGAATAATAATAAAATCCACTTTTCATATACTGAAAATTACCGTTTCCCTTTTACTTTACAGAATTCAGTATTAATACGAGGGTCCTGCAAAAAGTTTTGTCACTGGGTTCGGATTACATCAGTGCTATGTTTTATCAAACATTTTTATTACAAACCTTCAAAGTAGTCCCCCTTTACTGAAACACACTTTTGTAACTTTTTTATCCAGTCGCAAAAAGCAGATAAATAGTCTTCTTTTGGTATCTGTTGGAGACACTGATAAACAGCGCTGCCAAGAGAACTTCTAGACATATACTTATTTCCAGAAAGCATTTTCTTAAGCCTTGGAAATAAAAAGAAGTCACAGGGACTCAGGTCAGGTGAATAAGGTGGATGGTTTAAAACTTTCACCTTTTCAGAAGCCAAAAAAGACTTAACAACCTCACACTTATGAGAGGAGGCATTGTCATGTAAAAGGTGGACTCCTGACCATCCTTTGCTTTGTCGTTTCTTATTCTTCAGTACAGAATTCTTGTAGAATCGGCCAGTGACTGTGTGACCAGATGGACAAGGCACTTGAATGACTGGCCCACTTAAATTAAAGAAAATTGCGTACATCTTTTTCGAACTTATGGTTCTCTTGGCAATACATGGGCGTTTTTGATCTTTTTGTTTCCATTGCTTATTATCAGCCCTTCTTGGTGGCTCAAACATGTGCACCCAGGTTTCATCACCTGTTAGCAAGTTAGAAATAACCCGACTAATACAGCCTTTGTATGTTTTCAAAAGTTCCCGGGAACATTTAAGGCATTGTGTCTTTTGCTCCTCAGTGAGCAAATGAGGTACCCACCTAGAGCAAACCTTTCTCAGGTCCAAAAGCTTTTTCAGAATTGTTTGCACACTGCCTTCTGATATGCCAGTACAACAAGCTATATCTTTGACAGACAATCTCGCATCCTGTTCTACCACAGCGATGTTAGCCTTGGTAACAGAGGTTTTAGGCCTTCCAGGACGGGTATCAACTTCAACAGAAAATTTTCCAGCTTTAAAAAGCTTTAACCCACCTAAAAACTGCGCATTGAAATGGTCTGACGTCCATATATACCACACAATTCATTAAATATCTGCTTTGAATCTATATTAAGCCTAATGTAGCATTTAATATAGCTACGAATTTCATTCTTCTGGTCCATGTTCCAATGTAACAAGTAAATTGGTCAGTATATATGACTGCATCTATTTCAATTTGAAATAACTCGGTCAGTTGGAAAGCAATTTGCACGAAATAAACGGGTATCGTTCGCTATTCAACACACTATTCAAGTGCAGTGAAGATTTTAAAATATACCTGGGATAAAACTAAGGAAGCCTATTAGTGACAGAACTTTTTGCACAACCCTCGTACTTAAAACTTTTACCTACATGCATATTATTTTTCTTTTTCTTTGCCTGCACAAAAAAATTGTGGGCACTCAATCAGGCACTTCTAATGAATACCCACAACATTATGTTTTTTAGGAGAAATAAAAACATTGGTACTTTTTACATGGCCTAAATTTTGCTTTTCATACAGTTGTTTCTTAAAATACATAGTGGAATGCCAAACAGTGTAGACTCTGATCAGACTGCTCCTGCAGTCTGATCTAGGTCTTCACTGTTTGCACATGCCATTTTGTTGGGAACTGTTGTGTATGAAATTTTAGGACATTTACTGTAATCTGGACCTTTGGCTCAAAATGTTTGCCTTTTTATTTTCTTGGGGTAGCTCAAATGTGTGCCCAAAGCCAGAGTTATTATACATGTGCTAATGAAATGAACTGTACCATAAGAAAACGTCTTTGGAGTACAGTGAAGGCTCAGATCAATAGTGTATATCCTAAGTTTGATCAGGACCTTCAATGTCTGCTAACATCATTATTGGATACTCTAGAATATATCAACAAAGGCCTTAACCCTTTCAACCCTGCAGACCAATACAGATACCTTTGCAAACAGTGCAGAGCCTGATGAGACGGCTCAAAAAGAGCCGTCTCATCAGGATTTGAACTATCTGACAGTTTGTTATTGAATTTTGACTAAATCCCTATTTGCACCAAAGGGTGTTTCCGAATTCAGAGAAAGAAGTGTCCATTTGAGAAACTCAGGGATGAAAGGGTTAATCAGACTGTACAGCCTGACCTCAACCATTGCTATTCCTATATATCCTGAAGATCATTTTTCTCATGGCAGGCTGAAATTGATATGAAAAGTCATAAAAACAGATATACATGTCCTGTGCAAGTGAAAACAGAAATTTCCCTAAGTAAGTACTTAGAAGTCCCAGAAGTTCTCCTTGTATCTCGAATTTCTTCTTTATTCAGCTTAAGAACTACTGCATTGAACTAACTGCTTGCACTGTCAAAATCAGGTAGTCCCAGGACTTCCTGGGACTTCCTAGCTCCAAAATCTGAAAGTCCTGGTGATCAAATTTTTTCACTCACTTTCAGAAATACAATCAGAGGCCAAAAGTAATTCCACAAAAATATTTTCTCATAGACTTTAATGCATTTTAATGTTTACAAGACACTTAATATTGTGTAACATCGTAAAGAAAATACTGATGTTGTGTAATGATTGGAAAGTAAATGATGCATGCTCAAAATATAAGACTGATAAATATCAGATACAACATGTATCTGTCTTATCAGATACAACAATTCAAATTAAGAGGAAATTTTAAAAATGACAGATTTCCATTGACGTCAATGTTGACGTCCCTCAAAAACTGCCCAAAATGTCTTAGAAAAAATTTAATTCTCTGTCTCTCAAGTTTGCACAGAGAAAATCCAGTGAGAATCACAATGTATATTACATAAATCGTCCAGCTTTCAAATGATGTGAACGTTATAAAGATATAAACAATTATTTTTATTATTATTTCTTCAAACATGAAAATTTTCAATTTTTTACAAAACACAACAGAATTTTACCAGACTTGTAAAGCAGTCAGACACAGCTTAAAGAAAAGTATATATGCAATAATTTACATTAAAGATAGAATGTAGAAATAACTGCATGGAATTAAATTACCATAAAGAGTTTTTAGCTAAGTTCAGCTTGCACATCTGAATATATCAAAATGCTATAAGAATGAATTTATGTTTGTATGTGTTGAGGTTTTACGGCCCAGTCAACCCAATGGGGTCATGTCGAGCGCGGTCAGTTTACCTAACCACACGTTTACTGGGCAGGCTTAGTCCTCTAAGCGGTTAACCAGTACTGTGCACATTCTTTCGCCAGAAACTGACAACTGCCCTTCTTGAATCAGCGGAAGGGAGAGAATGACCGTAGAAAATATTTCATGATCAATCTCCAGGAAAGAATGTTGCCGACCTCGGCGGGGGTTGAACCCGCGACCTCCTGGTCTCCAGTCGGACGGCGCATCCAACTGAGCCACTGAGGCCGGCGAGGAATGAATTTATTTTTGTGGATTTAATCAATGTGTAAAGATCCAAGGGGCTTTATGTTAAGTTTGTGAGTAATTCCAACTCAAGTTTACTTTTGCATTTACGATACAAATGTCAGCATTTAATTTTAGAAGTCTACAAGGGCAAAAATATTCCAAGAGTCTTCTTCAATGGATTTATCAAAGTTGTAAATGCCACTTTAAAATTTGCTCTCAACCAATCAAATTGTGCTAAATTAGTATAAATCTGCTGAGTTGGAATTATTAGCAAAAAAAAAAAACTCATGCAAATAAACACTTTTTTTGCATATTATATGTGCATAAGCCCACATACCCAAGCTTCATTACTGTATTTACCATAAGTATATGGACAGTTAGGCCTGAACAAACAGTTTAGACCCTGACAAGGCACTGCAGAATGTGGTGTCTGATTAGAATCTAAACTGTTTGCCACTCATCCAGCAGTATTTTAAATGGACTTGTTCAAATTTTAGGATAAGTATAGTAAGATTAAGATGTCCAAATATTTAGGGTAAAAACAGTGCAGTATATTAGCTATTACCATGTCTATGTACAGTTTTGAATTAAGGCTTCTTCTGCCAAATACTAATATAAAACTGATAACAAAAACCAGAAATGTTCTGATCAACAAAACATAGGAGTGCTGTTTTGTCAGATTTTATTTTATCATTTTACTAAAGAGAGAAATTTCTTCCTTCATGTGTGTGTGTTGAGGTTTTACGGCCCAGTCAACCCAATGGGGTCATGTCAAGCACGGTCAGTTTACATAACCACACGTTTACTGGGCAGGCCTAGTCCTCTAAGCGGTTGACCAGTGTTGTGCACATTCTTTCGCCAGAAACTGACAACTGCCCTTCTTGAATAAGCAGAAGAGAGAGAATGACCGTAGAAAATATTTCATGATCAATCTCCACAAAAGAATGTTGCCGACCTCAGCGGGGGTTAAACACGCGACCTCCTTGTCTCCAGTCGGACGGCGCATCCAAATGAGCCACCATAATCTAAATCTTGCTTCAAGGAGAGAAATTTCTTCCTTCACTCTTATCATATTCTGAAACTTGCAAGCAAGCAAAACTGACATGTTAACAGAATGCAGCATTTAATAAAACCATATCACCAAACATCACCACCACCAAAACACATAAAATATCAATATAGATGATTTAAGGGGACTGGATACGCCTGGCAAATGTTCTGCCATCTTTAACGCTAAGCACTCTGGGTAATATTTTCAGCAGACATTTTGAATATTTTCCCAATTTCTTTCAGAAAACAGGTTTTGACAGTTGGAGACAATTTGCATGAAATGTCAAAACCTGTTTCCTTGGAAAATTAAGGAAAATACCATTAGTTTGTCGTCTGCTGAAATTGCCATGAAAGGGGTAAAGGTTAACATGATAGATAAATTTGCTTTCCTGTACACCAATCCCCTTCTGAAAGGGGGTCCACTATAAAAGGAAAGAATTTGCTCCCAAGGAGAGCAAATTCTTTCCTTTCAGAGCAGACCCCTTTTCAGAAGGAAGGCAAAACCATTTTGACACAGTTGGTCCCTCTGAGTGTACCAATTCCTCTTAAAATCAGACAAGAACTGTACAGATTCAGATCAGTCTAAATAGCTGCTCAGTTTTTCTTTCGCATGGCAGTTCATATATGAGAAAAGCAAGACTGCTTTAGCCATATGCTAACAGTGAAGGTCTATCATCCTGCACATTACCAGACTGATCAGGACCATCTCTGTTTGTCAATATACATGTATTCTACAAAGTACAATGATTCTGTAAGTGGGCAACAAAGGCCATGATCAGGCTCCGAGGTTATAAACTTTTTTCATGCTCAACTCAGCTGAGCAATAAATTTTTCATGCTAATAAATCTCAAATCTCCATATTCTTTCTTGCTTGACATAGCCGAGCATGAAAATTTCTCTGCTAATAAATATGAAAATACCAACTATTGTTGGTATTTTCATATTTATTAGCAAAGAAAATTTCATGCTCAGCCAGTTGAGCATGAAAAATGAAAATTGTCAATAAGCAGCGCTTATTCGATACCCCCCGCATAAAGCATAAAACCTTTTTCTAACAAAATTTAAGTTTCAAAGTGCCGGCGTGATCTTGAAAACAAGAGGACCATGATGGTCCTATATCGCTCACCTGACCAAACAGATTTGTATGTTTACTGTTGAAGTTTCAGCCAAGTTCACTGCTCTAGGATTTTTGTATAAACTTTACAGCACTAACCACCCCCACCCCCCTCCACAACACCCCTGGCCATGTTTTTTTTACAAATCTTGACGACCTGAACTGAATCTTAAAAGAGGGTCACCAAAGGAACATTTCTGCCAAGTTATATTGAAATTGGTCCAGTGGTTTAAAAAGTTTTATATAGCTATAAAGCCCTACGCCCTAACGGCCATGTTTTTTGAAGAATCATGACAGCTTGAACAAACTTGGTAGAGGGTCACCAAAGGAACATTCCTGCCAAGTTATATTGAAATCTGTTCAGTGGTTTATGACAAGAAGATTTTTAAAGTTTTCTATTTAGATATATAGGGAAAACAAGCCCCACCCCATGGCAACCATGTTTTTTGACGAATCATGATTGCTTGTACAATCTTGATAGAGGTTCACCAAAGCAACATTCCAGCCAAGTAATATTGAAATCAGTCATGGGGTATGTGACAAGAAGAATTTAAAATTTTCTATGCAGATATATATGAAAAATAAGCCCCACCCCCCTGTGGGCCATGGTTTTTGACGTATCATGAAGGCTTGAACAATCTTGGTAGAAGGTCACCAAAGCAACATTCCTGCCAAGTTACATTGAACTCGCTCCAACTGTTTCTTACGAGAAGATTTTTAAAGTTTTCTATATAGGGAAAATAAGCCCCGCCCCCTAGCGGCCATGATTTTTGATGAATCATGACGGCCTGAACAATCTTTGTAGAGGGTCACCAAAGATACATTCCTGCCAAGTTGTATTGAAATCGGTCCATTGGTTTCTGAAAAGAAGATTTTTAAAGTTTTATATATAGATATATAGGGAAAATAAGCCCTGCCCCAGGCAGCCATGTTTTTTGACGAATCATGATTACTTGAACAATCTTAGTAGAGGGTCACCAAGGAAAAATTTCTGCAGTTATAATGAAATCGGTTCAGTGGTTTCTGACAAGAAGAGTTTTAAAGTTTTCTATATAGATATATAACGAAAATAAGCCCCGACTCCTGGCGGCCATGTTTTTTGACGAATCATGACGGCTTGAACAATCTTGATAGAGGGTTACATAAGAAACATTCCTGCAAAGTTACATTGAAATCGGTCAAGTGCTTTCTGAAAAGACTATTAAAATTTTCTATATAGATAAATTATATAGGAAAATAAGCCCTGCCCCCTAGTGGCCATGTTTTTTGACAAATCATAACAGCTTGAACAATCTTGGTAAAGGGTCACCAAGGAAACATTTCTGCGAAGTTATATTGAAATCAGTCCTGTGGTTTCTGACAACAAGATTTTTTCAAGTTTTCTATATAGAATTATATCGAAAATAAGCCCCGCACCCCCTAGCGGCCATGTTTTTTGACAAATCATGTCGGCTTGAACAATCTTGATAGAGGATCACTAAGGAAACATTTCTGCCAAGTTATATTGAAATCGGTCCAGTCGTTTATGACAAGAAGATTTTTAAAGTTTTCTACATAGGGAAAATTAACCCCACCCCCTAGCAGCCATGTTTTTTAACGAATCATGGCGGCTTGAACAATCTTGCAACAGGATCACCAAAGGAACATTTCTGCAAAATCATATGGAAATCCGTCCAGTGGTTTCTGACAAGAAGATTTTTAAAGTTTTCCATAAAGATATATAAGGAAAATAAGCCCCCCCCCTCCTGGTGGCCATGTTTTTTGACAAATCCAAATGGCTTGAACAATCTTGCAACAGGATCACCAAAGGAACATTTCTGCAAAATCATATGGAAATCGGTCCAGTGGTTTTTGACAAGAAGATTTTTAAAGTTTTCTATACAGATATACAGTGAAAATAAGCCCCCGCCCCCTGGTGGCCATGTTTTTTGACAAATCCAAATGGCTTGAACAATCTTGGTACAGGATCTCCAAAGGAACATTTCTGCAAAATTATATGGAAATCGGTCCAGTGGTTTCGCACAAGATTTTTCAAGTTTTCTGTATAGATATATAGGGAAAATAAGCCCTGCCCCCTGGTGGCCATGTTTTTTGACGAATCCAAATGGCTTGAACAATCTTGGTAGAGGATCACCAAAGGAACATTTTTGCAAAATTATATTGAAATCGGTCCAGTGGTTTTTGACAAGAAGATTTTTAAAAGTTTTCTATATAGATTATATAGGGAAAATTAGCCCCACCCCCTGGCGGCCATGTTTTTTCACGAATCCAAATGTCTTGAACAATCTTGGTATAGGATAACCAAAGGAACATTTCTGCAAAATTATATTGAAATCGGTCTAGTGGTTTCGGACAAGAAGATTTTTAAAGTTTTCTATATAGATATATGGGGAAAATAAGCCCCGCCCCCTGGCGGCCATGTTTTTTTGACGAATCCAAATGGCTTGAACAATCTTGGTAGAGGATCACCAAAGGAACATTTCTGCAAAATTATATTGAAATCGGTCTAGTGGTTTCGGACAAGAAGATTTTTAAAGTTTTCTATATAGATATATAGGGAAAATAAGCCCCGCCCCCTGGCGGCCATGTTTTTTGACGAATCCAAATGGCTTGAACAATCTTGGTAGAGGATCACCAAAGGAACATTTCTGCAAAATTATATTGAAATCGGTCCAGTGGTTTCGGACAAGAAGATTTTTGAAGTTTTTAGTTAAAAAATCTATTTTTAGCTCCTGTGACCTAGATATGCAACGGACCGGAACCATTTGAACAACTTTGAAAGAGGACCAACCAAGGATCATTCCTGTGAAGTTTGGTCAAAATCCAATCAGTGGTTTAGGAGATGTTGGTTAATGATTGGGGACGGACATACGGACGACGACGGACGGTGAGTGATCACAAAAGCTCACCTTGAGCTTTCAGCTCAGGTGAGCTAATGAAGTCAAGGTCACCAAAATCGAATAAAACCAGCAACTGGTTAAAGAGATAGTGTGCACACGAACATTTTACTGCATTAACAAGGCTCACTTTTTGAGTATTTATAATGTAGTGACCTTGAAAATAAGGTCATGGTCATCAAAATCTAATCACTTCTTTCCTCCATCCTGATAATGTATCTGTGCTAGTTTGGTCAAATTCCATCCATTGGTTAAAGAGATACTGTGCACACAAACTTTTTACCGCATTGACAAGGCTCCCTTTTTTGTGTATTTATAGTGTAGTGACCTTGAAAATAAGGTCAATGTCACCAAAATCTAATCACTTCTTTGCCCCATTCTTATGATGTATCTATGCTAGTTCGGTCTATTTCCAGCCATTGGTTAAAGAGGTATTGTGCACTAAAACTTTTTACTTCATTAAGAAGGCTCCTTTTTGAGTATTTATAATGTGCTGACCTTGAAAATAAGTCAAGGTCACTAAAAGTCTAATCACTTCTTTCCCCCATCCTGATGATGTATCTGTGCTAGTTTGGTCAAATTCCATCCATTGGTTAAAGAGATACTGTGCACACAAACTTTTTACTGCATTGACAAGGTTCGCTTTTTTGAGTATTTATAGTGTAGTAACCTTAAAAATAAGGTCAAGGTCACCAAAATCTAATCACTTCTTTGCCCCATCCGTATGATGTATCTGTGCTAGTTCGGTCAAATTGCAGCCATTGGTTGAAGAGATATTGTGCACACAAACTTTTGTACTTCATTAACAAGGTTCCTTTTTGAGTATTCATAATGTAGTGACCTTGAAAATAAGGTCAAGGTCATCAAACTCTAATCACTTCTTTGCCCCATCCTGATGATGTATCTGTGCTAGTTTGGTCAAATTCCATCCATTGGTTAAAGAGATAATGTGCACACAAACTTTTTACTGTATGAACAAGGCTCACTTTTTTGAGTATTTATAGTGTAGTGACCTTGAAAATAAGGTCAAGGTCACCAAAATCTAATCATTTCTTTGCCCCATCCTTATGATGTATCTGTGCTAGTTCGGCCAAATTCCAGCCATTGGTTAAAGAGATATTGTGCACACAAACTTTTTACTTCATTAACAAGGATCCTTTAGGCTCCTTTTTGAGTATTTATAATGTAGTGACCTTGAAAATAAGGTCAAGGTAGTGATGGGAATCGGTTGGATTTTCATAATCGATGATCAGTTCATAGCAAGTGTCTAATAATCGAATCGAAATCGGTTGATGAGCATTGTGTATATATAACATTTTACAGCTTTACAGCCTTAAGTCTTTACCTTTATACATGTACATGTGTCAAAGTTATTATCGACTGCCCTATCCAGCTCGGCGATAGATAGATAGATAGATAGATTAGATAGATTAGATAGATAGATTAGATAGATTAGATAGATAGATAGACAGACAGACAGATTGATAGATAGATAAGATGTTCTGTGAAGTTTTTGATCTTTTAGATCTACTCAATATTTTTAAATCATAACGATAAAGACAGAGGGAACTACTACTAAACAAATCTGGCAGATACCAGATCATGTCAACCAAAAGAATTTATAGCCTTTCTTTTGGGTATTATTTGAATGTGGTGTGCATTCTTGACCTTCCACTCATTCCAGAAAAAAGAATTTATAAGTGACATAAATATTTTATAGTCATACTTTATAGAAATCTCTAATCACTTGCATGAAAAACTTGGATTGCTTATATTATGTCATTTAAACTTAAATCAAGTAGAGACCTCGCAGATTTTATAGCTTCCCAGTTTCCCGTTTTTTGAAAAGCTACATCTTATCATGAAAAAAGTGGCGATTGCCAACCTTTATATGCATACTCCTTTCTGCAAATGCGGCAGATCGCCTTTGACATGTCTAGATTATCTTTTGTGGGTGTGGGGGCCCTTCACCGATTTTACGGAAGCCGAAGTACTTCCAAACTCCTGATCTGGTTTTTCGCCCCGGATATCCACAGCTTTCTGTCCGACATTTTGAAGAAGACAAGAAAAGCTTACCTGACAAATTCGAAGGATTTTAATCATCCGCATAAATGTTTTAAACAGTAAAACACCGCTGAGACAACTAAAAAAACAAACATTTTATTTATTATTCTTTTCATCACTGTGATAAAATTTAGCTGGTAATGCAAAACAAGAATTCCGCGGAAGGCGTCATCGCACCTGCTGGCGCAAAAGTCACAGGAGCCACAATCAGAATGTGGTTATTAAATAAGTTTATTTCATTCTTAGCAGTGCTTACTTGGAAAACTGGGTTGAAAAAAATGTAGACAAAGTGCCTAGTGGGGCACATATATTCCAGGCCAGTCCCATTCCCTCTAATGGCTATATCTTCAGCATTGACTTTTTGTATCATACAGCCCAATGATAATGGAACGTTGACGTAAAATGTGTAAAAGCCACTGGAGCATGAAATATAGGTCAAGGTCACGGGTCAAGGTACCTGCTAATTCAGTACATCAAGGAGAAGCACAATGCAAGGTACGGTGGTTGTAGGCCTTACAGTTGAGGAGTTATCAAACATCAACGGAAAATGTGTCAAATATAGGTCAAGGTCACTGGGTCAAGGTACCTGCCAAGCCAGTGCAATGAGGTGAAGCACTATGCAAGGTTTAGTGGTTGTAGGTCTTATATTTGAGGAGATACCGAACATCAACATAAAATGTGTCAAAGTCACTGGAGTGCACAATATAGGTCAAGGTCACCAGGTCAAGGTACCTGTCGAGTCAGTACATCGAGAAGAAGTGCTATATAAGGTTTGGTGGTTGAAGGCCTTACAGTTGAGGACATATGGAAGGGTGACGTAAAAGGTGTAAAAGTCAATGGAGCGTGAAATATAGGTCAAGGTCACCCAGTCAAGGTACCTGCAGAGTCCGTACATTGAGGAAAAGCACTATGCAAGGTTTGATGGTTGTAGGCCTTACAGTTGAGGAGATATTGAACGTTGACGTAAAATGTATAAAAGGCACTGGAGCGCAAAATATAGGTCAAGGTCACCGGGTAAAGATACCTGCCAAGTCAGTACATATAGAAGAAGCATTATGCAAGGTTTGGTGACTAGAGTTCTTACACTTGAGGAGATCTGGAACGTTGACGTAAATTATGTCAAAGTCACTGCAGCCAAAATATAGGTCAAGATCACCAGGTCAAGGTATCTGCTAAGTCAGTACATTGAGGAGAAGCACTTTGCAAGGTTTGATGGTTGTAGGCCTTATAGTTGAGGAGACATCGAACGTCGATGAAAAAATATGATAAAGTCACTGGAGCGCAAAATGTAGGTCAAGGTCACCGGGTCAAGGTACCTGCCAAGTCTGTACATCTAGGAGAAGCACTATGCAAGGTTTGGTAGTTGTACACCTTATAGTTGAGAAGATCTGGAACGTCAACGTAAATTGTGTCAAAGTCAATGGAGCGCAAAATATAGGTCAAGGTCACTGGGTCAACATATCTGCCAAGTCAGGAGGTCAGGGAGATGTGTCATGCAAGGTTTGACGGTTGTTGTAGAATTGTAGTTGATTAGAATACTAACTTTGACGTAAATGTCGAACTTCGACGTAACAGAACTGTTAAGAGACAGACGGACGGACAGACGAATGGAAAAGCAGGCACCTATGTCGCAAAGTCAGGAGGTCAGGGAGATATTTCATACAAGGTTTGATGGTTGTTTAGTCTTGTAGTTGATTAGAATACTAACTTTGACATAAATGTCGAACTTCGACATAACAGAACTGTTAAGAGATGGACAGATGGACAGACGAACAGACAGACGAATGGAAAAGTGGGCACCTATGTCGCAAAGTCAGGAGGTCAGGGAGATGTTTCATGCAAGGTTTGATGGTTGTTTAGTCTTGTAGTTGATTAAAAATACTAACTCTGACATAAATGTCGAACTTCGACATAAATGTTGACAGATGGACGGACGAACAGACAGACATACGGAAAAGCCGACGCCTATGTTGCAAAGTCAGGAGGCCAGGGAGATGTTTCATGCAAGGTTTGATGGCTGTTTGTAGTTGATTAGAATACTAACTTTGACATAAATGTGGAATGGCGACATAAATGTTGACAGACGGACGGACGGACAGAAAATCGGACGCCTATATCGCACCCTGCTACAAGCAGGTGCGATAAAAATAATTGATACGTAACTCTCGTTTCAAATTGGGTCATCGTATCTCGGAAAACAAAAGTGAAAGTAATTTCGGCTATTTTCGGCACTTATAGTATTTCGATTAATCGAAAATTTAGGATTCAGATCGAGCGCTTGAAATGTGGGAGAAATCGATCAATTTTCGAGTTCTTTCGATCATCGACCCATCACTAGGTCAAGGTCACCAAAGTCTAATCACTTCTTCCCCCCATCCTGATGATGTATCTGTGCTAGTTTAGTCAAATTATAGCCATTGGTTAAAGAGATAGTGTGCATACAAACTTTTTTCTGCCTTTTATCTGCTTTAAGAAAAAATTTTACAAAGGGCCAAGAGAATTGGCCCCTAGCCTTTACTTTCTCGTATTAGGTACATCATTTTGATATCAATGTGTCTGCAGAAACTGATGAATATCCATCACTGCATTTTCAAGATATTAATTAAGAAAAAACCAGCGTCGCGGACTGACACACGGATGTGAAAACAGTATATCCCCCCCGCAAACAGAGTTTGCGGGGGGTATAAAGAGTTATAACCTCGGGGCCATTGTATAACAGGGCAGACTGATCTGGGCTTTTGTCTGCATATGGTATAAAGGCCCTTTTTGAGATACGCATCATATAAAATAAGCAATATTTTTCCAAGAAATGTTATTTCTCAGAAAAAATGATCCATGATCACAATTAAGTGGGTCTACTCTGTTGGCCACTCATCCAGCAGTTTTTAGACACATCATTAGGTAGTAAATGGTGTTGTTCTAATTTTAAGACAGGTATGGAGTTGGGGTGTCCCTGTATTAAGGGTAAACAAAGTAATTTGTTTGTGTTGAGGTTTTACGGCCCAGTCAATGCATTAGGGTCATGTCGAGTGCAATCAGTTTACCTAACCACACTTTTCCTGGGCATGCTTAGTCCTCTAGGTGGTTAACCAGTACTTGTGTACATTCTTTCGCAAGAAACTGACAACTACTGCCCTTCTTGAATCACACTGAAATATATGTAAACTATGCTTACCTGTTTTATAATAAAAGCACAGCAATGGTACTATGCCACTTGTATACTTTGGATAAGAATGTCAGTGCAAGCATGTTTACATGTAGTTGCCACGACATGAACTTTGTTCATACTAAGTGAAAGTGAGTGAAGCTATCAGTTGGAAACAAACTGTTAACATTTATCAGGGGCAATAAAATTGTTGAAAGAAACTCATTAACAATATTCCCAATACAGTTTGCAAAGTTTAAATATTGAAATACATCAAATAGAATTCAAGTTCCCAAATGAAATGATTTACAGACAGATGTATGTATATGTGACTAATGGATGGTCACACGGACATCCAGCAGAAAAAAATTCTCAAGTGGCCAGATATAACCTCATTATAGTGTGGCTGAGTATAAGAATAAACTGAATGGTCTTTACAAGACCTTGTATAACAAACCTGCTCTAGCTTTTGCTTTGATGGCTTCTCTTTTGTCTTGTGCTGACACTTTTGGCACTGGAGGAGGGCAGACTTCCTCTTTAGGAGCAGGCTGTAACATATAAATGTGTTCTATGAGCTTTCATCTTTATAGCTAGAGAAAGATCCCAAACATTCAAACAGAACACTCAAATATAACATTTCTATCATGATAATTTAAGCACTGATCAGACCATCTAAACAACCAAACTCATACTGTCACCACAAAAACAAGCATATCCATTCATAGTTCTAGACAAAATATTTTCGTTTTTTTTCTTTTCAACCACAAGTTTGCCAATATATTTCTTAGTTCTCCAAAAAATGTATGATGCGCAATGCTCGAAAAGGGCTGTTATGCAAACTGCGGGCAATGCAGACCCTGATATGCACAGGCAGATCTGGGCCTTCATTTCCCACTTACAAAATCAATGGATACTGTAGTATATGCTGACAAAGGAAATGTCCAGATCAGAATTACGGATGGACACAATTATCTGGACCATCACTGTTCGCATTTGGCATGAGGGCCTTTTTTCCCATGTTACACATCATGTTGTGTGTACTCATCGGAAATGTCTGCATGAGGCGCTTCTGATGCCAATGGGTACCCACAACAGCTTTCAGTGAAAAAAAAAAGAAATACATTTCCTCCTACCTGGAGCTATGTTTATCAAATGTGGACTCTATCTTTTCATAGGTCTAGATAAGAGTGGGTATCAGATAAAATATTTTTATATATCTCTGAGAAATCATATGTTGTGGGTACTCATTAGAAGCGCCTTAGGGAGGTGCTTCTAATGAGTACCCACAGCATGTTTTGGGGAAGAAATAAGAAAAATGTCAATACTTTTGGATGAAAAAAGCATCTTACCGAGAGCTAAGTTTTCATATCATGTTGCTCTGAGGGATACAGTATTTACCTTTAAGTATTTGGACATATTAAGCAAGCCATACCACACCAGTTCTAAATTTGGATAAGTCAATTTATCTGCTGGTTTCCCAAAATACTGCTAAAGGAGTGGCAAACAATGCAGCCATGGTCAGATGCCACATTCTGCAGTGTCTGATCTGGGTCTGCATTGTTTGCTCAGACATGTCTGTCCAAATACTTTGGTTACATACTGTATCTATTTGCCTTTTATTGTTTTTTTTTTAATACCTATCTCAAACAACCAAAACCAAATGTTTTCATTATTAAATGAGAAACTGAACTACATGTAGTTACATTCTGGTACACAATCAAGTAATGATGTAACCAGTCCAGTCCCTTGTTAATTTCTTGTAATTCTATCAAGTCAAGTAACAGGGTATTCAATGCTTTTATTTATTGCCCTAGCTCACTAAAATATCATACCCCAGATATGACATGCTATTCCACCCAGTACCCCAGACATATGGCATAAATGCCACCCAGTCTACCTGGCCAGAAAATGAACCGATCAGTCCTAGTTCTCTATTTTCTTTATGCTAGACACCATTTTTGAAGTCCCTGGTGTGACTCAACTAATGTTCAAACCAACACCTACTCGTGCTCTGCCGTGTTACCATGTTTTCCCAAAGCTGTCCTACTGGGTACACAAGGTCTGACGATAGCAATAGCATGTACAAAATGCAGATGCCGATCAGCCTGCACAAATTTGCTCTGGTTCTAAGTAATTTAAATTTTTAAGGCAAATGGATACACTTCCAAGGGCAACAACTCTGACAAAGACATATTCGCTTCTGTCTTGGAGGCTTCTTTTAAATCAAGAATTTGCTCTTTTTGTGAGCAAATTCTTTCCTGTAAGAGTAGCCTCCATTTTTGAAAGTTTTGGAATCAACTTCCAGTATGTTAAAGTTGTTTCCCTTTGCAAAACAGTGCAAAATCTTTCAGCTATAATTTGTCCCTGCTCATATTATCAATTAATACATACCTCAGTCTCTGAAGCTGACAGCTGAAGCTCTTCCTTTAGAACTCCATTCTGGTAGCGGTTATTCAGTGCATTAACCTCAGCCATCCTTTCCTGCCGCAATTTCTCTGCAAATGCATCTGTTTTGCTAAACTGTGTCTGTTCTATCAGTCTCTGTTGAAGAGTTTTTGTAGCACTGCCAACTTTTACAGGGGAGGAATTTGGTCTGTTTGGCGAGGACGGCTCCGTTCTTACTGGAGATGAGGCAGATTGTGTCTTTGCAGGTGTGTTGCCAAATCTTGTCGGAGACTGGCTGTTTGCTGGAGGTTTTGGTGGCAGACCCTCACCCGAGGGGGCTGGTCTACGTCCCATCTGTGCAGCCTTCTCTTCAATACATTCCTGTGATAAAACAATTATATTTTAAACATAGAATCAGATCTTTAGCTGCCGCAACACATATACAGTTTCTCATAAACTTGACCTTGATAGTAATGCATTTTAAACCCTATCCTGCTGTGAAATTCAGCATTACTATGTGCAACTGGTGATCTTTTTCCAGGATACTTTCGATATACCTCTCAGCAGATAAAAAATTACATTTTTAATGAGAGAAATTAAAATTCTATTTAAAAAAAATCTTCGTATGTGTCTGGAGAACATAAACTTGAACAATTTTTTTTTTGTGAATCTATTCTTGAAACAGGGGAAAGTCTATGAATTAAAATGAAACAGTTTCATGTACCTGTATGTTTCATGGACTTATTTTTTTTTTTTTTTTTTTTTTTTTTTTTCTAATTTACTAATATGCAGCCAGAAAATTTTTTACTTCACATTGGTAATAGTATTTCAACTATATCCTGTGCTAATTTTCAAGTTGCCTGGTGTATCTGTACTTATTTATGTATTATGTACCAAACTAGACAAAGTGCCCAGTGGGACACGTATACCCCCGACCAGCGCTACCGCCAGTTGTTAAAGAGCACAAAGTATGTAGCTTTGACTCTGGAGATGGCAATTGTATGCTATATGTTATAACATTGAAAAAATTCAATCACACATATGAAGCCCTTGACCTCAAAGATCAGGCACAGGTGCAGGGATTGAGCTAAATAAAACTTTAGCCCTATAACTATCACCATATACTAGTGAAATCAATCAGTCTTTATAATATAAGCAAAAATGACATTTGTATGAAAAGTCTGTGACCTTGACTTAAAAGCCATGCCCCAGCTTGGGGATGGTGCCGAGAAAAACTTTAGACCTATATATACCATCATGCTTAATATTAATGAAACCAACAAAAGAGTCTTCATAATATAGCTATATAAATTTTAATGAAAATTTTAAGGTCACCTGCCTACTCAATGCTCCCTACATATCGGTAAGGTATCATAAAACTATTTTAAAGAATTCTTAGAGTTATTGCCTGCACAAGATTTAAATAACCAAGGGAGAAAACTGCAGAATGGAGTCAGAGTGTCATTCTTGAATGTGATATGCCTACTCAATGTCCTATACATACTGGTGAAGTATCATGAAAATATCTTAACGTGTTTTAAAGTTATGGTTCGCACAAAATTTTTACAATTCTGGAGACAAGGGGAGATAACTCATGGACCAAGTCAGAGTTGTCTTTCTTGTACCTGACACCCTACCAAATGCCCTCTACAAGCTAACAGTTTCCTGAAAATAGCTCAAAGGGTAGTTAGGAGTTATGGGGTGCACAATAATGCGTTTATGGACAGACAGATGGATGGATGGACAGATGGATCATGCTGATAGCTATATCCCCTAAACCTCTCGGTAGGAGGATAACGAAATTCAACAAAAGGTCTTGATGGTATACAATGTAGCTCTATATAAACTTAGATGCAAAGTTTTTTACTTTTATATGAAATTTCTAAGTCTGTGACCTTGACCTCAAGGTCATATCCCGGGATGGGGATGATGCTGAGTAAAACTCTAGACCTATATGTCAAATATAACCAACATGTCAAATATAAATGAAATTCCTCAAAGGGTCTTGATGGTATAGCTATATAAACACAAAACTTTTTTATGAAAATTCTAAGCCCGTGACCTTGACCCCAAGGTCACCCCCGAGGTGGGGATGGTGCTGACAAAAACTTTAGACCTATATCTACCATCATGCCAAATATGAATGAAATCCATCAAAGGGTCTTCAAAATATGAGGTCTTATAAACTTTAACACAAAAACTTTGACCCTAAGACAAAAATAAAGAATGAACAAATAATGCTTCAATGGACGGACGGACAGACGAACAGATTTCTTGCTGATAGCTATATCCACTCAACCTTTCAGTTAGGGGATAATGAAATTTAACAAAAGGTCTTGATGATATGGCTATATAAACTTAAACGCAAAAATTTTTACTTTTATATTAAAATTCTAAGTTCGTGACCTTGACCTCGGTCACACCCGTGGTGGGGATCATGCAGAGTAAGACGCTAGGCCGATATCTACCAACATGTCAAATATAAATGAAATTCCTCAAGGGTCTTGATGATATAGCTATATAAACTTGAACACAAAAAACTTTGACTTTTTTATGAAAATTCTAAGACCATGACCTTGACCCTAAGGTCACCCCCGGGGTAGGTATGGTGCTGATAAAAATTTAAGACCTATATCTACCATCATGCCAAATATGAATGAAATCCATCAAAGGGTCTTCAAAATATGAGGTCTTATAAACTTTAACGCAAATACTTTGACCCTAAGACAAAAATAAATTATGAATGAATAATACTTCAACAGACTGACGGACAGACGAATAGATTCCTTGCTGATAGCTATATCCCCTAAACCTTTCAGTTAGGGGATAATGAAATTTAATAAAAGGTCTTGATGATATGGCTATATAAACTTAAACGTAAAATTTTTTACTTTTATATGAAAATTCTAAGTTCGTGACCTTGACCTCGGTCACATCTGGGGTGGGGATCATGCTGAGTAAGACGCTAGGCCGATATATACCAACATGTCAAATATAAATGGAATTCCTCAAGGGTCTTGTTGATATAGCTATATAAACTTAAACACAAAAAACTTTGACTTTTTTACGAAAATTCCAAGTCCGTGACCTTGACCCCAAGGTCACCCCCGGGGTGGGGATGGTGTTGATAAAAACTTTAGACCTATATCTACCATCATGCCAAATATGAATGAAATCCATCAAAGGGTCTTCAAAATATGAGGTCTTATAAACTTTAATGCAAAAACTTTGACCCTGTGACGGAAAGATGAACGAAAGTACGTACCAACGAACGAACTGACAAACGGAAAAGCAAAAACTATATACCCCCACATACTTCGTATGTCGGGGGTATAAAAATTCAAGCTATTATGTACCAGGACCCTAGCATCACTGTACCCCACCCACCAAATTCCCATTTTGCTACTCCAGTACCCGCTTCATTTTTCAAATGAATCATTTTGACAGAATCATCTCGCCTGAGAGTACATCAGTTCTCCTTAAAAGAAATTTGCTGTACCAAACCCCCCTAGGAGCTAATTCTTTCCTTTCAGTGAGGCTCCCTTTCAGACGGGATTCATATACACCAGAGAAGCAGAGTCTTTTCTACTGGAATGGTCTCCCTTTGAAAAGGGAGGCGAAAAACTCCAGCTTAGAGTGCTCCCTCTTTGAGGTGCAACCATATAATTTCAACACTGCTGGATTAGTACACAAAAAGCTCTTTATAACAGGATTCATTACAGCACAGTTTCTTATATAACATGGTTTAACAATGGTCCCAAAATATGTTAATTTATTAACGTGTTTATCCTAAACATTGGGCCACCTTATCTCCTAACCATATGTGTCCTGAACTTTTAACAAGTCTATCTTACTATATATATATGTTTTCTGTCTAACAAGAGCTGTCAGCAGACAGCTTAGCTCACCTGGAACTGGGGAGATACTATGAGTCCAAAAGGTGCAGACAGAATTGCAGAGTGTAGACCCTGATCAAACTGCTCTTTAGGACCAGTCTGATCTGGGTCTGCACTATTTGCTAAGGCCTATCTGTCCCAATACTTAGGATCATCACTGTAAGAGGAAATGTTATGGCACTTTAGCTCTTGATAGGGTTTCTTCTGCTATGGTTTGGTCATTTGTTGTCATGAATTTGACAACATCAGGGATCAAATATAAAATTTCTGACACTGACCTTGAGGTCATAGGCATGGATGGGGGTGATGATGAATAAAACTTTGGACCTGATTTCTAACACCCTTGCTCGTGTTGTTCCTTATTTGTCTTTACATTTCTAGCCGTGCTCTATCTAAGGCATTTGAAAACAGGAATTTCATCGCGCGCTATCAATGGGAAACCAAGCATATTACTGAACACTGCGAAAGTTGTGCCCCTGGTAACTATGGATGATAGTTTACAATATGGGTCAAAACATTCATAAACATAATAAATTATATTAGTGACAGAAAATGATCTATAAACATTGCAGTCTACAGGTTATACCATTCAAACACATTTGTTTTACTTCTTGTTTCCATCGTGTATTTGTTGACATGTTCGAAAAGATTGATTGTGTTGATTGTGTTGGGGTTTAACGACACGCCAACCCTTTTGGGTCATTTTGTGTCATCTCCCAGAGAAAGGGAGAAAAGAGATAGTAGAGGAGATTAAAGAGAAGGACAGGGAAGAAAGAAGAACAGGAATGAAAGTAAAGAAACAGAAGAAATAAAAACATGCCCCCTCTACCCTAACCTGCTACAAATAGCAAGCCTTGCCCAACTGTAAGCCAATATCAGTTGGACGCCCCGGTGACATAAGCTACACAACACCTTCGCACCACCCGACCACCCCCAAGAAAAGTAAGTCGGTTAACATTCTTATTTTGCTGTTTTATATCTGTCCTCCTAAGGTCTATCACGGCACTCCAATTTCATATATTTTGCAATTCTTTCATGAACTCAGGATACAAGTTTTTATATTTTACATCGTCATCTGATTTGTGTAAGTTGTCCGTCGCTTTGAATATTCGTCATCGAACCTTGTAACTACGTAACCGTGTGACATAATGATTAAGAGGTATTGTCAACTACCAAAGGGGAAGTCAGGTAATAAAAATAATATTAAAAATCAATAAAAAAATCTCACTTATGCAAAAAATTTGCTCAATGAGGGGTATTAGAAAAGAAATAAATTATTCCAAACCATACTCAAATGCCCAAGATCAAGCACAGTTGAGCTTGGGTTGTACCCATTTGAGCACTCACTGTGCTCGCTTGTGCTCAAATGGGTACAACCCAAACTCAACTGTGCTTTATCTTGGGCATTTGAGCATGGTTCGGAATAATTTATTTTTCCTAACTATCATACAGTTTGGAAAAAATGAGCTCAAACACTTAAATATAAATTTCTAACTTTGACCTTGAGGCCATGGGCATGGGTAGGGGGTATTGCTGAATAAAACTTTGGACCTGTATCATACCAAATATGAACAAAATCCATCATATGTTTCGGAAAATATGAGCTCTTAAAAAACTTTAATATAAAATTTTTAAGTCTGTAACCTTGACATTGAGGTCATATAGCATGGGCAGGGTATTGCTGAATAAAACTTTGGAATTGTATCTATCATCATACCAAATATGAACAAAATCCATATATCCAAACTTTAATATTAAAACTTTCTCAGTCCATGACCTTGACCTTGAGGTTATGGGCTGGGGCATTGCTAATAAAACTATATCTATTATCATACCAAATACGAACCAAATTTATCAAATGGTCTGGAAAATATAAGCTCTCAAATAACTTTAACTTAAATGTGGAAGCCGACGCTGGAGACAGTGCAATAGCTCATCCTGGACTTCTTCCAGGCAAGCTAAAAACTGCTGGATTAGTGGCAGTGTAGACCATGATCAGATGCCACATTCTACGACATCTGATCTGGGTCTACACTGTTTACTCAGGTCTGTCTGTCCCGATACTTTAGCTCAAATATTGTATTGTTGCATTCGTAACTGAACAAACCTTGAAACTCTTCTGTGGAGTCAGTCCTTTATTTGGGGTTCCAGATGGCTTGAACCCAGCAGGCTTTAATGTGGTACCAGTGGGTTTCACTGCTGCTGGTGGCTGTCTAGTTGGTGAAAGTTTCGGTGAACAGCCAGGATCTACTTTCTTAATGTAACTGACCTAAAATATCAGAACACTGGTTAAAGACTGGGATACACTTTATATATATATATATATATATATATATATATATATATATATATATATATATATACAGTTGAACCACAAAATATGCATGCACACACATACACACAAACACAGACACAAAGTAGTAAAGCCAGGCCTCCACCAAGGGGGCGATTCGGGCGAAGAAGTCGCCGAAATTCTTATGACTTCGCCCTATCGGTCCGGGAAGGAGAAGACGACTTCGCCCCGTTTTTCGGCGATTTTCGAAACCTACTTTCGGTTTTGCTTGCGCAGGTGAGTCGGTTTTTTGCTTGTTTACAGCAGACACTGACAGTTGCTTTAATGATCGCTAACGGCGATACACCTACAACAACTCGTTGTTTACAAAAACATGATATAATTACCTTGATTGGTAATTATCCATAACCGTCCATATTCCTTTGATTAATCCAGTAATCACTAGTGTTGATGTCATCAGATACCATGCAATCACCCGTGATGATAACTGACCAAAACGATTGGCCGAAAGCACCACGTGGACAATGTAAGAGTGACAATTTTACCGTTTAGTGGGCGGGGCCAATGTGTCAATAACCGTCAAAAGGATTGCCTGGATGACACGCTTCTGTGCTCAAACAACACTACAAACAACTAAAAACTCTTTGATCTCTTTAGGCAGCGACTCTTCGGATGCAAATTGTAATGTCAGATTGTGGTGATAAGCGGATTAACGTACCGATTAATAGATGCTAATTGAATAGTTTGTCTTTTTTTTGACTTTAATTGAAAACTGTTTGTTTGTTTTTCAAATGAGTGTTTAATCAATTTAATCATTTTTTTTCTCCTCTTCATATATCAGCTCGTAAACGGCAGTCATGTCGCTCACATCTTGGTTGAAAATTGGGTCTCCCAAACCCAGTAGCTGTGAATGTTGCTATAAATTTACATACTTAATGGCAAATTGTGCAGATCCAGATCAGTTGGCTTCCTGATCTGGATCTACACTGTTTGCAATGGCAGGGTATATCCGGGTTCAGCAGGACAAGGGTTAAACAAAGGGAAATGGTGACAATTTAGGGATAGTTTTTATTACTTCTTTAAAAAAATATGTTATGAGTACCTGTTAGAATCAGTTCAAGTCAGTTCTAATTATGAGTACCAACAATGTATATTTTTAAAGAGAATCACAGAAAATTATTACTGAATTATCTGGAGCTGTGTGAGAAAAAAAAAATAACCATTCGCCAAAGAGCTGAATCAAATAATGAAAAGTTACACGTACATGTTCTTTACCTAATATCTGGATAGATAGTTTTAAAATGTTTAAGGTTTTAATAAAGCAATAAATTAGTTTTTGATTTTTTCTTTCATTCATAATATTGCATCATCCACCATTTTGCATGAACGGTCATAGTCACTTCTCCCTCTGGTCCTTCACTTCTCCCTATTTGGGCTGGAGGGAGAAGTCACTTCTCCCTACTTGTTGGGCCTAGGTTGGGACCTGAAAGCAGGTCACAAATTCTGATGATGAGTGTCAGCTCCTCACATCATCAAACTAGAAAGACGCTCTACCATATACTTACTGAAAATATTACCAAACACACAAGGTGAAACACTGCATCCACACTAATTTTAAGGGGACTTAAATACGATGGTAGACTTTCTGCCATTGTAATGGGTGAAGGTCCTTAGAAACAAGAATCTCGAAATCCAGATTTTCTAATCCTGAAAATGTGTGTTGCCTACATTTTATTTCAATCCTGAAGTCAGAAATGATCCTGAAAACTTTCACTCATGAATTTATACAAGGGAGACACCTTGAGCGACTTTCTGTTTGCTTTCCTGCACATCAAGTCCCTTCTGAAAAGGGTCTACTTTCTCAGAGGGTGCAAACTCTTTCCCTTTAGAGAGACCACTTTTCAGGGCCACCGCCCTTAAAACACAGCATCACATAGTCAAACAGACTTGTTCAGATTCTAGGATATGTACAGAAAGTTTAAGCGTCCCAAATATGTTAGTTACAGTATGATTAATAAGTTAAATCTAGACTGAGTGGCATCTTTGGCACAAGGTTGGATTTAACATAAGAGAACTGTAACAAACTTGTAACTTATGATGTTTGTTTGTGTTGAGGTTTTACGGCCCAGTCAACCCAAAACTTATGATGTAAGATGGTGTGAAATAACTCAATACCAGGGAGTAACTGTACACCTGTTTGTTTACTAATGATTCATAGCTCTGCTCCTTTGTTATTCTGTTTGATTTATTTTTACGAAGACTTCAAAAGAAGCTAGAAAGGCGTGTTTGTCAAACACTAATAACCCTTACTATACGCTTATCCCAATGAAATGACCGAGTTAAGAAGGGACACAACTATCACAAAATATATGTTTTCTTTCTTTTTTGTTTGTTTGTTGTTTTTTGTTCCAAAAATTAATCAGATGACCAATTCCCCAGCCCCAGTAAGCTCACCAAGTTTCAAGGTCCTAGCTCAAATAGTTATCAAGATGTTTTTTTTGGTTTGTGTTGAGGTTGCCCAGTCAATCCTATGGGGTCATGTCGAGCGAGGTCAGTTTACCTAATCACACTTTTACTGGGCAGGCTTAGTCTAAGCGGTTAACCAGTACTGTGGACATTCTTTCACCAGAAACTGACAACCGCCCTTCTTGAATCAGCGGAAGGTAGAGAATGACCATAGAAAGTATTTCATGATCAATCTCCACGAAAGGAATGTTGCCGACCCAGTGAGGATCGAACCCACAACCTCCCGATCTTCAGTCCGACGAGCATCCAACTGAGCCACCGAGGCCGGCTAGTTATCAAGATATTTTTCTCGCAAGAAAAGTGACTGACAGACGAATAACCCAAAAACAATACATCGACCCAAAAACAATACGTCCCTCCTTCATCTAAGATGGGGGCATAAACATGGCAGCCATACTACATAGGCTAAATATGATACAACCAAGCAGTTGGTGAAACTGCCAACTAACAACAAAACTAATTACTGTTAACCCACTGTAGTCTGAATGAACTCTCCAACACTATATATTGGAAGAGTCTAATTTCGATTTTAGGTATATGAGGCTATATAATTTAGATATTCCTATAGAAAAAAAGGTTGAACTATTTGCAACCAGTGGAAACCCTAATCTGCAAACCATTCTGCTGCATCTGATCTGGGTCTGCACTGTTTGCCAATTACCCTTTTAGGGGTTTCCAGACTACGATGGGTTAAGGGGACTAGATACACTTGGTACACTTTCTGCCATTTTTTATAAAGGAGAAAACTTTTGTAACTTGTTTTTTTACTTTTCTGCACTCCAATCACCTTCTGAAAAGGGGTCTACTCTAAAAGGAAAGAATTTGCTCCCCTTCATGGCTTGGGAGCAAATTACTTCCTTTTAGAGTAGACCCCTTTTTGCAGAAGGGAGTCTTGTTTGTTTGTGTTGAGGTTTTACGGCCCAGTCAACCCAATGGAGTCATGTCGAGCTAGGTCAGTTTACCTAACCACACATTTACTGGGCAGGCTTAGTCCTCTAAGTGGTTAACCAGTATTGTGCACATTCTTTTGCCAGAAACTGACAATTGCCCTTCTTGAATCAGCAGAAGGGAGAGAATGACCGTAGAAAATATTTCATGATCAATCTCCACGAAAGAATGTTGCAGACCTCGGCTGGGGTTGAACCCGCGACCTTCTGGTCTCCAGTCGGACGGTGCATCGTACTGAGCCACCGAGGCAGAAGGGAGTCAAAAAAACAAGTATCAGAGTTGTCTCTCCTGACATAATGTTCCTTAATTACCTACCATTAGAAACGTTTCAAAAATCAGTGGCCATTTGGGGCTATTCTTAAAGGAAATAACTCATTTACTCCTGAAAGGAATAACTTCTTTCCTTTAACAGTAGTCTCCAACGAGAGCTAGGCAAATATTTCAATGTCAGAGATTTCTCTTGGTGGTGTATCCATTCCCCTTATAAGTATTAAGGTTTTTCAAAAGTAACAACAAAAGAAACTGAATTTGTGTCAACAAACATCAATCTCACTATAAATCTTTCACCTCATAATCACAAATAAGTTCCTGATTCTCCTTGATTGAGTTGTGGTAGAACTACAAGATATTCCACACTACTACATGTACCAGAAATTCAGCTAATTTATACATGATTAATACCCATCTATGATGACGTAACACAAAAATAAAAAACATCATCTGTGGGTCTTGTCAGAGCTGCTGGCACTGACGTGTCAACCATGTGTAGCAAACCCCATCTTGTTTGAGTTGCTGACAATTAGGCCAAGAAAAAAAAAAAATAACCAACCCTACTTTTTACCTGCCAACTAATTTTTTTTTATTGTTCCAGACATAAAGCATCTACATGTACTTCTATTTCTTTTTTTTTTTTTTTTTTTTTTATGCATTCTGGCCTGTTTATTCAGCAGCTCCTCCCTGCCTTGTTCTGTAGTTATAAGGCTTGTCTTCGAATTTTTACATTTCCTTTTTATCTGCGATCAACACACACGTCAGATATCCCAGGAATCATTATTTTGTTATGGTGCAAAACAAAAGAAAAAGGTAAACCTAACCTATCGACTGGAACCGGAAATACATTTTTTTTTCTTGGTCTAAAGTATCAATCATGCGAGACACACAGTTGATGGTTTTTGATGACACAATGACATTGAAATGTCTCTTGTGAATAACCTATTAATCCTAAGTATTGGGGCAGACAGGCATGAGCAAACAGTGCAGACCCAGATCAGATGCCACAGAAGACAACATCTGATCAGGATCTACTATTTGCCATTTATCCAGCAAGGTTTTAGAGATATCAAGTTAGTAAAATGGATTTACTCAAATTTTAGGCTATGTATGGTACAGAGTTAAGCCAAGGTGTCCCAATATTTAGAGTAAATACAGCAACACTGCATCTTGGATTCTGAACTTTGCATTAGCAGGCTTTCATACTTTAAAATTTGAAGCAGACGTAAAGTGTCTTCTAAGCCAGTAACAGGGGTGAGAACAGTCGCTAATAATCAAACTTGAAATCTATAACAAGGGTGAGAACAGTCGCTAATAATCAAACTTGAAATCTAAAAATTCAGTCCAAAACAACTAATATTTTTCTTATTTCTCAATAAAAACATGTGGGTACTCATTAGAAGTGCCTCAGGGAGGCACTTCTAAAATGTACCCACAACATATTTTTATTGAGAAATAAAAAAACAAACAAATTATTATGTGAGTATTCCCTCTTATCTGGAGCTATACAACTAATTAGTTTTAGTAAATAGTTTTTGTTATTTCACATGTTTCAGGCATATATTAACTCAAATGGCAACTTTTGACACAAAAGGATGGTCTTGTGAACAAGAGTAAAAGCGTAATATCATGCTTAAAATGAACGTTCTCAATCCTGAAATCAGGATTAATCCTGAAGCTTCCCATTTGGAAAATATGTGAAACCCTATTTCCTTAATATAAAAAATGCCCTGATGAGAATGTCCAAGTGCAGTCCAATGGTACTGATATTTCCGTATTTTTTGGCAAAAACATTGTAGGTACTCATAAGAAGTGCCTGACTAAGGCTCTAATGAGTACCCACAATGCGTTTCCTGGAGAAGAAAAATATTCACTTTGATACACTTTCTTATCTGCAACATCATTTGCATATGCTTGAAGACAGATTTCATCATAACAAAGCTCATTACTTAATAAATCATAAATGGTACCTGCAGCTAGAAAAGTTAAGCCTTAAAGCTCAAAGACCACATTCTAGTATTTTTTTGTATTTCTCAGAGAAACTAAGTCGTGATACTTCATGTGAACCCTTTCAGAGCCAAGCAAACCTTGTAGCAGACATTCTATTTTTTACCTATTTTTCAGAGAAAATAAGTTGAAATTTCATGTGAATTGTCTGCTTGGCAGACAATTCACATGAAAATTCAATAATTTTCTTTGGAAAAAAAATAAATAAATAAATAAAAAAAATCAAAATGTCATCTGCTGCAGTTGTGACTGGCACTTCAAGGGTTAAAGCAGACTGCATAAATTCAGTTTCATACCCACTTTACCTTATTAGAACTGGACATGACTTCCCAGGCAGACATACGATCAGACACAGAGTAGGCAGTGGGTTCTTCCTCTCGACGTGGTTTCACACTGGCATCTTGTTGCTTCCATTTAGACATCCTGTCAGATACAGACTTGGTAGCTGGGTCATCTTCCATACCTGAACAAGAAATGGTTTATATGATATGATATGAAACAGACTATCATAGTTCCAGATACCGGTAAGGCCTTTTTTTTAACCAAACTGTATCGATATCTTTTTTTAACCAAACTGTATCGATATTTTTTTTTTGTATTTCTGCTCAAAATGTATGATGTGATGGAGGATTAAGAAAAATATTTACTGAGGCGCTTCTAATATACATTTTCATGGAGAAACAAAATAAAAAATATTCTAATCTAGATGTATGCACTGTTACTGCTTTTGCACACAATACAGCTACTAATTGTCTCTGACATTTGTAAAATTTGAAGAAATGCCCTCATATTAAAAGTGTGTGTGTGGAAATGATGTTAGCCTTAACCTTGGCAAAGTAGTAGCAGTCATAAGCAGACGGATACAGAATCCTTAAATATTATAGAATGCATTGTCACACAAAAAGGCCCTGACTGGCCAGGAGATATACATGTAACTCTTTGAAATTGTAATGAAAACTCAAGTCTGTAACAACCAACATGACCAAGAACTATATCTCAAGCATGAGTTTGTGTGGTATTTTAAACTTTGGACCAATACCGGGATCATACATATCAACATGCGAAATATCACTCAAAACTGGGGGAAATACAGCTGACTCTCGTTATCTCGACCTCGCTTATCTCGAATAATCGCTTATCTCGAAGTGAAAATCTTGTCCCTGCTTAAACATGAAAATCTAACAACAGGTAAAAAATATTGTGGAAAAGAGGAGAAATTGCTCCTAAGGAGCTATTTCTCCTCTTTTCCACAATATTTTCAATATATCTCTAACTTCAAGAGTCCAATTACATATATATTTGTTAAATGTGGTTGTTCGAATTATTTTTTCCTCAATTCTGCAAATCTGATATGTCGAGGTACGGATATCTCAAAGTATTTCAGAGAGTCACTTGGAATTCGAGATAACGAGAGTTGACTGTATAAGTAATTTCTTTTACGACTGAACACTAATTGTGAAACAAAAAAGACAAAAAGTTCCTGAGATACTGACTCTAAACAATGTGGCAAGAAGGCAAAAGCCTTGATCAGTCTCCAATCAGAGCATGACTTTGCTGCCAGCATTACCATAATAAACCTAAATTTCTGAATACATCAACCATATATACCGTGCTCCAGACAAGCGGGAGTAGCCAGATAATACTTTTCTTATATTTTATATATTGTGGCACACAGGCACCTCTAAGGATTTTTTTTTTTTTTTGATTTGGGTATGTAGCCCTTTCTAGAATATTTCACTTATATCGAGCCGATCGTTCATGAAAGGTGGGCAAAAATCGGGAGAACCCGGGGAAAAAACCACCTGACTATCCGTAAGCAGAACTTGGCTTTCCCACATGTGACCTGAGCGGTGAGAAAACCTAATGGATTAAGAGTCAACTCTCTTATCCACCAGGATATGGGGGCCCGCCCTCTAAGGAGTACCCACAACATGTGTTTTCTTGGAGATTAAGAAAAACATCAACACTTTCGGTTGAAAAAAATGCCTTATCTGGAGCTATGACTATAGTTCTAGATAAGAGGGTATCAGGTAAATAGTTTCTATTATTCCACCTACAGTTCATAGGTGTAGATAATAGTGGGTATCAGGTAAATAGTAAATGTTGTGGGTACTCATTAGAAGTACCCACAACATATGTTTTCCTTGAGAATTAATAAAAAGATCAATACTTTTAGATTGAAAAAAGCATCTTGTCAAGAGCTACTTCTACTTCAGAAAGGCATTTCCAATGGGTACACACAACATACAGATAAGATGCTTTTTTTAATCAAGAAGTATTGATATTTTCTTATTTCTCGATGAAAACATGTTGTTGATACTTCTTAGAAGCGCCTCACCAATGTGCTTCTAATGAGTACTCTACATATGTTTTCATTTAGAAATTTGAAATTTATTTACCCCCTCTAATCTACAGCTGTGAGTAATGTGTCTGATGAGACTGCATACATTGATCTGAACCTGAGCATTTCCTTTTTGCTTTGCAGTACATGCAAGCAACCTATATCTAATCAGAGATAATGTTGGCTCTCAAACAAAGTGGCCATTTTTTCAAATCATACTGGAACAATTTACCTAGAAATGTTACTCCCTATATTTTGTACAATTACAAAAAAAGAAAAGAAACATATTTATAAAGTGAAAGGGCCATTTTGAAAACTGAAGAGCAATTTTCTCAATGGCCCCTTTTAAATTTATCCCTGGCTAATGTTAAAAATTCTAACCAATGGACTCGCTTTTCTTCGACTGTTCTTGCTGAGGCCCTGGTGTGGTACACATCTGCTTTGGTGTTGGTGGCACTTTATTAGATGTCACTGTTACAGGAGTTTGTGATACTCTTTGCTCCCAGCCAGCAAACCGTTCCGACAGTGGCAGATCGGTGGGGTCACTTATCTTGGGTTTTTGTGGGGTATCAACCGTCTTTTTCCAGGAAGCCATCCTCTCAGTAACAGGCTCAGCAGTTGGTTCCCTGTCTGTCTGGTCAACAACATTTGTTCTAGCATTAACAGGAGTCATATTTACAACCTGCTTCACCTGAAGTTACAAAAAGAAAAAAACATCTTTACAGGTTAGGCCTGTGATTGGTTCAGAATCAGTTATAAATATAGCTCACATATCCCCTGCCATAGCCATCAGAAGCATGTGACCGGAGAGAAAGAAAAATGTACAAAAAAAGGGAATGATAAGCATGAGGATACTGATTGTCTTCTACACAATACAACAAATCATACTCAATGTTTTACCAAATTTCAAAATTCTAGGTAGAGTAGTTCCTGAGAAATGTTGGATGGGGAAAAAAATAAAAAGAAAAGAAAAAAGTTTACACACCGACACAGATAAACATCTATATAACCTCTATATACTTCATATGCCAGGGGTATAATCAATTATTACACTGTAGTTGGTTTATCACAATAGCTCCAAATAAAGAGCTTATTTCGATCAAAAGAGCGTTGATTATTTTCTTATCTGTACCTGCAAGAACATTATGGCCACTCATGATCAGAGCCTCAGTAAGGCACTTCAAATAAGTATCTGAGCAGAAAAATATGAAAAAAAAAAAAAAAAAAAAAAAACCTGGATAACCCATAATCTAGAGTTATGGACTTTATAATATTCATACCAGCTCCTATTACGACAGCAAAATAAATTAACAAGGTATTATAATTGGAAAAATATTCTGCTTTGAAAACAATGTTAAATGACATTTTCAGAAACAAAAAAAAAAAAAAATGCATTTATAGTGATAGCAAAGTGGTATATGGTCGTAGTCTGCTTCCATTTTTAGAAAGACTTTACCAAATATGCCAAATGTCTATTTTGTCTGATTTTCTAGATCCTACAATATGGAATGCAAGCACTACATGTTCTATCGGGAATAAACAACCATTCATGGAAATTAACTGACATGGAAATATTTCCTCCCTTTTGGTTACATGCTATTCCTAAAGGAAAAAACTGCTCCCTCTTGCACTAATTCTTTCCTCTAAGAATAGCCACTATTTTTTTTTAATAGTTTCAAATACTATGGAGGGGAGGCAACTTCTGTTTCCATTTGTGAAATTGATGAAAAATCTGCAGGTGAGCCATTTTTTAAATACTTTAAGCACTGCAAATTTTTTGCAATTCTTAAGTATTTAAACGGAATGGTTACACCTCAAAGATTTTTCAGCAATTCTGCAAATGTGAAAACTTATGAAAATCTAAAACAATCTAATGGCACAGAGAAAAAAAAGGCATCTAATGTAATTAAGATGATCATAGTTAATCCTTCTCATGCTGAATAAATTAAGACGTCATGCCCACATCTAATTTCCAGCCAATCAGATTACTTGATCCAGGTTTTTGATAGAAATTCACATATTTAATGACAAACAGTGCAGATCCAGATCAGTTGGCTTCTTCAGAAGCCAACTGATCTGGATCTACACTGTTTGTTAAGACAGAGCATGTCATGTTCAGCAAGAGAAGGGCTAATTAGTAACAATTTGTTTTCTGACTGAATCAATAGCTGGCTATTAAAAAGTTAAACAAAAAATGAATGTGATGATACCTGATGCTGAAACTTTGGTGACTGTGGGCGACCTGGTTTCTGCAACTCCACTGTGCAAGAGCTAACTTTCACTGGCGATCCAGTTGGAGCGGCTGGTGCAGGACTTCTTTTTGGAGATGGGCACCTGACTGGAGATACCGTCCGGGGTGGCTTAGGGGGACCATATAGACTCGTCAGATTTGGTGCGGGTGGTGCAGTCGGTGGCGCAGGAGCCTGTTTTGTCTTTGGAGAATGTGGCAGCTCACACCCATTATTGTGATTTTTTGGACCAGGGGACCTGATTGGCCCCTGATAGGATTCATATTCTTTCTTGGGAGAGGAAACATGCCTGTCCTTTGCATCAGTGACAGTTTTCTGAATTAACTCATTTTCTTTCTCAGCTCTTGGGGGCTGCCATCTTGGTTTCTTTTCTTCAACTTTTCTGCGGAAGAAATGACAGATCTCAAGGTTAGCATTTATATTTAAATCCTCTTTGAAGAGTCTCTGCTGCCATACACTGGGGCAGGGTTGTGGAATTATCAAATTTCATCACTTGTCCACGGACAGGTAAATGGTCAGAATCCTCTTGTCCAACAAATATTAACATCAGGGAAGACGTTGGCAGGCAACATAGGCGACATGCTCGCCTTTATTCTGCAGACGTTGCTCTATTCATAAAGGAAAGCGATGTTGACATTGCCTTGATTTTTCAGTGTATATTTAGCTTATTCTGACCGATTAATTAACCGAAAATACAGATGCAAGTGTTCTTATCTTTCATCCCTTGAGGCTAGGATTATCAGCAGACAGGTTCATTCGTTTGTGATTTGACACTTCCCAGTAAAATCACATTGTTTGTTTGCAGACAATCTGACCGAGATTTTGACAGGTGCACAATCCACCCATCCTCATTCTAATATACCTGATTTTTTTAATATTTCAAAGTTTTTGGACACCAAATTTTCATCAATGTGATTGCAAATGCACTGTTACATTATAATGTTGACCTTTTCTTTTGAAAGACGACATGCTGTGACAAAAAAACTAGTACCTTATTGCTTAAGCGAGATATCAGTCTTCCATGCATTCTGCGCATTAAAATAGTTATTTCTTTGGCCAAAAGCAGTCCTGCAGAATGTGTCTGGTTAACCTGGTGTAGATTCTCATGGGACAGCTCAGATGTGCATCAGGCAAAGGAACGCAATTCTGGGATTTTCACGTTTCCAGTACAAGTTAAAAAGTTACGTTTTTGCTTGCTCCCACATGAAGAAACCACATGCTCATAATGGTGACAGTACGTGAACTCGTGGCGGAAAACCATTCTGTGAAAAATCGAACTTATTGACATGTCTAATAATTGCAGAGCCTTTTCTTGTCAGAAATGCATTCGAAACATACACATACATGTATACTGAAAAAAGACCCAAACTGCACCAATTATTTTCTGCGAATCTTAGCAGAAGATTGAAACTTCCGCAAGTAAACAAGACCCCGACTTTTTTCGCAGCACATATCGATCGCAACACGGCACAAAGTAAACACTGAAATGACGTTTTGCGGGAAGCTCGACACTGAAGTCACTGATCAGAATGTGACATATATAAGCGGTAACGTGTAGGAGTGCATTAATTGGTTTTGATTGATAAATGTTTTACTTCACTGACAAAAACCCACAATGTCAATAACACTCAAGATTAAAAGATAACTGCAGACAGCAACAAACTTTTTGGGTGCGGTGGGGTACCGAATTTAAATGAAAGGCAGTGGAGAAGGGTTGCCACTATGAGGATCAGTTCAGTATTTCTTGAGAAATTCTGTGACTTTTATGAACATGCCCAGATTATATTCTTACTATGCTGCAGGTTTCAAATCACTATCTTGAAAACTATATAGCAGTTACGGAGACATGAACCCTACTATGCCATGTGTATAAGTAGGGGTGTAACGATACACCTACCTCACGATTAGATACGTATCATGATACTTACCTCACGATACGATATGTATCATGATACTTACCTCATGATACAATACGTATCGTGATACTTTTAATCAGACAGACAGACTGACACACACACAGCCTGGCCTGATTTTTCACGAAAATTGAGATATTTTTATGGGCCGAACAGTCTATTGTTGTGAGTGCTTTTTTAGCCGAACGGAATACGGTAGTTGTCGTAAGGCGAAAGACGACGCTTACATGGATAATTAATGCATCAATAAAGCAAAATAAGTAGGATTCAACATAAAAACAACATTTCAGCAGTTTCTCTGCTATTTTTTTCTTAATTTTGTCTTTCGAAGAAATTTTTTTGGGTGGACCGAACCAAACCGAAATTACCAAAAACGGACCGTGAACCGAACCGCCAGCTTCGTACCGCGGTGAACCGTATTTTCGGTGAATCGTTACCCCTCTATGTATAAGACAGATTCTCTTAGTAAATCAAGAGTATGTATCTCCTCTACCAATAATAATTCGATCAAAGTTCTGTGATGTTTATGCACATGCTCAGTCTATGTCCATACTATTGTGCCAGTATCAAACCATCACCTTGAAAAATGTATGAGGAGTTGTGGAGACACAAACAGTACTATTAAGTGTGACGGATGGACTCACAGATGGACAGACAGACACACAAATGTATGACGGAGGATAAAACTATATGCCCTCTTCCACTTCATGGCGGTGGCTGGGGGGCATATAAAAGAAAACATCAAAATCCGATTATGATATATTATGATGTTGTGGGTACTCATTAGAAGCATTTCTAATGAGTACCCACAATGTTTTCTTTGATACATTTTTTGGCCAAAATTTTGCTTTAAAATTTTATGCAGTTGTAACTTAAAATACTTTGTGGAGTGGCAAACCGTGTAGAACTGATCAGACTGCTCCTTCAGGACAGGAGCAGTCTGGTCGGGGTCTACACTGTTTGCATATATGCCATTTGTCAGACTTTGTTGTACAAAATTTTAGGACATTTATCATAACAAAAAAAAATATCAACCAAAACTACTCAGGACTGTGTAAGGCCAAAAAACAAAAGTGTTGTGTTTCCGGAAACCCTACCGACTCTACTCAAACGTTTTGAGACATGTGGAGAATTTTTATCAAATTAACATATCCTTTTATGCATTTCCTACATAAAAAAGTTGAAATTTAGATGTTTCCTGAAACAAGATAATCATTATTTTTGGCCTACTGTAATTCCACTTACTGAATAGTTGGATGTGAAAGATCATCCTCAAAATTGTTGATATTCTGAGCGAGCTGAGCAAACCGACTCTTTCTGGTAGTTTGTGAAGCTGTTACAGTAGCATCAGTCTCATCGTATGTAAGCTTGGAAGGTAGCATCTCTTCACCAGTTTTTGAAGTGTCTATAAATGAAAAAAAAAAAAAAAAAAAAAAAAAAAAAAAAAACCAGGCCATGACCATCGCTCTAGATAAGGCACTTTTTTTTTTTTTTTTTTTTAACCAAATTTTTATATATTTTTCTTATTTCTCCACAAAAAAAATATGTTGAGGGTACTCATTAGAAGTGCCTCATTGAGGCATTTCTAAAGAATACCCACGTTTTCATGAATAAAAAAAATATATATATATTTTCATAATACCCCCTTTTATCTGGAGCTATCTGACTACTGTCTTAACCCCGAGTGGTTAATTGGGAGTATGAGGGGTCAACAAGATTATTTTTCGTGGCAAAAAGAGCATGGTGCAAGAGTAAAGGGCATGGCACCGGCAAATTCTGGCATGGTGTGGTGCCATGCAAAAGGTGATGGGGAAAACCTATTAGAGCTATGTTTATAATATCATTATTAACAAACAAATCTAAAATACAGTCAAACCTCGTTATCTCAAACTCGCTTATTTCGAATTACCGCTTATCTCGAAGTGAAAATCTGGTCCCTGTTTTAACATGAAACTATGACAACAGGTAACAAAATAATGTGGAAAAGAGGAGAAATTGCTCCTAAGGAGCAATTTCTCCTCTTTTCCACAATATTTTATATATATATATTTCTAACTTCAGGAGTCACATTACATATTCATTTGTTAAATGTGGTTGTTCAATTTATTGTTTTCCTCACTCTCTCAACTCTGATATGTCGACATTCGGATATCTCGAAGTGTTTCAGTTAGTCCCTCGAAATTCGAGATAACGAGGGTCGACTGTAATAATTATTTTGTCTTTTGAATCAAATGATTTCCAATAGATATTTAGTATCACTGTCAGAGCAAAAGATTTTAACACTTAGCATGCTAGATAAAAAATTTCAGTAGATGAAATTTTTTATTTTTTTTTTTTTGCTATTTTTTCCAGAAAACAGGCTTTGACATTTCATGCAAACTGTACAATTTGTATGAAACATCAAAGTCTTTTTTCTATGAAAACCAAGAAAAATATCATCAATATGTCGCTGCTGAATCTGCCCAGAAGATGATAAAGGTAAAAGCAAAAAGACACAAAGGCCTAAAAAATATAAAATGTTCCCTTTAACAAACTGGTATCTACTTTTTTATTCATGCCATTACATTCTATGTAACTTGCAAAACCCAATGTTCAATCACAGTATAGCGAAAACAGGGTTTTGTAGAGGTCTACATTATTAGGGAGCTTTTTCCGAATTTTGCAGTTTTTAAACCAGCCTTCTAATTTAGTTTAACTTCTAGCAACCCATTTACTACATAAATCTATCTTTCTTAGTGTGCTTAGTAGCCGAATTCTTCTTCACCTCCCATGGTGACATTACCATAACTCCACTGAGTACCACAACATATGTTTTCAACAAAAAGCTTTTGCAAAAGCTACTCACATTTTTGCAGCAAAAATATCAATGTATTTGAAAATACCTTAGCTATAACAGTTAACAAGTGTCATTAACGATTTCGTTCAGCTCATGATGCTTTGAACAACTGGGCCCAGTATTTTTCAGCTGAATAAAGTGTCTGGAGCTATGAATGTCATGATTTAAATAGCTTTAGATGAGGGGTATTTTCTTATTCCTCTATAAAAGTGTATGTTCCCGGTACCCAATACAAGCCCCTCTGCAAGGTGCTTTTAATGGCTAAGCCCTTTTACCATTACCATTTCCTGGGCTAATTCAGCAGACGACAATCTGATATTTTCCTTATTTTTCCCAGAAAACAGGCTTCGATATCTCATGCACTGTCTCCTACAATATGCATGAAAAGTCAAAAGTTTCTCAAAACCTATTTTCTAGAAAAAATAAGAAAAAATATTTTGAACTAGCATGCCCAGTAATGAAGACAAAATACACATCTTATAATAGTTATTGAAGTGTCCTTGGTGACAGTCCTTGAAAAAAGTTCAGGCCCTGTTCCAGTTGAACCTTTTTCCCTTTTCATAACAGCCATACTCTTCGGGCATAAAAAGATTTTTACTATTTACCAGGTGTTCCTGCTGAACCCAAACCCTGCCTTTGTAAACAAGTACAGATCCAGAGCAGTCTTCTGAAGAAGCCAACTGATCTGGACCTGAACTTTTCAAGGTTTTCCATCAGTCTTAAAATGAGGGTCCCAGGCACTCCCTTGTGTGGAGTTAAGGGGTCCTTTAATAAGATTTGGGGGTCTGCTGTATTAAAGCTATAAACCCTTACAGCACTAATCACAACTACAGCAGACGACACTTTGAAAAGCTTATTTCAGAGAAAATAAGATTTGACATTTCAAGTGAATTGCCTGCTCTGCAGACGATTCACATGAAATGACAAGTCTTATTTTCTCTGAATAATAACAAAGAGAATTTTAGAATGTTGTCTGCTACAAATCTGCTCAGCGCTATAAGAGTTAACTATTACCTAAATAATAATAATTCTTGCCTTTCGATCACAAATAGATTAACATACAAAGCCACAGATAAATGAAATTAGATTGGATTATTCATATATGCATCACTAAGGACCCTCGCCCCTAAAATTTGAGGGTCCAGAACAAGGTTTTGGAGTAAAAACTGCCAAAATGCGAGTCAGGGAACACCCTGACTGTTTGTCATTTAGTATGTGACTTTGTATCAACAACTTGGATCAAGCAATCAGACTGGCTGATAGTTAGCAGTCGATGTGGCATCTTAATTTATTCAGCATGTCAAGGGTTAATGAAACTTACTCCCAAGAAAACTGTGCAGAAAAATGCAGTAATTTACAGACCTGTCTCAGATCCAAAATTTAAAGTCTCTGCAAAGTGACTTCTGTCTTTTACAATACTGTTTGGTTGAAAAAAAAACAACAAAAAAAAACTAGAAATGTGTCAATATGACACGGATGCCCCCACCCAGGGCCATAATCATCCACAGGCAGGCATTTTGCAAAAAATGAAGTTGAAAAAAGGCCATAACTCTCAAATTGGCAGATTTTACCCTAAATCGAACTTGACCTATATTTTATGATTATATACCTGTGTATAAAATATGAATCCAATACACCAAACTTTTTTAAAATAAGCCTGTGACCTTGACCCTTAGGTCATGTGCATTGGCTGTGGTATCTATCATCATACCAAATATGAACCAAATCCATCATATGGTTGGAAAATATGAGCTTTTAAAATGTTTACAATCAAAATTTGTAAGTCTTTGACCTTGACCCTGAGCTCATAGGCATGGACTCAGGTATTGCTGAATAAAACCTTTGACCTGTATCTATCATCAAACAAAATATGAAGTTAATCCATTATATGGTTTGGAAAATATGAGCTCTTGAAAACTTTAACATCTAAGTCTGTGACCTTGACCTTGAGGTCAGGGGTATGCCTGAATAAAACTTTGGACCTGTAACTATCATCCTACCAAATATGAAGCAAATCCATCATATGGTTTGGAAAATATGAGCTCAAAACACACTTTAAATTTAAAATTTCTATGTGTGTGATCTTGACCTTGAGGCATGGGTGCGGATATTACTGATTATCACTTTGAACCTGTATCTATTGCAGGGATCAAGCTACAGGGCGACTGGGGCGAAATAGTCGCCCTAGAGGGCTCAAAGTCGCCCTGGGAAGCCCAGAGGGCGACAAAAACTTCGCCCTCCGTTTTTGCAACTTTTGAAAAAGCTAGTACTTGTGCAAAACGAACTTCTTGTTGGAGGAAATCCAGTGAAAAATGAGCAAACATGCAAAGGTAAAAATCTGTTGAAAAATGTTGTTAGATGTATCAGAAATGCCACTGAATGAAAGTCTGATGTGATTTAACAAGTTTTGGAGGAAAACTGTTCGCCTATTAAGTGACCAAAAGATCGTTTTCATCAATGTCATTAGTTTTCGTGGGTGTCCGTTTTTTCATAAATGAACAATTTACATGCTGAAAATTGGCCAGAAACAGCATTAAAAGTGCAAAAACTAAGTTTAGAAGTTGGCAGACACTTTAGTTTAACAAATTTATTATTATCATTATGTTTATAGCTTACTTACCAAGCCACAGACCTTGATGTTTTGACTGTATCTACTCAAAAGAATTGTCAATTTCCAAAGAGATATGAATGAACTTATGTGTCCAGATATAATGTATTTGCCCTACTCATGTCTGTGTTACTTTGCATCATTTAATTGGTTTAGAAGTAAGAATGAACAGGTCTACAATAAAATTTGTTTCCTTCTTTGTTAATTCCCAAGACAATATGGTAAAAATTCCCAAGACAATGCAATAAAGTGAGTCGAGAGTCCTAAATTGTCGAGCTTTCAGTAAGGCGATAGGTGAACCGAGTCTTGACTTCTCCATCATCCTATAAAACTTCTCCCTGTTTTGTCTGGAGGGAGAAGTCACTTCTCCCTAAATTTCTGAGCCAGCTTGATCCCTGTATTGTCGTGTCAAATATAAACCGAATTCATCATATGGTTTGGAAAATATGAACTCTTAAAAACATTAGCTTTCTAAGATGTAGTGGGCTCAATGTGGCGACACAGAAAGGGAACACCGAAGGGGACAGTTTTTTTTTTTTTTCTTACGTAGGGTACCTTTTCACCTACATAAGGCCATTTTCGCCTTAACCCTACGTAGCTAGTACAAATACATACAATGTTACCATAAATAACTAAAGTGCACAGGTTGCCCGTGTAACACGCATATAAGCCACTTAGTGGCGTGACACCAGCCCTATATAAACTCCACCGTAAATGATTCCCATAAGGGCGAAATACAACACAGAAGTGTCAGAGGACACAAATTCTCATCTGTATGGGATTCATTTCGGTGAGTGAATATTTATTACTTTTGATAATTTTAGTTAGTCATCGGTTTGTATGTTTTATTTGCAAGGTCTGAATGGCCAGAAATGAATTACTGTCTGATTTAAAACCTGCGAATTGTTGATTACTCGGCCTATATAACAGATGCAGGGTAGTACGGTTCTGCATTTTATTGTTTAGGATTTGTTCACGTATACTTGACCGGTTGCGCAAAAATGTTACAGGCTGGTGCGGTTTTTCCCAGTGCAGGAGGTGTATGGGAAAGGCGCTGAGCAGGCTGAGCAGTATAATCAGTCTTATCGGGGTCTTTCCTATCAAGCGCAAATTTGGTCTAGTCGGTTTCTTCATTTTGCGGGAATGATGTGGCTATAAGGGTCGCTGATCGGACTGTGCAGTATGTTCAGTCTGATTGGTTCTTTATAGCAGACGCAAAATATAGGGGCTTGTGAACAGAGCAGAGCCGGACTTGCCGATGAGCACATAGGAGCATCGCGATAGTCATCAAATTCGCGACATGAAGGCATGCACGCATGACAGACACGCATATATGTAATTTATGCCCTCTTGGCGAAAGACGGCATGAAATATGGGCAAATAGACGCTTAGAGGACCAAGCCTGCCGAGTGTACGTGCAGTCTAAAAAACCTTTATTGTTAAATTTTGAAACAGAAATGAACATAAATTGCAAGCATTCGCGTTCACATAGGACCGGGCAACATATTTTAGTAAAGTTAAAATTATTAATTTGTAAATATTTTTCCCGTCTGCTCAAATTTTTTGCCCTGATGCGGCAGACGAAAAATATACCATAAAGCTGTATGTATTATATGAGATGTTAGGGGTTGACATTTATTAGTGAATGACATTTGGGTCGACAGTTCAAATGTTGGGTCCCAAATACTAGAAGGTTGTAATGTCATGATTACAGAGAGGTCAATGATTGGAAGATCATGGCCCTGTTTGTCGTCAGTGGACATTTCAAATGTCATGGCCCTAATTTTATTTATTACTGTTATGTTGAGGCATCAACAATTATTGTAAAAATAGGGAGTTTTGCATATGACGTCGAGGGGCGACGCTGCCGAGAGCTGGTGATAACTAGCTGTCGACTCTGCCGATGTCGACAATTGGATTGAAGCCGCGGATGAATCACGGCGACGTCTATGATAGACGTCGAGGATTCAGCCACGATGCCAATGACGTCACACCATCCGGCGACGTATAACGTCATTGTTGACTGAATATATATGGCAAGCTTCATCATATGGTGGTGTAATTCTATGTAGTGATTGTTATGTTCTTGACTTTTTTTTTTAGCCCTTCAGTGACACAATCCTCTAGATGTGTCTACATCCCGATGTTAGGATATAGTAGAGGCCCAGAAAGGCTGACAGACTGTCAAGTGTATTTTGGTGCAAAATATATATTCTGGGCTTAAAAAAATAGGAAATTTATGGGAAAAATATAGGAAAAAAATAGGAAATTTATAGGATAATTATCAAGGTTTAGCAGCAAAAAAGGCCTTATTATCATAAAAAAAGTACCAAAAATGCAGGTATTCTAAATTTAAACAGATGATTTAATAAAGACAAAAAGCAACAAGAAGTTTTGGTAATAGGATTAAAACTTCTGTTAGCCACTGTCAGATTTTGATATTTTTGATATGGTCCTGGACTCCACCTCCCCTTACAGCCAGCCCTCAATCACCATCTTAAATGTCATCTAAGGTTTTATATTAGTGGCAATAAAAAAATTAATTTATAATCATCTTTAAAGTCAACATAACATCAAATGTGTTTGACCAATTCAAGATAGGCTGTGTTGCAATAAATACAAGATACATGAGTTACTGACTAGGTTACTCTGTTTAATGACTAGCTCATGTAACATCCTGAAAAAAATGAAGTTTTAAAGAAACCATCAAGAGAAAATTATGTATACAGTTCTACATAACTGTCTTTGTGCATTTACCATGGGTATCTTGGGATGGTCAAGCACATAGTAAAGTATCAACATGGAAAGTAATAGAACTTTAAGAAACTGACAAATAATTTTGCCTAGTTTAGTCATAGTACTACTTGTACTATGAATTCTCTTAATCATGTGCTTGAAAAATGAAAATATAAATGACCATAGTATTACACTATCAAAACTGAGAAAAAATAACACTAATCTGGTATACAAGTCACTAACTCCAGAATTTAGTTTCATTGGCTAAGTTCACCTCATTTCTTAGTTTTCTTTGAATCCACCTGAGTAATTTTCTCCAGGTTCTTCCTTTTCCTACCTTCCACTGATTTCTGTTCTTAGAGTGTCTAGACGCTCTGTTGATTCTTTGACCTTTTTCTGAGCAGTCTCGAACAATGACTGACTCACTGATGCACTAGAAAAATCTCTCTTTCTTAATGCTCTAGCCAGTTTTTCATTTTCTTTCTTCAAGCAGTTTTTCAGCAGCATGAAGTTCTTCTTTAGAGGTCTTTTCTCTATCAGTCAGCTTTTTTTTTTTTTTTTTTTTTTTTTTTTTGATTTGGGTTTTACGGCCCTTTCAAGAATATTTCACTTATATCGAGCCGATCGTTCATCGAAGGTGGGCGAAAACCGGAGTACCCGGAGAAAAACCACCTGACCATCCGTAAGCAGAACTTGGCTTTCCCACATATGACCCGAGCTAGGCTCGAACCACAGCGGTGAGAAACCTAATGGATTAAGAGTCAACTCTCTTATCCACTAGGCTACGGGGGCCTGCCTATCTATCAGTCAGCTTTTTCATTTTTTTCATTCAAAGACTTTCTTTTGCTGCTTCTTGTTTTTGTTTTTCAAGCTGTGCACGCTCTTCTTTCTTTTGCTGTCTATTCTTCTCCTCCTCTTCCCTCTTTTGCTTTTCCTCTTCTAGCCTCTCCTTGTAAACTCTATGACTACCTCTGACATAACCTATTAGTTCCTTGGTAAGAGGTTCACATTCTGGCTGCATATGTTCAGGATCATGGATTTTCACAGCCTCTTTAGAAAGTCTGTTCCCTATAAATGATTTTGATGACAGCTTTACCCTATCTTTTCCCAACATTTTCTTATTATCTGATAGCCCTCTTTCAACATCAGCATCACCTTGTGGCAATGCCAGCACTCATTTTACTATTTTTCCAAGCCTAGGATATTTATCTTTGCCACTACCAGTTTTCAATTTCAGATATCTCTCCAGTAATGATCAATCCTTCTCAACTCAACTTCATCATCTTTCTCTATTTTCCAAAGTTTCTCATCAATTTCTTCCCCCCTGGTATACCTTCCACTCATCACTGATTAATGCCACATCTTCTTCTGCAAAAGGTAACTTCCTTGCTACCCTTTCTATTGCTGAACTGCTACTGGGCTTACATCTATGTTCAGGAAGTAAACAGCCCAAATCTTTCAGAAATTCATTATCAAATGGAAAATTAGATAACAGGTATGACACTCCTGTATTGAACTTTCTTATATCTAAAAGTGCTCTTTTCTGTTTCCCAGAATCCAGATTTCCCAACACCTGTCATGTTGAATCCCCAATTATCATCTTTTTGTCTGACAACTGATTCTGTAGCTCACCATGCTTTACCTCTTTCAGATCCTGTCCAGTTTTATTCTGATATACAGATGCTTTGACATATCTGCCCATCATCATGTAAACAAGCTGACACAGTTCTTCATATAACACATGAACTAACGGAGCTTCTGTCTGGAAAAATTCCAGAAATGAATGATACAGAGGCGTCACTTGTTTGTGTGTGTTGAGGTTTTACCGCCCATGCAACCCAATGGGGTCATGTCGAGCGCGGTCAGTTTACTAACCACATGTTTACTGGGCAGGCTTTGTCCTCTAAGCGGTTAACCAGTATTGTGCACATTCCTTCGCCAGAAACTGACAACTCACTGCCCTTCTTGAATCAGTGGAAGGGAGAGAATGACCGTAGAAAATATTTCATGATCAATCTCCACGAAAGAATGTTGCTGACCTCGGCGGGGGTTGAACCCGCGACCTCCTGGTCTCCAGTCGGACGGCGCATCCAACTGAGCCACCGAGGCCGGCAGAGAGGCGTCACTGACTGTAGGAAGTGAAGTTCAACTAAAGTTTGCTTATTAAGTCTTGTACATGACCTTTTAAAGGCGAAACTGGTTGGAGTATTTTTTGGATCCTTGTTTGCAAGATCTGTAAAATATTTCTGGAGAGGCTCCCACTGTTCAATAAGCCTGTCTACTACAGGACCAAGTCTCAACCACCGAGAAGGAACATGTCTTAAGAAGGTATAGGTTTCCACTTCTTCTTCTAGCTGAATGAACTTGAAATCCACTCTTCTGGCAGACGATATCTTGAAAAAAGAATGAATGTCCACAGCAAGATCATCCACTGGTGTACCATATGCCTCAAGAGCCTTACAGAAACTATTGTGAACAACATGAAGGTTACATGTTCCAATGTTTATCATTCCTGGATTTCCAGCACCTTTCAAAGACGTATTAACAGCTCTAAAAATGGTCTTATTTACATTTGGTTCATCGCTGCTTAATGTAAGTATAGAGGATAGGTTAACCTTATTTCCGTCTTATTTGTCCACCATGGGAGCTGCAACCTTTGCGTCTTCTGCATGTCCAAACATCAATGCTATATAAAAACGCCTGACAACTTCATTCTGTTCTTCAGACCAGAAGCGGGAATGTAAATCCATTTGTTTTATCACCTGAGTTGTGGTGGTTTCATCATAATGAAGAGCTACAGGGTTCTTACTTGAATTTACATCATAGATTAACTGTTTTTTTAAAATAGGGCCCTGTATTGAACATCAATGCACTTAATCTGCAGCATATTAAAAAATATAGGAATTTGGTAAAAAATATAGGAAATGGGGTTAAAATATAGGAAAAAAATAGGAAACCTGAAAAAAATAGGAAAAAATAGGAAAAATAGGAACACTTGACAGCCTGGGCTGATCAACTGATGTGAAGTTAACGGCCGCCAAGGCGCCACTCCACACAGAAATAGATTAGTGATTATGAAGAACTAATATAATGTAATATAAAATATAATTTAATATTAGAAAAGGATCCTTAAAGAAAATAACTAGTTAGTATAAGTAAAGGGCCCATATAAACATATGAAGAATTCGGGAAGTTAGATAACCCAGCATATTCTCTTCGCATCAGCCCAGGGTTCAGCACACTTGGGTGGAGTCATACTGATATTGTTGAACAATTTGGCTAACCTACCAAGTTAGTCAAATTATAGAACATATCAGTTACCACCCATGTTGGGCTACTGTAGCTGAGGTATATGTCAAGATAGTTTTTTTTGTGTGTGTGTGTGTGTGTGTGTGTCATAGTTGAATAGTGTCATTTCATGTAATTGTATGTGGTACATATATATGTTAAAAAAAATAGTTATAAAATCTAACGTTGTTAGAGTTTCTGTGTAGTGGTATGTATAGGCATAGGCAAAGCCCAAGCCGGAACGTGATTAAACAGGAAATCACCATCGGTATGTCCTGACCGCCCTAGAGTGTTACACTCAAGTGCTTGAAAAATGACCCTGACTACAGATGTACACAGTGCCAGGGAACTGCACGCCCCTTGGATGGTAGACCACAGTTCTAAGGAAGTTCAGGTCGGACTTGACAAGCTTGAGGTGGTAGCGTCCTTTTGCTACCTTGGAGACATGCTCTCAGCAGCAGATGGCTGTGAACTTGCAAACACAATACGTGTGAAAACCGTCTGGAAAAAGTTCAAGGATCTGCTACCAGTTCTCTCTTCACGCCACCTTTCCCTAAAAAAATATGTGGCCGTGTCTACAGCTCTTGTGTGCGGAGCGCAATGCTCCATGCCAGCGAGACTTGGCCATTGACAAAGCCAAACCTCCAGCGTCTGCAGTGAAATGACAGGGCAATGATCAGACAGATCTGCAATGTCAGGCCGCAAGACGTTGTCACCACCAGGCCCAATGAGCTTCTTGTGTGGCTTGGCATTGAGAATCTGGACCTCAAGGAGAGAAGACTGATGGTATGGACGTGTAACGCTCCAATGGTGCAGTCAAGGCAGCCTTTGACATACAGGCTGATGGAAAGCGTGTGACTGGGAGGCCCAAGATGACATGGAAACAGCTGATAGAGAGGGATTGCAGAGAGTGGAAGTTCTCGGCCATCAACCCTCATGATGAACATACCTAGAGATGTGGTGTAAGATCTGCCATGCGTGCAGCAAGCCAGCTGTCTGGAAGGGGGCCCACTGGTGTGGATTTTGCCCCTGTACTGGCATGTTAATCAAAAATCTGATTATGATACATGAAAATGTACTGGACTGTTTATCAAACATTATTGATTTTTTTTTGCTGTTCTGTAATGCCTGTTAGTTTCGGGTCCGCAAACCGAGTGAACCAGTCTAATTTGACCGAAATGTAGATAAGGCCGAATCCTGTTTAAGTTACTTCCCCTGATCTTATCGAATTTGTTTATGTGACTCTGTGCAAGGTGAAAGGGTTGGTCATAACATCGCATGAAAAATGCCTCCTAGATTGCCTCCCACCCACCCACTGCTGAATACACAGTAAAGCGATTTTCTAGCTTATATAATTTGTCCAAGAAAATTTCAGAATGTCTGGAATAACCAGCTGCCATTTGGACAAAATGTCTGGAACTTATTTTGGTCTAGCTGATTCACTGACTAATGCTTTCAATGTACATACCTTCCCAATGCATTCTCTGACTTGAGAGAGTTTGTAACCTTGATTTAACTCCAGTAATGGCTGGGGTGTCAGGCTTTCCTTTGCCATCTGACTCCCATAGACACTGGCGCTTTGGAGAATCTGAAAAATGAAAAAAAAACAAAAAAAAACAATGTACATATGAATGGATATATTACATATGAGCCAACATACTCTCTGACATGTGCATAGCTCTTGGGAGTCCAAATAAGATGCTTTTTTCAGCCAATTTTTCTTATTTCTCAACAAAAACATATGTTGTGGGTTCTCATCAGAAGTGCCTCAGCGAGGCGCTTCTAATAAGTACCCACAACATATGCCTTTGTCTAGAAATAAGAAAAATATTATGTGGATACGCTATGATGTGCACTCAACGATCAAATCAGCCTGTATATCTGAGTATTCTGATCAGAGTATTTATTGTCTGCACGAATAAACTTGTTTGTTTGTGTTTGTGTTGAGGTTTTACTGCCCAGTCAACCCAATGGGGTCATGTCGAGTGTGGTCAGTTTACTTAACCACATGTTTACTAGGCAGGCTAATTTAGTCCTCTAAGTGGATATAACCAGTATTGTGCACATTCTTTCGCCAGAAACTGACAACTGCCCTTCTTGAATCAGCGGAAGGGAGAGAATGGCCGTAGAAAATATTTCATGATCAATCTCCACGAAAGAATGTTGCCGACCTCGGCGGGGGTTGAACCTGCGACCTCGGAGGCTCCATGTCTCCAGTCGGACGACGCATCCAACAGAGCCACCGAGGCCATCACAAATAAACTTGGTATCCTTGGCTATCCAAAATGCACCCAGTGAAGATTCTGATCAGACTGCATGCATGCCCAGGCTGATCTGAGTCTATGCTGGGTGCACATGTCCGGTTACATTTTCTGATATTGTGGCTCAATGTATTTACCACAAATGTTTAGACACTTTTTTTTACATCTTCACTATACTTATCCAGGGCCTGACAAATCAAAAAAAAAAAATCCACTTGCCCACTGGGCAAGTAAAATTTTTTTTTCACTTGCCCAGCTCAAATTCCTACTTGCCCAGGATTTGCGCAGCTCAAATTCCTATATGCCCAAGATTTGCAAACAGAAATAGAAGTCCCACTTTTAACATTGCGTTAACAAGTCTACGAAAGCAATACTCTTGTAAATCCCAGATAATATACAGAAAAGCGAGGTTTTAAATGGCATACATAAGTTTACTCCTTTTTTTTCGCTCAAAAACATAGATAATGGGCACTTAATGAGGCAGTTTCAGACCCCACAATCTAAGTTTGCAGTGGAAATAAGAAAAGTATCATAATTTCACATCAGAAAATACCAAAGGGATGCAAAGAGAGCATGTTGAAAAAGAATTTTATTTGTATTTACTTGAAGCCTTGAATAAATACTCATGCGTTTGTAAAAAAAAAAAAAAAAAAAAAATTCTTAAGGTAAATGTATACACCTGCAAGGAAATTAACTTGATTGATGAACTGCCTACAAACTATAGGACAATTTATAATTAAGACTTCATTTTTTATCAAAGAAGCCATTTTGAAAATGGTGTATTCATTTATCCCAAGAACAGAGAACAACCTCCAAGAAATTGGAAAGAACTGAATATCATTCTGTGTGGTATTGTATATCAGTGCTCATCAAGTCGTTCTGGTTTTAGGAGCACATAAGTCATCAAGCACTAGTCAGTTGTGTAAGTCATCAGTGTTCATTTTTTGTTTTTCATCCTAACACATCAGTAATATCAACAGAGAATAAATTTTCCATAAATGACTTTGACACACAGTATTTTTAGTCTTACAAATTCATTATTATTTGATGAACACTAAGTAAATCCAGATTTCGAGAGGGAAATAACAAAGGTTTTGCAAACAGGCGAGATCGTAACGGTATCACGCTTTTTTTTTCCTTTTTTTTTTCCGAACAAAAACTAAATTTCTTACCTGTGTTTTTATATTGTGTCATTTTGTACTTTCGTTTTCATAGCCAAATACGTCATAAGCAACGACTTATTTCATTGGTGTATGCCCAGTTGCATAGCCAATGAAATACGAGAATATCAAAAACCAATAATTGCCGACCTTACTTGGTTCATACTACACAGAAGCCATGTTTAGCATACAATTATTGATCAGCTGTTACGACGGAAGATTAAAGGCATGCGCCGGAAGGGAAACAACTGATCAATTGGATTAACGGTAGTGTGATAATGAAAACCGTTATACATGGGTTGTCTGCATTAATCAGGACAGCTGGGCAATTAATTATCAGTATTTATTGACATCTTTTGATCGGACTTTTTTACCATAAATACTCGCACTTTTAACTGTCCTGGCGATTTTTTGACACTTGCCCGACCGGGCGTTGTAAAGACGGAACAGACTTGCCCGGCGGGATTAAGGACTTGTCCCGGGTGGCCGGGCAATGGATTTGTCAGGCCCTGCTTATCTAAAAACTGAACATACTTTCTTCTTACCGTCAAGCTACTGCACCGGCTGTCATTAACTCTTTGCATGCTGGGTAATTATTTATGCATGCTTTTTTGTTGTCTGTAGATTTTTTTTTTATAAATTTACTTTTTCAAAAAAATCTTTCAGGAATATCATCAGTGTCAAACAGTTTGGTCCAAACTCTTTGCAAAGGTTATCAGCAGACGACAAAAGTCGTCACTAGCAAGGAAAGAGTTAAACATTTCACTTGCAATGGCTCAGTGTTCACTTTTAGACTGTGTTTTCAAATTTATCTGTAAACCGCCAGTGATGCAGCATGCCACGACTTCCAAATGTTAGGACCAGGCCCCGAGGTTGTAAAACTTTTTTCATGCTCAACTCAGCTGAGCATAAAACTTGTCCTTCTATTAACATTCAATTAACTTATAACTGCATTTTTTTTTTCTTGTTAAACATAACTGAGTATGAAATTTTCTCTGCTAATAAATAGGAAAATGATACTTTTGATAATTTGACAAACTTATGTAGGGGAGCCCTTACATAAGGACAATCACATTGATCTGACTACACATATTTCAATCAACAGGTAGTGACAAAACCACTAGTGATCAATACTCTTTGCCAATCTTGGCCCTCAGCTCATGTGAGTAGAAGACTACACATGTATGTGTATTTAATAATGTGAATATATATTACCATCTTCTGGAAGTGCTTGTTTGGGTGGCAGATTTGCTACATCTTCAAGAACTCGTTTTCTTGGGACAGGATCAGGAGTCTTTCCAAGTTTTTGGCTCAACAACTCCCTTCTTTGCCGTGTCCGCTCAATCAGTTTCTGAAAGTGAAATAAAAACGCTAAACTATAATACCCCGCCATTATCGTGTTGCGGACAGACAACTGTCAAACATTGAGGAAATTAGCCCATAAGCAATATCAAACCAGATCTCCTTCATATCAATGCATGTACCAAGTTTGGTTAAAATCCCTTGACATTTACATGTACTCAAGTTATTGTCCGGAAAATGAAAATATGGGTGTGTCTCGTGCAGATAACTGTCAAAATTTGACAAAATTTGCCCATTAGCAATCCAAAACCAGATCTTTACAATATCAATGCATATACCAAGTTTGGTGAAAATCCATTGATGTTTACTCAAGTTATCATCCTGAAACGAAAATATGGGCATGTCTCAGGCAGATAACCGTAAAAATTTGACGAAATTTGCCCAGTAGCAATCCCAAACCAGACCTCCACAACATCAATGCACATATCAAGTTTGGTGAAAATCCATTGATGTTTACTCGAGTTATCATCCAGAAACGAAAAACGGACGGACAGACAGACACATGAATGGACGGACAGACACACGGACGCCCAACGTGAAACCATAATACCCTGCCACTATTGTGTGGCGTGGTATTAAAGGCATGTTCAGGAGTCATAGGAAAACTGAGATGTCAGAGGAATTGTTAAGGAATATTTGATTTTCTCAGATAATTTTCTCTACTTCTCCATAAAACGTAAGTGTGGATACTCACTATTTATTTTATTGTTAGCGGTGAAATCAGTGTATATCTGGTGAAAATAAAAGTGATATCAATCACCAGTGAATTGATATTGTATCATTTCACTTGTGACTGATACGGTTTATATTTTCACTGCTCACTTTGGACGACGTCAGTTTTCTTCTTTGTTTCAGAAGTTGATGTTACCTCCACTTCAGATTTTTGAATACCTCTAAATTCTTTGTTTCTGAACAAAACTATCAAGTGTTAGTATGCATTTTCTTAATTAGAATGTAAGGAACATTTTGGTATCAATATTATTTTGATTTGCCGAAACTTTTTGTTTTTGTCTCTCCAGCGTTTCTTATGTTAAGCACTGAACGTCGACGCCATGACATTCTTGTTTTGTTTGGTGACGTTATATATGATGTCAGAAACGCACACTGGCCTGTTAACAATAAAATAAAAAGAAAATTTACTCTTTTTCAGTGAATACCATAAAAATTTTCATCTCGTGTAATGAAAACATTCAAATTTTCACTCATGCTTTGCACTCGTGTAAATACTGATGTTTTCATTACACTTGACAATATTTATGGTATTCACAGCAAAAGAGTAAATATCCTCTATTTCTACAAGAATTCCGCGGAAGGCGTCATCGCACCTGCTGGCGCAAAAGTCACAGGAGCCTCAATCAGAATGTGGTTATTAAATAAGTTTATTTCATTCTTAGCAGTGCTTACTTGGAAAACTGGGTTGAAAGAAATGTAGACAAAGTGCCCAGTGGGGCACATATATTCCAGGCCAGTCCCATTCCCTCTAATGGCTATATCTTCAGCACTGACTTTTCGTATCATACAGCCCAATGATAATGGAACATTGACGTAAAATGTGTAAAAGTCACTGGAGCATGAATATAGGTCAAGGTCATGGGTCAAGGTACCTGCTAATTCAGTACATCACGGAGAAGCACAATGCAAGGTATGGTGGTTGTAGGCCTTATAGTTGAGGAGTTATCAAACATCAACGTAAAATGTGTCAAATATAGGTCAAGGTCACTGGGTCAAGGTACCTGCCAAGCCAGGGCAATGAGGTGAAGCACTATGCAAGGTTTAGTGGTTGTAGGTCTTATATTTGAGGAGATACCGAACATCAATATAAAATGTGTCAAAGTCACTGGAGTGCACAATATAGGTCAAGGTCACCAGGTCAAGGTACCTGTCAGTACATCGAGAAGAAGTGCTATATAAGGTTTGGTGGTTGAAGGCCTTACAGTTGAGGACATATGGAAGGGTGACGTAAAAGGTGTAAAAGTCAATGGAGCGTGAAATATAGGTCAAGGTCACCCAGTCAAGGTATCTGCAGTCAAGGAGTCCGTACATTGAGGAGAAGCACTATGCAAGGTTTGATGGTTGTAGGCCTTATAGTTGAGGAGATATTGAACGTTGACGTAAAATGTGTAAAAGGCACTTGAGCTCAAAATATAGGTCAAGGTCACCGGGTCAAGGTACCTGCCAAGTCAGTACATATAGGAGAAGCACTATGCAAGGTTTGGTGGCTAGAGGTCATACACTTGAGGAGATCTGGAATGTTGATGTAAATTATGTCAAAGTCACTGCAGACAAAATATAGGTCAAGGTCACCAGGTCAAGGTATCTGCTAAGTCAGTACATTGAGGAGAAGCACTTTGCAAGGTTTGATGGTTGTAGGCCTTATAGTTGAGGAGATATCGAACGTCGACGCAAAATATGTCAAAGTCACTGGAGCGCAAAATATAGGTCAAGGTCACCGGGTCAAGGTACCTGCCAAGTCTGTACATCTAGAAGAAGCACTATGCAAGGTTTGGTAGTTGTATGCCTTATAGTTGAGAAGATCTGGAATGTCAACGTAAATTGTGTCAAAGTCAATGGAGCACAAAATATAGGTCAAGGTCACTGGGTCAACATATCTGCCAAGTCAGGAGGTCAGGGAGATGTGTCATGCAAGGAATGATGGTTGTTGTAGAATTGTAGTTGATTAGAATATTAACTTTGACGTAAATGTCGAACTTCGACATAACAGAACTGTTAAGAGACAGACAGACGGACGGACGAACGGACAGATGAATGGATAAGCGGGCACCTATGTCGCAAAGTCAGGAGGTCAGGGAGATATTTCATACAAGGTTTGATGGTTGTTTAGTCTTGTAGTTGATTAGAATACTAACTTTGACATAAATGTCGAACTTCGACATAACAGAACTGTTAAGAGACGGACAGACGGACAGACAAACAGACAGACGAATGGAAAAGTGGGCACCTGTGTCGCAAAGTCGGGAGGTCAGGGAGATGTTTCATGCAAGGTTTGATGGTTGTTTAGTCTTGTAGTTGATTAAAATACTAACTTTGACATAAATGTCGAACTACAACATAAATGTTGACAGACGGACGGACGAATGGACAGACATACGGAAAAGCAGACGCCTATGTTGCAAAGTCAGGAGGTCAGGGAGATGTTTCATGCAAGGTTTGATGGTTGTTTAGTCTTGTAGTTGATTAGAATACTAACTTTGACATAAATGTCAAACGTCGACATAAATGTTGACAGACGGACGGACGGACTGACGGACGGACGGACGGACGGACGGACGGACAGAAAATCGGACGCCTATATCGCACCCTGCTACAAGCAGGTGCGATAATAAAGTGCCTCAGTGAGATGGTTCCTGTCTAACATTTTAAAAAGTTTTCATGTACATGTACTCTCAGGATGACTATAAAAGTGTTTTCTTGTTACTGTCCTTTCGACATAACTTGGCAAGATCTTTTTAGCTTGGTGTATTTTTTAAATCATCCAACTTCGAAAATTCTGATACCCGATATTAAGGCTGGCACAATTTATCGGATAATAATCGATTAATTGATAGATAAATTCCACAAAAATGATTATTATTACTGATTTGCTAATAATCGATCATCAGGGGTCATCCTAGAGGGCGATTTGGGAGAAAACATCTCCCTAAGCTGGCTGACTTCTCCTTATCTTGAGATGAGTAAAAATGCATAGAATGTATAGGAAAATCCAAAATTTGGACAAAAACTTCTCCCTGACATCCTGAAATTGTCACTAAACTTCTCCCTGTCTGAAAGCTCTAGGATGACCCATGGATCATTTGATTTCTGTGTTTGTTACTTTACCGTATTTACCCTTAGTATTCAAACACCTCAACTCCTTACCATACTTAATCTAAAACTTGAACAAGTACTGTTTACTACTATACTTAATCTAAAATTTGAACAAGTACAATTTACTAGCCACTGTTGTGTCTAAAAATAGCTGGATGAGTGGCAAACAGTGCAGATCTTGATGAGATGCATTTGCGGCGTCTCATCAACACAGCATCTCATCAGTGTCTACACAGTTTGCTCAGGCCTGTCTGACCAAATACATACAATAAAGTATAACAAATCGTGAGTTGTGCTCAGACAAGTAAAACTGTGACCAAATCTTCAGTGATTACTAATCGATTATTGATCATAATGGCAGGACTGATAATCGCTCCGACTAGCCAGCCTTACCTGATATCACATTCGAAGGAAAATGACACTATTGACTTCTGACCGAGACCTTATTTTTTAACAGACGCAGTGATTGGCTATATATGGAAAACGTCATGATAGCAAGAGCGCAGTGACGAAACGTGATGTCCAAAATACGAAGTAAGTAGCCAATCAAATTCATCCAAAAAGTAAACAAAAGGCCTATCTATCTTCCAATAATGTTTAACCCATTTCTGGGACTTGTAGCATGTGGACTAAATGGGAGTCAAATCTGTCAGCTCTTCGGATACAATACCAGAATTTTCAGTTGGACAATTTCCGCAATATATATAACAGAATCATGCTTTAGTCTGGCGTGATTGAATCGAATGATCAGTGTAATGAATCCATCCATGTAAATTTTATAACAATATTTGCAGAAAATGTGTTTTTATTTGCATGCTAAATTGGCGGTAGATGGAATGCTTTCATGTAGCCATTAGTGGACTGGGCTGTTTTAAATATTTTGTTTAAAATTGGTCATAAATCTTTGTAAGGGCCTATGGAACGCTTTCTTGTAGTCATTAGTGGACGGGCTATTTTCTATATTTTATTTAAAATTGAAGATTTGTAAGGGCCTACCTTGATAGCCCCAAACACATAAACAGTCAGTTAAATACATTGTCCATCCTTCAGGTGCCTGTGGAAGGGAATGACCGTAAAAATATAGTTTATCATTTATGATCTCCCAGAAAGTTGCCAGACCCTTCGGGGATCGAACTCCTGATCACGTCGTAGTACGCGCATCCGACTGAGCCACCTAGGGAGGAAATGAGTGTCCCTGAGCATTGGGGCAACCTCGCATCTCGTATCAGGCGTATGTCCCAGAGCATTGGGGCAACCTCGCATCTCGTATGTCCCTGAGCATTGGGGCAACCTCGCATGTTCCTGAGCATTCAGCTTGGGAATATTCTCATATACCGAGACAATCTCCCAATCGGGAGAAATCTCCATATCGGGTGATTTTCAAGTGCTAAATTAACAAAATGTCTCCAGATCGGCAGAATTTCTCCCGATTCGGCGACTAAAGATGATAGGTGCTGTCTTTAAAATTTTCCGCAAAATTTACATCACATTTGCGGGAATTTTGAACAGCGCCATTGGAATTGCGAGAGAAAAACAGTGGGGGGAGTCCATCACTGAGGGTAGGTTATCCATTTGGTTTTGAAGCAGTGAAAAGGAGAACATGCTAAAACATATTTTTCTCACCTTTTTTCATGAATTCTCATTTGTAAACATATTTTCTTGCATCTAAACTCAGCCAAATATTGCTAACAAATTCCCCACAACACGATCCAGTGAGCAGCCATTTTTTTTTCTTGTTCTTGTTGCTGCACAAACCTCCTGTATAGGCACACCTCATATAGGGAGTAACAAGAAAGGTAGCCACTAGTATATACTCTACTTCTACATGTAGGAGAACTTTACTGGTTACAATTTAATGAGTTAGCACAGCTATGATTCCTTATTTTGTTTCATAAAATTGTGAGAAATGGATTTTGCATTATCTGCCCTATTGAAAAGCTGTTTAATTATGGGGCACCATCTCACAACACCAGTAAAGGCCAGTAAACAGTAGCTAAACAACATATATGTTTTGCTTCCATCTGAGTATTTTGGTGGATTATATAAAATTCTACACTACAGAGTATTGAAATTTATATCTTTTGAAGAAACTACATTGTATACCTGTTCAAAGAATTGTTCAAAACAATTAACCAGTATTTTTTTACATTATACTTGAGACACTAATATACAGTATGTAGATGAATGTATGCTAAACTCTGCCCTTAAGACAAATGACGTTGACCCCAAGTATTGACATGACAAAATGCTACTTTTAGAAATGGAATCAACAATATCTTCAAACAATGACACACCTGACACTACTCCAGTGTGTAATGAAACACCTGATACTAATGGAGCATCTGATACTATATCTACCCCTGTTGCTAATGACCATTTGTACAGCAGTCAACCCAGTGATGATCTTATTGAGGTTGGTGAACACAAACTTAATTCATAGTGATGATTTGTAACCAGTTTTGTTTCTGTGATAATGTTCAGGCCAAGAAAAAAAGAATTGTGTGTTTCTGGTTTCCTGATCCTCTGACCATAAGTTTTTGAGGGTTTGGATCAATCTTCTTTGATCTTAATATGAATTTCTATTCAATTCTCATTGTCATCAGGTAAAATTATACAAGAAAATAAACATGCCCCCACCTCCTCCCCCACAGAACCAAGAAAAGTTTGCTATGTATTTAGGAAACACACAATTTATTTTTTTAGGCCTCATTTACACAAAAAGGTATATAAACTGTATGCAGGTATTACAGTTTCAAGCATTAATGCTGTTTAAGCACATTCTATTTGAAGTAATTCTGTTTAAGCACATTCTATTTCAAGTAATTTAATATCAAAATAACACAGACTTAACTATTTACTAATAAAATTTTTTGAAACTCTGTACAGTGTTTCTTTCATGAGCCTAAGTAATACATTTACATAGGCTCATGAAAGAAACACTGTACATTTACATGATTCGTTATAACAAACCTGTATTCATGACTTTAATGTTAGTAGATTTTTTGTCATTCAACTTTCAGGTATTGAGGTAGAGGTTTTTCTCAACAGTGACCCTTCTTCAAGTTCAACTAGTGTTGAAATAGTAGATGAGGTATTGTTCATCACTTAAACTTAGTATGATGCTATAATACAGCATGTGCTGTACAGTTTTACATGCCATTCAATATGCTAGATCATATGTGCACAGTCATGTGTGTATGTAGAATAAAACATTATAGGAATTATATTATATTAAATCTAAAGCATTTTTCTGTGATAATGTTTTCCAATTTTGCTGGTTTATAACAGTAGCTAGCTAGTACTACAGTAGCAATATCTTGTTGCTTTATTGCTTTAAGTTCTCTTGGGTTAGTCAATATAATTGGTAACTAATCCTTTTAGGTTTACTAAATGTAACTCCTTTAATAGATTAACCAATCTAACTGGTAAAATACTAGCATTTTCCTCTGATACTGGTGCTTAACTAATACTGCAAAGTCTATTAGCAATTAATTTACTATTGATATAGAGAATCTTATACGAGTGGTCATTTCACATGAAATTTTTGAAACTCGCCGAAGACTCGTTTTTTGACTGAAATGAGTTCATACGGGCGGGGGGAGGGGGGGGGGGGGGGGGGGGCTAAAATCCATTTTAAAGGGTCATATGATAAGAAGGAATCTTACTCGTGGTCATTTCATATGAAATTTATGAAACTCGCCAAAGGCTCATGACATAAATTTCATATGAGTGTAAGATTCTTTTTATCATATGACCCTTGTAAATGGATTTTAGCCCCTCCAAAATGAACTTATTTCAGTAAGAAAACACACTGTTGACACGTATATATACATCATCAATGATGTTACATGTACGCGCCAAAGTGTTATTACACGTGTGGTCGTATGATTTTTATGACATGACGTTAGCCACTGAATAACAGCGACGTCATATGATAAATGTTTTTATCATTTCAACTCTACAGCCTGAAGTTATGTACAAGAACAGCAAGAAGTCACACCACACAGGTCCAATATTAGAAGAGTACATCCCTGATAGAGTGGCTAGACAGAAGAGCCTATCTAAGAGACTAGACACGTTTAAAAAAAAGGTATATATGAAACTAGAACAGTTGGTATTCTAACTATACTGGCTTACTACAGCTACTATATGCAGTTTCTCAAGACAAAGTCAAATCAACAAGTCTGCATAACAGTGTCATACAACTGGATAATTCTAAACATAAATTGTAACATGTTCGTTCCTGAAGATGAAGTTGTCATTACTGACAATATGTCTTAGAGTGTACTGCTTTTGGTACATACACTTCCATGACAAATCAACACACTGACTTTTTCATAATTTGTTCGTTACACAGGATCCTCTAACAAGCATATAAAAGCATAGACATTGCATATGCATGTCTTGAATCTTAAGCACAGTTATCATTTTCAGACAGATCGTGATAAAAAGCTATGTATGCATCCTTATTTTTCCCTTTTACTGATTTGTTAAATAGTTCCTCCATCAGTTTCCCTTCCAATTCTGGAAATGACTCTAGTTTTTCCAGAATCAGTCGATGGATTTGTGCTTTTGTCTGATTATTCAGTTTGCTTTTTTCATTTTTCTCATTTTCAGTGATATAGATTGCAGAGTTAACAAATTTAGTTTCATTTACAAGCGCAGAGTAGTAATTGTCTCTCAACACTCCAGCTTCAGATGTGAAATTTACTAAGTTATCACTTAATTTAACTTTTCTGTTCAGAGTAACATGATCTTCCTGTAACATGGGTTGCAGCAAGTATTTTTCTTTTCTGAAGAGTTCTCGAACTGGTGCAATTACACTGTAATGTACTACAGGGACTGTGGATTGTTTAATCTTAACATCACTCTGCTCTCCTGTTGCAGTTTCTAGAAACCTCCCTCTAACCTGTACAAAAAAAAATAGGAAAAGAGGTTACGCAAGAGACTGCAACAATGACCCCAAGCAACTGAAAGAGGAGACGAGAAATCACAACAGTACAAACAAACACACATAAGCTTAAAAAATTCAATAAAATATGTTTCTGTTTCAGGCAAAAGCACTCCACCAGATGTGCGGGGCAAAAGTGAGCCTGAAGGTAGTCGCAGAAAGTGGAAAGTACCATTCTGTAGATTATCCACCGATTACAAAGAGATCTGTCAAATTCCAGATTGGGGAGTCGGCTTTCGGGGTACCCAAAGTAACACCCAAAAGGAAGGTGGCCCCTAAAACTCACTCACCTAAAAAGATTACATCCCCCATACAAAAGGCCATCATAAATCTTCCAGGGAAAAAAACAAATGCTACAAATAATTCACCCTCAGTTACCCCCAAAAATATGAGAGTGAAGAACACATGCCAGATATGTTCTGTAGTTTTCAATGGCATCAAAGATAATGACTTTAGAAAGAAATATGGACTTCAAGGTACTTGGTTGGGATGTGAGAAGGATGGCTGTGATTTTTGGGCTCATGCCAGGTGTGTCGGTGTGCATATTAAGACGAGGAAGAGCATTCCTGGACTGACATTTTTCTGCAGTCGCCACCGAACTCAATGAAAAATTAGAACTTCCTAAATATCAACTGAAATGAAATTTCAAAGATGCATTTGAAGAGATAAAATAAGTCATAAACCTGGCATCTGCCCAAATATGTATGCATTCTCCTCATTGTTTACCGTCATCCCCTGTCTACAGTAGTCAATGCTGTAGACAGTAATTCAGAGGCAGTCTGATCTGGGTATTTGCTGTGTAAGAAGTTCTTATCATTTAAACTACCGTAATGACCCTAAAAATTGAGACAGGTCTTGCACATATGCTGTAATTATCCTAAACAGAAAACTGTCAAAAAATAAGTTCAAAAAGTTTAAAGTGTGTACTCTAATTACCCAGTCTGATCTGGATCTACAGTATTTGCTCAAGCACTTCTGTCCCAATCTTTACGATCTTTATGGTAACTGCAGCTCATAATACTGATCTCAATACCAATAAATCTAGTCTTGTTTTTGTTTCATTCAGATTTTAAAGCATTAATAAATTTATCTTTGTTTCTTGTGATTCAATATATGACATAATTTATTTTGAAAATACAGTTTAGTGCTTGTCAAAAGGGTTGTGTTTATATTGTGTTACCTCATTCAGAGCATCAAGGTTCCTGAAGACTTTCAGCCATTCTCTATTTGAAGGTACACCAACTGGTGGGATCCACGACTTTGCTTCTTTGTTAAGCTCTTCCAGACAAGCATCACCTCCCTGATAATGTCCTGTATTTCCTGAGCGACTCAAAGTAAAAGATGAGTATACACACTGCTTCAGTTCAACAGGCATCATTGATTCTATATATCTATTAATGGCCATAATCCACTGATATTTGGGATGGTTCCTAGCATAGAACAGAGCTGATAATTTTTCTCTGCCTGCGATTATTGCAGTTGTGTCTGACTTTCTACATCCAATTCTAAAAAGCATTAAAGCATGGCAAAATGTCAGAATCATTTGCTGAATGTACAAATAATTAGGATTTACTATATTTTGTGCCCACTCCCAATAACCATTCACAGAAGGTGCCTCTGTTGTTTCAATACAATGCCTGACATATGGCACAAGAAGTTCATCAGTAACTGCTAAATACAAGATCTCCAATGTATTCCATGCTTTATGGTGGTCAACACAACATTTTGCACAGTCAAGAGCCTTTGGAGTACGGTAACCTAACTTTTCACAAATATCTTGAAGCATAACATCCCAATTAGTTTCAAAAAATGCTTTGCAGCCATTCATTTCTACATGTAGTAGCCCAGGCATTGGAATAAGCCAGCCAAATTCATGTCTTGGAGTGATGTCATACAAAATGCTACATCTGTGCCCTCTGAAAGAATCTATGCCATAGAACCGATCTTTGCATTTGTCACAACAGAAGACATTAAATAAGAGTTTTTCAACAATAGCATAAATCCCACCATCACATTCTAGGAAGAGCCAATTCCTGTCACCCTTTCCATACTGTTTTATACCAGCTCTTTCAGCAATATTGAAGAGTATAGTAGAGACATTATCAAAACTGCCAGGATTAAGCATATCAGGTTCTCCAGTTTTAACACAGCAGCTGTTACTTTGGGTGTTTATTCCAGAGAAATGTTTGTAGGGCTGAGCTTTACTTTTATCAGAGTATAATTCAGGTAAATTTGGTTTTTCATATATAAGATCCCCTTTGCAGTTTGTGCACTTTCTGCTTTGAACTTCATTTTCTGCCCCACATTTAACACACCTTTTTTCTTCTGAACATATTCTCTTTCTTTCAATAATTGCATCTATAAAGTCAGTCTGGGTATTTTTATGCTCTTGTACAATGACAGATAACCGTTCTTGTAACAAACTGTTTCGCGTGTCTCTGAAGAAGTCGGTATATATATATCACTATCATTCAGAAACTGCTGTTTTTGAAGATCAGTTGGAATCTCAAAGAGCCAATTGCATGGAGCCAAAGATGCATTGTTCTGCAATTTACTGTTATTATCTATGCTGATGTACATATGGCTGGTTATAATGCTCATTGGTACCTTATTGTCAGCTTTTACCCTGTGTGTTCCCTACAACCTGTTCGTTATCAAACACTGACCTTACCAGTCCACCAGGCATCTCGATTGGGGTTGCAGCTTGGTCTGTCATCCATTTTGAAATAAATTCATAACTACCAGCTGGATTAATCTTACAGTTATAAGATATAAGCCTTTTACTTCTAGACAGTGAATGTATCAGGAGATTTTCTTGGAATGACAAGGGCAGAACCAGTTTTGCATTTCTGCAGCCATAGATATATTCTACAAACTTTGCCAATTTGAAATTTTCTTCAGGACTGTTTTCAAGACTATTTTTAAAGCCACAGATTTTGCATAATAAACTTACAAGTTCGGGTGGTCTATCTTCTAGCCACGTTCCAGGATCATATTTTAACAATGTTTCAAGACTGCATTTATTCAAGTCATTGTATAAACTAGCAATGTCTTTCTGAATCAGTGGATTTATGTAATTTGCAAACTCATTGATGGTTGCATTAAAGGATGTCTCCTTTTCCATTTCTTCAACATTATCCAGCTTTTTCTGAAAGCTGATACTTGTAGTACAACTTATTTCAGCATTTACATCTGTATTTTTTAATATAAGACATTGCACTTTTTCTATACATTTGGTACAGATGTATAAGGTATGTTTTTTTACAATGTTATTTTGAAATATGTAACTTTTAATTTCATTTTTCACCTTATTACCTATCAATTTTAACTGATATTCTGATTCATCGTTGTCATGAATAATTGCTCCACAAAATTTCTCGAATCTCCCTTTGCTATCTCTGTCTCTTGATGAATTTCGCGTTTTGATCATCTTGACCACCTGTTTTTTTTGAAAACTTCAAACATGCAAGCAAGGAAATAAAAAAGACTAGAAAACACGCATAACTCTACATTCTCTACACCCGAACAAAATAAATTCCCGCCTCTTTTCATTCTCCCAAATAGGAGACTTAACATTATTTTAAGTAACATGTAAAAAAAAATATTCTCATACCAATAAATCACCCGATATGGAGAGTAAAAGCAACAAAAACAGGAAGTAACCAAATCAGGGTAAAAACACCAAATTAGGAGAATATCTCCTGATTGGGAGACTATTATAGCTTTCACTAAATATCATCTCAAGCAGTCTCCTGATCGGGAGAATTTCTCTCGATCAGGAGAGTATCTCCATTTTTGAGAATATTCCCAAGCTGGCATTGGGCAATCGATTCTCATGCTGCGAAATTATCTACTTAATTAAAAGAAGTACAACTACTTCCCTGACATATTCTATGAAATTGCTTATTATATAAATAATCGTCGCTTTATCTACAATCTTTACCTCTGTGTATGGATCCATGAAATGCAGATTTGAGTGCGAATGAAATAAACCTGCCACTGACCTAATAATACGTTTGTTTGAAATTGGCGGTTTAAAGTGTCGCAAATTATCGCAAATTATCGCTTACTGTTGCGAGATTTGAAAATGATCAACTGGACGCTCAATAATCAACAGCGATGAAAACGGTAACCAAAGGGTTTCACTATTTAATGATAAGAGGTATCAAAGGGGTGTCTAGACTGCTTCACAGTTCGACAAATTTACAATCGTAAAAATTGACGATTGTAGTAGACTGCTTCACAGTTCGACAAATTTACTATCGTAAAAATTGACGACTGTAGTGAACCATTAGTCACGTGTTTTATTCCGCTGCTGGCATTGGCCGATAACAACACGTCATGCTGTAAACAAATGTGTATCGAAATCTCCCTGTTTATTTATAGAATAGCAGTAAGAAGTTTGTTTGTTTGTTTTTTAAACAAACATCCTATGTTGTAGGTGTAATAATTATGCACAGGCACAGTGTTAAATACACAAGTATGTTTACAGGTTGATGATTTAAACAATAGCTATAACATTTTCAGTCGTTACACAGATTAGATTGTCATAATTTATCATCAATTAAGTCACTCACCCTTAAATCGCCAATCACAACTGCAGCAGACGACAGTTTGATTCTTTTTTCAAAGAAAAATCTTGATATTTTCATGTGAATCGTCTGCTGCAGAGGATTTGCATGAACTATCAAGACTTGTTTCTTCTTAAAATTAAAAAAAAAAAAAAAATGTCGGCTACAAAAAATGAATGTAATCGGGGAAGTCCGTCTATTTATAGACCTGAAGCAAACGCTTGGATTAGCAAGCGCTCGAGTGATCTGGATTACAAGGGTGTATTTGCCTTGATAAAAATTGGTTTTCTACAGTCCTCGTTCTACGAGGTCATGTGGAGCAGTCTACGACTGTAGTGAACCGTTAGTCACGTGTTTTATTCCGCTGCTGGCATTGGCCGATAAAAACACGTCATGCTGTAAACAAATGTGTATCGAAATCTCCCTGTTTATTTATAGAATAGCAGAAAGAATACCATCGCTCAGCGTTCATTTGTTTGTTTTTTAAACAAACATCCTATGTTGTATGTGTAATGATTATGCACAGGCACAGTGTTAAATACACAAGTATGTTTACAGGTTGATGATTTAAACAATAGCTATAACATTTTCAGTCGTTACAGATTAGATTGTCATAATTTATCATCAATTAAGTCACTCACCCTTAAATCGCCAATCACAACTGCAGCAGACGACAGTTTGATTCTTTTTTCAAAGAAAAGTCTTGATATTTTCATGTGAATCGTCTGCTGCAGAGGATTTGCATGAACTCTCAAGACTTGTTTCTTTTTAAAATTAAAAAAAAAAAAAAAATGTCGGCTACAAAAAATGAATGTAATCAGGGAAGCCCGTCTATTTATAGACCTGAAGCAAACGCTTGGATTAGCAAGCGCTCGAGTGATCTGGATTACAAGGGTGTATTTGCCTTGATAAAAATTGGTTTTCTACAGTCCTCGTTCTACGAGGTCATGTGGAGCAGTCTAAGGGGTGTCAAGAGGGTACCTAGACTTACCGAAACGAAACCGAAATACCGAAACGAAACCGAAATACCGAAACGGACTATTAAAAATATAGGGAAAGAGTCCAATTTACATTTATATCACTGGTTTCTGGTTTCGTTTTGGTTTTCTTAGTAATTGAAATGCATATGTGCATAAAAGAGACACAATGGGACTAATATTGATAGAATGAAACAGAGAATTACGTTAACAAGCGCAAGGACAATAAGATTGATCATAGCATGTAACTATTATGTAAAACACTTATTCTGGGTATCAAATCAGAAAAGATAACATATTTTAATAGCACATAGCTGCACTAAGAGCATAGATGTAAGCTAATTCTGAATATGATCCAAGAATGACCGAGTCTCTGACAAGTTGGTCATAATCGTTCACTATATCCCTATTGTCACTTATCAAGTCTTTATAAGTTTGGCATTTGTGGTCATAGAATGGTCTGTTAAGAATTATTTCTATTGATGTTTTCAGCCTGAGCAGCGTATGATAATTTTCTGTACCACTCATCGCCAGTGAAACTGCCCTGTACATGCAGTTACCATCTCCACCAACCCTAGCCGGATAGAAGTCAAACAAAAGGGCGGGATGAAACATCTTGAGTAAAGTTTCTGATACTGAATCAACATGTTCATAGCCACAAGAGGTCACTTTATCAGATACGGGGACGCAAACCTTATAAGTGTCTAAAAGTTTCAGCTCGTTTTTCGCTGTAATCTGGAGGGCGTTTCTTCTTCCAGATTCCAGGGACATCCGCAACCTAAAAATATACATGTGCGTTTCTGTCATTATCCCAGACAGCATGCTAAGGTTCGGCCAACGTTGAAATATGGCGGTCCATTGCGTTGGCCGAACGCAGACAATCAACGTTGGCCCAACGTAAGTCTGTTCGCTGGATCATTGTTGGGCCAACGTGTAGGCATTACCTTGGGCCAACGTATGTCAATTAATTACAACGTTAGGCCAATGTTCGGCCAGCATTTGCCCTGCACAATTTTAAAGTTAGGAAACGTAGCTGTTACGTGGTCTGGATCACTTGCGGGTTTGACATTCGTAGAGAACAATACTATATTTTTTTTGTGAATGTAAAAATGTATTCCACTAAAAAGCATTGTTTTTACAATATTTTTATATGTAAACTGACATACTTTCCTTATTCTCCTGAGTCCTCTAGGAGAAGTATGATCAGGGTCTTCACTGTTTCTGTGAGCGTGTTTTGGAACCATTACTCTAGTTAAACAATGTTTGCGCTGTAAGAATGTCAAAATCACAGATGAGCCGTAGCACAGCAAAGCCTACAGTATACCATGAGCATCAAACAAAGACAGATCAGCCTGCAGAGAAACATTGTGTACCCATACCAGACGCTGCGTTTTGCGGAGCCTTGTCTGTGTCCACACGGTTTTTTATTGGTAAGTGGACAATTTATATTTATAAATAAATGACAAGAAAGAACTTGAATTAACCGGGTTTTTTTATTTATTTATTTTTATTTATTTATTTTTTTTTTTTTTATTTTTTGTATTACTTTCAAACTTCTAGATTATTATAATAATGGATCATTCATTCAGCAATACACGGCCAACCGAAATCTTAAGCGTCAATTGTCTACATAGTTTTCTTCACTAATCTAAGTAATTAAATAAACATGTTTATTCACGTCGCCTTAGGGTGTTAAAGGCATGCGCTAATCCCCTGCCATATAGGCGTTGAAACAGTAGTCTTTAGGTAATGCTCAAAATTGGATTGTGAAGTACGTAGGAGCCATGGTATGAGAAGCCCCGCTTAACTATCTGCGAACAACATAGGTGTCAATCGGCCAGCGCATCCGCGCACTCTGATTAGCACCTTGCAGTTCGCTATTCTCTCTCTTAAATTTCAGGTAAGGATCAAGAGAATGTAACGTAAATGCATACGAGCCACGGTATAAGAAACCCTGCTTTAGTAATTAATAGCAAACGAAAGAGGCACAGATCAGCCTATGCATAAGCACACTCAGATCAGCACCTTACAGTTCGCTACACTTCTAGTTTCTCAATGTAAATTGTCTTCTGAAAAGATGAACCACGGTATGAGATAAAATATCATTAGTAAAAAAAAATATTGATATATAAAATCTATCTATCTATCTATCTATCTATCTATCTATCTATCTATCTATCTATCTATCTATCTATCTGTCTGTCTATCTGTCTGTCTGTCCGTCCGACGGTCGGTCTGCGATCCTTTAATCCTCTAACCAAAGCGTTTTTCTATCTATTAGCGGTACTTCAAAGTTCTGATCGAGACAGTTTATCTTAGCCGCGGAATGTGGTTTTAATAATCAATAATGATTACTCTATGTAATGTATGGTCCTCTCGATAATCGGTTAATTGGATTGCAATTAAGTCGCAGTCAAGGGAGTGTTAGTGCTTAATACAAACGACAAGATTGAAAAAAAAAATGTCCTGCATGCGTATGTATTTTGGGTCTCTAAATGGTATTTAAGAACATATTCCGCTAAATCAATGACTAACAGCATTTTCCCTATACTTTAACGGTATTTCGGAGGCGTCACAGTAAATGAGGCTTATTCATTTGCTATTAATTTCCTCATTAGTGTAGTTATTATACTGTATGTATACTATATGTATGTTTATATATTATATTTATTTGAGAAAATATTTTTATTCATATCGCCGCAAAATTATTGACAAACAGCATATTCCCTATATTTTTAATGGTCCATTCCGGTATTTCGGAGGCGTCGCATTATGAATTATAATCATTTTTCATTAATTTCCTCCTAAGTGCAGATTGTATGTATGTATCTATATTATATTTATTTCGGAAAATACTCCGTTACAATTTAGCCCCAGCATTTACTAACTATTAACATTTTTTCTATATTTTTAATAGTCCGTTTCGGTATTTCGGTTTCGTTTCGGTATTTCGGTATCGTTTCGGTAAATCTAGGTACCGGTGTCAAGAAACTTTCTTGATATTATTCCGACCACATTATTGTTGGAAATTATATTTTGCAAGCTTAACTTGCACCGAAAGTCAATTTTTCGCGAATCTAAAGAACTTTTCCTGTAAAGATAGCGACATGATTTCCTCAGAGATTGACCACAGATAAATGGTTGATAAGATGTATGTAGTTATATGATGACAAAGAGCTTTCTTGTGATTATTTCGACTGTATTAATGTTGGAAAATATGTTTTGGTGTTTATCTAGCACTAGAAGTCCAAATTAAATCACATTTCCGGGAAAACGGCGACAGAATTTCTTCAGTAGATATACCGCATTTACCGACAAGAGATAAATGGGTAACATGAGAGGGTGCAGGACATCTCACTCCAAAGACAACTCGCCCCACACTCGGACCCATCAATATTGATGGGTCCGAGCCCCACATAAAACTCGCCCCAAGACAACTCGCCCCAGATTCATGACAACTCGCCCCATTTAGAAAGTAATTCGTCCCAAACTGGTAATAGCGCATTATAATGTGTCAAAGCCCATTTTCTGGGGAAAAGAATAAGAAAAGTATTTCCAAATGTCGTCTGCTGAAATTTTTACCCAGCGTCCTAAGCACCAAAATGCATAAAAAAGGGGTGATTATAAAAGCCGGGAGTAAAGGTCGGAGGTCGGGACCAAAAGTCGGAAGTAAATTTGGACAATCAAATAATAATACTAAACTTGCACATATCCGGATGAAATTTGGAACATAAGTAGAATATAGACTCTTCTTTAAAATGCATATAAGATTTTATATTATTATCAAAAAGTTTTCACGTTATAGTATGAAATATACTACTACGTCGCTCATTTTGGGGTCGGGACCAACTTTTGCGATATTGACGATGTCAATCATTTTGCAAATTATAGTCAGTTTGGGATTCCACATGAATTATTTTATAGATTATCAATTAAAAACATGTTACAAATCAGAAAAATGTAAAAATAAAGTTATTTCATCGCACCATCTAGTAACTAATTGACCCGGGAGTAGGGACTAAATTTCGGCTTTGCGGTGTTGATGATGTCAAGCATTTTGCAAATTATGGTCAGTTGCGGGTTGCCACGAGAACTATTTTGAGCAATTTCATTTAAAAACGTGTCACAAATCGGAAAAATATAAAAATAAAGTTATTTAATTGCACCTTGTAGTAAATAATTGACCCGGGAGTAGGTCGGGACTAAATTTCTGCTTGTAATCGACTCACTGGCAGATTTGCCTTCTTGCTTATGTCACATACATTGTATTTCCTGGGTCAATTTCATCCCTGGTCGGGGGAAAATGTTATTTCCATTTTTCACATATTACACAAGAATAATGTTGTCGAATTAATCACAAAAAAAAAATAATAATAATAATAATAAAATACTGGCCACATACAATTATCTCTTGTCACCTGTTAAATATATCATAGGTAAATTCGGTAACTCGTCTAAGAAAATTCATATCGCTGTTTCCCTTATAAATTTAAAGTATGTTCTTGACTTCTAATAAAAGATGAACATCAAAAAACATATTTTCAACACTATTATCGTTGGACTTCTTAAAAGAAAAAAGGACTCTTGTCACCATAAACAGAACACTTGTCACCTGTCAATCTCTTGTCGATAAATGCGGTTAATCCCTGCGGAAATCGTGTCACTATTTTCATGGAAATATGTGTAAGATTCTTCAAAAATTGACTTTCAGTGCCAATTAAACATACAGAATATATTTTCCAACAATTATATCGGTAATTATATCTAGAATGTTTCTTGACACCATAAAACTATCTCTTGTCACACCTTGACACTTCTTGTCAACAAATAGTGAGACCATCATCAGACAATAGCACTTTCCAGTATCTGATCGCCTTATAGAAGGCAAATAATGCAGAGGATGTTGTGCTTTATGGCTTATCTTGTGTTATTTTGTTCTTGTGTTTTTCAGTCCTTTTAGCATTGCGATTACCTCGTTTGGGGAAGAGAGAGCTAATCTTAGTGCTTTTCGTACGTTTGTTCGATTTGTGCTTGTTTGGTTTTGTTGGTTTCCTCTTCCTCTTGGTGTCTGGGAAGGGCTGCGGTTTGTGATTGTGGCATTCCCTGGACTTTTCTCTTACCCTTTTTAGAATGGCTAGTAGAATAAACCACCGGGGTGGGAGGGGGTGGTTAAAGCACTTTTATAGCCGATCTACTTCACCCTGGGTACTGATGCCACTCTTAATCACAACTAGTAAAACAGAAAGCAAAATGGGCAGCTGTTGAAGGTGACCAAAATGCTAGCATCACAACACAACTAGTAAAACAGAAAGCTATGGACAGCTATTGAAGACGGTGACCACAATGCTAGCATCACAACATATAAGATTTTTGAAAACTGTTTCTTGTTTGATTTCATTGTTATTCGCGAAGAAGAACGGAAAACAATTCATTATAGGAGTCACTATGTATGATAGGAGTCACAACTTATTTGTAGGAGGATAGGAATCACACGAGTCAATTTTGCAGGTGAAACTAACCTCGCATACACTTTGCCCGTTTTTCGAATGTTTGTAGTCTTGAAAAAGCTTGTTTTGGAATTTGCGCTTTGATCAGTTTTTGTGGGATATGTGTTTAACTCAATTAAAATGTTATGAAGTGAAAAATAGTCAGTTTTTCCCACTTCAACACAGATTTCCTTTTAAAAGCCTTTTAAAAATAACCTTGAATGTCACAGGCGGTAAATGAACAGGCTCCCTTATAGCATCGTCTGAATTCTACTACTATTATTTGTCTCTAGAGCAGAAAATTCAGCCATTCTATCCCGTTACACACCAATTTCATGTTCTTATTCATAGAACACATGTTCCTCTTCTGTGGTTTCCATTTGATAGCCGCGATGCTGTAGTAGTGTGTCTGGGGAGCTGAATGAAATGTCAGTAATTTTGTACAGTTGCTAGAGAGTCACCAGCCTGAAAGACCCGAAAACATCTAATGGTCTGAAATTTAGTAGTGGTGGAGTGTGACTCCTTTCCATTTTCTTTCTGTTGTAATATTCGGAGTGACGTAGAATGAACCACAAAGCAACAAAAAGTAACACTAACACCGGGACCACCGCCTTAGAAGGGTCAGGACAATAAACCGGGAGGGGGTTGGGTTAGCACTATTACAGCCGACCAACTTCACCCTGGGTCCCGATGCCACTCACAACTAGTAAAACAGAAAGCAGCTGTTGAAGGTGACCAAAATGCTAGCATCACGACACAGCTAGTAAAACAGAAAGCAAAGTGGGCAACCCTCACCCTCAGCTTTCATAGTAGTAAAAACATATATTTGTTCTGTCCGTGTAAAGGTCTTCCAACTCATCCATGAATCATTACAGGCAATAAATAAATCATTAGATAAAGCCTATAATGAAGCAAAGATGATGACTCAACAGAAAGTCTCATTAGATATGCAATAACATATACAATTATATCGATTTATTCTACTTAATGCCAGTTTGCACAACTTTACATTCCTTTACGTCTTCTCACGCTCCTTTATGCAACTTTTCGCATCTTTACGCCACTTTTATGATATTTTATGCTTTTTTATTGTATTTAGGCATACCCGTTTCACACCCATTTCAGAGTTTATCCCACACGAACATGCAAGCGTTTCGGCTGTTTCATCACGTGAGCAACATATCATGTGACTCGCACGTGATATGTCTGTAACAGAAGCCAAATGACAACAATGGTTTCCAAAGGAGGGAAGATTCGAATTGTCTTGTTTATTTTTTCGTTTTTGGTGCTTAATTGTCCTAGTCAAGTATCAGGAGATGTCAATGGAGGAACAACATGTGCTAGTAAGTACATTGTAGTGCATTTCTGGTTCACCTCTTTTGCTTTTATTTCAAACCACTTGTCAGTTCGTATCCACGTAAATTCGTACCCAAGACTTTAAAAAGCCCCTTTTTTGGAAGAACTGAAGGAGGAAATTGCACCAATCATCCAGGTAATATCCGAGATCAGTTAAAACGTTTAAGCGCCCAGCTGATTGGTGCAAGGCCCAAGTAACCCCAGTCTTCAAGAAGGGGGATAAGTCATCCGCCGCCAACTACAGGCCTATTTCCCTAACTTGCATATTTTGCAAGGCGCTCGAGCATATACTGGCTTCACACTTGGTTAAGCACCTTGATAAGCATGATCTTCTGTATGACCTACAACATGGCTTCAGAGAAAAAAGGTCATGCGAGACGCAGCTTGCCATTTTACCATCTTCATCTGTCATAATTATTGCCTATCATCTTTCATCCCTTTAATTATATGCTTTTAGACTTTCTTTTCATTAACATTTCAGCTCGAAAGTGCACCTGCATAGAATGTCCTAGCAGGCATGACCCTTACGGAATTGCAGTATACTTGCAGCATATTAGCAGTATTATCCCAGCATGAAAAAGCAGCATGAATGCAGTATATAGCAGTATATGCTGCATTCATGCTCCCTAATCTCAGCAGCATGAAAGCAGTATGGGAGCTGACAATTTGCCCATTTAACTATACACAGATGCAGCATGATTGCAGCAGTTTCAATTATTTAAATTATGCTGCAGTCATGCTGGAACTCAGCCAATATTAAAATTATGCTGCAAATATGCTCCTACTGTAGTATATACAGCATAAATGCAGTACATTGTATACGCTGCACTTGCAGTATATGCTACACTTGCAGTATATGCTGCACTTGCAGTATTGGTATTGTTTGTGATTTACATCCCGGTAAACAGATCAGGTCATTTTGGGATGGCCAGTAACAGTCTTTGCAAACTCACATTATCTGAAAAACATTTCTGTCTGATGAGTGTTCAACAAGATCAGGAAGTCACTGGTACTATCATCTGGTTTAGCATCATCCTTTTGTGGAAAATTTCAGAATGATCATGAATTATTCTGTGGTCATTTTCTCCTACCCTCTTATACATGTACATGTAGGGCAAGTACCAGTGACTGCATAGTAGAACGATAGACACTGAGTACTTGTAAGCCACTTAGACTGTGTCTAAGCCTGCCGAGGGAAAGTATATGGTTAGGTGTGTTGGCCAACCTGCCATGACTATGCATGAATAGCTGTTACTTGGGATGTAAAGCAACCAACAAAATTAAATCACTGAAAATGTACATGTACACCAAACCATTAAATCGTTCTAAATGAAAACAATCATGTCCCATATAATCATGTTGCAAATACTCTGCAGAAAATCGAAAAGATTTCCCTAAATTATCGCTATTTGCTTCCTGAATTGGTGCCATGATTAACCCTCAGTGGCTCGAACTACCCATGTCTCAAATGAATTTCCGTGGTCTCAAAGATGTTCGAGCCATTGAGGTTCGACTGTGCCTGTTTATATCTGTGTGAGGTGTCAGGCAGAAATCTTTGGCAGACAAATTTCTTGAAGGTCCTTATTTTGACAACAAAATACCAGATCAGGTTAGCCATCTTGATTGCAATAGGTGAGGTGATAATAAACTGGCCAATCACATCACAGAAATGAATGGTGTGAATAATATCTGATCAATATCTGATGACATCATTGATTTTGGTCATGTGATAATTATCAGTCTTTTGCATGCAGCATGAATGCAGTATGATAGTAAACCTGCAGAATTGCCAAAGTGTTAGCAGTATGAAGGAAGCATGAACTTGCAGCATACTATCAGTATATATGCTGGTTATGCAGCAGGATATATATGATACAATCAGAGTCATTGCAGTAGATTTTCAGCTACATTTGTAGTATGGTTGCAGTATATACTGCGGTGCAGCTTCTGCTGCTAATATGCTGCAATTCAGAGGAACAGAATGCAGTATGAATGCAGTAGGATTGCACCATAAGGGTATTAGGTCTGATCCTACTGTTAACAATAAGGCGAGGTTTACTGCCAGCCAGCTAATAGCAGACTTTCAGGTCTGCTGCCAGCCAGCTAGTAGGAGACTTTTAGGTTTAGTGCCAACCGGGTGGTAGCAGACCTTAATGCTTGTAAATGGTACTCATGGAGTAGACATAAGGCACTGGCCATTTCAAGTACTTTCATGGTAACATTTCCCTAAAGTTTACATAAAGTAAGTACTGTATATACATGCACATTAGGAGATTGATTTTAGGCCAAAATCTACATGTATTATACATCATTCCTCAGTATTCTTTCTTTACATATTAAAATTAATTCGAAAAAAAAAAAAAAAAATCTTTGGAACAGATGATAAAGACAAAAGCATATATCTTATAATACAATGCATGAGGGTTGATCAATAAATTCGATATTTTCAAATAATAGGTTGAATATACAAATAAACAGTGGCAGAATAGGTAAAATGATGGACTAGAAGTTAGATCATAGTACCCATTACATAGAACCGGACATGGTAGCTTGGTGGAATACATGTTCGTCTGGCATGTAGACAGCTGCAGTTTGGATCCTCACGCTTGGCACATTCTTTCATGGAGATTTTGCCACAAAAATATTTTCAATTGCCATGCTCCTCTTTCCACTGATTCAAGAAGGTCAAGGACAGTTGTCAGTTTTGTTTGTTTGTGTTGAGGTTTTACGGCCCAGTCAACCCAATGGGGTCATATCAAGCACGGTCAGTTTACCTAACCACACATTTACTGGGCAGGCTTAGTCCTCTAAGCGGTAAACCAGTATTGTGCACATTCTTTCGCCAAACAGTTACTGCTGAAAGAATATGTACTGAGTACCGGTAAACTGCAGTGTATCAAGGTTAAATGACCATGCCTGAAATTACCTGTGTTGAAGGAATGTTAAACCCCATTACAAACAAACAAACCATTATCATTAGGTACCGGTACATGTATATACATTTTTATCATCTGTTTCAAAGAAATATTTCTTTTGAAGTAATTTACTGTATCTATTCTAATAAACACCCCGTTGTTATTGCAATTCAGAAGTTGTACAAGTGACATTCTTAAGATAAAATATTGGCAAATACCATATTTATTTTAATAACACTCGGACTCCCTCTCTTATAAACACACACTCCCACCTTTTCTGGATAAAATTTGGCTATGGCCTAACAAAGTAGCTACAAGGCATTGAAATTCCTGTATTTTTGCCCATATTTAGTCTTGCGAATGTCATTTAGGATTTCTCAATTGCCGCTTATTAGAATAACTACACAAAATACCCAATGGGGCACATATACCCCTGCCAGTGCCACCGCCTCTATTTAAAAAGACTAATTCTGAAAAACAAAATCACTCGACTGTGAAATATAGGTCACTGTGACCTTCATTTATTTTGAAGTCAAACTTCAGGTCATACAGACTCATAATCCAAAAGTATGATGTTTATACAATAAATATACTTCAACATAAAAGGTAAATCACTGGACTGTGAAATATAGGTCACTGTGTCTAGTGATACTGAAGGATAATCTAAAAGTATGGTATACATGAAATATTTTTCAAGATATAAGGCAAAATCACTGGACTGAGAAATATAGGTTACTGTGATCTACATTTGTTATGAGGTCATACTGACTCATAATTCATAAGTATAATTTGTTTATACATCAGATGTCCTTCAAGATATAAAGAAAATTCATTGGACCATGAAATGTAGGTCACAGTGACCTACATATATTTTCAGGTCAAACTTTGGGTCATACTGACTCATAATCCATAAGTATGATTTTACAGCTAATACTCTTCAAGATAAAAGGTTTGCATATATTTTCAGGTCAAACTTTGGGTCATACTGACTCATAATCCATAAGTATGATTTTACAGCTAATACTCTTCAAGATAAAAGGCAAACTTAGTGAACCATGAAAGAAAAATCACTGTGACCTACTTTGTTTTCAGGTCAAACATCAGGTCATACTGGCTCATAATTGGAAAGTATAATGTTCATACATCAAATACTCTTCAAGATATAAGGCAAAATTGCTGATGCAAGGAGTGCAGGTCACTGTGATCTACATTTATTTTCAGGTCATACTGACTCATAATCCATAATTATAATTTGTTTATACATCAGATACTCTTCAAGATATAAGGAAAGATCACTGGACTATGAAATGTAGGTCACAGTGACCTACATCTATTTTGAGGTCAAACATCAGGTCATACTGACTCATAATTGGAAAGAATGATTTTATACATCAAATACTCTTCAAGATGTAAGGCAAAATCACTGGAGCAAGGAGTGTAGGTTACTGTGACCTACATTTATTTTGAGGTGAAACTTTGGGTCATACTGGCTCATAATCCATAATTATAATTTGTTTATATATCAGATACTCTTTAAAATATAAGGAAAAAAATTACTAGACCATGAAATGTAGGTCACAGTGATCTATATATAATTTAAGGTCAGACTTCAGGTCATACTGACAAATAATCCATAAGTATGATGTTTATACATCAAATACTCTTCAAGCGGTCACTATTTTAAGAAAACAAGGGAATTGACCTAATTTTGGTGGATCGGAATGCGGAAATTTGGAAAACACTTTTGGGATAATAAGACCTTTGCGATCAGCGCAGACTCAGATCAACCTGCGCATCCGCATGTGCGTGGACGATATAGCTTCACGCAGACTGTTCTATATGGTGGAAAAATGTCTCCGGGTACAACATTTGAATCCGCACAACTTTGCATAACACATACTTTGCGCGGACTTGCGAGTGTTGTCCGCTGAATATTACGTTTACTCGGTTTGATTCCGAGTGTTTGGGGGAAGTCCGCAAAACGCCGATATTCGGGGTAAAGAGTTTTTTTGTTTGTTTGTTTGTTTTTTTTTTTTTTGTTGTTCTTTTACCTGAGCTGTTCTGTATGTACTTTTCGTTTGAAGTGTAGGTAATTCACGTTTTTCGCGGGTATTCCGGTCGTATTCCGGCTCTGATTTAGCGGACTATCAACAATGTTTTCAAATAAAAAAAAAAAATTGCAAAGACAATTTGCAAATTATTTTAGGTTAAAGTATCCCTTTTCCATTAGGTTGACATAATATTACTTAATGGATTAATTAAAGCCAATATTGGTGTCTTTAATAGGCGTCTTTCATAGGTATACCTATATTTTTCATGGGTATTCCGGTATTTCGGTAGTATTCCGGTATTTCGGTGATTCGTGTGACCCTGCTTCAAGATACATAATGTACATGTATAAGGCAAAATTAGTTGACAGTGAAATATAGGTCACTATAGCCTACATTATTTTAAGGTCAAACTAGGTCATACTGACTCATAATTGGAAAGTTCATTGTATGTACATGAAATGCTCGTCAAGGTGTAAGGCAAAATCATTGGACCATGATAAATAGGTCTTACTGACTTTCACGTCATGATGTACGTGTGAAAGTCAGAAGGCTGACCAATGTCTGACCAAGTATCTGTCTAAACTGTTTTCATACCTTTTACAAGTATCCTAGATTTTGACCTCTAGCCTCAACCAAGGGCATGGATTCTTGGGTCTAATGTCATGGAATAAAAGCTGACCCTTCGGGGTACCAATGGTCCAAATATGAATGCTTTCTGGCAAGAGTTTGCGGAGATATGAACTTTCGAAAAACTTGAACATAAAATTTTAAAGTAGTGTGACGGTAACGGGGACATGGACGTTAACGACCCGGTAACTACAATAGCTCTCCATGCACTTCGTACAGGCAAACCAAAAATTCAAGTCCTGTGGTCATGTAGGGGGTGTGGATGGTACTGCATAAAATTTTGTCCAGTAGGTATCTTCATTCCAGGTATAAACCAAATCCATCACAGGCGGTCACACAGCTTACTGAAATACCTGAACACTACCAAAATACCAGAATACCCATGAAATATACAGGAATGGCCTTGATTTCATTACTATTGATATACATGTATTATATAGTCAAAAAAAAAAAAAAAAGATAAAACGAAAAGACCCAAAATATATTTTCTTTAAAATAAACTATGCTGAAATTACTTTGTAGGTAATTAAATATGTGTTCCGGTTCAAGTGTATCAGCACAAACGGACGAGACTGTCCTTCACGAAATTATGGGAAAATGACGCTAACTGGAGTATCAGCAAACAAATTAAAGGCAGATCTTGTTGAAGTATGGACAGCAATATGTTTATTCACGTGGAAAAATATGCAAAACCATCGCAAATTGCCTAAATCTCGACTTTCTTTGCATCTTTTCCACATTGTTAAACAGTGCAGCTGGAATTTTAATGAGGCTACTTATTTAGAAATGGGTTTCTGAAAATTGATGAAAAAAATAAACTTTTTTCTGTGTTCTTTTCATTTAAAATTGCTTTTGTTGTCATAGCATCGTAGGAAAGATAACCAAAGTTTATAAGACCAAGTATATTTAAATTTGCATTCAGTGAACATTATTTCTAGAATTTCTCTCATCAACTTTTCCGGGAGTGCCGAGGCTTTTTGCAGACGACACATACACAAGTATTTTAGTATTTTTTGGTTTGAAGTGATGGATATTCCTGTTTTTCACAGGTATTCTAGTGGTTACTTCTGGCTCTGAATTAGCAGAATATCCTATTTTCGGAGAAAAACACTTCAAGGACAACTTGCAGATTAATTCAAATTGCAGTTACAAAACTTTCCCTCTTCCTATACTTTAATTGACATAGTATTTCGAAATTAATCTGAAAACAAGGGTGTTCTGGTATTTCAGTAGTGTTTCGGTATTTCAGTAAGTCGTGTGACCCCCATTACAGGTTTTGTAAATACTGAGGACCTAAAAATTTTAAAGTAAAACTTAAACATGAAAATTCTACTGTAAGTCCATGACCTAGAACCTGAGATCATATAGGGAGTAGGGATGGTACTGTGTAAAATGTTCGGCCAGTCTTTATCATTATACTTATACCATACATAAACCAAATTCATCAAAGGGCTCTAAAGACTTTAATGTAAAACTTTAACATAAACAAATCTAAGTACATGATTTTGACCTTGAGGTCGAGTAGGTGTGGGGTAGGGATGGCATTGCCTAAAACTTTGGACCAATATCTGTCATACTATACATGAAAAAAATCCATTGGACATTTTGGAAATAATGAGGTTCTAAAAACTTTAACACAAAACATTAACAAAAATTCTAAGTCTGTGACCTTGACCTTGAGATTGTATACGGTGGGGTAGGGATGGTACTGTGTAAAATTTTGGACCAATATCTATCATCATACTATATATGAACAAAATCCATCCAATGGTTTGGAAACAATGTGGTCCTTAATACTTAATGCAAAATTTATCAAAAAATCTAAGTCTGTGACCTTGACCTTGAGGTCCTGTTGGAGGGCTGGGATAGTACTACATAAAAGTTTGGACCAATATCTGTCATCATATTATATATGAACAAAATCCATCCAACGGTTTGGAAATAATGTGGTCCTAAAACTTTAAGGCATAACTTAAACACAAAAATTCTGTGACCTTGACCTTGAGGTCATACAGTGGGGTGGGGATGGTACCATGTAAAAGTTTGGACCAATATCTAACATCATACGGTATATGAATATGGTTTGGAAATAATGTGGTCCTAAAAGCTTTAACGCAAATTTAAACATAAAAATTCTAAGGTCTTGATCTTGAGGTCCTGTTGCGGGGTGTGGATGGTACCTCACAAAAGAGAATGCTGCATCGTAATATTTTTTCCCTCATTGGCACAGCATGGTTGATGTCGTACTTCACAGTACTGGCTGGAACATATTCCAATATTTAAAGCAAGGAAATTTTTATTTTTTCTCAGCTCAGTATTACCCATATGGGCCAGTGTAAGTTTATGTTGAGTAATTTGAATTACAGGATGAAGTCTCTCCGTATTTCCTGTGATTTGTCAATAGAATTAAAGATGCAGTGTTTGTCAATAAAAAAATACTCCCCATTATTTAAAATTGGTATATTAAAACATCTAAAGCAGACTGCTCCAGCTAGCCCAAAGGGTACAATTCTTTTCCTTACAGAGCACACTCCTTGTAGAAATAAGGCAAAAACAATTATCAGAGTTGTCTCCCTTGAAAGTGTATCCATTCCAGGAGTAGATAAATGAGCAGCCCAGGACAAAACCTACAGTAAGATCTGTGTGACCAGCAAAGTCTCAGATCAGCCTGTAGATACACCCAGTATGAAAAGGGTTCTCATTCATTCCTCTTTAGATAGCCCGGAGGCTGTAGAAGGCACATGCGATCAGAGAAGATTCTGATCAGATTGTGTGGATGTGAAGGCTGAGTCTTTGCTTGTTGCACAAGTCTTATTGTAGATTTGGTCGTGCACTGGCTCTAGTGTTTATTTCAATATTTATTATAGCCTGTGATGTAATAATGGCCTTGGCTGACCAGCTTTCTGTTATCCACAACGAGACTATCACCCATGCTTTAGAAAGAATTTGTGGCTTTCTACCAGATTCTTTTCGACAGGCGTGTGATGATTTTGCAGAGTTTATTGGACCGATCCTTACAGACTTGTAAGTTCATGTTTTTATGCTTTCTAATCCCATATTACTGGGCTCTATGTAAGCCATATGTCTAGATATAGTGCATTTTTTTACCCAAACACAACTGTGTTTGTGGAGGAAGGGGTATACTATTTTCACGCTGTCTGTCAGAATGTCCGTTCTGTTTTGGTTTCTGAGCTGGGGGTATTGAATGAGCACTGCTTATTCAAATTTCTTGTTTTAACCAAAAAACATGGCTCCAAGTAAGATAGGGTATCCAGATAATAATTTTCCTATTTTTCCATGAGTGAGGCACTTCTCTAATGAGTACCTGTGCAACATTACTCTTCATGGAGAAATAAGAAAAGTACATGTATCAGCACTTTTCAGTGGAAAAAAGTGCTTAAGCTGGAGTTATTTCTCACAAACAAAACCTAATCAGAAACACCTCACCAAGGTTCTTATATTTTCTACCAACAACATATGTTTTCATGGAAAAACAAAATATAATCTGTATTATTTCCCTCCTGCCTGACGCTGTTAGTTTATGTTTTTTATACTTTAACCCATTGTAACCCACTAAAAGGGTAATTGTCAAATAGTGCAGACCCAGATCAGATGTTGCAGAATGTGGCATCAGATCAGGGTTTCCACTGTTTGCAAATAGTTCAACCATTTTTCTCTAGGAATATCTAAATCTAATAGCCTGACATACCTAAAATCAAAATTAGACTCTTCCAATATATAATGTGGGAGAGTTCATTCAGTCTACAATGGGTTAAATATTACAGGGATCTGTGCAGATCAGGTGCATTTTTTCTACCACAAAATGTTTGATATTTTGCTTATTTCTCCATACAAACAGATGTTGTGAGTACTAAGCAGCAGCATCTTGCCAAGGTGTTTCTAATGAGTATTCACAGAATATGTTTTTGCAAAGAAACAAGAAACATATTTATCTTGCTACCCCTTATCTGGAGATATTTTTTCTTACTTCTCCCTGAAAATATAATTTATGGAAAATAACCAGACCCATGGCATACAGTCATGTATCACTGTTGCAACCAATTTTGTATACTTCATGTAAATATTCAATGAATACTTATGGTAAATGTCCTAAAATTTCGAACACTTTTTTTCACACTTTTTGGCCTAAATTTTCCTTTTTTTTTTGCAGTTGTTTCTTAAAATGCCTAGTGGAGTTGCAAACAGTGTAGACCCTAATCAGACTGCTCCAGCAGTCTGATTTGGGTCTGCACTGTTTGCATATGCAATTTTGTCAGACACTTTGGTGTACAGAATTTTAGGACATTTACTGTAATAGTTGCAGGCAATGTTTGTTCATAAAAAGCTAATACTGGCTGAGCACATGACCAATGAAAATCATATCTTACAGTCTCAACAAGGCCATTTTTACTGCCTGTTGTTGTGTCTAAAAACTATGGGATAAGTTGCAAACTGTGTAAACCCTGTGTAGATGCCACATTCTGTCGAATCTGATCTGGGTCCACACTATTTGCCTGTCCATGGAGCCTGTCTGTTTGAGTACTTAGGGTATTTTTGTAACTTTATTTTGCTGTTGTTTTAATACCTTAGGTGAAGATATCAGAAGTCTGAGTACATGCTTTGCTGTTATTTTTCTGACAACTTTGTCTGACATTGTCTTGCAGGATTGAGGAAGGAGACACTCCGGATGTGTTATGTCACAAACTTGGTCTATGTTACACTGAGCCTGGGCAACCAGAATGCAATTTATTCCCAAGAAAAAACAAGGTTATTATAATGATAGGTCCAGTAATCAGTTAGCTATAATCAGTGTACATAGGGTTGGGTAAGGGTGGGTATCAGGTAAATATTTTTCTTATTTCTCCATGAAAGCACGTTGTGGGTACTCATTAGAAGTGCCTCACTGAGGCACTTCTGATGAGTACCCACAACATATGTTTTCGTGGAGAAAAAAAGAAAAATATCAATACTTTTGGATTGCAAAAAGCATCTTATCAAGAGCTATGACTATAGCTTTTTTAGCCAAAAAGTATTGATATTTTTCTCATTTCTACATATTTTTCATATTTCTCAATGAAAGCATTATGTTGAGGTATTCAGTAGAAGCATCTTGGGGAGGTGCTTCTAATGATTACTACAAAATGTTTTCATTGAGAACTCTGAAAATTATTTATCTGGATGACCCTTTTATCTGGAGCTGTTTTTAGAGGAAGGCTTATAGTATCACATGTGGCAAGTCTGTCAGCATCTGTATGGAAGAATGTACTTGCCTTGAAACAGTGATAAATCTTATAAAACGGTTAAATCCTTTGATTCAACTTTCAGTGTATGCATTTTCTAAAACATCTTTACAATGTAATCTTTGAGTTCCTGCCAAAATCAAGTTTTTTAAATCAATAAAAACCTTCATTATTTAGAATAACTATTTGATAGAATTAATGATGTACATTGCACAAAGGGGCTTTCATAAGAAAAGATAAACAAGATACATGTAGCTTTTTAAAAAGTTTAAAAATTCATCTTTTGGCATAATTAAAGAATGCAGTGGCATGTAATGGGGTTTCAAAGAGCTATTTAAACCAAAGTACACTTCTTGCCATTTATCTCTGTTTATCAGGAATATTTGGAATGAATTGGATGGCTTTGTATGTTGTCATGGGTATGTTTGTGTGCATTCAGGGTGTTTAGATTCTATTAGATGCACCCTTATTTGGGTAGTTTGTGTTACCTCATGTAAGTCATCCACAAGTTCTTATCCCATATGCCAAATTGCAAAAATTATCTGCCCTTCTTCATCCCTTATCTTCTTTTTTGAAGATGCTTCTTGTTTCTTACTGATTCCAATTTTAAATAAGAAAATTCGCATTTACATGTATAACTGATTATGTGGTATTTGACCTAATTACTGCACAGTGTCATAGTACAAGAGATACACACTGGACAATGTTTTTATATGAATTTGATGAGAATTAAGTCAGAATGTAGGTCGAATTTATCCAAATTTAGTATACAATGTTTTTAACATGTTGCATAGCTTCAGATAAGAGGAGGTATCCACATAATATTTTCTTATTTCCCAACAAATACATATGTTCATTTATGTGGTACTCATTAGTAGTGAGGTGCTTCTAATGAGTACCTACAACATATGTTTTCATGGAGAAATAAGAAAAACACAAGGGCCCAGTTGTTCAAAGCATCGTTAGCTTAACGAGCTCGTTAAGGGTCATTTCGTTAACTGTTTTAGCGGGTTCAATATACAATATTCTGATATTTTTTGCTGAAAAAATGTGAGTAGCTTTTGCACTGCAAAAGCTACTCACATTTTTTCAGCAAAAAATTTCAGCATATTTGCGTATCACTCGATGTAAATTTTAACGAATCGTTAACTAACGACATCGTTAGCTTTGAACAACTGGGCCAAGTATTTTTGGATATCTGAAGCTATGATGTTTGTACCCATACAAATGAGTTGATATGCCTAAGCCATACAATACAAATGTACACACCCCAAATGTTTTGTTTTTTTTTTGTATAAGGTAGGTCAGAGGTCAAAATAAGGTAAATATAGGTCAAAATGATCTCGTGTATGTTTGCAACACAGCTGGGCTCCATATCACAGTGGGTAGAAAAAAAGCAAACTTAAGATAAAAAACATATAGAATAAAGCATTCCAAATTTTAGGACATTTACCATACATGTAATTCTGTATAAAGTTTTGTAAATTTGTGATTTTGTATGGCACTTTTTAGCTCACCTGAGCAAAAGCTCAGGATGAGCTATTGTCATCACCCTATGTCCGTCGTCCGTCGTCGTCCGCCGTCCGTCGTTCGTCGTCAACAATTAGTTTGTTAACACTCTAGAGGTCACAGTTTTGACCCAATCTTGATGAAACTTGCTCAGAATGTTTGCCTCTATGAAATCTAGGTCAAGTTCGATACTGGGTTACTTGGGGTCAAAAACTAGGTCACCAGGTCAAATCAAAGGAAAAACTTGTTAACACTCTACAGGTCATACTTTTGAACCAATCTTGATGAAACTTGCTCAAAATGTTTGCCTCTATTAAATCTAGGTCAAGTTCGAAACTGGGTCACCTGGGGTCAAAAACTAGGTCACCGGGCCAGATCAGCAGAAAACCTTGTTAACACTCTAGCAGTCACATTTTTGAAGCAATCATCATGAATCTTGCTCAATATATTTGTCTTGATGATTTCTAGGTCAAGTTTGAAACTGGGTCACCTGGGGTCAAAAACTAGGTCACCTGGCCAGATCAGCAGAAAACCTTGTTAACACTCTAGCAGTCACATTTTTGAAGCAATCACCATGAATCTTGCTCAATATGTTTGTCTTGATGATTTCTAGGTCAAGTTCGAAACTGGGTCACTTGGGGTCAAAAACTAGGTCACCTGGCCAGATCAGCAGAAAACCTTGTTAACACTCTAGCGGTCACATTTTTGAAGCAATCATCATGAATCTTGCTCATTATGTTTGTCTTGATGATTTCAAGGTGAAGTTCGAAACTGGGTCAGCTGGGGTCAAAAACTAGGTCTCCTGGCCAGATCAGCAGAAAACCTTGTTAACACTCTAGCGGTCACATTTTTGAAGCAATCATCATGAATCTTGCTCAATATGTTTGTCTTGATGATTTCTAGGTCAAGTTCGAAACTGGGTCACTTGGGGTCAAAAACTAGGTCACCTGGCCAGATCAGCAGAAAACCTTGTTAACACTCTAGTGGTCACATTTTTGAAGCAATCATCATGAATCTTGCTCAAAATGTTTGTCTTTATGATTTATAGGTCGAGTTCGAAACTGGGTCACTTGGTATCAAAAACTAGGTCACCGGGCCAAATCAGCAGAAAACCTCGTTAACACTCTAGCGGTCACATTTTTGAAGCAATAATCATGAATCTTGCTCAAAATGTTTGTCTTGATGATTTCTAGGTCAGGTTCGAAACTGGGTCACGTGGTGTCAAAAACTAGGTCACCAGGCCAAACCAGCAGAAAACCTTGTTAACACTCTAGCAGTCACAATTTTGAAGCAATTATCATGAATCTTGCTCAAAATGTTTGTCTTGATGAGTTCTAGGATATGTTTGAAACTGGGTCACTTGGGGTCAAAAACTAGGTCACCGGGCCAAATCAGCAGAAAACCTTGTTAACACTCAAGCGGTCACATTTTTTAAACAATCATCATGAATCTTGCTCAAAATGTTTGTCTTGATGATTTCTAGGTCAAGTTCGAAACTGGAACACCTGGGGTCAAAAACTAGGTCACCTGGTCAAATCAGCGTAAAATCTTGTTATCACTCTAGCGGTCACATTTTTCAAGCAATCATCATGAATCTTGCACAAAATGTTTGTCTTGATGAGTTCTAGGTCAAGTTCGAAACTGGGTCACTTGGTATCAAAAACTAGGTCACCGGGCCAAATCAGCAGAAAACTTTGTTATAATCATTTTGAACTTTGATCAGAATGTTTGCCTTGATCAGTTCTAGATCAGGCTCTCAAAGTGCTATGTTGCTCAGGTGAGCGTTACAGGGCCATCATGGCCCTCTTGTTTAACACAATTCATGCTGGGTATATAAGAATTTCAGCAGACGGCAATTGACAATATCTTTGTTAGATTTCCTGGAAAATAGGCCTTGACATTACATGCAAATTGTCTCCTCTAGAGTTAGTTTGCATGAAATGTTAAAGCCAATTTTCTGCAATAAAAAAATCTCATTTTGTCATCTGCTGTATTTGCCCAGAGAGGTCAAGGTTAAACAAGCAATTATGGAGACTTGTTTCATTATTACAGAGGTTCTATCATTACTTAGAAGATCCAGTACTTGCCAAGAAAATGAAAAAGCACAATATGGTAAGATTTATTTTTAACCCTATATCTTTACCACTCTCATAGCTAATTCGGCAGACAACACATTGATGATATATTTTCTTATTTTTCCCAGAAAACAGGTTTTGACATTTCATGCAAATTGTCTCCACAATTTTCATGAAATATCAAAACCGGTTTTTGGAAAAAAATATGAAAAATATTTAAGTATGTCGCCTGCTGAAATTTTACCCAGAGTGCTGAACATTTGAACACTATTCACAACTGCAGCAGACAATAGTTTGATTTTTTTTTTATGCCCCCCACCATTCAAAGAATGATGGAAAGGGAATATAGTGTTACCCTTGCCCGTGCATCCGTCTCCGTCCATGTCCAGCTTTAGCAATTTGGGTTTAAGTTTTTCAGGCGGGGGTTTCTAGGTTTCTTCAAATATTTGCCTTTTTTGGAGCTATGTTTCTAATGAGTACACACAACATGTTTTCATGGAGAAAAAAAGGGAAAAAAACAATATCTGGAAAATCCTTTTACCTGGAGCTATGTTAGATGTGATGCTTATTTTAACCAAAACATTGATGTTTTTCTTATTTCCCCACCATAACATACATGTATAGTGTTGTGGGTTAATTTTCCTGAGAAAATAAGGATTGTCATTTCATGTAAATCAGCTTGCAGACAATTCACATGAAATGCCAAGTTTTTTTCTCTGAATAATAATGAAAAAAAAATAAGAATTTCAAATGCACTGGTTTTGCTTAGCACTTTAGGTGTTAATAGTATACATGTTTTTTGTTGTTGTTTTGTTTTAAAGAAATATAAAAAAAAATAATGTTCAAATACTAATTATCTTAGTTTTCATGTAACCATTTTTTTTTTCTCTTTTCTAGCCCCTTCTCGGTCAAGGAATATGTGATCTACCAGGAATAAAAGAAATATGTAAATGGATTAATGAGTAAGTTTATTTGTACTGGTGCATTGTGACATAGCTACAGATAATGGGGATTGTCCTGAAAATATTTTTCTTATTTCTCCAAGAAAACATGAGATGTGGGCACTTTTTAGTAGCACCTCAGTCAGGCACTTCTGATGAGTATCCACAATGTATGTTTCCATGGAGAAATAAGAAAAACATTACGAAAACACTCCTATACAAATCATAGGACGGTTGATTTTATGTATAGTAGTTTTGCAGGTGGATTCAACTGTTGTCTCCATACATTACGAAAACACGCCTATTCAAATATATAGAAAATTTCACCTCCAAAAACTGAAAATTTTCAGATACAAAAAACTCTGATATTTTTCATATTTCTGCTTAAAACATAAGATTGTGAGTACTCGTTAGAACCGCCTCAGTGAGGGGGTTCTAACGAATACCCACAATCTATGTTTTGAGCAGAAATATGAAAAATAATGTATACCCCTGTAAACCCCAGTTTTACTATATAAAAGTGGGGTTTAAGGGGGTCAAATTTATATAGGCATGTTTTCGTGATGATCAATACTTTTTGGTTGATAAAGGTGCCTTATCTGGTGCTATATATGAAAAAAAACAAAAAAACAGCAAAATTGTTTGAGAATAAGAACAGAAAACAGCCAGCCTAGCCAGCACATCTATATATACACTCTGGTCAGGGTCTTTTTTCTTTTCTACTGCCTGCATGCTGGAGGTGAGTTAACTGGATGGCAGTTGAGTGATAATTTTCTTATTATAGCCCGGATTTGAAATAAGTGGGGCTGTTCTGGATTTGCCATGTCCTTCCGTCATTCTGTGATTCCGTGACTGTAAAATTAAAATACATTTTGCTTAATAACTTTTATGTTTGTGGCCCTACGTCAATGAAACTAATACTACACTTGGTCTCTAAGGTAAGTAAGGTGTAGTTGCAGAATAGTGGCCAAGGTCCCATAACTCTTGGTGTTATGTCCCTTGGTAGATTTTCAAAATTAAAGTGCATTTTGCTTAATAACTTTTATGTTTGTGGTCCTGCTTCAGTGAACCTTAAACCACACTTGGTCTCTAAGATAAGGAAGGTGAAGTGGTAGAATGGTGGCCCATGACATGTTTTCAAATTTTGCTATTCTTGAAAATTTTTGTAACAGATTTCTCATGAACTATGAAAGCTAGAAAGCTGAAAATTTCTATAAACATGGACAATGACTGGTTGTTTCAAGTATGCCTGAATAGGGACCAAGGTCCATAACTCTTGGAGTTTTATCCCTTGGTAGATTTTCAAAAAACTAAAATGTATTTTGCTCAATAACTTTTATGTTTGTGGTCCTACTTCGATGAATTTATACCACACTTGGTCTCTAAGATAAGGAAGGTGTAATGGCAGAATGGTGGCCTAGGGACCATAACTTTTAGAGTTATGTCCCATTATAGGTTTTCAAATTTTGCCATTCTTGAAAATTTTTGTAACAGATTTTGCAGGAACTATGAAAGCTAGAAAGCTGAAAGTTCGTATAAACATGGACAATGACTGGATGTGTCGTGTATATCCAAATAGGGGCCAAGGGTCCATTACTCTTTGAGTTATGTCCCTTGGTAGGTTTTCAAAAAAAATAAAATGCATTTTGCTCAATAACTTTTATGTTTGTAGTCCTACTTAGATGAAACTTATATCACACTTGGGGGCTTTGAAAAACTGGTACACACATGGACAGTGCATTGATGTATTGTGTTCAGGGATTAGGACCAAGGGCCCATAACTAATGGATTAAAATCCTTTGATAGGTTTTATGATACCATGTTACCATGTCCTACATTGGTATTATCTGGTAAGGATAAATTCAAAATATTTCAACATTATTATGTATTTCTCCTCGGATAGAGCTGCAGGGGGCTATAGTCAGATCCTCTGACAGCTCTAGTTTTTCCCAGAAAATAGTCTTGATGTTTTAAGCCAGTTCTGTTTGCATAAAATGTCATACCCTATTCTCTGAGAAAACTAAGAACAATAGTTCAAAATGTCATTTGTTGATATTTTTACTTAGGATCATTCCGTCATTCCATGACTGCAAAATTAAAATGCATTTTGCTTAATAACTTTTATGTTTGTGGTCCTACTTCAATGAAACTAATACTACACTTGGTCTCTAAGGTAAGTAAGGTGTATTCTCAGAATAATGGCTAAGGGCCCATAACTCTGAGTTATATCCCATGGTAAGTTTCAAAGTGAAAATGCATTTTGTTTAATAACTTTTATATTTGTGGTCCTACTTCAGTGAACCTTAAACCACACTTGGTCTCTAAGATAAGGAAGGTGAAGTGGTAGAATGGTGGCCAAGGGCCCATAACTCTTGGAGTTATCTCCCATGATAGGTTTTCAAATTTTGCCATTCTTGAAAATTTTTGTAAGTTTTCTCAATAACTATGAAAGCTAGAAAGCTGAAAATTCCTATAAACATGGACAGTGACTGGCTGTATCAAGTATGCCCAAATAGGGACCAATACCACACTTAGTCTCTCAGGTACTGGATGTGTCGTGTATATCCGAATAGGGGCCAAGGGTCCATAACTCTTGGAGTTATGTCCCTTAGTAGGTTTTCAAACAAATAAAATGCATTTTGCTCAATAACTTTTATGTTTGTAGTCCTACTTAGATAAAATATGAGCTTAACTGTACTTAATTTAGTGCCACAGAGGCCTTTCTGCTATTTAAACTTCATCAGTGTGGCAAAACCCCAAAAGTGTCCTACTTTGGTGTTATCTGGTAAGGATGAATACAAAATATTTCAACACTATATGTATTTCTCCTCTGATAGAGCTGCAGCGGGGCTATAGTTAGAGCCTCTGACAGCTCTAGTTTTTCACAGAAAATAGGCTTGGGAAAATGTCATACCCTATTCTCTGAGAAAACTAAGAACACTAATATCATTCATTGATATTTTTATTTAGAATGCAAAGCATTAATTAAATTCTAAAGTTTTGTGCCAGCAAAAAGGAAAGATGCAGACCAGAATTCTGTTGTCAGTTAATGTTCTGAATTATTCAGATAAGAACATAGCTCCAGATACAGTGCTTCTTTCAACTAAAAAATATTGGTATTTTTCTTATTTCTCCACAAAAACATATGTTGTGGATACTCATTAGAAGCACCTCACTGTAGTAGAAATAATGGGGTATGGATACCCCTTCTTTTAAGACCTAGTTCAGAAAAAAAATTCAGCAGGTTATGGGTTATCCCTCCCTAGTTATGCTGGTCCTGGATATGCACTGCCTTTACAAACAGTGTAGATCTAGATCAGTTGCTTCTGAAGAAGCCAACTGATCTGGATATGCACTGTTTGTCATTCAGTATGTGAATTAGTATCAGTATACACCTGGATCAAGTAATCTAATTGGCTGACAATTAAAAGTGTGCGTGGCATCTTAATCTATTCAGAATAGCAAGGATTTAATGAAATTTATGAAACTCACCAAAGGTTTGTTTCATAGATTTCATATGAAATGACCACTCATGTAAAGTCCTCTATGTATGACAATTTGAGTAAACTACAAAGCCAATCAAGAGATAAATAAAGCTGATATAGTGATTATTAATATTGTTGCCATCAAATAATATAGGCCAAGGTGGTAAGAGTTTATAGTACATATATTTGCTCTTAACCCTAGTCCGAATGAACCAGCATATGCCCTGTCTTTACAAACAGTGTAGAGTCAGATCAGTTGGCTACTAAAAAGCGAACTGATCTGGATCTGCTCTGTTTCTCATTCAGTATGTAAATTTATATAAACAACATGGATTAGGTAATCTGACTGGCTGAAAATTAGAAGTGGGTGTGGCATCTTAATTTATTCAGCATGGCAAGGGTTAAGGGGACTTGATACTCTGGGTAGATTTTCTGCCAGTTTGTAAATTTCTCCATGAAAAGTATATGATGTGGGTACTCATTACAAGCACCTTGGCGAGGCACTTCTAATTAATACCCACAACATATGTTTTTATAGAGATAACATCAATTTTGTATCTAAATATGCCATTTTGTTACATTTAGACATTAACCTATTAAGAATAAACTCCCCACACTATATATTGGAAGAGTCCATTTTCAATTTTAGGTATGTCAGGCTATATGATGTATAGAATCTACAGAAAAACGGTTTAACAATTTGCGGTGTCTGATCTGGGTCTGCACTGTTTGCCAGATACCTATTTAGGGTTAATGGGGTAAAATGTTGCCTGCTTATTTAAACAAAGCAAGTTGAAGATTAAAGCATGTCCGTGGCATGCTTACTATGCTGCGGGTTGAAATTATTCTGACAGACATGTCTTAGCAAACAGTGTAGAAATGGATCAAACTTCTCAAAGGAGCAGATTGATCATTGTCTGCACTGTTTGCCAGTACTCTGTAGACACATTACCAAGAATTTCAAGAAATCAAACGACCCAGCTAGCATTCTACATAAATCTATAGCGGGCCGTTATCGGCCCGTCAGGTACCCTGACGGGCCGATAACTGCCCGCTATAGATTTATGTAGAATGCTTACTCGGGAACTAGTTCAGATTTTAGGGCAAGTATGGTAAGGTGGTGCTTTGTCTCCACATATTTAGCAAATTTCAGTACTGGGAATATGGTAATAATTGTATCATTTGTCTGTCCATCTGTCCATCTCATCAGTATTTACATTTTTCTATCCATCAACATGTTGGTTAAAGTTTTGCATCTTTGTTTCCATGCCTGCTTTTATCTGTTAACACTTTGATTAAAGTTTTGCACCAAAGTTTCTTAGCTTCTTAAACATTAAATATATTCAGTTCATACTCCCCCACCTTTTCAATCAGTTTGAAAGTAGGAGACTTAAATCCTTAAGTAGAGGGCAGGCAGTAAAGAGACTTACTAAGGCTCCATTTGAAAAAAGGCTTAACCTATAAAGTGCCAGTTAAAATTTGTAGCAGACATTTTATTTCATTTTCTATTTTTCAAAGAAAATAAATCTTGACATTTCATGAGGATGGTCTGCTTGGCTGACAATTCTCATGAAATGTCAAAACTTATTTTCTTTGAAAAATAATTAAAAAATTGAAAATGTTGTCTGCTGCAATTGTGATTAACACTTTTAACCCTTGTCCTGCTGAATAAATTAAGATGCCATGCCCACTTCTAATTTTCAGCCAATCAGATTACTTGATCTGGATTGTTACTATAAATTTGCATACTTAATGGCAAACAGTGCAGATCCAGATCAGTTGGCTTCATCAGAAGCCAACTGATCTGGACCTACACTGTTTGCAAAGGCAGGATATATCCGGGGTCAGAAGGACAAGGGTTAATGTTAAAAGTAGAAGACCATGCTAGAAGAGTAGGAGGCAACTTAGCCTATGAAAAGGCTGCTTGCATTGATGTTCATACTTGCACTGACGTTAGAACCTGACCAAAGATTTCATTGTTGCTGCTTCTATTGAAATATCAAGGTCTTAGATTTAGAAATTTTGCATTACCTTTGGCAGTCTGATCAGGGTCAGTGCTGCATATGTTGTGAGGTCATTTTATCTTGTGTGGCACCAGTCATAGGTATATGTGACCCATTGGCCACTTGCTCTAGTTAGAATGAATACTGTGTTTTGTGAGGAAAATAACCTACTGATAAAAAGATATATGCACTAAGCTGGTGTATGTGTTAAGTAAGGTACCTTTTTGTTTGATGGTGTTCTGTTGAAATAAAGTTATCAGTATGAGATACAAAATTGCTCTAGATAAAAGGGATGTCCAGAGAAATATTTTTCCTATTTCTACTCCAAAATGTATGTTGTGGGTACTCATTAGAAGCGCTCAATGAGGTAGTTCAAATATGTACTAGCAGCACCTTGCAGATACACTTCTTATGGTAGACTGGCTGCAGTCTCAAGTGACAAAATAATTTTTCTTATAATCTGTTAAATAATCCACTAAAATAAAACCAAAGTAATATCATGACTATAAAGGCTGGTCACTCTAGTAACCAGCCTTATAGTCATGATATTTTTTGGGTTTTATCTTAGTGGATTATCAAACAGGATTATGAGAAAAATATTTAGTCACTAGAGACTGGAGCCAGTCTATTATGGGCATGTGCAACATATGTTTTCATGGACAAATAAGAAAAATATATACTCTTTTAGACAAAAAGAGCCTTGCCTAGAGCTTTGATAACAGTTAAATTGCTCCGCAAATTTGTAGCGGATGGAATTCTAAAATGTATTAGTTTTTAAAGAAAATAAGATCTTGACAGTCTTGTGAATCTTCTGTCACATGCCTTATTTTCTCTGGAAAAAAAAATTTGAAGTGTCATCTTTGTAGTAGTTGCAGTAAGTGTTTATGGGTTAACTGATGTTAATGTTGACAAGAAATTTGCAAGCAAAAATGTATCATTTCACATCATATATACAAACACCCCAGCTAGCATTCATAAATCTACAGCAGGCCATTATTAGCCCGTCAGCTACCCTGACGGGCTGATAACGCTGTAGATTTATGTAGGATGCTTACTGGGACAGAGCTGTAGTTATATGAGTAGTCTGGGTATATATTGATGGTCTGTGATTGTGGCATTTTCTTGGTTTCATTATTAGGTTTTCCTTATTTCTCCACTGAAATATTTTTATGGGAACTCATAGGAATTGTGTGATTGAAACATATAGGGGATCTTACGTGAGTTTTCGTTTCATCTGGTATTTAATAAACGAGTTCAATATTTTTTTTATTTTATCAAGCCATGGCAAGGAAATTGTAATGGTGAACATGCTTGGAAAAATATATTTTAGCTGACAAGAGTTTCAAAACTTTTGTCTTATTCTCCCAGAAAAAGAGCTTTGACATTTTATGCATATTTCCTGCATAGGAAGCAATTTGCTTGAAATTTCAAGGCCTATTTTCTGGGAAAAATAAGAAAAAAGCATCAGTTGTTCATCTGCTGAAATTGCCCAGAGAGTGGTAAAGGTCAATAAATATCATATAATAACAACATGAACAAGAGATTCTGGTCATCGAATGACCCAAAAAATAATTTTAAAAAATTTTAAATAACAGTCAAACCAGTCTTAGAAGATCCCTTCTGTTAAGGAAAATCTTGTCTTGAAAGGCCAAAAATTCCAGAGTAGCTGTTAGCATGTTGTTAGCTGTTATGTTAAGCATGCACCTGACTTAAGCAAGGAATTTTAGCCCTTTCCTTAGGTTTTGGTGATATATACGTGTACAGGTTTGACTGCTTTTGCATTGTCCATTTGTCCATCTGTCTATCTTTCCATTTGTCCCTCCATCTGTTAACACTTCGGTAAAGGTCTGTGTTGCTTTGTTTTTCTCTTTGTCTTTTTCTTATGTCAGCCGTTGACTTGGGAAGGCACTGCTTTGTGATTGTGGCCTTTCTTAAGTAACTTATTTCTGGACCAAAATATTTTTAGTGAGTGGTTACTTTTCTTAACTCTTTACCCGCTAGTGGCAACTTTTGTCATCTGCTGATTACCTTGCAAACAGTCTGGATCCAGGTCAGACCTGACAAAACGTCGGGCCGGATCTGGATCCAGACTGTTTGACACTCTGATGGTATTCTTAAAAGATTTTTTTTTGAAAAAGTTAACTTAAAAAAAAAAATCAACAGAGGACAAAAAAGCATGCAAAATTACCCAGCATGCAAAGAGTTAACAAAATAAATGAATAATATATTATTATACTATAGCTACAGATAAGAGGGAGTATCATGATAATATTTTCCTTATTTCTTCATGAAAACATAATGTTGTGGATACTCATTAGAAGCACCTCTGTGAGGCATTTCTAATGGGTACCACAACATATGTCTTTGTGGAGAAACAAGAAACATACCATCATTTTCTGTTTGAAAAATTTACCTTAACTAGAGTTATGATGGTAGAAAAATAAATTAACTTCTTATCTAGAGCCCTCCAGTTTAATCCTTAACACGCCAATCACAACTGCAGCAGACAACAAATTTTTTTTTTTTTTTTTTCAGAGAAAAGAAGTCTTGACATTTCATGTGAATCATCTGCTTGGCAGATGATTCACACAAAATGTCAAGACTTCTTTTCTCTGAAAAATAAAAAAAATTTTTTTTTGAATGTCGTCTGCTACAAACTTTGCTTGGCATTTTAAGGGTTTATCTGTGCATCCAGATAGATCGGGTCACAGCTGAGGCCTTGATCTGTCTGGATAGGCCAACCAAACTAGGCTATTACTGTTTACATTTGCAAAAAGTACCTTTTTACTGACATGAATGACATAGTATTTTAACGAACAGTGTCATGAAAAAGTGTGTCTAAATTTTAAGTGGACAATAAAGACCCACAGCAGCCTGTGCATCGCAGGGGTGGATCCAAATGGGGCTCAAAAGGGACAGTCAGACCATCTGCCAGGCCAGAATGTTTTTTTTTCATGGAGAAATTTGTAAATATTCAAGACAATGTATTGTTTTGCTAAAACTGTCAAAATTGACCACCCTCTTTAAGAAATTCTGTATCTAGATCTGCCTTCACACAGTCTGATCAGGGTCTTTGCTGCTATCTTAGAGAACCAGTATATACAATTCCTTCTCTTGTCCAAGGGTAATATTATGGTTTGTTCACCGGAGAATAACATTAAATGTTGAGGGTGAACAAATTGTCATATTACCCTTGTACAAGGGCAACAATTGTTTTATTGTACAGATCATTCAGTATAACTCAGCCGTACACAGAAACATGAGGACTGACATTGCATCAAGTTAACGTTACTTACCATGACATCTGGCGAGGGTAACATTTCAGAGTATTACCCTGCATCTGATATGCTGTCGACTAATGAGAATTCTTCCACAGCTAATGAATATTAATGAGGTATAATAATACACTGTAGTGTATCTTGGAGAAAAGGCAGGATTTTGATGTGGGTCTTTGCTGGTATATGAGCCTCACCAAAAATAAATAAACTCTGGAAAAAACCTGGGCCCAGTTGTTCAAAGCTAACGACGTCGTTAGTTAACGATTCGTTAAAATTTACATCGAATGATACGCAAATATGCTAAAATTATTTGCTGAAAAAATGTGAGTAGCTTTTGCAGTGCAAAAGCTACTCACATTTTTTCAGCAAAAAATATCAGAATATTGTGTATTGAATCTGCTAAAACAGTTAACGAAATGACCCTTAACGAGCTTGTTAAGCTAACAATGCTTTGAACAACTGGGCCCTGGATCTTTTGAAAGCATTATTATCGAGTTTACCCTTACCACACTCTGGGCTTATGCAGCAGACAATAAACTGATGATAGTTTTCTGTCCCCCAATGTAAGTTGAGGGGGACATATTGATTTTGTTGTGGATCCTGTTGGCATTGGCATTGGTGTGTCACTTTCTTGTCTGAACACTATCTTGTGACCAGTGGTTGGATTCTTACCAAATTTTCGTAGATATATAATTGGGACATAACAAAGAACTAAATAGATTTTGATGACCTTAACCTGATTTTCAAGGTCACAGTGGTAGAAAAGCTGAAAATTCACAGTTGCGGGACATCTGTTTCTCTGAAAACACCATTACTATGTTGCTTTTTTCCCAGAAAATAGGCTTTGACATTTCATGCAAATCATCTATATACATGAAGTATCAAAACCTATTTTCTGGGAAAAATAAGAAATGTATTTAAAATGTTTTCTGCTTTTTTTTAACTAGCATGCTAAGCATTAAAGATAGCCAGATATCAGACTCAGTTGAGACAGTTCATGAACAGCAACGTAATTTGCAAAGCAGGGCCCTGTTGTTCAAAGCATCGTTAGCTTAACAAGCTCATTAGTGATCAAAATGTTAACTGTTCTAGAAAGTACAATGTCTAATTGACAGGTATTTTATTCAGCAAAAATATTAGCATATATGCCATATTTAATGATCAAAGTTTTAATGATACATTAAGTAACAACATCGTTAGTTTTGAACAACTGGGCCCTGATCACATTTCCCAACGCTGGCTACCTTATGTTATAATACGTGACCAGTCACCAGCATAGCCTTTGATCAGCCTGCCCATCTGCACAGTCTGATCGGTCAGCACTGGTCACTGCTGTAAACTGTGCAACATAGACTTTATATTATTGAAGAGCATAGATCCTGATCAGACTGTGCAAATGCACAGTCTGATCAGAGTCTTTGCTGATTGCATATGTAATGAGGTTTTCTATTTGGAGGGGCTTATATGTTGAATAACTTTCTTGTGTGGCACAGCTGAGATTATATTGCTTTTTCCTTTCATAAAATAGGATGTTTGATTAAACTGATAACTTTGATAACACTGATTGATAACTATCATATGGGTCAAGGAGGAAAGGTCTTTTCACCATTATACCATATCTCCAGATAAGATGATAATTATGGCAATAGTTTAGGATAAGTTTTAGTATTTTTGCACTTTAACATGTCTTTACAAACTCATTGTCTGAAACAGGTTTCTTTCACAGGGGCTCCCTTCTTACTAGAGGGCTATTCTTAAAGGGAAGAATTTGCTCCCTGTGGGAGCAAATTCTTTCCTTTAAGAATACTATCCATTTTTGAATGGGTTTAAGTACTAGCTAAGTGAATTTCTGTCTGTAAAAGTTGTCTCCCTTTGAGAAGCAATTGTTGCAAAATCTCTAGGCATAGTCTTTCACCATAAATGGCTATTTTTCATTGAAGATGGCCAAGATTCAGAAACAGATGAAGCAGGGTGAACTGTTGCCTGTTCTAGAATGGTGCCACAAATCAATTCGTGTTCTAATATACATTGTTTTCCAATGCAACTCTAGAATAGGGAAGCAGATACTGGTTTTTTCCCAGGCATTAAAAATAGCAATATACATTGTTTTCCAATGCAACTCCAGAACAGGGAAGCAGATACTGGTTTTCTCCCAGGCATTGAAAATAGCAATATACATTGTTTTCCAATGCAACTCTAGAATAGGAAAGCAGATACTGGTTTCCTCCCAGGCATTAAAATTAGCAAATTCTTTGCTGCGAGCCTATTAACTAAATCTTGCCATAACACTTAGGTCCGTCAGTGGAGGACTAGATGGTAGGGTGGTAGTAGATGTCTGCAGTACTTGCTGCAGACAGGGAAAGGGGACATGTAAGTATGGTTAATGTCCTAAAATTCTGAACACCAAACTGTCTGACAAAATGACATATGCAAACAGTGCAGACCCAGATCAGACTGCTCCTGAAGGAGCAGTCTGATCAGGGGCTACTCTGTTTGCCTTTCTACTAAGATGGCTCTTGAAGGAGCAATCTGATCAGAGTCTACACTGTTTGCCTTTCCACTAAGTATTTTTAAGAAACAGCTGCATAAAAAGCAAAATTTAGGCCAAAATAATATGGAATAGTGTTCGAATTTTTAGGACATTTACCGTCATTCACCTTCTCCATCCTCCTCCTCTATTTCTCTTTCCTCTAATCTAGTAGCTCTTCTGTCCCTTTTCTTTCTTTCTCTTGGAGGCAGCACATGACCAACAAGTGTTGATAAACAAGAACTCAAACAAATTGTTGGTTGTTGTGGCACCCTTGATAACTTTGAGAAATTGAGATTCTTACCCTCCATTTTGATTTTTCTTCAGTTGCACTTTCTGAGCTTGCAAAGATAAGAACAGTCCAGTCCTTGATATTGTCATCCCATCATTTCTTCTGCCTTTCCTTCTTCTTGTCCTTTCAACTATGCCTTCCAGAATTGTTTTTTGTGCCATGCCAGAGGAATGTGAGTTATGACCATACCACTGAGTTCATTTTTTTACTATGGTGAGGAGGTCATCACGGACACTAACAGCATTTCAGATTTGCTTGCTACTTCCTCATTGTTGATGTGGTCTAAGTATGAGATGTTCAGTAGTCTGTGGTAGCTTCTCATTACCAAGGTCTAGATTCTTTTCTTTAGTTCAATGGTAAAAAGTCCTCAAGTGTACATGGGGAAAAAAATGCGGTATTATGGTGCATGTCCTAAAATTTCGAACTCTGTATTCTACATTGTATATTGTTTTGGCCTAATTTTTGCTTTTTATGCAGTTGTTTCCTAAAATACTCAGTGGAATTGCAAACAATGTAGACCCTGATCAGACTGCTCCTGAAGGAGCAGTCTGATCTGGGTTTGCATTGTTTGCATATGCTATTTTGTCAGACACTTTGGTGTACAAAATTTTAGGACATTTACTGTAATACTGATTTTCTTTTTCAGAATCTTTTCAAATCATGATCCAGCTATAGACCTGGATGGAGACAGACATAGCCCAATGGAGGTTAATATAATTATTGCTTTTATTTCCATAGCAATTTGGATCCCATGTCCATAGCAATTTGGATGCTATAAGAATTTTTAGTTCACAGCAATTTGGATGCTATAAGAATTTTTATTTCATGTCAGTTTGGATGCTTTAAGAATTATGATGCCATAAAGTATCTTGTACAATAATGTAACAAGGTTCAGGTCAGCCTGTGAGTAACGTTGTGTGATGATGATGTTGATGAGTTCAGGTTCGACGCATCAACCCATGAGAGTCATTTGCATCAAAATGGTATATCAACTTGGTTAACATTGTGTGAATGGGTGCCTTATTGCATAAACAAAATGCTCAGGATACAGATTACTTGGTAAATTATATTTTTTAGAATATGTAGACAGTGAAGGCCCAAACTAGCATATGGGTAACATTGTGTGAACAGGTGCATTGCTGCATAGCAAAATGTTCAGGATACAGATAGCTTGTCAAAAATGTGCCTGAGGCATAAACAGATATTAAAGGACCAGATCAGGCTGTGCATCACATTATTTGAAAAAATGTTCAGAAAACAAGGCTCAGTTGTTCGAAACTAATGATATCGTTAGTTAACGTATTGTTAAAACTGATCATTAAATATGGCATATATGCTTATATTTTTGCTGAAAAAATGTGAGTAGCTTTTGTATTTGCAAAAGCTGTTCACATTTTTTCAGCAAACATAAATGTGAAGTAGATATTGTACTTACTAGAATAGTTAATATTTTGACCGCTAACAAGCTTGTTAAGCTAATGACGCTTTGAACAACTGGGCCCAGATCTCTTAGCAAAACTTTGTCTTTAAGTCTTTAAGGTATATGCAAACAGTCAAGGCCGATCAGCCTTTGCATTGCATTTTGTGATAGGCTGCCTTATTACATATGCAAAATGTGCAGGTTACAGATCACTTGGCAAAAATATGTTTTGGAGGCATATGCAGACAGTGAAGGCCCAGATCAGCCTGTGTAACTCTTATGAATGTTTGCCTTGTGTATGCAAATATGTATAATATATATCAGATTGAATATCTGCTGTCTGATCAGGGTATATATGTTTACCAATAAAGTCCTTGATTACTGTAGAATATATATGTGATTGGTATATAGCCTGATCAGTCTGTGTGTTTGCATAACATCTTTACCCCAGGTATTCAGAGAGACAGGCCAGAGCAAACAGCTCTTATGCCTGCAGAACACAGCCTCTGATCAGAGTCTACACTGTTTTCCATGCAACCAGCATTTTTTAGACACATCAACAGGTAGTCAAAATTTGGGAAATGTATGGTAAAGAGTGAAGGTGTCTGAATACTAAGGGTAAATATGTTACATACTATAATATACACTACGCTACAGTTTTTACCTGTATTCAATTTTACATCATGCTCAATGCAAGAAAAGGGCTCTTATGCCATCTTCAAACGCATACACACATACACACACACACACACACACACACACACACAAATGAAAAGAACAAAGGCCTACATCAGCCAGCACCCCTGTGTAGTCAAACTAGAGCCTTCCATGTTCATTATTCTGCAGTGTCCACTGGTTTTGTAAGCTGGCAACAAAGGCCAAGACCAGACTGTGAATTTGCCCAGTCAAATCTGGGCATTTGTTCCAGTGTATGGCTTCATTATATGTAGTATTTTATATGGTCAGAATACATCAGTACATTGACTGATCATGACTTTCCTTGTTTGAGTATACAATAAAAAATTTTGAATGGTATTTTCCTATTTTTAGACACTACGAGGTTATGCTTGGAGAGGTAAAGATTGCGACGATGAGAAACGTTCTGTGCACCCTGGCCGAAGGTAAGTAGTATTTAGTATGGTAAAATGTTCAAAAAACTTTACTTTAATTAGATCCTTGAAAGAAGTAACAAATTTTGCAAAGGGAGGCTCCCTTTGCAAAATTGATGACTTCCCTTTGTTTCATTAATAAGAAGAGATAATAAACTTAGTTCTCATTTTTTTTCTGTCTGAATTTTAAAATATTTACGGTACCACAGTTATAAGTTTGAGACGGAAGGTTGCAGGTTTGATCAACGTCGGGCTGGTAACATTCTTTCGTGGAGATTGATTATGAGATATTTTCTATGGTTATTCTCTTCATTCCGCTGATTCAAGAAGGGCGATTGTCAGTTTCTGGCAAAAGAATGTGCACAATACTGGTTAATCGCTTAGAGGACTAAGCCTGCCCAGTAAAAGTATGGTTAGGTAATGACCCCATTGGGTTGACTGGACCATAAAACCTCAACACAAACAATATGAGATGAGATATTTGATGCTCAAGGCCATTTTATGTATCACTTTGAGACAGGTAATAAACAGAAAGTTGCCTATGCACTGGTGTTTTCTTTTCAGAATGCATACCCATTCATTCCAAATGATCTGATTGATTTATGGTTGTTTTTAGTGGAGAACCCCTCTTTTAACAGAAGTTCATTTACAGTTAAACTTCAATGGCTCAAACATTTTTGGGGCCATGGAAATTTGTTCCAGACATGGATAGTTTGAGCCACTGAGGGTTAATCATAGTGGCAAGTCAGGAGGTAAATGGGGATGTCTTTTTGAGCTTCTATAAAATAATGGTATGTTGAGTGTACTTATTAGAATCTCCCCAATATAAGAGGACTACTCACAACATGCATTTTCATGATAAATAAGAAAATGTCCCTAATTATTTTGTTTTCTTGAGCTATTAGAAGAATTTCCTAGGACTGAAAAATGAATTCAAATCAGCCATGGTAAACGAGCCATCGTTGTTCGAGTCGTTGAAGTTTTACTGTGTACTGAGACGAATTTGATAATGAGGCTGTGTGAAATGAGCTGAATTGCATCTTCAATAAGATAGGAACCTGGGACTATAAGAATTCCTCATGAGTGTCCATGCAGGATAGGGAAATCTCACCTGAGGTGTAGGAATTTCAACCAGGACGAGGCTTGCCAAGCCTCATCCCTGGTTGAAGTTCCAACCCCTCGGGAGAAATTTCCCTATCCTGCAAAGACTTGCTCATGATGGATTCTTTTTTTCCCACCTTTAAGTGGATTGTTCCAAGGACCAGCAGGTCTTCTTTATGGTCACATGAGATAGAAGTTTCTCACATGGGCAAAAAGCCTATCTCATATAGGCAAAGGTGGCAGAAATTCTGATCCAGCAATCAGAATGACTGCTGTGCCACAGTGCTCCACAATTTTTTCAAGAAAAACAAATAAAATGTCATCTGCTAATAGTTCAATCCAGTATGCTTTATTTTGTACTATCCTGTTTATTTTTTTTGGGTTTTTAGAGCCATGGATGAGGATAAGGAAGTGGATTCAAATTGCAATGGTATTAAGGTAAGAACAGAGGTTCAACATTCTGTCATTAAAGTGAAGTCATTAGAAAACCTCCCTTATGCAATGTGAGCAAAGTAAATGTTAATGCTTAGCATGCTGGATAAAAATTTCAGCAGACAACATTTAGGGGATAACTGCATTCAATTTGGCATTTGGGGAGGTAAATCGGCGGTTTTACGGTCGGAAATTTCGTTTTACGGCGACGCGTCAGCGGAGCCGTAAAACGTAATTTGCGACCGTAAAACCACCGATTTACCTCCCCAAATGACAAATTTGATCCAGTTATCCCCATTCTAATGCATTCATTCATTTTTTCTATTGAAAAAATATACTATTTGCACAAAACGACAAGTGCTGTGAGCTGCGTAAAACCAAATGCCAGCCAATGAGAAGCGACGTAACGTGATGACGTCGGATTTGCGACAGTATATCGCAGAATATACCGTAGCAAATTTTTGACGTTATCCAATCAGACGTCGCGTTACATACGCGAGTGCATTAGAATTTGAAATAATTTTCTTTCTTTTTTTCCACAGGAAATAGGGTCAGAATTGTCCCAAAAGGGGACAATTTGCATGAAAAGTCTAAACCTGTTTTCTTGTAAAAATAAAAAAAAAATATCACCAATTTGTCATCTGCTCAATTTGCCCAGAGAGTGCTAAAGGTTAAATGCCATACTTAGATACTTAGCTCTTTACATGCTGGGTGTGAGTTTGGCAGATGATTAATGGATGGAAGTTTTTCTTATTTTTTCGAAGAAAATAAGGCTTGACGTTTAATGTGATTCATCTCCTTAGCACCTTTAAAATGTTGATGACTTTGTTTTGTTTCTCAGCAAAAAATAAGTTGTGGGGTACTCATTAGAATTGCACTGTTTGCCATTAAGTATGTAAATATAGGAACAATCCAGATCAAGTAATCTGATTGGCTGAAAATTAGAAATGGGCATGGCATCTTAATTTATTCAGCAGGACAAGGGTTAATATCTTTTTTTGTATTTTTCAGAGAATGTAAGGCGTAACATTTTATGTGAATTGGCTGCTAATTTTCTCTGAAAAATAATAAAAAAAATAAATATTTTGTATGTCGTCTGCTGCAATTTATTCAGCACTTTAAGGGTCAAAATACTCTTATCAGGTGCTTTCTGCAAACAGTGAAGATTTTAGCATATATGTGCAAACTGGTCATTGATGTTTGTATGATAATTATTCAAAATTCTCATACACCAGTCTTTTGGACAAAATAACATATGCAAATTGTACAGACCTACACAAGAACAGTCTGATCAGGGTCTGATATCTTTGCTATTCCACAAAGTATTTATTTAGAAAGTTCAGGCAAACAAGCATCAAAATTTTAGCCTATATAAAATAATAGGAGCAGTAGTATTATAATTTTTCTTATTTCTTCATGAAAACGTATGTTATGGATACTCATTAGAAGTGCCATAACAAATGTTTTCCTGAAGAAATATGAAAAAAATATCAATATTTTTTGGCTGAAATAAGCATCATATCTGAAGATATGATACATTTGTATATATAGCTGTTTTTTTTTTTCTGTGATATGATGGCAAAAGATCAAATTGCTATGTAAAAATACACATAGCTTTTTTTACCCTAGACATAGGTTAACATGTCAAGCCATAAGTGATTTAATCTGTATATCTTCAACAGAGGCCTTATGAACATGTGTATCCATTGGTGTGGTAATCAGAAAATATTTGTCTGTTGATTATTGGAAGGTCCCAGTTAACTGATGATTAGTTACAATCAGCAGTTTTCGATTAGTGTGAAATATGCTTAACCTTTAAAGCACCAGTCACATTGATTTTTTTTTTTTTTTATGCCCCTGTCATTTTCAGTTGGGGCGCATATAGTATCACCACTGTCCGTACACATGTACGTCCCGTCCATACATAACATTTGTCCGTTCGATATCTTTTGAAAAGATTAGTGTTTTGGATTCATATTCTATCCACAGGTATATAATCATAAAATGTAGGTCAAATTTGATTTAGGGTAAAATCCACCAATTATTTTGGGAGTTATGGCCCTTTTTCAGCTTTGAAAAATAATTTCCTTTCGATATCTTTTGAAAAGATTAATGTATTGGATTCATATTTTATACATGGGTATATGATTATAAAATATAAGTTAAGTTCGATTGAGGGTAAAATCCACCAATTATTTTGGGAGTTACAGTACTTTTTTCAACATTGAAAACAGTTTCCATTTGATATCTTTTGAAAACATCAGTGTATTGGATTCATATTTAATACACAGATATATAATCATAAAATAGAGGTCATGTTCAATTTAGGGTAAAATCCACCCATTATTAAGGGAGTTATGGCCCTTATTCATCTTCAACAAATGTTTTCCTTTCGATATTTTTTGAAAAGAGAAGAATATTGGATTCATATTTTATTCACAGGTATATAATCATAAAATATAGGTCAAGTTCGATTTAGGGTAAAATCCACCAATCATTATGAGAGTTATGGCCCTTTTTCAACTTCAGTTTTTGCAAAATGCCTGTGTGTGGAAGGTGGCCCCTGGGCAGGGGCATCTGTGTCATATTGACACATTTCTAGTTCTTTGTTTTGTTTTTTGTTTTTTTTTCAGAGAAAACAAGTCTTGGCATTTCATGTGAATCATCTGCTAAGAAGACAATTCACATAAAATGTCAAGAATTGTTTTCGCTGAAAATAAGAAAAAAAAAAAGAAAAAAAAAAAATAGAATGTCATCTGCTACAAATTTTGCATGGTGCCTAAGGGTTACTTTTATTGACTTTTATATATTATGCTATTTTTAAACCTTTCTTTATAATTTAGAAGCATTGCACGGTCATTCTCTCCCTTCCGCTGATTCTAGAAGGGCAGTTGTCAGTTTCTGGCAAAAGAATGTGCACAATACTGGTTAACCGCTTTGAAGACTATGCCTGCCCAGTAAACGTGTGGTTAGGTAACCTGACCACACTCAACATGAGCCCATTGGGTTTACTGGGCCGTAAAACCTCAACACAAACAAAACCTTTCATGATAGATATTTAATTAGCTATTCATGGAATTGAACAAGAGTTCTCATCCCCCCACAATGTACATGTATGTAGGTTAGAGCTCACTGCTTCACCATGAGAAAAGGGATCATAAGGGTTATACAAGTAAGAAAGATCCAGACCAGCCAGCTAAGCAACACAATCTGAAAAGGACCTTTCCCTGCACTTGTATATTCTACATCAAAGTGTATAAGTAGTTGGTATCTTGTGTCTGCAACTCCTCTTACAGGTTATGCCTGTCTTTTTGAAACTGTACAGGTGTTTTTGTCATGCACTGAAGCCGTGCATGTGGTGCTTTGACCCTTATCATGCTGAATAAATTAAGATGCCATGCCCATTCTAATTTTCAGCCAATCAGATTATGTGATCCAGGTTGTTGATACAAATTTACATACTTTATGACAAACAATGTGGATCCAGATCAGTTGGCTTCTTCAGAAGCCAACTGATCTGGATCTACACTGTTTGCAAAGGCAGGGCATATTTTGGTTGAACAGGACCAGGGTTAAGAGTTAAAATATTTAGAGAAAATATGGTACTCTTTTATCAAGTCCCTCATGTACTTCTGTTTCAGGGTGTGGATCCACAGACTGGTACTCCCTATGAACAGACATTTTGTTCGTCATCTGACATGAGGGGCATGGCAGTTCTTGGAGACTCTATTAGTGCTCACTTTCATCTTCCACGAGAATGGTTCAACACCTCAGAAATATCTGCTGTAAAGTTTCTTTTTTATACCCTGCCACACAATAGTGGCGGGGTATTATGGTTTCAAGTTGGACGTCCTTGTGACTGTCTGTCCATCCGTCCGTTTTTCGTTTCTGGATGATAACTTGAGTAAACATCAATGGATTTTCACCAAACTTGGTATGTGCATTGATATTGTGGAGATCTGATTTGGGATTGCTAATGGGCAAAAACTCATCAAATTTTTACGGAGTTATCTGCCCAAGACAAGCCCATATTTTCGTTTCCAGATGATAACTTGAGTAAATAACAAGGGATTTTAACCAAACTTGCTATATGCATTGACATTAAGAAGATCTTGTTTTCAGATTGCTAATGGGCAAATTTTGTTAAATTTTTAAGGTTATCTGCCCAAGACATGCCCATATTTTCGTTTCCGGATGATAACTTGAGTAAATAACAAGGGATTTTAACCAAACTTGGTATATATATTGACATTAAGGAGATCTGGTATGGAATCACTAATGGGCAAATTTCAAAATTTTACGGAGTTATCTGCCTGAGACACACCCATATTTTCGTTTCCAGACGATAACTTGAGTAAATAACAAGGGATTTTAACCAAACTTGCTTTATGCATTGACCTTAAGGAGATCTGTTTTGGAATTGCTAATGGGCAAATTTCATCAAATTTTTACGGAATTTTCTGCCCGAGACATGCCCATATTTTCGTTTCCGGACGATAACTTGGGTAAATAATAAGGCCTTTGAATCAAACTTGCTATATTCATTGATATTATCAAGATCTGGTTTAGGATTGTTATCTGTCCATTGATATTATCAAGATCTGGTTTAGGATTGTTATCTGTCCCTCCGTCATTTTCTTTCCAGACATTTTCGCAATGATAACTTTAATACATAAACAAATAATTGCTATGTCGGGGTATTATGCTTGCTGTGCTTTTATTGCTTCTTCTTTTTGGTCGCGACTGCATTGAGTCTATGCATTTAGCTCCATTTCTCAAACATCAAGGCATCTATGTTAATGAAACATCATGTGCACATCCAACCCATGATGCACCCTGCCCACTGATTACTGACCTATATTTCAGGCTTGGCTGAACAATGTTTAGTCTGTGCATTTAGATCCATTTCTTGAACACCACCAGCGATCTTGACATAGCCATTTGGCAAATTTCTTTTTTTTTTTTTTTTTTTTTTTTAGTTAGAACAGCATTTCTTTTAATTCTTATTTTCATGTTGTAAAACAATACCTGTCATAAGTGTGGTTGTTTTTATTGTGTGTGTGTATTTATGTTTTTGTTTTGTTTTGTTTTTTAATGTAACTGTAGCAAAAACATGTGTTGTAAGATTATTTATAAGGTGAATGGAAAAAGCTGCATGATTTTGTCAAGGGAGATAACTTTAGCAGAGAGAAAATTGCCTCTCTAGTATTTGAAGCCTTTCAAAAATGGGGTCTACGGTTAAGGAATAAATTTGCTGATAGGGTAATGGCCTGTGTGAAGGGAAGCAAATATTATCATGTCAGAGTTCTTTCCTTGGAGATGTATAGATTCCCCTTAAACTGTAACAGTGAAATATCTCATTACATATGAGCTGTGAAAATAATGTTTTCATTGAAGAATTCCATTTAACCAGGCTTTTCAATGGAAAAAATTGGTTATAATATTAGAAAACTGCAATGGATGGGTTAGCATATTCTTTCTTACCTGGGTTGTATTTGGAATACCCTTTGTAATATTTTGATGATATTTGGTAGGGTTATAGAATAGATCAAGCTGGTGTGTCATGTCAGGAGTGACAACTCAACTCTTTCTTATTCTTTTATCTCCCCTTAGTGATAAATTTCTTGTCTGGGCTGTAGCTTGAATACTCTTAAGAATATTTTGATGATACTAGGTAGCCTTATATTTTGATGATTGAATAGGATAAGATGCTTTGTACCATACAAGAATAACAACTCTGCCTCTCTTTCTTTTCCAGTTATTTACGTTATTTTTCTCTCTTATCTCTCATCTGCTATCTCTTCTGTCCCTTTTCTTTCTCTGGGAGATGACTCAAAATGACCCAGCAGGGTTGATGTGTCATTAACCCTTAAAATGCCAAGAAAACCTGCATCTGAAAATGTCGTCTGTTTATGTCTTCTGCTGCATCTTCTTGCAAACTTCTCTAACATACTTTTTGCATATAGGCAAACAGTGTGGTCCACACTGTTTGCAAAAATGGCTTTTAAAGTAACCGACAGAAGACAAAGCAGACAACATTTGTTGTGTTTGGCATCTTAAGGGTTAAACAAGAACTCAAGCAAATAAAATAAACTGTTTGGCTGGTACTTGGTAGTAATGTGAAATAGGTCAAGCAGGCAGCCCCTTGTCTGTGGGAATGTCCCATTTTGCTTGCTATAGTTCATATGTATATTTTATTTCTTGTTGCAGGGAGCATTTGAGGGACTTCCTTATATATTAGAAAATGAGATTGACTGGCCAGCATTTTCAACAGTAACAGGTGATTGTCACTTAGATATATATACATGTACTTAACCCTTAAAATGCTAAACACATTTGTAGTGGACGGCATTCTAAAACTGCTGTTATTTTTCTGAGAACTTTAGAATTGACATTTCATGTGAATTGTCAAATCTAGTTTTCTTGAAAAAAAAAAAAAAACAAGAAAAATAAATCACTTTAATGTCTGCTGAATCTGCCCAGAGCATGGGAAAGGTTAATTTTATGATGAAATCATATAGCAAGTGTGTTTACCATATATTTACTTTAAAATGCTTTGTTTTTGAATATGCCATATTATCCAGACATTCATGCACATATCATGTTAGCTGAGGCATTAGCATGTGATTCCATATCACGTACCCCATATCACACCCCCAAAATTCATATCACACTACCTTTATCGCAATCTTCTTGTTGTCAATGATGCCACTTCTAGACTCTCTCCATTTGCAGTTATCCTTTTAATATTCATTTAGTAGATAAACAACAAAAGTCATTAAAAAAAAGCATAGAAAAATATGGGTGAAAAGGCAATGGAGACTATTGCCAGTCGGCTGCTGATCTTGATAATATCATCGAGAAAAGAAAAATACAGGTGTCAGGCTTCACCAAAATTGAACCACTTCACAGAAATTGATCAGACAAAAGGGCAGTGGATACAATTCAGTTTGTATGGAGTATGAGGAAACACAATTTGAAAAACTAATGGAGACAAAAGAAAAATTCAGGAGTATTTAAGGAAAACTGTTGGAAAATAAATATGATAAATAGATTATGATATGACATTTTACATATAATACCACATATCAGCCCTCGACCCATATCATCCCCTCGGCCCTCAGAATGATATGGGAGTCTTGGACTGATATGAGGTATAATATGAAAAATGCCATATGATAGTCTCTATGTACTATATCCCAAACAAATCAATATGGCCCTAGATTTCCTGAGCTGATCTGTATTAAGCGGATATGATACACATGGTAGATTTTCTGCCATTTTTTACAAGGAAGACAACTATTGTGACTTCCTGTTTGCTTTCTTGCACACCAAGTCGGTTCTTAAAAGGGTCTTCTCTAAAAAAGAAAGAATGTGGCCCCAAGGGAAGCAGTTTTTCCTTTTAGAGTAGACCTTTTTTGCAGAAGGGAGGGAAAACATTTTGACAGTGTTGCCTCCCCTGAAAGTTTGTCTATTCCCCTTAACCCTTGACATGATGAATAAATTAAGATCCAAGCCCACTTCTAATTTTCAGCCAATCAGATTACTTGATCCAGATGGCTGATATAAATTCACATACTTAATGGCAATTGATCTGGATCTACACTATTTGCAAAGGCAGGGCATATCCGGGTTCAGCAGGACAAGGGTTAATTCATGATTTGGAGGTGATACACTGGTGCACATTTGAGCCGCAACATAAAAAATGTACCTTCTGACATGACTCCCTTTGATGATTCAGCTCTGTCTGCTCATCTGCGCAGTATGATTAGTCTTCGAAGTCTGCATGAGGAAACTTTGCATCTTTGTATATCCAAAATGCACCCTGTGAGGATTCTGATCAGACTGTGTGAATGTGCAGGCTAATCCGAGTCTGTGTTGGGCACACATCTCCAAAGTTACATTTTCTGATGCTGTGGCTCATTTGCACATTCAATGTATTATTTGTATAGACTAACGGTAAATGTCCTAAAATTTTGAACACTGTATTCCATACTTGTTTGGCCTAAATTTTGCTTATCATGCACCTGTTGCTGAAAATATTTAGTGGAATGGCAAGCAGTGTAGACTCAGATCAGACTACTGATCTGGGTCTGCACTGTTTGCATATGTCATTTTGTCAGGCTCTTTGGTGTTTGAAATTTTAGGACATTTACAGTAATATTCATAATATATGCAAGTATCATTTAGATATCATTAAAAACTGTTTGATCCTGAAACAATTTATCTGTTAACATAGAAGTCTCAGGGAGGCGGAGTGGTTAGCACTTCCGACTTCGGGTTATGAGGTCCCGGGTTTGAATCCTACTGGAGTAGAAGAAATTCAGCTCATGACTGTATGGCTTCATCACTTCATTGCACAGAGACTTTCATTATCATCCTTCCTTCATCTCAATGTGACTCAAATAATGTTGAAAGGGGCGTAAAACACCATTTGTTAGCAGTTTTATTTAGACCCATGATCATCCAGACTGAGTACTTAGAATGAATATGGTATATTGTTTTTAAGGGTTCATGAATGCAACAGATACTCTTAGGAAGGTGATTCATGGTCATACAGACTCCTTGTATCATCGTCTTTGGCAGAGAAATAGGTGTAACTTCAAGGACTATCAGAATATAGCAGTGAATGGAGCACGTTCAACAACCATGGCAGATGATATAGAAAACAGGTATGAGATTTATAAAACCTTTCATACTGACCCAAAATATTTGGGGCATCTTAACTTCTAAACCCATTGTAGTCTGGAGACCCCTAAAAGGGTTATTGGCAAACAGTACAGACCCAGATCAGATTCCGCAGAATGCGGCATCTGATCAGGGTCTCCACTGTTTGCAAATAGTTCAACCATTTTTCTCTAGGAGTATGTAAATCACATAGCCTGACATACCTAAAATCGAAAATAGAATCTTCCAATGCCCTTGGACGGCAGACCGCAGAAGGAAGTCCAGGTCGGACCTGACAAGCTGGAGGTGGTAGCTTACTTTTGCTACCTAGGAGACATGCTCTCAGCAGCAGGTGACTGTGAACTTTCAACCACAACACATGTGAAAACTGCCTGGAAGAAGTTCAAGGAGTGGCTACCAGTCCTCTCTTCACGCCACCTCTCTTTCAAGACATGTGGCCATGTGTACAGCTCTTGTGTGTGGAGCGCAATGCTCCATGCCAGTGAGACTTGGCCATTGACTAAGCCAAACCTCCAGCGTCTGCAGCGGAATGACAGAGCAATGATCAGACAGATCTGCAATGTCAGGCCACAAGACATTGTCACCACCAGGTCCAATGAGCTACTTGCGCGGCTTGGGATTGAGAATCTGGACCTGATTCTGAAGGAGAGAAGGCTCCGCTGGTATGGACATGAGGAACGCTCCAATGGTGCAGTCAAGACAGCCTTTCACATACAGGTTGAGGGAAAGCGTGGGCCTGGAGGCCAAAGATGATATGGAAGCAGCTGACAGAGAGGGATTGCAGAGAGTGGAAGCTCTTGGCTATCAACCCTCATGATAGACATACCTGGAGATCTGGTGTGAGATCTGCCATGCATGCAGCAAGCCAGCTGTCTGGAAGGGGGCTGACTAATGTGGATGTTGCCCCTGTACCTGCACATTAATCAAAAATCCAATTATGATGATATGATATAGTGTGGGGGAGTTCAGTCAATCTACAATGGGTTAAGGAGAGTGGATACACCTGAAAGATTTTGCTGCTATTTTACAATTTCTTCAAGCAGAAAGCTGCCTCCCTAGGATGTGAAGCTTTTCAAAAAATGGGTGCTACTCATAATAAGAAAGGAGGCAGATATTTCTTTGTCCGAGTTATTTCTCTTAACACTTCTTATGCTGAATAAATTATGATGCCATGCCCACTTCTAATTTTCAGCCAGTCAGATTACTTGATCCAGGTTGTTGATAAAAATTTGTATACTGAATGACAAACAGTGCAGATCCAGATCATTTGACTTCTTCAGAAGCCAACTGATCTGGATCTGTACTGTTTGCAAAGGCAGGGCATATCAGGGTTCAGCAGGACCAGGGTTAAAAAGATCATATGTTGATTTATAAGCTGATCTCAGTGTATATGCTTTGTGTTTACTCAAAGACCCATTTTCCCTTGGAACTGTAGGCAATAACCCATAATGGGTTGCATTTAAATATTTGCAAATATTTTGAAATAGTTTTAGCCTCGATGAGCTTTGCAGAGGATGAGCTATAGGAATCACACTTTATCTATTGTCTGTCTCTGCATCTGTCCATTTACTTCTTTGTTTAACCATATCCTTCCAAAAACTGACATGATTCAAACCTACTTTGGTTAAAACCTTGCTTGTGAAGGGGATTTTTAAATTTGCTAAACTTACGCTGGTCAACTGTTTTATTGGTTGCCGTGCAGCTGAAATATTCCTTAGACTTATAATGCTAGACTGGTTAGGCTGATTCATATGACCTGTTATAGCAAAACTTCATGTGGAGTATCCTTATGAGAAGAGCTATCAAGTTTATTAAGATTATTGGCAACCAGTGTCAAAGATGGCCAATAAGACCACATATGGTCTTCCCCAAAACTTTAAGGCCAACTGATCTGTTGAAATGTTGGGGAAACAGCTTCCAAGATGGCAGCTGTCTTGACCATACATGGGAAAGCTTTTTTTTTTTTTGCAAATTCATCTTAACACTGGATGGCTGATTGATCTCAAGTCACATACAAATCACCCTTGGTACAAAATTTTCAAGTTCGAGAAAATCATTAGAAGTCAGCATCCAAGGTGGCCACCATAACCTCATATGGTAAACACATTTAACCTTGATGACCGTCTGTGCTAGTGGCTCAGTGGTAGAGCGTCCGCTTTGTGACCGGGAGGTTGCGGGTTCGATCCCCGGCCGGGTCATACCAAAGACTTTAAAAATGGTACTAGCTGCTCTTTCGCTTGGCGCTCAGCATTAAGAAAGTAGAGCTAGAACTGGTCAGCTCAGTGTCAGTATAATGTGACTGGGTGGAATATCATGTCAAAGTGTCTGGGGCGTGATATTTCAGTGAGGCAGCACTCTAAAAGTGAGCATTGAGCTCCCTGCCACATCCAGACACCGTCGCGATATGACTGAAAAAGGTTGAAAGCGACGTTAAACCCAAATCAAACAAACAAACCGTCTGTGCTAATTGAGCAGATGACAAATTGATATATCTTTCTTATTTTTTTCTGTAATATAACTTTGACATTTCATGCAAATTGTCTCCTAAGGAGACAGTTTGCATAAAATGTCAAAACCTGTTTTCTGGGAAAAATAAAAAAACAAATTTTGTTTGGTCTGCAAAATGTTTTACCCTGTGTGCTAAGCATTAAACATTCCCTCCAAAAGTGCAGCTGATTGAGCTCAAAATGCATATTGAAAATAAATGGGACAAGATCTATTGAAATTTATTGGGGGAAAAACATTGAGAATAAGCATCCAAAATGACTGCCATGATGATGTACAATAGAACTTCAATGGCTCGAACCCCGATGGCTCGTTTACCATGGATGAGTCGAACAGGTTCTTGAGTCCGCAGGGATTTCCTCCAAATATGATATACGGATAATTTAGGGAGATTTTCTTCTTTTATCTTGTAAATGTATGCTGTGTGCACTCATTAGAATCGCCTCTATGAGGCATTTCTAATGAGTACACACAACATACATTTAAAATATAGAACACCGAAAAGATATCCCACAATTATCTCCATTATGCCTCCTGGTATGGCACCAATAGTAATTTTCCTTGGCTCGAACAACCGCTCTCTCGAACAAATTTTCATGGTCCCAAAGAGGTTCGAGCCATCGAAGTTCAACTGTATATATATATGATAGAACATTTAAATGGCTTTATATCCAAAATCAGAAGGCTGATTATTTGGAGCATCCACTTAGTAAGATGTAAGAAGTTTGCTAAAATTTAGAGAAAAAACACCCATGGCTGCCATGACTTGATATGGTAAAATCTTCTTAACCCTTAAAGCGCCAATCACAACTGCAGCAGACGACATTTTTTTTTTTTTTTTTCAGAAAAAAAAAACAAGTCTTGACATTTCATGTGAATCATCTGCTTGGCAGATGATTCACATGAAATGTCAAGACTTGTTTCCTCTGAAAAATAAAAAGAAAATTTTTGAATGTTGTCTGCTACAAATTTTGCTTAGCGCTTTAAGGGTTAGCAACAACTTCTCGTATGTCCGATTCAACTCAAACAGTTTTAGAAACATCTTTGGGACAAGGTCTTTCAAATGTGGTAAAGTTATTGGGCCATGGTCCCCAAGATGGCTGCAACAACCATATATAGTAAAAACTTTTAAAAGACTATGCCTGGGAAATTATAATGACATTTGGGATAAGATTTGACAATCAGCAACCAGGATGGTGGCTTTGACTGTGTATGTTGAAAAGATTGAAACAGCTTCTCCAAAATGGCAGTTTAACCCATTTTAGTCTTAAGACCCCCAAAAGGGTAACTGGCAAACAGTGCAGACCCAGATCAGATGCCACATTCAGTGTCATGTGATCAGGGTCTCCACTGTTTGGAAACATTTTAGCCGTTTTTCTGTTGGAATATCAATAGAATATAGCCTGACATATCTAAAATTGAAATCTGATTTGCCCAATATATAGTGTCAGGGGTGTTTATTCAGTCCAAAAAGGGGTTCATCTCTTTGCTGGGAAAACAAAATTTTCATATTTGTAATTTGTTTATTTTATCACCAATGTACAATGGATTAAAGTTTTTCTCCAGATCTAGTTTGGTTAAATGTTCTTCTGTTTCAGCTTATTTAGAGACAAATCAACAGACTATCCACTTGTTGTGTTCTACGCTCTTGTAGGAAATGATGTCTGCAATGGGTATGTTTGTCTTGCTGCGTAGATAATGCTTTGATATTTTACACCCTGCTATCAGAGTTTTGGACAGTTTGAGACTGTGAATGGAGGTGAATGGCAGGAAAGTTGATATAGGTTACCATACCATTACCATATTTACCGTAAGTATTGGGACAGACAGTCCTGAGCTAACAGTGTAGCAATATCAGATGCTACAGAATAATTAAGATAACATATGGTATTTATTATGAAAATTGTCACCTTTTCTAGCACTGTTGAGAATATACCTCACAGTGCAATGGAATGCCATGTGGTCATTAGATGTTTTTTTTAGCATGAAAAAATAACATAGCAGGCATTAGTGCTTGAACTGCTGCGCTACATGTATGTGTACTTAATCCGCTATCAGATTTCCACATTTTATTATAAGTTTGGGTGGTTTTTGCCTAAAAATTAGAAATGTTTGTTAATTGTTCTTTCTTTCTTTTTTATACCCCGCCATATGATAGTGGCAGGGTATTATGGTTTCATGTTGGTGGTCCGTATGTCCATCTGTTGTACATCCATCTGTCCATCTGTATTTTCGTTTCCGAACAATAACTTGAGTAAATTCCAATGGATTTTCACCAAACTTGGTATGTGCATTGATATTATGGAGACCTGGCTTGGGATTGCTAATGGGCAAATTTCGTCAATTTTTGACGGCGTTATCTGCCTGAGACATGCCTGTATTTTCATTTCTGGACAGTAACTTAAGTAAATGTTGATGGGTTTTCACCAAACTGGTGGGGTATTATGCTTGCAGTACTTTTATTCTAATTTTATATAAATCTGGAAACCCAGTTGTTTGCTGATTAAAATATAGAAATTTGATAAAGGTGCAAGTGGAAAAAGAATGCATTTGCAGTTGGTTATCATCTGTTTTAATCATACCTCCAGATATTTAAGATGCTGTTCTTCAACCAAAAGGTATGGATAATTTTCTGTTTTCTGCACAAAAAATGTGTGTTGTGGGTACTCATTAGAAGTGCTTCACTTCTAATGAGAACCAACAGCATATGTTTTCATGGAGATATAGGAAAAGTAATTTTCTGGGTTCTCCTTGATGTGATAAGCTATGTTGAAGTACTTTACCTCTGTTTTCAGCCATCCAGACACTTTTAAGCATATGACAACTCCAGCAGAAATGAAAGTGAATATTATGAAGACACTGAAATTTCTGGTAATTACACCACAACCTCTTTATAACACTATTGTTTGGGTCCATAGCATAAACCATGTTAGTTAAACAACCGTGTCCTATCCAAACAAAAATGTATAGATTATATTGAAAAATGACCATTTATGGTCATTTTTCAATTTAATCTATACATTTTTGGGATCCATCTTTGAACTGTGTTATGTCCAAAACCGTGTTATAACGAACCGTGTTATAAAGAGGTTGTAGTGTATATTTTATAACTTTGTGCTTGATAAATTGAAATTTGCAAAGGAAGGGTATATCCGGGTTCAGCAGGACAAGGGATAATAGAACAAAAAGCTACTCACATTTATTTTCAGTAAAAAATATTAGCATATGTGCCATATTTAATGAGCAAAGTTTTAACAATACGTTAATTAACGACAATATTAGTTTTGAACAACTTGGCCCTGAGCATAAACACACAAATGTTAACATTTGTGTCTGGTAAATTAAATATATTGAAGATAAAAAGAAAAAATGTTATAATGATTTTTTTTGTTGTTTTTGTTCATTTATGTGGAGAAAAATAAAAATGGCAGCCATCATATTTTTTTGTTGAGGAGCAATGTACATAGGATATGTCTAAGGTGTGTTTGTTATCCAATCAAATTCCTGAAAATTTCTTCGCAGTGTAACAGTTTCTTATGTTGCCGCATATGCTTATTTTCTTTAGTCAATGTCATGTTATACTTTCCATTCTACACAGGATCAAGCTTTACCTAAAGGCAGCTACGTATTTTTGACAGCTCTTGCTGATGGTAGGGTGCTTTATGACAACCTGAAGAACCGAATTCATCCAATTGGCTCACTGAAAAATGATGTCACTTATACTCACTTTTATGACTACTTTAATTGTCTACAGGTATGTATATATGGCTTTTATGAAATTTTAAAGAGAAATATATGTTCATAGTTTTGCTGCCATTCAGTCTCATCCCTTCATACACTTAAATAAAGTTAAAAGAAACAAAAAACATAAATAAGATACCCAGGAAATCATCATCATCATCATCATCAACATCATTGTCATCATCTGAATTATTTTCTTAGCTTGACGTTTCACTTGAATGTTAGACGGATACTGCAAGGCTATTTTCAAGAAAAACTAGGAAATGTCAGAATAATATATACAGTGCAACTTCCCTACAACAGCCACCCTTGGAGAGACACAAAATTGGCTGGTTGTAGACAGGTGGCAGTTGTAGAGAGGTTTTAAATACAGTCTACTCTTGTTGACTTCGCTTCTCATGAATAACCGCTTATCTGGAAGTGAAAATCTGGTCCGTTTTTTAACATGGAAATCTAACAACAGGTAACAAAACATTGTGGAAAAGAGGAGAAATTGCTCCTAAGGAGCAATTTCTCCTTTTTTCCACAATATTTCTGATATATCTCTAACTTCAGGAGTCAAATTATACATTCATTTGTCGAGGTACGGAGATCTCATAGCATTTCAGAGAGTCCCTTGGACTTCGAGATAGCGAGAGTTGACCGTGAATAGTAAAGTAGGTCTTTGGAAAATTAGAAAAGTGGCTGTTATATTGAGGTGGCAGTTGTTGAGAGATTATCGTTTGTTGACGTTCCTCTGCATGTCCCAACCTGAAATAGTTTTTAACAAGGGTTATAACCCTGGCATTAGTACACTGCATTTCTGAAACTTTGCTTGATGCAACACCTCATCATCCTACAAAAATGCATAATCTAGGCAAAATAGATGATACTTCATCAGTCAGTTTAAAATTTATGGCCTGGACACAGATTTTATACCAAGCACCATACCTCTGGAAGTATTATCATATAATCCATTGTTTACGGTAGTTCCCCACCAGGTCATTGGAAGAGGACTATAGGTTTGCTTTCAGTCTGTCCTTCCATCTCAGTCTGTCCTTCTGTCCTTGTGAGATTTTGTCAAAGGTGCATCTTTTGTTTACTGTGGCCTACACTTAGCATATTGGATTTGTAGGTGCATCTCTGAAAGATTGAATATCAAAAGTAGGTCACTGCAGCAACATTGTCTGGTGTATATCCTGTACTGTATGGCTTACCAAATTTGACATTTGTAAACATCTATTGAAGGTGATACTGTATATTGGATAAAAAAACAGGTCATTGCAGCCTATATTTTGACCTCTGACCTACTTTTATTAACAAAATGTCAACTGTACATCTCCTGTACTGTGAGGCATAGTCCTACCATATTTGGTGTATGGGTACATCTATTGTGTACTTTTATTTTGACCTGATCTGCTTTATACTAAAAAAAAAAAAAAAAAAAAAAAAACTTGTCTGGTGCATATTCTTGTACTGTAGTACTTTATGGGCCTACCAGTTTTGGTGTATGTGTATACGTCTATTGAAAAATGATGCATTGCATACCCTAAAAGGGTCACTGCAACCTGTATATTGACTTCTGACCTACTTTATGAACAGAAAATCAGCTGCATATTTTTCATCTGCTGTTTGACCTAGGTACCTTATTTTGTGTATGAGTATTTTAATTGAAAAATCCTTATTTTGACATGACCTACTTCATACAAAACAAAATAAAAACACTTCTCTGGTGCCACTCTCCTTTACTGTCTGCTCTGAGCTTACCATATTTGGTGTGTGGGTACATCAGTTGAAAGTGACAAGCTGTGTACCAAAAGTAGGTAAAATATGAGGACTGTGTGGATAAGCAGAATGTTAATAATCTTAACTGATAGAAAACTGGTGTGTCCTAAGGTCTTGTTTGCTTGCATATGACCCATATGTATGATTATATTTTCTGAATATAGGTATCACCATGTTATGGTTGGATGAATAGTAATCAGACAATTAGAGACCTAACAACCCAGAGAGCTGTGGAATTAAGTGCTGTGCTGAAGGAAGCAGCTAGTAACAGTACTAAATATAACAACTTTAAACTCTACTTCACGGTCAATCCTATAAACCAGGGTAAGATTATCTGATATAAATCTCAAGCAAAAATATAAATAAAATCTGGAAAGGAGACAATTGCACAGCACAACCTTCCAAAGACAAAAAAATGTGATGAAGTGTAGAACAAATAATAACAAAACCAGACTGGACTTAATACTGTCATTTTAGCAGCAATATTGCAGCAATATGGGCGTATATTAGAATAAATATGGTATGTTTGATGCATCTTTGGATTATAAGTATGTATTTAGTCTGCATAAAGGCCCTCTAACTCAGTGAGATATAGCAGTAAAATCCCAGAGTCCATTCTTCTGTCTGCTTAGGTAATATAAGTTAATTTATCATAGTTATAGGTCTTACATGGCTACTTATCTCCACATGCACAAAACCATGTTGTGAAAAGAAAATCATAAGGAGATCTTCCAGAGTGGTTGTGGAGAGAGTTTAGGTGGTGCTGAAGGTGGGTGTCAGTTGAAATAAGGCTGACATTTTGGCACAGCCGATACCCAAAATTCGGCAAAGCAATTCAACCTCTTCTTTAGTCATCAATATAATCAGACCATAATTGTAGTCCTTTAAACAAATACGGAAAAAAATCATTTTGGTTTTATTGTTTCAGAAAAAAAACAAAAACAACTTGTGACATTTTGTGTGAATTGTCTGTCATGCATCATGAAATTTCAAGACTTATTTTCTCTGAAAAATGAAAATGAATAAAACACAATGTCTGCTGCAAATGTGATTTGACGATTTATGAGTTAATTACTGTTAGCAAACACTGTTTTCTGAATCAGAAGAATCTGTATGTTCTGGAATTTTCAGCACATCTTACAACTGTAACTCCATATGGATATATAGTTACAGTTGTACGATGCTGCGGAAAATTCCAAAACATCAAGGAAACATTTTTTTTTTCCAAGGCAACACAATTTTTTCTTAAGTGATAACTTTTTTTTCTAAATTGTCATGCAGTACTGGATGAAAAAATAGAATTATATTGTAAACAGAATATATTAAATAAAACTGCTTTTATGAGATAAATTTGACATATTTGTAGCCATAGCAGCGTAAACTTCTGTGTTACTATTTTTTCTCATGAATTTGAGTTTCAATATTTGACAGCTGTAAAACTAGAAGTGATATACTTTTAATTACATTATTCTGAGATTGCTGCCATCTATTTGATCAAAAACAAACAATTTTACAGTACAAGATGTAGTGTATTGTTGTTGCCATAGCAAGTTTGCAACCATAACAGTTCCTTTTCAAACTTTTTGTTGTGTTTTTTTGATGTTGTCCCATGTAGACATATATTTATAAGAGTTTTCATCAATATATTAAACAGGGCAGATCTTAAAATTCATGAACAAAGCCCTTTGTTAGCTCACCTGAGCACATGCCCAAGGTGAGCTATTGTGATTGGTCAATGTCCGTCGTGCATCTTCCATTGTGCGTCGTCCATCGTGCTGAGTCAACAATTTGCTTCAAAAGCCTACTGCTCCTACACCCCTTGGCCAACTGACTTGAAACTTGGTAGAAAGCATCGGGGTGACTTGTTGATCAAAAATAGCTAAAATCATTCCGATCGGAAATCCAGGATGGCCGCCATCTTGAAAATCTATTTTTTGCCTGCTCTCCTGAACGGAAAGGCCAACTGATTCAAAACTTGGTAGGAAGCATCAGTGTGACTTATGCTAAAATCGTTCTGATCAGAAATCCAAGATGGCCACGTGGCCGCCGTCTTGAAAATCTATTTTTCGCTTCTTCTCCTGAACCAAAAGGCCAACTGACTTGAAATTTGGTAGGAAGCATCGGGGTGACTTGTAGATCAAAAATAGCTAAAATCGTTCAGGTCGGAAGTCCAAGATGGCAGCCATGGCCGTTATCTTGAAAATCTATTTTCATGACTTCTGAACCTAAAGGCCAACTGACTCAAAACTTGGTAGGAAGCATCAAGGTGACTTGTAGATCAAAAATAGCTAAAATCTTTCGGATCCGAAATTCAAGATGGCCGTCATCTTGAAAATCTATATTGAACTTATTCTCTTGAACCGAAAGGCCAATTGACTCAAACTTGTCTGGTAATCAGGTGAGCGATACAGGGCCATCTTGGCCCTCTTGTTTATATTTTTCACATTTCTGCATGAAAACATATGTTGTGGATACTCATTAGAAGTACCTCTGTGAGGAGCAAATTTTTTCCCCTTAGAGAAGACCCCTTTTAGAAGGGAGCAAAAACCGTTTGACAGAGTCCTCTCCCTTGAAATCATATACATTCACCTTAATTTTAATATTTGTCAACACAACACTATTTTTTGTCATCAAAAAGATATTTTTGTTTTAAAATATATTAAAATACATTATCTTGAAATAAGCCTTTCAAATTAGAAAATGACCTTATTACATATCCTTCAGAATAAAGTCTCATCAACCTGTGCATCTATCCAATCAGATCAGGGTCTATACTCTTCCCTAATAGAACTTTTATGGTCCAAACATTATCATAGCTCTTGATAAGATGCTTTTGTCAGTCCAAAAGTATTGATATTTTCTTATTTCTCCATGAAAACATAATTATGTGGGTAATTAGAAGGGCCTGGGTGAGGCACTTCTAGTGAGTACCACAACATATGTTTTTTGTGGAGAGATAAAAAAAAAATATTTACCTGATACCCACTCTTATCTAGACCTATGATTATGTTAGCAAACTGTGTAGACAGATCAGGCTGATCTGAGTATATGATGGTCTTATATGTCATAAAGTCATTTTCTGTTTGAAGAAGCTCAAATATTACGAGTTGCGACATAAAAAATGGACCCTTGGATATGGCATTCAGCAAAAATTCAGATAGCCAGGGCTTCATGCAGTCTGATCAGAATCTTCACTGGGCATATTTTGAATAGCTAAGGATGCAAAGTTTCTTCATGCTGACAACAAAGACCCTGATCAGACTGCATAGATATGCAGGCTGATTTAAGTTTTGGTTGGGCACATACATAGCTACAGATAAGAGGTAGTATCCACATAATATATTTCTTATTTCTCAACAAAAACATATGTTGTGGGTACTCATTAGAAGTGCCTCAGCGAGGTGCTTCTAATGAGTACCCACAACATATGTTTTTGTAGAGAAATAAGAAAGATATCAGCATTTTTCAGATGCAGAAAGCTCCTTATCTGTTACTATGGCACATATGTCAGAAAGTACGCTTTCTGATATTGCAGCTCTTATCTTGAGCATTTCTATTTCAGTTATTGATGAATGGAAAAAACAAGGTAAACCAGCATGGCAGCTTCTTGAACCAGTTGATGGTTTCCATGCCAACCAGGTTTGTTTAACTTATCAAAACTTTTGATCTATCATACTTAGCCTGTTTTCAGACAACTGAACTCATTACCATCTTGTTCTAGCTTTTTAACAAGTCTACTTAACGACATGTTGATATGTCTAAAAACTCTTGTTTGCATGAGTGGCAAACAGTGTTCACACTGATCAGATGCCATGTTTTGCTGTCTCTAATCTGGGTTAACTCTGTTTGCTAGGACTTGTCTGAATACTTAGGGTAAGTACGGAAAAGTGATTAACAAAATGTTAGAGTAGTGGTCTACCCCTTTCTTATTTGATAATCACATTTTTTTTTATTTTCTGTGATCCAAATGCTGGCATATCTAAATTGATTTGTCTATTAGGGTGTGTCTGTCCAAGTTCCTTTTACATTCTTAACACCAGACTGTAGAAGGGAATTCCATCATGCCATTTTAGCCTAATTTGGTAAAAATTTTGCTTTAGAGAAATAAAGTTGTTCTTAGGTCCTCCTCACATCTAACTTCCCTGCCCCCAACCATAGGTGGAGGGGACATATTGTTTTTGGTCCATGTCCCATTTGTATTGGTGTTGGCATCAGCATGGTACATGAAGTTTCTTATGTACTCAACTTGAACTAGTTGGCAGATTTTTATCAAATTAGCATGACTGTATCTTTCGAACATGCTTAAGAATTACATTTTGTTGAACTTTTTTTAAGGTTATGGTAGAGTAAATATTGTTTAATTTTAAGTAAAACAGCTTGTATGCACTCTCTCTCCTGAACTGATAGATGGATAGGTCTGATTTCATAGATGCACCACTGAGACTGTGAAGAGTTGGTTACATCTGATGATCTCTACCTCATTTTTAAGATCAGCATGTGACATAGAATGTTGAAGGTGGGGGGACATCAGTTTTCTCTAAAAACAAATTTCTAGTTTTAATTACGTATGTGTCATTAAGCTGTTTTGATTGGTTGCCATGGCAGCCAAAAGGTCTCTTAGATTTATAATGAGAAAATGTTTAAATAGTGTCTTCTTCATAACCAATGAAGCAGTTTAAACTAAACTTGGCACCCATTGTTCTTTGTAATTTTCTAACAAGTTTATGTTTTTATGCCCATTTGCTGCTGTTTTGTTAGGTGGCCATGGCAGTGGTAAGTTTTGAAGAGAAAATCTTTAAATGACATTTCTCCAAATAATCATTTGATAACATTCACATAATGCAGGCTTGTTTGTCAGGTAGTCTTTTCCAGGTGTGTTTTTTTTAATTCTGTGGTGCTGGTCAAACATCCGATTATGATGATGATATGATGGTCATTTAATGCCTTGGCAACCATTTTCTGTAGACTTATAATGGACAAGTAGGTACCCTTTGGTTGATATATATATATATATATATATATATATATATATATATATATATATATATATATATATATATATATATATATATATATAGTTTAACAACACATCAACCCTTGTAGGATATTTTGTGTCGTCTCCCAGAGAAAGGGAGAAGAGAGATAGAAGAGATAGAGGAGATGAAAGAGAGGGACAGGGGAGAATGAGGAAAATGAATGAAAGTGAAGAAACAGAAAAAATAAAAACATTCCCCCTCTATTCTTTCCTGCTGCAAGGATAGCAGGCCTTGCCCAACTTGAAGCCAATCTCAGTTGGGCGCCCCAGTGAAGTAAGATACACGACACCTTTGCCTCACCCAGCCACCCTCTTCTATAGTAGTTAAATTCTCATAATAACAAATGTTTCACATAAGATATGATGGGAAAATGCTTAAGTGTCATCTCTGAAATTAATGAAAACAGCTGAACTCAGATTCCTCAGTTTGGTCAAAACTACTTTATTGTGAACAAAACAGTGCAGCTTTAACCCCTTAAATGCTGCAGTTTGGGAAAAACTCATTCCTAAAACATCAAAATTTCAGACTTCTAATATCTGAGAGTCTGGAAAAGCTTACTTCTTAAGTACTACAGTTTAGGAAAACTAACCTTTTAAGAACTGGATCTATGGGTATTTAAACTTGCAGGAGCCAGAGTACTAGAAATTAAATCATTAAGAGGAAAACTAACCTCTAAGATGCCATGTTTGAAAAATTAACCATTGAAATATTCTAGTTAGAGAAAACTAATATCTCCAGCAGCTGTGATTTTCTGAAGACGACTGACGTGGCAAGTAATAGAGTATGAACAAACAAGGTTTAATGTGTGAGAAAATTAACCTCTCAAGCAAATTATGTTGGAAAACTGACCTCTCAAGTGTCACATTGAGGAAATCTTGTTTGTTGCATAATTGACCTCTCAAGTACACCAATATGGATAAGGAGCTTTTGAAATACCATTGTTTGGGAAACTAACCTCTCAAGCACATCGTTTGGAGAAACAGGCTTTTGAAGTACCTCTATTTGGGAAACTAAGCTGTCAAGCACTGTTGCATAGGAAAACTAACTCTCAGGCACATTTGTGGGAGAAACAGGCTTTTGAAGTACCCCTATTTGGAAAACTAATCTCTCAAGCATTGTTTTGTTGGAAAACTAACCTCTCTGGCACATCTATTGGAGAAACAGACTTTTGAAGTACCTCTAAAACTAACTCTCATGCACACCTGTGGGAGAAACAGGCTTTAAAGTACTGGGAAACTAACCTCTCAAGCACTGTTGTGTTGGAAAACTAACCTCTCAGGCACATCTATAGGAGAAACAGGCTTTTGAAGTACCTCTATTTGGGAAACTAACCTCTCAAGCACTGTTGTGTTGGTAAACTAACCTCTCAGTCACATCTGTAGGAGAAACAGGCTTTTGAAGTACCTTCATTTGGGACACATAACTTCTCAAGCATTGTTTTGTCGGGAAACTAACCTCCCAAGCACATCTGTGGAGAAAGAGGCTTTTTAAGTACCTCTGTTTAGGAAACTAACCTCTCAAGTACTGTTGTGTTGGAAAACTAACCTCTCAGGCACATCTGTAGGAGAAACTGGCTTTTGAAGTACCTCCATTTGGGAAACTAACCTCTCAAGCACTGTTGTGTTGGTAAACTAACCTCTCAGGCACATCTGTAGGAGAAACAGGCTTTTAAAGTACCTCTGTTTGGGAAACTAACCTCTCAAGAATTGTTTTGTTCAAACATTAACCTCTCAGGCATAGCTGTTGGAGAAATAGGCTTTTGAAGTACCTCTATTTGGGAAACTATTCTTGCAAGCACTGTTGTGTTGGTAAACTAACCTCTCAGGCACATCTATGAGAGAAACAGACTTCTATTTAGGAAACTAACCGCTCAAACAGTGTTCAGTGGGAAAACTAATTTCTCAGGCACATATGTTGGAGAAACAGGCTTTTGAAGTACATTTACCTCTGTTTGGGAAACTAACCTCTCTTGCACTGTTATATTGGTGAACTACCTCTCAGGCACACCTGTGGGTGAAACAGGCTTTAAAGTACCCCAGTTTGGAAAAATAACTTCTCAAGTTGTGTTGTGTTGGAAAACTAACCTCTCAGACACATCTGTGGGAGAAACTGGCTTTAAAGTACCCCTGTCTGGGAAACTGACCTTTCAAGCAGTTTGTGTTGATAAACTAACCTCTCAGGTACATTTGTGGGATAAACAGGCTTCAGAGTACCCCTAATCTCTCAAGCACTGTTGTTTTGGAAAACTAACTGCTCAGGCACATCTGTAGGAGAAACAGGCTTTTGAGGTACCCCTGTTTGAGAAACTAACCTCTCAAGCACTGTTGTTTTTGAAAACTAACTGCTCAGGCACATCTGTAGGAGAAACAGGCTTTTGAGGTACCCCTGTTTGGGAAACTAACCTCTCAAGCACTATTGTATTGGAAAACTAAATGCTCAGGCACTTCTATAGGAGAAACAGGCTTTTGAAGTATCTCAATTCAGGAAACTAACCTCTCAAGCAGTGTTGCTTTGGCAAACTAACCTCTCAGGAACATCTCTCCGCAAAACAGGCTTTTGAAGTACATCTATTTGGGAAATTAACCTCTCAAGAACTGTTGTGTTGGAAAACTAACCTCTCAAGTGCAACAGTGAGGAACAAAAAGTTTTTGAAGGACCAATTTTTGGGAAACTAACCTCCCCTTCCATGGACTGTTGTATTGGAAAAGTATTCTGTCAAACAGAGTTGGAAATGAGCTTTTGAAGTACCACTGTAGGAAAGACTAACCGTTCAAGGACTTTTGTTTTGAAAACTAACTTCTTGTGTGCAACAGTGTGGAAAACTAACTTCTAAATAACACAAGTTTGGGAACTATAAAGCTTCAAGAAGTGACAAGCTTTATACATTCTAGTAAAATGCATTGGAATTCTAACTTCTAACTTGAGAGAATAAACTCCTATGTGGCAGTCAAAGTATGGATTATCCAGCCGAGAATAAAGCTAACTCTTTGGAAAGATCTGTTAAAGGAGCCTGTGTCCCATTTTTTGCAAAGACCTAGCTTTAATCCCATGATGGATTTAACAATTTATGTTTGCTCCTCTCTCTTTCCCAGATTGCTGATGCTGAGATGGCTAAGAATATTTGGCGAGATTTGATAACCCAATACCCTGATGTGTTTGGGAAGGAAAATCCTTTCAATGAGAAAATCCATGCTGTTTTTGGAGACCAAGGAGGCTACAGATAATTATTTCTGGAAGCATTTTTAAATTTTGGTAATTTGGTAAATGAAATTTGAAAGGATTTTGAAAAGATAGATCCTTTTGAAGCAAGAAACAAAATGTTTAACCCATTTTAGTCTAAAGACCCCCAAACAGTGCAGACTCAGATCAGATGCAGCAGAATGTGGTGTCTGATCAGGGTCTCCAGTTTTTGCAAACAGTGTAGCCGTTTTTTCTCTAGGAATATTTAAATCACATAGCCTGACCTACCTAAAATTGAAATAGGACTCTTCCAATATATAGTGTGTGGAGTTTATTCAGTCTAAAATGGGTTAATAGACTCAGATTTGCTTAGGCCATTCATGAACAGTACTGTAATATGCAACACTGCTCATGCCCATGAAAATCGTGCAGGACAGAACTCCAATTTCAGAATTACTTTGAATGAGCTCAAAGGAATAGAATAAATGACCTACACTATAGTGAAGTCAGTTTATGGCCATGACACAGCAGTTAATACCATTTGTAGTGACGATAAATAATTCAAGTATGTCACATAGAAAAGCAAAGAATAAACAGGGGTACACTATTCATTCAAGTACTTGGAATGAGCTCAAAGGAACAGAAAATGTTAACCACATTATAGTGAAGCACAACCTATGGCCATGACACAGCAGTTGACACTAGTTGTAGTGAAGATGAATAATTCAAGTCTGTCACATGGACAGGTAAAGGATAATTAGGTCACACTATTTTTTCAAGTACTGTAAAATCATATAACAGTTTGAGATGAATTTATTTTGGCAATGTTTATAATGATGTTGTAAGCCTTATAATAAAATATTGACAATATGTTTGATACATTTGTTTGCTTCTTTATCTCTTACCTACTAAGTCAGACAAAATTTCTGCTAAATAATGCATTTGTTGAAACAAAGACAGTTGCCATGATAATGTATTTCATAAGTGTTTTATAGTTCTAGCCTTTACCAGATATGAAAAAAGGGAAGAAATGAACGGGAGCAAACATTTAGAGATAAGTGAATGGAAATGATAAAGCAATTAATTAACCAAGATGTAGATGCAAAAATGCATTATACAAATTTATTCTGGAAAGAGGGATCCTTTGGAAGCATGGAACACAGCAAATAAATGCAACAAGAAATTGCCAGTAGTTAGTGCTTATTAGATACCCCCTACAAGGACCAAAATGTAATAGACAGATGGACACTTCTATATCAGCATTGTTTTCTTGGGAGGTGTATCTTCAGTTTATCCAATCCCCTTAACTCTTGTCATGCTGAATAAATTAAGATGCCACACCCACTTCTAATTTTCAGCCAATCAGATTACTTGATCCAGGCTGTTGATATAAATTCACCTACTGAATGACAAACAGTTTAGATCCAGATCAGTTGGCTTCTGAAGAAGCCAACTGATCAGGATCTACACTGTTTGCAAAGATAGGGTATATCTGGGATCAGCAGGACCAGGGTTAATCCTTAAAGCCCCCAAGCAAAATTGTAGCAGATAATATTCTTAAGTACTTTTTATTTTTCAGAAATAATAAGGCTTGACATTTCATGTGTCTGCCTGTGTGGTAATTCACATGAAATGTCAAGCCTAATTTTCTCTGAAAAATGAAATGTAAATCTGAGTGTCATCTGCTGCAGTTGTGACTAGCTCCTTAAGGGTTAATTGCTGCTAATGAGCCGTCTTGAGAAAATGGGACCAGTGCATATGCAACAAAGGCTTGATAAGCCTGCTGGTCTTATACAGTTCATCAGGGTCTTCATTGTCCTTTAGCATATTAGACCATACCCAGTGACTGGAAATCGACTCTGAAGGCACCGGTCTACTGTACAGGGTGAACTGAAATTTCACCTACCACACAAGCTTCGAAGACACTTCTTTACATGGAGTTTTTGTCTGATGATGGTTAATGGGAACAGATAGACCTCAAGGGAAATAATTCTGGCATGGAAATAATTACTTCCCTTCACAATTGGGGACTTCTCCCTCTGGGAGCAAATTATTCCCTCTAAGAATAGCCACATTTGAAATGCTTTAAATATTGGGGAAGCAAATTGAATACTAATGAAATGAATTCCTGTATGCAAAAAGTTGTTTTTGTTTGCAAAATAGCAGTAAAAACTCCAGGTTTAGCCATTCCATTTAGACCCTTATACACTGATGGAAAAAATAGCAGAAGAGAAATGGGTCATCTGCTGGTATTTAAGTTCAGCAGGTTAGGGTTTAAGATCTTTGGGGTAGTTATCAACATGGTTTGTTTCATGCTTTCTCTTATCATGGTTATTTTTGTCTTTCTCAGCTTGGTCAAGCAGAGACAGCTAAGGTTATATGGAGTAACCTGATGACTCAGTATCCTGACGTGATGGGCAAGGAAAATCCTTATAATGAAAAAATCCATACTATTTTTGGAGACCAGGGTGGCTACAGATAACATGCCAAAAAAGATGGTTTTGGAAGCATTATGGATTTAAAAAAAAAGAAAGCTGTCTAACTGTGAATTGTTCAGTATAAGTGCATAACCCTTGATAAGAGGGATATCTAGATAAACATGTTTCTTATTTAAAAAAAATATATATGGTAAATGTCCTAAAAATTCAAACACTGTATTCCACTATTTTGGCCTAGATTTTGTTTTTTATGCAGATGTTTCTTAAAATAATGGAAAGGCAAACAGTGAAGACCCAGATCAGACTATAAATTCAAACACTTTATTCCACACTATTTTGGCCTAGATTTTGCTTTTTATGCAGCTGTTTCTTAAAATAATGGAAAGGCAAACAGTGAAGTCCCTGATCAGACTGCTCCATTAGGAGCAGTCTGATCTGGGTCTGCACTGTTTACATATGCATTTTGTCAGACAGTTTGGTTTTCGAAATTTTAGAACATTTACCAAAAACAAAATAAAATAATAATAAAATAAACATGTTATAGATAAGCAATTCTAACTAGGGGTGTTGGCCCAATATCATGGATCCCTGCTCCAGTGCAAAAACTTTCAGTAAGTCTTTGTTCTATTGATCATCCTGTTTGTTGATTTGATATGCTATGTGGCTCTGAAAAAACAAAAACAAAAAAAAAAAATTGTCCACTTAATTCCAAAGTGTATCACATCATATTTTTGAGGAGAAATAAATAAAAAAATCAATACCTTTTGGTTGAAAAAAAAGGCACCTTATCTAGAGCTATGCCAATGACTAAGAGGATTTGTTTCATGTCATTTATTAAATTTTATGATATGTTAACATTATATTTTGCTTCCATGTGTAATACTTGCTTTTAAAAATGTGCTATACACTGTATTTGGACTTGAACAGGGTTACTATTTTAAACATTAATTTCCGGAGAGTTTAGGATTATAAAATTATTTATAAAATTTTCTTATAGTACCCTATGAGTCTGTAAATGGACAGCAAATGGTCTGATCAGACTGCACAGACCTGCAGACTAGTCTCAGACTAAAATTATTTATAAAATTTTGTGTTTTCTTATTTATAGACTATAAAGAATCCACTAGAACTTGTTTTAACCTTTACTACACTTTGGGCTAGTTCGGCAGACCACAAATTGATGATATTTTTCTTATTTTTTCCCAGAAAACAGGATTTGACATTTCATACAAATTGTCTCCATTGGAGACAATTTGCATGAATTCAAAACCCATTTTCTGGGAAAAATAAGAAAAATACTTCGATATGTTGTCTGCTGAAAATTTTACACAGAGTACAAAGCATTAAAATTATTTAAGGTGTTTGATTCTTGTCAAGAATTTTTAAATTGGCATCAAGTTGTCAAAACTACCAAATACCATATCCACCTTGAGGCAGACAGGCCTGAGCAAACTGTGTAGACCCAGAACAGAGACAGCCTCAGTGGCTCAATCAGATGTGCACCGGACTGGTGATCTGGAGGTCACGGGTTTGATCCCTCCCACTGGGTCTGGTAAAATTCTTTCATGGTGATTGATCATGAAATATTTTCTATGGTCATTCCCCCATTTCTGCTGATTCAAGGAGGGCCCTTGTGGGTTCTGGTGAAAGAATGTGTACAGGTACAGGTTAACCACTTAGAGGACTAAGCCTGCCCAGTAAAAGTGTGGTTAGGTAAACTGACTGGCTCAACTTGACTTTAACAAAGTTGACTGGGCTGTAAAAATCCAACTTAACAAAAACGCAGAATAGATGCCACAGAAGGCAGGGTCTGATCAGGCATGGTAACTTTGTTAAGAAGTTAAGGTATCCCAATATTCAGGGTAAATATTTGACATCTGTCACCTGCTGCAGCAGTGTTAACCCTTATCTTGCTGAACACGTTATGCCCTGTTATAGCAAACAGTGTAGATCCAGATCAGTTGGGAAGAAGCCAACTGATCTGGATCTGCACAGTTTTATTAGAAGTGGGCGTGGCATCTTAATTTATTCAGCATGAGAAGGGTTAAGGAAAATAGACAACCTTGCCATATTTCTTTCTGCCATTTTCTACAATGGAGATAATTTTTGTGACTTTCTGTTTGCTTTTCTGCATACTCTGTTCTTTCTGATAAGGAGTCTTCTCTTAAAGGAAACAATTACCGTATTCACCTTAATTACCACACATACCCTTATAAGGGCACAGTCAAGCAATTCCGTAGTCTTTAGATTACAGCCAGTTTACTTTTTGTCTATTTCTTTATAAAGGCATATGTTGTGGGTACCCATTTGAATTGCATTGACTTGTCGATGCAATTCAAATGAGTGCCCACAACATATGCTTTTATACAGAAAATCAGAAAAAGAAAACATAAAAACATCACACATGAATCATTTGATAAGTCCTTCACTGATCTTTGTTTAAGTGTACCTTAGTAAATTTGGATACATATTTTACCAAAAGTTTTCCCAGTACTTTTGAAAAACCTAAGCGCATGATGCGGTAATAAGGTCGAATACGGTCCCAACAGGATCAAATTCTTTCCTTTTAGAGTTGAGACAAAAAGCAATTTTGACAGAGTCAGCTTCGATGAAAGTGTAGCTCACACATTTTACTTTACATTTGATTGTATATTTTCATCTTTGGTGCCAATACTTGCCACATTTTGGCTCAGTGGACATAAGTTTTGGGATATTTAAAGTAATAATTATTTTCTGTGGTGCAAAGTTTGGGACAGCTGGAAAATTAATTGTTTTTTCCTATGCAGTACATTTTGCAGTACTTTAATATTAACTTGTCACAAAGTTTGGGACAGTGAAAAATTGTTTTGTCCAATACTTATGCATTTTTCAGTATATTAACCTGTTCTAAACCTGTTGCAGCACAGTTTTATTTGCAATAATCTGTCATTGAACCTGATGCAGTACATTTTCATTCACATTAACTTTATCAAATCTGCTGCAGCACATTTCCCTGCACAAAGGGTCATTCAAACCTGCTGCAGCACATTTTCCTGTAGAATTAAGTGTCATTCAGATCTGCTGCAGTACATTTCCATGTACAGTAACTTGCCATTCAAACCTGCTGCAGCACATTTTCCTGTACAATTAAGTCATTCAGACCTGCTGCAGCATATTTTCCTGTACAATTAAGTCATTCAGACCTGCTGCAGCATATTTTCCTGTACAATTAAGTCATTTAGACCTGCTGCAGCATATTTTCTTGTACAATTAAGTCATTCAGACCTGCTGCAGCATATTTTCCTGTACAATTAAGTCATTCTGACCTGCTGCAGCATATTTTCCTGTACAATTAAGTCATTCAAACCCGCTGCAGCATATTTTCCTGTACAATTAAGTCATTCTGACCTGCTGCAGCACATTCTCCTGTACAATTAAGTCATTCAGACCTGCTGCAGCACATTTTCCTGTACAATTAAGTCATTCAAACCTGCTGCAGCACATTTTCCTGTACAATTAAGTCATTCTGACCTGCTGCAGCACATTCTCCTGTACAATTAAGTCATTCAAACCTGCTGCAGCACATTTTTCTGTACAATTAAGTCATTCAAACCTGCTGCAGCATATTTTCCTGTACAATTAAGTCATTCTGACCTGCTGCAGCACATTTTCCTGTACAATTAAGTCATTCAAACCTGCTGCAGCACATTTTCCTGTGCAATTAAGTGGTGCTTCTGATGAGTACCTGCACCATATGTATTCATGGAGAAATAAGAAAATATCATTACAGTACTTATCAATAGGAAAAAAAGCCTCATTGAGAGTGCTATGATGTAACATATGTACATTATGTATAGACCTTGCTTTGTGCAGGCTGGTACTAGTTTGCCCATTTTACATAAGGCATTATATTTCACCAATTGTGTCATATCAATTTGTGGAAAATGTTTATATATAATCATTAAATCTGTTCAAAATATGTGCAATATGATTTGATCATTAAAATATGTATGAGCCGCTACATGAGAAAATGTACCTTCTGACATGTTGGCCCAATGTAGACTCAAATCAGCCTGCACATCTGCGCAGTCTGATCAGAATCTTCTCTGTCTGCATGAAGAAACTTTGCAGCCTTGGCTATTCAGAATGTGCCCAGTGAAGATTCTGATCAGACTGTGCCATTGTGCAGGCTTTTCTGAATATTCACTGGGTGTACATATCCAAACGTATGCTTTCTGCCATTGTGGCTCATTTGATCATTAAGAATATATTATATTGTTATACCAGTGACCAATTTTCCTGTGATAATTAATTATTAAGATACTCATATTTTAATTATTTCAATCAATATTTTGTTTTAACAAGTATATAATTTGTTATTAATAAAGTTGTATTCACTTAATATCTTGTCTTTCTGTAGCACTTCCTACCATTTCAGTAACTATTTAACTATTGTCTGCTGGTAAAATTAGGAGACATTCTTAATATGCCCTAAAACTAGGGTTTGATTTCTGATTTGTATTATCTAATAAGAGATGATTGTATGTATAGTAGTACAATTTTATCATTTTCCCCCAAAGAAGGGCTCAATTTCTCATCATCTCATAGGAGACGAATGTATCTGTGCCAAGTCTTGCTTTAGCATGCTGGATACTTCTTTATATTTTCAAACCCTATTTTAATGAAAAAAAAAAAAAACAAAAAAAAAAAAACATTTTATAGTTTGCTGAGTTTGCCCACAAAATGCTCAAGTTCAATAACTAATTGCCATATTACAGAGTCCTTGTTAAGAAGGAGTATTTGACGATAATTCTTGGATAATTTTCTTCAGGTCTTCATAAAAACATATGTTGTTGGCACTCGTTAGAAGCGGCTCGGCGAGGCGCTTCTAATGAGTACCCATAACATATGTTTTTATGGAGAAATAAGAAAAATTATCCCAGAATTATCACCAAATACTCTTCTTTAACAATTCCTCTGATATTTTACCCTAAGTATTCCGGCAGACAGGCCTGAGCAAACAGAGTGGACCCAGGTTAGATGCCATAGAATGCAGCATCTGACTAGGATCTACATATTGTTTGTCATTCATGCAGCAATTTTAAGACACATCAGCATATACAGTATAACCTCAATGGCTCGAACCCGGATGGCTCGTTTACCGTGGATGAGTCAAACTCTTTTTTCAGTCCCTACAAAATCCTTCCAATAGCTCAAGAAAACAAATATTTAGGGATTTTTTCTTATTTTATCATGGAATTGTATGTTGTGTGTACTCATTAGAATTGCCTCATCGAGGCAATTCTAATGAGTACATTCAACATACAATCATTGTGTAGAAAATCGAAAAGATTTCCCTAAATTATCGCTATTTGCTTCCTGAACTGGTGCCATGACTAACCCTCAGTGGCTTGAACTACCCATGTCTCGAACAAATTTCCATGGTCCCAAAGATGTTCGAGCCATTGAGGTTCGACTTAGTGAAATAGACTCGTTCAATTAATAGGAAAAGTATGGTTAGCATTTAGGGTGTCCAAATAATATGGTAAGAAAAAAACTGTTTGGGCCTCTTCAAATGAAAAGCACATGTGAAATGCACAGCTTCAGATCATCGTGTGTGAGATACATGGTCAGAATTAGTCTAAACTGCCTACACAAGCTATGAGGCATGTGATGTCCACCTAGGACATTTTTAACATATTGTGGATTTTAAAACATGATATGCACATGCACAGACTAGATATAAACTAAGTATTAAAGTTTGACTGTTCCAAAACATTATATTTGTTAAATATGCTTCTGCCTTGGTTTCACTGTGTTTACAGACTTTCATGGAGACCTTAAACTGCCTAACATCATAACAAACCATCATATGATAACAACATTATGATTATTTATAGCGTAATAATACATTGACTCATACCTCAAAGTAAATAGATACACCTGACAGATGTTCGGCAAGGGAGACAACTTTTTGACTTCCAGTTTGCATTTCCAACCAATCCTCTTCTGAACAGGGGTCTGTTCTCTAAGGAAAGAATTTGCTCCTCTTAGACCCTTTCAGAAGGGGACAAAACCAATTTTGACAGAATTGTCACCCCTGAAAATGTGTTCCTCTTAAATATTTCAGGTCTTGTCTTATTAGCCATGGTGTAACACAGCTCTAGATAAGAGGGGGTATCACATAAATATTGTTCTTATTTCTCTGAGTCGCTTCCAATGAGTACTTACAACATATAGTTTTATGGAGAAATAAGAAAAATATCAATACTTTTTGGTTGAAAAAAAGATGCCTTATCTAGAGCTGTGCGTGCTTTTCAAAAATCCACAAACATTTACAACATGGTCATTATCATCTCATCTTCTGAGATGATGGCATCACAGGCCAATACAGAATCCTATATGAGGTAGGGGTGGGGTGACTGATTAGTAATTCATCACCAATTTTATATTGATTAATGAAACTTCGCTAAGAAAAATAATGATAAGCGATTAATTTGTGTTAAAACTTAATGATCAAGGCCAAAATCCTGTAATATAGTGATTTTGGAAAACAACATAAAAAAATGTTACTTGACTATTCATTAAAACATTGAAATTTTATTGATAGTGATAAACCCTTAAAGGGCCAAGAAAAACTGCATCTGAAAATGTCATCTGTTTATGTCATCTGCTGAATATTCTTGCAAACTTTTCAAACCTATTTTTTGCATACTGTCAAACAGTGTAGACCCTGATCAGACTGCTCCTGGGTCCACAGTGTTTGCAAAAATGACTTTTAAAATCACAAGCAGAAGACAATTTCTATGTGACAATCGATATGTTGCTGTATGGCAGTCATACACTGCAGCAAGATAATCATTTATCCTGTGCTAATATTTCGCTATGGCAAGCCATACATGGTTGTCCAATAGTCAAAAACTGCAGTGAGATAATCTTTTGTCCTGTGCTAATATGTCTCTGCAGCAAGCCATGCATTGTCTGCAAACTCATATACTCCAGCAAGATAATCTTTTATCTGATCATAAACTGCAGCAAGGTAATCTTTTACAGGCTGCTAATATTTTTTTGCAGCATGAGCAGGCCACAGGTTGTCTGCTTATCATAAAACGGTTACAAGGTAATCTTTTATGGTGTACCAATATTTCTCTGCAATAAGCCATACGTTTTTCTGCTAATCATAAATTGCCACAGGGTAAAGTTTTGTCATCAGCTACAAGCTATTTGTTCTTTGATAATCATAAACTACAGCAAGGTAATCTTTTATGGTGTGCTACTATTTCTCTGCAGGGCACCATATCATTGTTGTCTGCTAATCATAAACTGTAGCAGGGTAATTTTTCGTCGTGTGGCACTATCTGTCACCAGGGAGAGCCATAAGTTGTCTGCTAATCATAAGCCGGTCTGCAGCAAGCTATAACTTTTCAACATTCGCTGAGTTAATATCATAACGGTCCCGATTTTGTAGCTGGTAGTTAATATCAAAACGGTCCCGGTTGTGTAGCTGGTTGAATTAGACTGGCTTCAGTCTCCAGTGACTAAATAATTATTCTTATAATCATGTTTGATAAGCCACTAAATAAAACCAAAATAATATCATGAATATAAAGACTGGTCACTGGAGACTTGGAGCCAGTCTACTGGTTGAGTATGTGAGTGCGAGTCGGGTATTAAACCAGATCTTTAGCTCACCTGAGCAAATGCTCAGGCTGAGCTATTGTGATGACCCTCTGTCTGTCGTCCGGCGTCCGTCGTCAACAATTAGTTTGTTTAGACTCTAGATTGAGGCCACAGTTTTGACCCAATCTTAATGAAACTTACTCAGAATGTTTTCCTCTATGAAATCTAGGTCAAGTTCGAAACCGGTTCAGTTGGAGTTACAAACTTAAGTTTCCATGCCAACTGGGTCACTTGGGATCAAAACCTAGGTCGCCAGTCCAGATCAAAGGAAAACCTTGTTAACACTCTAGAGGTCTCATTTTTAAGTAATCATCACGAATCTTGCACGAAATGTTTGTCTTGGTGATTTCTGAGTCAAGTTCGAAACTGGATCACTTGGGGGCCAAAAACTAGGTCGCCGGGCCAAATCAAAGGATAACCTGTTTTCTAGAGGTCGCATTGTTTAAGTAATTATAATGAATCTTGTTCAAAATGTTTGTCTTGATTATTATTAGGTGAAGTTCAAAACTGGGTCGCTTATTTATTTTAAGCCATTGCTGTTGGAGAATTGCCAGAAATAAGGATCCCCATATATACAGAGGAGCAGAAAACGTAAAGTACTAAATATTTCACTTCTTCATGAAAGAAAAATGTCATTCTTCATGAAAAAATGTCATGGACGCCCTTTAGATCGCCTCTGGTCGCAAAGCGAATGAGACATTTCTGATGGGTATCCACAATGTGCGCTTGCCAGCATTCGTTTTGGATCAATAAGAATGAAAGTAGAATGAAAGTATACGTATAAATATATTCGGACTGAAATGCCTGATGCACAGGCTGATCTGAGTCTTCGCCTGCCGCACATACAATCTTGTAGGAAATGTTGATCTTAATCATGCAGAATTTGTTCACTGTAGGCATGACAAGATTCAACAAACATCTCCGCCGCGCCGCCCGCCTGCCCACACACATCCGCACACACTCCATATTTTCCCAACTTATACACGGTAGCATTTTGCATATACTGAGATTAACTGCATTTAATGATGGAATGCACGCGCCAGAAAAAAAACAAAACAAAAAAAAACAAAAAAGGCACAAATACTTGGGGCCAGGTGAGCGTTCTGGCTCAAACCGGTCTCTTAAATTGCATAAAAAAAAAAGACGAAAAAGGCGTTTATAAAACTTTTTCTAAAGTTTCTTTACATTTTTATGGCTATCAAATTATAATAAAGTGCACAAAACAAAAATTCTTATGAAAAATCTATGCAAGACATTCGTGCCCAATGGAGAGTAGTACGGTGCCGGGTGACACGGGCGTTATGCAAATAGCTTCAGCTGTGTCCGCCTACGTCATCCGTAGACACCGGTAGTTTCGTACCCCGAGATCGAAGAAACCATTATTTCATCTTTTTTCTCTTGTTCGACATTACCTGTCACTTCAGTAAGACTTCACATATCTGACAAACAACAAAAACTCTTTAAGTTGTCGTCAGTTTATTTTTTTGATCCAACTATCGGAATACTGGAAGACGAAACCGAAAACCCAATGATTCGTATCAATTATTTTCGTACTTCATGATGGAGTAGAGCTATTTCTGCAGTCGAATTCAAGCTGGACAATTAAGTGGCATTTTTTTTTTTCTCAGAAGTTGGATCTTTAATCTGAACAGGGCATACCTGTCCATACACAATCTCTCACCAGTAGACAGCTTAAAAAAGATTATGGCTAATGCAGACTCGAACCCTAATCAAGTCAACTGGTTTGCCAACTGAGCTAGCTAGGCCAACAGTCCTGCCAATCACCACACTGCCCGATTCTAATTTTTAAGTGTCCAGCATCAACTGAACATGCTATCAGTTTCTAGCCTCTGCATGCACTCACCATTTTACCATGTCACATGAAAGTAAACTAAAGAGGTAAATGTGTGCCCAAATTGGGACTTGAACCTGCAACACCATACTTGCAAGTCAGCTTTTCTACCAATTTAGGTAACCTGCCAGTCACCACACTCCTGATTCAAAGACTGATATAACCCCTTAAAGTGCAAAGAAAATTTGTAACAAATGACATTCTAAAATTGATATCATTTTTTTTTTTCAGAGAAAATAAAACCACCTTATTTTTATTTCTGAAAAAAAAAAAATAAGTAAAATCAAAAGTATCATCTGCTCTAGTTGTGATAAGCACTTTAAGGGTTAACATCATCCCTGCCTATGATGCTGTTAATGAAGCACTTTTAGACCCAGATGATACCTGAACAGGGCATACTTGTCCATACACAATCTCTCACCAGTAGACAGCTTAAAAAAGTATATGGCCAATGCAGACTAGAACCCGCAATCAAGTCAACTGGTTTGCCAACTAAGCTAGCTAGGCCAACAGTCCTGCCAATCACCACACTGCCCGATTCTAATTTTTAAGTGTCCAGCATCAACTGAACATGCTATCAGTTTCTAGCCTCTGCATGCACTCACCATTTTACCATGTCACATGAAAGTAAACTAAAGAGGTAAATGTGTGCCCAAATTGGGACTTGAACCTGCAACACCATACTTGCAAGTCAGCTTTTCTACCAATTTAGGTAACCTGCCAGTCACCACACTCCTGATTCAAAGACTGATATAACCCTTTAAAGTGCAAAGAAATTTGTAACAAATGACATTCTAAAATTGATATCATTTTTTTTTTTTCAGAGAAAATAAAAGCACCTTATTTTTATTTCTGAAAAAAAAAAAAAAAAAAAAATAAGTAAAATCAAAAGTATCATCTGCTCTAGTTGTGAGTTGTAAGTGCTTTAAGGGTTAACATCATCCCTGCCTATGATGCTATTAATGAAGCACTTTTAGACCCAGATGATTCCTCATTGAGCAGGGATCAAACCCGGGATCTCTAGCACCAGAGGCCAGTGAAGAAACCACTGTGCTCCTCTTGCATGTTATTGTTCTTTTAATAGGCTATATGAAAAAAAAAAATGGTTAAAATAATTAGCCTTCTCATTGTGCTTGAGGGACATAAGTATAAAAAGAATTACACACATGATTCCACTAATATAATTGCAAAAGTAGAGATCTTCACTGTTTCCCTGGAGAGTCCTTGGAATAGAAAACCAACAGCTGTAAGACTGATCAGACTGTGCTGATGCTGATGTGCAGGCTGATGATAGTGATCTTAGCTTTCATTGGATGCACAAAGCCAAAAAGAACATTATTACCTAGGCAGCTGCTCATGTTAGATTTATCAGATAATATGAAGTGTGATAAAAATCTAAATAATTTGACACCACTGTAGGAGATTCCCAAGCAAAAAGTAAATACCGTATTTGACCTAAATACCCCTAAAAGTGCACAGTCAAACAATTTTGTAGTCTTCATATTACAGTCTGTCCTTTTACCAACTTCTTTATAGAAGCGTATGCTGTTGGTATTCATTTGGCTTGCCTAAACTTGTTGAGGCAATTCAAATGAGTACTAACAACATTTGCTTTTATAAAGAAAATCAGATTTGTTTAAAGTTTGCCCTTACAAGATGGATATTTTACTACGTTTTTTTCCAGTAATTTTGAAAAACTAAAATGCACAGTGTGGTAATAAGGTCAAATACAGTAATTGATGGTATATTTTCTTTATTTGCACATTACTTTAGTTTCTTCAAAAGAATTAACCCTTAAACCACCATTTAAAATTGTAGCAACAACATTCTAAAATACTTTTTTTTTATTTTCAAAGAAAATCAGGCTTGACAAGCTAGGCAGATGATGAACAAAAATATTGAATCTTAATTTCTAAGGAATTAAAAGGGCACTGGCCAAATATCCCCCGACATGTGGGAATTATTTAGAACAAAGGGCCATAACTCCTGCAAAAACCACTTGACCATGTATAGGAGGATAACCCAAAAACAACTCGCACATCTTCTGGAAAAGTCTAGGAGGAGTTGGGCCCACAAGATACCTATTCTAATACTAATCGCACCTGGAAAAAACTAAGTAAAAAAGGTGGAAAAAGTTGATAAAAAATAATAGGAGGATAATCCCAAAACCATACACACATTTTCAGACTATGTAGAACAAGTAAGCATAATTTCAAAATGATCGGTGGAAAACTCTAGGAGGAGTTGCACCCACAAGGTATCTATTCCAATAGTAATCGGACGTGGAAAAAAACTGTCCAAAAAGTTGATAAAAAAATAATGGGAGAATAACCTCTAAACCACAAGCACATCTTCAGACCAAGACAGAAGCACCTGCAAAGTTTCAAAAAGATTGGTGTAAAACTGTAGGAAGAGTTATGTCCACAAGGTACCCATCTCATTGAGTATACGGACATATGGATAAATCCATTTTAATAGTCCCCTTTGACTAACATAAGGGGACAAAAATGTAGTCAGTTGTATGCTATTGTTGTTTAGCACATATCTATAAACAATGAAATGCTGCAAAAACTAATGTTTTACCTAAAGGTTTCATGCACTTAGTTATTAGCTCAGCAAGCTTAAACCTTTTTTCTTATGCAGGGATAGGCCTGCTGACTTGGTGATAAACAGTGTATCCCTGATCAAACTGCCCCTTAAGAGCATGCAGCGATCTGCAAAGAAATTTCATAGGAGGGAAAAATCCCATATAATATCCTTAAATAGTTGTGGAAAAGTGTTATCAAAACAAGGGACAATTTGATAAAAGCATTAAACAATACTGATAGGCATAAATTTCTCAGGAACAATGTTCCATTGAAGCAAATTAATTGGACATTTTGAAATTTGGTTAGCTACATGGTGCTAAAATGCAGTCTGGGTGTATGCATTGTTAGGTGCATCTATTGAATATTTGGAGTAAAATTACCAATATTTTTGAGTATTTGTATTTGTCTGCTTTGTAACATGTTTTTAAAGGGAAAGAGGAAAACTATCTATAATTTTGTTTTGACACCCTGCAAAAAACAGTATCATATCTATAGCTATGTATAATCTCCAACACAAAACAGCTTATCAGAAATATGAGATTCATATGGTTATTTTCATTTCAGAGGGAGCTGGCAACACAATGCAAATAACATTTACTTTTGTGGTATCCACAATATTCCTGTCCTACATAGCCTATTCATTATGGACTCTGGTGGCCATGTTTTATCCAACTCCCTGCAAGGGTGACAGCAATGTTTGCATTCTACCATACCTATCCAAGAACAAAGATCTACAGGTAGGTAGTCAGATGCCACAGATTGTGGTGTCTGATCCGGATTGAAACTGTTTTCCACTCTATGGACGTTAGTTAGTTTTTAGATACACCAATAGCACATAAGATGGTGTAAATTTTAAAAGTGTGGTAAGTATTATAGTATCCAAATATTTAGGGTAAATGGTAACACATTGAAACTGTTTTCCACTCAAAGGACGTTAGTTAGTTTTTAGATACACCAATAGCACATAAAATGGTGTAAATTTTAAAAGTGTGGTAAAGTATTATAGTATCCAAATATTTAGGGTAAATGGTAACACATTGAAACTGTTTTCCACTCAAAGGATGTTAGTTAGTTTTTAGATACACCAATAGCACATAAAATGGTGTAAATTTTAAAAGTGTGGTAAAGTATTATAGTATCCAAATATTTAGGGTAAATGGTAACACATTGAAACTGTTTTCCACTCAAAGGACGTTAGTTAGTTTTTAGATACACCAATAGCACATAAAATGGTGTAAATTTTAAAAGTGTGGTAAGTATTATAGTATCCAAATATTTAAGGGTAAATGGTAACACATTGAAACTGTTTTCCACTCAAAGGACTTTAGTTAGTTTTTAGATACACCAATAGCACATAAAATGGTGTAAATTTTAAAAGTGTGGTAAAGTATTATAGTATCCAAATATTTAGGGTAAATGGTAACACATTGAAACTGTTTTCCACTCAAAGGACGTTAGTTAGTTTTTAGATACACCAATAGCACATAAAATGGTGTAAATTTTAAAAGTGTGGTAAAGTATTATAGTATCCAAATATTTAGGGTAAATGGTAACACATTGAAACTGTTTTCCACTCAAAGGACGTTAGTTAGTTTTTAGATACACCAATAGCACATAAAATGGTGTAAATTTTAAAAGTGTGGTAAAGTATTATAGTATCCAAATATTTAGGGTAAATGGTAACACGTTGAAACTGTTTTCCACTCAAAGGACGTTAGTTAGTTTTTAGATACACCAATAGCACATAAAATGGTGTAAATTTTAAAAGTGTGGTAAGTATTATAGTATCCAAATATTTAGGGTAAATGGTAACACATTGAAACTGTTTTCCACTCAAAGGACGTTAGTTAGTTTTTAGATACACCAATAGCACATAAAATGGTGTAAATTTTAAAAGTGTGGTAAAGTATGATAGTATCCAAATATTTAAGGTAAATGGTAACACATTGAAACTGTTTTCCACTCAAAGGACGTTAGTTAGTTTTTAGATACACCAATAGCACATAAAATGGTGTAAATTTTAAAAGTGTGGTAAAGTATTATAGTATCCAAATATTTAGGGTAAATGGTAACACATTGAAACTGTTTTCCACTCAAAGGACGTTAGTTAGTTTTTAGATACACCAATAGCGCATAAAATGGTGTAAATTTTAAAAGTGTGGTAAAGTATTATAGTATCCAGATATTTAGGGTAAATGGTAACACACTCCAAGTGAAGTAAGCAATTGACAGAGAAATGATATTTTTCTTATTTTTCACAGAAAATATTTAAGGGTTGACATTACAGTCAGGTGTCCAATTTGAATGAAATGACAAGCCCTATTTTCAGTGAAAAATAGGGCAAATATTAAAAACAGTTCATCTACTGCAATTAAGTTCAAGATTAAACAACTGAGCTGCATTAGGTATAAACTACACTTTACTCAAAGCAAAAATTAGGAGACAAAATGTTTAGCGTGTTTAGTAAGACATTTTCAAATATGACTTTTTTTCTTAAAAAATAAGATTTGATGTTTGATGCAAAGTGTCTCCACTTCACTGTGGTGTTTCTAATGAGTACCCACAACTAATGCTGTTGAAAAGAAATAAGAACCTTACACCATAATTATCCTAGCAATAGAAGTGAAAGTCCAGATCACCTTGTTCAATTGCACAGTCTGATCAGTGTCTTTGCAAGCTTTCCGAATCATTGTATACTATAGGACACATTGATGAATAGAGAAGACCCTAATCAGGTTGCAGTTGTGCAAGCTGATCTATATGGATATGCAGACTGATCTCAGCATTGAGTTTTCACATATGGCATAAGGGCCCTTTATTGCTTTGTGCATCATATAGTATAGTCAAACTTCAATGGCTGGAACATCGCATGTGCATCAGACTGGTGATCAGGAGGTTGCAAGTTCGATCCCCGCCAGGTCTAGCAATATTCTTTCCTGGAGATTGACCATGAAATATTTTCTATGCACATTCTCTGCCGCTGATTCAAAAAGGGCAGTTGTCTGTTTCTGGCAAAAGAATGTGCTCAAGTACTGGTTAACTAACTGCTCAGAGAACTAAGCCTGTCCAGGAAAAATAGTGGTTAGGTAAACTGACCAGCTCAACATGACCCTAATTGGTTGACTGGGTCGTAAAACCTCAACTCAATCAATCTAGACATGGGTAGTTCGAGTCACTGTGAGTTAATTATAGTGCCAGGCCAGGAGGCATTCTTCTATAAAATAATGGTATGTTGAGTGTACTCATTAGAATTGGCTCATTGAGTTGATTTTAATGAGTTCAAACAACATACATTTTCATGATAAAATAAGAAAAATCCCTAAATATTTGTTCTTAAAAATTTCTTATGGACTTAAAACAGTTCGAACCAAGCACAGTAAAAGAGCCATCATTGAAGTCTAGGAGACAATTTGCATGAAATGTTAAAGCCTATTTTCTGGGAAAAATAAGAAAAATATCCCCAATTTGTCATCTGCTGAATAGGCCTAGAGAGTGATAAAGGTTAAGCAATCTTTCTATTTCCTCCAGCTTCCAGCTATTGCTATTTACCGGTCTTATCCCAAAATTCGGACCCCATGATCCCCCTAACATTATAACCTGTCCATTTGACTGCCTGGAGACACACAATACCGGTAATCTCTTATAACACTATTACTATGATCCAAAGTAAACAAAACCATTTTGTGTTCAAACAAAAATGCATACATTGTATAGAACAATTACCATAAATGGTAATTTTTCTTTATAATCTATACATTTTTGTTTGAATACAACATTCCTTGGGTCCGTTTTTTAACAGTGTATCTAAAAACTAACTAACGTCCTTTGAGTGGAAAACAGTTTCAATGTGTTACCATTTACCCTAAATATTTGGATTTTATAGGAAAATGGCCTTTATGGCATGTATAGGCAATGAAGCACAAATGAGTGGATACCATAATGGAATACAATTATATTGATTAAAAGAGAGAACCCTGATCAGACTGCCTGGTTGCGCAGATAGATCTGGTCCTTCATTATTCACATTTAGTGGCCGTTTTTATTTCCTGTATTGCATATCTTATGGTATACTTCACTATATTTCAGATGTCAGTGTATACCTCCCTGAAGACCAAGGCAACACTGAATGATTTAGAACTTATTTGGAAATACACAAATCTCTCGGTGTTTGAAAATGATGAAAAGTAGGTACATATACTGTTCTTACTGTTCTAGTTTATGAGGGCCGTAAATCTAGATAAAACAATATTTTTTCAGCCAGACAGTATTGACAATTTTCTTGTGTCTCCACAAAAACATGTTGTGGGTACACTATTGACTTGAGTACCCACAGCACTTTTTCATGACATGTCTGAACAAACAGTGTAGACCCAGATCAAACTGCTTCTAAAAGGAGCAGTTTGATCAGGGCCTGCACTGTTTGCCATTCGTCTGGTGCATTTTAGATGCAGGTAATCAAAAGGGTATGTGAAAATTTTCAAGATACATGTACATATGGTAATAAATTGTGGTGTCCGAACCTGGCTATAGCTCAGAGGGATAGCTAGTTACCGTATTCGCCCTAATTACCGCACAAACCCTTATAAGTGCACAGTCGAGCAATTTCGTAGTCTTCAGATTACAGCCAGTATTCTATTTGTCTACTTCTTTATAAAGGCATATGTTGTGGGTACCCATTTGAATTGCATCGACTTGTCAATGCAATTCAAATGAGTACCCACAGCATATGCTTTTATAAAGACAATCAGAAAGAAAAAAACACGCAAAAACATCACATTTGCATCATTAGATAAGTCCTTCGCTGATATTTTTTAAGTGTACTATTAGTATCGGTGGATACATATTTTACCACAACTTTTCTCAGTAATGTTGAAAAACCTAAGTGCACGGTGCGGTATTTAGGTCGAATACAGTAAGTATTTTTCTTTACTTCATTTTCTTTGGGTACTCATTGGAAGTGGTTTGGTGTGGCCCTTCTAATGAGTATTATCTGGAGCTATGCATTTTATTTGCTGAAACGGGTCTTCTCTGAAGCTGTGATGTTTGAATATTCAGAGTATTTATGGTAGCCCAGGCTCCGAGGTTATAAAATTTTTTCATGCTCAACTCAGCTGAGCATGAAATTTGTCCTGCTAATAAATCTCAGATTACTAACCGTTGCAAATTCTTACTTGCAAAACATAGTTGAGCATGAAAATTTCTCTGCTAATAAATATGAAAATGCCAATTATAGTTGGCGTTTTCATATTTATTAGCAGAGAAAATTTCATGCTCAGCTAAGTTGAGCATGAAAAAAGTTTTATAACCGCGGGGCCTGCTTTGTCATGACTGTTTGCATGTACAGTCAACTTCAATGGGTCAGACCTCTTTAGGATCGTGGAAAATTGTTCTAGACATGGGTAGTTTGTCACTGAGGGTTAATCATAGCACCAGGTCAGTAAGCAATTGATGATTATTTAGGAATGCCTTTTCAGCCTTCTATAAAATGAAGCTATGTTGAGTGTACTTATTAGAATCACCTTGATGAGGCAATTCTAATGAGCAACACAACAAACATTTTCATGATAAAATAAGAAAAATGTTCCTGAAATATTCCAAAATATTTATACCCCCCACAAACTTTGTTTGTGTGTGGGGTATACTGTTTTCACGTCCGTCCGTCCGTCCATGTGTCTGTCTGCGAAGCTGGTTTTTTCCTAATATCTTGAAACGCAGTGATGGATATTCATCAATTTCTGCAGACACATTGATATCAATAAGATGTACCTACATAAGAGAAAGTAAGGGCTAGGGGCCAATTCTCTTGGAGTTATTGCCCTTTGTAAAAAATGTTCTTAATGCAGAAAAAAGGCAGAAAAAATGTTTGTGTGCACACTATCTCTTTAACCAATGGCTGGAATTTGACCAAACTAGCACAGATACATCATCAGGATGCGGGGTGAAGAAGTGATTAGATTTTGGTGACCTTGACCTTATTTTCAAGGTCACTACATTATAAATACTCAAAAAGGAGCCTAAAGGATCCTTGTTAATGAAGTAAAAAGTTTGTGTACACAATATCTCTTTAACCAATAGCTGGAATTTGACCGAACTAGCACAGATACATCATAAGGATGGGGCAAAGAAGTGTTTAGATTTTGGTGACCTTGACCTTATTTTCAAGGTCACTACACTATAAATACACAAAAATGTGAGCCTTGTTAATGCAATAAAAAGTTTGTGTGTACATGATCTCTTTAACCAATGGATGGAATTTAACCAAACTAGCACAGATACATCATCAGTATGGGGCAAAGAAGTGATTAGATTTTGGTGACCTTGACCTTATTTTCAAGGTCACTACACTATAAATACTCAAAAAAGCGAGCTTTGTTAATGCAGTAAAAAGTTTGTGTGCACATTATCTCTTTATTGCCATCAGCTGCTGTTTGCCAACTGCATGCTAAACTTAAATTCAAACATAATTACCATAATTATCAAAATAAGTGGACGATTTAGTTGTTAAAGACAGAAATAGCAGTCCAGGAATTGATTCTCTTAATTAAACATGCACAAACTTTACTGTCTGACATTTCTTGTTTACTGTTGAATTAAACGTGGTCAAATCATGTTCCTCTATGCCTCCTGATGAAGAAAGTATTCATATTTATATCCCACCACATGATAGTTGTCGGGTGTAATGGTTTCGTTGGTGAACTGTGTGTCCATCCATCTGTCTGTCATTCCTGTGTCCAGGGGCATGGTCGGGTGTGGTGAAGGTGTTGTGTATTTTACATCACCAGGGCCTCCAACTGATATTGGCTTACAGTTGGGCGAGGCCTGCTATCGTTGTAGCAGGTAAGGGTAGAGGGGGAATGTTTTTATTGTTTTTTTTTAGCTGTTTGAAGAACTTCCAAGGTACTCAAAAACAAGTTCGAAGTTATTATAGCCCCACTTTGAAAAAGTGGGGCTATACTGGATTTGCCATGTCCTTCCGTGATTCTGTGACTCCGTCATTCAGTGATTCCGTGACTGCAAAATTAAAATACATTTTGCTTTATAACTTTTATGTTTGTGGTCCTACTTCAATGAAACTTATACTACACTTGGTCTCTGAGGTAAGTAAGGTTTATTCACAGAATATTGGCCAAGGGCCCATAACTCATGGAGTTATATCCCTTGGTGGGTGTTCAAAATTTAAAATGCATTTTGCTTAATAACTTTTATGTTTGTGGTCCTACTTCAATGAAACTAATACTGCACTTGGTCTCTGAGGTAAGGAAGGTGTAGTGGCAGAATGGTGGCCAAGAGCCCATAACTCTTGGACTTCTGTCCCTTGATAGGTTTTCAAATTTTGCCATTCTTGAAAATTTTCGTAACAGTTTCTCAGGAACTATGAAAGCTAGAAAGCTGAAAGTTCGTATAAACATGGACAATGACAGGATGTATTGTGTATACTGTGATAGGGGCTAAGGATTCAGAACTCTTGGAGTTATGTCCCTTGGTAGGTTTTAAAAAAATTAAAATACATTTTGCACAATAACTTTTATGTTTGTAGTCCTACTTCAATGAAACCTATACCACCCTTGGTCTCTAAGGTAAGGGAGGTGTAATGGCAGAATGGTGGCCAAGGGCCCATAACTCTTGGAGTCATGTCCCTTCATAGGTTTTCAAATTTTGCCATTCTTGATAATTGTCGTAACAGAGTTCTAAGGAAATATGAAAGCTAGAAATTCGTATAAACATGGACAATGACTGGATGTATTGTGTATACAGGAATAGGGGCCAAGGGTCCATAACTCTTGGAGTTGTGTCCCTTTGTACATTTTCATTAACTTATGTTTGTGGTCCTATTTCAGTGAAACTTATACCACACTTGGTCTCTAAGGTAAGGAAGGTGTAGTGGCAGAATGGTGGCCAAGGGCCCATAACTCCTGGAGTTATGTCCCATCATAGGTTTTCAAATTTTGCCATTCTTGAAAATTTTCGTAACAGATTTCTAAGGAACTATGAAAGCTAGAATGCTGAAAGCTCGTATCAACATGGACAATGACTGGATTATCGAGTATACCGGAATAGGGGCCAAGGGTCCATAACTCTTAGAGTTATGTCCCTTGGTAGGTTTTCAAAAAATTAAAATGCATTTTGCTCAGTAACTTTATGTTTGTGGTCCTACTTTGATGGAACTTATACCACACTTGGGGGCTTTGAAAAAATGGTACATGCATGGACAGTGGGTTGATGAATCATGTATTCAGGAATCGGAGCCAAGGGCCCATAATTCATAAATTAAAATCCCTTTATAGGTTTTAGGATGCCATGTTACCATGTCCTACAGTGGTGATACCTGGTAAGGATGAATTCAAAATATTTCAACACTATATGTATTTCTCCTCCGATAGAACTGCAGCAGGGCTGTAGTCAGATCCTCTGACAGCTCTAGTTAAGTCATTGAAGTTTTACTTTATACATGTGTGTATGGTTTTACCTTGCATCCGCTCTAGAACGACAACCCTTGAAAAAAAATGTGAAGTTGCAGGCATAACTCCACAAAAGGTATTTTTTTTTCAACAAAATATTGAATTTCTTATTTCTCCAGGAAAGATAAGTTTTGGGTACTCATAAGAAGTGCCTCACTGAGGCACTTCTTATGAGTACCCACAACATATGTTTTCATGGAGAAATAAGTTAAAGGAACATGGTGGTTATAGAGATGTAGTAGTAGAGATGTGGTGTTAGTTTTTATCCCCGCGCTTTTCGAAGAAAAAGTGGGATATTGTTATATCCCCCGTCCGGCCGTCCATCCGTATGTCCGTCTGTAATGTCACACCATTGCTCCTAGACCATTTAAGCTAGAATCTTAAAATTTTCACAGGTGATAGCCCTATGGATGAGGACTGGAGGAACACATTTGGAATTTTGATGTGCACGAAGATATGCGATGGTGCTGGCGTGGGGATATGCAATGGCATGCCATCGACTTGCTCTAGTTAGGTTTTGTGGCTCTTTCAAAAATATTTCCATTGTATTTGGCTCAGATGTCTAGAGCTTGTAAAATACATATACATGTAGTGAACAGAAAAGACCATGACCAAAAATGCAGATTGCCAGTGCCTGGAACTTTGCATACCTGTATGCAACAGTGAAAGTCCTGCGTAGAGTTCATGTCTGCATGTTTGCCAGTGTTTTTAATTTCTACATGTAAATATGAAAAAATGGCAAAGGCACAGTGGGCTCTAACTCTCACTGGCCATGCAGCTGCAAAGCTATGGGACACCCTTAGTATCTTTAAGATAATGTTTGTTTTCCCTTACAATGTACTTCATCTGATTGTTTTTTCAGAACCATAAATGTGTCATTGCCTTTAAAAACACGAAAAAATGGTACCCTGCATCTGCATGTAGTTGTCTATCCAAAGAAGGAACAACCATTTGGAAAGCATTCATCTACAGTTCAAGCGCCAATAACAACTTATGCTATTCCTCAGTCAATTTACTTCAATCTTCTCGGTGAGAAGAGGGAACAGGTTTGTGCATTATTTGTAGTGTGCAAAGGAATTGTTAAGGAGGAGTATTTGGTGATAACTATGGGATAATTTTTCTCCAGTTCTACATAAAAACATATGTTGTGGGTACTCATTAGAAGCGCCACAGCGAGGCACTTCTAATGAGTACCAACAACATGTTTTTATGGAGAAATAAGAAAAATTGTCCCAGAATTATCACCAAATACCGGTACTCCTCTTTAACGATTCCTCTGTAGTGTGACAAGATCAAATCAGCCACAATGTAAGAAAACATACCTTTGGAGATGTGCACCCAGCAAAGATTCAGATCGAGGGTTGAGCGCAAGACTGGTGTAAGTCAGATGGTTGTTTTTCCCCAAATCTAATCTCCTCACCATGAAGGTGTTATGAAGATTACAACATTTCGTACGAGCAATGGCACCTAAATTTGCATTATTTACAAAGGGGTCCAAGTTGCCCCTAAACAAGGGTTTCAAAAATATGTTTGAGTTACTATAGTCTTGCGCTCAACCCTCGAGATCATCTTGCTCATTCACACAGCCTTGTGCATTACACACACTTGCATCTGGGGAACAGTAGTTAAATGCCATGACTCATATCTGACCTTGACCTGTATTTCATACTTCACAGAATTTCAAAAAATCAGTTTCGTCTATTCCATTTAGTTCAGTTTCTCAGTAACCATAAAGCAGTACTTGGAAAACAGTTGCTTCTATGGGAGAATAGTTGAAACCCACCATCAGCACAAATGTATTTGACCATGATCTATATTTATGGTTTACTGAAATTAGAAAATTTAGTATTTCTGGGTATTAAACGTAAGTCCTAGTGTCTTTATACTTGGACCATAATTGCTCTTTGGGTAATCCTGTAATATGATTACCTGGTAAAATGTCTAAATGCTAACTGAATGGCAAACAGTGCAGACACTGATCAGATTGCTTCTTTAGGAGCAGTTTGCTCTAGATCCCCACCGTTTGCTCAGCTTTTTTTGAGTTGTACTCATTGCTAGCCTATATGTCTCACAGTGTTCCAGCTAGGATTTGAGGGCAGAGGGGTGCTGTCCCCAGGGTGCTGTCATACAAGACTGAGGGCACCATGTGCCATGTGATGCACTTAGTATCAGACATGTTACAAACTACAATGCCATTCATAAAATTCACTTTTAACACTTAGCACTCTGGGTAAAATTTTCAGCAGATGACATACTGAAATACTTTTTCTAATTTTTCCCAGAAAATCCTGTTTTCTGGGAAGAATACAAATATCATCAAATGTCGTCTGCTGAATTACTCCAGAGAGTGGTTAATTTTAAATATTGATATCTTTTTTAATTTTGGTCCGATTTTAATGAAAGTTTCACTAAAATGTAGGGTTTGATGTCTGGAGTTGAAGTAAGGCAAAGGGCAGTTTTAAAAGGACAGAAGGGCATCAAGAAAGGGCAAGAGGGGTGGCCTGTTCCTCTGTATAGGCCTAGCTAGAGCACTGTCTCATTAGTAGGGCCACACATCATAGCTCCAGATAAGAAGGGTTTCCAGATTAAATTTTTTTTTCTCCACAAAAAATATTTTGGGCAAAAATTAGAATTGCTTTTGAAACAGTTTGTGATGATCTTCAGAATCACCTCACTGAGATTAACATATTCTAATGAGTACTCCGCATCTGACTGCAGATCCAGTGTTCGCAAGTTCAAATCCCAGTTTGGCGGCATAACTTTCATAGAGATTGGTCATGAAATAATTTCTCTGGTCATTCTCCCCCTTCTGCTGATTCAAGAAGGGCATTTGTCAGTTACTAGCAAATGTATGAGTACTAAGTACAAATTTACCTGCTCATGAAATTTCTGAGTAGGTTAGCAGATCAACTGGACATGTCCTTCTTCACAGTGTTACCTGGGCTGTAAAGCTCTTACCAAAAATAAAAAAAAAAAATAAAAAGATTATTGAGTACTCAAAACATAATGTCATGGTGAAGAAATAAGATAAATATTGATTCTTTTTTGAAGAAACAAGTACAGTCGACTCTCGTTAGCTTGACTTCGCTTATCTTGAATAACCATTTATCTCGAAGTGAAAATCTGGTCCCTGTTTTAACATGGAAATCTAACAACAGGTAACAAAATATTGTGGAAAAGAGGAGAAATTCTCCTCTTTTCCACATTATTTTCAATATACCTCTGGCTTCAGGAGTCAAATAACATGTTCCGTTTTATTTTTTCCTCAGTTCTGCAAATCTGATATGTCGAGGTACGGAGAGTGGACTGTATCTTGGAGGTATCAGGTTGTGTTGTTATTATTTTACAGAATATGTCATCAAGATCACCCTCAGATGTAAAGCAGGTGTCACACTGGAGATCAAGAGTAACCATCAATATAATGGAAGATGAGATAGCTTTCAGTAGGAAGGAAATACCTGGCGAGGTATTCAGGTATCTCAGGTAAAGTATCAAATATTAGTGCTTATCCTTCCATCATCCTGATATGACTTAACCCTAGTCATGCTGAAACCAGCCTTTGCAAACAGTGTAGATCCAGATCAGTTGGCTTCTGAAGAAGCCAGCTGATCTAGATCTGCACTATTTGTCATTAAGTATGTGAATTTGTATCAACAACCTGGATGAAGCAATCTGATGGGCTGAAAATTAGAAGTGCGTGTGGCATCTTAATTTATTCAGCATGGCAAGGGTTGAATATTCAGTGTCGAAAGGAACATAAAACAAAAAATAATCATCATCGGCACAGTCTGTTTCGAGGCTGTGTTCTGTTTGCTTACATAAGTAAAAGGGTCAACCGGAGAAGAGACTCTTGAGGCACCAGGCTCCATAGCGCAGTCGGTAGCACATGTGACTGCAGATCCAGGGGTCACAAATTCAAATCCCAGCTTGACCACATAATTTTTGTGGAGATTGATTGTAAAATAATTTCTACAGTCATTCTCCCCCTCAGCTGATTCAAGAAGGGCAATTGTCTGATACTGGCGAAAGTATACGCACAAGTACTCGTTAACCACTTAGGAGGCTATGCCCAGAAACCTTGACTGTGCTATTAAACTGCAAATCAAACAAATGACTCGTGAGACCTGAGTGGTATGATGGTGGTAAAAGTCATCTGCACATGCAGCAGGTAGGGGAAGGGGGCATATTCCTCCTTTATACGTCTCTTTCACCATCTGTCTTGTCTGTCTTCTCTCCTTGTATCTGGGAAACAACACAAAATGATCCACAGCAGTTGACATGTCTTTTAGAACTCCAAAGACTCTTGAGGCATATGCTGATCTAGGTCATTGTCAATTGTAAATTTTTGATTGACAGAGAATTTAACATAGTCATAACTGCTTGACTACTGTCCATTCAACATCTTTTGGAAAGTCGTTCTTTGCCTGGCGTTTTGCACAGAAGAAGTAAATTTGCAAACTTTTGTCATGATTTAATGCAAAACCATTTGTCGTAACTACTTATGCACAAAAAGCTTTAGTCTAGTCATTGGTTTTTAAAAAATAAATTATTTTCACTTTTTCCCATAGTAAAAATGAATGCAATTTATGCAGGAATCTGTAGGGTAGGTAACTTGGAGGCAGATTTTCAACAAGTTCCGCTTGTTCAATTTTTCTGAAATTTTCACAATATTGTTGTGAAACATCAATAATTCAAATTCTGCAAAGAAACGTGAAAACTATTTTCTTAATATAAAATTCCAAAAAATCACTTTACTATAGAAATTGCATAGGTCAGACCAATGTTTGGCTGTAAATTTAATTGTACATTTTTGAGAACAAAATACTGAAACAGAAAAGACAAATGGTTTCTGATAAGATATGGTCATTCGGAACAAAATATTTTGATTTAAAATAAAACGCCAAGCAAAAAACGTCTTTCCGAGTGATGTCAAAAGGACAGTAGCTACAGTCAAACTTCAGTGGCTCAAACATCTTTGGAGCCAAGGAAATTTTTTCAAGATATGGGTAGTTTGAGCTACTGAGGGTTATTCATGGCGCCAGGTCAGGAAGCAAATGGCAATAATTAGGGAAATCTTTCAGATCTACACAATAATGGTATGTTGAGTGTACTCATTAGAATTGCCTCAATGAGGCAATTCTAATGAGTACACACAGCATACAATTTCATGATAAGATAAGAAAATTTCCCTAAATAATTGTTTTCTTGAGCTGTGTGAAAGAATTTTGCAGGGACTCAAAAAACAAGTTCTAATAAGCCATGGTAAATGAGCCATTAATGTTTGAGCTATTGGGGTTTGACTGTATTTTCTTTTCTGTTTAGAGGTCATTGTCATCTTCTTTAATTTCAGAGTATCTCCAGAGGGGAGGTATCTACCTGTGGTTTTTATAGATCAACTCAGCTTCAGGACAAGAGATCTTGTGGTAATTATTACATTTCTCTAGTTTTGTTCCATCTTATAGCTCCAGATAAAAGGTGGTATCCAAGTAATATTTTGCTTATATCTCCATGAAATCATATGTTGTGAGTACTCTTTAGAAGCGCCTTGCTGAGGCACTTCTAATGAGTACTCACAACATATGATTTTGTGGAGTAATGAGAAAAATCTTGATACTTATCGATTAATATTTGTTAAAATTATTAATATTTGTTTTGTTTCTCAAAAAAGATATACTTGTTGTACTCATTAGAAGCACCTTGCTATACCAAAATTATTGAAATAATGTTAATGGTATGGTAGAAACATCAGACTTATCATCTCTGAATGACTGAAATATGATGTACATGTATGTGATATAGCAACAATATCTGAACTGTTAATGTGATGTAGAGCACTGAACATACCTCCAGAAGAAGGGGTATCCACATATTATTTTATTATTAGCAGTGAAATCAGTGCATATCTGATGAAAATAAAAGTGGTATCAGTCACTATCATTTCACTAGTGACTGATACGATTCATATTTTCACTCCTCGCTTTGGATGACTTCGGTTTTCTTTATTGTTTCAAAAGAGGATGTTACCTCCACTTCAGATTTTGTAACACCTCTAACTTCTTGATTTCTGAGCTAAACTATCAAGTGTTGGTGTTCATTTTTTTCTTAGTTAGAATGTAAGGAACATTTTAGTAACATGATTATTTTGATTTGCTGAAACTTTTTGTTTTGTCACTCCAGTGCTTCACATGCTAAGCACTGAATGTTGACGCCATGACGTTCATGTTTTGTTTGATGATGTTAGTTATGACGTCAGAAATGGCATTGGTGTGTAAACAAAAAATATAGAGAAAATTTACTCTTTCAGTGAATACCATAAAATATTCATCTTGTGTAATGAAAGCATTCAAATTTTCACTCTACTTCGCACTCATGAAAATACTGAAGTTTTCATTACACTTGATGAAAATATTTATGGTATTCACAACAAAAGAGTAAATATCCTCTGTATATTTTTCCTATGTCTCCACAAAAACATATGTCATGGGTACTCATTAGAAGCGCCTTGGCAAGGCGCTTCTAATGAGTACCCACAACATATGTTTTCTTGGAGACATAGGAAAAATGTTCGTACTTTTCAGTTGACAAAAAGTGCCTTATCTGGAGCTGTGACCACATCAAAACTGCATTCATTGATGGCATGTCAGAATCAGAATCTTTTACTGGTGACACATGAATAGACATTCATTCACCAGGGCCAACAATTGCCAAGACTAGTCTTTACATCTCACAAATGATGTGAATCTAGCTACATGGTCCTCAGAACTTTCAGCATAGGATATTATAGATGCAGCAAGTGCATTCCAATCCCGAATGGTGTCTGGGAAGAAACTGTACTTGTAAATGTCAGTTCTAGCATATGGCACTTGAAATGCCATTGGATGCTGATTCCTATTGCATCTATTTTGGGGTTGAAGGTCGTCACAAGGTATACTTGCTCTACCTTTCAGATCTTTGAATTGCAATATGAGTTTACTACCTTTGTGTTTCTTGTGAAGTGACTCCCACCCTAACTGTTCAAGAATGTTAGTCATACTTCCAGTTTCAAAGTTGTAGTTTCCAGTCACAACTCACAAACCTAGCTGCACAATTCTGAACCTTTTCTAATTCTTCCTGGACTACTATTCCATGTGGGTCCCAAACAGGGCTATTCCAAGATTGGTCTTGTATGCTATTTCCTTAACATCTTGGTGGCATGTCAGTAGGTTACGTCTTAAGAAACCAAGAGTTCTGTTTGCTTTTATGCAAACATTGCTTACATGAGTATTCCATTTCAAATCCTTAGAAATTGTCACACCAAGGTATTTAATATTATTCACATTTTCTAAGACTGTTCCTTCTAAGGAGTAAACTGCATTGATCTTTTTGATCCACTTCCTTGTAAGCTGCATAATGTTACATTTCACGGGCTGAAATCTCATACCCCAAGTCCATTCATCCATTTATTGCAAACTCGTTATTACCTTAATGCCTGTTAGTATTTGGACAGTTCATTTGCTTGTGCTACTTGTCTGAAAAAAACAAAATAACAAATCTTGAGTCAGTTAGTTTATTAAAGTCTATTTGACTCTCCTGTGATGTGTTTAAAAGTGCTGACAGCATTCCAAACAGTCAGGGCCTATAATGTTTGCTAAGGCATGTCATTCTGTTACTTGTAGTTTTTAATATAATTGGATAATTGCTTTTATTTTTTCCAGCAAATTAATAAAAGCTCAGACACTTTACCACTGACCATTACCTACAGCCCAATATCTGTGGGGAAGTTACGAATGTGGGTCAACATGATGGAGTCAATCAAAATGTTACATAATTTAGGTAAGGTCCTTGAAAAGATTGTAACTAGATAAAACAACTGATAAGTATTGATATTGTTATTATTTCTACATCTTGTACCTTAATGGGTAAGGGTGCACCCAGGCTTGCTTTGCAATGATTCCTGCAAGGGTCACGTAATGAAAAAAATAAATCAAGGGCATATGCTGACACTGAAGACATGGCAGATCAGGGCCTACTCTATCTACTTGCATGGACTGCAGCATGAAAAAACATACAGTGAATGCAATAAAATTCCGTACACAAAGTTTCTGACAAAATGGCCTATGCAAACAGTGCAGACCCAGATCAGACTGCTCATGAGGGAGCAGTCTGATCAGGGTCTACACTGTTTGTCATTCCACTGTGTATTTTAAGAAATGACTGCATAAAAAGAAAAAAATAGGCCTAAAAGGTATGGAATAAAGTGTTCGAAATTTTGGAACATTTACTGCAACTAATGACATGCACACAGCAAAAATACAGATCAGCTTCACATCTAGTCTGATTATGGTCTTACCTGCATGCTCTTCATATGTCCAAGCATTCAAAGCTTCTACAGACAAACAGCAGACTGATTAGACTGTGTCAATGCACAGGCTGATCTCAGTGTATGCTGGAGATAGGGTCTTAGATCAACCTGCTACTAAGCTTATTACTGTAATAACTCTAAATATTTTGACTCTTTAGCTCGTGTACTTGCCCTGAAATAGATGATTTATCAATATAGACATTTCATTGCAAAACCAAGTTGATATACCATTTTGACACAAATGACCCTCATGAGTTGACACATCGTTAAACCTGAACTCATCATTATCATCATACCCTGAAATAGTAAAAATGTGTTTGACTGCTATCTGATGTCTAACAATGTTAGCTGAATAGCAGACAGTGGAGCTTTTGATCAGAATGCTCCTTTAAGTCTACCCTGGGTCTACACTGTTTGCTTAGGCATGTCTGTTGGAATATGTAGGGTAATATGGTTAGTCTACAACCTTAAGTACTCTTAGTGAAGTTAGCAGATTGCAAAAAAAAATGTTACATTTCTTATTTTTCCAAGGTAATAGGCCGTGCTGAGTTGAATTTTATATGAAATGCCAAGTCTTTTTATCTGGAAAAAATAAATGTTTTTGAGTGTTTGCTGTTATTCAATATGCAAGCACTTTTAAGTGATAATTAATAATATAACATAGAATGACTTCAAACTTGAAGTTGATATAGTGTCAGACTATACTTGTACAAATATTGGCAGTATATTTATGCCGTTGATTTTAGCAGTCAACATAAAAAGCACAAAATTAAATACACTTGAACTTCATTATTTTCTTATTTTCCTTGCAAATAATGTTGGACAAACTATAACAATGTTGTTTGTTGTTTTTTTGTTTTTCTTTTTTTTGTATAGGTTTATTTTTAAATAAAAAACAGGAAAATAATGAACATCGTTTGTGTCACATGAAAATGCCCAAAATCAGAAAATCATAAAAATTGTTGCCACGAAAATAAATACAATTACAATATTTAAAAATTTTTCCTACATGAAAAGCTACTCTGAAATGGAAATTTTGCAGTAGGGCAATTGAATAGGTAGCGGACAAGTATAGATTTCAAATACAGTCGACTCGTTATCTCGAATTCCAAGGGCCTCTCTGAAATACTTCGAGATATCCGTACTTTGGCGTATCAGATTTGCAGGAAAAACTAATTCGAATAACCACATTTAACAAATATATGTTTAATTGGACTTGAAGTTAGAGATATATTGAAAATATTGTGGAAAAGAGGAGAAATTGCTCCTTAGGAGCAATTTCTCCTTTTTTCCACAATATTTTTTACATGTTGTTAGATTTTCATGTTTAGGCAGAGACCAGATTTTCACTTCGAGATAAGCGGTTATTCGAGATAAGCAAGTTCGAGATAGCGAGAGTCAGCTGTATTACATGGGCTGCCTCAAGCAAAAATGTCTTCAAACATGCACAAAATCAGCAGATTCAGATCATCCTGCGCATGCACTAAGTATCAACTGGGCCTTGGTTCTCCAGTTATACATTCTGTAATATCCAATGATTCTGGTCGTGGACAGTGCAGGCACTGATCAGACTGTGCATCTGCACAGTCTGATCGGTGCCTTCACTGTCCACACGTCCTGAAGGCAATTTTTGCTTGCTGCAGCTCATTTTATTCTTGGTCATTTGTTTTAGGTTTTACAGAGAAAGATACTGATGAAATTAAAGGGATATTTGCTGATAATAGTTTCTACATTCTTATGATGACATTTGTCGTGTCAGCTTTCCATGTAAGTAAAGGCATTTAATTATTATTGCGCTCAGTTTTCACAGATTCGCTTGCCACAGGGAGATCATATGTTGCAGACTGTGAAATGGCCAATTGTTAGTGCTCCTAACTTTGGATCGAGGGATTCTGGATTTGAACCTCGCTGAAGGCTTCATTGCACCAGCCTTTCATTATCCTCCTTTCATTGTCTCAGTTTCACTTAATTAATGTTGAAAGAGATATAAAACTCCAAATCATAATGTTGCAAACAAGAATAGCAACTCTAGCATTTCTTCTTCAGAAATTATTTTCCCTGAAATTGTTTGTCTGGGCTATAACTTCATTAGCTTTTAATTAGTTTTCATGAAACCTCAGATTAATTTACAATTATGACACATTGTGTCACAATCAGGAATGACAACTCCAGTCTTCTTCACTTTTAATCAGAACTATAGTGTGTTGTGCACATCCATCATTTAAATGAGCTTTGGCTACTATTCCAGTAAGTACCCAAATGGTATATTTTATTACCATCATTGTCACCTTGTCTGAACTGTCACCCAGCTAGCATTCTACGTAAATCTACATCGGGCCGTCATCAGCCCGTCAGCTACCCTGACGGGCCGATGACGGCCCGATATAGATTTACATAGAATGCTGACTGGGCAGATGGTATTGTGTCCACATTGGTCTCATGATATGACTCAAATGGAAATGTTTTTTTTTATACCCTACTAACAAAGTTTGAGAATGGTACAAAAATGGTAAGCATGAGTAACAGTGTGTTCCGTTAAAATTGTAACAGGGCTAGCAGTCCTTGGCAGCCTATATAGGAGTCATCCCATAGGTTAGTTGGTATTTCGTCTGAGTTTGTGAAAATAACAATTTCTGCAGTTTTTGTTAGTCGATTAAGTTTTAGCAGGGTTATTTGCCCTTTTTACTTTCAGAGTAGTACGGAAGTAATTGTAGTTGTCTCTGTACAACTATTGACTATTCAGTTATTGGACATGATGTGATGTCGACTAGAGAATACCAGTATTGACTGAGGTGAAGTTGAGGTCAATATTGATATTCTCTGGTTGACATCACGTCATGTCCAATTACTCAATAATCAACAGTTGTTTTATTATATAATCACGCTAATGAATGAAGGACAGACTGACTGATATACAAATACTTCAATACAACACATAAAAGGAAGATGATAACTTTTTTCTAATTTAATGACGAAGCACAAAATTCAAATTTACTCAAAAGTCCATCCAGCTGATCTGATGACAAGCTTTCAGATTCACTGTTGATTTTTTTTTTCTCCTTTAAATACACTCTAAAGGCACAAATTGCAACATCTGTGGCTCTCCTTCTGTTTTGGGCTTCTCTCTCTTTTATCAGTTTTTGGAAATCTTCGTCCGATAATGATGCAAAATGTTTACTTTTTAATTCTTCTCCATGATATTTTCTGCCTGCTGCGGTTTGTCCACCATTGCTGTTCACAGGAGCCTGAAGTTATATTTTTCCTTTTCTTGGTAAGCCTCTATGATTTTCGAAGAATCATATGGGCATTTATATGACAAAAGTAATATTTTCAAGCTCCTGTGTTGCTGTTGATTTAGGATTGGGTCAAACTACAACACTGGCTCCTGTATTTGAATAAAGTTCAAACAACAGAATGAGATCCAGCAAGCTGTTACGAAGCGTAATTTCACTGTCTAATTTTAGGAGGCAGTGTCGCATGGAAAATCTATTTTCGGAAACTAATGTCCACTGGAAAATCTAATTTTAGAAACCAGTGTCTCATGGAACAGTGGCTAATCCAGTGGACATCAGATATGTCAGTTCTTATAGAGTACATTCTTGGCCAATCACAGAATGTCTATTTATAGATCATATATTTATCCTGGTTCTTTTTAAAATGATTGGGATATGTTGAACACCTCTGTCAATCTATCACGCTATCTCCTCCTAAACCAATGGCCGAAATTTAACCAACCTTGCTACATGACTTTCCCATGTGGTAAGGATGTGCTAGAGCAATATTATTTTTCACTTCTATCTGCTTTGTGTGGTGAAAGCATGGGGATTTGGCGATAGTAGGCCATCGACTGCGATCTAGTAATAAGTGTGTTTTTATGTGTTTTTTCACTCTGTATTACAGCTGCTGTTTGATTTCCTTGCTTTCAAAAACGAGATTATTTTCTGGAAGAACAGGGACTCAATGATTGGTCTATCTACGAAAGTAGGTATGGATATCATTTATTTTTACAGCTATGAACTATCGTCTGTGCTTCCTAGCTTTCTCATCTATAATTATGGTCAGAGATGAAATCTGTAGTCAGCATAATAGCTCCTGATCTTAAGCGTGCATAATTCAGTGAAGTAGTTCCCTTAAAGTGAATGGATACACAATCAAGGACAGTAACTGTTAAAAATGTATTTCCTCCCATCTAAAAAGTGGTCTACTCTGAAGGGGAGCAAATTCTTTCTTTTCAAAGTAGACCACTTTCCAGAAGGTGTTTGGTTTACAGGAAAACAAATAGGAAGTCATAAAAGTTCATTCAGCCAGCCCTTTATAGATACTCCACCAAGCACTAAGCAAACTGGACTTGGTCAAATTTAGAATATGGTAAGGAGGTAATGGTTTTTTAGTTTGTATGCAATTATAGCAGAATAAGTAGTAGGTCTCTATTGCCATATGGTATTGTTCTTTAATTGTTTTACAGTAATCTGGAGATGTGTTTCACAGACGATAATTTTCCTTTACCTGATGGATGAAGAAACCAGTCTTCTAGTCCTGATACCATCGGGTATAAGCACAATAATAGAGGTATTTACCTAATAAGTTACATAGCTCTAGATAAGAGGTACAGTAAAACCTCAATGGTCCAAACATCTTTGGACCATAGAAATTCATTCCAGACATGGGTAGTTTGAGTCAGTGAGGGTTAATCATGGCTCCAGGTCAGGAAGCAAATGACGATAATTTAGGGATTTTTTTTTATCTTCTAGACAACAATGGTATGTTTGTATACTTATCAGAATTGCCTCAATGAGGCAATTCTAATGAGTACACACAACATGCATTTTCATGATAAAATATGAAAATGTCCTTAAATATTTGTTTTCTTGAGTTGTTGGAAGAAAAACATAGGGACTAATAACAAGTTCTAAATAGCCATGGTAAACAAGTCATTAGTGTTCGAGCTATTGAGGTTTGACTGTATCATGTAAAACATTTTTCTTATTTCTCCAGGAAAATATATGTTATGGATACTGATTAGTAGTGACTTCTGATGAGTACCCACAACATAAGTTTTCCTGGAGAAGTAAGAAAAACTGTCAGTACTTTTTTGGTTGAAAAAGTGCCTGTCTGGACCTATGCTAAATATGGCTGGTTGCAAGATGGTATTTTTTGGTGATAAATTAGGACACATTTTGTAGTTTTTGCACAAAACATGAGATACAAAGTGAGAAAATATACCTTCGGACGTGTATCCAGTGAAGACTCAGATCAGATTGCTCATTTGGGCAGTCTGATCAGCATCTTTGCAGTCAGCTTGAAGAAGCATTGAAACCTTAGCTGTCCACAGAGTGGTTAGCAGACTTTTTGTAATTAACCCTTGTCATTCTGAATAAATGCCACACCCATTTCTAATTGTCACCCAGTCAGATTACTTAATCCAGATTGTTGATATAAAGTCACATACTGAATGACAAACAGTGCAGATCCAGATCAGTTGGCTTCTGAAGAAGCCAACTGATCTGGATCTACACTGTTTGCAAAGAAGGGTTCAGCAGGACTAGGGTTAATTTTACTGAATATATTATTATCTAAAAGGATCAGAGAGATGATTTGGAATAAAATATTTTAAGTAATGTTTTTTGTTCTATCAAAAGTAGTTCAGATATCATCCTTTTACATATATATTTATTGTTTGAATCTGCAATGCACAGCATGATTTTGCACATCATTCTTATATTTTTTAAAACAAATAAGAAAGTTTTGCACCAAGCTGTATAAAGATAAGATTGTATTTCTAATTTTTGTTTGTGATTTTAGATGTGGAAAGTCAAGAAAGCTTTTAAAGTGTCTGTGAAATGGAATGGAATAAAACCTTCATTTCAGGTGAGATATTAGGACAGCCCATATTGAAGTTATAAATAGTGAAGACCCAGGTTCAGAGTTTTCTTTGGTCAGGATGGAGGGTGATATGGCCTTCTGCTGAAACTGTCAGAGGGTTGGCCTTGTCATAATTGGCTTTCGGCAAGAAGATTCTTGCATCACTTGAAGCAAGTTCTGAGGTGGGGCCTTTTTCTCAACCATCCCATTCTTCATTTCTTTCACCCTCTCACTGAACGATGGTTCAACATCATAGCTCTTGATAAGATGCTTTTTTTTTTTCAATCCAAAAGTATTGATATTTTGCTTATTTCTCCATGAAAACATATGTTGTGGGTACTCATTAGAAGCGCCTCACTGAGGCGCTTCTGATGAGTACCCACAACATATGTTTTTATGCAGAAATAAAAAAAAAAAAAGTTTACCTTATATCCACCCTTATCTAGAGCTTTGAACATGACTGAAATATTGTTGACAGGGCTGTTGAACCTCAAACAAACAAATCTGTGTTTAGGGTTTTCTGTGTTTGTTTACAAAATATGCAAAACCTTGTAGATGTGTTGCAAAACACAAGAAAAAAGCCCTTATGCCATATGTGACTAGGGATGGCCCAGCTCAGCACGCATATTCTCCGTGACTGCTGATCAGAGCATAGCCCCAGATAAGGTACTTTTTTTTCAACCAAAAAGTACTGATATTTTTCTTATTTCAGCATCAAAACATATGTTGTGGGTACTTATTAGAAGTGCCTCAGTGAGGCGCTTCTAATGAGTGCCCACTACATATGTTTTTGTGCAGAAATAAGAAACGTATTATGTGGATACCCTCTTTTATCTGGAGCTACGTCAGAGTCTTTCTTTTCTGCAGTATCCTTTGACTCATAAGCAGGCAATGATGACCCTGATAATACTGTGAATGTACAGGCAGTTCTGGACCTTTTTTGTCTACATATAGCTTATGGACCATTTTCTTGCATTGCACATGATGAAGGGGATTTGATATATTTTCATGGGAGGCAACTTGTCAAAATTATTTTGTCTCCCTTCTAAACAAAAGGTCCAATGGACTGGCAGATTTTCATCAAACTTGCATAGATATATCATTGGGACATGCGTTTGAGTAAATTTTGGTGATCAGGACCATTTTTTTTCAAGGTCGGCATGTATCTTGAACATTAAAGGTGTGGGGACAAGTGTTTTCTCTGAAAACAAATTTCTAATTCTCATTATTTTGGATTTTTGGAAGGCAAAGCTTAATATTCCATTGATTTACTGTGAATGGATACATATTAAAGAGAGAGCATTCTAAGGTGGAAGTTTTTGCCTCTTTTCTAAAGCCGGCCTCGGTGGCTCAGTCGGATGTGGTCTGACTGGTATTCAGGAGGTAGGGCTTTGATCCCCGCCAGATCCGGCAACATTTTTTCATGAAGATTGATCATGCAATGTTTTCTATGGTCATTCTCTCCCTTCTGCTAATTCAAGAAGGGCAGTTGTCAGTTTCTGGCAAAGGATTGTGCACAAGTACTGGTTAACTGCTTTGAGGACTATTATGTCTACCCAGGAAAAAGTGTGGTTTGGTAAACTGATCATGCTGGACATGAACCTAATGCTTTGACTGGGCCATAAAATCTCAACTCAACCAACCACTTTTTTCTAAGGTAGACCACTCTAGCAGAAAAAAATAATGTTTACGTGCTATGAAAATCCCTTCTCAAAAAAGCTACTGTTAAAGGGAAGAATTTGCTCCTAAGGGAAGGGAAGGGAGGTAAATATTTTCAGGTTTGAGTGATCTCCCTTGGAGAATTAGCAGTTCACCTTAAAATTCTCATAAGATCCTGATAATTTTTTTTTTCTTTTTCTTATTACAGCTTGGATCATCTTCAGACCAAGAGAAAGAAACAGCTGCCTTTGATACACAGGTAACAACAAAGACTGCGAAATATGTCATCTTAGGTTTTATGTCTGAGCTTTCTATCTCAGTACACTTAACCTGGGCCCAGTTGTTCAAAACTAATGATGTTGTTAGTTAACATATCGTTAAAACTTTGATCAGTAAATGTGGCATATAGGGTAATATTTTTGCTGAAAAAAATGTGAGTAGCTTTTGCATTTGCAAAAGCTACTCACATTTTTTCAGCAAAAATACCTTTGAATTTGATATTGTTCTTACGGTTAACCGCTTAGAGGACTAAGCCTGCCCAGTAAACGTGTGGTTAGGTAAACTAACCACCTCGACATGACCCCATTGGGTTAACTGGGCCATAAAACCTCAACACAAACAAACAAACTAAATAGTTAAATTTTGACCACTAACAAGCTTGCTAAACTAAAGATGCCACTAACAAGCTTGTTAAGCTAACAATGCTTTGAATAACTGGGCCCTGATATATAATACTGATTCATCACTCAGCATCACCCAGCTTGATGAAGGTCACTTTTACACGTCCACTTGGATTGGCAGCTGCTGAAAATGTCCACTTTTTAATTTCTGATCTATTAATTTGAATGTCATGGAAGTTAATCTTAGCCACAATGCTATCAGCATAAAGTCATGTTTAATAATGACCAGTAACACTAAGTAGCACTAGACTTACAGAACTTTGTCAATACTTGCAGATAGCAATATTTTCCACTCCCAGAATTTTGTAACATTCGTCACAGCTTCATGAAACTTGGCCTGCAAGCTTATCAGCATAACACTGCATCCAAGTCTGATAATGATCGGCATTAAGTAACACTGGAATTACAGCTGTTCATTAAAAATGCATAAAAACATGTTGCCTGCTTTTGAACTTCCGTAATTATATCATATGACGTCGCTGTTATTCAGTGGATAACGTCATGTTATAAAAATCGTATGACTATACGTTACATAACACTTTGTTGGAAATGATGTCCATGTCGGCCATGCATTTTCTGTTGAACAGTTGTCAACTTTAAAGGCAATAAAATGCTATATTAAAATAGTCATATGATAAACAGAAGCTTACACTCATGATCATTTCATATGAAATTTATGAAACTTGGCCAAGGCTCGTTTCATGAATTTCATATGAAATGAACACTCATGTAAGATCCTCTATGTATTCATTGCTAATTCATGAAATTTGGTCACACTGTTTATGGGCATAAATTCTCTGCCAACTCTGCCAAGATGATAGCCTGAATCATCTCAGTAACACCAGTTACACCTGTTTGTCTGAAAATACAGAAGACCATGTTCTCTGACTTCTGAAATATTCATCATACAGTCAAACTTCAATGGTGCAAACATCTTTTGGACCATGGTAATTTGTTTTAGACTTGGGTTGTTTGAGCCACTGTGTGTTAATCCTAGGACCAGGTCAGGAAGCATATTGGGAGAATGTTTAGGGATGTCTTTTTGATCTTCTGTAAAATAAAGGTGTGTTTAATGTACTCATTAGAATTGCCTTTATGAGGGGATGCTTATGAATACATGCGACATACAAAGTCATGATAAAAAAAAAAAAAAAAAAAAAAAATCCCTAATATATCCCTAAATATTTGTTTTCTTCAGTTATCAGAATAATTTTCTAGGGAATCAAAAACAAGTTCAAATCATCCATGGTAAGCAAGCATTACGAAAGCACACCTTTTCAAATATATTGAAAATTTCACCAACAAAAAACTGAAAGTTTTCAGATGAAAAGTCTGGTATTTTTCATATTTTTGCTCAAAACATAGATTATGTGTACTTGTTAGAACTGCCTTGCTGAGGCAGTTCTAACGAGTATCCACAATCTATGTTTTTGAGCAGAAATAAGAAAAATAATACATACCCCTGTAAACCCAAGTTTTACTATATAAACGTGGGGTTTAAGGGGGTCAAAGTTATGTAGGTATGTTTTCGTGATGGCAAGTCATCAGTGTTTGAGTCATTAAAGTTTTACTGTTGACTTGCTAGGGCAGATAAGTCACATGAAATGTCGCATCATATTTTCTCTGAAAACATACAAAAAAAAAAAAAAAAAAAAAAAAAATCAAAACATTATCTGCTGCCGATGTAATAGCACTTCAAGGGTTAATAAAACTATTATATTCTTTCAGGCAATGAAATATTTATCGTACATCCTGTATCCATTGTGTATAGGAGGGGCATTCTACAGTTTAGTTTATGTGGAACATAAAAGGTAAGGACAGTTGTTTGAAACCCACTGTGACTGGTCCAGCTGTGCTGGAGATCTCATAAGCTTAATAAACCTGTCCATTTGCACAATCTGGTCAGGCTAGGTACTGTGAAACACTTATATTTGGTGATTTTGCAGATAAGCTAAAAATTGCCAAAATTAGAAACAGCCAATCAGAACTCAAGATTACATTGAAAAAAGATGAACATGAATAAATTTTCGAATACATTTCATAATTATGCAGCTGTAATTGTCAGCAATTGCAGGTATAATTGGTATATTATTGAGAGCTTTGCCTATAGGTCCAAGGCATTGTATTATTTCTCCACAAAAATGCATATATTGGAATCGCTTAGCTGAGACAAGGTGATTCCAGCTAGTACCCACAACATGTTTTTGTGGAGAAGTAAGAAAAAAAATTTAAGATAATACTATCTAGAGCTTTGCTCTACATTAACACAGAATCACTGGAATTTATACAGTGAATAGCAAAGACTTAGGCTGAACTCTACAAAGCTGCAGCTGGTCTTCATGTTTCCTGTTACAATATGGAAGAACATTGGTTTTCTCCAAGCCTGGCTCATATGTGAGCCACTTATGCAATTTATTTGAGACAATACTCCTTCCTTTCTAAATAAAAGTTTTTTCTATACTTATTCTATTCTAAAATTTTATTCTAAAAATGTTAGATTGCATTGGTACACCAATAAGCAGCCACAGTAGTTTCTTTTTCTTACTCATTCTCTCCCTTCTGCTGATTCAAGAAGGGCAGTTGTCAGTTTTGGCTAAAGAATATGCCCAATACTGGTTAACCGCTTAGAGGACTGAGCCTGCCCAGTGGGTTGACTTGACCATAAAACCTCAACTCAAACAAACTAGAGAACTCAGGATCAGACCTGTACATCTGGTAATTTTAGCCCTGTATAAATAACACTTATAACCACTGCAAACAGTGTAGAACCAGGAGAGACATTATGAACCATCCCATTAGGATCTACACTGCTTGCCATTCAGTTTTTGATTTTTGATTGACACTGCTGTTTGCAACAATAGATGTGTCTTAATCTAAAAAGACAGAAGAGTGCTCTTAGGAAACTCCAGTGTGAAAGGATTAAGAAATTACATGCCCTTCATTTTCCCGATATTTAAGGGGTAATACTTTGTCAGAGTAGAAACTGAAGGCCTAGCACAGTCTGTGCAGTCTGAGTAGGACTTTCTGTCGCTAGATTCAGTACTTCTCTATCATAGCTCCAGATAAGAGTGGCCATTTAATAGTTTTTATATTTCTCCATAAAAACATACGAGTATGTTGTGGGTACCTATTAGAAGTGCCTTTGTGAGGCACTTCTAATAAGTATCCACAACATGTTTTCGTGGAGAAATTAAAAAAAAATATCAGTACTTTATGGCTGAAAAACATGTCTTATCTAATCATTCAAGCAAACAACTGCACATGCTGATCTGGTGACATGTTTGCATATATGCTAAGATACTTTTATGTGTGACACAGTTTCACAGGACTTGTTAAAGTGGAGTATTTGATGATAATTCTGGGATAATTTTTACTTATTTATCACAAAAACGTATGTTGTGGGTACTTATTAGAAGGGCCTTAGTGAGGTACTTCTGGTGAGAACTCGCAGTATATGTGTTTATCGAGAACTGGAGAAAATTATCCTAGAATTATCATCAAATACTCCTACTTAATAGGGCTGACCTCAATGGCTTAGTCAGATGCGTATCTGGCAGGGGATCAGGAGGTCGCAGGTTTGATCCCCACCGGGTCTTGCAACATTCTTTTGTGGAGATTGATCATGAAATATTTTCTATGGTTATTCTCTCCATTCCTCTGATTCAAGAAGGGCAGTTGTCAGTGTCTGACGAAAGAATATGCACAAATACTGGTTAACTGCCTAGAGGACTAAGCCTGCCCAGGAAAAGTGTGGTTAGGTAAACTGACCAGCTCAGCATGACCCTAATGGGTTGACTGGGCTGTAAAACTTCAACTCAGTCAATCCTACTTTACAAGTGCTCTGCAGCTGTTATATTATATTTGTTTCAGTTGGTATTCCTGGGCCATAAACAGTCTTGTTAAAGGTAGGTGAAATCATTTATGTATCCCACAAAAAAAGTTTATAGGGATATACAGTCAAACCTCAATGGCTCAAACACTGATGGATCGTTTACCAAGACTGATTCAAACTCATTTTTTGAGTCCCTACTGTTGTGTTTCTTTTACTAACAGTGCAGTATATTGAGACAGAATTGATACGTTTCTATCAAATGTCACTTGCAATGATATGAGTTTTAGGTTGAAATTGCATATGCACTGATAATGATAAGTTACATGTCTATGTTGGGACTTTAGCAAGGGCCTTTTCGTCAATTTCTGACTGAGTTAATGCCCTTATTTGACTTCACAAAGTTGTTTGACTCATAGGTCTAGATAAAAGTGAGTATCAGGTAAATAGTTTTCTTATTACTCGAAGAAACATATGTTGTGGGTACACATTAGAAGTGCCTTGGCGAGGCGCTTCTAATGAGTACCCACAACATATGTATTCGTCGAGAAATAAGAAAAATATAGATACTTTTTGGTGGAAAAAAAAGCACCTTATCAAGAGCTATGAAGTTTGTACTTAAACATTTATCAATACTGCAAAAATATCCCCAGACAAATAAGTCCAAGGGCAGTTGTCAGTTTCTGGCGAAAGAATGTGCACAACACTGGTTAACTGCTAAGAGGACTAAGCCTGCCCAGTAAACGTGTGGTTAGGTAAACTGACTGCGCTCAACATGACCCAATTAGGTTGACTGGGCCGACTTTGGTTAAGCATGGTATTGTTACACTTTTTGCATAGGCCTATCTGTCCAAATACTTTGGTTAAGCATGGTATTGTTACACTTTTTGCATAGGCCTATCTGTCCAAATACTTTGGTTAAGCATGGTATTGTTACACTTTTTGCTTAGGCCTATCTGTCCAAATACTTTGGTTAAGCATGGTATTGTTACACTTTTTGCATAGCCTATCTGTCCAAATACTTTGGTTAAGCATGGTATTGTTACACTTTTTGCATAGCCTATCTGTCCAAATACTTTGGTTAAGCATGGTATTGTTACACTTTTTGCATAGGTCTGTCTGTCCAAATACTTTGGTTAAGCATGGTATTGTTAAGCAGTATTTACAATATTATTCCTTTTCTGATGATGTACTTATTTGTTTTAATCCCATTTCAGGTGTCTATGCCTTTGGTTTCTTATTTATGCTGCCCCAGTTATTTGTAAACTATAAGGTAGGTTATTGTTTTATTTCCACAGAATTGTATTAATTGAATCAATTATTACCGTGTTCATTCTAATATTGCCTATTATTTATTTACTGCTAGACACATGTTAGTTTGCCATCACAGTTATTTGTTGTAATGTGTGTTCCCTACAGAGCAAATTCCTTCCTTTTAGAGTAGACCCTTTTCAGAAGGGGAGTATGTACAGGAAATCAAGCAGGAAGTTTTAGTTGTCCCCCTTGTCAAAAATGGCTGTAAGTCTACCAAGTGTATCCAGTTCTCTTAAGTCACAAACATTTAAAATTTTGCGTTTTATATTTTTAGTGAAGCTCCAGGTCAGCTTATGCGATCACCTATTGTCTGTAGTCCGTCCGTCTTTCCATCTGTTAGCTTTTCACATTTTCAACAACTCCTCCTAAACAGTTGAACAGATTGACTCGAAACTTGGTTTTGGGCAGCAGGGTGACTGGAAGATCAAAAATAGCTAAAATCATTCTGATCTGAAATCCAGGATGGCCGCCATCTTGAAAATCTTTTTCGATCTTGTCCTGAACCAAAAAGCAAATTGACTCGAAACTTGATAGGAAGTATCGGAGCCACTTATAGATTGAAAATAGTTAATATCATTCCAATCCAAAATCCAAGATGGCTGCCATGGCCGCCATCTTGAGAATGCATTTTTATCTTCTTCTCCTGAACCAAAAGGCAAATTGACTTGAAACTTTATTGCAAGCATTGGGGTGACTTGTAGATCAAAAATAGCTGAAATCATTCGGATTAGAAATCCAAGATTGCCGCCATGGCAGCCATCTTGGAAATTTATTTTTTGCTTCTTCTACAATTGACTTGAAAGGCTTAGTAGGAAGTATCGGGATGGCTTGTAGATAAAAAAATAGGTAAAATTGTTCTGATCATAAATTTAAGGTCCATCTTGAAAATCTGTTTTTCGCTTCTTCTCTTGAACCAAAAGGCCAATTGACTTGAAACTTGGTAGGAAGCATTGAGGTGACTTAGAGATCAAAATTAGCTAAAAGCGTTCAGATCCGAAATCCAAGATGGCCACCATCTTGAAAATCTATTTTGAACGTCTTCTCTTGAAATGAAAGGCCAAATGACACGAAATTTGCTAGGAAATATCTGGGCCTCTTGTAGATCAAAAATAGCTAAAATCGTTCTGATCCAAAATCCAAGCTGGCTGCCATGGCCGCCATCTGGAAAATCTATTTTGAACTTCTTCTTTTGAACCGAAAGGCCAGTTGACTTGTTACTGATAGATAACAATAGCTAAAATCCTTCCAATCTGAAAATCCAAGATTGCCACTATGGTCACCATCTTGAAAAGCTATTTTGAACTTCTTCCCCTGAACCCAGATGGCAATTGACTCGAAACTTTGTAGGAAGTGTCAGGGCGACTTGTATATCAAAAATAGATAAAACCTTCCGATCAGAAATCCAAGATAGCGGCCACTACTACCATCTATGTTGAACTATATTTCTCCTAAACCTAAAGGCCAGTTGACTCAAAACTTGGTCAGAAGTATCGTGGTGACGTGTAGATAAAAAATATTTAAACTTGTTCTGATTGAAAATCCAAGATGGCCACCACCATCCTCGTCTCAAAAATATATATTTCGAACTCTTCTCCTGAACGGAATGACCAATTGACTCAAAACTTGGTTGGAAGTATCGGGGTAACTTGTAGATAAAAAATATCTTAATCATTCCAGTAGGAAATTCTTGATGGCTGCAAGTTTGAAAATATATTTTGTAATTCTTCCCCATAACAGAAAGGCCAGTTGATTTAAAACCTTCATTTGAAGTCCTGAGGTGACTGTTAGATTAAAAATAGCTAAAATAGTACAGATTGGAAATCCAAGATGAGCGGGCCCCCGTAGCCTAGTGGATAAGAGAGTTGACTCTTAATCCATTAGGTTTCTCACCGCTGTGGTTCGAGCCTCGCTCGGGTCATATGTGGGAAAGCCAAGTTCTGCTTACGGATGGTCAGGTGGTTTTTCTCCGGGTTCTCCGGTTTTCGCCCACCTTCGATGAACGATCGGCTCGATATAAGTGAAATATTCTTGAAAGGGCCGTAAAACCCAAATCAAAAAAAAAAAAAAATCCAAGATGACCACCATGGTGGCCATCTTGAAAATCTATTTTGAATTTCTTCTCCCAAAACAAAATGTCAGTTGATTCGAAACTTGGTAGGAAGTATTTGGGTGACTTATAGATCAAATTTAATAGCTGAAATGGTTTCAATCAGAAATCGATGTTGGCTGCCGCAGCCACCATCTTGAAAATCTGTTTTGATCTTCTACTCTGGAGCTGAATCCAGTTGACTGGAAACTTCATAGAAGGGATTGTGGTAACTTGCAGATCAAAATTAGCTAAAATTGTTCAGATTTGAAATCCAAGATGGCCGCCACAGCAACCATAATTAAAATCTATTTTATCCGTCTTCTTCTGAACCGAAAGGTTAATTGACTTAATACTTGATACGAAGTATCAGGGTGACTTGTAGATAAAAAATGGCTAAATATTGTTCTGATGGGGACTTCTAAGATGGCATTTGGGCAGATTGGTCCAGATGAGCGATTTTTGGCCCTAAGGGCCTCTAGTTAGAGAATAAGCTGGTGATAATTATCAAAACTGACTCAGTATGGTTATTCTAACAAGTACCAACAGCACTGTATTTTTGTGAATAATTTTCTTGGTATATCTTGTTTATATTGATGTGTCATTTTAATCACAAGTTACTCATTCTTGTTTTTCAGTTAAAATCAGTGGCACATTTACCATGGCGAGCATTCATGTACAAGGTAATCACTTCTTATCTTTGTTAATTCTAAATAGTTCTTTTGGCCAAAGACAGTGACTGTTGTAGAATTGAAAATATTGAAATTGAAGGTTGGTAGAATACTACTCAAAAACCTTATCCTACAAGTGTCTATTAAAGAAAGATTTTGTTAAATTTAACTAGGAAAATGTCTGTTTGGACACATTAGCCGCAACGTAAGGAAACGTACCTTCCGACTTGTGTGCCCAGTGACCCTGATCAAACTGAGATATTGCACAGGCTGATTGGAGTCTTCATTGGGTGCACATCTAATATTGTGGCTCACATCTCTGTAACTGTATTCACATTCCTCCTCTGGCACACATTTTCAGCTTACCTTTCTGAACACTGATTTCCACAGTCCTCAGAGTTGGAGCATACAGTTGCCATTTTGTTGATTCACTCATCTGTACCACAACATGGATAAAGAAGAAAAATATTTATTTGGATATGCTTCTCATCTAGAGTTTTGGCTGAATTCATCAAGTTAATGATACTTTGAAAAATTGGGACAAGTTTAATTTTAGCAGGACAGCTGCATTCTACAATGAATGATCAGGACAAACCTCTCAAATCACAGTGTCCCAAATTATGTAGCAGACAGTATTGTATTTTTTTTTTATTATTATTTTATAGAGAAAATAAGTCAACATTTCATGTAAATTGTCTGCCAATGTGAATTGTCTGCTTGGCAGACAATTCACATAAATGTAGACTTATTTTCTTCAAAAAAAGTGAAAAAAAAAATCAAAATGTAATCTGCTGCAGTTTTGTTTGGCATTTTAAGGGTAAATTCAACCCACAATTTTGCCAGTGCTGTTATTAACTATTTATTTTGTCAAGTCTTTAAATGTTTATCACTATGTAAGCAAAATTATCAGGTAAGAATTATTTTTCTTATTTTGCCCTGAAAATTATACTTGACCTTTCTTCCAGTATAGAGGAAATGTCAAACCTTATTTGCAGAAATTTAAAAAAAAAAAAAAAAAAAAAATGACATGGTGTCTACTGGCTTTTGAATTTAGTTTGCTTACAATTTAAATCTATCGGACTTATCAGGTATGTTTTGAAGGAGCATGTACTTTTGATATTTCATATAAAACAATGCTTAATTTTGTAGGCCTTCAACACATTTATAGATGACATCTTTGCCTTCATCATTACCATGCCAACAGCACATCGACTGGCATGTTTCCGTGACGATGTGGTATTTGTTGTTTACCTCTACCAAAGATGGTAAGTAACTTTGTTCATCCGGTTTTATGCAAAAAAAAATTGCAACAAAGTCATTCCAGTCAAGCATGAAAAGGGAGATGGTTGGGTAGTTTGACTTTGCTGTATAGCTTTTGGCATTGGGACATCTTACTGATTTGGCTCATGTTATGACAAGGGTCAGTTTTGCTTGCAGCAGATAAGGGATAGGAAAGGAGGCAGTTTTTAATTGTTTTTTTCTTGTTGTCTGTTCTGTCTGTTGTTTCCTCCCTCTTGCTTGGAGATGGCTTGGATTGACTTTGACCTCAAATACTGTTGAAACACAGTTAAACCCCAACTCGAAGCATCAGAAAGCAAAACTACCATATTTTTTGCCAGTTCATGCAGTTTTATTAAGACCTTAGTTCAGATTCTACAAGATTAAATATTGTATACATTATTTACATATTTATGCTGATGTACCTTGGCACCGCAAACAGTATAGACTCTGATCAAACTGCTCCTAAAAGTAGCCTAATAGACTTGTTCATATTACAGTATAACCTCAATGGCTCGAACACAGATGCCTCGTTTACCGTGGATGATTTGAACTCTTTTTTTCAGTCCCTGCAAAATTCTTCCAATAGCTCAAGAAAACAAATATTTAATATTTTTTTCTTATTTTATCATGGAATTGTATGTTGTGTGTACTCATTAGAATTGCCTCATCGAGGTGATTCTAATGAGTATACTCAACATACAATCAATGTGTAGAAAATTGAAAAGATTTCCTTAAATTAACACTATTTGCTTCCTGAACTGGTGCCATGATTACCCTCAGTGGCTCAAACTACCCACGTCTCGAACAAATTTCAGTGGTCCCAAAGATGTTCGTGCCATTGAGGTTCGACTGTATATGATTAGTATGGTAAGGTGTCTGATTATATTGGGTTATTATGGTGTATCAAACTGAATGTCCTCACCAGATCTAGACTTTGCAAGGACTAGTCTGGAACTGTACTGCTCATGTGTGATACTTTGTAATTTTTCTGTACCTTGTTTATTTATACAACTCTTACACAGTACCTAATCTTCCAACAAAAATTAGGCCTTTCACCTTACAATTCCTAGAGTAGGCACTTCCATCTTTGAATTTAGATACATGCATTTCTTCAAATAGGGGTTTCAGTATAAAATAAGAAAAAGGCAAACAGTGTAAATCCTGATGGGATGGCTTGTTTTGAGCCATCTCGTCTGAATCTTTATTGTTTGCAAAGATAACGTACAGGGAAAACAGTTCTCTTTGCTGATTATATATGGGAAAATAGAATGTTAGTATATTTCTTGTTGATCACATAAACATAGTTCTAGATGCTTTTTTTTTCCAACCAAAAAGTATGGATATTTTTCTCATTTCTCCATGAAAACATAGGTTGTTGGTACTCATAAGAAGTGCCTCACCGAGATGCTTCTAATGAGTACCCACAACATATGTTTTCACGAAGAAAAAAGTAAAATATTTATGTGATATCCCTCTAATCTAGAGCTATGAGAAAATGTTAGCCACGCTCACTTTCTTCATTCTTTGCTAGGTTATACCCAGTAGACAAAACCCGAGTGAACGAGTATGGACAGTCATTTGATGAGAAGAAAGATGGAAAAAAAGATGGAAAACAGAAGACAGACTGAAACAGCAATTTCAACCAACTCGTGTGGTTCTGGTTTTAAGGACCTGTCAGCATTGTGTCAGTTAATCTTTACCATGCTAAAGGCAAAATATATACTTAAGAAATCAATATTGTTTCCTGAATAAAATGGCTTGAAATTTCATTAAAGTCATGTCCAAAGTAGATGATTTTAAAGCAGTGTCAAGCCTATTTTGTGGGGTAAAGAAATGATACAAAAAAAAAAAAAAAAAAATACAAAAATCAAACAGGACAATGTTTCATTCAAATTTTATCCAGGTGTGATTATTTGAATGAAATTTTAGCCCTATTGATAGAGAAATGAAAAACATCAAAAAAATAAAACAAAAAAAAAAAACAAAAAAAAAACAACACCTTAAAACATTATGTGCTAATATTCAAATTATGCCTGCTAAAGGTTAAACTGACTTATGATATTAACAATTTATACATCGTACTTTCATGTTTCCAGAGGAAACAATGTTGAAACTGACATGTTAAATGTAAGTTTTGTACACCAACATTTCTGACAAAATTCTTATGCAAACAGTAGACCCAAATCAGACTGCTCTGGAAGGAGCAGTCTGATCTGGGTCTACACTGTTTGCCCATTCCACCAAGTATTTTGTGAAAAAAACACATAAAAGTCATACTTTAGGCAGAAAAGTATGGGACAAAGTGTTTGAATTTTTAGGACATTTATGGTAAATGGCTATCTGGCTTATTCAAGATAGGATATCTTCTAGGAATGTCAATTGTATTTGAGCTGCAGCATGTAAAAGTGACATTTACACAAATTATAACAGTGTAGACTGAGATCAATCTGGTTGACCAGGTAGTCTGGTCAGGGCCTAATTTTGGCAAGTGCCCCTATGCCATAATGAACATCTGATGCCCAGATCAGCATTAGAATCTCTGCTATCTGTGACTTTTCTAGCCAGAACCAAAGGACGTGCTGGCTGATTGTTGCCTGCATATGGGCCTTTTTAATTTGTTCCTTCTTCTATAATGTTCCTGTATGGGCAAACAGTAAATGCCTGTTAGATTGCTGATTGGATGCTCGGATTGACCTTTGATGTTTGCACCAGGGTTCCGGAAAACCGGAAAAATAGCCGGTCTGGACCGAAATTAAGAATTCTGGACCGATTTCAAACACCCCAAAACGCTAATAATTCGGCCCAACAGGTTTGTGCCTTGAACCCCATTTTTGCCCCAACCAACCAATTTTCACGAATCATTGATGTCTAAAAAATCACAAACGGTCAAGTCTTCCCAAACTGACAACGTCCGCGCACCTTTTAAATGCGATATTATGGTAGTTAAAAGGCTCTAAACGGTCATTTGACATGTATATTGGAAAGACAGATGAATAACGGCAACCTACCGCAGCACAAATTAATTATGTCATTATCCAAACATTGTCAAAAAATCAACACTTCACTATCCTTTGTGCGGTAAACAAGCGATTAACACGAATCATCAGTAACGGTAGTCTGATAATTAATCCATTTGTGTGACACGTGTGAATACACTGAGATTGCAAAACATCAGGTGCAGTCGGCGTGTCCAAAAGATCAAAGGTCGCTTTAACTGAGAGTGATAAAAGAATGCATCGCTTGAACACACCCGTTTTCTTCCTCTTCTTTTTTGTTTTGATCAACACAGTTTGTCGGTCCCAGATTTGATAAATTAATTCCCAAACCGTGTACGTCCTGATCAGATGTCACATACAACGGCATCTGATCTGGGTATTATTGTTTGCTTCTTTTTTTTTTTTTTTTTTTTTTGATTGCCGTAACACACGAGTATATTTCAAGGTAGATTTCACGGTAAAAATAAGTAATGCTCCACTTGCGCTAGACAAGATTGGTCAGTGCTTAAAATTTAAGCAGTCTGGTCAAATCTTGAAACATTGAAAACTGCAAAACCCCCCGTGGCGCAGGCCTTTTTTATTTAACCTAATTAGGTCCATGAAAGTCGTTTAGTTCCGTCTCTCCTGTTTCCCACCGTCTTCGCAATTACACAAGACAGGAATCAGTTGTTTATAAATAGTTATCTAGGAAAACCCTGCGGAGGTGGAAATAACAACAAAATCTTCTTTTTTTTTTTTTCTTTTTTTTTTTTTTTCTTTTTTTCTTTCTTTTTACATACCTGACTGTATTTATTGATGACACCAGCTTTGACCATGCTCGTTATACCCGGACTTCCGTCATATAACGGAGTTGAGGTGTATTATTTAAAAGGAGTTATAGGTCTGCCAATTGTCATTAGTTTTCGTGACAGGTGATATTATATATTTTTTTTTTTTTTGGAAATGGGCTCATTGATGACGTCATCGTCATCGGCTGGACCGATTCAGATTTCAGAATTTCCAGAGCCCTGGTTTGCACACAGAAAAAATATTGGTTTTCTCACAATTCATGTCAGTTAATTTAAGAGACAGGATACACTTGATGGATTTTCTTCACTATTTTACAAGAGTGACTACTTTTGTGACTTCCTGTTAGCTGTCCTGCACACCGTGTCACTTCTGAAAAAGGGTCTGCTTTAAAAGGAAAGAATTTGCTCCCGAGGGGAGCAAATTCTTTCCTTTTAGAGTAGGTCCTTTCTCAGAAGGGACCAAAACGATTTTGACAGTTTCCTCCCTTGAAAGTGTATTCATTTCCCATAATGTATCAAATATATAATTTAATAGCTTTATTGCATTTTCTGTCATAATACTTTTTTAATACTTGGCTGGTCTTTTTCATTGATATTTATTTTTTAATCTTAGCAGGTATAGATGTCGAATAGTTTTCTTATTTTTATTTTGGAATAGCTTTTGGTAACTTTACTTGTAAATACTTAATAGGGCATTATACATTTGTTTTGGAGTTCTAGAAGAGAAAATTATAGGATGTGTGAAGAAAAGCTCATTTTTAGGACCTAAAAGCACATTACAAAAACACGCCTATTCAAATATATAAAAATTTCACCTCCAAAAACTGAAAATTTTCAGTTAAAAGAACTCTGATATTTTTCATATTTCTGCTCAAAACATAGATTATGGGTACTTGTTAGATCCACCTCAGCGAGGTGGTTCTAACAAGTACCCACAATCTATGTTTTTGAGCAGAGATAAGAAAAATACTGTACACCCTGTAAACCCCAGTTTTACTATATAAAAGTGGGGTTCAAGGGGGTCAAAATTATATAGGCGTGTTTTCGTGATGAGTTTGCTTTTCATTCTTGCATCCCTCTTGATAAAGAAAGTAATCAAAAGGTGATTGTTATTTTTGCCTGAAAACATACCTCGTGGAAACAACTCTGAATTCAGTGTTCATATGTTTCTTTTGAGAAATTAGAAAAATATCAATACATGTACTTTTTGGTTGAAAATTGTCTTAACTAGAGCTCTGTACATAGCTTACCATTATATGGTTCCCAATAAAATGTATCTCTTGGGATCACATTAAATCTTGGCATGCTGGGTAAAATTTTCAGCAGAAGACATATTGAAATATTTTTCCCAGAAAACAGGTTTTGACATTTCATGCAAATTGTCTCCAATGGAGACAATTTGCATGGACTGTCAAATCCTGTTTTTCTGGGAAAAATAAGAAAATATCATTGGAGAGAATTTGCATGAAATGGCAAAGTTTGTTTTCTGGAAAAAAAATAAGAAAAATATTTCAGTATGTTGTCAGCTGTATTAGCCCAGAGAGTGGTAGGGGTTAAAATAGTCTTGTCGTATGGGTCATATGTAATTAGGAAACTATCAGTTAATGTATTTATCCTAAGTATTGGGAAAGACATGCTTGAGAACTTTAGGTCCAGATCAGATGCCAGGGTCTAGACTGTTTGCCACTCATCCAGCTCTTTTTAAACACAGAAATAGACGGTAAAACATTTTTTCTCAGATTTAAGGACAAGTTTGGCAAAGAGCTAAGGTGTCCCAATAGTTAGGGTAAATATGGTTCAAAAACTGAGATTTAGAAGTTTTGTCAAAAGATAAATCAAAATACATGTATATTGTCTGTGGATTTATAAGTACATTCATGTAGCTGAGACAGAATGAAAGAATTGTAGTATTGTTTTTATGGTACATTTTTGTTGTAGTATTGATATTTTGTGTGGACATAAATGAAATAAGATTTCAGAAAACAAACATTTTTCCATAACGCATGGAGCGAATCTAAGTATTCCTGCATAACTAGGGTAAGGATGGGATCATTACTGTTCATCAACAGAGTTTGTATGACAGAAAGTAAGAATCTTGATCAAATTTACAAGCTGTTTTGGATCTTTTCTGTTCACAAGTGAACTGCTCTATAAGAACAGGGTGGAGATTTTAGGATTATTTAATCAGTTGTGGTTCAGTTTGATAAAAAAAACAACAAAAAAAAACAACTATTAACCCTAAGTATTCAGACAGACAGGCCTGAGCAAACAGTGTAGACCCATATCAGATGTGTTATTTTATGGCATTTGATCAGGGTCTACACTTCCTTCCACTCATCCGGCAATTTTAGGCACATCCTTAGGTAGTAAAATGGACTTGATCAGATTTTAGAAGTACAGTTGAACCTCGTTATCTCGAACTCGCTTATTTTGAATTACCGCTTATCTCGAAGTGAAAATCTGGTCCCTGTTTTAACATGAAACTATGACAACAGGTAACAAAATAATGTGGAAAAGAGGAGAAATTGCTCCTAAGGAGCAATTTCTCCTCTTTTCCACATTATTTTATATATATATTTTTAACATCAGGAGTCAAATTACATATTCATTTGTTGTTCAATTTATTGTTTTCCTCACTCTCTCAACTCTGATATGTCGAGGTACGGATATCTCGAAGTATTTCAGTGAGTCCCTTGGAATTCGAGATAACAAGAGTCGACTGTATATGGTAAAGAGTTAACCCTAGTCCTGCTGAATCCGGATAGGTTCATCCATTGCAAACAGTGTAGATCCAGATCAGTTGGCTTCTGAAGAAGCCAACTGATCTTGATCTGCACTGTTTGCCATTAACTCTGTGAATTTGTATGAACAACCTGGATCCAGGAATCTGATTGGCTGAAAATTATAAGTGGGTGTGGCATCTTAATTTATTCAGCATGACAAAGATTAAGGTGTGCAAATATATAGGATAAAAACAGGATCCAAAATTTTCCACGAGGATGAAATTTTGACTTAAAGGGGTAGTGTGGGAGTGAGGGATGAAGCAGTAACTGATCCCTAGAGCTGACTCATTTACTTCTTGATGTTTTTCATGGGTATGCATTTTATTGTATGGTATTATTTCTTAACCCTTGTCCTGCTAAATTAAGATGCCACGCCCACTTCTAATTTTCAGCCAATCAGATTACTTTATCCAGATTGTTGATATAAATTCACATACTTTTATTTTATCCGGATTGTTCCTCTAAGCGGTTAACCAGTATTGTGCACACAGTTTCTGGCAAAAGAATGTGCACAATACTGGTTAACCGCTTAGAGGACTAAGCCTGCCCAGTAAACGTGTGGTTAGGTAAACTGACCGCGCTCGACATGACCCCATTGGGTTGACTGGGCCGTAAAACCTCAACACAAACAAACAAATATACATTAGCATACTTTTTTTTTTGATATATCCTTGAAACATGTAAAAGGGCTGGACATTTAATGAAAATAATCTCTCTATGGAGGTAATTTGCTCGAAATGCCAAGCTTTACATTTTAAAGGAGAAATAAAAAACATTGCTAATTTCCCCATCAGCATACTAAAGGTTGAAAAATGTTTAACCATTTATGCCAAGTGGACTCTTCTGTCAACTCTTTGGAACAGTCCATTTCCAGCTGAAGGAGTGTGTGGTCAGTTTTTATGATTTACTGGTATACCATTTTATAGAAATTCCTGAATTTAATGCAAACAGTGTAGACCCTGATCAGATAATGTGTTCTATGGCATCTGATCTGGGTCTTCACTGTTTGCCACTGTCCCTGTTATGGGATGCTAGGTATATATGGATTAATGTGAATGGATTCACCTCCAAGGGAAGTCATTCTGACCTAAAGTATTTTTGTCTCCAAGGGGATGGGGCACTCTGGGCTTATTCAGCACACGACGAATTGATATTTTCTCTCTGGGCTTATTCAGCAGACGACAAATTGATGATATTCTTTTTTATTTTTCCCAGAAAACAGGATTTGGCATTTCATGTAAAGTGTCACCATTGGAGACAATTAGCATGAAATGTCAAATCCTATTGTTGTCTGGGAAAAATTAGAAAATATTTCAGTATGTCATCTGCTGAAAATTTTACCCAAATTACAATATAGAGTGAATTGTTTCTTTTAGGAGTATACCCCATTTGAGAAGGGATTTTTGTGACAGGGAACCAAATTCTCTTGGGGGTGGTCGGGTGGTGCGAAGGTGTCATGTATCTTGTGTCACCGGGGCGTCCAACTGATATTGGCTTACAGTTGGGCAAGGCCTGCTATCGTTGAAGTAGGTAAAGGTAGAGGGGGAATGTTTTTATTTCTTCCGTTTCTTCCCTTTCATTCCTGTTCCTCTTTCTTCCCTGTTCCTCTCTTTCATCTCTTCTACTATCTCTTCTATCTCTTTTCTCCCTTTCTCTGGGAGACGACACAAAATGACCCACAAGGGTTGACGTGTAGTTAAACCCCAACACAATAAACAATAAACCAAATTCTCTTCTGCTGGATTGGTTCCCCTTTGAGAAGGGAGGAAATTCTTCCAGCTCCCTGAGTTGCATCCATTCAGCTTTACTCTGTCAGCCCTGCAGAGCAAAACATATACATTGTACCTTTGCAAACAGTGTAGAACCAGATGAGAGGGCTCATAATGAGCCATCTCATCAGAATCTATGCTGTTTGCCATTCGGTTTTGGATTTTTTGAATGACACCCCAATCTGCAGAATGGACATGTCCAAAATCAAAGACAGAAGAGTCTACTTCAGAACCACAGGGGTGACTGGTGAAAGGGTTAAATAGTGATACAAACCAGCTTTTCCTGAGGTGAACTAACATTTACTAACCACAGCTTTTTATGTGACTTGGAGATGATCTTTTGCATTTTTCATAACTATCTTTGTTAAATGTGTATAATTGTTGTGTTTATATATATGTTGTTGATATTAATATTTATTATTACATTTTAAATTGTTTTTTTTTTTTTTTTTTTTTTTTTTTTTTTTTATAATGATGAAAGGCTCTTTTAAACATGTATTTCCTCAAAAGGAGATAAGCTAACTGCCAAAAATTACTTGACATAGAACTTCAGATTGATTAAATGTTATCATGCCAAAGCATTTTTTATTTATTCATTTATTTTGTGTGTGTGTGTGTGTGTGTGTGTGTGTGTGTGTGTGTGTGTGTGTGTGTGTGTGTGTGTGTGTGTGTGTGTGTGTGTGTACATTGTCTTGATCACCTTCTGAGCTGAACAGAATGACATGTCAAAGCCCTGGTTTGGGGAAAAAATAAATTCTAACTTTAAAATATAAACCCTTGTCCTGCTGAACCTGGATATCCCCTGCATTTGCAAAAAGTGTAGATCCAGATCAGTTAGCTTTTTAAGAAGCTGACAGATCTGGATCTGCACTTTTTGTCATTCAGTTTGTGAATTTATATAAGCAACCTGGATTAAGTAATCTGATTGGCTAACAATTAAAAGTGGGCGTGGCATCTTAATTTATTCAGCATGACAAGGGTTAAGGTTAAAACTGTACATGCTAATTTCTGAGCAAGGCTATATAGTTCTAGATAAAAGGCGTAGCCACTTAAATATTTTGCTTATTTCTCCGCAAAATATGTTGTGGTTACTCCTAAGAAGCATATTTCTGAGGAATTTCTAATAAGTTCCTTTAAGAGTAGCAGCCTTTGAGAAGGAAGGCAAATAATTTCAGTTCAGAATGATCTCCCATATATATGTATCTGATCACTTTTCCAAGTCTGAAACATACTACAGTTCAACTTCAATGACTCAAATACCTATGGCTCATTTACCAAGGCCGATTCAAACTTGTTTTTGATTCACTAGGAAATTCTTCCAATGGCTCAAGAAAACAAATATTTAGGGATATTTTTGGGAACTGATCTTATTTTGTCATGAAAATGTATGTTGTGTGTACTCATTAGAATTGCCTCCATGAGGCAATACTAATGAGTTTGTTAGTTTGTTTTATTCGGGCTTTATGTCACAATCAACAATCTTTCAGTCATCTTTCAGTTGTGATGGTGTCTGGATGTGGCATGGAGCTCAGTGCTTTTTTTTTTTTTTTTTGATTTGGGTTTTATGGCCCTTTCAAGAATATTTCACATATATCGAGCCGATCGTTCATCAAACGTGGCGGAAAACCAGAGATCCCGGGGAAAAACCACCTGACCATCCATAAGCAGAACTTCACTTTCCCATATCGAGGGTTGAGCGCAAGACTAGCGTAAGTCAGATGGTTGTTTTTCCCCAAACCTAATCTCCTCACCATGAAGGCATTATGAAGATTCCGACATTTCTTTCAGTAAACAATGAAAATTTAGGTGCCATTGCTCGTATGAGCAATGGCACCTAAATTTGCATTGTTTACAAAGGTGTCCAAGTTGCCCCTAAACAAGGGTTTCAAAAATATGTTTGAGTTACCATAGTCTTGCGCTCAACCCTCGATATGTGACCAGAGCCAGGCTCGAACCACAGTGGTGAGAAATCAAATAGATTAGGAGTCAACTCTCCTATCCACTAGGCTACCTGGGCCCGCAGGGAGCTCAATGCTCACTTTAGAGTGCTGCCTCACTGAAATATCACACCCCAGACACTTGACATGATATTCCACCCAGTCACATTATACTGACACTGAGCTGACCAGTTCTGATTCCTAGCTCTACTTTCTTAATGCTTAGCGCCAAGTGAAGAGCAGCTGTTACCATTTTAAAGTCTTTGGTATGACTTAACCGGGGATCCTGAATTCGCAATCTCACGATCACAAAGTAGACGCTCTACCAAGCCACTGTGCAGATAATTCTAATAAGTACACATAACAATATTACATCATAGAATATCAAAAGGACATCCCTAAATTATGCTTCCTAAGTTATGATTAACCCTCAGTGGCTTGAACTACGCATACTTAGAACAAATTTCCATGGCCCCAAAGATGTCCGAGCCATTGAAGTTTGACTATTTAATTGCCTTGAAATCCAAATCATTCATAGTGCCATATACTTGAGACTACTACGCAACTTACAAGTTCTGTCAGTTCAACACATTGTTCCATTGGTTAAAGCTTAGCAGTCTGGATAAAATTTTCAGCAGACGATGTTTTGAAATATTTTTTCTTATTTTTCCCAGAAAACATGATTTGACATATCAAGCAAATTATCTCCAGTGGAGACAATTTATATGAAATGTCTAGTAACAGGATTTGACATTTCAAGCAGTGGAGACAATTTGTATGAAATGGCAAATCCTGTTTTCTGGGAGAAATAAGAAAAGTATCTCTAATTTGTCATCTGCTGAATTAGCCCAGACTGGTAAAGGTTAAAACAGGATAAGCTCAACATGTTAGCTTTTGCAAGTTTATAACTCACACAACTTTGTTAGTTTTTGATAATTTTGTTACGATAAGTTAATGTAACATTAATATATTTTTTGATATGCTGGTATCTAGTATGTTCCTTTAGTATTTGGCCAGACATGTCTGAGCAAACAGTTTATACCCTGAGCAGACACTGCAGTTCACAGGATCTGACCAGAATCTATACTATTTGCATTAAATACAGGAATTTGTATGAAACATAGCAGTATTTTAGACACATCAGCAGGTAATAAAATGAACTTGTTTAAATTTAGATGTACAGCCGAACCTCTAGCTCAGACAATGATGGCTCATTTACCATGGCTAATTCGAACTTGTGTTTGAGTCCCCACAAATTAAAAAAGAAAAAAAAAAAAAAAAAATATTTAAGGAAATTTTCTTATTTTATCATGAAATTGTATATTGTGTGTACTCATTATAATTGCCTCTTTGAGGCAATTCTAATGAGTACACCCAACATACCATTATTGTCTAGAAGATAAAAAAAAACCCTAACTTACCACCATTTTCTTCCTGACCTGGCATCATGATTAACCCTAAATGGCTCGAACTCCCCATGTCTTGTATAAATATCCATGGTCCTAGAGACGTTCGAGCCACTGAGGTTGGACTGTATGGTAAAGAGATGAGGTGTCTAATAGGGTAAAGACAGTAGCTTAGCATAATTATTTATTTTCTTCAAACAAAAAAAAAAAATAATAAAATAAAATAATCAGCACTAGTGTTTTTATATATTTATGGAAAGTACTAGACTTTGGTGATGCCATTACGTTGTTAAGCTATCTTACTGCAGTATGTGAAAAGGGACTAAACATGCATGTCATAATGCAAACAAGAGCTCCGCAAGTTGAGGCATTATAAGCCCTTGGCAAGTAATAAGATGTAGCACGTATACTGACTTCTGTATAATTCAGTGCTCTGGATGTAAACTGTAAGTGGAGTTAGTTGGAAACACTTTTTTAAAGGGGCATAACTGCTAATATTTAGTGAACTGAAACTTGAAACAATATGTGCTGCTCCACATCATAGTGTGACTATTTACAAAGTTTCAGCTTGATTGGATGTAAACTATAGAAGGAGTAAACCGGAAACGAAAAGTTTACAGAAATTTTCAAAGGGGCATAATTTTGCTAATATTAGGTGTACTGTAACCTAAAAATAATATGTATTGCTCCACAACATGATCAAACAATAAATCAAGTTTCAGCTTGATCGGATGTAAACTGTAGGAGGAGTTACCCAGAAACGAAAAAGTTTACGGAAATTTTCAACGGGGCATAACTCTGCTAATATTTGGTGTACTGTAACCTCTAAATCATATGCACTGCTCCACATCATCATGTTACTATTTATGGTGTCAGCTTGATCTGATGTAAACTGGAGTTACCCGAAAACAAAAAATTTACAGAAATATTCAAAGGGACATAACTCTGCATTTGGTGGACTGTAACCTCGAAATAATATGCCCTGCTCCACATCATGGTCTAACTATAAATCAAGTTTCAGCTTGATTGGATGTAAACTGAAGGAGGAGTTAGCCAGAAACGAAAAAGTTTAGGGACAGGCGGATGCCAGACCCGTAACCTAATCCGTCCATTTTTTTCAACGGGTGTATAAAAATCGGAATGGCCAAATCAATCTGAACATCCATGCAGCTTGATCAGACTGACATAGCCTTTGCTTTTCATACTTACAGATCCATCAGATACTAGAGAATATATCCGAAAATGGAGAAGAACCCAATTTGACTACACAGGCTGCTCTGGTCCTTTGCTATTTGCATATGGTATAGGGGCCCTTTTTGTGCATACCCTCATTATGAAAATACGCCTATTTAAATATACATTCGACTCTGGTTATCTCAAATTCCAAGGGACTCTCTGAAATACTTCGAGATATCCGTACCTTGACATATCAGAATTGCAGAATTGAGGAAAAAATAAACAACCACATTTAACAAATGTATATATGAGGGGAGTTCAATAAGTTCGTAGAACTCGGGGTTTAACTCACAGAGTGGAAGATGGTTTCAACATTATTTTTCAATATAATCCCCTTTTCTTCAATGCATTTGGCCCACTTTTCTTTTAAGCAGTCTATGCCTTTGAAATAAAAGTTGTCTATTTGGTCCTCAAACCAAGCCTCTGTAGCAGCTTTGAGCTCATCATCGCCCCGAAATCTCGTTCCACTCAAGTGGGACTTCAAATTTCGAAACAGATAATTATCACTAGGGGCCAGGTCTGGACTGTATAGCGGGGTGATTTAACTGCTCGAATTTGCACTCACGAATAGCCGCTTGTGCAACTCTGGACTTATGCGCAGGGGCATTATCATGCAAAAGAAGGACACCAGCAGCTAGCTTTCCCCTTCGTTTTTCTTTAATAGCAACCCTTAATTGTTTAATGACATTGGCATAGTATTCTCCTGTAACTGAAGTACCAGCAGGCTTGTAATCTATCAATATAATCCAAAACACCGTGGCCATTACCTTGCTGGCTGATGGTTGGGTACGAAATTTCTTAGGTGGGGGTGAGCCAGGGCGCTTCCATTGCATTAGTATCTGGGTCCCAGTGGTGAAGCCAAATTTCATCTCCTGTTACGAGTGTGAAAGTCCTCTGGATTTGCATTGTACACTTCCAGAAGTTCTTGACTTGACTGCACCCTTTGCTGACGATCTTGCATGTTCAGGTTTCTGGGTACCCACCTGGCAGATACTTTTGACATGCCTAAATGTTCATGGATTATAGTGTAAACACTTCCATTAGAAATACCACATTCTGAAGCAAGTTCGGCAACTTTGATTCGGTGACTGTTTAGCACAAGTCTCTCAACACGGTCGATCATCTCCTGGCTGATGACATCAGCAGGGCGACCTGGCCTTGGGTCATCTTCTAAGGAGTCTCGCCCACGTTTAAATTCTGCTGACCACTTTGCCACTGTGGAATACTTTGGGCTACTATCACCATACACATCAGCCATGCACCCTCCTTAGTGAGGAACTTTATGACTGCTCTGAACTCAATATTCTGACTTTCCATTTTTGCCTAAGGGTATAGGTTTTCAAACAAAAAGGGCAAAAAATGTACGTGTTGACTGAACGGCTATTATCATTCAACTGACTAAGGTTTACACTGCACAAAAATGAAAAAAGAAATCTTGAATTGTATAGAAAAATACGAAGTTCTACAAACTTATTGAACTCCCCTCATATAATCTGACTTGAAATTCGAGATATATTGAAAATATTGTGGAAAAGAGGAGAAATTGCTCCTTTGGAGCAATTTCTCCTCTTTTCCACAATATTTTGTTACCTGTTGTTAGAATTTCATCTTTAGGCAGGGGCCAGATTTTCAATTCGAGATAAGCAGTTATTTGAGATAAGCGAGGTCGAGATAACTAGAGTCAACTATATTGAGAAAAAAAACAAAAAAACACTTTCAGATGAAAAATTCTGATAGTTTTCAAATATAAGAAAATTAATGTATATTCCTGTAAACCCCAGTTTTACTGTATAAAAGTGGGGTTTAATGGGGTCAAATCTATATAGGTGTGTTTTTGTGATATGATCGGCCTGTGCATCTGTGCACTCCAGACATGTTTTTCAAATCCAGATCAGCATTTACATCTGCACAGCCTGATTACGGCTTTTGTTATCCACTTAACCCATTTATATTGAGTGGACTCTTCAACCAAAACTCTTTGGACAAGTTTTATTTCCAGTAGCAGAGAGTCTGGTAAGTTTTTATTATCCCAGTTTTATAGAAATTCCTGTATTTAATGCAAACAGTGTAGACCCTGATCAGATGCCATGTTCTGCGACATCTGATTTAGATCTGCACTGTTTGCCAATTACCCTTTTTGGGGTTTCCCCGATTAAAATGTGTGAAATAAAACAGAATGTATCAAAGTAAAGGAAAAGTCTTGATCAGACTGTTGGCCTAAGGGTTAATATTGTCCTGGCACTCATGTAGTCACAAATTTGAATGCTGCTGGCCATTTTTAAGCAGCCATTTAAAAACTTTATGACATATCTTTTTAGTGCTTTTAAGCAGTTGCTTAAAAGTCATGAAATTTCGATTTTAAGCAAACAAATTGGCAAGGGGATATAGAACCTTCCAGTACATTCAACTTTACTCTGTGAAAGTTGGTACGAGGGCGAGGCAATAAAAAAACAGACTAACTTATTTCTGGGTGAGATCTATCTCTTCTTTTTTGATGTAATTGCCCTCTAGAATGATGCACTTGGACCAACGGTGTTCCAGTGCCATCAGCCCAGAACTGAAGAAGCCAGGGTCCTTGTCTCTGACCCACTCCTCAACTGCCGCCACGACTTCTTCGTTGGACCGGAAATGATGTCCACGGATATCCTTTTTCAAGTTTGGGAATAGGAAATAGTCACTAGGAGCTAAGTCCGGAGAATAGGCAGGGTGCGGTATTAACTCATACCCATTCCGCTCAACAGCACCCATTGCAATTCTCGCATTATCCTGTTGGAGCAGAATTCCTTTGGAGAGTTTACCTCGACATTTTTCACGGATCACAATTCTCAGTTAGTCGAGCAAATTTGCTTTTCTTTGCTAGAAAGTCCAACATAATAATGCCTTGTGCATCCCAAAATACAGTTGCCATCACCTTGCCAGCAGAGGGTTGCGTTTTGAACTTCTTTGGCCTCGGAGACCCTGACCCTACACTCTGGCGACTTTGAGCTTTTTTATTCTCTCGCTCATAATAATGGACGCAGGTCTCATCTACAGTCACCAGACATGAAAGGATATCATCATCCTTTGACCTTTATCGCTTCAACAATGCGCTGTATACTGATGCTCTGGTTGCCATTTGCTCGTCGCCAAGGGATTTTGGGCCCCAACGGGCTGTTAGCTTGTGCATACCCAAGGGATCATGTAAAGTTGTTGAAACGCTACCATGTGAAATGTGTAATGCATTCGCTATATCTTCCACCTTAATTCGCCTATCAGAGTACACCAGATCCTGTACTTTGTTACACATTTCTTCATTGGTGGCATCTGATGGGCGTCCAGACCTGGTTTCGTCTTCTAAAGACGTTCTATTGCATTTTAATTCCCCAACCCAGAATTTAACTTGTGCATACGATTGTGCAGAAGACCCATAAACATTGGTCAACTCACAATGTATTTCCTGACCTGTTTTCCCTTTCAAATACAAGTACCGAATTACAGCATGGTACTCAACTTTTGACGAAAAGCTTACTTTTGCATCGCTAGCCATGTTTGACATTCAATATCTTATGAGTGAATGATACGATAAGGGTGCAATTTTGCCCTTAGGGCTAAAACATGTATTGAAACAAGGCATGAAAATCTTGGGTGTCTCGGTCTATTGGAAATGGGATAGGCTGGTTACTTATTGACTTGCCCTCGTTCAAAATCTATTTTGTGAAACCTGAGTAAATTTAAGACAAATCCCAGTTTAGTGAAAGATACATGTTCAGAAAAAAATCTAGAGTAAAGTGCAGCATTATTTAAAAAACTAGAGCTGGTGTTTGTAAAACGCTATGCCCCCAACTGCTTGACTCTAACACTGCTTGACTCCAACACTGCTTGCTCATGACGGTAACAACAGTACAAATATACAAGATTTCAATGTTATTTTATCAAAAGGAAAATAACTCTAAAGTAGGAGATAATTGGGATAAGAAAATTTTTTCATGAGGAATCAAAATATGAAATTTCAAAACATTGGCATACATGGTTCTAAACTTATGCTATACACAATAAGGCAACAACATTAAATGGCCAGAAATTGCGAAGGGCCATAGCCCCAATATTTCATTTAATTGGTTCAAAATTTAATCAGGTGATCTCCTCCTCAATCCCAATCAGTATACCAAATATCATGGCTCTGGCTTAAATACTTTTTGATATATCTTGCTGACAAGGTCAAAATGCCTAGAACTATAAAAGGCCATAACTACGTCAATTTTTCATGGAATTCCCTAAAAAACAAATCAGGTAATCTCCACATCATCCCCAATCAGCATATAATATTTCAAGACCCTAGCTTAAGTACTTTTCGAGACATCTTGCTGACAAGGTCGAAATGCGCAGAACTGCAAAGGGTCATAACTTTATCAGTATTTTCAAGGAATCCTCTCAAAATATAATCAGGTAATTTACACATCATTCCCACTCACTATATCGAATTTCAAGAACCCAATTTAAATACTTTTCAAGATATCTTGCTCACAAGATTTAATTTTGATTTTTCAAAGGGGCATAACTCTAAACAAATATGCTAAACAAGAAAAAAAAATACGGGTCAGCTATTTTTCATTAGGAACCCAAATATAAAATTTCAAAACCCTAGCATGCAGGGTTCTTAAGATATGGCATGCACGAAAAAAAGCTTGGCAAATGGACAAACAGATGGATGGACAAATGAAGGCAAAATAATATGCCCCATCAATTTCATTCAAAACTGGGGGCATAATCAGGTCATCTACTCATCGCTACCAATCTATTCATCAAGTTTCAAGGCTCCAGCTTCAACAGTTTTTTAGATATTTTGCTGACAAGGGAAACATGCCCAATTTTACAAAGGGCCATAACTTACCAAATATTTTTCAGAATTTACAAAAAAGTTGATCAGGTCATCTACTCATCATTACCAATCAAGTCACCAAGTTTCAAGTCTCTAGCTCTAACAGTTTTTGAGATATTTTGCTGACAAGATAAAATGCCCAAAATAACAAAGGGCCATAACTCAATAAGTATTTTTCAAAATTTATTCAAAAGTTAATCAGGTTGTCTACTCATCATTAAAAATCCATTCACCATATTTCATGGCTCTAGCTCTATCAGTTTTTGAGATATTTTGCTGACAAGGTAAAAATGCCCAAAATTACAAAGGGCCATAACTCAAGAAGTATTTTTCAAAGATTTCTTCAAAAGTTAATCAGGTTTTCTACTCATCACTACCAGTTTATTCATCAAGTTTCAAGGCTCTAGCTCCAACGGTTTTTGAGATATTTTGCTGACAAGGTAAAAATGCCCAAAATTACAAAGGGCCATAACTCGTGAAGTATTTTTCAGAATTTCTTCAAAAGTTAATCAGGTCATCTACTCATCACTACAAATCCATTTACTAAGTTTCAAGGCTCTAGCTCTAACAGTTTTTGAGATATTTTGCTGACAAGGTAAAAATGCCCAAAATTACAAAGGGCCATAACTCAAGTAGTGTTTTTTTCAAAATTTATTCAAAAGTTAATCAGGTTGTCTACTCATCACTACCAGTCTATTCATCAGGTTTCAAGGCTCTAGTTCCAACGGGTTTGAGATATTTTGCTGACAAAGTAAAATAGCCCAAAATTTACAATGCCCCATAAATCATGAAGTATTTTTCAGAATTTCTTCAAAAGTTAATCAGGCCATCTACTCATCACTACATATCCATTTACTAAGTTTCAAGGCTCTAGCTCTAACAGTTTCTAAGATATTTTGCTGATAAGGTAAAAATGCCCAAAATTACAAAGGGCCATAACTCAAGAAGTAATTTTCAAAATTTCTTCAAAAGTTAATCAGTTGTCTACTCATCACTACCAGTGTATTCATCAAGTTTCAAGGCTCTAGCTTCAATAGTTTTTGAGATATTTTGCTGACACGTTAAATGCCCAAAATTACAAAGGGCCATAGCTCATGAAGTATTTTTCAGAATTTCTTCAGAAGTTCATCAGGTCATCTACTCATCACTACAAATCCATTTACTAAGTTTCATGGCTCTAGCTCTAACAGTTTTTGAGATATTTTGCTGACAAGGTAAAAATGCTTTAAAATTACAAAGGGTCATAACTCAAGAAGTATTTTTCAAAATTTCTTCAAAAGTTAATCAGGTTGTCTACTCATCACTACCAGTCTATTCATCAAGTTTGGAGTCTCCAGCTTCAATAGTTTTTGAGATATTTTGCTGACAAGATTGCATCCATAATTTTTCAAAGGGCCATAACTCAGAAAAGGGGCGTAATCCTGTCAAGAAAAAAAAAATGTGTCAGTTATTTTTTCATGAGGAATCCATACAAGAAATTTCAAAACAGTAGCATTCACGGTTCTAAAGTTATGCTATGCATCAAAAAGCGTGACGAACGGACGGAAGGACGGACGAACAACCCAGAAGCAATATGCCCTTCCAACTTCTTTGAAGTTGGGGGCATAAAAAAGGACTTTATCTTAATTGCTGTATACAGATAGGTTGTTGCACCTCACAGAGATTAAGGAAAAAACACTGATGGTTCCTAGGTAGCTTTGAACGAATCCATTATTTAATTGGCTTAATGTTTCACAGCCCAGTCAATATTTAATTTCTGTATATATTAGACACCTATAAGAAATGCGAATAGAAGACCAATCTTGGTTACAATAAGCCATGTCATGAGAAAACCTGTTTGTGTCATGTGAATAAGAATGGTGCAGATCAGCCTGTTCATCTTTGTGGTCTAATCAGTGCCATTGAAGCTCATTGTCTAGATACATCCATGCTCAAATCCATTTCAGATCCGCTCTCAATATGATAAGGTGTTGGTTTTCTCCCCATCATAGTCAATTTGAAACTGGCTTCTTAGCTATTGCTCCCGCCAAATTATTCACTTGTCTCCAGATGGACGGTACTAACAGATGTAACACCAGGAGCAATAAATATTAAGTGCATGTATAGAATCAATCATAAAATGAGATGTGATCAGTCCAGTGATGCACAAACAAATGATTACAGGCTTAGCCTTTTATCAATTTATTGCAGATTCTAGACATCAGAGTGAGCTGGGATATTACATAGCTCACTGTGAAAGACAGAATCTGTGCTTTCAAGTTTTTCAAAGACATATTTTGAATTCGGAGAAAAACACTTAATATTAATTCTTCAAGAAAATACTACGATTCATATGAAATGAAATTCTACTAATTATATCACGTTTAGCTTTGTATTATTGTACAGTAGACTCTCGTTATCTCGACCGCTTATCTCAAATAACCGCTTATCTTGAAGTGAAAATCTGGTTTCCTGTTTTAACACAGAAATCTACCAACAGGCAACAAAATATTGTGGAAAAGAGGAGAAATTGCTCCTAAGGATTTTCAATAACGTATCTCTAACTTAGGAGTCAAATACATATTCATTCTGTTACAGGTTGTTCGATTGTTTTACTCAGTTCTGCAAATCTGATATGTCGAGGTACGGATATCTCGAAGTGTCCCTTGGACTTCGAGATAACGAGAGTCGACTGTATTTAAATTTGACCAGGTTGGAAAAATAAACAAATTGTGATGATTCAGATGAATATTCCACAAAAATGATTATCATTACAGATTCGCTAACAATCAATGATTTGATTTTCTGAGTCTGTTACTTTACCTTATTTACCCTTAGCATTCAGACACCTCAACTCCTTACCATACTTACCAAAAGATTTGAATAAGTAGAATTTACTACCCAATGTTGTGTCTAAAATAGCTGAATGAGTGGCAAACAGTGTAGACCCTGAAGAGATGCTGCAAATCATCAGGGTCTACACTGTTTGCTCAGGCCTGTCTGACCAAATACATACAATAAAGTATAACAAATGGTAAGAGTCATGCTCAGACAGGTAAAATTACGACCAAATCTTCAGTGATTACCAATCGGTTATCGATCACAATGGCAGGACTGATAATCGATTATCTTTTCAGCTCCGATTAGCCAGCCTTAATGTAGATACATTTTAATGAACACATTGAGTGAGTGAGTAAACACTCTGTTACTACATGATTATTTGACTACGTGTGGTAACCTGCTGGTTTGAAGCCCGGACAAATCCAGTATCATTACTCAAGTATTACAAAGAAAAAATATTCAGTATGAATGAAAACTAAATTCTTTGTCTGCTCTACCTTTTCATTTTCCTTTATCAATCAGTTTTCAGATAGACGATTCTGGGAAAACAGTACAGACCCAGATCAGACTAGAGCAGCAGTCTGATCAGGGTTAACACTGTTATTTCATCATCTTTAGGACCCATTACTCTATGGTATGGACACCTTGTTCTAAATTTAGGGCCATTACAACAAATTTACAGGTGTCCAAAGTTTTAAGATTTTTATAATATAATCATTCTGACTTTTGAAGATCATTTTTACAGAAGTCTGACCAGGAGCTGCTCCACTTGTTTTCTAACTGCAACTTTGGAACAAACAAGTATGTGATAAAACGGACACAATCTCAAATTTTAGGTTGCTTGGTTTGGAGTTTAATGGCCCAGTCAACACTATTAAGGTTATGTTGAGCAGGTCAGTTTACCTTACCACACTTTTCCTGGGCAGGCTTAGTCCTCTTAAGTGGTTAACCAGCACTTGTGCTCATTCTTGAATCAGGGGAAGTGAAAGAATGTTGCAGGACCTGGCAGGGATTGAACCCCCAACCTCCTGATCACCAGTCAGACGCGCATCTGACTGAGCCACAGAGGCCGGCCATCAGCTCCAAATATTATACACTAAACACAACAAGAGAATCGGTGAAACCGAAGGATGCTCCCCGAAGATGCGCAATAGTGGGAAGGTTATGTTAATGAAAGAATAAAATAATTTAAGAGATATGCTACGGACAAGCTTATTATTGCAATCAAAGCCCTGTAGGTGCTGGTGGCTTGGGCATCAGAAGGCCCATTGACAAATGACTAGAGATCCATTTGAAAGTCTGTAAAATGTACAAAAAAAAAACAAACTAGAAATATGTCCACAGTACATGGACGTAGGCTAATTTGGCAAGTTTAGCACAGTTTTATCGAGGTACCCAAAGTGGGGGCATCCATGTAATGTGGAGTTTGTTTCTAGTTTGTTTGTTTTTTTGTACATTTTACAGGCTTTCCAAAATGTCATCTGCTGAAATTTTACTTAGAATGTTAAGTGTTTAATACGTTGTCAAGTTGGATTTGCTGGTTAAAAATATAATATGCAATTCAAACAAACACTTTTACATACATGTAGATCCACTATATTTATTTTACTAAAAGGTACTGATATTTTTTTTTATTTCCAGCAGGAAATTGTGTCGCCAAAGGGCTTCTAATGAGTATACCCCATTTACCATATGTATTTAGGCAGACGGGCCCAAGCAAACAGTGTAGACCCAGATGAGATGCCGCAGAATGTGGCGTCTCATCAGGGTCTACACTGTTTGCCACTCATCCAGCAATTTTTAGACACATCGGGTAGTAAATTGTACTTGTTCAAATTTTAGAACAAGTATAGTAAGGAGTTGAGGTGTCTGAATAATTAGGATAAATACGGTACACACCTTTTTGTGGAGGAATAAAAATATTTAGCTGGATACCCCTCTTGTCTAGAGCTTTGTAACTCAACTTTATACAACAATAGATCAAATTCTGCTAACTCCTCAAATTTGACCTAAAAATGCCCACTGATGTCCCAAACAGTGGAATATAATCAAACCAGTCTTAAAGGCTACCGGCATTAAGCATTCACCTGTCTTAAAAGGTCACCATTTCAGATCCCATTTGAAGGAAAGAAATGGAAATTTGCCTGTATTAAGAAAGCACCCGTCTTAACCCTTAAAACGCCAAGAAAACCTAGGGGTGGTTGGGTGGTGCGAAGGTGCTGTGTATCTTACATCACTGGGGCGTCCAGCTGATATTGGCTTACATTTGGGCAAGACCTGCTATCCTTGTAGCAGGTAAGGGTAGAGGGGGAATGTTTTTATTTCTTCTGTTTCTTCACTTTCATTCCTGTTCCTCTTTCTTCCCTGTCCCCCTCTTTCATCTCCTCTACTATCTCTTCTATCTCTTTTCTCCCTTTCTCTGGGAGACGACACAAAATGACCCTCAAGGGTTGACGTGTCGTTAAACCCCAACACAATCAATCAATCAAGAAAACCTGCATCTGAATATTCGTCTGTTTATGTCGTCTGCTGAATATTCTTGCAAACTTTTCAAACCTATTTTTGCATACAGGCAAATAGTGTGGACCCAGATCAGACTGCTCCTAAAGGAAGGAGCAGTCTGATCTGGGTCCACATGGTTTGCAGAAATGACTTTTAAAATCACAAGCAGATGAGAAAGCAGATGACAATTGTTGTGATTGGCAGTTTAAGGGTTAAAACAGTCACTTTTTGGGTTTTCCCTGACTGTACTGTATATACCCTAAATATTCGAACAGATATGCTTGAGCAAACATTGTAGACCTAGGTTAGACTGCAGTCGTCTGTGCAGTTTTCAATTGCAGCTAGCCCTTTACATACACATCATCAGATAGTCATTTGGACATTTTCAAATGGTAGGACAAGTATGGTAAGGAGTTTCTGTTTCCACATACAGTAAAACCTGTCATAGTGGCCACCTCTATTAAGCAAGCAATCTGTATTAAGCAAGCATGACTTCAGCTCCCAAGAAAAAGCAAATTTGTTAAAATTCACCTGTATTAAGCACCTATCTTAGCAAGCACATCTGGATTATCCCTTGGGTGCTTGCTTAATACAGGCTGGACTGTATTTAACCCATTTATGCATAGCATTCCCCTTTGCAAATAGTGTAGACCCAGATCAGACACTGCAGAACGTGGCATCTAATCAGGGTATACACTATTTGCATTAAGTACATATATTTCTATAAAAGATGACAATAGTAAAATTAATCAGACATCCCTTCCTTTGGAAATGGATCTGTCTAAAGAGTTTAGAAGAATCCACTAGGCATAAATGGGTTAAGATAAAATAGAAATGTTAGTTAGTAAAACACTATGTTCCCAACTATATGTTTGTTCTTACAAAATCACAGTTGAAAAGGGGCATAACCCGTACAAAATCTGAGTTTTAATCAAAAGTTAACCAGGTAATCTACTCTTCAGCTCCAATAAGCTCACCGAGTTTCAAGACCCTAGCTCAGATAGTTATGAGATATCTTCCTGACATGATTAACCCTTGTCCTGACAGATAAGAGGGGGTATTAGGTAAATATTTTTCTTATTTCTCTATGAAAACATATGTTGTGGGTACTCATTAGAAGTGCCTCAGTGAGGAGCTTCTAAGGAGTACCCACAGCATATGTTTTCATGGAGAAATAAGAAAAAATATGAATAGTTTTAGGTGAAAAATCTTTATCTAGAGCTATGAATTCTGATACCACTGCTAATGACATACTGGTGATGCTAAACTAAATCCTTGTCTGACAATAGTGCCAGAAGTCTGGCCTGGACCACAAAAACCTATATGCGATCATTTTATTGCTGCACAGGGGATACAAGGTAACACTCTAAATATTATATATTAGTCCATCGGAAGACTATATGCATCTCCATCTTAATGACCAGTCATCACAGGTAATGTTTACTAAATGTAGTTTCAACCTTTTAGGAAGTGCTCTGTCAAGAAGTTGAACTCTCTGTAATACTTGATGTGAAGATTGTGTTTTCCTTCTGGCATTATGTATAACCTGAAATACAAAAATATTAACCCTTTCTTCCCTGAGTTTCTGAAGTAGTCTCTTCCATCATTGAATTTGGACATGTCAGCTGTTGCAAAAAGGGATGTCAGTCAAACATCAAAAACGGAATGGCAACAGCATAGATCCTGATGAGACAGCTCGTTACGAGCTGTCTCATCAGGATCTACATTGTTTGCTTAAGCATCTGTGTTAGTTTATAGGGTTGAAAGGGTTAAATATCTTGTAAGATGCGCTCCTTTTCCACTGAGCTGAAACTTACTGTGGAGTACTGGAATGCCAGCTCTACAAGCTTGGAGGAGACAGAAAACAAAAAAATTGGTACATTTATGTCTCCTGCTTTTTTTACCCTCTCACTCCGATTTTCTGTAGTGGAGTCTTGCGTCTTTCAATTTGGATGCATCCATTCTTGAAAATAGGGATATCAATCACAAATCTAGAACACAGTGGCAAACAGTGTGGATCCTGATGAGATGGCTCATTGTGAGCCATCTTGTATGGATCTACACTGTTTGCATAGGTATTTGTTTAGGTCTACTGGGCTGCAAGGGTTAAAAGCTACTCAACAATTTTTCCCAATCCAATCCAATAAATAAAAAATCTTACGGCAAACTTCAGTGTATTCTATCTACTGTTCATTTTAAGGCTGATCATGTTTGAAAAAATGGGTAAGGAACCTGTTTTCAATTTTTAGACTAAGAAACATTTGTGGATACTTATGCAGTGTCAATGCCAATCCCAAGCATACTTACAGATAGACGAGCAAAATGTGGTAATAAACTTTAGGAACTTAATTTTTTTCCTTTTCATGTCTAAACTATAAAAGTGAACTTTGAGCATATGCAGTCAGTGAAGATCCAGGTCAACCTGTGTATCTGCACAACCTGATCAGGATCTTTGTTGACAATTTATATAATCATTGGATACTGACAGGCTGACAGAATTGGAGTTTAATGGCCCAGTAAACACTTTTGAGGTCATGTTGAGCCAGTCAGTTTACTAACCACACTTTCCTGGGCAGGCTTAGTCCTTTAAGCATTAACCAGTACTTGTGCACATTCTTTTGCCAGAAACTGATAACTGCCCTTCTGGAATCAGTGGAAGGGACAGAATGACTGGAGAAAATATTTCATGGTCAATCTCCACAAAAGAATATTGCTGGACCCGGTGGGAATCAAACCTGCGACCTGAGCACAAGTTGGACTCGCATCCAACTGAGCCATTGAGACAAATCTAATCATTAGATACTGACAGATAAGGCCATGATGAGACTACATAAAACAAATTTCAGGTAAGCTCAAAGAAATTTTGCTTGATGCTGCCCAATTCAACATTATGCATGCTGGGTAAAAAATTCAGCAGATGACATTTTGAAATATTTTTCTTATTTTTCCTAGAAAATAGGATCCAACACTTTATGCAAATTGTCTCTTATTTTTCCTAGAAGATAGCAGACAATTTGCAGGAAAAGTCTGATTCTATTTTCTAGGAAAATAAGAAAAATATCAGTTTGTCGTCAGCTGAATTGTGGTGTATAAGCTATATTTAGCTAGCATATAATAAACCTTTCACCATTGTCTCCGTTACCTTGATCCTTTGATATTATGATGCAAGAAATCTGGGTGTTCTAGTGGAACTAATGGATCTTTAAGGCCATGAACAATTAATGTTCTTGCTTGAATATTCTCTAAGTCTTTAATACAAATATCACCTGCAACCAAAACAAAAGTCTGTATAAAAAACAATGTTCTGATAAACATTTGACTGTTGAGTCTATCCATTACTCGAGTCTTAATTTCCGATGCTAGACCATGCATCAAGAGCAGAAACTGTATAGAAGAAATAAACAGAGAATGTATTCTGGCTCTTCTTTCAGTATACATTTTTGGCTTGATCAATCTGGGTTGGCTAGACCAATTCAAGTGCTCCAGTAACCAATGTCAGATGTGTTGCAGCCCTACTGACTGTGTCAAATTGTTTAACCTTGGAGACTTTATTGTGCTATCATGAATTTTAAAAACAGGGCATTCAGACTTTATTATATCTCTTTAAAACTATGCTCTGATATTTTAACTCAGCAAGTGTTTTTTTTTTTTTTTTTTGGCTTACTGTTTACTGAGGAGAACTATTTCATTATTAGAACTGTCTCCTTGTAATAATATGTGACCTTGATATGAACCTAGCTTGTAACATGAGAATAGAGCAAAAGAATGGACAGGGAAAATGGCATCACAGTGGTCAGTAACTGGCCTCTGATGAAAGGTCCCAGGTTCGATCCCTGCTCAGACTGAGAAATTTTCTGAATTCGAACACTCTCCATTTGCATCAGTGGTAGATATGATATTAATACAGTGCACCTTTCCTTGGATCAGTGGGAAAATATTTTTCTTATCACCATAAAAACATACATTATGGGTACTCATTAGAAGCGCCTCACCATAATATATGTTTTTGCAGAGAAAAAAGAAAATACAAGCAATTTTCCTTCAAAAAGTGCCTTTTCTAAAGCTATGTAACTGGAGGGCTCCTGTGTAAGGACAACCAACCCTGTGCTGGACAATTATACCACTACTGAAACAAAATTCCTCTTTTAGGGGAACAGATACAAATTCAGGGGAGGTAACTATCAAACTGTTTTTGTCTCCCTTCTGAAAAGGGATCATCTCCAAAAGATAACAATTTGCTCCCACGGGGAGCCAATTCTTTGTTTTTAGAACAGACCCTTTCATAAGGGGTGTACTGTGCAGAAAGCATACACAAAGTCACAAAAGTTATCTCCCTTGTCAAAAATGGCAGAATTTTACCAAGTGTATCAAGACCCCTTAAGGGTCAGCCCATTGCACATAATTGTTAGACATGACTGAGTGCAGCATAGACAAAAGAAAGAAAGAAAGAAAATGCACGTACAATGTAAATTTTCTGCCCCCACCTCCCACTAAACCACCCTTTCAAAGAAATATCACAGAAGCAAATTTCATTTCCTGGTTATAAATCCCTTCTAAAACCAATACTGTTTAAGAAAAAAAAAATTACTCCCTAAGTGGGGCAGTGGAAAGTCTTAGCTGTAAAAGTAGCTCCCTTTAAGAAGGAAGGCAAATAATTTTAGGGGATTGTATCATACCCCTTAACCCTAGTCCTACTGAACCCTGACATGCCCCGCCTTTGCAAACAGTGTAGATCCAGATCAGTTGGCTTCTGCAGAAGCCAACTGATCTGGATCTGCACCATCTGTCATTAAACATGTGAATTTGTATCAACAACCTGGATTAAGTAATCTGATTGGCTGAAAATTAGAAGTGGGCATGGCATCTTAATTTATTCAGCATGGCAAGGGTTAAGAGGATACACTGGTAGATTTTCCACCATTCTGTACAAGGGAGACAACTTTTGCAACTTCCTGTTTACTTTCTTGTACAAACGCACCTTCTGAAAAGGGGTAGACCCCTTTTCAAAAAGGAAGCAAAAACAAATCTTGACAGAGTTGACTCCTCTGAAATTGTATCAATTTGATATCCTTTCGACATCCGGCATGTTCCGGAACAAAACACCCATTGCATAAAAATCTGGTTGAAAAAATGCGGTGACAAATAGCACGTATTTTCTGGAATCTAACGACCATAGTGTAATAAAATGGTAGGTAGAAATACTGTTTCTATAGCCATAGTGAAATCTGCATAATGATTTCGTGTTTTTTCCTGTATGTTTAATTTAAAAACATGAACTTATTTGGCATATAAACACATTGGCATTTTTTTGAAATTCTATTTTGGGACCTTGGAAATGGGAAAACTGTAATGCAAAAGAATGTTGTGGCTGTTTTTGTGAATTTCAATGGTATGGATGTGAACAACCATAACATTTTCAAATGGTTCAGAAATCTATTTAATACGTATTAGTACACTAAAATTTTGTGGATAATCAAGACAATAACATACTCAAAATGAAAATTAATGTGTAGGCAACTGCCAGAGCTTACCAAAGCAGAATTCTAATCAAGATGTAATGTTACCTTATTGTATATTAACGATGATTCAATATATCTTTTCTCTCGAAAATATAAAGTTCAGTCTTCTTACCATTAAATCCAAGGCTACTTTCTCCTTAGTTGTTTGCCCATCTGCTAATAAGTACTTTTTAATGACGTAACACTTAAATTTTTGGAACTCTGACACTTCGCTATTTTTAACTTGTAATTATTAATTACGTAATTATGATATGACAAGTGTATCCATGCACAATTATAATCTTGGCTATAATAAATAAAAGTTTTACTTAGAAAATATATGTTTGTCCATCATTTGACTAAAAATGTTTTCTAAAGTTGGCATCTTATTTCAAAATTCCTAGCAGTTCTATGACAGAACTATCATGCTATTAGTCACCCCTTTTTTTCAACCGCATTATTACGTTAAGGACATTTAGCTGTAGAAGATGCATGCTATTTATCACCCCTTTTTCTCAACCATTTTAATATGTTGTGAACATCTTACGACATGAAAATCGTAACAAAGGAATGAAGCATAGCTGAAAAAATATTCCGTCTTTCCTGGGAATCGAACCCGGTCCTCTCGGTTAAAAATCCAATGCTCTAACCACTGAGCCAAAGAGTCGACTCCCTGACGCAGTTGTCAGAGATTGAATATATACTTAGAAGCTATGTGTAATCTGCCAAGGCAGATAATCGAAGGTAGGAGTGCTCGGTCGTAACACGCCCCCTCTTCAAGGAAGTCATCATTTATGATGACGTGAAGCCATTTCGGCGTATAAAGTCCAATCCCGGACGAGCTCCCATCTTACGACATGAAAATCGTAACAAAGGAATGAAGCATAGCTGAAAAAATATTCCGTCTTTCCTGGGAATCGAACCCGGTCCTCCAGGTTAAAAATCCAATGCTCTAACCACTGAGCCAAAGAGTCGACTCCCTGATGCAGTTGTCAGAGATTGAATATATACTTAGAAGCTATGCGTAATCTGCCAAGGCAGATAATCGAAGGTAGGAGTGCTCGGTTGTAACAATATAAGAGGGGTTTTCTAGTCCCAACATTTACCATTACACTTTTTGAAGTAGTTTTCATAAGCATCTACCCAGTTACTCCATTGCTCCCTGAAATATTTCTCTCCATACAGTGCCATAAAACCTGACCTCATCTTTTCACTCCAGTTTGAAATGTCTCGTATCTCTGCATAAAAAATTAAAAATCAACAATAATGGTAGCTTTAACCTTAATCATTTCCATTTTTACTAGCAGAAAAATATTTTATGAATATTTACTTACCTGTTACTCCAAAAAAGAGCTTGACAGTTTATGTGAATACTGTAATAGCCCTGAGTATTGGGACAGACTGACTTGAGTAAACAGTGCAGACCCAGATCAGATGCTGCAGAATGTGAAGTCTGATCAGGGTCTACACTATTTGCCACTCAACCATCAGTTTTTAGACACATCAACAACTAAAAAATATGGACTTTTTCAAATTTTAGGACAACAACGATAAGAAGTTAAGGTGTTCTAATATTCAGGGTTAATACTGTAGTCTCAAAAGGAGACAATTCACATGACAAGCCCTATTTTTCTGGAGAAAAAAAAATATGACATCTACTAACTACACCTGCATAATGCAACAAGAAAAAATAAGCATGGCTTATTAGATAACCCCTGCAGAAAGCAAAGTGTAAGCATGGCTTATTAGATAACCCCTGCAGAAAGCAAGTGTCATGGACAGACAGATGACTGTGAAAACAGTATACCCACACCTGCAACACAGTTTGTAGGGGAAGAGTGGGACTGTCTAAATCCAATGTAGTTGAAGTCAGTCAACAGAAAATGTTAATCCTGGTCCTGCTGAACCCGGATATGCCCTGCCTTTGCAAACAGTGTGCATTCAAACCAGATGGTTTCTGAAGAAGCCAACTGATCTGAATCTGTATTCTTTGTTATTAAGTGTGAATTTGTATCAACAACCTGGATAAAGTAATCTGTTTGTGTGCAAATTTGAAGAGGGCGTGGCATCTTAATTATTCAGCATAGCAAGGGTTTAGAAGACAACAAAATCATGGTAGCTACACTTAACCTTTGGCATTCTGTAGGGTAAACCAGCATCCCACAAAATACTGATATTTTCACTACCTTTTTCAGACAAAAAAAAAACTAGATATCATGTTAAAAACAAGTACTCTGTAAATTATCACTTCACTAATTATCTCATCCAGAGTTCTGGAAAGCATTGCTACTCTGCTTTGTTTGTTTGTTCTGAGTTGCGGTTATATGGCCCAGTCAACACTGCTCAGGTCATGTAGACAATTAACCTACTTTTTCCTGGGCAGGCTTAGTCCTCTTTTAACCGATACTTGTCCACATACTTTTCCAGTTACTGACAACTGCCCTTCTTTAATCAGCAGAAGCGGGGAACGACCATAGAATTGATTTCAAGATCAGTCTCCATGAATGTTTTCTCATAACTTGAGATAAACTACTTTTTCAGTAGAAAATAAGTGATATTTTTCTTATTTCTTCATGAAAACATATGTTGTGGGTACTCATTAGAAGTGCCTCCTCTAGAAACAAGAAAAATAATTATCTGGATACATCTCTTATCTGGAACTACAGTGAAACCTGTGTAAGAAAGCCACGTTTGAGACTGACTTTAAAAGTGGTTGATGTGAAAAAAGGTGTCTGTCTTATAAAGGTACCTGCCATGTAATTTTGCTAGCAAAATTACATGGCAGGTACCTTTATAAAACAGCCACTTTTCCACAACAACCACTAAAGCCAATCTCAAAGGTGACTCTCTTACACAGGTTTCACTGTACATGTATTTATCTTCAATATATCCCAATATGATGATGAATTCACAGCACATGATGGGATACCAGTTAGCTTCAAGACTACATTAGCTTAGCTAATGAAGTCTACATTAGCTTAGCTAATGTAGTCTTGAACTTCACTGTTATCCCACCATGTGCTTTAACCCTTAGCACTCTGGGTAAACTTTTCAGCAGAAAACATTTTGAAATATCTTTCCCAGAAAACAGGATTTGACATTTCACGCAAATTGTCTGCACTGTATGAAACCTAAAATCCTTTTTTCTGGAAAAATAAGAAAAATACCACGAATTTGTCATCTGCTGAATGTGCCCAGAGTGGTAAAAATTAAATATTCAGTTTGTTTGTTTGTTTGTGTAGAGGTTTTACGGCCCAGTCAACCAAAATGGGGTCATGTCGAGCACGGTCAGTTTACCTAACCACACGTTTACTGGGCAGGCTTAGTCCTCTAAGCCGTTAACCAGTATTGTGCACATTCTTTCGCCAGAAACTGACAACTGCCCTTCTTGAATCAGAAGAAGGGAGTGAATGACCGTAGAAAATATTTCATGATCAATCTCCACGAATGAATGTTGCCAACTGTTTAAATAGCCTAAATTTGTTAATATAGAAATCTCTATATTCTATTCCCCATGGAGCTCTTTTCAGTCTCAGATAGCTCTTTGCTTTTCCTGCTGATGTCCTACCTTATCTCTTATAATAACTCCTATTAAACTTTAAGACAATCATATTGTTATATTGTACAGTAAATAAGTGTTAAATGATTGACAATCACACAAGTTTGTAGCATGTATAGAATTATTGTACATTCAAGGAAACATTTCAATAAGTCTTCAGCTTATGCAAGGGGGTTATGTAGCTATGCAAATGGCACTATTGTCATGTGAAGAGTCTTAATAAAACTGAAACTCTGGGCCCAGTTGTTCAAAGCTAACAATGTCGTTAGTTAATGATTCGTTAAAATTTACATCGAGTGATACGCAAATATGCTGAAATTTTTTGCTGAAAAAATGTGAGTCCAAAAGCTACTCACATTTTTTCAGCAAAAAATATCAGAATATTGTGTATTGAATCCACTAAAACAGTTAACGTAATGGCCCTTAATGAGCTTGTTAAGCTAACAACGCTTTGAACAACAGGGCCCTGATTTTTATTCTTTTTTAGTGTTCTTTGCTTCCAAATGTTTACAGATTCGGACTTTTATCATTGCTGGTGTTAACGGTAGTGTGGCACCTATAAAATGTCTGCCTGTACTTCATTATAGTACTTTTTGTTTTAGCTTTCATAATGTATTTACATATGTTATACAAACAAAATAAAGTTAAAAAAAAAAGCATGCAACATCAGCTCTGCAGAACAGATGTGTGCATGCATCTTTACCAGAAAATAGGCTTTCGCACTGCATGCAAATTTTCTCCTAAGGAGACAATTTGCATGAAATGCCAAAGCCTATTTTCTGTGAAAAATATTTCAAAATGTCATCTGCAGAATTTTTTGCCTAGCATGCCTAGCGTAAAATAAAATTCTAATAATTACTGTTGTAATAATCCATATCTTTCTGTGTAATGTAAGCATTTGCTCCCCAGATGACAAGATTCTGAACCATCTCAGGATATCGTGCTGCAGCGATCATACCCGCTATACCACCATCACTCCAGCCAACTATAGACACTTTCTCCAGCCCCAGTTTCTGTAAATTGTAAATCATAGCTTTAGATAAGAGAGAGTATTAAGTATTTATTTTTTTCCCTTATTTCTCCAAGAAGCTTCTAATGAGTACTCACAACATATGTTTTCATGGAGAAATTAAAAAAAAACTGAAGCACTGACAGCACTGGAGGGTCTACTGTCTCTGAGAAAATGGTTTTGAATGGGAAAATGAAGACAACTTCCTGTACTTTAAGCAAACAGTGCAGACCCTGATCAGATGCTGTGTTCTGCAGTGTGTGATCTGGGTCTGCAATGTTTGCCAAAGTCCCTGTCCAGGTTTTACAGATAACCCACTTAATATTGCACTCTGATGCCACAGTGACAAGAATAGTGCTGCTATAAGTAACTGTTACCTGGATTTCATCTAACGTATGCTTTGATTACATTGGTCAGTGATAATCACATGGACAACTACCTTAAGGGCATTTTGACATTTGTATACTATGACTCGATTGTAAAAAAAATGATAAAAAAATTAATACTTTTTGGATGAAAAAACACCTTATCTGGAGCTACAGAAAATGTCCGACAATTTCAAACATTTTTTCATGTGTTTGTTTTAAAAAATTCTTGGTGAAACAGCAAACAATGTTGACTCTGATCAGACTGATTCATAGAATCAGTCCTATCTGAGTCTGCATGTTTGCATATCCTTTTTTTGTAATAAAAGTGGTGAACTAAATTTTAGGTCAATTCCCATATTGTATTTATTTTAAATATTCATAATGTCAGGCCTGAGCAAACAGTGCAGCCTCAGACTAAACCATTCATAACGGCAGTGCGCTGGGGTTTTAACCCATTGTATACTGAATAAACTCTACCACACTATATACTGGAAGAGTCCTATTTCAATTTTAGCTATGTCCGGCCATGAGATTTAGATATTCCTAGAGAAAAATGGCTAAACTATTTCCAAACAGTGAAGACCCTGATCAGATGCCACATTCTGTGGCATCTGATCTGGGTCTGCACTGTTTGCCAAATGCCCTTTTAGGGGTCTCCAGACTACAATGGGTTAAGGACCCTTTAACAATATTTCTTTTATATCTGGCCACTGAATATATTTAAGACTGCATTTGTAATGCCCTCCTCTCAGGTGAAATGTGTAGACTCAGATCAAATGTCATTGACCTAGACAAATCGTTTATGGTAGAACAGGACTGGACTGATTTGAATTAAATATCTTGAATAGTTCTTGATTCCTATATGACAAATATACTGAAAGTGTAAAAGTGGGATAATAGTAAAATGAGGCAAGACAGAGTAACAGTTCTTAGACACTGCACTTCCATTGAATGGCCTCTACCTTTGTATGCCATTTGAATTAAGTCCCTTCAGCACTTCTGGAGTTATGCCCCTGACAAGAAAATTTCATATACATGTAATTAAAAACAGCAAGGTAGAGTTACGGTTCTTGTATACTGCACTTCTTCTCAGCCTTCTTTATCGTTTTATGAAGTTTCAACAAAATCCCTTGAAAAGTTTTGGAGGTATGCTCCGGACAAAAGTGTTACAGATGGATGCATGGATGGAGGAGACAATTACCAAATCCCCATTGCCTTCAGTACGAGGGTAATTAAGAAAAAAAATATTTCAAAATGTCATCTGCTGAAAATTTTACCCAGCATGCCAAGCATTAAGATAAAATGCCAACCTTAACAAGTTCTATTGCATCTTCAGCATCTCTCTGTATAAACTCAAGTGGCCAGTCTCTCTGTGGAGGGATACTCTGTCCATAGCCACGAGGGTCGATGGCAACAAGCGTGAAATCTTGTTTGTTGAAATGTGTCAGCTGTGGACCAAAATCTGTTCTACTACTGCCTGTAATTATACCTCTAAAACAATATATATCAGTTTTATGACCCAGTCAACACTGTTAAGGGCATGCTGACTCTGTGGGTTAACCTACTCACACTTTTGCAGGGCACGTTTAGACCTTTAAGCAGTTAACCAGTACTTTATATACATACTTTTTGCCGGTAACTGACAAATGCCCTTCTTAAATCAGAAAGAAAATTCCATTAAAGTTATGTGGCTGAGCTGGGATTTGAACTTGCAACCACTGGATCTGAAGTCAGATGAGCTATAACTATGAGTAGTAAAATGAAATTGTGCAAGTTTTAGGACGTCCATTTACCTACCAGCTGATGTTTCTAAAAGCTGCCTGATGAAAGGCAAACAGTGAAGACTCCGATCTGTTATCACATTCTGCAGATTTGCTAGGCCTGTCTGTCCACATATTTAAGGTAAATATAAAATTGAACCAACTGTACTTCATTGTACTATCTGGAACAGTGGAATGTGAAGATTCTTAACAGACTGCATGGCTCCAAAAAAAGGTGGTATAATCACTGGTATTCAACAGATATTTTAATTTAGAAGTTTTATGTGAATACTTACATGTATTAGAACTGCTTGCAATTATACTTCATCTGGAGCTATGTATAACTGAATACAGAGGCTAGTACGAAATTATGCTGAATGACGAAGTTGATGATTTGGTGTTTTACATCCTTTTCACATTATTTAAGCCATATCGAGACAAACATTGCTGTTTGCAGATGGAAAGTTGGTTTCCCTCCATGATGCCTCATAATACTACCAAATCAAGGGGAATGGACACACATTCAAGGAAGGCAACCCCTTGGGAGGAAATTATTTCCTTTTAGAGCAGACCTCTTCTTTAGAAGGGGATTGGTGTATGGAAGGAAATCATAAGAGGGAGGGAAGTTCCCTCCCTTGTTTCCCTTCCCTCCCTTGTAAAAATGACAGGAAACCTACTTGGCATATAAAGTCCCCTTAATAACAAAGAACTGGATCAATCTGTGTATTTTTCTGAAGAGAATTTCTTACCCAGGGCACCTGGCAAAAGTAGGACATTGTGATTTCCATCTCCTGTCATCTCAAAATGTAGACGAACTGAATGAACTTCCATCTTGTGGGAAAGAACACCGCTGAAGAGCACAAAATTTATAGATAATATATGCTGCTTTTTACTGGCATTTCTTCAAAAAATTCAAGATATCCACAAGCACTTTTACTTCCTTATTTCTCTGCAGACACAAATGCCAAGACATGTCATTAAGGTAAAACATTTTACATTTAGGGACACTGATTTTGCCGGCAGGAACTGGCTTCCCCAGTTTTGCAATCCTTTCAGAATTTGGGATTACTCTAAATGGAAAGAAATTGCACCCAGAGGGAGCAAATTGTTTCCATTAATAATAGCACCCTGTGAGAAAAGAGGCGAATATATCCATGACAGGGTTATTTCCTTTGAAGGTGTATCCACTCCCTTACCCCTAATGAGTAACACCTTTAATTCCAACTGAAATCTGAGCTACTACTGGAATACTGTACAAAGTTAGGAATGATCTGTTAATAGTGGCCCCGGGTCCTTTGACCAGATGATACTTCTTTGCTAACTTATCCATGGGTTCTTTCCCCACTAGTGGCGGCTTTTGTCATCTGCTGATAACTTTTGCAAATAGTTAGGACCCAGATCAGGCCCAACAACATGTCAGGCCTGATCTGGATCCAAACTGTTTGACACTGATGGTGTTCCTGAAAGATTTTTCGAAAAAGTGAATTTTAAAAAAAAAATCCACAGATGACAAAAAAAGCATGCAAAATTACCCAGCATGCAAAGAGTTAATATGAGCTGAACATATAATTCTAGTTATGTCATGTTTTACCACTATAAAGTAGATATTCTGGAGTCATGCTTAAGATGAGAAAATGTTCCATAAATTAGAACACTTTAACTCCTTACCATACTTGTCCAGTGACGTTTGGGATACATCAATCTAAAGGGTCACTATGTGATGTGTGCTGGCTCCATAATTCCGCTATAGCTTACAAGAACTCCCTGGCCAGTTCCATGACACAGTGGCACTGGTCAGGGTCTTCCAAGTACATACAGAATACAGAAATGCTTTGATTCCTCCGCCGAGCATACCATTTGTCATGGCAGGTGAGTCAACAGAATTTCTCTGAGATGATTTGGTTATGAGTTTGTTTGTTTGTTTTGTTGTTTACCATTCTGTATTTGCCCTAAGTATTGGGACACCTTAGTTGTTTTCTATGTTTGTGATAAAATTTGAACAACCTCATTTTACTATCTGTTGCATGTCTGAAGGATCTTTGGACTAGTGCCAAATGGTGCAGACCACGATCAGATATGGCATTCTGTGTCATCTGACCCGGATCTGCTCTGTTTGTTGAGGCCTATTTGTCCCAGTGCTTGGATTTATTATGGCAATATTTTTCTGCCTTTTATAGGAGCACTTCACTTATCTATGATGTGATTTAAGAAATAGATCAGCTCTAGCAGTGATTTGTTGAGTAACAAATCACTGTTTGGAGGTCAGTTGTAAAGTAGATGAAATCACATAGAAAATGACGAAAAAGTGATTGTGTCCTTCAGATTCTTCCAACTTTCCGCCATCGCATACAGAAATCCCGCCAACAGTTTTGACTATAACTCTGTTGTTTACATGCATTTCTTACGTTGTTGATGAGAGAAAAATGACGTTACACCGTCTAACGTCGTGGAGATGAAGACTGACGTCAGCAAAGTGTCCATATGATGTCGGAAAGGCGCCAGATAGCACCGCGCGTTCCCGCCCAGTGATTTGTTGCAGAATAAATCACTGAATTTAACCATTGGCTGTATAGGCGAGGAGTGTTAGAATTGCAAATAAAATTGAGCTGAGTACATGCAGTTGAGTTGAGTTGTCCCACAATATGAATAAGTCCTTTTTACTGCATGCTGATGTGTTCAAAAAATTGCTGGATGAATGACACACAGTGTAACCCCTACTGTTTCTGATTAGAGGCTAGACTGCTTGCTCAGGCCTTGTTAACCCTGGGTCTGCTGAACCTGAGTATGCCCAGCCTTAACAAAAGGTTAACAGTGTAGATCAAGATCAGTTGGCTTCTAAAGAAGCCAAATGATCTGGATCTACACTGTTTGTATGTGACTATATCAACAACCTGGATCAAGGAATCTGATTGGTTGACAATTAGAAGCTGGTGTGGCATCTTATTTATTCAGCAAGGCAAGGGTTAATATGGTACTTTCAGACATGTGCACCTAGTCTTTGCTGTCTGCCAGAAGAAACATGGGATTTTTGGCTACTGTATTCACCTTAAGTATTGGGACATCTAACTTCCTACCATACTTGTCCTAAAATTTTGAACAAGTCAAAAGCCTGTCAATCATTGAACTATTTCTGTGTGAGTGGCAAACAGTGTAGACCCTATCTGATGCTGCATTCTGCAGTGTCTGATCTGAGTCTACACTGTTTGCTCAGGCCTGCCTGTCCCAATATTTAGGGTTATTATGGTATCTAAAGAGCAGCAACCAGTGAGGGCTGATCAGATTGTGCAAATGTACAGGCTGATCTGAGTCTTCACCAGAAGTACATCCAAAGGCACATTTTCTCATCCTGCATCATATTTAATGATATCTGATTTAGGCTCAGCTTCAGTAGCAGGAACCTAATGAAGAACACAGAATATTATTGCAAGCATGTGAGTGTCAGACATAACAACTACAAATTTTCTGAAAAAAAAAAAACAACAAACAAACAAAAAAAAACCCAAAACAAATTCATTTTCAGCTTGATTGTTTACAGGTAGAGCAATTGTATATCTCCTGTGAGGCATTAGCATTAGTGTCAGCATTGGAACTGGTATCCCATTCAATGTGCTGAAGATTTTATGGTATTTGATGGCCAATCATAGTTTCAGGTTAGCTACCCAGCCCAGTGATCAGGCTTGTTTAAGTTGTGTTTTACAGATTGCATGTGATCTGAATTACAGAAAAGTGAAACTTCTACTAATGGTCAGATCTGAACGATGGCTACCTCCCTGTAAGTAATTTTTTCAGATTCTGCAAAGTGTCAATTTAATATATATTTAACCTTACTACAGCAGCCACCACCCATCATTAGCCAGTTTCGTGATTTCCCAAAGGTGGCTTCTGGGAAGGCAAAACCTGGCTACTGTAGGGTGTGATATAAAGAGGATGCACAGTAATAATTTTATCATTCCATTCTTAATTCTTACCTTTTTCTTTGCTCATCCAGAAATCTTGATTTAGCATGCTGAATCAATGTAAAAAATCTGAAACAGACACAAACAGTATCATCAGTGGCATATTTAGAGGGTGTGTGTGTGTGTGTGTGTGTGTGTGTTGGGCGGTGGGGGTGGGGGGCTGGGGGGGGAGCGGTTAGAGTATTCGAAAAAGTCAACCCCTGTTGGAGTCCAAATTATTTTCATGGGGAATTCTGAGAAAAGGTTGGCAAAACTATCAAATCAAACCCTCAGCAAAGTCGAACCCCACACCCCTCCCCTTTTTTTATATTCCTGAATCTGCCCCTGATCATTATTAGTCCAAAAACTTCTCTGTATTGAATTTCCTGTATATACTTTATAGCACCTTTTCAAAAAACTGAGATGGTTGGAGATAGATCAAAATGTGAAAATGTCAAAATGATACACAGAAAGACAAAATGCTTAGACTGTATCACATGATTTTTTTTTTCCATCTTGTAATAAATGACAAATGGAGAATGAGAACTTGTTTGTAGATTCTAGTTGAAACACACACACACATACACACACAAAAAAAATGAGGATATTTAAAACATACCCATTGCTTTATCGAGCACAGCTCATGACGCGCGAAGCGCTTCGTGAACGAAGTGAGCTCTACAGTAGGGAATATAACTAAGGCAATGTACCATACAACGATATATACTTTCAGCAGAAATCACTCTGACCAATTTTCTTCCTTTTTTCTTCCTGGAAGTTGTCACCGGAAGCTGGCAGAAGTGGGGACTTACCAGCGTCACGAAGTGACAAGAAACAAGTTTCAATAAGTGTCACGAACATATTTTGCTGATTATGCTGATTATTTATTATTGATTTACATACTGATATTCATTCTTTAATGACACTGTGAAGGACTTTTGAAGAGACTACAGCCAGGTCTGCGCTGTGCTCGCATTTAGGCTCAGCCTATTTTCATATTATTAAATGCCAAGGGATTACAAAGGAACTTTTTAAAAAGCTAATCTTGTTGAATGCAACATTTTAGAAGGTTTGGGATGCCTGACCTTTCAGCAATGTTATTATATCTTCTATAAAATGTCATACCTAGGATCTCTCGCAGTCTTTATGCTCATGTTTCGCTTTTGTTGTTTATCGCAACTGCAAGTTCTTAGCATCAAAGAACTGCAGGAACGCGACAGAAGGGCAATATTCTTGAATGAAATAATTCTTTCCGCTGCCATGATTGTTTTGACAGCTGATGCTTTAAAGTTATTTCCCTTATCTGGGACTATTTGATGACAAGAAATCAATTATTATTATTATTATTATTATTATTATTATTATTATTATTATTATTATTAATTCCTTTTATTGCAGAATTCGATATTTTAACCGCCGTCACATCAACATCAACTATACATCACAAAAAATATTGATTACAGTAGGTTGTGTCAAGCGAAAAAGTGCCTTTCAACATGCGCAAAGTATCATTCAGGCGTTGCTGTCCATTCATACATTCTGTAGTATCTAAAGAGTCTGTTAGCGAACAGTGAAGTCCTGATCAGACATCGAATCCGTACATGACCCAAAAAAACATTTTCGTTTGATGAGCAAATATGAGCACGTGCCAGTATGTGTGCGCGCGTGTGTGGTGTGTCTGTGTCTTTGTGCGTAGCTTTTTATTCTCGGCATGACTTATGAATTATCATAACTAGATCTAAGAACCCAAAACTTAGGGCTTAGGGCGAAGAACTAAAGGACTTAGATCTCAGAACTTAGCTCAAATGAGCTGTGTCGCGAGAAAAATGCTCTTCGAACTTTCCGTCGAGTCAATTTTTCAGTGCCCACCCCATTAGCAAGGCCACACGTCTAGTTCTTTGGCTGAAGTTTTGACAGTCGACTTCCGAAACTTACGCTTAATAGACATCAGAAAAGACACGTATCTTTTAGCAGTCACCATCAAGAATGATGTGGGTGCGCGCGTGCCTGCGTGTGTGTAATTTTATACACACAAACATGTTTATGATTGTTTCCTAGACTTTGTCAATGACCTTTGACTATGTCAACTTGTCGTTGAACCCATACGCGGAGGCAATATCCTAGCAGATCTATGACATCCAACCAGACACTTGTAGACATAGTAAAATGCATATATCCGGCCTGAGCGATCATGATAGTGTTAGCCTACCACCATAGTTCTCTGAGGCCAGTCACACAAAAATAAAAAAAAAGAAAATTATTTACCAAGGCGGCCGCGGGGGTGGAGGTGCCGGGGCTGGGGATGTACCTGTTCCATTAATAAATATGGTACAGACCAAAGACGTATAAAATTACGTCCTTGTACAGACGTGCCGCTGGAATAGCCCACATTTTTTATCTTATAGATATATCAATAGGTAAAGTTTTCATGCCCTTTTTATATGATTAGGTCTATTTTCTCCCAGCTCTGTATATAAATAGCCCTCTTATTTGTTATATCATCTAGCATATGCAACTAAAATCAGTTACCAAGGCAGCACTGACTCTTGGATTATTGCAGTTAATAAAGCCGTGACCACTTACCATACCATGTGACACACACACACACACACACACACACACACACACACACACACACACACACACACACACATTGCTTTTATCTTGTGCTGTTTTTAAAAAAAGTTTAGGCAGTGGCTAGAGATACGGTCCCGTACCTTTCGCCTCTGAGGCTAGAGATACGGTCCCGTTCCCACTACATTTGCCCAGAGATACGGCTATTGATTATTTTCATCCTATTTCCAATACTAACGTCGTTCCAGCCTTCACGGATGCACATAGTTTTAACCACAGTGCGACTATGCTGATGATTTCAGCCCAGTACTATAATAGAAAAAGGAGAAGGAGAAGAAGAGGCCCAGCATGGGAATTTAGTACTGGGTTATTTATCTGATCCATAGGTAATATCGCCCCCCCGCATCCCCGCCCCCCCCCCCCACCACACACACACACACACACACAAATATTATCCCTCAGATGGCCTCTTTATCATCCACTGCTGGAATAGCATGATCACCTTTTTATGACATTCCTTTGATCTCTCTTGGATAGCACCTAGGTAGGGTGGAAATCATAATTAGTGAGTGTTTTTTTTTTTTTTTTTGTTGGTTTTTGTCTCAGTCTGTCGATGGCATATGGGTTATTTATCTGATCCATAGGTAATATCCCCCATCCCCTGACCCCCCCCCCCCCCCCCCCACACACACACACACACACACACACAAATATATATTATATATTATCCCTCAGATGGCCTCTTTATCACCCACTGCTGGAATAGCATGATCACCTCCTTATGACATTCCTTTGATCTCTCTTGGATAGCACCTAGGTAGGGGGCGCGGGGTGCGGGGGTGGGGGGGGGGGGGATCATAATAATAGCGTGTTTTTTGTCTCATTTTGGCTATGTCTGTCGGCATGTGGGTTATTTATCTCATCCATAGGTAATATCCACCCCACCCCCCGCCAAAAAAATTACATAAATAAAATAAATAAATATTATCCCTCATGGCCTCTTTATCACCCACTGCTGGAATAGTATCGACATTCCTTTGATTTCTCTTGCATAGCACAAAGTTAGGTGGGGAATCAGATTAGTGAGTGTTTTGTCTCATTTTGGCTATGTCATAATAATAATAATGATAATAATAATAATAATAATTTGGGCGTTTTGTTGTCAGCAACCGATCCCAGAAATTAATTTCGATATTGCATTATGGTAAGGGAAATCACTCTAAAGTACGAGCTGTCAAAACAAACATGGCAGCCGAAAGAGTCGTTTCACCTAGGAATCTTGCGTTTCTGATGCGTTCCTGCAGTTCTTTAATGCTAAGAACTTGCAGCTGCAACAAACAACAAAAAAGAGACATGAGCCAAAAGACAGCAAGAGATCCTAGGTATGACATGTCAGAAAATAACTGCTAACACCATTGAAAGGTCAGGTTGCAAATAAATGTCAAGGCCATTTGAGAACAGAGCTTTAGATAATAATAAGAGGAGAATATATCAGATATCTTGTATCTGTGCAGAAACATATTTTGTGGGTGGCTCTTCTAATGATTACCCACGACAGATTTTTCATGCAGAAATAAGAAAAAATACACAAATAAATATGTTTTGGTTGACTATTTAAAGCTCTTTATCTGGAGCTGTGATAAGAGTATTTTTTACAAACAAGTTTAGCTTAAAAAAATACCCCCCCCCCCCACCAAAAAAAAAAAGAAAAACAAACAAAAAAAACAACAAAACAAATATGACCACAACAAAAAAACTTGAAAGGCATCCCCAGGAATTAATATAATGCAGTGTGTGTGTTTACGCAATCTTTGTTTGCTTAAATTGCTCTGCTTTTAACTGGAATTATTTCAAAGCAGTGTACCATTCTCTCATTTTGTCGATAAAAAGAACCTAATTAGAAACTAATTCTCTAATATGAATGTAGGCACTGCCTAAAAACAGGCATGGCAGTTGCTTAATTTTCAGTTGGCCGAAGTGTTATTGTTGATGCAGGACAGGGTCACATGCTGTAATGATGCAGACAAAAAAACAAACAAACAAAAAAACTCTAGACTGGCTCTATTTTTTATTACGATTCCCACCAAATGTCACCATGATTAACTATTCCTTTCCAATGAGCGTCTCTTTAACGTTGAACAATATTATTGAAGTAGTCAAGAATAAATAATTATATTTTTCAAACGCTTTATGTAGCTTTGAAATTTCTGCAGTTGCTCCAATTAATGAAATGGATGGTATAAACAAGTGTAGAAAAAATGTGTATAAAAGTAATTTCCGTAATACAGTGTCAAAATCCGACTGGTTCTATAGTGTTACAATTATCAGCAGGTGCTTTGAGTTATACTATTTGATATGCTTCTGACGAACTGAGATAAAAGCACCAGGTGAATTATACTGTTTCTCGCCAGTTTTCAATTCACAAGATTTGGTAACTTTGGCACGGATCAGCTGAGAGACATGGGCAGGACACAGAGGTTAGTTTCCTGCATGTTAACTATAGACGTGCAGATCAACATTGCCTGCTGCCATTGACACCGGCTTGACCATGCCTGTATTGTTTATATCTCTATACTGTGTTGATTAATTTTTAATCATTACCTCAGGTGGGTGAGTGGCTAAATTTAGAATTTTGCAAACATAAACAACAAACTTGAATGAGCCATTAAACCTGTTTACAAGCAGCACATCAGAGATATGCTGATGCATATTGCTGATTTAAGAGTCCAGAAAAGGGCCTTAAACCCTTCTGTATAACGTACATTTTTGTGTGTGTCTAATCTAGGAGGTAGACTATTCCATTGTGATATTATCCTGGGAAAGAATGAATACTTAAGGGTATCACTAAAACAGGTACCATGCAGGGCTCAAGAAAATGCCGGTTCTTTGGTCCGAGACCAGTTTTTGAAGCGCTGGACCGATTTTCACTTCAGAAGGACATAAAAAAATTGGTCCATTGTTATTCATGTTTTCTAATATTCGACTTTAAAATTTACACCTTACATATCTGGAGCTTTAAAAACACACAAACCTTTTGTCAACACATAACACTAACCGTGTGCCAGAAATTGCTTTGAGGGATCTGCTCATTACCATAACGCAGCTTGATCCTCGTATCAGAAACAAGTAACTGCCAATTTGATTGACATGTGAAAAAAGTCAATACCGGATGTTACAGTATTTATCCTAAGTATTGGGAAATCTTAATGCCTTACCATACTGGTCCTTGAATTTGAACGAGTCTATTTTACCACATCTTTTATTGCTGGTTGAGTGGTAGACAGTGCAGATGTCAATCAGAAGCCAAGCATTTTGCAATGTCTGATCTGGGTCTACATTGTTTGCTCAGACCTATCTGTCCCAACACTTGGGGTTCATACTTGCTTGATCCAGCATTTTAACAATAAAAGATGTTTTCTCACTATTGTTAATTAAATTTTAAAATCATCTTTAATAGTCTTCATAGTAATTTTAATGTGCTCAGCCTGTCAAAGTCGGATGTGCTGGGCCTCAATGCGGCATTAGGTGACACCCTAATTTTTTTTCACTGGACTGGTCCGTAGAAAGAAAGAAAAAAGTAGTGGCTAGCTGCAGCACAATGTGAACACGAAAATAAGAGTTGCCACAATGTGGAGAAATTCCCGTTGTTTTCCTTTTTCACTCATCAATGACTGAGTTTGGTTGTTGTGAAAGTAGCTTCAATTGCGCATGTCTGATAATACATGTATTGATGTATATTTTCATTTATAATTAAGATACTTACACACAGGTAAGTTCAGCAAGTGTGATCAATGTTGATATCATTGGTTATGTTAATAATAAATCAACATCTGTGTTTGGAAATTGCGGTGCAGAAATTTAACAATGGTTACGGAAAATACCAAAATCTCGGCTCGACAAAATCCATAGATGCGACCGAAATTTTATGAATTTTATGGAAGATAAGTGGAGAAGTCTGCTCCCAATGGGCTTTCTGCTTTGCAAATTGGCCATTACAGTTCATCCGGCATTTTACCCATATCTGCAAGTAGTGTTGCCCCAATTATAATCAGTCACTTTTGCCTCTGGATAGTGACTGATGATCAGAAGGAATTTTTATAGCTGACTAATTGGAAAATTCTATTTGAAGGAAAATATTTTTTCTCACTTTTTATTTTAGTAGGCAAGTTGTAAACATTGAATACGAAGCTGTCTATTGGGGTCATTTTAGATTTGTGGCAAACAGAAGTGCACAAATTTGATAAAAATAGTGTGGAAAGCATAGCTCCAGCAAGACATTTTTTTTTCAGCTGAAAGGTACTGATATTTTCTTATTTCTCTATGAAAACATATATTGTGGGTAATAATTAGAAGTGCCTTGCAAAATATTTCAAATGAGTACCGACAACATATATGTTCATGGGGAGATAAGAAAAGTATTATGTGCCTACCCCATCTTATCTGGAGCTTAGTATCAGTACCTGGAAGCAGATTAAAATAATGAATATAATTTCTACAAGTTGACTATTAGTGACCATCAGTCAGTTTTATAAAACTGATGATTGATTACATGTATGAAATTCTAGCCTGTTCACAACACTGTCAGCAAGTCATCGAGCTGCAGTCCTTTGATGAGTCTAGTTTATGAGTGATAATGCCAAACAGGTCCCCCATACTCCAGCTGAGGATGCTTCAGTATACTTTCTGTTATTGTGTGTCATTTTCAAGTTTTGACCTTACCATTAAAATCAGAGCCCTCAAAATGTTTCTGACCTATGGGATGTCTATCATAAAAAGACTTTCTAGAAATATTTAAATTGGCTCTTGTCTTGCTGAATAAATGAAGATAACCATGCCCATTTCTAATTTCTAGCCAATCAGATTACTTAATCCTGATTATTGATATATATTGAATGACAAACAGTGCAAATCCAGATCAGTTGGCTTCTTCAGAAGCCAACTGATCTGGATCTATACTGTTTGCAAAGGCAGGGCATATCCGTGTTCACCAGGACAATGGTTAAAATCTTTGTCATTTAGTTAATGACAGGCAAAAAAGAGTTTCTGAGAGATGTTGAAAAGACCATGTGGCTGTAGACCAGTACCACTGGCTGAGGTTAGCTTTCGGGATTGTATGCATTTCCAGTTATAGAGAGTAGGCTAGCCATGCTGACATTTTGTATAGATTCAGCCTGCAGACTAGGCAGTTCTATAATATAAAAATATATAACAATTGATGCTCATTACTTGCACAAACTTTTAAACACAGAAAGTCCCAGTCCTTCCTGGTATTTTAATTTGGAAGTACAACTTAACATAAAATTTGATATTATGCCATGACTTTTATCAGTATATGAATTTCTACTTCTTTAGGGTATGAAAACATTTAAATACTAAATAGAGTTCAGGCAAATTCTGCTTTATAAATAAATGGCTGTGTGTATGTTTGAAAGTGGGAGGTCGTGACTTACAAGCAACAATATTTGGAAGTCCCAAAGCATTGTTTGGGAGTCTCTGACTTCCAGACTATAGATGGGTCAGAGATAAACTTGACATAAAGTGCACTAGATTTGCACAAGACCTGAGATAGGTGTGCACATTACTTTGCCCTAATTCTGAGAAACATGTGCACGATACTTTGAGAACCAAGTACACTAGACTGTTTTGAGCTAGAGATAGAACTAGAGCTAGAGCTGCCCTCTGACCTCAAGTGATGTGCACAAGGAAGTTCACTTTTAGTGTTTCAGTTTACTGTACATTCATGTATTTAAAGCTTGAGTATAATTTCTTATGAGCCAAAATCGTAAGAGAGAAGAGATGATTAAATAAAATTTCTTCTCTATGATTAGTCTCTCTCTGAAAGAAAATAGGTAAAAATAAAAAAAGATATTTATTTATTCATTATTCACATTATTATACTCTCTCTCTCTCTCTCTCTCTCTCTCTCTCTCACACACACACACACACACACACACACACACACACACACACACACAACAATAGACATATTTATTTTACTTTTTTATTTATTTTGTCTCAGATATGGAATCTTATTTATTTTATATTTGTCATTGTGTATGTATTTTAATCTCTTTCTTTCTCTCTCTCCCTCTCTCTCTATTGTTTATTAGAGACAGTTATTTTACAGTTAATTTATTTATCTATTTTCTCTCAGATATGGAATCTCATTTATATATATATATTTTTCATTGTACATATATTTTAGTATCTCCCCTCTCTCTCTATGTTTATTTGAAACAGGGTTATTTTATAATTTATTATTTATAAGGTTGCTCATGTCTCAAGCGAAAACTAAGCTCAACCTGTGCATTCTGGCCTGAGTCTTCATGGGGTCACATGCGCAATTTTACAGGAAATTATGTGTCGTGGCTCATTGATTTTGGGGTAGATTGGTGTTTGGCAAACAGTACAGACCCAGATCAGACGCGGCAGTACAGTTCTGCATCTGATCAGGGTCTACACTGTTTTACTGGCTTTTCTAGGTACACATGTAAATTCTTGAAATTGCTGTGTCCCACTTAATGGGTCGAACAAAGATATACTGTTCCCTTTTTGCTCAAACATTAAGGTTGTGGATACTCGTTAGAACAACCTTAAAGACACATTTTTTTTCCTTCTTTGGCTAGACCCCCCTCTCTTGATCAGCCCCAATATACAGTCCTGATAAGAGAATGCACATCAAAGGCTTATCTTATCTGAAAGATTATGGTGTGATTATAAGGATGTTAAGTCTCCTTAGTTGGGGCTTATTAGGAGTAATTCATATAATTGAGAAGCATTCAATATGTTTCTTTAGAACCAAATAAATTTGCAAATTATGCATTTATTTTTTTTTTTATTTGTATTTATTTATTTATTCTTCTTCTTCTTCTTCTTCTTATTATTATTATTTTTTTTTTTGATAGATTTTCCAAACTTGATAGATTTTTCTTGCATTGTGAAAAAAAAAATATATATATCTATATATATAAACTGAATAGAATATTTATTTATTTATTTATTTATTTATTTATTTATTTATTAAAGTAAATAAGAACACTTCACAAGCTGAATCCTAATCCAACTGATGAAGTACTAAATAATAAATCTGATAGGAAATTTAAAAATAATTGTATCCAAAAATGTGAATATTTATAAATCTAATTGGAACTTTAAAAATAATTGTATCCAAAAATGTGAATATTTATTTTGTGCAATTGCACAAAACACAGTTATTTCTACAAATTAGTCTGTATGTTTAGTAATGATTCAGATCAGACTGCGCATCGGCACAGTCTGAGCAGTCTTCACCACTGGTTCAATGTCCACATAGTACAGACTGATCAGGCTGCGGGATGCACAGGCTGATCCAATTCTTCACTGAGGGTATATGCTATTTTGAAATTAATGTGTACCTGCCAAAAACTGTGAAATTCGTTTCCTGTTGTATATTGCATTTTTATGACACGACATGTTTTCCAGTATTTTCAATAATCAATAATCAATCATTCTTTACCGAAAGCAGAAGGACATTATTATTACACATTGACCTATTGGGCAAGAAAGAAGAATAAAGAATTTTTCTCTTATTTTTCCGGAAAATGGGATTTGACATTTCAAACCTTATTTTACGGGAAAAATCAGAAAAATCTTTTTAATTCGTCGTCTGCTGAAACTGCCCATAACGTGGTAAATGATAATTCTCAAATGTCTGTGCGAAAAAAAAAAGTGCTCCAAAATGATGCTTTTCCTGAATAATGGATTTATTACACCCTTTTCTTAATCTTCACTGGTGCATGTTGATCCATGTAAAATGTTGAGAAAAATTCTGTGCTGTGGTACAGTCAAGTATTACTCAAGGATGTTCTTATCACAGTTGTCATAAAATATTTCTTATCATCACGAAAACATACCTATATAATTTTGACCCCCTTAAACCCCACTTTTATATAGTAAAACTGGGGTTTACAGGGGTATACATTATTTATCTTATTTCTGCTCAAAAACATAGATTGTGGGTACTCGTTAGAACCGCCTCAGCGAGGCGGTTCTAACGAGTATGCACAATCTATGTTTTCAGCAGAAATGTGAAAAAAAATGACATTTTATTTGAAAATTTTCATTTTTTGGTGGTAAAAATTTCAGTATATTTGAATAGGCTTGTTTTCGTAATGCAGCTATTAATAAATAACTGGCACACTTTAATCTAAGGGGATATAGCTGTCAAATTAGCAACAGTTATTCAGTATTAACAGAAAACTGCAGAAAACTAATAAGAGCAGACAGCAATCTAACTTCTTCATGTCTTGGAATTTTAAGGATAAAAAACAATTCTACTGTTCAGCAAATAACCCAAAAGGGGCATTTAGATTCATTTGTGTGTGTGTGTGTGTTTTTTTTTTTTTTTTTTTTTTTTTTTTTTTTACGGCCCCTTCAAGGTTATTTCACTATTTTACGGGTAAAAGGAAATATTGTTCAGCAAATAACTCAAAGTAACTCAAAAGGAGGCATTTAGAGTCCAAAAAATGGAATGAAAAGATAAATCTTTTTTTTTTTTTTTTTTGTGGTTTTGGTTTTACGGCCCCTTCAGGATTATTTCACTAATTTAAGGATAAAAAAAATACTGTTCAGCAAATAAACAAAAGGCATTTTGAGTCAAAAAACAGAATGAAAAGATAACTATCTTGTTTGGTGGTTTTTGGTTTTACGGCCCCTTCAGGATGGTAAAAGTAGTTTTGCTGTTCAGAAAATAACCATAACGAAATTATTTCACTATTTTAAGGGTAAAAAATTACTGTTCAGCAAACAATCCAAAAGAGGCATTTTGAGTCCAGAAACAGAATGAAAAGAAATTTATCCTTTGTGTGTAGTTTTGGTTTTATGGCCTTTTCAAGATTATTTTACTTAGTTCGAGCCGATCATTAATCAGACATCAAGAAAACACTCCTATATAATTTTGACCCCCTTAAACCCCACTTTTATATAGTAAAACGGGGGTTTACAGGGGTATACATTATTTCTCTTATTTCTGCTCAAAACCATAGATTGTGGGTACTCGTTAGAACTGCCTCGCCGAGGCAGTTCTAACGGGTACCCACAATCTATGTTTTGAGCAGAAATTTGAAAATTATAAGAATTTTTTATCTGAAAACGTTCAGTTTTTGTATTTGAATAGGCGTGTTTTCGTAATGGAGGTGGGCGAAACTCGAGGTACCGGAGAAAACCATCTGACCTTCCGTTGCTGAACTTGGCATCTCACATGTTGCCCGAGCGAGACTCGTACCTACAGCGGTGAGAGACCTAATGATTAAAAGTTAGGTTTCTTACCCATTAGGCCACGGGAATCTGAAAAGATGTTATTTAACAGATAGAAATAATATGACATGTGCGTTTTAGGATTCTAGATGTCAGTTTGGGATAAAAAAGAATAAGAACATTAAATTCCTTCCTTTTATTAAAGAAGCCAAACAAAAATACCATTTCGTTTCCCCGCCCAAAAATAGATTGTAGATGATCAATAAAAATAAAAAGAGAAAGAAGAACTTTTTACCCATAAGACAATTACTATCAAGTCATAACTTTTCAAAAAAGAAAAAAAAAAAAGAAAAAAAAATGGGGTAAAAATGAAAAATAAATAAGAAAGAAAGAATCTTAATAAGAAAGAAAAAAAAAAGACTACTGGCATTTGTCTTAAAGAAATATTGACTGTTGAAAAGAAAGAAAAATATATATAGTCCGCAGAAAGAAAGTCTTATTTTCTTCAATCAGTATTCTTTTCCAATGAATAAGACTACTTTCTAGGTACATGTGTTAAGCTAAATCCAAAGTTCACTATGAACAATCAAGTGCACTAGAAATCAAGATTGAGCTTCAAGTGCACTAGGGTTTGAGCATGAGTTGCACTTCATTGCTCAAAGTTAGTGCTGTCGTGCACTACAAGTGCAACTGGGTTGCATGAGGGTGTCAAGTTTATCTCTGACCTATCTGTACCTTTAGTGCAAGCGCTGTCAGAGGACTCCCAGAATAATTAGCATTCCAGAAGCCACAAATAGCTTTTAAATTACCATGATGGTACTGTATTTACCCTTAATATTTAGATGGAAATATTTAGAGTATCATTGCAGACCCAGATAGAGCTGTTCCTGATGATATTGGATGTTTCACTCAGGTAATCTCATGCACCATCCAGTGAAAAATCAAATCCTGTCATGGGCAAGCCAAGCCACAAGGTGCGGAAATGTATTGAGAAAACGCTGATGATCTTAATAAACAATTAATCCCAACTGAAGTCAGGATTGGCCAGAAATCAACACCAAGTCATATTCAGATATTTTTTTTTTTGAGTCAGAATCAGTTAAAAAATATCTTGAGTTGATCGGAGCAAATCTGGCTGCAGAAAGTAAGAAAGAGATATGGGTATTTTAAAGTTGTTTGAAAATGCTTTTTAAAGACCTTTTGAAGAGTATTTACCAGTATTTTTTTTTTCATTTATCTATGATTTTTTTGCAATTTTGGCTTGGGGCCTTTAAAAACTGGATAAAGTCCTGAATATCTCTTTGAGAAGTACCTAGAGAGCTCTTCCTTTGAAGTGTATAACAGGATACACTCAAAATCTGTTTGCTTTACATTATAATACCATTTGATCTGTTTCAGGTTTTTCACATTGATTCAGCATGCAAAGTCAAGGTTTCTGGATGAGCAAAGAAAAAGGTAAGAATTTAAAGTTAAATGATTAACCCTGGTCTGGCTGAACCCGGATATGCCCTGTCTTTGCAAAGACTGTTTGCCATTCAGTATGTGAATTTATATGAACAATCTGGATCAAGGAATCTGATTGGCTGACAGTTAGAAAAGGGTGTGGCATCTTAATATATTCAGCATGACAAGGGTTAATATATTTTTAGCTCACCTGAGCAAAAGCTCAGGATGAGCTATTGTCATCACCCTATGTCCGTCGTCCGTCGTTGTCCGCCGTCCGTCGTTCGTCGTCAACAATTAGTTTGTTAACACTCTAGAGGTCACAGTTTTGACCCAATCTTGATGAAACTTGGTCAGAATGTTTGCCTCTATGAAATCTAGGTCAAGTTCGATACTGGGTTACTTGGGGTCAAAAACTAGGTCACCAGGTCAAATCAAAGGAAAAACTTGTTAACACTCTACAGGTCATACTTTTGACCCAATCTTGATGAAACTTGCTCAAAATGTTTGCCTCTATTAAATCTATGTCAAGTTCGAAACTGGGTCACCTGGGATCAAAAACTAGGTCACCGGGCCAGATCAGCAGAAAACCTTGTTAACACTCTAGCAGTCACATTTTTGAAGCAATCATCATGAATCTTGCTCAATATATTTGTCTTGATGATTTCTAGGTCAAGTTCGAAACTGGGTCACCTGGGGTCAAAAACTAGGTCACCTGGCCAGATCAGCAGAAAACCTTGTTAACACTCTAGCAGTCACATTTTTGAAGCAATCATCATGAATCTTACTCAATATGTTTGTCTTGATGATTTCTAGGTCGAGTTCGAAACTGGGTCACTTGGGGTCAAAAACTAGGTCACCTGGCCAGATCAGCAGAAAACCTTGTTAACACTCTAGCGGTCACATTTTTGAAGCAATCATCATGAATCTTGCTCATTATGTTTGTCTTGATGATTTCTAGGTGAAGTTTGAAACTGGGTCAGCTGGGGTAAAAAACTAGGTCGCCTGGCCAGATCAGCAGAAAACCTTGTTAACACTATAGCGGTCACATTTTTGAAGCAATCATCATGAATCTTGCTCAATATGTTTGTCTTGATGATTTCTAGGTCAAGTTCGAAACTGGGTCACTTGGGGTCAAAAACTAGGTCACCTGGCCAGATCAGCAGAAAACCTTGTTAACACTCTAGTGGTCACATTTTTGAAGCAATCATCATGAATCTTGCTCAAAATGTTTGTCTTGATGATTTATAGGTCGAGTTCGAAACTGGGTCACTTGGTATCAAAAACTAGGTCACCGGGCCAAATCAGCAGAAAACCTCGTTAACACTCTAGCGGTCACATTTTTGAAGCAATAATCATGAATCTTGCTCAAAATGTTTGTTTTGATGATTTCTAGGTCAGATTTGAAACTGGGTCACGTGGTGTCAAAAACTAGGTCACCAGGCCAAACCAGCAGAAAACCTTGTTAACACTCTAGCAGTCACAATTTTGAAGCAATTATCATGAATCTTGCTCAAAATGTTTGTCTTGATGAGTTCTAGGATATGTTTGAAACTGGGTCACTTGGGGTCAAAAACTAGGTCACCGGTCCAAATCAGCAGAAAACCTTGTTAACACTCAAGCGGTCACATTTTTGAAACAATCATCATGAATCTTGCTCAAAATGTTTTTTCTTGATGATTTCTAGGTCAAGTTCGAAACTGGAACACCTGGGGTCAAAAACTAGGTCATCTGGTCAAATCAGCGTAAAATCTTGTTATCACTCTAGGGGTCACATTTTTCAAGCAATCATCATGAATCTTGCACAAAATGTTTGTCTTGATGAGTTCTAGGTCAAGTTCGAAACTGGGTCACTTGGTATCAAAAACTAGGTCACTGGGCCAAATCAGCAGAAACTTTGTTATAATCATTTTGAACTTTGATCAGAATGTTTGCCTTGATCAGTTCTAGATCAGGCTCTCAAAGTGCTATGTTGCTCAGGTGAGCGTTACAGGGCCATCATGGCCCTCTTGTTTTATTATATAGAAAGTAATGAAATATAGAGAATTATTAATGAAATAAAATGCATATTTCGAAAAAATTATATTTTCACTAGTGAAAATATAAAACATATTTTCACTCCTCTGAGCAGTGAAAAATATAAGATCTGGAACTACTTTTTTTCTTATTTACATTAATGGTCAAAGGGAAGCATGTTCAATGGCTAAATTCATGTTCAATACCAAAAATGTTTCTTGTTTTATTAAATTGAACTAAATACAGTTGATTTTATTGCTCATATCCCTTAAAAAGACGCTTTTAGGCTGAAATATTTCGGGGACTATTTTCTTTCTGAAGTAAGTTTCCCACTGTTATGCGGTTCTTATATGTCACTGCCAAGGGACAAAACTGCGTGTCAGACTTCCCCTTGCAAATGCAAGATTTGCATCTCTTCTGTTGAAAGTGATGTATATAATAAAAAGAAAATTCAAATGTTTGTCGTGAATATGACTTTTATTTCATCGAGTGAAGTGAAAAAATGTATATTTTTTCACTTCACTCGATGAAATAAAAGGCATAGTCACGACAAACATTTGAATATCCTCTATCTCAGATAGACTATCTGTTTAGTGAAAAATAGCATAGAAGATGTCCAGGAAGAGCCACAGTCATAGAACATACATGTGTATGGAGAATCAAAAGACAAAAAAAAAAAAAAAAAAATATATGATTTGTCAGAACATTCAGTATTTTATGGAGTTGTGTGAGGTCCGACAATCCGGGCCCAGTTGTTCAAAATCAATGATGTCATTAGTTAACGTATCGTTAAAACTTCTGCCATTAAATATGGCATATACGCTAATATTTTTGCTAAAAAAATGTGAGTAGCTTTTGCTTTTGCAAAAACTATTTACATTTTTTCAGCAAAAATACCTGTGAACTTGATGATTAGATATTGTACTTACTAGAACTGTTAACATTTTAACCACTAATGAGCTCATTAAGCTAATGATGCTTTGAACAACAGGGCCCTGTTTGTTTTCTGATGGCATATGTGCTCAGGACAAGCGGATGATCAGGAATCAGATGTCACTATAGTAACATGGCAGTTTTTATGATGGATAGATGGGCATTGAACAGATGTTACTATAGTATCATGGGAGTTCAGATGACAAGCAGGGCCCAGTTGTTCAAAACTAAGGATGTCGTTAGTTAACAATTCGTTAAAATTTACATCGAGTGATACGCAAATATGCTGAAATTTTTTGCTGAAAAAATGTGAGTAGCTTTTGCACTGCAAAAGCTACTCACATTTTTTCAGCAAAAAATATCAGAATATTGTATATTGAATCCGCTAAAACAGCTAACGAAATGACCCTTAACGAACTCGTTAAGCTAACGTTGCTTTGAACAACTGGGCCCAGATGTCCATTAAGCTGATGTCACTATACACCCATACATACATATAGTTTTGTTAAAATGCAGATAGTTATGAAGCAGATATTACCATAGTAAAATAGCAGTTCTGATGAAAAGTAGATGGTTATGATATAGATGTTAGTTTATTTAATTTAGCTTATTGACAAATTTAGCAGACTGCTTTTAAAATATTTATTTTTGTTTCACTGTTTTATCTCAGATAAGGACTTATTATGCTAAACTTTAAAGTGGTAGTCACAACAGCAGTAGACAACATTCTAAAATGTTTACATGACATGTCATGTTTGTTTGTGTTGAGATTTTACAGCCCAGTCAACCCAATGGGGTCATGTCCTGCACGGTCAGTTTACTTAACCACACGTTTACTGGGCAGGCTTAGTCCTCTAAGCGGTTAACCAGTAGTGTGCACATTCTTTCGCCAGAAACTGACAACTGCTCTTCTTGAATGAGCTTTAGGGAGAGAATGACTGCAGAAAATATTTCATGATCAATTTCCACGAAAGAATGTTGCCTATCCGGCGGGGGTCAAACCCGGAAACTCCTGATCACCAGTCGGACGTGCATCCAACTGAGCTACCAAGGCCGGCTACATGATATCGTGTCAGACCTTATTTTCTGGAGAAATAAAAATTGACTGTCATCAGTTGTAATTTTGAATGGTCATTGGTGCTTAAAGGGTGTTTATTATTTGGATGTATTTATAAAGAGTTGCTTAAGGACTAAAATGATGTCCAGCCTCACTCAGGTGTTTCTAACTTATACTACATTGCAGTACAAGCTAGCTTTTATAGCTACACGGTAGAGTGTAGGACTTTGATTCCAGTGGACCAGGTTCGATCCCCAGTCAGGGAAAATGTGATTTGCATTTTTCATCTGTTACATTTGGTGCCTTCCAAACATAACGCACATGTGTGCATAAAACTCCTTTAGTCTCATTTCATGTGATTCTAGGACTCCTAGAAATTCAGGTAAGAATTTCAATTTGGAGGTGGAGAATGTCACAGGGTATATGTATATAACACACTTGTACTACCTTGCACTTCAAGCCAGCATTTATAGCAATGCAGAAGAGTGTGGAACTTTGAGTACAGCGGACTAGGTTTGATCCCCGGTCAGGGAAAATGTGATTTGCATTTTTTCACCTGTAACATGTGGATACCCCTGTTATTTATAGGTATGGTTATCTCAATCTGTCACATCTGTTATCTCTTTTTGAGCTATGATTCCATTTAGAAATACAAAGAATTAGCTATGGATTTTGTGATTTTCTGAAGATACCGTAATAATTCCAAGTATACGGACACTTTATCAACTTACCATACTTGTCCAGAAATTTGAAATAGTCCATTCTACTTCCGCTTAATGTGTCTAAAGTATTGCTGTATGTATGTCAAACAGTGTAGACCCTGATCTGGGTCTACACTGTTTGCAAAGGCCTATCTGTCCCAGGGTTATTAGGGTATGCAAGTTATGTGTATTTTACCATATTTACTGTACATACAAGCAGACAAGTAGGCCTGAGCAACATTATAGTTCCCAGACCAGATGCCACAAAATGAGGCAGCTGATCTGGGTTTACACTGTTTGACATTCATCCAGCAGGCATCAGACATATTGTTAGATTGTAAAATAGAAGTTTAAAGATGGGAGATATATAGTCAGATGTTTAAGTGTCCAGATATTTACTGTTCTTTCGACGTCACTCGGAAAGATGTTTTTCGCTTTGTGTTTTATTCTAAATAAAAACAGTGATTTCTGATTGACAATGTCTTATCAGGAACCATTTGTTTTTTTTATGTTTCTCTGCTTTGTCTTTAAATATTTACCGTAAAATTAATTTTATGGCCAAAAATGGGTCTGACATGCAATTTCTGTAGTAAACTGGATTTTGGGGAAATCCGGTAGAAAACATTTTTTGCTTTTCTTTATGGATTTTAAATTATTGATGTTCCATAACAATATTGTGACAGTTTCAGAAATTTTGAACAAGGAGAACTTGTTAAAAACCTACCTCAAGTTTACCTACCCTACCGATTTCTGCATATTTTGCAGCCATTTTTACAATGGGAAAAAACGAAAATATCCATTTTTATACCCCGTTTCAGGGTGGATGTCCATGTGTCCGTCCATCTGTCAGTTGTCTGCGGGTCTGTCCATATTTCATTTTCAGATGATAAATTGAGTAAACATCAATGGATTTTCATCAAACTTGGTATGTGCATTGATATTGTGGAGATCTGTTTTGGAATTGCTAATGGGCAAATTTCGTCAAATTTTGACGGACTTTAATAAAATATCTGCCCCAGACACACCCATATTTCGTTTCCGGACAATAACATGTAAATGTCAAGGGATTTTAACCAAACTTAGCACATGCATTGATATTAAGGAGATCTGGTTTGGGATTGCTAATGGGCAAATTTCGTCAATGTTTGACAGAGTTATCTGCCCGCGATATGATAATGGTGGGGTATTATAGTTTAATGTTTTTATTTATTTAACCAATGAATAGAGTAAAACTTTTTGTGTATACATAGTTACAACAAATCATTAAATCATAACAGAAGTTTGCAAATTTACTATTTACTTCTTCTGAGTATAGCGCCAGGCAAAAAAAGACTTTCCGAAAGATGTTAAAAAGACTTTCCGAAAGATGTTGAAAGGACAGTTGGGTATATAGTATAACTCCAGATAAGGCATTAATATGTTCTTATTTCTCCACAAAAACTTATGTTGTGGGTACTTATTAGAAGTGCCTTATGGAGGTGCTTCTAATGAGTATTCACAACATATGTTTTCATGGAGAAATAAGAAAAAATATTATCTTGAAACTATTTCTATCTGGAGTTATATATATAGGTAATTTGTATAATACTTGTAATTTTCAGTGGTGTTCTTTCCCACAAGATGGAAGTTCATCAAGTTCGTCTACATTTCGAGATGACGGGAGATGGCAATCACAATGTTCTGCTTATGCCAGGACCTCTAGGTAATTTCCCTGCCAGAATTAGATAGGCTGGATTTTCATCACGAAAACATGCTTATATAATGTTGACCCCCTTAAACCCCACTTTTATAAAGTAAAACTGGGGTTTTCAGGGATATACATTATTTTTCTTTTTTCTGCTTAAAAACATAGACTTTGGGTACTTGTTAGAACGGCCTCGCAGAGGGGGTTCTAATGAGTACCCGCAATCTATGTTTTTAGATATGTTTTGAAATATGAAAAATATCAGACTTTTTATCTGAAAATTTTCAGTTTTTGATGGTAAAATTTTCAGTATACTTAAATAAGCTTGTTTTCGTAATGGTTCTAAACTGAGGTAAGTACCTTTGTGAACAGTACATATTTAGAGATAAGATGGGTATTAAAATAAACAGTTTTCTTATTTCTCCACAAAAACATGCTTTTGTGGAGAAATAAGAAAAATATCAATACTCCTCAGGTGAGAAGTGCCTTATCTGGAGCTAGCCCAGTGGGCACATGACGTTTATACAATGTCGCCTCAACGTCGATGCAACGTCATGACGTTGCATTGGCGTTGAGGCGACCTTGTATAAATGTCTTGTGCCCACTGGGATGTCAGAAGATAAAAATGCAAAGTTTCGTCTTTTTTTAGCCCATTTATGTAGAATGGAATCTTCTACCTCAACTCTTTGGACAGGTCTATTTCGTATATGAGGGGTGTCTTGTTTGTTTTTATTATTATCATGTTTTGTAGAAATTTCTAAACTTAATGCAAACAGTGTAGACCTGATCAGATACTGCATCTGCATTCTGCAGAATAGGAAAAAATATTTTTCTTATATTTTCTTTTAACCCATTGAAGATTGGAGACCCCTAAACATGTAATTGGCAAAAAGTGCAGACCGAGATCAGATGCCGCAGAATGCGGGTCTGATCTGGACTCCACTGTGTACAAATAGTTCAACAATTTTTCTATAGGAAAAGCTACATCATATAGCCTGACATACCTAAAATAAAAAATGGACCTCTCCAATATATAGTGTGGGAGAGTTTATTAAGTCTTTAATGGGTTAATGAAATCCATTTGTTATAGAAATTTCTTTGGATAAACCAGAATGTGGCTATAAGTCTGATTTCAGGGTAAAATATTTGAGAGAGGAAAAAAAAAAGACTAAATATCATCTGCTGCAGTTGTGCTTAGCACTTCAAAAGTTAAATCTGATTGTTCATACCATCCATAATATTTGCTTTCTAGATTCTGTTTTTTAATTCTAGAGTTATAATTATAGGTTGCAGTAGATTAGACTTCAGTGCACAGCTGAATAATTTCAACAAACAAGAGTTCACACTTGTTGCCATCGATCCTCGTGGCTATGGACAGAGTATCCCTCCAATGAGAGACTGGCCACTTGAGTTTATACAGCGAGATGCTGAAGATGCAATAGAACTACTTAAGGTGAGGCATTTTAGCTTACAAAAATACAGGAAGAGCTGTTGCACAGGCTCAGCCATCTGCATCAACACCTGGGAGTTTTTAAAGATCTGTATCTCCTTCAGAATGGATTTACTGCAAGTAGATACCAGTCCAGTTTTATTCTACCGGCTCATTGATAATGATGTCAAGGACACATATGGAAAGAAATTTTTAACTCAAAATGTTATAAATTTACCTTAAAAGTTTTTAAAGATCTGTGTTTTCCAAATGCCAAGATTGATTTAGTTTATACTTAGACTTACAGTAGCTACTGGTCAAAAGCTTTGTTCATTACAAGCCCCAGCCTGAGCAAGTAAGCAGTGACTTTGAGGTCAAGGTCAAGAACTAAGAAATTTTTCACACACAAAATGTTAATGTTTTACCTTATGAAAGTTATTAAAGATCTAGATTTTCAAAATGTCTGAATGAATGTACTTGGTACTTGGACTGATAATAGATACTGTTGCAAAGTGTAAACCCAACACTCTCACATTGATGTTGAGGTCAAAGTCATGGTCTTAAGGAATTGATACATGGAACACACTTGCATCTGGGTAAGAGCTGCTGAAGCCCACTATGAGTAAATGAACCCATAATTTTTTTCCAGCTTGTGTGTTTGAATCTGTTTTTGGTAACTAAGTGAAACATATCTTAAAAACCACCTTATTAAGAGATGATCTTTTGTTAAGAGACCTACCTCATAACATACCTAGATGATTAAAATGTGTCCAGTCTGACCTGTAATAAGAGAAAACCTGCTTTAAATCTTAGCAATCCAACTGATATTGGCTTACAGTTGGGCAAGGCCTGCTATCCTTGTAGTGGGTAAGGGTAGAGGGGGAATGTTTTTATTTCTTCTGTTTCTTCACTTTCATTCCTGTTCCTCTTTCTTCCCTGTCCCTCTCTTTCATCTCCTCTACTCTCTCTTCTATCTCTTTTCTCCCTTTCTCTGGGAGACGACACAAAATGACCCTCAAGGGTTGACGTGTCGTTAAACCCCAACACAATCAAATCTGGGCCCAGTTGTTCAAAGCATCGTTAGCTTAACAAGCTCATTAAGGGTCATTTCGTTAACTGTTTTAGCAGATTCAATATACAATATTCTGATATTTTTGCTGAAAAAATGTGAGTAGCTTTTGCACTGCAAAAGCTACTCACATTTTTTTCAGCAAAAAATTTCAGCATATTTGAGTATCACTCGATGTAAATTTTAACGAATTGTTAACTAACGATGTCGTTAGCTTTGAACAACTGGGCCCTGGGTAAAAATTTCAGCGGAGAACATTTTGAAATAATTTTCTTATTTTTTTCCCAGAAAATAGGTTAAGAAGACAATTTGCATGAAATGTCAGTCTCTTTTTTGTGGGGGAAGAAGACAATTATCATCAATTTACTGCCTGCTTAAAGCTCCAGATACTACATGTATAGGGTATCAGGAAAATGTTTTTCATATTTCTTCATGGAAACATATGTCGTGGGTACTTATTAGAAATGCCTCAGTAAGGTACTTCTAAGTTCTAATGAGTACCTACAACATATTTTTTTATGGAGAAAGAAGAAAAAAAAATCTACATTTTTTTGATTGAAAAAAAAAAAAAGTGCCTTATCTTGAACTATGCAGTGCTGAACCTGCCCAGAGTGTGGTAAAGGTTTAAATACAGCAGTTTTACTCCTTTAGGAAGTCTCTTAGGACAGTTTAACGAGAGTTTAACTGTATATGGGTGAAAAAATTTGGTTCGAGGACCAAGATTGTTTTGAGGGGAGAACAGCTATATTACTCTGTGATTATTTGACCTTGACCTGTATTTCAGAGTCTACGAACTTGGATAAGTTTCTCATTAATCAACACTTTGCATGCTAGGTAAAAAATCAGCAGACATTTTAATTTTTTTTTTATTTTTCCTCGAAAATTGGATTTGACACTTCATGCAAATTGTCTCCTAAGGAGACAATTTGCATAAAGTGTCAGATCCTATTTTCTAAGAAAAATATAAGTTTGTCGTCTGCTGAATCTTCCCATTGTGTGGTAAGTATTATAAAGATTAAGGTTTGAAAGTGCATCTGGGGAAGGACATCTGCCACCCACTGTCAGTATTTGACCTTGACATATATTCATGGTTCATGTACTGTTCAGTTTCTCATTAATATAAGGGTTATGGTCATGATGTTTTTATCACAGTTGCATTTGAGGGGAGGGCAGCTGAAGCCCACCATCTGTATTTGATCATGATGTTGACCTTTATTTCCCTGCTACAGATATGTTGTGGATACGTCTTAGAAGCGCCTTGCTGAAAGGCTTCTTATGAGTACTCACAACATATGTTTTCATGGAGAAATAAGAAAGGCGAGGTCTGGTGATAACCGGCTGTCAGCAGACTTTTAGGTCTGGTGACAACCGGTTGTCACTAGACCTAAATGTCTGCTGACAACCAGCTATATTTTCCAATAAAGTTGCTGAAAAATTGTCCTGATACTGAAATAATAATGAATAAAAAAGAACAATAAGTTCCCATTTATAGTTTATTCCAAGAAAAATACTGAATAAATATTAAATGCCTATAGCTGGCATTTTAACATTCATATATTTTCTATCAAACTATTTAATACTAGCATGCCTTTTATGGAACAGATAAGTAAAAGTATTTTTATATATAAGACAAGAAACAGAAACATGCACATACATATGTAACAGGTAACAGACATGTACATGTACCTCTTAGTCTAAAAATATGTTTTGTAATTCATGCAAATTTGAAGTTTTTTTGTTGAAGTAAATTTCAGTTAAATAACCATTTCATAAAAGTTCATGAATAATAAACCCATCCTTAAATCTATACTGGTTTGTGTTCATAAAAGTAGAGCTGTCAGAGGATCTGACTAGCCCCACTGCAGCACTATCAGAATAGACATACCCATAGTGTTTAATATTTTGAATTCATGCTTACCAGATAACATAATTGTAGGACTTTGTAGCAGGTCAACATATAACATATGAAGGGATTTAAATCCATGAGTTATGGACCCTTGGCATCAACCCACTGACCATGTGTATACCAGGTTTCAACTTTGTTTTTTCATTAATGGCAAATTGTAAAACCTATCTGGGTGTAGTGAAATCTTTTCTTTTATATCAAATTGTAAGATTTAACTCCAATAGTTATGGGCCCTTTGCCCTGATTCTGGTATACACAATACATCAGCCCATTGTCCATGTGTGTACCAGGTTTCAACTTTGTAACCTTACAGTTCTTGACAAAAGTGTGAGGAAAATTTTTCTTCAGTGGCAAATTGTAAAACCTATCAAAGTGTAGACCCAGGTCAGTTTGCTTCTGAAGAAGCCAACTGATCTGGATCTGCACTGTTTGTCATTAAGTATGTAAATTTGTATCGGCAACCTGGATCAAGTAATCTGATTGGCTGAAAAATTGAAGTAGGTGTGGCATCTTAATTTATTCAGCACGGCAAGGGTTAATATAATTTGCAGAAACTGGGGTTGGAGAAAGTGTCCATAGTGGGATGGCATGATGGTGGTATAGCTGGTATGATAGCAGCAGCTAGATATCCTGAGATGGTGCAGAATCTTGTCATCTGGGGAGCTAGTGCCTACATCACACAGAAAGACATGGACATGTATAACAGTAAGTACCATAATAATTGTAACTATTAATCCATTATAGACAGGCTCTCCCACACTACATATTGGAAGAATCCATTTTCAGTTTTAGGTATGTCAGGCTTTGAGATTTAGATATTCCTAGAGGAAAATGCTTAACTGTTTGCAAACAGTGGAGACCGTGATCAGACACCCTGTTTTGTGACATCTGATCTGGTTCTGCACTGTTGCTAATTACCCTTTTATGGGTCTCCAAACTGCAATGGGTTAACTAACTAAGGGGCAACATGAAGACCTATACCTTAAAGGGACTGGATATACTTTGTTGATTTTCCGCCATTTTTTACAAGGGAGACAACTTTTGTGACTTCTTAGTCTTCTGCACTCCTATTCCTTTGTGAATAGGGGTCTAAAAAAAATTCTTTCCTTTTAGAGTGGACCCCTTTCAGAAAGGAGGCAAAATGATTTTGATAGAGTTGCTTCCCCTGTAAATACCGATTCCCCTTAAGTGTGCCCAGTAAAGACTCAAACCAGCCTGCGGGCCCCCGTAGCCTAGTGGATAAGAGAGTTGACTCTTAATCCATTAGGTTTCTCACCGCTGTGGTTCGAGCCTCACTCGGGTCATATGTGGGAAAGCCAAGTTCTGCTTACGGATGGTCAGGTGGTTTTTCTCCGGGTTCTCTGGTTTTCACCCACCTTCGATGAACGATCGGCTCGATATAAGTGAAATATTCTTGAAAGGGACGTAAAACCCAAATCAAAAAAAAAAAAAACAGCCTGCATATCCACATGGTTAGATCAGGGTCTTCCCTGTCTGCATAAAGGAACCTTAGATACTTGACTATCAACAGAGCACATGGTGAAGGTTCTGATTAGATTTTATGCATATATATTTTATGTATAAGTTGATCTTAGTCTTCACCTACCACACATTTCATAAGATACATTTCTTCAAATTGTGGCCCAGTTGTATTTATTGTTGTCTTTATACTCTTAATTCTTCATTTTATTTGCACATATCTTTCAGATTACTGCAATAACAATAAAAGTGGGGGAATTGAAAAACAAAACAAGTTTCATGTCTTTTTAATTCTTATACCTAATGGGCATTTTCCATCATTTTTTACATGGGAGACAACTTTTCTGATTTCCAATGTTCTTTCCAGTACACTAGATCCCTTCTGAAAAAGTGTCTACTCCAGTAGGAAAGATTGCTCTAAAGGGGGAGCAATTTCTTTCCTTTTAGAGTAGACATTTTTTTCAGAAGGGAGATAAACTATTTTGACAGTAACCACCCCACCCCCTGACAGTGTTTCCATTCCCCTTAAAATGCCAGAGATAGCTGCTGTTCACACAATCTTCTTCTAAGTGAAAAAGTGTCTTCAAGTATGCACAAAATGCAGATTCAGATTAAACCCGCGCATGTGCAAAGTCTCATCCTGGCATTTGATCATCATTTACATAGGTCCAGTGATTCTGTTTGCGGACAGCAAAGGCCTTGATCAGACTGCACGGATGTGCAGGCTGATCTGGGCCTTCGCTGTTCACATGACGTGGCCCATTTATAGTAATATGTTATTTTTTACCAGAGCTGATTCACATGAAATGTTGCTCCCATTTTTCTGGGAAAGTTTAAATTTAGTGTTTCCTGCTGATATTTTAATTCAGCTTGCAAAGCATCAAACTGCCTTTTTGTTTTTCCACCAGAGCTACGGGATATTTCAAACTGGAGTGAAAAGATGAGGTCAGGCTTTATGGCTCTGTATGGAGAGAAATACTTCAGGGAGCAATGGAGCCATTGGGTAGATGGTTATGAAAACTACTTCAAAAAGTGTAAAGGTAAGCTTGTAGACAAGGAAACCTTTTTTTGGCAGATAAGTTAGTAAGTAAGTAAGTAAGTAAACACTTTATTTAAAGAGGGTAACTACATTTAGCATACAACAGCTAATCTTCCATAAGGCCCTAAAAATGACAGCTGGGTGATATTTTTCTTATTTTTCACAGAAAATAAAGTTTGACATTTCATGCGAAACCCTATTTCCTGGGAAAAATAAGAAAAATATTTTAAAAGACTGTCTCTCTTTTTTTTTACCAAGCATGCTATGCATGAATTTCAAATGTTAAAAGTGAATGTTTAGAGCATTCTGTACATCCACTATGGTCTGGTTTTGACTTTCACATTAAGCTATTTAAATTAAACAAAATAAAGTAGGTACATGTTTTGGGAGTTATTTTTGGATTTCTGCACCATTGCATTCTTGTGGGTACTTATTGTGATCACCTTAATGAGACTATAACAGTGCCAACAAGATATGTTTTTATGCAAAAAATAACCAAAATTGTCCTAAATTATTTTATGTCTGCAATTATTCCTTTAGTTTTTGAACCTATTTTTATGAAACTTTTTAAAAACTGTTCTTGATAGCTACACACAGATTGTTACAGGGTTTGTACAAGTGGATTGTATCCATGTTTGGTTGGGTTTGAATGATTTTAGGAGACTAATTACCACCAAGGAAGTCTCATTACATACTTTGCTGATATTCTTACATATCCATAGTGTCAGGTATGACACCATTTTTTTTTCTTTTTTCTCAGCCAAAAAGTGTAGATATTTTTCTTAATTCACTTTGAAAATATATGTTGTGGGTACTCATAAAAGGTGCTTCAGATGCATCACGAAAACATGCCTATATAATGTAGACCCCCTTAAACCCCACTTTTATATAGTAAAACTGGGGTTTACAAGGGTACACATTATTATTCTAATTTTACTAAAAAACATAGATTGTGGGTACTTGTTAGAACCGCCTCATTGAGGCAGTTCTAACAAGTACCCATAATCTATGTTTTGAGCAGAAATATGAAAAATATCAAAATTTTTTATTTGAAAATTTTCCTTTTTCGGGTTGTAAAATTTTCAGTATATTCGAATAGGTGTGTTTTCGTAATAGAGTATCTACAACATATGTTTTCATAGAGATATAATTAAACTTTTATCCGATATCCCCTAGTATCTGGAGCTTTCATGTCCACATGTTGGGGATGTTTGGCCTTTACCAGTTTGTTTCTCTATGAAAACATAATGTATGTTGCTGATACTAATTGGAGATGCAAGTTCCACAATATATGTTTTTGAGAATTAATAAGAAAAACTCAATGGTTTTAAGTTGAATTAAATGTCTAACATGGAGCTATGCATACAACGTACAGAAATATATAGGCATGAGAACATTGATTTTATGCATAATTTTGTTTTAATTTCAGGTGATATTTGTATTAAAGACTTGGATAATATTCAAGCAAGAACATTGATTATTCATGGCCTTAAAGATCCTTTTGTACCCCTAGAGCATCCAGATTTCTTGCATCGTAATATCAAAGGTTCAAGGTAAGGGACACAAATCTGTTCAGGTTTTATCATTTTCTTGTTTCTTGTTTTGTCTTCTGTTTTTTTTTTTAAAAATCTCTATAATTTAATTGTCATAGTACAGTATTGAGGATCACACTGTCTGAAAGATGCTAAATTTAAGATGCAAAATGAGACAAATGAAAAGGCTGTTCCATAAAATCTTAACCCAACTTTAATCTAGTGAGCATAGGTCTAGATAAGAGTGGGTATTAGGTAAATATTTTTCTTATTTCTCCACAAAAACATATGTTGTGGGTACTCATTAGAAGCACCTCACCGAGGTGCTTCTAATGAGTACCCACAACATACGTTTCCATGGAGAAATAAGAAAAATATCAATACTTTTGGATTGAAAAAACATCTTATCAGGAGCTGTGACTAACTGCTCAGTCTGATCAGTCTTTGCCATTTGCCTGAAGAAATCTTGGATCTTAGGCTATCCTAAGAACATGCAGCAAAGATTGATCAGACTGCACAGATGTGCGGGCTCATTGAATCTTTGCTGGGTGCACATGACCAAAGATACATTTATGATATTGCAGCTTGTCATCTGTTAACCCTTAAACTGCCAGTCACAACTGCAGCAGACGACATTCTGATTTTTTTTTTTTTTATTTTTCGAAGTAAATAATACTACATTTTATGTGAATTGTCTGTTAGGCATGAAATGTCAAGACATTTTCTCTGAAAAATAACAAAAAAAAGAAAAATCAGAATGTCGTCTGCTGCAAATTTGCTTGGAACTCATAGCTTCAGATAAGAGAGGGGTATTCACATAATATTTTCTTATTACTCCATGAAATAATATATTGTAGGTTCTCATTAGAAGTGCCTCACATATGTTTTCATGGAGAAATAAGAAAAATATAATTACTTTTTAATTGAAAAGCATGCCTTATCTGGAGCTGTGGTGCTTTACTTGTCAATGTACTAAAATATAATATTGGTATATTTCAGGTTATACATAATGCCAGAAGGAAAACACAATCTTCACATGAAATATTACCGAGAGTTCAACTTCTTGACGGAACACTTCTTGAAAGGTTGAAGTAAACAAACAGTATCTGTTGATTGATCACCCAGATAGAAAGAGAGCGGATCTTCCAACAGACTGTAATATTCAGCGTAGTACTTTTCACCTGCTGTGTAGCATTAACTCTTAAAGTGCTATTCACAACTACAGCAGATGACACTTTGAATTTTCTTTTTCAGAGAAAATAAGACTTGATATTTCATGTGAATTGTCTGCTTGGCAGACGATTCACATGAAATATCAAGTCTGATTTTCTCTGAAAAATATCAAGTCTGATTTTCTCTGAAAAATGAAGATAATAAAAAAAAAAAAATGAGAATGTCGGCTGCTGCAAATTTGCTTGGCACTTTAAGGTTTAAAATCCTTGTCAGTGCACTAAGAGATAACATTGTTATATTTCAGGTTATACATAATGCCAGAAGGAAAACATAACCTTCACATCAAATATTACCGACTTCTTGACGGAGCACTTTTTAAAAGGTTGAAGTTAGCAAATAGTATCGGTTGATTGATCACTGAGATAGAATGAGAGCAGATCTTTCCCATGGACTGTAATATTTAGCTTTAAACTTTTCACCTGCTGTGTTGCCATTAAAGGGATACACAAGGTTGGTGAAGATGATATCCGAGATAAAAGATCTTTACAAATCCTGCATTTGCCGGCCTTGGTGGCTCAGCTGGATGCGTGTCCGACTGGTGATCAGGAGGTTGCAGATTTGACCCACACTGGGTCAGCAACATTCTTTTGTGGAGATTGATCGTGAAATATTTTCTATGATCATTCTCTCCCTTCTGCTGATTCAAGAAGGGCAGTTGTCAGTTTCAGCAAAAGAATGTGCACAATACTAGTTAACTGCTTAGAGGACTAAGCCTGCCCAGTAAAAGTGTGGTTAGGTAAACTGACCATGCTTGACATGACCCCATTGGGTTGACTGGGCCCTAAAACTTCAACACAAACAAACAAACAAATCCTGCATTTTGATGTAAATTTAACCCTGGTCCTGCTGAACCTGGATATGCCCTGCCTTTGCAAAAAGTATAGATCCAGATCAGTTGGCTTCCTCAGAAGCCAGCTGGTCTGGATCTGCACTGTTTGTCATTAAGTATGTGAAATCATATCAACAACTTTGATCAAGTAATCTGACTGGCTGAAAATTAGAAGTGGGTGTGGCATCTTAATTTACTCAGCATGGCAAGGGTTAATCAAAATCAGATAAAATCTATCAAAATTAAAGAAACTGAAAGATTTCAAGACCATTATCAGAGATGCCGCCATTTTGAATATATAGTGTAGTTCTAAACATTTCAAAATATTAAATTAAAATCTTTCTGATAAAAATTAATGCGGTTTTCAAGCAGAGTTCTTAAGAAAAGAAGCTATATAATATGCAGATATAGAGGTTGAATAGTGTTGCAAATCTTATTTATTTCGGTTTTGCATATGATATATTGGCTTGATACAGGTATGAAGTCTAATCGAATATTGAAAATGGCAGCATCCATAAAACAGTTTTTATATCATCAAACCTTGATAAGTTACTTATATTTTCATCCAATTTTGATGAAATTTGCATGGTTGTCAAGAGATCTTGCATCTTCGCTAACATTGCTTTTCCCTTTAATTCTTAAAGCACCAATTACAACTACAGCAGGTAACACTTCGAAATATTTTTTCAGAGAAAATAAAACAAGATTTCATGTGAATTGAATTTATATGAAATGTGGTCTTACTTTCTCTGAAAAGTAACAAAACTAAAATGTGTTTTAGGATATTGTCTGCTACAGATTTGCTCAGTGCTTTAAGGGTTGAAATGATCTATGATGGTTCAGGCAGGTCTTCAGGTACTACAGAAATGGATTGAAATTAGCATCTCCAAGGCGGTGAACATCAGAAATATTCACTGGGCTGAAAACAGCTCTCAGCCAATGAAAAACAGTCTATACTTAGGTTTATATAATAACAGTAGTTTTTTTTTTATGCAAATAATGCCTTATCTGGAGCTATGATCTCTGCTGGTATATGTCCAGTGTCAACCCAGACGGGGAGATGATTTATGTTCTATGATAATTCTAGAGCACAACAGAATTAATTTGTCAGTTTTGAAATCATTAGAATAAAGATCATTTCTTTGAAAAGATGGCTAGCTAAAGTCAGTCCATAACTGTAGTAAGTTGTTTGTTAGGAGTAAAAAATGTTAATGTTTTATTTATTTCTGTAGAAAATATGGTATAGGATCTGATAGAATCATCTTAGTAAGACTTCTTATGAGATGCAAAATCTATGTGTAACAGGTGAAAAATGGAAGATCGAACTCGGTCTGCTGGACTCAAAGTCCTACATTCTACCGCTTCGCTATAAAAGCTGGCTTGTACCACAAGGTAGTACAAGTGTGTTATATACGTATACCCGGTGACATATGCTTTCTTGGAATAAGGAAAAAATATTCTGTGAATTTTTGGAGAAATAAAAAAATATTTTTCTGAATTCTTGGGGAAATAAGAAAAAAATTATTACTTGAATTCTCAGCTTATTTGGAGCCTGAATTTTTTTCTTATTCTCCACAAAAACTTAAGAAGTACCATGATAACCCTAAGTATTGGGACAGATAGACCTTTGCAGACAGTGTAGACCCAGATCAGATGCCGCAGAATGCAGCATCTGATCAGGGTCTACACTGTTTGCCACTCGTACAGCAAAATTTTAAACACATCAGCAGGTGGTAGAATGGACTGTTTCATATTTTAGGAGAAGTATGGTAAGTTGTTAAGGTGTTGCAATATTTAGGGTAAATACAGATACCTACAACACAGGTTTTTGTGTAGAAAGAAGAAAATGTATCTGGCTGCCCCTTTTATATGGGCCACGTCTTTGAGCATGCTCAAGATGCACAAATTCTGATTCATCCCCCATATGTGCAAAGTCCGATCCAGGCATTTACCCTTCATTGATACATTCTATAATGTATAATGATTCTGTTAGCGGACAGCAAAGGCCCTGATCAGCCAGTGCATTAGCACAGGCTGATCTAGGCCTTTGCTATTGGCATATGCCCGAAGACAATTTTTTGCACAGGACTGCGCATATGGAATGCATTAAGTGACTTATCTTAAATGATCATTGACGGTTTAACCCTTAGAATGCTTAACACAACTGCGGCAGATTACATTTTGATATTTCTTTTTATTTCTCAGAGAAAATAAGGTGACATTTTTATAATATGCGACTTGTCTGCCCAGCAGAGGATTAATATGAAATGCCAGTCATATTTTCTCAGAAAATAATAATGATAAAAAAAATTAGATTGTCGTCTGCTACAGTTATGCTAAGCTCTTTAAGGTTTAAAATGAGACAATGTGCTGGGATACATACAAAGTACCAAGTTGCATATGGATAAATGTGACATTCCAAAAAGGTCCTGCAAATCTGTGCATTCATCTATCCATTTGCCCGTTCATCTGTCCTAGTGTCATGTTTTTCTTGTGAGCAAGATATCTTGATAACTATTTGAGCTAGAGCCTTGAAAATAGGTGAGCTTACCAGTATTGGGGCTGAGGAGTAGATCACCTGATTGACTATTGGATTTATTTTGTCAGAGTTATGCCCCTTCCCAACTTTGGCATTTTTTTGTATGGACAAGCATAAAGTTTGGAGCATAATGTTTTACAAACACATTTCTGTTTGGCTGAATCTGTGCTTTTATGCAGTTGTTTCTCAAACTATTTAGGGAAATGGCACATAGTGTAACTCCTGATCAGACTGCTCCAAAAACATCTGGGTCTGCACTGTTTGCATATGCCATTTTTTAGAAACTTTGATGTACAAAGTTTTAGTACTGTTACCAGACATTTTTTTTTTGTGCTATAAATAGCCATAGTTCCTATTTATATTCTTTAAGGGGAATGGATACACCTCCAAGGGAAATAACTACAACAGAAATATTGCTCCTCCCTCCTACCTCCCCTCCCACACACCTGCTTAGTTGGGGCTTCCGGATACTCTTAAAGGAAATTTAGTTTATTCTTTTCTTTAAGATATCTCTTGTTTTTGAAAGGTATCAGATACTAGAGATGCAAGTTCCTGGCTGCAAAAGTTGTTCCCCTTTACAAAATGGTGGCAAAATATGTCCAGTGTTTCCATTCACCTTAAGTAGAGGACAACTACAGGTTAGCCTATGTCCAGTCCTTTGTCTCCTATATATTTTTATATAGCTTTATATAGCTTATTCATGTGAGTATGAATACAACTGTAATTACTTATAACATAGCTCCAGATAAGATGGGGTATATCCTTATAATATTTTTCTTGTTTCTCCACAAAAACATATGTTGTGGGTATTAATTAGAAGTACCTCACCCATATGTTGTGGGTACTCATTGGAAGCACCTCAATGAGGTGCTTCTAATGAGTACCACAACATATGTTTTTGTAAAGAAATAAGAAAAATATCAGTACTTTTTAGATGACTAAGGTGTCTCATCTTGAGCTATGTTATGAGTAGTTGGCCTTAGATGACAAAACCAGGTCAACACACAGTTGCTGTATTTTCTTGATCAGTTTTCATTGCAATACATGAATTTTGACACGTTTAGATTTCTACCCCCTTTATGTGAATGCATTTATTCCAATATTTTCTTGTTGTGTCCCTATTTGAAACTATATAATCTTGAAATATTTTGATTTGATCAGCTTTTTTTTAATTAGTAACCTGAAAGTGCAAAGCAAAGTTTGCAGCAGATGACACTCTAATTTTTTTTTTTTTTTTTCAGAGAAAATAAGTCTTGACATTTCATGTGAATCATCTGCCAGGCAGATGATTCACATGAAATGTCAAGACATTTTCTTTGAAAAATAAAATAAAAAAAAATACATCAAAATGTTGTCTGCTGCAATTGTGATTGGCACTTTAATGGTTAACTTGTTTTCTAAGCTGTGGAAATAATTGATAGGAACCTGTACTGGGTTTTCTGTGCATCAACTTTACAACAAAGACTAATTTCATTTCAGAATATCATATATAATTAACAGGCTGATCTGAGTCTTCACTGGATGCACTTGTTCAAAAGTATATTTTCTTAAGTTGTCACTCTTGGAAAGGAAAGTCACAGATCAGCCTGTGCATCCCCACAGTCTGATCAGGACCTTTGCTTTTTGTCAGTTTATAGTGTTTTTTTTTTACTCTGAATGGACTGCATAGGCCTGATCAGACTGTGCTGGTTTGCATTGTAATCTGGACCTTTGCTCTCTGTATATACCATAAGAAACCTTTTCTCACAACATGGCCCAAAAGTTCTTCACAGGACCCATATGCAAGGTACAGTTTCTCTTACACTTACAGTTCACATTTCACTAAGAACTTTGTTTGAAGAGGAATGAATATACAGTCGACTCTGGTTATCACGACTTCGCTTATCTTGACTAATCGCTTGAAGAGAAAATCTGGTCCCTGTTTAAACATGAAAATCTAACAACAGGTAACAAAATATTGTGGAAAAGGAGCAATTTCTCCTCTTTTCCACAATATTTTCAATATATCTCTAACTTCAGGAGTCAATTTATATATTCATTTGTGAAATGATTTATTATTTGATTTATTTTTTTTCTCAGTTTTGCAAATCTGATCTGTCGAGGTACGGATATCTCGAAGTATTTCAGAGATTCCCTTGGACTTGGAGATAAAGAGAGAGAGTCAAATGTACTTCCAGGTGAGGCAACACTGTCAAAATTCTTTATGCCTCCCAACTGAAAAGTAGGTCTGTTCTAAATGGAAAGAATTTCCTCCCTTTAGGAGCAAAGTCTTTCACTTTAAGGTAGGTTCCCTTTCAAAAGGGGATTGGTTTGCAGAAAAGCAAACAGGAAGTCACAAAAAGTTGTTTCTCTTATAGAAATTGCAGAAAATCTATCCTGTCCTTTACGAAGGAAATTGTTATGGAGCTTAGATGGCCCTTTAACATGCTTGCAAAATTAGGTGACAAATGTATGCTACATTTCCCAGAAAATAGGGATTGCCATTTAGAAAAAAAGGGTCATCATTTCAGGAGATAATTTGAATGAAATGACAAACCCTGTTATCCAGGGGGTTGGGGGTCAGTGGGGAGGGGTGAGGAACAAATATTTTAAGTAGTTTTTTTCTGTTATTTAAATGTTGGCTAAAGATTAAAGATTTTTATATACTTACACACTTCCTGAAAAGCTAATGCATTATCAGCAATGGACCAGCTGTGAAACTGTCCGTATAATATCGTCGAGAGTTTGTCGGTGTAAAAGTATTACTTCCTGTATTTTAATCTCTTCTGAGAGCAGCTCAAGTGGATATTGGAAATATTTGTTATGAGTATGCTGATTTAACCCTTAAAGCACCAAGAAAAACTGCATCTGAAAATGTCGTCCGTTTATGTCGTCTGCTGAATATTCTTGCAGACTTTTCAAACCTATTTTTGCATACAGGCAAACAGTGTGGACCCTGATCAGACTGCTCCTAAAGGAGCAGTCTGATCTGGGTCCACACTGTTTGCAAAAATGACTTTTAAAATCACAAGCAGATGACAAAGCAGACGACAATTTTTGTGATTGGCGCTTTAAGGGTTAAAGTATGCATGTTTTATGTTTACTGTAATAACCCTAAGTATTGAGACAGACAGACAGGCCTGAGCAAATATTGTTTGTAGATCCAGATACGATACCATAGAATCAGGGTCTATACTGTTTGTCATTCATCCAGCAGTTGTAGACACATCAGCTGGTATTGGAATTGATTTGTTCAAACTTCAGGAGAAGTATGGTAAGTAGTAAACATGTTCCAATGTGTAGTGTCAACATGGTAAGATTGTTTGACTGCAAACTCATTTAGTTATGGGAATGAAGGAGGAATTGTGGTTTCCCAAAATTTTTCGGCACAGTTTATGCTGTATGTCAGTATAAATGGCAGATAAAGCCAGAATTCCAGGAAAAAATGATAACCGTGTACCATTAAAATTATCTAGATATGCTATTATTTTGGACATAACAATTTTGATATGTTTAAAAGCATATTGTGAGACCGACCACCTTAGAATCTGGTCAGTGATAATCTCACATTCTTAAATTACATAGCTCTACATAAGGGGACATCCACATTATATACAGTCGACTGTCATTACTTTTAAGTCCAAGGGACTCTCTTAAATACCTCGATGTCTGTACCTGGACATACCAGATTTGCAGAATTGAGGAAAAAAATAAATCGAACAACCATACTTCACAAATGAATATGTAATTTGACTCCTGAAGTTAGAGATATATTGAAAATATTGTGGAAAAGAGGAGAAATTGCTCCTTGGGAGCAATTTCTCCTCTTTTCCACAATATTTTATTAACTGTTGTTAGATCTCCATGCTAAAATAGGGACCAGATTTTCACTTTGAGATAAGCAGTTATTCAAGATGAGCAAAGTCGAGATAACGAGAGTCGCTTATTTGAACCAGGGCCGAGCAAGTCCAACAATTTACATGTGTACCCAGCAGACTCTAATCAAAAGTTTTTTGGCTAAAACAGTGCCTTATCTAGAGTGCTGTCACAACATAATTTATCGTAAAGAGCAATTAGGAAACGGCATATGTAGACCTCTCATATATGAGAGTACTCCTAAATAAAAACAAAGCCGTCCTTGGTGGCTCAGTCGGATGTGCGTCTGACTAGTGATCAGGAGGTTGCGGGTTCAATCCCCGCTGGGTCCAGCAACATTCTTTCAAGGAGATTGATCATAAAATATTTATTTCGGTCATTCTCCCCCTTCTGCTGAATCAAGATGGGCAGTCGTCAGTTTCTGGCAAAAGAATGCAAACATGTACTGGTTAACCGCTTTGAGGATAGGCTAGCCTAGGAAAAGTGTGGTTATGTAAACTGACTGGCTTGACATGTCCTAAAAGGTTTTGACTGGGCTGTTAAACTACAAACCAACCAACTGACCAAATAAAAATAAACGTCTGAGCATAATTTAGATTCTTGAACTGAGAGTGTATCCCTTCTCCTTAACTCTTTGCATGCTGGTTAATTTTGCATGCTTTTTGTCGTCTGTGGACTTTTTTAAAATTAACTAAAAAAAAAATCTTTCAGGAATACCATCAGAGTGTCAAACAGTTTGGATTCAGATCAGGCCCGACATTTTGTCGGGCCTGATCAGATCCAAAATATTTGCAAAGGTTATCAGTAGACGACAGAAGTTGCTACTAACAGGGAAAGAGTTAAAAAAAATCCACACCTCCCCCTCCCCCTACAAATGGAATTCTGAGGTCAGTTGCACGTCATTAACAAGGTCTGTTGTATGGATTCTATTCGTGCAATATCTGTTACTTTATTTGAGAGAGAAATTTCTTTATGTTTACCCACCATATTACATGTATCATTTAAAATATCTTGAATGTTATACATTTATAATCTCTTCCTGTATGGCTTCTTGGTGCATATCTCTTAGTTTTCATTGTAATAGATGCTGATGACGAAAATCATGGATAGAATTGTCTTAAGAAAATAGATTGTATATATACTGATATTTATCATGAATGATGATGATTTAGATGATGCCATTCAACATTTTTTTAACACTTACCAGGCTATGGGCAAATTCAGCAGATGACAAACTGATGATATTTTTCTTATTTTCCTAGAAAAATAGATCTGACACTTCATGCAAATTGTCTCCTAAGGAGACAATTTGCATGAAGTGTCAGATCCTATTTTCTAGGAAAGATAAGAAAAATATTTCAAAATGTTGTCTACTGAAATTTTTAACCTAGCATACAAAGTGTTAATGGTAATTTAAATTTAGTGGATACTAAAGGGACAAATGATGTACATTGCTGGAAAATGGCCCTTGACATATGGGGAAATGAAGACCCAGACAGGGTATTATGCAATGCTTTGTTATGCTTTAATTTGTATTCTTCAGAGTTCAAATGAACCATAAAATATGTGTTATTAGAAAAGGTTTTTATTATGCTTGTTTGTGGGTGAAGTTTCCTTTCTGTGTGGCTCAGTTTTTATTACTGCCTAAAAAGAAGCATTTCTGAGCTCTCATTATTGTAAGATCCCAGAACATTTTTCATGAAGAAAGAAGATTTATGTGCATGTTTTTATTTTTGTATTATAGCTACAGCAAAAGTATTTATTTAGATGAGACATCATTTTGGCACAAAAACCTATCTTGTTGGTACTAATTAGAATTGCTTTGCAGTATCTGCACAAAAATGTATCTTGCGAGTTCTCACTGGAATTGCCTCGTAGAGGCAATTCCAATGAGTACTCACAAGATATGTTTTGGTGCAAAAATAACAAAAATACCCTAAATCATTGCCTTGGTTATCACTTTATCAGATGTGAATTTAATATTTCCTTACACCCTCATTGTGGGAATTGTTAGGTAATATGTGTACAGTAATAAACCTAAGTATTGGGACAGATAGGCCTTTGCAAACAGTGTAGACCCAGATCAAGCACCGCAGAATGCAGCATCTGATCAGGGTCTACATTGTTTGCCATACATACAGCAATATTTTAGACACATCAAGAGGTAGTAGAATAAACTATTTCAAATTTTAGGACAAGTATGGTAAGTAAATAAGGTGTCCCAATACCTGTGGTAAATAAAGTATTCATTTGCATACTAGCGTGTGGTGAAGAATTGAAGAAATATATACTTGTTGTTGTTTTATATATATTTTATTTCCATATTTACCCTTAGTATATATTTGGACAGACAGGCCACAGAATGTGGCATCTGATCAAGGTCTACACTGTTTGCCACTTATCCAACAATTGTTAGACACTAGAACAAGTAGTAATAAGGACATTGATATTTTAGGATAAGGATGGTGTGGTATTCGGGTGCATTAATACGTAGAGTATATACGGTAGTCATTCTACTGGACAGCAGTGATGTAAAGAGGGATAGACCATACCAGCCCAGAATTCATGCAGTTTGGTTAGTACCTTTACACTGTAATGTAATGATAAATGCCCCTCCCTCCATCCCCTTCCCCCTCTTCCAAATAGTGGACTGTTCCCTATTTACCTAAGCGTTTGGATACCTTCACACCCTACCATACTTGTCCTAAAATTTGAACAAATTCATTTTACTGTCTATTCATGCATGTAAAAATTGCTGGATTAGTGGCAATCAGTGATTTCTGTGGCATCTGATCTGGGTCTACACTGTTTGCTCAGGCCTGTCTGTCAGAATATTTAGAATAAATACAGTACTTAAGGGTGTGTTATATAAAAAAAGTAGGGTCAGTTGTTTCCAAATTGCTAATGCCATGGCAAATAGTGTAAACCTTATCTGGGCCCATACTGGTTGCTATGCTCCCTTTTTGGGAACATTAAGTATCTATTAGTTAAACTGCAGGTTCTGAATAAGAAACCAGAAAGACAGTGGCTAGACAAGCTGTTGAGTCTCACCTGTCTCTTTAAATTCACTGTGTAAATTTTGTAGACCTTTTGTGGGGAAAGTAAAAACAAAACAACAAATATCACACATATGCTCATCCCCTGATCTTACCAGCATTTGCACAAACAGCAAAGTTTTTAACTCGTTGGACTTAACACCAGATGACAAATAAATGGTATTTGTCTGATTTGTTCTAGGACTTAACATTTCATCTGAACTATCTGCTATGTAGACAATTTACATATTCCAAACCCTCTTTTCTTAAAATAAAATCTATTTTGCAGGAATTGGGCTATGCACTTACAGAACCATTATGTACTGAAGAAGCTACTGTATAACTGGGCAGAAAAGTCGGAGCAAACAGTGTAGACCCAGATCAAACTGTTCCTAAAAAGGAGCAGTTTGATCAGGGCCTGCACTGTTTCTATTCAGCAAGCATATTTTAAACAGTTTCCAGTAGTCAAACATTTTTTTAAAGGTTTGGGTTAAGTAGGGTAAGGAATTACACAGTCACAGTGAAGGGGCTGTTTGCACAGACTAGTCTGGCCCTTGTTGTTTGTATATTGCATAGGACTACTTTTTTCTGCTATTGTGCCATGAAGACCTTTAGTGGTAGCATGACTCCAGATAAGTCACTACACAACAACCTCTTTATAACACTATTGTTGGGGTCCTTAGCATAAACCGTGTTAGTTAAACAACTGTGTTATATCCAAACAAAAATGTATAGATTATATTTAAAAATGACCATTTATGGTCATTTTTCAATATAATCTATACATTTTTTGGATCCATCTTTGAACCGTGTATCCAAACCGTGTTATAACGAACCGTGTTATAAAGAGGTAGTGTATTTTCCAACCAAAAAGTACATGTATTGACATTTTTTTTTTCTCCATTTTTTTCTTATTTCACCATGAAATTTTCCCATAAAAAATATTGATATTTTTCTTATTTCTCATAAAAACATAGTTTGGGTATTCATTAGAAATGCCTCACTGAGGCATTTTTTTAATTAGTACCACAACATATGTGCCACAGTGGATGCCCACAACGTATGTTTTTCTGGAGAAATGACAAAAAATTTCTGGAGAAATGAGAAAAAGTTTTGAAGTAATGAGAAAAAATTCTGGAGAAGTGAGAAAAATATTTATCTGGATACTCTTTTTATCTGGAAATATGATTACTGTAGTGAAAAATGTTGGACATGACCACATTTATACAAATATAAAATAAGAATATAACATGAAGTTGTTTATTTGAATTCATTCTCGCTGTTTCAGTGTTTATATGAGGCTGATTGGTGGGAAACCATGTCATTGCAGATGAGTCAATCTTTGCCATTAGCCAAAACAGACCTTGCTGCATGTCTTTGGCTTTTAACCCTTTAACTGCTAATGATAGCTGATGGCTGTATTCTGTAAAGAAAACAAGTCTTGACTTTTTTATGTGAATGGTCTGCCAAGCAGACAATTCACATGAAATGTCAAGACATTTTTTCTGAAAAATAAAAAAAAATTAGAATGTCATCAGCTATAAAGTTTGCTTGGCACTTTAACTCTTTCACTGCCACAGGCATGATAATAGGCTTTTGCAAACAGCATAGATCCAGATGAGACGGCTCATAATGAGCCGTCTCATCTGGATCTACGCTGTTTGACATTCAGTTTTTCAACTTTACATATAAAAATTTCTTTCGAAGCGATAGTTTACTTGAAAAAATGCAGACGATAAATGTCGTCTGAAATTTGGAACCGAAAGAGTTAAGGGCTTTGGTTTTGCACTTGCAATATGCACAGATGGAACTAGGTACTAGAGGTACTGGTATTCAAAAGATATACTTTAACATCCAAACTGTTTTGTTGTACCCCTTAGAACTGCCAAACATTTCCAATGAATACCCAGAAAGTTACTTTTGGTGAAAACAATATAAAATATCCTAAAGTACAATGTAATTGCAAACTTGTCACGATATATCTGGAGCTTTGGCCAGGCATATTAAAATATCGAGGGTTGATCGCAAGACTGTGTCAAGTCAGATGGTTGTTTTTCCCAATACTTAATCTCCTCACCATGGAAGTGTTATGAAGATTACAACATTTCTTTCTGTAAACAATGGAAATTTAGGTGCAGTGGCACCTAAATTTGCATTGTTTACAAAGGGGTCAAAGTTGCCCCTAAACAAGGGTTTCAAAAATATGTTTGAGTTACTACAGTCTTGCGCTCAACCCTCGATATTTGATTTGGTGGGTATGGATATTACCCAAACTGAAATCTAATCCAAGCAGTGTAATATAAATGCCTGAAACTTGCATAACAAAATGTTATAACAAATCTTAAACTTACAATGTATAAAAGTTAACAAAAACACATGCAATACTTGTACATTACAACAGCTACATGCATACAGAAAGAAATTGGAAAAAAATACATTAAAAATTCCCCATACTATGATTTACCCTAAACATTTGGACACTAGTATTAGCCATTAAACAACAAACAAGACCTCTATAAATACTTAGATTGAGGGACCTGAGCAAACAGTACAGACCCTGATCCAACTGCTCTAAAGGCCAGTTTAATCAAAGCCTGCACTGACTGCCATACCATCAGTATTTTATAAGCTACATTATCATGTAGTCTAATGGTAGTTCGAGGATAAGTATGATAAAGACTTACAGTGTCCCAATATTTAGAGGCCCTGTTGTTCCAAACTAACAATGTTGTTAGTTAACATATCGTTAAAACTTTGATCATTAGATATGGCATAATTGCTAATATTTTTGCCGAATCTAATATTTTTGCCGAAAAAATGTGAGTAGCTTTTGCGTTTGCAAAAGCTACTCACATTTTTTCAGCAAAAGTACCTGTGAATTAGATACTGTACTAGAACAGTAAACATTTTGACCACTAATTTACTTGTTAAGCTAACAATGCTTTGAACAACTGGGCCAGGGTAATTATAGTAGTTGAACAGGAAAGTACTAGTCAGACTACAAATGCATAGGATGGTATGACTCTTTGGTATTGAAGAATAGTGAATGAACTATACCTTATTCACCTTAAATATTCAGACAGATGTGCCTGTGCACACAGTGTAGAGACAGAATAAATCTGGGTCAACTCGTTTCTAGGTCAACTTGGCCCAGATCATCTAGGCCGGGTCAACTCTGCCTGTATGTATGTATGTATGTATGTATGGGTGTATGTGTAAAATTTTCAATGGCCTTTGAAGTATGATTAACTTGCAGGATTTTCTACTTTTGATGCCTTATGATTAAGGTCTTTTGCATTACGAAAACACACCTATTCAAATATATAGAAAATTTCACCATCAAAAACTGAAAACTTTCCGATTAAGAACTCTGATATTTTTCATATTTCTGCTCAAAACATAGATTGTGGGTACTCCTTAGAACCGCCTCAGTGAGGCAGTTCTAACGAGTACCCACAATCTATGTTTTTGAACAGAAATAAGAAAAATAATGTATACCCCTGTAAACCCCAGTTTTACTATATAAAAGTGGGGTTTAAGGGGGTCAAAATTATATAGGCGTGTTTTCGTGATGTGTTTCCCTTTGGTTGGCTTAAAAGTGCACCCTATTTTATTATATATATATGGACATGGGTATCCATCTGAAAGTAAACGCTCTCAGCTCCTATGCTGCAAATCAATGCACTACAAGACAACACACACATACAAACAGAATTTTGACAGGTGCATAGTGATTTTTCCATTATATTTAATTTCCTATTACATAAATTTACAGGCTTGGTTTGTGTTCAGGCATGCTGACTGTAGCCTTAAAAAAGGAATCCTGAACATACCTGTTAAAATGCAGAACAGGCCAAGTTGACCAGCTGAGTTGACTCAGGGCCGAGTTGGTTACAAGCCGAGTTGACCGGTTTCCAACAGAACAGACTGCTAAAGAAGTTATGATATCAAGATCTGCACTGTTTACCATTCAGTGGGCACTTTCTATACACATAACCAGATGTCAAATGATCCTTTTTTAGATTTTGTGACAAGTACCATTATAACCCAAAGTATTGGGACAGATAGGCCTTTGCAAACGTGTAGACCCAGATGAGATGCCACAGAATGCAGCATCTGATCAGGGTCTACACTGTTTGCCATACATACAGCAATATTTTAGACATATCAAGAGGTATTAGAAGGGACTGTTTCAAATTTTAGGACAAGTATGGTAAGTAGATAAGGTGTGCTAATACTTAGGTTTATTACTATATAATTATGATAGGAGTCTCACTGACTGAATGAATAATCATGGTAACTATGTTAACAAGCTTTAAAACTGCATTATAAACTAAAACAATGCTGGAAATAACCTAGAGTAGCTCAGACCCATCAAAAATCCATATTGAGCTTTGCATGTTTGGTCTTTATCTAGCTATCGACATACAGAAATATTGGAAACTGCATAATAAACAGCAAAAGCTTGTAATAAGTGCAGCTGTGATGGATAATCTGAATATGTGCGCATGGTCAAAGCACCCTTTTGCTTGACTGGGCCCGTTTACTCATAAAACCTCTTTTCTCAAGGCTTGGACTCATTTGTGAATATCAAAGGCAGGACAAGTTTGTAGATCTGTTTGATTAGAGCATCTCTAGTGTTTGTTTTGATTCCAGGAAGTTGAAGTATTGTACATAAACAGTGATGTCCTCTCCAGACAGTGTTGATACCATAGCCCTTGGAAAGAGGGGTATCCAAATAATAGTTTTCTTGTTTCTCAATGAAAACGTATGTTGTACTCATTAGAAACACTTTGGCAAGGCGTTTCTAATGAGTACCCACAAGATATATGCTCATGGAAAAATAAGAAAAATAAATTAAATTTTGGTAATAAAAATCACCCTGTCAAGGACTGTGATACATAAACTAGTGGGGGATTTTCATTATTTGCTAATGGCATTAAGTTTTGCTGTGCTATGGAGCAAAATATTTTTTTTTGACCACTACAAAATTTAACTCGCCACAAGCTGATTTTGAGTATAGTTGGATTTAAACAGAAACATTTTGGTTGTTGTTGCAACATGTTGTAAAGGGACATAATTATAAAATGACTATAGCTTGTATCAAGATTTATTGTCCTACACCATAGTTAGCTCCCCCTGCTTTCTGTACTTCACTGATGATTTTATCTTCCTTCATATCATGTATATCATCTATCATCATTTCTTTGGCAAAATTCTGAAAACAAAGAATAAAATTACACTTAGTAAATATAAGGTCAGTGTAACCCGAAACAAGAATATGTACTCAAGGTCATTAAAACACGTGACAGCATGTACTTTTAATGTTCAGACATCTTAACCCTTGTCCAGCTGCCACGCCCACTTCTAATTGTCGGCCAATCAGATTACTTGATCCGAATTATTGCTATAAATTGACATACTTAATGGCAAACAGTGCAGATCCAGATCAGTTGGCTTCAACACTGATCTGGATCTACATTGTTTGCAAAGGCAGGGTATATCTGGGTTAAGCAGGACAGGGGTTAACCCTTGTTTATACTTATCCCAAAGTTAAACAAGCCCATCTGACTACCTCATGTCTGAAAAAGCACTGGCTGAATAATAATTATTTCAGACCCTTATCAAACTGTCTTTGATCTGTGTCTGCACTGTTTGTATGGGCATGTCTATCCGAATACTTAGGGTAAAAATGCATTACTGTCTTGCAAGCAGAGAATACAGTGTCACTCTAGTCTACATAACACCGTACACAAAGCCTAGATCATACGTAACGGTGCTTTACTGCAAAAGCCACTGCAGAGATGAACAAATCAACACTGAGCTAATACTATAATACTACTTACAATAACAGCCACGCCGTCAAGATATGCACCACAGACACAGAATAAGGTCAAGATTTGCTTCCATAGACAATCAGGGTTCACATTTAACTTTTTTGACAGCTTGTTAAAATTAGCAAGTGGCATTATGTTTTACTTGCTAAACCTTTCAGCCAACTTGCTTTTTCACACATATAAACACTGTTAAATGTGGCTTTAAACCTTAGCACTCTGGGTAAAAATTTCAGTAGGCATTTTAGAATATTTTTCTTATTTTTCCCATGGAGACAATTTGCATGTAATGTCAAAACCTGTTTTCTGGGAAAAATAAGAAAAATATAATCATTGCTTTTGGAAAAGAAATTGCAAAACTTCAGCAACAGTGCCTCAGGTTCTGCCAATTAAAGAGAATCTTTCCAACTTGCTAGAATTAGCAAGTGATGGAAATTGCAGCTTGCTTTTTGAGGAAATTTACCAGCATTTAGCAAGTGCTAAATTGATCCCTGACAATGCAACAATTACCAAGTGTAACAATACTACCATAAAGCAAACATCATGCGTTTGCCTGCATACAACAAGCGCATTGTAGAGATTAACAATGCATTAACAGAGCAGAAATGGGTTTTGCAATTAGCAATACAACTGTACATCACATTTGATGTTTACCTAATTAAAACAAACACTGCAAAGGCCAGCAACAATACATATTTTTGTCTTCTTACAACAAACACAACAACAGACCTAAGATATATTGGCTGAGGAGCAAAGATGCTGGCTTCGGTAGCTCAGTCAGATCTCTGAGAGTCAGATGCGCGTTCGACTGGTGAGCGGGAGCAATTAAACAGATCAAAGGTAGGTTTTATCTTCACGCAAAAAAGAAAAAAAAACAACAAAAAAACAAACACTGCAAAGGCCAGCAACAGTACTGATTTCTATCTTCTTACAAAAAACACAACAACATACCTAAGGTATCTTAGCTTTGTTAACTTAGTCAGTTTTTACCTAAAACCCTTATAGTCAGTGGGTGTCTCGTGAGCGCAACTCCTCCTGCAGTTTTAGGCCAATAGTTTTGAAACTTCATAGATGATTAGGTCAGGGTCTGAAGATTTGCATATTGTTTGCACATAAATCTCAGATTTTTTTTCAAGCAGAGTTAGGGGCCCTTGATTTATGCCCAACATTGGTTTCCGCTCAAAAATGAAAAAAAAATCTGAGAATTATGAGCAAACAATATGCAAATCTACACACCATGGCCAAAACAGTTAACAAAGCGGAAAAAGTTGAGAAAAACAAATCTGAGAATTATGAGCAAACAATATGCAAATCTACACACCATGGCCAAAAAAGTTAACAAAGCAGAAAAAGTTGAAAAAAAAATCTGAGAATTATGAGCAAACAATATGCACATCTACATACCATGGCCAAAACATCTGTGAAGTTTCAAAACGATTGGCCATAAACTGAAGGAGGAGTTAACAAAGCGGAAAAAGTTGAAAAAAAAAAAAAAAAAAAAATCTGAGAATTATGAGCAAACAATATGCAAATCTACATACCATGGCCAAAACAGTTAACAAAGCGGAAAAAGTTGGAAAAAAATCTGAGAATTATGAGCAAACAATATGCAAATCTACACACCATGGCCAAAACAGTTAACAAAGCGGAAAAAGTTAAAAAAAAATCTGAGAATTATGAGCAAACAATATGCACATCTAGACATCATGGTCAAAACATCTGTGAAGTTTCAAAACGATTGGCCATAAACTGAAGGAGGAGTTAACAAAGCGGAAAAAGTTGAAAAAAAAAAACAATCTGAGAATTATGAGCAAACAATATGCAAATCTAATACCATGGCTAAAACAGTTAAAAAAGCGGAAAAAGTTGGGAAAAAAATCTGAGAATTATGAGCAAACAATATGCAAATCTACACACCATGGCCAAAACAGTTAACAAAGCGGAAAAAGTTGAAAAAAAAAATCTGAGAATTATGAGCAAACAATATGCACATCTAGACACCATGGCCAAAACATCTGTGAAGTTTCAAAACGATTGGCCATAAACTGAAGGAGGAGTTAACAAAGCGGAAAAAGTTGAAAAAAAAAAAAAAAAAAAAAAAACAATCTGAGAATTATGAGCAAACAATATGCAAATCTACACACCATGGCCAAAACAGTCAACAAATCGGAAAAAGTTGGAAAAAAATCTGAGAATTATGAGCAAACAATATGCAAATCTACACACCATGGTCAAAACAGTTAACAAAGCGGAAAAAGTTGAAGAAAAAATCTGAGAATTATGAGCAAACAATATGCACATCTACACACCATGGCAAAAACATCTGTGAAGTTTCAAAATGATTGGCCAAAAACTGAAGGAGGAGTTAACAAAGCGGAAAAAGTTGAAAAAAAAATATCTGAGAATTATGAGCAAACAATATGCAAATCTACACACCATGGCCAAAACAGTTAACAAAGCGGAAAAAATTGAAAAAAATTCTGAGAATTATGAGCAAACAATATGCACATCTACACACCATGGCCAAAACGTCTGTGAAGTTTCAAAATGATTGGCAATAAACTGAAGGAGGAGTTGCGCTCACGAGACACCGACTGACTAGAAGGGTTTTAGGTAAAAACTGACTAAGTTAACAAAGCGGAAAAAGTTGAAAAAAAAAATCTGAGAATTATGAGCAACAATACGCACATCTATACACCATGGCCAAAACATCTGTGAAGTTTCAAAATGATTGGCCAAAACTGTAGGAGGAGTTGCGCTCACGAGACACCCACTGACTATAAGGGTTTTATGTAAAAACTGACTAAGTTAACAAAGCGGAAAAAGTTGGAAAAAAAAATCTGAGAATTATGAGCAAACAATATGCAAATCTACACACCATGGCCAGAACATCTGTGAAGGCCAAAATCTGTAGGATGAGTTGCGCTCACTAGACACCCACTGACTATAAGGATTTTAGGTAAAAACTGACTAAGTTAACAAAGCGGAAAAAGTTGGAAAAAAAAAATCTGAGAATTATGAGCAAACAATATGCAAATCTACACACCATGGCCAAAACAGTTAACAAAGCGGAAAAAGTTAAAAAAAAAATCTGAGAATTATGAGCAAACAATATGCACATCTAGACATCATGGCCAAAACATCTGTGAAGTTTCAAAACGATTGGCCATAAACTGAAGGAGGAGTTAACAAAGCGAAAAAAATTGAAAAAAAAAAAAAAAAAAAAAAACAATCTGAGAATTATGAGCAAACAATATGCAAATCTACACACCATGGCCAAAACAGTCAACAAATCGGAAAAAGTTGGAAAAAAATCTGAGAATTATGAGCAAACAATATGCAAATCTACACACCATGGTCAAAACAGTTAACAAAGCGGAAAAAGTTGAAAAAAAAAAATCTGAGAATTATGAGCAAACAATATGCACATCTACACACCATGGCAAAAACATCTGTGAAGTTTCAAAATGATTGGCCAAAAACTGAAGGAGGAGTTAACAAAGCGGAAAAAGTTGAAAAAAAAAATCTGAGAATTATGAGCAAACAATATGCAAATCTACACACCATGGCCAAAACAGTTAACAAAGCGGAAAAAGTTGAAAACAAAAAATGGGAGAATTATGAGCAAACAATATGCACATCTACACACCATGGCCAAAACGTCTGTGAAATTTCAAAATGATTGGCCATAAACTGAAGGAGGAGTTGCGCTCACGAGACACCCACCTGTCTAGAAGGGTTTTAGGTAAAAACTGACTAAGTTAACAAAGCGGAAAAAGTTGGAAAAAAAAATCTGAGAATTATGAGCAAACAATATGCAAATCTACACACCATGGCCAGAACATCTGTGAAGGCCAAAATCTGTAGGAGGAGTTGCGCTCACTAGACACCCACTGACTATAAGGATTTTAGGTAAAAACTGACTAAGTTAACAAAGCGGAAAAAGTTGGAAAAAAAAAATCTGAGAATTATGAGCAAACAATATGCACATCTATACGCCATGGCCAAAACATCTGTGAAGTTTCAAAATGATTTGCCAAAAACTGTAGGAGTTTCGCTCACAAGTCAATTGTTGACGAACGGACGAACGGACAAACGGACGGGTCACGGCGCGCCTATATCGCACCTGCGTGCTAACGCAGGTGCACAAAAAAAGCCACAAAGAACAAACAACACCAGACCCACCACATTAGAACGGTCAGTAGTAAAAACCACCGGGGGTATCTCTCACCAAAGCTCAACAAACAGTCGCACAGCAAAAGTAAGTTCTGCTTGATGTATATCAGATACAGTCGAACCGCAATGGCTCAAACATCTTTGGGACCATAGAAATTTGTTCTAGATATGGGTAGTTGGAGCCACTGAGAGTTAATCGTAACGCCTGGTTAGGAGACAAATGGGAGTAACATATGGATGTTTTTTTTTTTTTTGTTTTTTTTTTTGTTTTTTTTTTATATTCTATAAAAAATAATAGTATGTTGTGTGCACTCATTACAATCGCCTCGATGAGGCGATTCTAATGAGTATACACAACATACATTTTCATGATAAAATAGGAAAAAAATCCTAAAAATATACCTAAATATTTGTTTTCTTTAGCTGTCGGAAGAATTTCCTAGGGACTCAAAAACGAGTTCGAATTAGCCACGGTAAATGAGTCATTGGTGTTCGAGGCATTGAGGGTTTACTGTATAACACTACAGACGTTAGCAACACAGCCACAGTTTAAAGGTAAGTTTGGGCTCTATAAACAACCACACTGCAGAGATCACTAAAATATGAGTGAAGCTACCCAGGAAATGCCTCATCATGAAGCACATCCCTTCCAAGGCACCAAAAGAAGGAACTACTAGGAACAAATAATGACAAAACAAAACAAACGCCACTTACAGACGAACCTCTATAGACCGAACATCTTCGGGACCAAGAAAATTTTTTCTAGATATGGGTAGTTTGAGCCACTGAGAGTTAATCATAGCGCCAGGTTAGAAGACAAATGAGAATAATGACTGGATGTTTTTTTTTTTTTTTTTTTTTCAGTATTCTATACAATAATGGTTTGTTGGGTGTACTCATTAGAATCGCCTCGATGAGGCGATTCTAATGAGTACACACAACATACAATTTCATGATAAAATAGGAAAAAATCCTAAAAATATACCTAAATATCTGTTTTCTTTACCTGTAGGAAGAAATTCAAAATTTCTTAGGGACTCAAAACGAGTTCGAATTAGCCACGGTAAACGAGTCATCGGTGTTCGAGTCATTAAGGTTTTACTGTATGAAACCACCGACGCACAAGCAGATTGAGGCCGAGCCATCTACTTTGTAACATTAGAGTTTTGCGATTATGTTGTTTTTTTTTTTATTGATCTTTCTGTGATTTTTCACTGCCATGATAGAGAACTCAACGCGAACCAAACATATATTTGTAATTTTGAGTTGACTGACCTGATGACTATCCACAACATATGTTTATATCTTTTTATGCAGAATTGGAGGCATTTGTCAAAGAACTACGATCAAATACTCCTCCTATACAAGTCCTCTGAATACATGTTACAGTCGAACTTCAATGGCTCGAACACCGATGGCTCGTTTACCGTGGCTTAGTCGAACTCATTTTTGAGTCCCTACGGAAGTTTTCCGATAGCTCAAGAAAACAAATATTGAGGGAAATTTTCTTATTTTATTATGAAATTGTATGTTGTGTGTAATTAGAATCGCCTCATCGAGGCGATTCTAATGAGAACACGCAACATACCATTATTTTGTTGAAAATCAAAAACATTTCCATAAATTATCGCCATTTGCTTCCTGACGTGGCGCCATTATTAAATCTCACTGGCTCGAACTACCCATCTCTCGAACAAATTTCCATGGTCCAAAAGATGTTCGAGCCATTGAAGTTTGACTGTATTTCATTGCATTACTTTTCAGAAAAAAAAAGAACAAAAAAACACGAATGAATTACACTTACTACAAAAACTTGTTTAACAAAGGCTTTATCTGTACTAAGTTTGGCTTTTTTCATGGCTGATACACCTGGTCCGGCCCACACAAGCAGAGCGAACTTCATCCGCCGGCTCATTTCATCTCCTGTCTGAACTCTCAGAAAAGCGTACACTCGGCTGTCATCTAAAATTTATACAAAAAATAATACCATTAAAATAGTATTATTTTGTCCCCACCAAACTGGGTTTTGTTAGTATCTTTTTTTCTTCCGATGTTTGTTAACCTAGAAGGATAATTTGAACCATGGAACACATGTCTACTGTCTCCAGAGGAATATTTAGGACAAGTTAATAACTCTTGCTTGCATTTTGTACTACTCACCACCACAGCTTTCTCTCCTATACATGTATATGCGTTTTCACTAATAACTTCTGTTATTCTTGAGGTATTATTTAACAAGTAAAATAACCCTGTTATGCATTTTTGTATGACCTGTGGTCCCTTTTTAACTTGAGAAATAATCCCATCCACATGCATGTGTCATTTACTGATAACTTTTATTATTATCCTTGGAGGATTGTTTTGAAACTTGAACACTTTAAATATTATCTTAGAAGAAATGGTAGAACGACATAATTCTGTTATGCATTTTTGCACAATTTAGCTGCAACGTGAGAAAACATACCTTCTGGCATGTGCGCCCAACGAAGACTCAAATCAGCCTGCGCATCCGCGCATCTGATCAGAGTCTTCGTTGTCTGCATGAAGAAACGTTGCATCCATCACTATCACTATCAAAATGCGTCCAGTGAAGATTCTGATTAGACTGTGTGATCCGATCTGGATCTTCGCTGGCCGCACATGTCCGGAGGTACATTAGCTTACGTTGCGGCTGAATATGCGACTCTTTTCACACTCAGGAAATTGTCCCATTAACATGCATTTTCACTGATAGAGTGAAACTTCGTTACAACGACAACATTTGTCCCCAAAGGCGTTACCATTAAAATGAATTTGTTGTTGTACAGAATACTTAATGAGCAGATTGACATGTAAGAAAGAAAGGTCTTGTTTAGTTCTTATTTCCTCAAAGAACATATGTTTTGGATATTTGTTAGAATCGCCTTAGTGAGGCGATTCTAACAAATATCCAAAACATATGTTTCTTTAAAGTATTAATTACAATATTCCTGCATAATTTGTGACTAATTGTTACCTCTTCAGCCAAGGTTTTCGTGACAGTCAAATTGTCATTATAACGTTGTATCGAGTTTCGGTATAAAGAGGGTTGTCTGTAAATTCAATTATTCTTTAAGGATTGTTTTGAAACTTGAAACATTTTAATATTGTCTGTAAAGAAATCGTAGAATAAATGTTATAATTATATTGCGCATACTGCATGATTGTTGGTCCTTTATAGACTCAGGAAATCTCCATCCATATGCAAATTCGCTGAAAACGTTCATATTCCTTCAAGAATTGTTTTAAAACTTGAACTCTTATCTATTCCTAGTAGGCTTGTGGAGTGGGCTGAACTCCAATCCTTTGTTCATTCATTCTTGCATTGTGTAAGGTTTTAGTTAAGCTCTTTCTTTAAGATGGGACTGTGGGGTGGGGTGCATGAATGTGTCTGCACATTGATTGATTTACTACTACTACTACTACTACCATTACTACTACTACTCGCAGCTATGGATGTGATAAAAATGTATTTTATACATTACTGGTTTGAACATATTCAATTAATCGTCAAATATTGTCACAACATACACAATATGACATGCAAATTAACATCAGGATAAATCTAACATGCAAATAAACATTAAAATCTATCGTTTAATGCTCCAAAACTGAGTGAACTTTGGCAAAATAAAATTTGACTTTAAGCGAAACGCCCACCTGAAATACCAAGTCTTATTTTCTCTGAAAAAGAAATAAAATAACTTGGTACAATTTTGTTTGATACTTTGTGGGTTTAAATTCTCTTAACATTAAACATTTTAACAGGAAGATTTTGAACCTGGATTTGAAAAAAGAAATCAGGAAATATCTCAAGCTCAACTTTGATAATTCATTGTGATGAGATACCCTTTGAAACATATGCCCTGTGTAAATTGTCACGCAGCTTAATCTTTTATCAAACTTACCTTTATCAGATACGATCAAGTATTGGGTATAGTAAAGTTAACAATCGTGTCATAATTCAACTTCCCCAATCGGCATGACCCATCATGTCTAAACTCTTAAAGCGCTAGTTACAACTACTGCAGGCGACACCCAGCTAGCATTCTACATAAATCTACAGCGAGCCGTTATCGGCCCGTCAGCTACCCTGACGGGCCGATAACGGCCCGCTATAGATTTATGTAGAATGCTTACTGGGCACTTATATAAAAATTCATACAATATCTCAAACAGTTGACTCAAATTACTGTTTCAGTAAAATTAAAGAAAAGACGATATGAACCCATTGTATACTGAAAAGACTCTCCCACACTATATATTTGAAGAGTCCAATTTCAATTTTAGGTACGTCCGGTTATGAGATTTACATATTCCAAGAGAAAAATGGCTAAACTACATGTATTTGCAAACAGTGCAGACCTTGATCAGACGCCGCGTTCTGCGGCGTCTGATCTGGGTCTGCACTGTTTGCCAATTACTCTTTTACGGGTCTCCCGACTACAATGGGTTAATTTAGTTTGCAGTACGTTCCTTTAATTTCGACGCCTTTATCTCAAACTTCTGTTATCTCAAACTAAAAATCTGGTCCCTTTGAGTTTGAGATAAGAAGAAACAACTGTATTCTTTTATGCACCAGACATTTGTAGTCCCGGCCCCGTTGGCCAGGGAATAGCGGGGCTTTTAACTTTTCAGTTTTTAAAACCCTGCTAAACGCCCTGCACTGCGGGGACAAATTTATGGTAAAGCCGCCTGCTAAAAGCCCCTCCACTCCGGGGCCAGTTTTTGTTTCCTGGAACTGTCTACTCTCTGTTGCAAAACTCAATCTGTATCTTTTTCATGATAAAAGGTCTGGTTTACTCGATACAGCTATATTCAAAGGTAAAATATCATTGGCAGTATGAGCCAGATTATTAGAAAACTAAAGTTTGAGGTTGGTGCGGCTCTAATTTATGTATGCAGAGCATTTTAGCGAAAATTAATATCCCGGCATACCTACGGCACTGCCAGGACTCGTCGGAGGTTAAATCACGGCACTTAAGCCCAGCTATGTCCCCGCTATCCCCGGCCTCGTAGAGGCCGGAGTTTCGAATGTCTGGTCCATTATTTTTCAGAGAAATTAAGACTTGAAATTTCATGTGAATCGTGTGCCTAGCAAACGATTCACCTGATATATCGTCCGAATTTCTCTGAAAAAATAACAATATCAGTTTCAGAATGTCGCTTGCTTCAAATCTATTTAGCGCTTTAAAGGCTTTTGCGTGTTTGTGGCGAAAATTTAAAAGCCTTGGCAAAATCGTTACTGGTGTACGTCACTGTATATGTATTTATGCTTTTTCAGGCTTTGCGAAGTGACTTTTAACTGGAATCATAGAAAAAAATCAAGAGCGGAAATTACACATTTGTTTAATTGCATTAACATATGCCGGTTCTCTCGGAAGATATTTGAACACATATCCTGCGGCCTTGTGTTCTGACAACCTTCTTGGGCAGGGAGGGGGTGGTGGCGGTACATGTTAATGCGCGAAAAAAATCTATCTATCTATCTATCTATCTATCTATCTATCTATCTATCTGTCTATCTATCTATCTATCTATCTATCTATCTATCTATCTATCTATCTATCTATCTATCACGGCGTTATGTGTTTACTGGGATATGCACATTTACTCATTAGAATCACGACGTTGATTTTGGAGTAAAATAAATGCATTTAAATAAAACAAACAAAAAAAATCGTGCGAGGCGGAGTTAGGCATATAATTCATGGACGTTTGATGTAAAAAAAAAATCTGAATACAGCTCTTCAGTACTTAACCAGCATTGTTTCGACATCACCATACCGAGCAACGTCGAAATAGCATTCACGGTTGCGACGCCGATTGTTACTGGAACCCACCTTCAAATTTGGCCTTTAATTCTTCAAAATCTTCCCCACAGCTGTCTAGGACCAGAGTGTTTCCCTCATACGTTAAACAACACCTGTAATGCAAACAGTCTATTAAACACTAATTAAAAATCTGAAACTGACATCTTTGGCTATTAGGCCGAGTCAAGCGAAAACATGCCTTCTAGCATGCGCAAAACGCGCAGATTCAGATCACACTGCGCAAGCGTAAAATGTCTGGATTTTTGCTCTCCCATCATAAATTCTGTAGTATCCAATAATTCTGTTAGCGGACAGGGAAGGCCCTGGTCAGACTTGGCGGATGCACTGATCTGGACCTTCACTGTCCGCATACGCCCGAAGACACGTTTTCCATAGCGTGGCCCATATAATGGTATATACGATGCAATTTAAATTGCATATCCACTTATTATGCAGCCCATTAAGATCAATTTAATTGATAGTGTGTAACGCGCTTTGGGCAAGACATAAACTAAAGGATATAATAAAGAGAAGGAGATTATGAAAATTTGATGTCGACAGTCATGTTGAACATCAGTTCATTACGACGAACTCAACGCACTAAATAGCCTACCGCATTTATCCTAAATGTTCAGACATCCTATTTCCTTACCGCTCGGTAGGGTGTGTGTGTGTGTGTGGAGGGGGGTGGGGGGTTAACTTCCTATATTTGCTATATTTGACATAGTACGGATCGGATGTGCGCGCCGAATGGCCTCCTTTTTTAGCACTGCCAGGTATATGATTAGTCCCCTTTCTTCAACCAAAAGTATATAACTGACCCGAGTTTTCTGGATTGGTATATGGAATGCCCCACTTTTCTGAGCTGCGCACATATATTTCGAATAAAGAATAGACTCGTCCAAGTGATATGGATAGATGAGTCCACTAAGAATGACTGGGTATACAGCTGAGTTAGACAGTGTACATTTTGTAAATGCGTACCAGTGTACAAGATGAGATAAATGGAGTTTAATTTGTGAAATAAGATTATTATTTTATTTGTAAACATGTATGCAAACATCGAATAAATGAATGGGTATAAAAATTTAAAGGGCTGTATATGAATAGGTCAACATTTCAGACGATCAAGTATATGAATGGGTCCCTTCCCCTCCCCCACCCCCTCCCCGAGCCTTACCATACTTGTCCTAAATTTTAACAAGTCTATTTTGCTGAGTGCCTGTTGATATGACTAATATACTGCTGGATGCGTGGCAAACAGTGCAGACCCAGATCAGACGTCGCGTTCTGTGGTGTCTGATCTGGGTCTACACTAAATGCTCAGGCCTCTCTGTCAGAATATATACTTGAGGTAGATTTCTTTACGGTAAAATAGGCGTATCAGTTTCACAGACAATCCTACGACATGAAGCGAACTCCGAGTCCCAATAGAGAAGGACCTATGCTAGCGTATCGTATTTACCCCAGATATTCGGACGGAACGGCTATATCAAACAGTGTAGTTACAGACCAAACTGTTCCTAAAAGCGCGGTTTCGATAGCATATTATTGTTTGCCATTAGTCAGTACTTTTAACGCATTGAAGACTGCAGACCCCTAAACTGCTAACTGACAAACAGTGCAGACCCAGATCAGACGCCACAGAACGCGGCGTCTAATCAGGGTCTCCACTGTTTACAAATAGTTCAACCTTTTTCTTTAGGAATAGCTATATCATATTGCCTGACATACCTAAAATCGAAAATGAACGCTTCCAATATATAGTGTGGGAGAGTTTATTCAGTCTTAAATGGGTTAAACACATCTACAGTGGGTACACTTTCAGGTGAGGCAACTCCGTTAAAATTGTTTTGTCCTCTTCTAAAAAAGAGTATACTGTAAAATGTAAGAATTGCCCCTCCCCCCATTCCCCTCCCCCCACCCCGCCTTAAAAAAAAAAAAAAAAAAAAAAAGGTGAATGTAGTTGGTTTTCGGGTAGGACGGTGTTCTATATCTGTAACCTTTTTGACACCAAGACACGACAGGGTAATCTTTTAAGAAAACGTTATTCAATTTTTAGCGACGGTATGTTGTAATGATTGGTAAGCGACTAAAGGAAACATAGATACATAAAAGGGTATAAAACCCAAGTCATCCACGTATGTGAACAGTGCCCGTTTAGATCTGCATACCATGCAAACATCCTTATTTGGACATTTTTATCTCTTTGCACAAGCTTGTCGCAGCGACTTTAAAATGTCCTAATAAAGATGTATGACAATATTGGGAATATAAGGGCCACTTCAGACCGGACGCTTTGAGTCTCCTTTACGCACGAAGGGGCGCAGTTAATCTCTTCAAAGTGTTGATGACCCCGTAACAGCTAGGGTACTAAGAAAATAAAAACAAGTTTACCAGAAAAGTACATTTGCTGGGTAGTTTATATGCGTTTATTGTTTATGGGAAAATACGAAAAATGTTCAATCCGATACCCGCTTATCTTGGGTTATGAATGTACAGCCACATTTTCAAGGGTAAGTGTGTGTGTGTGTGTGTGGGGGGGGGGGGGGGGGGGGTGCGTGCGTGCGAGAGAGAGAGAGAGAGAGTAACCCTACTTATTAATTCTTATTAATTGTCTGCTTATTCACCCGACATGCCTTATAAAGAACAGAGGGAGGAAGTGCATATTTTTACTCAACTCAGTAAATCTGGCCCAGATTCAGGCATTCTGTTATCCGCTACATGTAATAAAATTAGTGTATCGAGGAACAGCAAAGCCCGATGAGACTGTCCGAGTGTGCCCTCTGGTCTGGGCCTTTACTGTTCGGATATGCCCGTTTGATGCGGCCTCATATGCTTCTACGACACATTTTGTATGCTCTTTACTGTCTTCTTTTTGGTCTCAAATTATTTGTTGTCGCAAAAAGTCACTCCCTTGCGGTTTTTCATAATTAGAAATCATGATATACCATATTCAACACTAAATATATAGACACATTTAACTCCTTAACGCTTAGCATGCTGGGTAAAAATTCAGCAGACAACATTTTGAAATATCCATTACGAAAACACGCCTATTCAAATATATAGAAAATTTCTCCTCCAAAAACTGAACATTTTCAGATAAAAAAAACTCTGATATTTTTCATATTTCTGCTCAAAACCTAGATTGTGGGTACCCGTTAGAACCGCCTCGGCGAGGCGGTTCTAACGAGTACCCACAATCTATGTTTTTGAGCAGAAATAAGAAAAATAATGTATACCCCTGTAAACCCCAGTTTTACTATATAAAAGTGGGGTTTAAGGGGGTCAGAATTATATAGTTATGTTTTCGTGATGTATTTCTCCCAGAAAATTAGAATTTGTTGTTTCATGCAAATTTTACATGAAATGACAAATCCAATTTTCTGGAAAATCTAAAAAAGTATCATCAGTTTGTCGTCTGCTGAATTAGCCCAGAGAGAGGTAAATGCTAATATACTTGTCCTAAAATTTGAACAAACCCATTTTACTACCTGTTAATGTGTTTAAAATTCTTGGATGTATGGCAAACTGTGTAGACCCGGATCAGACTCCGCGATCTGTTTCAATCCTTAGAGTATCTATGGTATTCTATGACAGGTATCAGAATGCTGAATCAATGGACAGATGAGACTGATAGATGAGACATTCAGAATCTGAAATCTCCATGGAAACCAAGCCACCACACCTGAGTTGTATTGATTATGATATGTTCTGTAACAATATTTTTCAAACAACATGCAATAAACGTTAGCATATGCACGAGGGCTGATCGTCCAAGGATTTGCACGAGGGCTGATCGTACGAGGATTTTCATAAGGGCTGATTGTCCGAGGATTTTCACAAAGGCTGAGGATTTTCACAAGGGCTGATCGTCCAAAGATTATTATGAGATTTTCCGTAATAGCCCAAAGTATTTTGGAGAGCCAGACCTGATAAAACAATATAGACACCGATCGGACGCCGCAGAAACAGGATCGATACTGTTTGCCACTCGTCAAGTACTTTTAGACCCAACCACAGCAGGCACACAACGTTGAAACAACGTCGATTCAACGTCAGACGTTGAATTAACGTCGAATCGACGTTGTTTCAATGTTGTGCTTCCGCTGGGAACAACAGTAGTAAAAAGGACTTGTTAGAATTGTAGGACAATTATGTTAAGGAGTTAATGAGTCCCCATATTTTAGATAAATACAGTACTTTAATCTATTAATTAACACTTAGCATGCTGAGTAAAAATTTCAGAGACGACATTTTGAAATATTTTTCTTATTTTTTAGAAAATAGGATTTGACATTTCATGCAAATTGTCTCCTTAGCAGACAATTTGCATGATGTGTCAGATCCTATTTTCTAGGGAAAAAATATCACCAGTTTGTTGTCTGGTAAATTTGCCCATATATAGCATGGTAAGTGTTAATTAATAATTTGCTTGGGTCTTGTCGATGGAAGATGATCCTAATCGCATAATTATGCGAACAACGAAGGTGCAGGACGGCCGCACAGGCTGATCATTTCGTTTTCTGCTTACTAAATCAATATTGTTGAAGATGTTGAGGGGAACAGCGACAACTGTTCCCACTGTGCGGATAAGCAGGCCAATTTTGGCCTTTACTGTTCGAATATACCTCAAAGACCAATTTTGCTGTTGCAAGATTTATGAGCATCGACCGTTAGAAAATGTACCTTATGACATTGGGTCCAGCAATGACTCAAATCCGCCTGCGCATCTAGTAATCTGGTGAGAGAATTCGCTGTGAGATCTGCAGTTAGCCAAAGTTCCAAAGCTTCTACAGCATTGTGCAGGCGAACAGCGAAGATTTTGATCTAACTGGGCACATGCGTAGGCTGATCCGAGACTTCAGTTTCTATACGTGATAAGGTACGTTTTTGTCATGTTGAGGTTCGTGTTATTCGAATCCCATGGGTGTGACAGCATCACCATGCAAAAATGAGCCGCCTTATGACAAAACCAGCAAAATGGCATGTGCGCCCAGCGAAGACACAGATCAGCCTGGGCATCCGCCCAGTCTGATCAGAGTCTTCGCTGTACACTCAATGGGTAGCCAAGGACCCAAGCTTTCTTCAAGCGGACAGCGAAGACTCTGATCAGACTGAGCGGACGCCCAGGCTGATCTGAGTCTTCGATGGGCGCACATAACATTTTGTTGGGTTTGTCACGAGGGAGCTCAAATGGTCGTCGGGACATATGCGTTCAGCAAGTCCCAGATCAGCCTGTGCATCCGCGCGCTCCGATCAGAGCATTCGGTGCCCACGTGGAATAATTAGATGTTGCAGAATATATGGAAGTACTGGCATATGCCCTGATCAGGCTGATATGTGGCTTCGCAGGTTAATCGGGTCCCACAGCCCCAAAACACGTTTTCGCATTGGGTGACTCAGAACTGCGAATGCTCTGACCAAATTCTGCAGATGCTATTCGCTGTTTGCATTCAGAATTGTGTAGGTTTTATTGCGTACAAGATCATTTTTTTCCCTATTCAGCGCTTTCTTGCACCGTCATGTATATTTATTAACCTTAACCAATCTCTGGGCTAATTCAGCAGACGGCAAATTGATGACATTTGCTTATTTTTTCCAGAAAACAGGTTTTGATATTTCATGCACATTGTCTCCATCGAAAACCTGTTTTCCAGAAAAAAAAGTAAAAAAAAAATATAATAAAAAAAAAATATTTAAAAATGTCGTCTGCTGAAAGTTTTATCTGACTGATGCTTTGATGGGTGTGTACAGCACGTGACAATATATGAAATATGTACACTATAATCTTAAACTCAGATAATTCAACATAAAAGAGTTTCTAAACAGGATTATAAAAATACTCAAATATTTATTCATGGCTTAAAATTGAAATAATAAGACATTGCAAGCGACATAGTTGATCCTTCGATGTATCGATAAAATGCTATATATAAATGAAATTTGTATACATTAAGATCTTTTCATATGAAAATGAAACTCACCAGTTAGTGGGACTATCATCCTTCCTTACATCATTGTAGGCGTCAATAACTGCATCTTTATCCTGAAATATTTCTCCCATTTTTTTCTCCTTTTTTTGACCAAAAAGTCGCGAGTGAAAATCAAAAAGTCGCGAGTTAAAATAAATTCACGCAGAGCCAGCCACTTAAGCTCTTAGCTCACTTCCGCATACTCACGCCTGCTGACAGAGAGAGGACTGTTCAAAAAGTTTTCAAAAAACAAAAACAAAAATAAACAAACAAAAAAAAAAAAAAAAAAAAAAAAAAAAAAAAAAAAACGTGCATCAAAATTTCGCATAGACAAAAGAAAAGATAAATCTGGGTTTGTATATTTCTGAAATAAACAAACGCATTAATCAATGTAAAAATAATACTTTAAAAAAGGCCATGTGTTTCGAACCGATTTTAACAGAAGACAACGTTTATGTAGCGTACTGCTGCTAAGTTTAAGTTGAGAGCGTACTTCATTTTTTTTTCTCGACAGGGAAGAAATGTCAAGATGATCCAGATTTTGAGTTTTGGAATTTGGGTATTTTGGGAATCTAATCATGTACAGGTACTTTTTGGGAGTTTTTGGGGTTAAGAGAGTTTTGCTGGTAATTTGGAGGTCATAGATTTGTGTGTGTGTGTGTGTGTGTGTGTGTGTGTGTGTGTGTGTGTGTGTGTGTGTGTTTGTTTTTGTTTTTTTTTTTGGTGTGTGGGGTGTATGCAAAGAGACGGGCTGTGGGTGAGGATAAGATATTCACTAGTTATTTGTGAGGTTAACCAAAGAATTGTATTTCTTTCTTAGTACAATTCCTTCTGTGGTAAATACAACATGCAAGTCCATGGAAAAGGTTTGTGGGATGGAAACTATACGGATCAATCTCCACTAATATACATTTTAATGATATTTTTTTTGTAAAATTATTTCGAGTAAAATTCAGATGACAAATTCGCGCCTTCAGAATTTGATGACGCATCGAAACCAATGCTATAGTCTGTATTACTGAATAGTAAAAGTCTATAACTGATGCACAACATGAGAAATGAATCCTTCTGTCATGTTCGAACAGCGAAGACCCGGATCAGCTTATGCCATTACGAAAACACGCCTATTCAAATATATAGAAAATTTCATCTCCAAAAACTGAAAATTTTCAGATAAAAAACTGATATTTTTCATATTTCTGCTCAAAACATAGATTGTGGATACTCGTTAGAACCGCCTGGGCGAGGCGGTTCCAACGAGTACCCACAATCTATGTTTTTAAGCAGAAATAAGAAAAATAATGTATACCCCTGTAAACCCCAGTTTTACTATATAAAAGTGAGGTTTAAGGGGGTCAAAATTATATAGGCATGATTTCGTGATGCACACCTGCTGTCTGATCAGAATGTTCTCTGTTCGTCGATACATGTATATTTTAGTGTATCTAATAATTCCGTACGCGAATAACGAAGGCACTGATATCAGCAGACTGTGAGATCGACCGTGTTTTTGTTATCCTCATATGCAATAACGGCGATTTTATCAAATTTATTGATCAGCCCATATGGGTATCTCCATGTACGCGTGAATCGAATCAAAAGTCAACCTTACACGATTGTTTTATTATCTATCCCACACAACAGTACAACCATTTATGGCCACTAATTTAGGCCTGTCAAACGAAAATGCGTATCGGTGCAAATATGGGCCTTACCATGAGAAAAGGGGTTTTGGGTGTTTGTTGTATATGCTAACCGGAAATGCCTAGAGTAGTCAGCTAGTATGGCATGTATTTCTGCTATTTACAGTTGCGTTTGTGTGTTTAGTGCTCACAAGGCCATTCTTCTAGAATCTTACCAGGCTGCTCGGATACTCAGACTGAGCTAAGTCTTCATTGCCCATATCTACGCCGAAATGCCTTTTTAGCACAGCATGGCACCTATTTGAATCAAATATAATGATGGCCTAATCAGCCTGCGCATTCGTGCAGTCATAACGCAGTTCTTTACTCTTTACATCTAATGATATTTTAACGGTTAGCGCTCTGGGTAAAAATTTCAGCAGACATTTTTAAATATTTTTTTTATTTTTCACAGAAAACAGATTTTGACATTTCTTGCAAAGTGTCTCCAATTTGCATGAAATTTCAAATCCTGTTTTTTGGGGGGAAAAAAATACGAAAAATGTCATCATTCTGTCGTCTGCTGAATTAGCCTAGAGAGTGTTGAAGGTTTATAAGCCATTATCGAAGATGGTAATACCGCAGGCTGACCTTCGTTTAGGTTGATCACACTATGTACAAAGGTTCTTTTTATTTGAGAACACTCAGCTTTTACCCTTAAAGCGCTGCAGAAGTTTGTAGCAGATGATATTCAGAAATTCATTTTGTTATTTTTCAGAGGAAAATAAGACGTGAAATTAGCAGACGATTCACATGAAATGTCAAGTCATAATATTTTATCTGAAAAACAAAACAAAAAAAAAAAAAGAACAACAACAGCAAAAAAAAAAAAAAACAGTGTCGTCTGCTGTCGTTGCAATTAGCGCTTTAAGGGTTAGTCCTTATGACTGTTCGGGACAATTGAACCCGAACGATAACAATCTATGTGAAATCGAAATAAGTATAATACATATACCGTATTTAGTGTAAATACTTGGACACCATAACGATTTACCATATTTCTCTTCAAATTCGAACAACTCCATTTAATTACATACATTTTGATGTGTCTCAAAACGTCTGGATAAGTAACACTTCTGTGTCGTCTGATCTGGGTCTACACAGTTTGTTCAAGCCTGTCTGTCCCATTATTTAGGGTAGATAAGATATAAGATACATCTACATAAGTAAAGAGAAATGAATACACTTTCAGGGGAGATAACTCTTGTTATTTTGCATTCGAAGGAGCAGGGTATCATGAGGTTCGACATTACAAAAACACGCCTATTCAAATATATTGAAACTTTTTACAACCAAAAAAGGAAAAACTTTCAGATTAAAAAAAAATCCTATATTTTTCATATTTCTGCTCAAAACATAGATTGTGGGTACTCGTTAGAACCGCCTCGGTGAGGCGGCTCTAACGGATACCAACAATTTATGTTTTTTGAGAAGAAATAAGAAAATTAATGTATACCCTTATAAATCCCAGTTTTACTGTCTAAAAGTGGGGTTTAAGGGAGGCGTGTTTTCGTGATGGAACCCACGCCGGCTACGACGGCAGCGCCCAGCCTTTCAGAGTCAGAAGACATAACCACACAACTACGCTTGTTAAAAAACAAGTTTCATCCCAGTTAGCATTCTTTATAAATCTACAGCGGGCCGTTATCGGCCCGTCAGCTACCCTGACGGGCCGATAACGGCCCGCTATAGATTTATAAAGAATGCTAGCAGGGCTGTGACTGTACTATGCTTCATTTCTCTGAACGACCCGTCGGATAGGGTATAATTTTGGTGTGTATCATTTAATTGCAGGCCAAATTTAAATTGGTCAGGGTATTTCATTGTGTTTTTATTGAGGGCCGCTTGTTAGAATGGCTTTTTGAGTTAAAAGTGTTACCCGCTCAAAATATTGTATAAATAAAAAGTGCTAGTGTTGAAAAATCAGACCTGGTAAACTTTTTTCTTCTTTTGTTTGTTTTCCACCAAAACTAGTGTATATGTGTTCAAGGGCAGAAAATTACTAAAACGTGCTGTCAGTTCCTCTAAACAGAAGAATATATAGTATACAAGATCAGCACAGACTCAGATCAGTTTGTACATCTGTGCAGTCTGATTTGTGTCTACACTTGTTGTTAACATACTGTTCATCATGTATCAAACGTTCTGTTAGCAAACAACATAGACCCTGGTCTGACTGTGTGGATATTTTCTATTTCGAAGCGCTCTTTGATAATAACTGTCTATGAATGAAACAATTTAAAAACTGATATTGACATCAAAGTCATCAAACTGATTAAACAATGAAACAAAATTTAAAGTCAAAGAAACAGTTATTCTTGGAAACATTTGCTAACTTTTAAAATCCCTCTTTTCTTCAAATCTTGAAATCGATCTTCATTGTAAACGTTTTGATAGAATATTTTTGTTGGTCATTCTTATTAAGCTACAGAAATTCAATTGAATCTGAACCATGCTAAAAATAATTCTTAAGGCGCGATACAAACTTGCAGCAGATAACAGTCAAAAGTAATTAATTGATTTATTTATTTAATTTTACTTATTTATTTATTTTTACGAAAATAAAACAGCATTTCGTGTGAATCATCTGCTGTTCTTGTGACTAGCGCTTTAAGGGTCAAACTAAAATTATTTCAACTTTTTGCTTACTACATGTCACATAGGCAGGTAAGTCAGTATAAAAAAGAAAACAAGACAAGATCAATATATGTCCAGTGTAATGAAGAAATTCTTCTATGCATAGAATTCCATCCGCAGGTACAAAGAAAAACATGCCCAGCAATGTTACTTTGCCTAAACAATAAAGGGACCTTGCAAAATGTAGGGGAAGGCTGGTCTTAAGGAGAATTGTTAATTTTCAAGGGAAGCAACTCTGTCAAAATGGTTTGCCTCCCTTCTGAAAAGGGGTCTACTCTAAAAGGAAAGAATTTGCTCCCAGTGGGAGCAAATTCTTTCCTTTTAGAGTAGATTCCTTTTCAGAAAGGTTTTGATGTACAGGAAAGCAAACAGAATCACAAAAATTGTCTCCCTTGTCACAAAATGATGAAAACCTACCAAGTCGATCTAGTCCTAATCCCTTTAAGCTCAGCTGTTCATATAACAGGCCTGTGGCTGATAAAAGATACCTCATTGAGTGTCTAACAAATGTAGATTCGGGCCTGTCTGTGCATCTTAGCATTCTGGTCAGATTCTTAAGCTTTAGTATACATTTGTACAGGTTGTAGATACTGCATTCTCACAATGGAGGACAACAGATGGCGGCCGAAAAAAAAAAGACCTCAGAACATATGCGAACAGGAAAGATCCAGACCAGACTGCGCATCCGCGCAGTCTGGTCAGGATCTTTGCTGTTCGCCTACACAATATAAGGACCTTGTTGAAGCTATAGGATTAATAGCGAAGATCTTGACCCGACGCATAGCTGTGCAAAATGGTCTGGGGCTTCTCCATTCGTACATGCCCTAAGGGCCTTTTTGTAAGCCGATGGCCCAAAGATCCTGATCAGACTGAAGGTGCACACATGGGTCCAGTCTTAAGGGGACTGGATGCACTTGGTAGATTGTTCACCATTTCTGCAAAGGGGGACAACTTTTTGAGACCTGTTTGCTTTCCCGCACACCAAATCCCTTCCGTCTAAAAGCAAATTATTTCCATTTATAGTAAACCCCTTTCTGAGGAGGCAAAACAAATTCGACAGTTACCTCCCCTGCAAGTGTATCTCATAAGGTAAATAAATGTACTTCTAAGGGAGGTCACTCTGGTCTTTCAGACATTTGCCTCCCTTCTCAGATGGGTTTTATCTTACGGAAAATAATTGTACCCCACCACAATAATTGATTTAGGGCTAAGGACAAGTCTCCTAATGATGGATTTTGTTTGAGTCCTTGTTTATTGACACGTCAACCCTTACGGATGTATATGTGTGTGGGCAGTTGGGAGCAGGGGTGGTGAGGAGTGTAAGGCGATAAAAAGAATAGTGTAGATGTTAAACAGATTATACGGAAAGAAAAGCTTGATTTAGACTTTTAGAAAAGCTTAATTTTGGCCTTTAGAAAAGCTTGATGTAGGCTTTTTGAAAAGCTTGATTTAGATCTTTAGAAAAGCTTGATGTAGGCTTTTTGAAAAGCTTGATTTAGACCTTTAGAAAAGCTTGATTTTGGCCTTTAGAAAAGCTTGATGTAGGCTTTTTGAAAAGCTTGATTTAGATCTTTAGAAAAGCTTGATTTAGGCTTTTCGAAAAGCTTGATTTAGACCTTTAGAAAAGCTTGATTTTGGCCTTTAGAAAAGCTTGATGTAGGCTTTTTGAAAAGCTTGATTTAGGCTTTTTGAAAAGCTTGATTTAGACCTTTAGAAAAGCTTGATTTAGGCTTTTTGAAAAGCTTGATATAGATCTTTAGAAAAGCTTGATTAGGCTTTTTGAAAAGCTTGATAATCTTTAGAAAAGCTTTTTGAAAAGCTTGATATAGATCTTTAGAAAAGCTTGATTTAGGCCTTCAGAAAAGCTTGTTTAGACCTTTAGAAAAGCTTGACTTAGGCCTTACATGAACCTCTCCATATAGAAATTGACGTTATGACTATATGCAACCAGTACAGACCCAGACCAGCCAGAGTATCCGCATTCATTATGAAAACACGCCTATTCAAATACATTGAAAATTTCACCACCAAAACCGGAAAGTTTTCAGATAAAAAATTCTGATATCTTTCCATTTTTCTACATAAAACATAGATTGTGGGTACTCGTTAGAACCGCCTCGCTGAGGCGGTTCTAATGAGTACCCACAATCTATGTTTTTGAGCAGAAATAAGAAAAATAATGTATACCCCTGTAAACCCCAGTTTTACTATATAAAGTGGGGTTTAAGGGGTCAAAACTATATAGGCATGTTTTTGTGATGTATACTGACTGCTATTATAATGGAAGGACTTATTGATCGGACCACTGATAACATACCCTCGGGGTATGGGTATGGTATGGGTGTGCGAGCCAGTATTTCAAAACCTACCCCATTCATATACCTGGCCTTTGAAAAAACAGACCCATTCATATACTTGATCATCCAAAATGTTGACCTATTCATATACTGCCCTTTGATTTTTTATACCCATTTTTTGCTGGTTGTTAGACAAATATCACAGTCAATTCATGTAATACCAAGAGGATAAGCCAGTCTCAAAAAATCTATGAGCGAAAAATATGTGCATATACCAGGATGTGAGAAAAATGGGGTCTTTCACATAGGAATCCAGAAAAATTGGGCCATTCATATACTTTTTGTTGAAAAAAGGGTCCAATCATATACCTGGCAGTGCTGAATAAGGGGGCTATTCGGCACGCACATCCCTACTATGCCATATATAGGAAGTTACCACCCCGAGAACATACCAGTATGTAGTAAGGTTGTTTTCCTTTTAATCCTTTTACTCGAGTTTCTAATGTGTCTGAATTTCGGCTAATTCCATTGCTTCAAATAATAATGAGTAAAAAAAATCAACAAAGGCAAACTGTGTAGATCCTGATGAGATGGCTCGAAAGAACCGTCTCATCTGGATCTACACAGTTTACAAAGGTACCTGATTTGGTAGGCAGGGCTGAAAGGGTTAAGGGGCTCAAATGTAATTAAGGTAGCATATTTCCTGGAAGGCTTCATGAAGCTGCACAACATATGAGAAATAATTGATGATGACTTGGGGTTTTATGCCCCTTTCTACATTATTTAACCCTTGTCCTGCTGAATAAATTAAGATGCCACGCCCTTTTCAAATTTTCAGCCAATCAAATTCCTTGATACAGACTGTTGATATAAATTCACATTCTGAATGGCAAATAGTGCAGATCCAGATCAGTTGGCTTCTTCAGAAGCCAACTGATCTGGATCTACACTGTTTGCAAAACAGGGTATATCCGGGTTCAGCAGGACAAGGGTTAAATCATATTGAGAGGTGATAATAAAGGCTCTGTGTAATGAAGCGCCTTTCAGTCATGCATGCCACCTTCAGTGGGATTTGAACCACGCACCTCATGATCCAAAGTCGGGAATGCTAAACACTCGCCCACCCGGATACTTCAATGAGAAATACTTAAACTCTGATTCAGAGGTTTCATAGCTTTAATTGGAAGATTATGCAAATTATACAAAGTAGATTTAAGAAATTTGAAAAATACATTATTTTAATTTTATCAATTTCTTATTCTATCACAGACATATGTAATGTAGCACAATGATAAACTGACCAAACACAGCATGACTAACACAGCACTCCTGCCAAGATCCTCATCCAGTTAACCGGTTGTAGACTGAATGAACTCCACTGTGACCTGCTAAAATTTTTACCTAGCATACTACCAGTAAGTGTTCCATATATTTGTCTTTTTCTTCAGAGAGATGCCAGAAAAAAGGGGTCCTTTTTTCATAAGTGAAGAGCACAGGTCCAGACCACCCAACCACCCTGAGCATCTATACAAGCTGAGCACTTAGGTCTCTGCATGTGAATAAAGCAGAGGAAATGTTGAGGAATATTTGGTGATAATTATGGGATAATTTTCTCCAGTTCTCCATAAAAACATATGTTGTGGGTACTCATTAGAAGCGCCTCAGCGAGGTGCTTCTAATGAGTACCCACAACATATGATTTTTTGGAGAAATGAGAAAAATTATCCCAGAATTATCACCAAATATTCCCCCCTTAATAATTCCTCTGATATAGTCTACAATATCCAATGATTCTGTAAGCAGGCAGCAAAGGTCCTGATCAGACTACACACACACAGAGGCTGATCTGGAGCTTCACTGTCTTATTATGTAACAAGGGCTCTTTTCCTACATCACACTCATATACAGTTGACTCTGATTATGACTTCTCTTATCCAGCTGATCTCGAAGTGAAACTCTGGTCCCTGTTTTAACCTGGCAATCTAACTACAGGTAACAAAATATTGTGGAAAAGAGGAGAAATTGCTCAGAAACTCTGGTCCCTGTTTTAACATGGAAATCTATCAACAGGTAACAAAATATTGTGAAAAAGAGGCGAATTTCTCCTGTTTTCCACAATATTTTCAAGGTAGCTCTAACTTCAGGAGTCAAATTCATTTGTGAAATGTGGTTGTTCGATTTATTTTTCCTCAATTCTGCATATCTGATATATTGAGGTTTGGATATCTCAAAGGTTTTCAGAGAGTTCCTTGGACTTCGAGAGAACTAGAGTCAACTGTATTGTGGTCCAAGTTATCAAATTTAGAGATAAACTTTTTAGTATTTTTCTCCAATTTAAGGTAATGGATACACTTTCAGGGGAGACAACTCCAAATTGTTTTTTTCCTCCCTTCTGAAAAGGATACAATTAGTAAATTTTCTGCCATTCTTTTTACAAGGGGGGCAGCTTTTGTAACTTCCTTTTTGCTTTCCTGCCCACTAAACCCCTTTTGAAAAGAGGTCTACTCAAAAATAAAAGAATTTGCTCCCATGGGCAGCAATTCTTTCCTTTTAGAGTAAACCCCTTTCAGAAGGGATGCAAAGCTGATTTAGTTGCCTCCCCTGAAAGTGGGTCTATTCCCTTTAAAAAAAATTCTTGCCAAAAAAGCAATTGCCTCTACACATGTATACTACCATATCAACCAATTAGTCTGGAGAACTCCAAAAGGGTAATTGACAAACAGTGCAGACCCAGATCAGATGCCACATAAAGTGGCATCTGATCAGGGTCTGCACTGTTTTCAAATAAGTTAGTCATTGTTCTTTAGGAATATCTAAATCATATAGCCAGACATAAAATTGAAATTCAACTCTTCCAATATATAGTGTATGGGAGAGATTATTAACTGATTTAGTTTAAATGCCCAGTCAACACTGTTAGGGTCATGTTGAGCTGGTCAGCTTACCTAATAACACTTTGTCCTGGGCAGGCTTAGTCTTCTAAGCAGTTAACCAGTACTTGTGCACATTCTTTTGCCAGAAATTGACTATTGCCCTTCTAGAATAAGGGGAAGGGAGAGACTGACCTCAGAAAATATTTCACAAATGAATGTTGCTGGACCCGGCAGGGATCAACCCCAGGACCTCCTGATCAACAGTCAGATGTGCATCCAACTAAGCCACCAAGGCCAGCTCTATGAATTGAGCCACTGTGCCAGTCCATGGGTGGCTGTTATAGAGGCTTCACTGACCCCAAGGTTATAAAACTTTTTTCATGCTCAACTCAGCTGAGCATGAAATTTGTCCTGCTAATAAATCTCAAATTACTAACAATTACAAATTCTTTCTTGCTAAACATAGCTGAGCATCTATTGTTGGTATTTTCATATTGATTAGCAGAGAAATTGCCATGCTCAGTTGACTTAAGCATGAAAAAATATTTATGACCTTGGCGCTTGGCTGCACGCATTTGTTCAGGCTTTCTTCCATTGAACTTCCTATGCATATTCATAATCACTGTATGTCAGCCTGTCCACTTTATACTCCACTTAGAGCATGTAAAGTACAAGCTAGCATAGATTCCTTTATTAGCTCAAGATAAGGGTTATCCAGATAAATATTTTCGTCATATGACAACGCTGTTATTCAGGGCCCAGTTGTTCAAAACTAACGATGTCGTTAGTTAACGATTCGTTAAAATTTACATCGAGAGATACACAAATATACTGAAATTTTTTGCTGAAAAAATGTGAGTAGCTTTTGCAGTGCAAAAGCTACTCACATTTTTTCAGCAAAAAATATCAGAATATTGTATATTGAATCCGCTAAAACAGTTAACGAAATGACCCTTAACGAGCTCGTTAAGCTAACGATGCTTTGAACAACTGGGCCCAGTGCTGTAACATCAATACATAAAAATCATATGACAACACGTTACATAAAAGTTTGGCAGGAACAAGTAACATCATCACAACGACCAGGTCAACCATACATTTTCTGTTGAACATTTGTCAACTTTAAAGGCAATAAAATTCAATTTAAAATAGTCATATGATAAACAAAATCTTACACTTATGGTCATTTCATAAATTTCATATGAGTGTAAGATCCTCTATTTCTTATTTCTCCATGAAAACAGATGTTGTGGGTACTCATTAGAAGCAGCTTACCAAGGAACTAATGAGTACTATAACATGTTTTCATGGAGAACTACTGTGCTTTCAACATCTTCTAGCAAGTCGTTTTTTCCTTGGCACTTTACACAGAAGAAGTAAATTTGCAAACTTTTGCCATGATTTAATGCAAAACCATTTGTTGTAACTACCGATGCACAAAAAGTTTTTTTTCTAGACATTGGTTTTTTAAAGATCAAATATTTTCACTTTTTCCCATAGTAAAAATGAATGCAAATTATGCAGAAATCTGAAATTTTTCTGAATTTTTTACAATATTGTTCTGAAACATCAAACTCAAATTCAGCAAAGAAAATTTTTTGGAATTCTCAGACAAAAATTCCAAAAAATTACTTTACTATAGAAATTGCATAGGTCAGACCATTTTTTGGCCGTAAATTTAATTTTAGGTTGAATATTTGAGAACAAAACACAGAAATAGAAAAGACAAATGGTTTCTGATAAGATATGGTCAATCAGAACAAATTTCATTTAAGATAAAATGCCAAGCAAAAAACGTCTTTCTGAGTGATGTCGAAAGGACAGTAAGAAAAATTTCATTACTTTTTAGCTCGCTTGTATGAGAGTACAGGTAGAGCTACAGCAACCACCACTGCGTCGGCGTCGGCATTAGTGTCGGTGTTGGTTAAAGTTTTTGGTTAAAGTTCTTAGAAAAGGCTATACCTCCTGAACCTCTGGATGACAGTAGTTCATACCTGCCCTAATGTTAGTTCTAAAGTTCTATGCTATACCATTCTGACCCACATCAGTGATCTTCAAGTCAAAGTCAAAGACTTACTGGTTAGAAAAATTTAAGTTTTTGGTTTAAAGTTTTAACCCTTGTCCTGCTGAACCCAGATGTACCCAGCCTTTGCAAACAGTGTAGATCCAGATCAGTTGGCTTCTGAAGAAGACAACTGATCTGAATCTGTACAGTTTGTCATTAAGTATTTGAATTTGTATGAACAACTTGGATCAAGTAGTCTGATTGGCTGAAAATTAGAAGTGGGTGAGACATCTTAATTTATTCAGCATGACAAGGGTTAAGAGGCAAAGGGCGAATCAGATCTACGTTGTCCTGCGACAGCTCTTACTAATTAAAAGAAGTGCCTTATCTGAAGCTATGGGCAAGGTGAATTACTGAAAAATTGTTACAAATCCTGCAGGTGATGATGATGATTGGTGCTTTACATCCCTTTCAACACTATTTAAGTCACGTTATGATGTTGGAAGGGTGATAATGAAAGGCTCTGTCCAATGATGCACTGTACAGTCATTCTAAATTCTGTTTCCAGCGGGATTTGAACCTGGGACCTTGTGATCTGAAGTCGGAAACGCTAACCACTCGGCCAACCAGACACTTCTACAAAAACTGTTGGATTTGAAGCCTTAATACTTATGGTAAATGTCCTAAAATTTCATACACCAAAAGTTCTGACAAAATGGCATATGCAAACAGTGCATACCCAGATCAGACTGCTCCTGAAGGAGCAGTCTGATCAGGGTCTACACTGTTTGCCATTCCACCAAGTATTTTAAGAAAAGACTGCATAAAAAGCAAAACTTAAGCCGAAAAGATATGGAATAAAGTCTTCGAAATTTTAGGACATTTACCGTAGTTCACAATTTGATCATATCCCTCATAGATGTGTGTATCAAAGAAACACACTTTTGATTAACAGAGAAAATGGTTCCAAACAAACACACAGAAAGAAAAACTATAGCCAATGCTGATCCATGATCAAAACTTGAATAAAAGTCTAGAACATAAATATTCAATCAGAATTGCCTGTTCAAGCAGTGTAGACCCAGATCACGCTGCTCCTCTGATCTTTTAGGGTCACTGCTGTTTGTCATTTAGCCCTTTAATCATCACCACATAGCTTAACCTGTTGAAGACTGGAGACCCCTAAATGGGTAAGTGGCAAACATTGCAAACCCAGATCAGATACCGCAGAATGTGGCATCTGATCTGGGTCTTCACTGTTTGCAAATAGTTCAACCAATTTTCTTTAGGAATATCTACATCATATAGCTGACATACCTAAAATTGAAAGTGGATTCTTCCTATATATAGTGTGGGAGAGTTTATTCAGTCTTTAATGAGTTAAAAGTTTGCTTCAATTTTTAGGATTAGTATTAGTCATGGCGTCCAAAAAGTTAAGATACCACTAAAAGATTTTGCTGCCATTTTGTGAAGGGACACAACTCCTGCTAACAGGAAGTTGGCTCCCTGGTATTTGAAACCTTTCAAAATGCATTTCAAAAACTGATGCTATTGTTAGAGGAAAGAATTTGCTGCCTCTGTAAGCAAAAAAAAAAATTACCGTAATATACGTAAGTATTGGGACAGGAAAAAATAATTAAATTTCTGGCTGTCCCAATACTTAGAAACACGAAAATTAATTATTTTATTAGGTGTCCCAATACTTACGTCTCGTAGTTGAAAATGGCACCGATTAATGATGAAAATGTGTCATATTTGTGGTCATTGTTTTGTGTATTTTCGGACTTCTGTCTCGTTAACCTAATCTATTGTTAATATTGAATAAACAGATTAGCACTTATTGTTTTGATTTAAAATCCCCTCGTTTATCGATCATGTGTTGAAAACGTCCAAGTGAAAATAAATAATCATATACTGCTTCCCCGCTTTGTTGGTTAATTGCGCATAACCGATACCGCAAATGCGGGGAACAATCTACCTGTTCTGATGACGTTATTATTGGGGTTCGTCTCAACGATGTTTTGGGGTTCATCTCAACAGTGTTTTAGTATTCCGCATTAAAGCGTTATCGGTAAACAATTCTGTCGAATTTCTTTTTATTATTATTACCGGTATTTATTCATAGTTTTTTTTGTTGTGTTTGTTTGTTTTTTTTTTTTTTTGTAGAACTTTATTTATGCACTCGAGTTGCAAATTAAAACGTGATGTGTCACGTGACAACCACAAAATGGCGACGCATCCAGACTGATGCAAACGCATGTGCGTTTTTGTTTTTGCTGATTTCTTGAATAAATTTCATATTAATATTCTCAAAGAAAGTTTTTACTTATTTTCTACTTTCTAACCAGCCTGCCGAAGGAAACCCCCTGTTGTATGCTTAGACGTAAAATATTGCGTGACATCGCTTGTAAACAAAACACAAACGGAGAAAACAGTTTTACCCTGTTAAATAGATCATTTTTTTCACCCAAATGCACTGTCCCAATTCATATGGTACAAAAAATTACTGAAATTTTTAGCGATTTTTGATATGTCCCAATTCTTAGGGTGACGAAAAATAATTATTTTTACGAATTGTAAGGGTGTCCCAATACTTTAGGTGTCCCAATACTTTGGTATATTACATGTCTGATAGCCAAGAATGTAAAATGTCTTCATGCAGACAATGACGACTGATCAGACTGGGCAGATGCGCAGGCTGATTTGAGTCTTTGTTGGGCACAAGTCAGAAGGAACATTTTCTCATGATGCTGCCTATTTATTACATGTGAATCCTGCCATGATGTTGCCCATCTTCAGCTATATGTAAACTGTGCATACCTACACCAGACTGTGAGAGAGTGCATTTACCATAACAACCCTAAGTTTTGGGACCGAGAGGTCTGAGAAAACAGTTTAGACCAGATCAGATGCCGCATTCTGCGGCATCTGATCAGGATCTACATTGTTTGCCACTCAACTAACATTTTAGACACATTAACACGCAGTAGAATAGACTTTTTACAAAATTTTAGGACAAGTATGGAAAGGAATTAACCCTTAAAGCGCCAAGCAAAATTTGTAGCAGACGAAATTTATTTTTATTCTTTTAATTTTTCAAAGAAAACAAGTCTTGATATTTCATGTGAATCGTCTGCCAAGCAGACGATTCACATGAAATATCAAGACTTGTTTGGTTTTTTTTTTTTTGAAAAATTAAAAAAAAAAAAAAATTTCATAATGTCATCTGCTGCAGTTGTGATTGGCGCTTTAAGGGTTAAGGTGTCCCTTAAATATGGTAGCTTTTACAAAATAAAATCACCACACAGCATAATACCCCACCACTGGAAATACACTGTATATGTCTTGTGAAAACCTGTCAGGAGAATAGATTTTTAACATTATTAACCCTTAAAGCGCCAAGAAAAACTGCATCTGAAAATGTCATCTGCTTATGTCGTCTGCTGAATATTCTTGCAAACTTTTCAAACCTATTTTTGCATACAGGCAAACAGTGTGGACCCAGATCAGACTGCTCCTAAAGGAGCAGTCTGATCTGGGTCCACAGTTAACAAAAATGACTTTTAAAATCACAAGCAGATGACAAAGCAGACGACAATAGTTGTGACTGGCGCTTTAAGGGTTAAAGAGCCATAATGCATGATAGAATTGACATATAAATGCTATTTACTACATAGTGAACCTGTGTTTACTGGCCATTAAACCATCACATGAATTTTGTTTGAATAAGACGAAAGACACCAAAGTAATGGGATGGAACCAATTTATATCATTTATCAGGGACAATAATTCTGTGAATATTTATCTAGATTTGTCCATCAAAAATCCATTACAAAATTTTGCCAATAACAAAACTCATATAAAACTTCAATAAAATAAAAATCTAAAAGGTTGCCTTTGGAAACAGAACATATTACACATAGAAAAATCTAGAAAACAGAAGGTGAGTCATCACATGGAAATGTGATATGACCAGATACACTGATAGTCAGTATAAAAACATATGACATTCACGCAGTCTCATATCATCATCATAATCGGATTTTTGATTAACGTGCAGGTACAGGGGCAACATCCACATCAGTGGGCCCCCTTCCAGATAGCTGGCTTGCTGCCAGATGGCAGATCTCACACCAGATCTCCAGGTACGTCTATCATGAGGGTTGATAGCCGAGAGCTTCCACTCTCTGCAATCCCTCTCTGTCAGCTGCTTCCATGTCATTTTGGGCCTCCCAGGCCCACGCTTTCCATCAACCTGTATGTCAAAGGCTGTCTTGATTGCACCACTGGAGCGTTCCACATGTCCATACCATCAAAGTCTTCTCTCCTTCAGAATGAGGTCCAGATCCTCAATGCCAAGCCGCACAAGTAGATCATTGGACCTGGTGGTGACAATGTCTTGTGGCCTGACATTGCAGATCTGTCTGATCATTGCCCTGTCATTTCGCTGCAGACGCTGGAGGTTTGGCTTTGTCAATGGCCAAGTCTCGCTGGCATGGAGCATTGCGCTCCGCACACAAGAGCTGTACACATGGCCTTTGGTCTGGACACAAATTTCACTGGGCACATTTTGTACAGCCAAGGATGCAAAGTTATTTCATGTGGACAATGATGACTGATCAGACTACTCAGATGTGTAGGCCGATTTTGTATCATCTTTGTGTACAAGTCAGAATGTAGGTTTTCTCAGGTAGCGGGTCATATATGTGATTCTCATCAGCAACCTGCTCATCCAAGATCCAAATCATGTATCAGAGATGGGTACACATGTCTTGACCAGTGTAGGCTCATGCCCAGTATGGTCCAGATATGCCAATTTTCTTGATGCCTGAAGACAGGTTTTGTTATGTTATGTATGGTCGAGTTTTAGTTATATCTGGTAAAATGTTTAAAGACAAAAAGATGTTTAAATGTAAATGGATACATTTCTAAGGGCAATCACTCTGATCTGTTGGTATTTGCCTTCCTTTGACCTTCCAAAAATGGGCGACTCTAAAAGGGAAAAATTTGCTCCCTCTGGGAGCAAATTCTTTCCTTTAAAAGAAGCCCTTTTTGAGAAGGGATTCACTTCTCAGTTTGTTTGTGTTGAGGTTTTACGGCCCAGTTCAACCAATAGGGTCATGTCGAGCGCCATCAGTTTACCTAACCACACTTTTACTGGGCAGGTTTAGTCCTCTGTGGTTAACCAGTATTGTGCACATTCTTTTGACAGAAACTGTCAACAGCCCTTCTTAATTCAGCCGAAGGGAGAGAATGACCGTAGAAAATATTTCATGATCAATCTCCGGGAAAGAATGGTACTGAACCGGCCAGAGTCGAACCCCAACCTCCTTTTGTGCTAGAGTGGTTTCCTACAGAAAAGGGAGGAAATACTTTCTTTAAATGAGGCATATCTATATACCCTAAAATTATTTACATACAAAACAGAAGATTTAATGTTAAATATTCTGAAAAAAAAAAAAAAAAAAAAATCTGGTGAAACAGAATTAAAACTTCTTATTTATGACATATCATAGCTGTTGATAAGAGTGGGTATCAGGCTATTTCATTATGAAAACACGCCTATTCAAGTATATTGAAAATTTCACCACCAAAAACTGAAAGTTTTCAGATAAAAATTCTAACATCATTCATGTTTCTGTTCAAAACATAGATTGTGGGTACTCATTAGAACCATCTCACTGAGGCAGTTCTAATGAGTATTCACAATCTATGTTTTTAAGCAGAAATAAGAAAAATAAAGAATACCCTATAAACCAGTTTTACTACATAAAAGTGGGGTTTAAGGGGGTCCAAATTATATAGGTAAGTTTTCTTGATGTTATTTCTACAAGAAAACACATGTTGTGCACCTCATTAGATGTACCTCCGCAAGGTGCTTTTAATGAGTTGCCACAAAATGTGTTTTCATGGAGAAATGGGAAAATATCAATACTTTTTCGTTGAAAAAAGTACCCTATCTGGGGCAATAACCAATCAAAAAGAAGCAAATTTGTGTTATAAAAATTAACGTGTTCAATCAGTCGCAGACTATATCAGTTATAAGCTTTTGAACTGAAAGACTTATTATATCTAAAGTTTCTACAAAAACGAAGAAAACTGTTAAACTTTCAACTTCTTGGCCGATTCTTCGGTGTCCTCAACTTCCATTTGTTCCCACATTGTTATTGGTGGCGCTATAGACTGCAGTAGCTTGTTTGAAGACTTCTGACCAAACAGGGTGTTCAATAATGCTGGACCGTAACCTGTTGCTCTGTCTCCCTAAAATGCACATACATTGGTAAAAATAAACACACCATAATCTCTCTATAACATGATTGCAGGGCTTCAAAGCAATAACGGTATTCACTATTACCCAGACAGCAGGGCCTGAAAAATGGCCGGCCCAGTTGTTCAAAGTGTCATTAGCTTAACGAGCTCGTTAAGTGTCATTTCGTTAACTGTTTTAGCAGATGCAATACACAATATTCTGATATTTTTTGCTGAAAAAATGTGAGTAGCTTTTGCACTGCAAAAGCTACTCATATTTTTTCAGCAAAAAATTTCAGCACATTTGCGTGTCGCTTGATGTAAATTTTAACGAATCGTTAACTAACGATGTCGTTAGCTTTGAACAACTGGGCCCAGGTTTTGGTCTGAAACTGATTTCATGCGAGCTAGACTGAATTTGACTTCAAAAGGACATCTAAAATTTGGTCCATAATTGCCATTTCCAATGAAAAAAAAAAAGGTCATTATCACCTCCATAACGGTCTGTTATCTTCAGTGAAATATGGTACCTTTTCAGCTTTCTGATCACCTTTCACAACGAAGCGCCAGTAAATTCAACAGGCTCTGTGTACTGACTAAATTACCTAGGGAGTGTCACGTACACATTGACCGATCAAATAAATATGTCAATTATGAGATTATTTTCAATGAGAATGGAAAAAAACAAACCCAAAACAGCAGTCATCTGTGTTTTGTTTATCTAGAGCTATGACTTTAATGAAGGGGACAAGCTGTCTATTTGTAGTATTTGGGCAACATAATATATATATATATATATATATATATATATATATATATATATATATATATATATATATATATATATATATATATATATATATATATATATTATATAGTATAATTTATCATCATCCCAACATGATAATAAGATTGTTTTTCTCATAAAGTGTATTCTCATCACTAAGCCAAGTGATGTTACAATTATGTTTACGTGGTTTCTTCATGTGGGATTGAGTGAAAATACAATTTTATGCATATATGAACAGACCAGAACTGTACTGGCACATATATGCATTCTGAGGAGAAGCTACACAAAGTTTGCTGGAAACATTCTTTAGGGCTTAGAAATTGTATCTGGCAGATAGGAACATTTTGATAAGCAGGTTGATGTCTCACAAGAGATGAGGTACCATGTTGCTTATCACTGCTAGTCGTAAAAAACAACATAAAAAAAAAAAAAAAAAAAAAAGCAAGAAATGTTGATAAGTAGTGTTTATTAGATCCCCCCACCTCCCTGCTCAGGAACCAAGACATAATGGATGGAATGGTCAGACAGATAGAAGTTTGTACGAATGGTACATCAAGTGACTACAACTAGGCGCACTTGTAAAATTGCTAAGTTTAAAATCCTGCCATCTTGTCAAAAAAAAAAAAAAAAAAAATCAGCATGACACATGCTCTTCTTTAATATATCTGTAACATATCTGTTAATGTTTTGAAAGATCCAACAAAAGGTGCAAGAGGAGTTGATTTCACAAAGTATACACAATTAACCATCACTGACTTGGTGTAGTTGTCCTAAAATGTGAAGTTTGTGAAGAAAAATATTTGTTCAGCATCAAATTTTCACATGCACATTTTCAATATGTCTGTAATAGATGTGTAAAGTTTTGAAAAGATCCAACAAAACTTCTATTAAAGAGGAGTTGATTTTATGAAGTATGCACTATTAGTCATCACTGACTAGGTGCAGTTGTTGCAAAATGGCTAAGTTAAAATTCCTGCAGGCCCAGTTGTTCAAAGCGTCGTTAGCTTAACGAGCTCGTTAAGGGTCATTTTGTTAACTGTTTTAGTGGATTCCATATACAATATTCTGATATTTTTGCTGAAAAAATGTGAGTAGCTTTTGCACTGCAAAAGCTACTCACATTTTTTCAGCAAAAAATTTCAGAATATTTGTAAATTTTAACAAATTGTTAACTAACGACATCGTTAGCTTTGAACAACTGGGCCCTGCATTTTGTCAAAAAAAAAAAAAAAAAAAGAAGAATTTTCAGCATCAAACTTGCACAAGCACATCTTCAATATGTCTGTAACATATCTTCAATGTTTCGGAAAGACCCAACAAAAAGAGGGATGATTTCAAAAAGTATACTATTAATCATTATTGGTTAAGTTTCCGCCATTTTTGACAAGAGAGCCAATTTTTGTGACTTCCTATTTGCTTTTCTTCAGCGCAAGCCCCTTCTGAAAGGGAATCTTTTCTTGAAGGGAGAGATCAGGTCCCAAGCGGAGCAAATTCTTTCCTTTTAGAGCAGAACTGTTTTTGCAAGGAGACAAATCAATCTCACAGTTGCTTCCCCTGAAAGTGTATCTATTCCCCCTCAATCATCATTATTCTTTTTACAGAATCTAGGATGCTTTGAACAAGATTATAATTGCCAGCACTATTTTCCCATTTAGGGCAGCACACGACAAAAGCTACAATATGACCTGTGTGACCAGCAAAGACTCAGATCAGCCTGTACATCCACTCAGTAGGGCTAGGGTCTCGTTTATCTGTCTTTGGATGACTGAGGCTGTAGAAGGCACATGGGATCAGTGAAGACTCTGATGAGACAAGTCTTATTGTAGGTTTTGTCGTGCAATGGCTGATTTTTTTTTTTGCACTTTCTGAGTTCCCATTTTTCCTGGTGCCAACACAAAATCATTCCAGTTCCTTCTTAACTTAAAGCACTAATCACAACTACAGCAGACAACACCTAGATGTTTTGTATTTTTCATCTACTTAGCAGACAGTTCACATGTTCACATCTACCTAGCAGACAGTTCATGTCGAATCTTATGTTCTCTGAACAATAACAATATGAATTTTATAATGTCATCTGCTACAAATGTGCTTTGTGCTTTAACGCTTAGTATGCTGAGTCAAAATTTCAGTAGACATCAATTTGGAATATTTTTCTTATTTTCTCCCAGAAAATAGGCTTGGCATTTAATGCTAATTGTTTCCTGAGGAGACAATTTCAGGAGACAATTTGCATGAAAAGTCAAAGCCTATTTTCTAGGGAAAAATAAGATCATTTTGTCACTTGCTGAATTTGTCCAGACAGTGATAGGTTAACAGTGTTCTGGCCCCGAGGTTATTAAACTTTTTTCATGCTCAACTCAGCTGAGCATGAAATTTTCTCTGCTAATAAATATGAAAATGCCAACAATAGTTGGCATTTTCATATTTATTAGCAGAGAAATTTTCATGCTCAGCTATGTTTAGCAAGAAAGAGTTTGCAATTGTTAGTTATTTAATATATATAAGCATGAAAAATTTCATGCTCAGCTGAGTTGAGCATGAAAAAAGTTTTATAACCTCAGGGCCTGATTGAGCTTTTGCAACCATATAATAAACCTCACTCTATACTCACCACGTGAGCTGGCGCAGCCATGTCTATATGAAGCCAAACACCAGGGAAGTCAAAACCTAGGTGAGAGCCTATGAACAATCCTGCACAAGACACCTGGGCATTGCTGCGATCCTGTAATAAAATAAGAACTAAAAAGTGAGCTTTGTCAATGAAAAGGTGTCTACAAACATTATTGTTTTTACCTTAAATAGTCAGACATCTTACCATACTTGTCCATAAATTTGAAAAAAAAAAAAAAAAAAAAAAAAAAAAAAAAATCCATTTTACTATGTCTAGACATGTCTAAAATGCTGGATGTGTGGGAAACAGTGTAGACACTGATAAGGTATCACATTCTGCAGTATCTGACAAGGGTTTACACTGTTTGCTCAAGACTATTTGTAGGAGGTTTATGACCCAGTCAACACTGTTAAGATCATATCGAGCCAGTCAGTTAACTTTTCCTGGACAGGTTTCGTCCTCCAAGTGGTTAACTAATACTTGTTTTCATACTTTTGCCAGTAACTGACAACCGGCCTTCTTGAATCAGTAAAAGTGGGAAATGATTGTAGTAATTATCTCTATGAATTTTTTTTTTCACTGAAATTATATTCTAACTTGCAACTGAGGCTGGCTAATCGGACCTGAAAAGATAATCGACTATCAGTCCTGCCATTGTGATCAATAATCAATTAGTAATCACTGAAGATTTGGTAATAATTTTACCTATCTGATTGACTCTTACCATATGTTATACTTTACTGTATGCATTTGGTAAGACAAGCGTGAGCAAACAGTGTAGACCCAGATGAGATGCTGCTAATGCGGCATCTCATCAGGGTCTACACTGTTTGCCATTCATCCAGCTATTTTAGACACAACAGTGGGTAGTAAATTGTACTTGTCCAAATTTTAGATAAAGTATGGTAAGGAGCTGAGGTGTCTGAATACTAAGGGTAAATACAGTAAAGTAACACACAGAAATCAAATGATTGATTATAAGCAAATCTGTAATGATAGTTATTTTTGTGGAATTTATCGATCAATAAATCGATTATCCGATTAATTGTGGCAGCCTTACTTGCAACCTCTGGATCTACAGTCAGATGCCCTACAGACTGTGCTATGTACCAAGACATTCTGTTTGCACTTTGGAAAATATGATATTGGAAATGTGCGAATTCAGATCTTCTTGCACAGCCCAGTCAACCCAATGGGGTCATGTCGAGCGCGATCAGTTTACCTAATCATACTTTTACAGGGCAGACTTCGTCTTTTAAGCGCCTAACCAGTACTGTGACATTCTTTCGCCAGAAACTAGCAACTGAAGGGAGAGAATGACCGTAGAAAATATTTCATGATCAATCTCCATGAAAGAATGTTGCAGACCCAGCAGGGGTCAAACCCACAACCTCCTGATCACCAGTCGGATGCGCATCCAAGGTAGATGCTATGCACACAATTAACATGGAAGAATGTTGCTGACCTAGCGGGGGTCGAACCTGCAACCTCCTGATCATCAGTCAGACCTGCATCAAACTGAGCCACTGAGGCTGGCTTCATAGTCCACCACTGGTTTTTAAAACCTACTGATCAGCTGCTAATACCAGTAGTTAACTTGTAGAAAATGTATCCATTCTTATTTTAGCCCTCTTCCAGGTACTTCTTCATAGCTCCAGACAGGTGCCCTATTTCTTATTTCTCCAAAAAAACATATATTGTGGGTACTTATCAGAAGTGCCTCAATGAGGCACTTCTAATAAGTACCCACAATATATGTTTTCATGGAGAAATAAATATCAGTATTTTTTGTTTGAAAAAAAGTGCCTTATCTGGAGGTTTGTTTGTTTGTGTTGGTTTTACGGCCCAGTCAACCCATTGGGGTCATGCTGAGTGTGGGCAGTTTACCAAACCACACGTCGAAGCGGTTAACCAGTACTGTGCACAGGCATGACTATCCAACTATTAGGTTTATGATGATGAGAAGGTTCTTATGAACAGATATGAGACAATTATAAGACATTTAGAAACATTAAACGGAAGGAGAAGGGGCATGAAAGGGTAACTTACAGCTACTGAGTTCTTCATGTCAGCAACAACACTGCTGAATTCTGGGTAATGTAGTTCAGGGCTGTATGGCACTGGATGAACAAGATCACCTGAGTTCTGTCCTGCCTTAACACAGGCTAACTCCCAGTCTTCGTTGTTTGTCAGGATACTGGCATGGTATTTCCCTGTCAATAAACAAGGCATCAGTTAACAGTGTTCAATACTGGAGGAATCAGAATTTTCTTTCATTTCTAAATAATTAATTTTTATTTACATTTGTGTTTTCCTGCTTTCTGATTGGTGGAAAAATTTCATTCATTTCCCAATGTAACAGAAACACCTCATGCCTCACCTATAATTGCACTACTTGTGCTAAATTCCAACAATAGAGGTAAATCAATTCACTGATAAACTCACTCACATTCAAAAGAATAAAACTAAGAACAAGAACATAACTCATAAAAGAGTTTTCAGAGAAAACAGATGCACCCGCCCCCAGCACACTCCCTGCCCCCGCCATGAATTTTCAGTTTTCCTACTGCTGTGACCTTGAAACTTAGGTTAAGGTAACCAAAATCTAATCAGTTCTTTGTTATGTCCAAATTACATATCCATGAAAACTTGGTATGAATCCAACCACTGGTTCACAAGATATTGTGCGGACAAGAAAGTGTCACTCTGATGCCAAAGGATCCACACCAAAATCAATATGTCCCCCTCCCCGTAGGTGGGGGACATAATTATTTTTTGGTTTTACTGGGCTTTTCTATTGTATCTAAAATAAAAATAACATGTATCTTGAAAGTTTTTTGTTCTTAATTCTACCACCACTATTTTAATCTCCTTCCTGTCCATGCAAATTTGAAAGGGAATCAAGGATACAGTTTATTGGTGCTCGCTCAGGTAAACCCCAAACAAAATAAAATATTATTGCATGCTCAGACCTGTGCTTTAAATGCAAAAATTTAATGCTTTTACCATTTCTGAAAGCAAATGTATGATTATTTCAAACAGAAATTTAATTGTAAACATAGCTCTTGATAAGATACTCTTTTTTCAATCCAAAAGTTTTGATACGAGGGTCCTGCAAAAAGTTTTGTCACTGGGTTCGGATTACTTCAGTGCTACGTTTTATCAAACATATTTTTATTACAAACCTTCAAAGTATTCCCCCTTTACTGAAACACATTTTTGTAACCTTTTTACCCAGTTGCGAAAAGTAGATAAATAGTCTTCTTTTGGTATCTGTTGGAGACACTGATAAATAGTGCTGCCAAGAGAACTTCTAGACATATACTTATTTCCAGAAAGCATTTTCTTAAGCTTTGGAAATAAAAAGAAGTCACAGGGACTCAGGTCAGGTGAATAAGGTGGATAGTTTAAAACTTTCACCTTTTCAGAAGCCAAAAAAGACTTAACAACCTCACACTTATGAGAGGAGGCGTTGTCATGTAAAAGGTGGACTCCTGACCATCCTTTGCTTGGTCTTTTCTTATTGTAAAACTCTTTCACTTTCTTCAGTACAGAATTTTTGTAGAATCGGCCAGTGACTGTATGACCAGATGGACAAGGCACTTGAACGATTAGCCCACTTGATTTAAAGAAAATTGCGTACAACATCCTTTTCGAACTTATGGTTCTCTTGGCATTAATACATGGGCGTTTTTGATCTTTTCGCTTCCATTGCTTATTATCAGCCCTTCTTTGTGGCTCAAACATGTGCACCCAGGTTTCATCCCCTGTTAGCAAGTTAAAAATAATCTGACTTTTACAGCCTTTGTATGTTTTCAAAAGTTCCCAGGCACATTTAAGGCATTGTGTCTTTTGCTCCTCAGTGAGCAAATGAGGTACCCACCTAGCGCAAACCTTTCCCAGGTCCAAACGCTTTTTCAGAATTGTTTGCACCCTGCCTTCTTATATGCCAGTACAACTAGCTATATCTTTGACAGACAATCCCGCATTCTGTTCGACCACAATCTTTACAGCAGCGATGTTAGCCTTCATAACAGAGGTTTTAGGCTTCCAGGACAGGTATCATCTTCAACAGAAAATTTCCCAGCTTTAAAAGCTTTAACCCACCTAAAAACTGTGCGCACTGAAATGGTCTGAGGTCCATATATACCACACAAGTCATTAAATATCTGTTTTGAATCTATATTAAACCTAATGCGGCATTTAATATAGCTACGAATTTCAGTCTTCTGGTCCATGTTCCAATGTAACAAGTAAATTGGTCAGTGTATATGACTGCATCTATTTCAATTTGAAATAACTCGGTCAGTTGGAAAGCAATTTGCACCAAATAAACAGGCATCATTAGCTATTCAACACACCATTCAAGTGCAGTGAAGCATTTTAAAATATACCTGGGATAAAACTTAGGAAGCCTATTAGTGACAGAACTTTTTGCACGACCCTTGTATTTTTCTTATTTCTCCATGAGAAAAATATGTTGTGGGAACTTATTAGAAGCCACTCAGTGAGGCACTTTTAATTAGGGGATAACTGCATTCAAATTTGTCATTTGGGGAGGTAAATCGGCGGTTTTACGGTCGGAAATTTCGTTTTACGGCGACGCGTCAGCGGAGCCGTAAAACGTAATTTGCGACCGTAAAACCGCCAATTTACCTCCCCAAATGACAAATTTGATCCAGTTATCCCCATTCTAATGCATTTATTCATTTTTTTCTATTGAAAAAATGTACTATTTGCACAAAACGACAAGTGCTTCGAGCTGCGTTAAACCAAATGCCAGCCAATGAGAAGAGACGTTACGTGATGACGTCGGATTTGCGACAGTATATCGCAGAATATACCGTCGCAAATTTTTGACGTTATCCAATCAGACGTCGCGTTACATACGTGAGTGCATTAGAATATGTTTTCATGGAGACATAAGAAAAATACTTACATGATACCCGCTCTTATCTAGACCTATGTATAAGAATTGATTGATTTTTTTGGTTTCATTGGGCTATGAATAAATGAAAGGAAGGATGCTATTGTGTATGAGTGCACTACATGCGTCATGCATAGTGTCCTTCGCTTTTTGACATTCATGGCTCAATGAAACAACAATATTTACCAAATATATTTGGACCAATAATGTCTGAGCAACAGTTAGGACCCAGGCCTCCAAGTTATTAAACTTTTTGTTGGCATTTTCATACTTATTAGCAAAGAAATTTTCATGCTCAGCTATGTTTAACAAGAAAGAATTTGCAATTATTAGTAATCTGTGATTTATTAGCAGGACAAATTTCATGCTCAGCTGAGTTGTGCATGAAAAAAGTTTTATATCCTCAGGGCCTGATCAAATAAATTCTTTCATTTTAGAATAGATCACTTCTTTTCAGAATGGTGACAAAGCCCATTTTGAGTTATCTCCCTCCCTTGAAAGTGTATTTATTCCCCTTAAAGTTTAGATTGTAGCATTAGACCAGAGGGGTACCCAGGTAAATATTTGTCTTAGTTCTAACTGAAAACATACCTTGTGCACTCCTACATACATTGTGTACATTTCATACCTGTCTAGGTGAGGCAATTCTAATGGTAACCCAAAACATGTTTTCATGATGAAATACAAAAACAATTCAAAACTTTTTGGTTAAAAAGGTTCTTATCCAGAGCTATGGAACTTCAAAGATAAGAGCTGTTGCAAGACAGCATAGCTCGCATGAATCCTACTTTGCCTCTAAAACCTTTAACATGCATTTTTTCTAAGTCTGTGACCTTGACCTCAAGGTCACTCAGGAGGGTTGGGATGGTACGGCAAGGAACTCCAGACCAGTATCTAACATCAGGGCAAGTACAGTCAAGCCTGTCCTAAAGGCCACCTGTATTAAGCAATCACCTGCCTTTAATGGCCACTATTTCAGACCCCATTAAAGGCAAAAAATGGAAATCTACCTGTATTATGGGAGCACCTGTCTTAAGCAACTAGTTGTTGGCTTTCCCATAGGTGCTTGCTTATCACAGGTTTGACTGTATCTTCGATTCAAAGGTTCAGAAGATATAGCCTTTTAAAATCTTTAATCAGTGCCGACACTGACACCGACACCATGGTGATTGCTATAGCTCTATCTGTACTTTAGTACAGGTGAGCTAAAAATGAGTGTATTTCCATGTTGTGAGCCAACAATGATTATACCACAGCACATTTTGCTTATTTCTTCACGAAAACATATGTTGTGGGTACTCATTAATCTTGCTTGATCATTACCTGTAGCTATACCCTGAGCTCCTGTCAATGTTGCCATGTCAACCACAACATCAGCCTTCAAATCTTTCTGGGCATAGGCTACCTGCAATATAAAACATGCTCTCATTTTATAAAAGATGTGGTTTTCTATAATTACAGCCAAAATGCTTATGCAGACCAAACATATTTGTAATTTTAGCTGCATCAAAATTATCCGGTAAGGCTGAGGTTTCACACAAGTAAAACTGTTTTAGCATTCTAGTAGTTTTTCTACTGACTGTTCTAAGTAACTTGATCTGTTGCAGTTCTCTGTGTTGGGGTTTCACATGTGATGTTAATTGAGCCAGCGCATGACAAAACCTACAATAAGATGTGTGATCAGCAAAGACTCAGATCAGCCTGTACATACACCCAATATGGCAAGGAATCTCCTTCATTCCTCTCTGGATAGCCCGAAGATTGAAGAAGGAAAATGCGATCAGTGAAGACTCTGATCAGACTGCATGGATACGCAGGCTGATCTGAATCTTCGCTCGTAGCACAAGTATTATTGTAGGTTTTGTCATGTTCTGGCTCAGTTTTGTCATTACTTGTTCCTCATCTCTCCTTCTTTTGGTGCCTTGGGAAGGACGTGTTTCATGAATGTGACATTTCCAGGGTATCCTAACTGATAATTTAGCATGTTGGGTAAAAATTTTAGTATACAACATTTTGAAATATTTTATTTTTCCCACAAAATAAGATTTGACAGCTTGTGCAAATTGACTCCTAAAGGTCAAGCCTTATTTTCTAAAGAAACAAAGGAGATAATTTTCATGAAAGTGAAATCTTATTTTCAGGGAAAAATAAGAAAAATATCATCAGTTTGTCATCTGCTGAATTTACCCATTGTGTGCCAAGTGCTTAGTAAGGTGCGGTTTTCTATTATTACAGCCCAAACTAAGAATACCATAAAACCTTCAAACTACCAAATTCTAAAAGCACGGGCCCAGACCAGGTTGCACACATGTGCAGAATGTTCAGAATCTTCATTGTTCATCATTTAGAGTAAATGAAGTGTAAAATTAAATGCCTGAACAATGAAAGACCACTCCAGCCCTACGTAGACTGATCTCGGCCTTTACTGTTTAGCAACTGGATGTTCTCTAGTGTACCAGTGTCCTTTGAAAGCTAATTTTTTTATTTTTTTTTTTAAATTTCAAGTAAAACTTCAATGACTCAAACACTGACGTCTTGTTTACCATGGCTGATCTGAATTTGTTTTTGAGTCATTAAGAAATTCTTCTGATCGTTCAAGAAAACAAGTTAAGAAATACTTTAGAGAAATTTTTCTTACTTTATCATGAAAATAAATATTGTTTGTACTCATTAGAATTGTCTCACAGACACAATTATTTTAAAGAAGATTGAAAAATCCATAAATTATCTCCATTTGCCTTCTAATGATTACCCTTAGTAGCTCAAACTACACGTCTAGAACAAAGTTCCATGGTTCCAAAGATGATCGAGCCATTGAAGTTTGACAATACACTGGTCATTATTGGAAATATGTTCACCCTTGTCCTCCTGAAGCCGGTTATGCCCTGCCTTTGCAAACAGTGTAAATCCAGATCAGTTGGCTTCTTCAGAAGCCAACTGATCTGGATCTGCACTGTTTGCCATTCAGTATTTGAATTTGTATCAACAACCTGGATCAAGTACACTGATTGGCTGAAAATTAGAAGTGGGTGTGGCATCTTAATTTATTCAGCATGACAAGAGTTAATATTTACTTGTAGTTCCATACAAAATCCCCTACAGGCTATGCTTCCAATCAAAATTAAAAACTCATGCAGTTCCTACTGGCTTGTTACTTTTCCAAGTGCAAGCAAGTTTTTTTATTTACAAGATCTAGAATAAATAACTAATCTGTGATAGAAGGCCTTAAGGGCTGTATCTATTAGAAAAGAATTTGAATCACAGTGTGAGAAGACATACCTGACATATGCACTTAATGAAGACTCAAATCAGCCTGCACGTCTGTGCAGTCTGATCAGTTTTCATTGTCTGCATGAAGAAACTTTGCATCCTTGGCTATCCAAGATGCATCCAGTGAAGATTCAGATCAGACTGCCCAAATGCACAGGCTGATCAGAACTTTTGCTGGGTGTACATGTCAGAAGGTACATTTTCTGATTCTGCGGCTCATTTTGTGTGTGAACTGGGAGCTTGATAAAATGACATAATGTGACACAAGGGCAAAACTGAGTTTTCATGTGTATGTACCTACAGGTCCAGAATTAGCATTTGGACTAATTGATCACTAGAGAGTGCTCTCTTGGGCCTGGTTGTTCAAAGCATTGTTAGCTTAACAAGCTCATTAGTGGTCAAAATATTAACTTTTCTAGTAAGTACAATATCTAATTCACAGGTATTTTTTGCTGAAAAAAAATGTGAGTAGCTTTTGCAAATGCAAAAGCTACTCACATTTTTTCAGCAAAAATATTAGCATATATATATACCATATTTAATGATCAAAGTTTTAATGATATATTAACTAATGACATCGTTAGTTTAGAAGAAACTGGGCCCCGACAATTTAAACTTTTGCCATTTGTCAGTGATGATCAGAAAGTACTTGGACAGCTGACTAATTGAAAAATTCTATTTTTAGGAACATATATATTCTCACATTTTATTTTGTTTGTGTCGAGGTTTTATGGCCCAGTCAACCCAGTGGGGTTGTCGAGCGCAGTCAGTTTACCTAACCACATGTTTACTGGGCAGGCTTAGTCCTCTAAGTGGTTAACCAGTATTGTGCACATTCTTTTGCCAGAAACTGACAACTGCCCTTCTTGAATCAGCAGAAGGGAGAGAATGACCGTAGTCACATTTTATTTTAATAGGTAAGTTGTAAAAAATGAAATACTAAGCCATCTATCTGGGTCATTTTAGATTCTTGGTATATAAAGGTGAAGAAATTAGATAAAAAAAAAAAAAAAAAAAAAAAAAAAGCCTGAAATAAGAATAGCTCCACTTTCTTCAATTGACTAGAACTGACATTTTTCTTATTTCTCCATGACAACATATGTTGTGGGTAATCAACAGAACTGCTTTGCTGAGGTACTTCTAATGAGTACCCACAACATAAGTTTTCATGGAGAAATAAGAAAAAACATTCATATGTTGAAAACATTAAACTCTTATCCGATGCCATGAACAAGTACCAAGAAAAGGGCTAAAATAAGAATGAATATATTTTCTACGACTCAATTATTAACAGATGATCAGTCTAACTGATGATAGACTATAAAATTCTGGCCAATTCCCAACACTAACACTAGACTTTCTGAGTATGGAAATGTTTTACTTACCCCATCACCTAATACTAGTCTGCCTTCTGCATCTGTATTGTTGATTTCTACAGTCCTGAAAAAACATAAAAAAAAAAATGTTACATATGCTTTTCAATCCTGGAATGTACATTGCATAATTTTCAGTTATTTTTCTTTTCTGTGTGTTAACCCATTGCAGTCTGGAGACCCCTAAAAGGGTAACCGGCAAACAATGCAGACCCAGATTAGCCACCACATTCTGTGGCATTTGATCAGGATATCCACTGTTTGCAAATAGTACAACCATTTTTCTCTAGGAATATCTAAATCACATAGCCTGACATACCTAAAATCGAAATTAGAATCTTCAAATATGTAGTGTGGGGAGTCCATTCAGTCTACAATGGGTTAACATAAAAGCGCTAAACTTCTCACCTTGACCTCAAGGGATTTTTGGATCATTATATACTGTACCTTCAGCTTAAGAATCAACTACAGTCAACTCTTAAAGTTCAAGGGACTCTCTAAAATATTTCATGATATCCGTACCTCAACATACCAGATTTGCAGAATTGAGGGAAAAATAAATCAAACAATCATATTTCACAAATGAATATGTAATTTGACTCCTGAGGTTAGAGATATATTGTAAATATTGTAGAAAAGAGGAGAAATTGCTCCTTAGGAGCAATTTCTCCTCTTTTCCACAATATTTTGTTACCTGTTGTTAGATTTTCATGTTTCAAGAGGGACCAGATTTTCACTTCGAGATAAGCGTTATTCGAGATAAGCGAAGTCAAGATAACGAGAGTCGACTGTATGGTAAATGTCTTCAAATTTTGTACACCAGTTTCTGATAAAATTCCATATGTGCCAGCCTCGGTGGCTGTCAGATGAGCATCTGATTGTGATCAGAAGGTTGAGGGTTCAATCCCCACTGAGTCCGATAACATTCTTTCATGGAGAATGATCGTGAAATATTATCTATGCTCATTCTCTCTCTCTTCCGCTGATTCAAGAAGGGCAGTTGTCAGTTTCTGGCAAATGAATGTGCACAATTACTGGTTTACTGCTTAGAGGACTAAGTCTGCCCAGGAAAATGTGTGGTTAGGTAAACTTACCACACTGGACATGACCCTAATCGTTTGACTGGGACCTAAATTCTAAACACAAACAAAATGGCATGTGCAAACAGTGCAGACCAAGATCAGATTACTTCTATACATACCTTCCTGAATACATTGTTAGAATGTCATCTGGTTTGTAAGAAAGTGGTCCCACAGCATTCTCAGCCAGACAAAACACTGCATGTAGATTCTCTGTGAAACCCTGTAATTGAATAACACAGTTGATAAATGTTTAATAAGACTCCTGCTCAACATCTTGGCTTGTTCCATACAAGTACATTGTCACCTCTTTATAAGATGGTTCACAGTAAGACAGTTTTGGATATAAGAGGGTTTAGAGTTTGGCCCCGAAAGTGTTGTAGCAAAACAAAAAAGTATAAAATATATAGAAAAATGACCATTTATGTTGTGGCATTTCTTAGGAATCATCTCTATTTTGTGAGATGTTTCAAATCAGATCCCACAGCGCATGCAATAATAAAACTATCTACAAATAAACCTGTCTTAAGCAAGTGGTAATACAGAGTTGCTTACTTAAGACAGGTGCTTGCTTAATAGCAATTCATTTTGGGACTAAAGAGTTTCATAATCCGAGAGCTCTTGCTACTTTCTAACAGTTTTATGACTTGGATTCTCCATTTACAATTAACTCTTTACTTGGAGTAACAAGGATTTGAATCTTACATGTCACACAATTTAACATACCATAATAACCCTCAGTATTGGGACACAGACCTGAGCAAACAGTGCAGACCCAGATCAGATGCTGCAGAATGTGGCATCTGATCAGGGTCTATAATGTTTGACATACATACAGCAATATTTTAGATATATCAATGGGTAGTAGAATGGACTATTTCAAATTTTAGAATAATTATGGTTAGGAGTTAAGGTGTCCCAATACTTAGGGTAAATACTGCAGCAGTCATATATTGATACCAGACTAAATAACTGATAAAATGTGAGATTTTGTCTTTCTAAGCTTTTTAAAAGATTCTACTTGTTTAAAGACACAAATACATCTATTAGACCTGGCCCTGAGGTTATAAAACTTGTACTCAACTCAGCTGAGCAGAAATTGTCTCTGCTAATAAATATGAAAATGCCAACAATAGTGAAATTTTCATGCTCAGCCATATTTAGCAAGAAAGAATTTGCTAAGCTGAGCATGAAGAAAGTTTGGTAACCTCGAGGCCTGCTTGGTGCACATTTCCAAAGGTATGTTTCTGATGGTGGCTCATTACGTTCAGTAGGGCTGGCTAATCGAGCTGAAAAGATAATCGATTATCAGTCCTGCCATTGTGATCGATAATCGATTAGTAATCGCTGAAGATTTGATCTTAATTTTACCTATGACCCTTTCATATGTTATACTGAGCAAACAGTGTAGACCCAGATAAGATGTTGCAAATGTGGCATCTACACTGTTTGCCACTAACACAGCTATTTTAGACACAACAGTGGGTAGTATATCGGAACTGATCGAATTTCAGATAAAAGTATGATAAGGAGTTGAGGTGTCTGAATACTAAGGGTAAATATGGTAGAGTAATAAACGCAGAAATCAAATGATCGATTATTAGCAAATCTGTAACGACAGTCATTTATGTGGAATTTATCGATTATCCTATTAATCCTGCCAGCCCCAATGTTCAGCAAGTATCTTACCATCTTTGCAGCTAGATAGAAGGCACCTAGCATACCAGCAGCTCCACCACAGTCTGTCTTCATGCCACACATACCAACCTGAAACATACATGTATACTCTACAGGCTATACTCTACAGGCTATACTCTATACAAATTAGAACTCCCAATAGGAGGTCTTTTCAAGTAAAAATAATCTGCAACACTGGAGTCTTTAAAAGACAGCATATTGTAAGACAGTTTCGGATATAAGGTGAGTCCCAAAAGTGTTACATGCATATCCAAACAAAAATGTATAGATTATGTTATTTTGGCGACATTATGGCTCAGATAGCATTCATTTAGTACATGAAGTCAATTCAGGTGCTAATATTTGTATGAAGAATGACTCTTTCTATTTCCTTCTTACAATACTGTCAGACATCATTTTGAAAAGGGAAATATATTTTTGTGTTATTATGCAAGAACAGTTATCAATGTGTGGGTTGACTTGCAACATCCTAGTATTGATGTCTCTAATCTACCGATTATGTTCAGTGACTTGCCTTTGTAGGTCACCCATTTCTCTGACATACTCGCCACCAAAACCACTGCAAGGGATGATGTAAATGACATTCTTAATATCACAGGAGATGTTGTATGTTATCTGCATAGTTCTACCGCACTTAAATGTAAAGATTTCTCCTTCTATTAAATGCTTGCAGAGGCAGCAATTTACTCTGTTGCATACTTTTTTAGACTATATATATTTTTTAATATATTATCTCTTACGAGGGATGTTCGAAATGAATTGCTTATTTCTATTTGGAGACTTCAAATTTCAAGTTAGCCCAAAAGTACTCATTTCATGCCCTCGAAGTACTCCCCGTGGCTAGAAATACAAAGTTTCAGCCGATGCATCCACTTCTTGAAGGCGTCACGGTACGCTGATTTGGGCACAGTAATAAGGTACTGATGAATGGCAGATCCAAATGCCTGTCGGGACTGGTATTTCCGCCCAGCAAGGAATACTTTCAATTTCGGAAACAAAAAGAAATCACATGGGGCAAGGTCTGGGGAATACGGGGGTGAGGCAAAACAGTTAATTTTTCTTTCTTCAAAAACGCCGTAACTATTGCGGAGGTATGAGCTGGGGCATTGTCATGTAGAAGACGGACATGTTTAAAACCAGTGGCAGGGCGTCGTTTCTGATAATACTTTTTCAGTTTCTTCAGTACTACGTCTTTGTAGTACTTTCCGGTGATGCTTTTGCCCTTTTTCACTGGCACTTTTATTGCGACTCCTTCACCAGAGAAGAAGATTGCATACAAAACCTTCTTTGTACTCAAAGAACGTTTGGCAATTATTTGGCGTTTGCTGTGTTTAGTGGCCCAGATCTTATTGCTAACCTTTCTGACGGGCTCAAAATAATGGACCCAGGTTTCATCACCTGTGAGGACATTGGCAAACTGCTTTTTATCATATTTTGGAAACATTTGAAGCAGCTTTTTGGCCACTTTAACCCGTTGCCTCTTTTGCTCATCCAGCAGATGTGGCACCCATATAGCAGAAATCTTTCTGACTTTCAAATGCTTCTTCAAAATAAGGTGAACCGTTGATAGTGATATGCCTACCTTTCGTGCAATATGACGAACTGTAAATCTGGCATCTCCTTCAATGATTTCCTTTATTTTGGAAACAATTTCTTTACGAGATGCAGATTATTGCCTACCTGATTTCGGTGCATTTTTGATGGACTCTACAACAGACTCAAATTTCTTTTTCCACTGCCCAACTGTGTCATAAGACACACAAGAAGATCCAAAAAGCAGTAGAAATTTCAGTCATCAGCTTCTTCAAAGAACAACCAAGTTTTGAGCGAGCTTTGATGTAAGCCCATATTTCATCTTTTTTGTCGACACTTCTACCAACCATTTTTACTGCAGTGGTCAATGACTGCGTGTATTCAAATGGCAAATTTATGTCTTACACTTAGTCTAACATGTACATTTATATACCATTGTGTAGATATTGAATAGCCCTATACAGGTATGTATTGGTTTTTATCGTGCCACACGAGGATATCGAGCTAGAGGACAATAAGCAATTCATTTCGAACATCCCTCGTATAATGCTTAGTGGAATGGCAAACTGTAGGCCCTGATCAGATCTAAGTCTGCACTGTTTGCATAGGCAAATTTATCAGAAACTTTGGTGTACAGAATTTTAGGACATTTACCATACTTCTGTTACCCATGTCTGCCTTAAGTATTTGGACATACGGGCTAGGACAACAATGTAGGCCCAGATCAGATGCTGCAGAACACTGCATCTGATCAGAGGTTTATTCCGTTTGCCAATCATCCGGTTATTTTTTGACACATCAACAGATGATGAAATGGACAAAATTTAGGACAAATATGGTAATGAATTAAGGTGTCAAAATATTTAGACTTGCACCACAACCTCTTCATAACACTATGGATGGGATCCAAGGCAAAAATCGTGTTAACTAAACAACCATGTTGCATCCAAACCAAAATATATAGATTATATAGAAAAAAGACCATAAATGGTCATTTTTTTATATAATCTACACAGTTTTATTTGTATACAACTTTCGGAGTCCACTTTCAAAACCATCTTACATCTGAATTTTTGAAACCATCTTATAAACAGGTACCAGTATATGTATTGGTATTTACAGTTTGCCCAGGCCTGTCTGTCCAAATACTTTGGTTAATATTGTATTATTTTTTTTTTTTCTAAAAAAAATTCTTCTGAGTCATGACATACCCTAGTTTTAAGACATAGACCTCCAGTATCATAGACAATTCCTTTACCAACCCAGGCAATGTTTTTCTCTGCTTTCTCTGGACGATGGCTAAGAATAGCTAAAGCTGGTAAATGTACAGCTGCCTTCCCAACACCATAGATAGCTGTAATAAACATAAGAATAAGGTGATGATTATGTTTTGGGGTTAATATCCCTTTCAACATTATTTAAGTTGTATTGAGACAATGTAAGAACGATAATGAAAGGCTCTGTGAGATGAAGTGTCAACAATTATGAGCTGAATTCCATCTTCAGCAGGATTCAAAACTGTGACCTTGTGATCAGAAATTTGGAGGGCTAAGCACTCAGCCACCAAGATGCTTTTTGGAAACTTAGAACTCCAAATGGAAGAATGGTTGTAGTAAGCATTAGAATTAGAATCTTAAAATAATAATTGTACTAAACATGAGTGTTATATTCCAAAGGAATGAGTAGCTGTAGTACACACTAGACAAAGGGACCACTGGGTCATATATACCCCCAGCCATCACCATCACTAACACTATCAGTCTTTCCCCCATGACCTTGACCTGCCAACAAAGAAGGTTTGTGGTTCACTGGTACAGTGTATATGGTAGATTCTATAGTAGACAGTGTCCTCCAGGCACACAGAAAAGACTTACTGTAAATGCCCTAAAATTTCAAACACTTTATTCCATACTATTTTGGCCGAAATTTTGCTTTTTATGCAGCTGTTTCTTAAAATATGCAGTGGAATGGCAAACAGTGTAGACCCTGATCAGACTGCTCCTTCATCAGCAATCGGATCTGGGTCTGCACTGTTTGCACATGACATTTTGTCAGACACTTTGGTGTTTGAAATTTAGGACATTTACCATAAGTCTTCATTCATAGCTCTAGATAGGGGTAGCCAGATAAAACATTTTTATTTATATTGCAAGTACTCATCAAAACATCTCTTTAAGCCGCATCTTATAACTACCTACAGTTTTTGTTTTGTGGTGAAATAAGAAAAATATCAAACCTTTTCGTTTGAATAAAGCATGGTTTGTAGGGTAACACTTCACTATTTGAACAAGTGCTAAGGTACTATTCTATAGCTCATGATAAGAGTAGGTATCTACATATTTTATTACTGCAAGAAAACATATATTCTGGGTACTCATTAGAAGCGCCTCAGTATGTACTTTTTTCAAATGAAAGTACTGATATGTTTCTTAATACTCCATGAAAACATATATTGTGGGTACACATTAGAAGCACCTCAGTGAGGCTCTTCTAATGAGCACCCACTAAATATGTTTTCAAGGAGAAATAAGAAAAATATCAGTACATTCCTTTGAAAAAAGTACTTTATACAGAACTATGTTTATTTCAGGCTGTTTTCATCAAATTTCTTCACCTTTATTCACCACAATTCTAAAATGAAGTTTTTTAAAAGTAAAACATATTTTAACGAGTAATACTTAACCTATAGATAATGTGCTATTCTATTCTGTTATTCACCCCCTCCACAGAAAAAAACGACCTTTCAGTCGTTATAAAGTCTTAATTCAGAAGGTCCCTTTAACAGTTACCTGTATGACGTAGTTCCTCCCGCTCAAATGATCACGTGTCAGTTTCTTTTATGTGTAAAACAATACACAATTAGGAGAATGGAGCGAGGGAAGGGAGGTGGGACGATAAATACTTATCTATAGGTTAAGTATTACTCGTTAAAATATGTTTTACTTTTAAAAAACTTCATTTTAACTTCGTAATACATTAACCTATAGATAATGTGCTAGAATTTGTAGAATAGGAGGGAGGATTTCTCCTAATAAGTTAGTCCCAACTTCTGAATTAAGGCTTAATAAAAGGATTTATTTTTTATATATATATAATGAGGACATAATTAGTGCTTAAGGCAATAATAAGATCCTTTAACCAAGGATAAAGTAATCCAGGGTTAACATATATATATAATAAAGATATAATTAGTACCTCTCTAGTATAGCATCAGGTCTAGGGGGGCTGTTGACGTTGTCTACACATCCATAGCTGATTGCTGTTGGCCCCCCACCACTTTTTGGGCCACTACAATGGGGCCCAAACTTTGGAGATTCTGTGCTTGTTGAGACATGTCTCTGAGATAGAATTTGGCAAAAGTTGATGAACTATTCCAAACCGCTGCTTGAAGTATATCATTGAGAGGAACTTTGTCGAAGAAAGCCCAAGAAGAGGAAAGAGCTCTAACTTCATGAGCTTTGATTTTAAGGAAAGAGATATCTCGTTTAGTGAGTTTCCTATAGGCAAGTTTAACAGTGTAAGATATCCATCTCGAGATAGTATCTTTAGAGATATCCTTATTGCCTTTAATAGGAAGAAAAAGTCTAGTTCTATTTTGGCAATAAGAGCTAGTCATTTTGAGATAGAATTTCAGAGCCCTAACGGGGCAAAGAAGTCTGTCAGTATGTTCCCATTTACATATTCGAGCAAGACTAGGAACAACAATAGGATCTGGTTTAACAGAAGGAAGCTGTTTTTTGCTAAAAAACCAGATTTAAGAATCAAGGAAACTGAACCATCAGATTGATTAAATCTTAAATGTTGTGAATCCATAGCTAGAGCATGTATTTCACTACACCTTTTAGCAGTGGCAAGAGCTAAGAGAAAGGCTGTCTTAATAGTAACGTGAAATTTAGAAGCCTTATCAAGAGGTTCAAAAGGTGGTTTTTGTAGACATACTAAAACCCATGATAAGTCCCATTTAGGTGTAAGAGATCTTTGTACTGGTCGTTGAAGTTCAAAGGATCTGATAAGTTCAGATAAAACTGGATTAGATCCGATTCTATTACCAGTTTTGAATTTTAAAGTGTTAGAGATCATAGATCTATAACCTTTAATAGTACTAATCTGACATTTCTTTTCCGAAAAAAGAAAGATTAAGAAATCGGCTATAACTGTAATAGGGGCCGAGATCGGATTAACCTTTTTTGTATGACACCAATTAGAGAAGATGGTCCATTTTGCATCGTAGACTTTTTGTGTAGATGCTCTTCTTGATCTGGAGACAAAATCTACAACGTTTTGTGAAAATTTCTTATCTCTGATTGATTGTTTGATAACTCCCAAGCGTGAAGGTCGAGAATTGGGAGGTTTTGATGTACAAATCTTCCTTTGGATTGAGTCAGTAGTCCTGGAATTAGTGGCAGACGAATCGGAGCTGACACTAATAGAAGAAGAAGTTCTGAGAACCACTGTTGCTGTGGCCAGAACGGAGCTATGAGAACTATTCTGCACTGATGTTGTCGGATTTTCTCTAGAACAGCAGGTATCAGAATAAAAGGAGGAAAAGCATATGCATGAAGATGATTCCAGTCCATGGACAGGGCATCTGTCGCTAGTGCTTTGTAGTCTTGTACTGGAGAGACATATAATGGGAGTCTGTGGTTGAATCTTGTCGCAAACAGATCCACATTTGGGAAGTTGAGCATCTGGAATACTGAATTCGCAACTGTTTGATCCAGAGCCCATTCTGTCTTGATAGGTTTGTCTAGTCTTGAGAGGCAGTCTGCACGAATGTTGAATTTGCCTGGGATGTGACGTACTCTGATAACTATGTCTTGTTCCAGGCACCAATTGAGTATTTTCCAAACTTCTACGCAAAGATTGGGGGAATGAGTGCCACCCTGTTTGTTGATATATGAGACCACCGTTGTGTTGTCTGTGGATATCATGATGCAAGAATGGTGAATAAATGTTTTGGCTTGTTTCAGTGCTAATCGTATGGCCATCATTTCTAACATATTGATATGGAGCTGGGATTGGTTTTCTGTCCAGCGACCATGAAAGGACAGTGTTGTCGGCTCTAAATGAGCTCCCCATCCGTAATGACTGGCATCCGTATAAAGGAAGAATTTGGGGTCTGGAGGATGGATTGAAGTCCCTGTCTCGAATCGAATGGGGTTTATCCACCATTGTAAGTGAGATCGAATCATGCCATTTATCGAGATCGGGTGATCGAGAGGAAGAATATGAGGTTTCCAGACTGACAGCAGGCACATCTGAAGAGGACGTAAGTGCAGTCTGCCCAGGAGAACAAGGTCTGCTGCAGCACTGAGTTTGCCCAAAAGAGAAAGGAAAGTTCGTGCCGATACATGTTTTGCTGACATTATTTTCTTGATTGTTAGAATTAGGTTCTGTACACGATCCGCTGGAACCCTGACTAAATTTTGTTGCGTCAGAAATTCCATACCTATGAAGGTGAATTTCTGAGCAGGAAAGAGGTCTGACTTCTTGAGATTTGGCAGAAAACCTAGGCTTTGAATAGTTTGAATGCAAATCTTTGTCTGAGTAATCAGACGGTTGTGAATCAGATTTTTTATCAGCCAATCGTCTAGGTATGGAAAAACTGATATGGCACGTTGGCGTAGAAAAGCTGCAATAACGTCCATCAGTTTCGAGAAAATTAACGGACTTAGGGACATTCCGAACGGTAGGGCCGAAAAGTGACATACTTGATCTTCGTGTACGAAACGAAGATACTTCCTGGATTGACGATGTATCGGCACATGTAGATATGCATCTGTTAAATCTATGGAGACAGCCCAATCGTTGAGTCTCATCGCTTGTCTTACCGATTTGACTGTCTCCATTTTGAATGCTTGTTTCTCTATGTAATGGTTTAATAAAGACAGGTCTAATATTAAACGAAACTTTCCGTTCTTTTTTGGCACAAGGAATATCCGGGAATAAAAGCCGTGAGTTTCCGGATTCTGTACCCTTTCCACTGCCCGTTTGTTGAGAAGATTTTCGATCTCTTCTCTGAGAAACGGGGAGGAGAATTGACTCATTCTGATCGGAACAGATGACAAAGGAGGAATTTTGATGAATGGTATCCTGAATCCGTTTCGTACCATAGAGAGGACCCATTTGTTGTCTGTTATTTCCTCCCATTTTTCCCGCAAAATGGGCCAATCGTCCTCCCACTGGAATGTCCGCGAGCGGAAGAGCAGGCAGTGGAAAGGGCGGGCCTTCATAATCTTGCGGAGGAAGAGGCAGGTTTAGAGGAGGGGAACTGACGGATGTTACCAGTCCTCTTGATATTATCTTTCTTAATGTGAGAAGATGAGCTTTGAGGAATATTTTTGGACCTGCGTAGGTTTAGGTCTGGATGTTGTTTGTTTAGCAGGATATTTAGGTATCTTGAAAGCTCTGCTCTGCGAAGGAGGCTTATAAGAATGAGATTGTGACTGAATGGATGTAGAAGCTAGAAACCTTTGCTGTTGAGCTTCGAAGTTTGATTTAGCTATTTCTTTTATCCTGCCGTCAAATAAGGATTTTGAGTTAATAGGAGCGTTCCTTAACTCGTATGTGGAATTGTCGAGTAGTAGTTTAGACGAAGCTAGGGCTGCGTCCCTCCTAGCTTGGAATAATTCAGTAGTTAAAAGTGTAGACATGGCAGTAGCATGTTTAATCGATTTGGCTACGGCCTCCAGAAGTCTGGAAAGGGCCGCAACCGACATCGATTCCTGTTGTAATGAAAGGAAGGCAGCTGAAGAAAATAGATCAGCATGAGAATTAATAGCGACTAGTTTTCTAGCCTTCCTTTCCCATGCTTCTAGATTCTTGAGCGGAATAGAAGCTCTTCCTTTATTAGAAATGTCTAGGAGCGACGCATCCGCTTCTAATTGAGGGATATTATCAGTTGGCAAATATTGGTTTTGGCTCTTGTAGAATTTAGTCGGAGCAAGAGCCGAAACCAAGCTTTGCGGGCAAATCCAATCTCTTGAACATTTGTCCGATTCTAGTCTATTTTGAATATATTTTGTTGTATTTTGTACTAATTTGGATTGTGGGAGGACAAGTAATGGAGTGGAACGAGACTCCATTAATTGTTCGATCCCAGAGAGAGGTTTTAATGGAGCTTGATCCTGCTGAGTTTTGGGGCATAACTCAGGAGGAAGAAGCCGGAAGACCTCGTTAATCGCACGATCAAATGACCAGACTTCGGATTCAGTTTCCGAATCTGACTCCTTATTCTGTTGAGTGAGATTCGGCTGAATCTGATCGTAATTAATAGGTTGATTTGTGATTTGACTAAAATTAGTCTCCTCAGGTTGTATTGGAGTTGGCGTTTGAACAACCTGGGGAGATTTATGAGCCCTTGTATATCTACCAATGTCAAGTTGAGATTGGGAGGAATTTGATGAAGAAGAAGGCGTCATCGATCGTCTTCTTCTCTTTTTATGAGAGTGCTTAGATCTCTTTGAATTTTTCTTTCGCCGAGAAGAACTCAAAGAGTCTGATCTGGAAGTAGAGATAGAAGAAGAGGACGATCGATGTCTTCTTCTCTTTTTAGATTTATGCTCTCTTTTAGACTGATCCTTCCTTGAAGGTCTGGAGATAGATAAATCATTTGAATTTGGAGGCTCAATCATTACACTCGGATCTGAGACCTGCGAAAAATCAGGTTCGAGTGGAATAATCTGTCTAGAGGAAGAAGCTGGATTAGGAAGTTCTAGTCTATTAGAACGTTCGTAACCAGGAATAAAGACATTGGATAGTCTGTGGACACTACCCTGTGAAATATGGCTACTTATGGACGGAGCGTAGCTTTGTACAGGCACATTTATAGGAATATAACCAGGCGGAATTTGTGTTTGTAGGTCATACGCGAATGACTGTAAACCCATGCCTGGTTGACTGGAGCCTAGTTGACTGGTGCCTGGTTGACTGGTGACTGGTTGACTGGTGACTGGTTGACTGGTGACTGGTTGACTGGCGACTGGATGAATGGAGATAAGTTGCCCAGTGACTGGATGACTGGTGACTGGTTGACTGGTTGATTGGTGACTGGTTGACTGGTGACTGGTGACTGGTGGGCTTAGTGCCCGGTCAGACTCTAAGTCCGCCAGGCTGCCACCTTGATGGGTCCTGCCCCGAGCAGTAAAGCTATGAGGGGCGGTGCTCCCATCAACTGTCCCGTTGTCAGACATGTCTGACTGGGACTTCTTGGATTTCTTTGATTTCTTCTGTTTTCTCTTCTGCGTCATAACTGATTTTCTAGTAGCATGAAGGCGTCTTCTTTCTGCTAGGTTCCAAACTTTTTCTGTCCAGGAACTACAAATATAACATGGAGAGATACGTGTGCAAGAATTACAAGTTAGACAAGATAAATGTGTATCCCAATTAGCTTTTAAATGGCCACAGTTGCCGCGGGCAAAATGCATCGACTGACGCGGAAACAAAGGAAGAAATTTAACATTGAGAAAACAAGAAATCTAAGATCGATATTTCGAAAATAAGTACATAGATAGTAGAAGGAGTGAATATAGAACCAGAGAAAGTCAAGAATATAAAAATTTTAACCGTGTAGAATAATTTTAATCCATTTTTTCTAACACAGAATAATAATCCTTGAACATTCAAAGTCCACAGAAAAGAAACTGACACGTGATCATTTGAGCGGGAGGAACTACGTCATACAGGTAACTGTTAAAGGGACCTTCTGAATTAAGACTTTATAACGACTGAAAGGTCGTTTTTTCTGTGGAGGGGGTGAATAACAGAATAGAATAGCACATTATCTATAGGTTAATGTATTACGAAGTTAAAATGGTTCTGAAAGACAGCTTAGTATTTCATTTTTTACAACTTGCCTATTAAGTGAGAAAAAATATGGACCTAAAAACAGAATTTTCTGATTAATAGACTATGAAAGTTCTTTTCAATCATCAGTCACAAGTTGCAAAAGTGACTGCTGATCAATGATAATCAGAACATTATATGACATCACTCAATAATACATGTACCTCCAAATCCTCGTTCCTTGAGCTCTTCTCCTTGTATTATCACAGGTTCTATCTTTAGCTCTTTACCCACTTCACGAACTTCCTAAAACACAATAAATCATATAGATCAACAAATGACAAGGGCATAGCAGAGTATGCAAACAACAAAGGTCAATATTGGCCTGTGCATCCACATAGCCTACTCAAGACAGTTTGCACATGTGCTTTGTTCACTCATCAAATTAGCATAGCTCTAGATAAGGTGCTTTTACCTCTTTGCAAGCTGCGTAACTTTGCATGCTTTTTTTGTCGTCTGTGGATTTTTTTAAAATTAACTTTTACAAAAAAATCTTTCAAGAATACCATCAGAGTATCGAACAGTTTTAATGAGATCTGTCGGGCCTGATCTGGTTCCAAACTGTTTGCAAAGGTTATCAGCAGAGGACAAAAGTCGTCACTAGCGAGGAAAGAGTTAAACATCCAAAAAATATTGATATTTTTCTTATTTCTCCAAGAAAACATGTTATGGACATTACAAGCACATTACCAAGGTGCGTCTGATGAGTACCCACAATATATACTTTTGTGTAAACTATTTTCTGGATACTCCTTTTATCTGGAGCTATGAATTAGCAGAGGTTAGATCTTGTGGAATGTTTTTGTTTTATTTTGCCAAGAAGAAATACTTATGAATCATCTTCAATTGTGATAAATGACTCATTTTTTTTTTTCAACAAAACAAGGATAAAAAAAAATCTAGTCAAGTCAGTGAGTTTAATAATCAAAAGAAATTTATAATTGCTACAAAACTTCTTAAGCAAGGGTCTGGTTATCATACTATGAAAAACATTTTTCCCAGTGTTATGCCATCATTCTGAATATACTGTTGGTTTGAAAACACTTCTGCAAGAAGATCTCTCTTAGCCTGAATTTTACAGTGACTTAGTCTATATACTGAGGTTATTAGCAAAACCAACCTTTTGGAACAATTCAAAAGATTGTCACTCACTACAAAAAATAGGTTGCAATATGGAAAATCTGTGGCGTACAGCATGCATGGTTGTTAACCCAATTATGATTGATAACTTTGCTTCCCTCTCTAATTGCATGACGGTGGGTCGGTCCTCAGACTTAATCATGGCTCCCTTCTAAATCTGTTTCAGATGGTTGGCACCTGACCATTAATGTCTGTGATTAGGCCAATCATGGTCTTGCTTGTGGTTTTCTTGTGTTCTGGTCCCAGGTCACTATTGAGCCCTTTGCTTTGTTTCATTACAGTGTTTCACATATGTGGTAGAGGACCGCTATGTGGACCAAACAGATGTTTGTAATTTGAAGCTGCATCTGAATTAAGGGTGAGGTTTTGCGCAAATATAACTGGTTTAACCCTTAAAACGCCAAGAGTACCTGCATCTGAAAATGTCGTCTGTTAATGTCGTCTGCTGAATATTCTTGCAAACTTTTCAAACCTATTTTTGCATACAGGCAAACAGTGTGGACCCTGATCAGACTGCTCCTAGATGAGCAGTCTGATCTGGGTCCACACTGTTTGCAAAAATGACTTTTAAAATCGCAAGCAGATGACAAAGCAGACGACAATTGTTGTGATTGGCAGTTTAAGGTTAAGCCCCAAAGTAGTTTTTCTACTGTCAGTTCCAAAGCAGATCCTCCATTGCAGTCTTTGTGCATCATATCTGGTTTCATATGTGATGTTTATTTTGTCATTGTTTGTTTCTCATTATTGCATAAAAAGCAGTGTCGCACGTTATTAACAGCCGTGCATTAACCGGCGAAAAGCAGTGTATTAACAAGGCAATTCACACGCTGTTAATGCAAGGTTATGCAACTTTCAATATGATCGTACCTGGGCCACAGATTTGCTGCCGTTACGTGATGTGTACTTCCAGGCCCTAGAAGGAGCACAGTCAGTGGAAATTTCGTTTGGGAGATATTGGTGAAAAGGCGAAACAAAAAAGTGCAAGAAATAACGCAAAATGTAGCAAATGTTTTCAGTTTTTTATGCAACAACAGCGATTGAACATGGTTTTTCAATGCATTAACATTCGCCAGGTTCCCTGGGAGGTGTTGAAAACCGCGGCCTTTGGCCTCGGTTTTCAACACCTCCCACAGGACCTGGGGAATGTTAATGCATGAAAAACCATGTTCAATCCCTATATTCTCTCTTCTTTTTGCACCTCAGAAAGGCTGTGCTTCATGATTGTGGCATTTCCTGGGTATCTTCACTTATATTTTTGACATTCCACGTGAATCCAAGACAAAATAGATGAAACATCAAGTGCCACAGACTTCCTCGGAAAAACAAGAAAATTACCAAATACTTGTTTTGTTTTAGTATCTATTTTTTGCATTTTTAAAAACTAAGTATTTAAATATGTTAACTTTACTCTGATCACACAGAAAGCTCAGCAAACTGATAAATGTGTTCTCAAAAAGCAGATGTTGATGTTTGGCTGTATTTGTTTGTGCAGACTCTGATAGCTATGATCTGACTGCTTTGTAAATATATTACAGGGGACTTGTTAAAGAGTGGTGATAATTCTGGGATAATTTTCTCCAGTTCTTCATAAAAGCATGTAATGGATACTCATTAGAAGGCTTCATAAAAACATATGTTATGAGTACGCATTTTAAGTGCCTCACCAAGGCGCTTCTAATGACTACCAAATTCATAATTATGTTTCTATGGAGAAATAAGAAAAATTATCCCAGAAAACTTCTCATTGTCAAATACATCACCTTAACACTATGTACATTTGTATTCACAGAAAAAGTTACTATACAGTTTTGAATATCGATGTTTTGGTTATATTTGAGCCAGAGTACGACAAAACCTACTTTTAGTCTTTTGCCACCAGTGAAGCCTCAACCAGCCTGTGCACCCAGACAGTCTGATCAGAATCTTTGCTGATCGCATGTGCCTTCTACAATCTTCAGGCTATTCAGAGGAATAAATGAGAACCCTTGCCATACTGGGTGGATTTGCAGGCTGATCTGAGCCTACATGTATGCTGGTCACACTGGTCTTATTGTAGGTTTGTCATGCGCTGGCTCATTTCATAGTCCACCTCCAAGATCCTGTCGCCCAGATCAATAACACAGTCGGTAGCACATCTGACTGCAGATCCACTCAAGTTTGAATCCCAGTTCAGTCACATAACTTTCATGGAGTATGACTGTGGAATCATTTCTGCAGTCATTCTCCCCTTCTACTGATTCAAGAAGGGCAGTTGTCAATCAGTTAAATGTGAAAGTATGTGCACAAAACCTGACTAACCACTTAGAGGAGATCCTGTACACTCTATATTTAGGGTATATAGTGGTATGGTACGAGGGTGTATCAAAAAATACGTGGACTTTTATTATAACTTTAAAACTACTCAACGTAAATCGATAAAATTTTGCACACGTATTAAACAATTAAATGTTAAAAGGATCATAGGGTTTACATTGATGTATTATACTTGTGTTTAACAAAATTCAAGTTTTAATAGTCCTGGGTAGGTACCCCCGGCGCAACCCATTTCTTGACTGCACTGCGTAGTGTTAATATCTCTCTTGACTCCCTAAATTAGCGCCAAACTATACTTAACGTCGTCTGCTTATGTGTTGACGTCATATTTAACGTCGTTGCAAATTTGAGCGTCATCCGTTGGGTACTTTAGAATATACAGCCAGTAAACTTAAGGTGTACGTGGAAATCGTAAGGTCAAAATGGCGGCACCGGCGCAGGAAGAGACCCGTGCAATAATAAAGTTTTGTGTGGACCTAGGAAAAACACCAACAGAGACGATGAAAATGATGAAGGATGCTAATCGATCTTCAAATGTAAGCAGATCTCTTGTTTTTAAGTGGCATAAAAGATTTTCGGAGGGTAGGGAGTCTCTAAAAGACGACACTGGGAGAGGACGGAAACGAATCGTGAACGCTGGGACAGTAGCGGCAGTGAAGAGCCTTATCGAGGAGGACCGTAGATTGACTGTTAGTGACATTTCAACAAAAGTAGGCGTTAGTTATGGCAGCGTCCACTCGATTTTGAGAAACCAGCTGAAGATGTCAAAGGTTCATGCGCGCTGGGTGCCGAGATTACTAAAAAATGCAGAAAAGGAACGACGTGTTCAAGATTCTCTGTCTTTCCTACGGCAGTATGAGAGGCACGGAGACGCTTTCCTCGACAGAATTATAACTACAGACGAGACGTGGCTCTGGTTTTACAACCCAGAGACGAAGCAGCAGTCCTCTGTGTGGAAGAGAAATTCATCCCCACCCCCACAGAAGGCCAGGGTCAGCCGGTCCGGAGGGAAGTACATGTTTATCATGTTTATGGACAGACGGGGTATGCTGCTGTGCCATTCCGTGCCTAAGGACCAGACGGTGAATGCCGACTACTATTCTAAGGTAAAAAACATTTTCCTTACTATTTTTATTAACAAATGAACTATAATTAAAACATTTAACATTTCTAATAAATGTTCTTCTTTTCAGGGCCGGCAGGTTTGTTTTCAAATGAATAAATCTGGGTATTCGATTTCATGTTTTTCAGGTTCTCAGACGTGACCTGATACACGCACTGCAGAAGAAGAGGCCCGGCATTCCGATCGAGAGATATATTCTTCACCAGGATAATGCCCCGGCACACAGGGCGGACACCACCCGGCTTAAACTCGACCTGATGGGATTAAAGACTATCGACCACAGCCCTTATTCCCCGGACCTGGCTCCCATGGACTTTGCCGTTTTCCCGGAAATTAAAGCACAGCTCAAGGGACGAAGATTTACGTCGCTGGAGGAGCTTACATACTCAACACATGGCATCATTCGTCAGTTCGACTCAGCGTGGTATCAGAAGGTGTTTAGCAAGTGGGTGGAGCGACACAGGAAGTGTGTTGAGTGTAGAGGCCAATACTTTGAAAAGCGCTGACTTGCAACGTAAGTAGTCAACGTCAACGTCGAAACGTCATCTTGACGTCGTTACCGTGCGCCGGTACCACTACACTAACCATTTAAGAACGGTTGCTATGGGAGACCCACTGGACCTATCGTACCCAAAGTTAACAGACATATAGAAAAATGCCGATATATAATTACTATGTATATTTGATCTCATTATCTGTAAAAACAAAATTACTGTAACGAAAGTTCACGTATTTTTTGATCCACCCACGTATAGTAATCTACTGTCCTATCGACATCTCTCGGAAAGACGGTTTTTGCTTGGCGTTTTATTTTAAATGAAAATACAACATGTATTTTATTCCAGTTGACCATATCTTATCAGAAACCATTTGTCTTTTCTGTTTCTGTGTTTCGTTCTCAAACATTTGGTGTAAAATTTACGGCCAAAAATTAGTCTGACCTATGCAATTTCTATAGTAAAGCGAATTTTCTGGAGTTTTTGTCTAAGAAAATGCTTTTTACTTTTGTTTGCTGAAGTTAAATGATTGCTGTTTCACAACAATATTGTGAAAATTTCAGAAAAATTGAACAGGCGGAACTTGTTGAAAATCTGCCTTCAAGTTACCTACCCTACAGATTTCTGCATAATTTGCATTCATTTTTACTATGGGAAAAAAGTGAAAATATTTGATTTTTTAAAAATTAATGACCAGAATTAGACTTTTTTTTGCATATGTAGTTACGACAAATGATTTTGCATTAAATCATAACCAAAGTTTGCAAATTTACTTCTATGTAAAGCGCCAAGCAAAAAACAACTTTCTGAAAGAAGTTGAAGCACAGTAACTGACTGAAGAATTATTTTAAAAACAAAAACACAATACAATGTATTTGCTTTTTGTTAATCACAACGGCAAAATTGTTTTGTTTGTGTTGAGGTTTTACGGCCCAGTCAACCAACTGGGTCACGTTGAGCACAGTCAGTTTACTTAACCAAACTGCCCTTCTTGAATCAGTGGAATGGAGAGAAAGACTGTAGAAAATATTTCATGATCAATCTCCAGTAAAGAATGTTGCCAACCTGGTGGGGGTCGAACCCGCAACCTCATGATCACCAGTCCAACCTGCATCCAACTGTGCCACTGAGACTAGCACGGCATAATTGTTGATGTCAGGCTGAAGTCATGGTTTACAACATGCTTCAGGCTACAAGCTGGTGTTAACTTTTGGGAAATGTCTCCATAGGCGAGATATAAAACCTTATCTGGAGCTATGTCTACGCTGCATGAACACAGGTTGATCTGGGTCTTTTTTTGTTGACAACAAATACAGTAACCCTTGCCATGCTGAACTAGAGGCCCAAGTGGGCTGATCATGATATATTACATTGTGCCATTGTGGTTATCTTGGCTATCAGATCAGACTGCCTTTAGCAATCCAGAATCTGATGTTGTTTGAAAAGTTTCAAGATTGCCATTATGGCTGCCATCTTGGATATTGGAACTGAACGATTTCGCAATTCTGAATTTCCATGTCACCCCAATGCCTCCATCAAGTTTCCACTCAATCTGTCTTCTGTTTGGGAGAAGACTGGGTTTTAAGAATTTCAAGATGGTTGCCAACTTGGACAGGGGAACAGAACCATTTTAGCAATTCTAATTTCCATAACACCCAAATGCCTCCCATCATGTTTAAGCTCAATCAGACTTACCGTTCAGGAGCAGATGTGATTTGAAGATTTTCAAGATGGCTGCCATTGTGGCCATCTTGTATACCAGAACTGAACCATTTTAGCAATTCTAAATCTCCATGCTGCCCCAATACTTTCCACCAAGTTTCCGCTCCATCCGACTTACTGTTCAGCAGCAGATAATAACTGAAGACTTTCAAGATGGGCGCCATGGCGGCCATCAAGGATACAATTCTGATGGTGATGGCGAAAATGTGAAAAGTTATTGATGGACAAATGGGTGAGGGACTGACCATGCTCTAGATCAGCTAACAATAGAAGATCTTCAAGATTGCTGGTGTATTGGCCATCATGGATAACGTAACAAAATGTTTTTAGCAATTCTGAATCTCCATGTCATCCCAATACCTCACACCAAGTTTTGCTCAATCTGATATACCATTCGGAAGCAGATAAGGTTTAAAGATTTTCAATCTCTATGTTGCTGTGGTGCCTCTCATCAAATTTCCACTCAATCCAACTTAAGGTTTGGGAAGAGATGTTGTTTGAAGATTTTCAAGATGGCCGCTGTGACGGCCATCTTAGATATCGGAATGGAATAATTTTAGCAATTCTGAATCTCTATGTCGCTCCAATTCCTCCCATCCAGTTTTGGCTCAATCTGATTTACTGTTTGGGAGGAGAATGTCATTTGAAGAATTTCAAGATGACCACCATAGTGGCCATCCTGGATATCATTTGATTGATTGAGTTGGGGTTTAACAACACGTCAACCCTTGTGGGTCATTTTGTGTCGTCTCCCAGAGAAAGGGAGAAAATAGACAGAAGAGATAGCAGAAGAGATGAAAGGGAGGGACAGGGAAGAAAGAGAAACAGGAATGAAAGTGAAGAAACAGAAGAAATAAAAACATCACCTCCCTACCCTTACCTGCTACAAGGATAGCAGGCCTTGCCCAACTATCAGCCAATATCAGCTGGACGCCCCAGATGACAAAATGACACCTTTGCACCACCCAACCACCCACTCCTGGATATCAGAATGGAACGATTTTAGCAATTCTAAATTTCTACCACACTCAGATGTCTCCCATCAAGTTTTGGCTCAATCCTACTTACGGTTTGGTAGGAGATGTTGTTTGAAGATGTTGGATATCGAAACAAAACGATTTTAGCAATTCTGAATTTTTGTGTCACTGTGATGCCTCCCTTCGTTTTGGCTCAATCCAACATACGGTTTGGGAGGACATGTCATTTGAAGAATTTCAAGATGGCCACCATGGCAGCCATTTTGGATATCGGAACGAATTTAGCAATTCTGATTCTCTATGTCACTCTGATGCCTCCCATCAAGTTTCAGCTCAATCTGACATGGTTTGGGAGCAGATGTCGTTTGAAGATTTTCAAGATGGCCACCTTGGCAGCCATCTCGGATATCAGTACGGAACAATTTTAGCTATTCTGATTCTCTGTGTCACTGTGATGCCTCCCATAAAGTTTTGGCTTAACGGGACTTACGGTCTGGGAGGAGATGTCGTTTGAAGAATTTCAAGATGGCTGATGGCGGCCATCTTGGATATCGGAACAAAACAGTTTTAGCAATTCTGAATCTCCATGTTGCCACAATGCCTCCAACTAAGTTTCATCCCATTCCAACTTATGGTTCTGGAGGAGATGTTGAAAATATAAAAAGCTAACGATGGACGGATGATGGACAACAGGTCATGGCATAAGCTGACCTGGAGCACTGCTCCAGGTGAGCTAATAAATTAAGATGCCATTCCCACTTCTAATTTTCAGCCTATCAGATTACATGATCCAGATTGTTGATACAAATCCACATACTTAATGACAAACAATGCAGATCCAAATCAGCTGGCTTCTTCAGAAGCCATGATCTGGCTCTACACTGTTTGTAAAGGCAGGGCATATTGGGTTCAGCAGGACCAGGGTTAACTCAAATATTTCAAGTCTGAAGTTCCTAAATTAAAAATTATTGGATGAGCCATAACATTTCAAAGTTAAAGTCCGACATGTGAAACTTTTATGAATAGTGTCCAATGAAAGTTTATGGAAAAAAAATATAGTAAAGGGAAGGAAGTCCACTGCTTATACTCTGTAACTTACATCCAAAAAGGCATCAGTATGCATATCTGCACATGGAATGTCAATAATTTTAGCAGCCAGGCGAACACCATAAGCCAGAGCATCTAAACAAGAAATATCTTCAGCACTAAGAGCCTCTCCACCATCCACTAGCAGGAACTCTACGGTGAGAGAACGTTTTGTTGTCGATGTAGAAGACTTGGCGGTGAATAAAGGAAGAATGCGGGCAATGGCGGAGACTGATGCAAAAACATCACTTCTTTCACACACAAGCTGTAAAGGAAATCAAGAAGGAAGTGTTTTCTTTAACCCTTAACGTGCCAATCACAACTGCAGCAGACGATATTTTGATTTTTTCTTATTTTTTTAGAGAAAACACGTCTTGACTTTTCATGTGAATCGTCTGCTGGGCAGACGATTCACATGAAAAGTTAATACTTGTTGTTAACTGAAATATGAAAAAAACATAAAATTTAGAATGTCGTCTGCTTCAAATTTTCCTTGGCGGTTTAAGGGTTAAAAGAGCTACAGTAAAACTTCGATGACTTGAACACCCATGGCTTGTTTACTGTGGCTGATTCAAACTCTTTTTTGAGTCCCTAGGAAATTCTTCTAATAACTCAAGAATTCAAATACTTAGAGATATTTTAAGGAAATTTTCTTATTTTATCATGATAATGTACATGTATGTTGTGTGTATTCATTAGAATAGTTTCATTTAGGCAATTCTAATGAGTACACACAATACACCATTTTTTATAGAACATCAGAGAGACATCCCATAATTATCCTCATTTGCCTTCTGACTTGGTGCTATAATTAATCTGCAGTGCTCAAACTAACCATGATTAGAGCAAATTTCCATGGTCTCAAAGATGTTCAAGCCACTGAAGTCCGACTATACTTCATAATATTAAAATTACATTTTCATTAAGTTTATTTGTAGAATGCTTTCCCAGTATGTATGTGGGTACAGTACATTCGCCGTGGAAGTTCGATGGTTTGCGCTCGCACGTGATGCGGGGAAATGTGCAAAAAGGATTAAGGTCCATGTAAAGCCCTACAAAATGCGCACAGAATTAGTGCCAAATTCACGCAAATCCATGCATATTTTGCGCATTTGTCTAAAAAAATCCACGCGTGAACTTTTCCTTGTGTGATCAACTGAAAGCTTGCGCATTCTGCGGGGCAGAAACTCGGGCATGAAACGGGGAGGAAGCAACATCAGAATTAACTGAATGACTCTTTTAAGATCACTTTGGTTATTCAGCAACTGTGAGATATGTACATGTACGCTCATTCATGTATAAAAAAATATCTCCAAATAAAAGGAGTATCCAGAAAAAATATTTTATTTAAATCTCCATGAAAAAGGTATGGTAACTGTCCTAAAATTACGAACACTTTATTCCATACTTTTTTGGCCTAATTTTTGCTTTTTGTAAAGTTGTTTTTAAAGATACTTAGTGGAATGGCAAACAGTGTGGACCCTGATCAGACTGCTCCTTCAGGAGCAGTCTGATCTGGACTGCTCCTTCAGGAGCAGTCTGATCTGGGTCTGCACTGTTTGCATATGCAATTTTGTCAGACACTTAGGTGTAAGAAATTTTAGGACATTTACCATATGTTCTGGGTACTTATTAGAAGAAACTCACCAAGGCAATTCTATTAATTACTTACAATGTATGTTATGGAAAACTAAGAAGAATACATGTATTCATATTTTCTGGGCCCAGTTGTTCAAAGCTAAAGATGTCGTTAGTTAACAATTCGTTAAAATTTACATTGAGTGATAAGCAAATATGCTGAAATTTTTTGCTGAAAAAATGTGAGTAGCTTTTGCATTCATTGAATCTTCTAAAAAAGTTAATGAAATGACCCTTAACAAGCTCATTAAGCTAACGATGTTTTGAACAACTGGGCCCTGGTTGAAAAAAGCATCTTATCTGGAGTTATGAAAAATCCAAATCAGCCGCACATGATGTGTGAGGCACTTCTAATGAGTACCCACAACATGTGTTTAATCTAGGTCTACAATTTTTATTCAGACATGCCTATCTGCATCCCCAGGACCCAAGCGCACATAAAAGTTTTAGTGACCCTGGTATAATGAAGGTAACTTTGTCATTTGTTTACATAATTTGTGATACAGGAATCTGACTGGCTCCATTCAGTTCATAAAATGGAATCAATCATGAATGAGAAAGGTGTATCATGGAACCTGCAGGACTTTTTCGAACAGAACAGACACACTTAATCAAAAAGAATAAAACTCCTGAAAATCAGTGCTTGACTGCAGGAAACACTTTCTAATAAAAGACTGCTTAGTCCCAAAATAACTGATCTGATCAATAAGTGCAAAATAACTGTAAAAAGCTGGCAGTTTGTTTATCAGTAACAAAGGTGCTAATGACGAAGTAAACATATGACATCATCTAATTATCTTAAGGTAACTCACAACAAGAACTCAAAACAATAAAAATGTTGCCCAAGTACCCAGAGGTCTAAGTACAGTTTTCAGAGCACCCCAGGTTTCGGAGGATGGCCTAACAAAAAAAATGTGTGTTTAGGGTAACGCTAACCTACCTAGTTCTTCTAGTGAAACCTAGCATTTTTTTTTCATGTTTTCTCAAAAAAAAAAAAAAAAAAAAAAATAGGTATTACTTGGATAAAAATATTTGTGCCATCATATTTATGCTAAATATTCAGAAAAGTAGGTTTGAGCAAACAGTATATACCCAGATCAAACTGCTCCTATAAAAGCAGTTTGATAGAAGTAGTTTGATCAGGGTCTACAAAGTCTGTCATTCTATCAATACTTTTCAGACACATCAAAGGGTGGTCTTTGGTAAAATTTTATGTGAACTAGACAAAGTGCCCAGTGGGGCACGTATACCCCCGACCAGCGCTACCGCCAGTTTTTAAAGAGCACAAAGTATGTAGCTTTGACTCTGGAGATGGCAGTTATATGCTTTATGTGATAACATTAAAAAACTTTAATCACACATAATATGAAGCCCTTGACCTCAAAGATCAGGCACAGGTGCAGGGACTGAGCTTAATAAAACTATAGCCCTATAACTATCACCATATACTAGTGAAATCAATCAGTCTTTATAATATAAGCAAAAATGACATTTGTATGAAAAGTCTGTGACTTTGACTTAAAAGCCATGCCCCAGCTTGGGGATGGTGCCGAGAAAAACTTTAGACCTATATATACCATCATGCTTGATATTAATGAAACCAACAAAAGGGTCTTTATAATAAAGCTATATAAATTTTAATGAAAATTTTAAGGTCACCTGCCTACTCAATGCCCTCTACATATCGGTAAAGTATCACAAAAATATCTTAAAGAATTTTTAGAGTTATTGTCCGCACAAGATTTAAATAACCGAAGGAGAAAACTGCAGAATGGAGTCAGAGAGTCATTCTTGAATGTGATATGCCTACTCAATGTCCTATACATACTGGTGAAGTATTATGAAAATATCTTAACATGTTTTAAAGTTATGGTTTGCACAAATTTTTTACAATTCTGGAGGCAAGGGGAGATAACTCATGGACCAAGTCAGTTGTCTTTCTTGTACCTGACACCCTACCAAATGCCCTCTACAACCTGACAGTTTCCTGAAAATAGCTCATAGGGTAGTTAGGAGTTATGGGGTGCACAATAATGCATTTATGGACAGACAGATGGATGGATGGACGAATGGATGAATTCCATGCTGATAGCTATATCTCCTAAACCTCTCAGTAGGAGGATAATGAATTTCAACAAAAGGTCTAGATGGTATAGCTATATAAACTTAGATGCAAATAGTTTTACTTTTATATGAAATTTCTAAGTCTGTGACCTTGACCTCAAGGTCATACCCCGGGATGGGGATGATGCTGAGTAAAACTCTAGACCTATATCTACCAACATGTCAAATATAGATGAAATTCCTCAAAGGGTCTTGATGGTATAGCTATATAAACTTAAACACAAAAAACTTTGACTTTTTTATGAAAATTCTAAGTCTGTGACCTTGACCCCAAAGTCACCCCTGGGGTGGGGATGGTGCAGATAAAAACTTTAAATCTATATCTACCATCATGCTAAATATGAATGAAATCCATCAAAGGGTCTTCAAAATATGAGGTCTTATAAACTTTAACGCAAAAACTTTGACCCAAAGACAAAAATAAAGTATGAACAAATAATGCTTCAAAGAATGGATGGACAGACGAACAAATTTCTTGCTGATAGCTATATCTGCTCAACCGTTCAATTAGGGGATAAGGAAATTTAATAAAAGGTCTTGATAATATGGTTATCGAAACTTATACGCAAACATTTTTACTTTTATATGAAAATTCTAAGTTCGTGACCTTGACCTCGGTCACACCCGTGTGGGGATCATGCGGAGTAAGACACTAGGCCAATATCTACCAACAAGTCAAATATAAATGAAATTCCTCAAGGGTCTTGATGATATGGCTATATAAACTTAAACACAAAAAACTTTTGACTTTTTTATGAAAATTCTAAGTCCGTGACCTTGACTCCAAGGTCACCCCCCGGGGTGGGGATGTTGCTGATAAAAACTTAAGACCTATATCTACCATCATGCCAAACATGAATGAAATCCATCAAAGGGTCTTCAAAATATGAGGTCTTATAAACTTTAACGCAAAAACTTTGACCCTAAGACAAAAATAAAGTATAAACGAATAATACTTCAACGGACTGACGGACAGACAAACAGATTCCTTGCTGATAGCTATATCAGCTCAACCTTTCAGTTAGGGGATAATGAAATTTAATAAAAGGTCTTGATGATATGGCTTTATAAACTTAAACGCAAAAATTTTTACCTTTATATGAAAATTCTAACCATGACCTTGACCTCGGTCACATCAAGGGTGGGGATCATGCCGAGTAAGAAGCTAGGCCGATATCTACCAACATGTCAAATATAAATGAAATTCCTCAAGGGTCTTGATGATATAGCTATATAAACTTAAACACAAAAAACTTCGACTTTTTTGACGAAAATTCTAAGTCCGTGACCTTGACCCCAAGGTCACCCCCGGGGTGGGGATGGTGCCGATGAAAACTTTAGACCTATATCTACCATCATGCCATATGTGAACGAAATTCATCAAAGGGTCTTCAAAATATGATGTCTTATAAACTTTAACACAAAAACTTTGACCCTGTGACTTTTTTTATGAAAATTCTAAGTCCGTGACCTTGACCCCAAGGTCACCCCTGGGGTGGGGATGGTGCTGATAAAAACTTTAGACCTATATCTACCATCATGCTAAATATGAACGAAATCCATCAAAGGATCTTCAAAATATGAGGTCTTATAAACTTTAACGCAAAATCTTTGACCCTGTGACGGAAAGACGAACGAACGAACGTATGAACGAACGAACGTACGTATGAACGGAAAAGCGAAAACTATATACCCCACATACTTCGTATGTCGGGGGTATAATTACAGTAATGGGTCCAAATATATCTAGTAATTATGGTGTAATTTCATATAAAAGATGCAAAAGAAAAATAGTCCCTACCAGCACTATCTATTTTTTTTCTTATACAGTCGAACTTCAATGGCTCGAAACATCTTTGGGGCCATAGAAAATTGTCCGAGACATGGGTAGTTTGAGACACTGAGGGTTAATCATGGTGCCAGGTGAGGAAGCAAATATCGATAATTGAGGGATTTTTTTTTATTTTCTACACAATAATTGTGTGCTGAGTGTACTCATTTGAATCACCTTGATGAGGCAATTCTAATGAGTACATACAACATACAATTTCATGATAAAAGAAGAAAATTTCCCTAAATATTTGTTTTTTTTGAACAATACGAAGAATTTCGTAGGGACTCAAGAACGAGTTCGAATTAGTCATGGTAAACGAGCTATCGGTGTTCGAGCTATTGAAGTTAGACTGTATGTTATGCTAAAGACACATATTTTTTTATTTGGCCTTAGGCTAAATACAGTACTTACCACAACAAATTCATCTCCTCCTACAAGACAGGATTTGACAACTTTAGCAAGTGCATGGCCCCTGGATGGTGTATTGTGTCTACTACACTTCACTGGTAGAGCACCGATGGTGGCATTGTTCAACCATAAAGGACAAGTGTCAGTTGGTGATGGATGGAGACTGTTTACAGCTTCAGAGAATGTCTGAACAAAGATACAGAGGAACACGATTAAAAAAAAAAATTGCCAATATTGCTTTGTTTTTAGATGGCATTTTAACTAAGGCTGGCTCAATTAATTGGATAATCAATTAATTGACTGATAAATTCCACAAAAATGATTATCATTGCAGATTTGCTAACAATTTGATTTCTGTGTCTGTTACTTTACCGTATTTACCCTTAGTATTCAGACACCTAAACTCCTTACCATACTTTATCTAAAAATTTGAACAAGTACAATTAACTACCCACTGTTGTGTCTAAAATAGCTGGATGAGTGGCAAACAGTGAGGACCCTGATGAGATGCCGCATTTGCAGCATCTCATCTGGGTCTAAACTGTTTGCTCAGGCCTGTCTGACCAAATACATACAATAAAGTATAACATATGGTAAGAATCATGCTCAGACAGGTAAAACTGTTACCAAATCTTCAGTAATTACTAATCAATTATCGATCACAGTGACAGGACTGATAATCAATTACATGTATCTTTTCAACTCTGATTGGCCAGCCTAATTTTAACATTGAATTTATTGTGATATTTTTTTTATTATGATGATGATGATTTTTTTTCCATTTCTTTTTACCATTACTTAAGTTGTATCAAAACAATGAAGGGGTGGGTGATACTGAAAGGCTTGAGCACTGAAGTGTCATACTATCATGAAATGAACTTCCCCTCTAGCAAATTTGACCCTGGTACCAAATGATCTAGTCAGGAATACTAACAGCTGGGCCATCCGGATGCTTCAGGATTTTGGTTATGTAACAATTTAATTTAAAGACAGTCGGACCCAAAACAATCCTAACAAAAATGTCTAGATTATATAGAAAATCAACCATTTACGGTCGCATTTCTATATAATCTGTACAAGATGAAACATGGTACAATCTTGCAATACAATTTTATTTTTGTCTTTGATTTAATGGTCCAGCAGTCAGTACTTCATACTATATCAAGCTATCTCTAATAAAAAAAAAACAACAAAAAACAAAAACAAACAACAATATTAGCAAAGTCCAACAAGACTTCAATGTTAAAATGCCATCTAACCCACCATAACTCACCATACATGACATCAGGATGAGTCACTTGACTTCTGTACATGTGTTTTGACAGTATTAACGAATATCTCTGGTTGGAAAACAATGCAATATTGGCAATTTTTTATTACTACCAGAAAACTAATACTGAAGTTATAAAGGTATGTTCAAAGTATTATCTGTTTGTTTTGTTTCTAAGTGGTATGACTGTTATTAATTGCATATTTTTTGTGCAAGAACCTGAAATACAGGTCCACAAAAACGGTAAATCATTACGAAAACACGCCTATTCAAATATGCTGAAAATTTTACCACCAAAAAATGAAAATTTTCAGATAAAAAAATTCAGAAATTTTTCATATTTCTGATCAAAACATAGATTGTGGGTACTCATTAGAACCGCCTTGCCGAGGCAGTTCTAACGGGTACCCACAATCTATGTTTTTGAACAGAAATAAGAAAATTAATGTATACCCTTGTAAACCCCAGTTTTACTATATAAAAGTGGGGTTTAAAGGGGTCAGAATTATATAGGTATGTTTTCGTAATGTAGACTGTAGGCCAGCCAGTAAGACATATGATGTGTAAGTTGCAACCCACAATAAATGCCCTTATACAATTTGCTAACAATATAAGTCTAGTTCAGCAAAGCCCATCTGTGCAGTCTGATCTGAGCATTCTCTGTTCAGCGACATGTACTACAGTATCCATTGATTCTGTAAGCGGTTAATGCTGATCTGGGCCTGTGCTGTCCGTAAATTGCATAAGGGTCCATTTCATGCATTGCTCGTCATACAATTTTGTGTGTGGAACTTATAAAATGTTTTCTCTGAAATGTTTGCATATCTAAAACAATCTTTCTGGCACAATATACTCACCTCAGCAGAAACTCTTGGCTGAAGCTTGCAGCTAACATCATCAAATGTGATTTTCGCCAAGTGCCTGGGCTGTCCAATAATTAATACTGCATTGTCTTTGGGATCCGACTCACTAAGTGTCCCTGAAAACTTCAGAGTCACAGCTGACATCACGCTGACAACTTGCAATTCTGAAAACATATCCATATTAAGAAAGGTGTTTTTATAAAAAGAAGCAATAAAAGCAAAAGGCAATAGCCAGGCATAATCCAGAAACTTACCAAGTTCCATAGCTACAGATAAGGCACATTTTTTCAACTAGATTAAGAAAGTACTGTTATTTTACATTTTTCCCATGACAACATATGTTGTGGGTACTCATCAGAAGCATTTTCTAATACCAATTGTCAAAAAGCATAAAGCTACAGGAGCGTATGGGCTGGCAAACTGACATAGAAGTGCTAATCAGTTCTTTTTGTAAAAAAAAGTAACCAATCAGTTATTGCTTTTGAAGTTCCCCTCAGTCTTGAAGTTTTATCTACCATACCAGACATGAAGCAAAATAAATACAGTCGACTCTCGTTATCCCAAATTCCAAGAGACTCTCTGAAACACTTTGAGATATCCGTACCTCGAGATATCAGAGTTGCGGAGGTGAGGAAAACAGTAAATCGAACGACCACATTTAAAAAATGAATATGTAATTTGACTCCTGAAGTTAGAAATACAATGTATATACAAAATAATGTGGAAAAGAGGAGAAATTGCTCCTCAAGAGCAATTTTTCCTCTTTTCCACAATATTTTGTTACCTGTTCTCAGATTTCCATGTTAAAAAAGGGACCAGAATTTTACTTTGATATAAGCGGTTATTCGAGATAAGCGAGTTTGAGATAACAAGGGTCGACTGTATTGCATTTAGTAATGAATAATACATTTAGTCATGAATAAAAATGGAAGACACATGTACTCAGAGATAACTGTTTGGCTAAACAATTTCTATGGATCAGATAACAGATACCATAAATTTGTTTGTGTTGAGGTTTTACGGCCCAGTCAACCCAATGCTGTCATGTCGAGTGCGGTCAGTTTACCTACACATTTACTGGGCAGGCTTAGTCCTTTAAGCGGTTAACCAATATTGTGCACATTCTTTTGCCAGAAACTGACAAACTTCTTGAATCAGCGGAAGGGAGAGAATGACCGTAGAAAATATTTCATGATCAATCTCCACGAAAAAATGTTACCGACCTCGGCGGGGGTTGAACCCGCGACCTCCTGGCCTCCAGTCGGACGGCGCATCCAACTGAGCCACAGAGGCAGGCAGATACCGTAAAAATTCAAATTATCATTCGGGCATTTAATAGAATCATTATCTTTCATAAAGAACATGGTGGGCGTTTATTAGAGTCTTTAATAGTTGGAAAAACTTCAAAATATTCAAGTTAGATAACCACCATACTGATATCGGAAACGGAAGTATATACTAGCTTTACAACGGGCATGTTAAGTATAGACTAGCTTTACAAAAGACATGTTAGGCTCTCTTGGAGAATTGTAGTACCTGGCAGAGGACTAGAAATCCAATGTTCATATATTCTTTAGTTGGACCAAGAGAGAAAAAGGGACTTTTTGTTTCATTATTAAACAGTAGATTCAGAAACTAACTGCATGAGGTCGTAGCAATATTTTTTTCTAAATTGACTGATAGGCGTTAATTAGAGGCTGGTATTTTGGAGAAAAATGATGGAAAGAAAATCAGATTTTCAGGCCCAGAGTGGGGGATGGGCATTTATTAGAGCATGGGCTTTTATTAGAATTTTTATGGTATAACAGGTAATCAAGCCAGTGCTACAGGGTACATGTACAGCTGTACCTCCTGAATTTGACAGTAATTAGGTTGCCTGAATGATATTATTATAATTCTACAGCCATCTCAAAGAAAATACAATTTCTAATTCTTATCATCATGATATTTGTCTATGCTTCAGTTTTCACAGGGAAAATGTCTACAAAAAAAAAAAAAAAAAACTACAAAAAAAACCTAACAAAAGACAAAACAAACTACAAAAAACCAAACAAACAAACAAACAAAAAAAAACAAATAAACAAACAAAACAACAATAAATAAAAGCAACGCAAGCATTATACCCCGCCATAGCAATTATTTCTTTATGTATTAAAGTTATCGTTGCGAAAATGTCTGGAAAGAAAATGACGGAGGGACAGATACCGAAACCAGATCTTGATAATATCAATGGCCAGATAACAATCCTAAACCAGATCTTGATAATATCAATGCATATAGCAAGTTTGGTTAAAAGGCCTTGTTATGTACTCAAGTATCATCCAGGAATGAAAATATGGGCGTTTCTCGGGCAGATAACTCCGTAAAAATTTGATGAAATTTGCCCATTAGCAATTCCAAACCAGATCTCCTTAATGTTCATACATATAGCAAGTTTGGTTAAAGTCCCTTGTTATTTACTAAAGTTATCGTCCAGAAACAAAAATATGGGCATGTCTCGGGCAGAAGAAATTTGCCCATTAGCAATCCCAAACCAGATCTCCTTAATGCCAATGCACATAGCAAGTTTGATGACAATCCCTTGTTATTTCCTCAAGTTATCATCCAGAAACGAAAATATGGGCGTGTCTCGGACAGCTAACTCCGTAAAAATTTGACGAAATCCCAAACCAGATCTCCTTAATGTCAATGCATATAGCAAGTTTGGTGAAAAATCCCTTGTTATTTACTCGTTATAGTCCGGAAACGAAAATATGGCCGTGCCTTGGGCAGATAACTCCGTCAAAAATTGACGAAATTTGCCCATTAGCAATCCCAAACCAGATCTCTACAATATCAATGCACATACTGTACCACGTCTGTTGAAAATCCGTTGATGTTTACTCAAGTTATCATCCGGAAATGAAAAATGGACGGACGGGCAGACGTATGACCAGCGCGAAACCATAATACCCCGCCACTATTGTCTGGTGGGGTATATAAATACAATGTTCAAAGAAAAATAAAAATAAAAAAAGTTCCTAACTTGCTCTATTTTTTCTTACATTCTTGATTCCTTGAGACCTGCCTATAAAAATTTCGGATGTCCTCGCAGGCATTAGGCAGTTTGTGAAGACAGATATCTGCTCTTTCTTATAAACTAGCAGATGGTATATACTGATCCCTTTGATTGTGCGCTCCGGGTCATTTCTTTCTTGAGTCTTTTTGGCCCTGTGTCATTTTGGCCTGGGTCATTTCGGTCTGGGTCGTTTCAGCCAATTTTCATGGGTCGTTTCGGCCTGATTTTTTCGAAGTCTCTCTAGGTTAGGTATGATAGATTAAATGGTAATGTGGTTGTTTGATGAAAGTCTAGTTCTATCATAAGTCGTAGCTGATAGGGTATAGCCTTTTTCTAACAGGCTTTTTCTAACTCACGCTTAGAATTTTTAACCGTACAGTAATTTCTTTATGATATATGATTAGCACTGAAACCCTTGAAGCACACAGCAAAATTCGGAACAGACAACATTCTAAAAGTTTTATTTATTTTATTTTTATTATTATCATTTTTTTTTAAAAAAAATGAGTCTTCAACATTTCATGTCAAAAGAAATGGTAAGACTTATTTTTTTGAAAAAAAAAAAAGACTATACATTTTAAAATGTTATCGTTGCAAACTTGCCTAGTGCTTTACAGATTCAATCAATTAACTTTTAGGTTGGTTTGGAATTTAATGGCCCACTCAACACTATTAAGGTCATTTCCTTCAGTACCTTTTTTAGGACTGTCCGGCCACCATTCGCCAACAAAGTCAATACAGGGCTTTATCCAGGTATATTGGGAAAAGGCCCCTGGGCAAAATTGGGAAAAATTATCGACAAAACAACAAAATTGGGAACACAATTTCATTTGAGAAATGTCAGAATAATGAAGATTTGCTCATCATAGCCTTAAAAAGTTGATAGTTAACTCACATTCAGCAGATGAAAAATTGATGTTTTTTTTTTTTTTATAAATTTCCTCTGATCAAATTTAAAATTTTAGAATTGGCTGACGTACATGTAGAAATATCAAAATCTGATCAGGTGTTGCTTTCTGGATTGGCTGATACCTGTTGGCTCTGACCTTCATCTGATTCTGGCTTAGAATTGGATATGCCCTCCGGTTTCTTAGATGTTTTACATAATGACGACTAATCTTTAAATTTCTCTGCCCCTCAGCTTGTACTCGGTAGCGTTTCAGTTGATGATGGTAATGACGAATCAGTCGCTGCTTGATTAGCTCAAATGAAACCAAAAGAGGAAAGCTTCAATCAAGAGTCTGCATCTGGTTTTTTATCTTTTTTGTGTAATATTTGCTGTTAAGAGACGCTGAGTGTGACATGATGATTGTTTACAATTCCAGAAACATAACCTTTTAAGACCGATAAATTGATTGGTTTGTTTATGTTGAGGTTTTACGGCCCAGTCAACCCAATGGGGTCATGTTGAGCGCGGTCAGTTTACCTAACCACACATTTACTGGGCAGGCTTAGTCCTTTAAGCGGTTAACCAGTATTGTGCACATTCTTTTGCCAGAAACTAACAACTGCCCTTCTTGAATCAGCGGAAGGGAGAGAATGATCGTAGAAAATATTTCATGATCAATCTCCACGAAAGAATGTTGCCGACCTCGGTTAAATTGATTGGTCTGTCAAAGTAAAGCTAGGTTTACTAACATTATTTTCGTATTTTTATATGCGCGCACATCGTTTTTGGCCCCTGCCTACTTATGTAAATTTGATACCACCAGTATGCATAGCCGGTAACCAGAATAATTAACAGCTGTTTGCAACTACATGTGGTTACAGACACTGCGTGATCAATGGGTACATTCACGTCGATGCTTCGTTTATTTTTATTTTTTCTTTTTCTAGCATTTCTTTTCTTCATTTTGTTTTTGGAAAAATTATGATGAAATTGGGAAAAATAGAGGATATTTGGCATTGGGAATGGGGCCGATTGCTGAACAGGCAGAAAATGCCCTGTAATCGTCAAACAAACCATATTTAATTAAAACACACAAATTTTTACACTTTAATTATTTGATTATTACTTGGATTATCACTAAGGATTAAACACTATTGATCAACAAATGACCAGAGTTTTCTCACCTTGATAAATTGATTACCAAGCATCAAAACAAATATGTACATCAATAATGACTGCCACTTTAATCAACTAAATCAAGGATGAAAGACTCTTACAAGACAACTCCAAACAAAATTAGTTTTGTTGTTACGAAACAATACAAATTGCTGGGGTTGGAATGTCCATGTCTTTTTTAAAAGCTAATCTTGTAAGTTATTGGGCAAATAATTAGCCTATCAGTATCACCATGTTTAACTCGACATAAAGTCATTGTTATTAAATTTTTTTTTAATGAAATGATGCGTGTCGAAGAATAAAAGCCTCTCACCAATGAAGTATTGATCAGTTGTGAGTCTAAACTGCAAATCACCTCGGATAGAAAATGAAACTGCAACTACAATGGTGTAGTATAAAAGCTGCTACGAAACGAATATCTGTCTTCTACAGCCCCCATATAACGTTCACGTTCTAGATCCACCAGTTGGTCATTTTTCAATTTCTGGCTTTCTGAAGCAAACAATCAACTTAACAATCATCCAGCAATCCATCCATCCCGTAGTCGGTATGTCACAGTGAGAGAGTGAGTCAGTCAGAATCAGAAAGATTTTTTACTGGTGATAAGTCTAATGACATTCATTCATGATCAAGACTTGTGATATTGGAAGTTAGTCCCTAGCTCTCACCTGAGAGGTAAACCTAGCCACACCATCCTCTGCTCCTCCAGCAGAGTCAATAATCGAATCTGGAAGGGTATTCCAATCTCTGATTGTTTGAGGGTAGAGTGAGCCATTGTAAATGTCGGGTACGTACAAACACCGGATCGGACCGGATCGGGGGTCAGAGTATTCCTTGGACTAAATCACTTGGACCATTGGACTTGGACTGGTCCAAGTGATTATCAGTTGGACCAAATGGGGTGTATTTCTTGGACTAATTCCAGTTGGACCAAGTCATAAATACCTGTTAGACCATATTAAACCCTGTTTTTACGACTTGAGTAATATGTATCTAGATAAATTATATTCATTATTTTTTGTTTATTTTATTTTTGTTTTTTTATTATTTATTTATTTTTTTTTACTTTTGATAAAATTTTATTTGACATAATTTGGTATTTTCAAAAGCATTATTATATTTTGTGAAGGCTAATATATTCACACAATAATCAACTTGTTAAACGTTTAATCGTTTTAAGGCTAAGTACTCTGTGTAAAATTTTCAGCAGATAACATTTTGAAGTTTGTTTTTTTTTATTTTTTTATTTTTTTTCATTTTTCCCTGAAAACAGACTTTGGCATTTCATACAAATTGTCAACAGGATTTGACATTTCCCTGAAAACAGACTTTGGCATTTCATACAAATTGTCAACAGGATTTGACATTCCATGCACGTTGTCTTCAATGGAGACAATTTGCATGAAATGTCAAAACCTATTTTATAGGGAAAATTGAAAAAAAAAAATGTCATCAATTTGTCATCTGCTGAATTAGCCCAGAGAATAGTAAAGGTTCAGTTGGACCCCGAATCGGGCCATGTACATGTATTGAGTTTACATTAATCTGAACTTTGTTGGACTTTCAATAATAAATTGCCTTTACCAAGAAAATATTTTTATAGTATTATATTATTTATTTATTAATGATTTTAGATGTATATAAATGATTGGGATTTACTATTTTAATTGGTACTTATTTTATTTAAAATTCCCTTTTAAAAATGCATTTTGCAAAGTGACTTGAACTAATGCCCTGTATTCCTTGGACCAAATCTCTTGGACCTTGGACTGCAGGTCCAGGTGATTATCAGTTGGACCAGATAAGGTGTATTCCTTGGACCAGTTCCAGCTGGATCAGGTATATACCTGTTGGCCCATATTAAACTATGTTTTTATAACTGGATAATATGTATCTACGTACATTTTATTTTTTTTTTCTTTTATTTCTTTTGGTAAAACAATTTTAATTGAGATAATCGGAAAGTCGGGAAAACATCATTTATTCTTACTGTCTTTGTTCTTTCTATACCTATTACTTCTTAACCTTTACCACTCTCTGGGCTAATTCAGCAGACAACAAATTGGTGATAGTTTGATAGTTTTCTTATTTTTCCTAGAAACAGGTTTGACATTTCATGCAAATTGTCTCCACTGGAGACAATTTGCATTAAATGTCAAATCCTGTTTTTCTGGGAAAATAAGAAAAAATATTTCAAAATGTTGTCTGCAGAAAAATTTATCTAGAGTGCTAAGCATTAAAGAATCCCATTCTTTGAGTGAAAAGGGTGATTTTGCATTCCATTCTGACATTCCATATGTGTTAGATAAAAGGTTTTATAATCACTTCTTAATATTGCATTTTTTTCCCCATCCTGTGAATAACAGTAACAGTATCTGATATGACATGTCAATTACCCAAGAAGACCTGTCAATCACCTGATAAGACCTGTCAATCATCTGATAATACCTGTCATTAAACCTCAGGTCAGAATACCCTAAGTCTACTAGCCAGTGAAATCCATAGCTAAAAAGCATAGCATTCCACAGAAAAATCAAAGCAAACTAATCAATTATTCCTATTATGATTTAAAAATATTTTGTCCAATTTTAAACTTTCGCATTTAAACTTTCATGTTCTTAGTAAAAATAAAAAAATAACCTTGATGCTGCGTGAGTCACTGGAAGAAACAAAGATTGAAAGAAATGAACAAAATCTCAAAACATTTGGGACATAGACAACACAAAACATATTTTTATGAACATACAAGTGAATAGCAACTATACCAAAATAAATACAAATACAAGGTATTAATTAAGGGTACAAACCAAAAATTGCATTATTAAGACAAAACAACTACCTTTCAGCTAAATACAATAAATAAACAAACAAACAAATAAATAATTGATAAAGTCACAGGAAGAAACAAAACTGGAAAGAAATGAAAATCAGATAAGACTTGTGACATGTAAACAGTTACGCAAAATTATGGTTTTATGAACAATTTCAACGTACAAGAGAACTGAATGACCATAATACACAAAATAAATAAATTAATAAATAAGTTGATGTACTTTCTCTCTGTCTTTCTCTGTCTCTCTCTCTCTTTCTTAAAACATATAGTGTTAGTTGAATAGTTTAAAAATTAAGTGTTCATGATGTGCATGTAAAAGTAAATGAAAATCAGAATAAATAAATAAATTGATAGAAACAAAGACTCAAAAAAAAAAAAAGTAAATAAATAAATGAAACTTTTATGACATATAAACAACAATACAATTATCTATGAACATACATCAGGCCTGGATGGATGAATTAGAACTTTCAACTCTTCATTATAGCATTATGTTTAGTGTGAAAATATAGGGTTTAATAAAATATAATAATTCTTTCAAGAAATATCAAATTATCTCAGTTAAATATTTTATTAAATATAAAAATATATAAAATAAATAAAAACACTATCTGTGGATATACGTTATTTAGTTGTTAAAAAGTGATTTAATATGGTCTTTGCCCTGCATCAGTAAGACAAAGAAAAAACACAAAAGAACCTTAATTTGAAAAAAAAAAAAACAAAAAAAAAAACAACTTAATTTAAAAAAAAACAATGTTCAGTTTTGCAACTTTCACTGTAACTTTAATTGTTAAAAAACAAAACAAAACTTGACATTAAGTGAGTTACTGGAAGGAAAAAAGAATGAAAGAAATAGAAAAAGGTTTAAAGATCTGATATATTATAAGTAACACAAGTATAATTTTTTATTATGATACTACAGAAATCAATATCGCTAAGTGCTATTTATGATTTATGAAAAATAGAAATACATATCAAATGAAATTAATTAAAAAAAAAGCGAAGCCAATTTTAAATTTAAAACAAAAATCAGTTTTATCCTTTATCCTTATATTTTTTCATTTAATATGATCTGTTTTTACTCTTGTACAATGACTTAACTCATGTGCATGTATGAAGTGATAATGCACTATCGTGAGCGAGTGCATTATCGCACATACACACGCAGAACCATGGTATATTAAACTGATTTATCCCATTTGCATGTATTTAGATTATCTTTCAAGCTGAATATTGGGAATTTGTCCACTATGTGATAAATATAGAACACCTCCACATTCTGATCCGGTTCTTCGTTGCCCATCTGTACATTGTTTTATTTGATATGATCTGCCTAGAATCTGGCACATCATCTTCTAATATTTAAATAAAGTGTGCTATAAACTGAAAATTTTAAATTAGCATGTGCATCCGCACATTCTGATCTGGTTTGTTGCTGTTTGTACATTATTTTAATCATACTCCAGCACATCATCTTCTAATATTTGGATAGAGCTTGCAATATGCAAAATTCTACTTTAGAATGTGCATCCGCGCATTCTGATCTGGGTAATTGCTGCTCATCCATACATTTGTTTCATTTGATAGGATCTGCCATTACTACAGCACATTGTCTTTTAATATTTACAAATACAACATGCTAAAGATTACAAGCTTTTAATAATCATGCGAAAAAGTTTTCTTCATTAAAGCCCTCCAGCAAATTATTTGCCGACTGACCACACCGTCATGATGTGCGTAGTGCATCTTATTTGAAAATAATAATAATAAAAAAAAAATGGTCCCACCAAGTAAAAATGTACCTATTCATATTATACAAATCTGTGCATTAGCTGGATACTGTGTGATTCATATTTTACAGTATTATATACCAATGACCTAATCAGCGAACTAAGTGCACACTATTCTGCACCAGATTGCTTCACACAATCTGATCTGAGTAACGCATATGCACAAAGGCACATTTTCACTGGATAAAGATCGAATGAAAGGATTAGCACCGATAACACATATTTCTAGCAATAAATTTCAGTCCAGCGGATCATCTGTTCCAGTACATTTTATTTTTTTTTTTTCATAAAGGGAAAGAAATATTACTCAAAACAGTTAACAATTATAACGAAATTCTTTGATCTTGATTAGGCTGTTCAAGCTAATTTGGTTGTTCCACATTGGTCATATATAAGTCCGTATGAATACAAATGAGAAACCACCTTATGACATATAAAATCGCAAACTGCTGCAATTTAGTTTTCACAGGGCTTTAACTCTCAAATCACTGCAAAATGCATTTTTTAACAGTAGGGTTAAAACAAAATCAGTGAGAATAACCTATCAATTGAAGTGGTAAATCCCAGCCATTTATATACATGTAAAATTACGTAAATAAATAAATACATAAATAACAATAGAGAAATATTTTCTTGGTAAAGGGAATTTGACGTTCAGATTAATGTAAACATAATATTTGGTCCCAACTGAACCTTTACAGTCTCTGGGCTAATTCAGCAGATGACAATTTGATGACATTTTTCTTATTTTTTCCCCATAAAACAGGTTTGACATTTCATACAAATGGTCCTCAGTGAAGAAAATTTGCATGGAATGCCAAATCCTGTGGAGACAATTTGTATGAAATGCCACAACCTGTTTTCAGGGTAAAATAAAAAAAAAATACTTCAAAATGTCATCTGCTGAAAATTTTATACAGTGTACTATGACTTAAATTATTTAAATATTAAAAACAAGTTCACTGTTGCGTAAAAATATAAGGCTTAACAAAATTTAATAATTCTTTTGAAAATACAAAATTATCTCAACTGAAATTGTTTAAGAAAAAGTTAAAAAAAAATAATAAAAATAAATGAAATAAATACAATTTACGTAGATACATATTAAATTTAGTTGTAAAAAATTTGGTTTAATATTGTCCATCAGGTTTTTTTGATCTGGTCCAACTGAAATTGGTCAAAGGAATACATCTCATTTGGTCCAACTGATAATCACTTAGACAAGCAGTCCAAGTTCCAAGTGATTTGGTCCAAGGAATACAGGTCACTGCAAAAAGTACTTTTTAACAGGGGTTAAAAACAAAATATGTGCAAGTAGCCTACCAATTGAAATGGTAAATTCAAGCCAATATATACATCTAAAATCATGTAAAAAAAAAAATAAATAAATAAAAAAAATGAAAATAAAGAAACCTTTACCACTCTCTGGGCTAATTCAGCAGATGACAATTTGATGACATTTTTCCTCCATAAAACAGGTTTTGACATTTCATGAAAACTGTCTTCACTAAAGGCTATTTGCTTGGAATGTCAAATCCTGTGGAGATAATTTGTATGAAATGCAAAAAAAAAAAAAAAAAAAAAAAAACTGTTTTGGGGGAAATAGAAAAGTTATTCAAAATGTCATCTGCTGACATTTTTCTACAGAGTACATTTAATTGTCAAAACAAGTTGATTGTAGTGTGAAAATATTAGGCTTCACAAAATATAATAATTCTTTCAAAAATACAAAATTATCTCAACTAAAATTGTTATATCAAAGGTAAAATAAAAAAAAAATAAATAAAAAAAGAAGAAAGAAAATGAATACAATTTATGTAGATACATATTATTTAGTTGTAAACATGTGGTTTAATATGTCTAACAGGTATTTATGACTTGGTCCAACTGGAATTGGTCCAAGGAATACACCCCATTTGGTCCAACTGATAATCACTTGGACCAGTCCAAGTCCAATGGTCCAAGTGATTTAGTCCAAGGAATACACTGACCCCCGGATCGGGCTCAATTACCGGATCGGACCGGATCGGGCCCGGTTTTCTGTGCTATGGTCATTTTTTCTTCGATATTTTATTCTTTATGCACAGTTGGAAGAGGTTTACAGCATACAAAACTATTTTCACCTCACACCTTCATTCCAATATAAAAAAAACGGACCAAACATAACTCCACCCATATATATATAGCCAAACGGCTAATGTAGGCTATGCTAGGAGTCTGCAGCATTTGCATTAAGTTCGTGTGACAAGCCAGCACCAAACAGCGGGACAACGTCGGACCGACAGCGATACGTTGTTACGTCGTATCGCCGTCGGCCAACACCGGACCGTTTTTTTTTTTTTTTTATTTTTGTTGGTACTCGTTAGGCTTGCCTTGCTGAGGTGGTTCTCACAAGTTCCCCGATTCTAGAAATATGAAAAATATCAGAATTTTTATCTTATTATTTTTTTTTTTTACATTTCGTTGGTAAATTTTAATGTAAAAGCAAGAATCACATTACCAGTAATCAAACATAAAGTTCAAAAAGCTTATCGATCAATCTGTCAAGTGTCATCCAAAACACATATCACTTCTAATTGAATGATATGATGAGGTATTTTTTCCTCTTCTAATTAATGCTGGGGATTAAAATTAGTGATTGACTGATATATGGAAATGATGCTGCGAATGATAAATTAATATAGTGATTGACATATATATGTAAATGATGCTGCGAGTGAGGCAAAGTGGCGACGGAGTGATAGTATTGAATCCGCTAATGAAATAGCATCACATACATAATTAAAAAACTAATACACTGTATTAAAAATAATAGCAACTAGAAAGAAATAATCAAAATAAAAAAAAAAAAAATAAAAAAAAAAAAAAAAAAAAAATAGTCAAAACAGGGTCCGATCCGGTCCGATCCGGTAATTGAGCCCGATCCGGTCCGATCCGGTGTTTGTACGTACCGGTAAATGTCTGTTCCTGCAGCGGGAGTCTGAAATGTCAGTTCCTGTAGCGGGGGTCTGAAAAGTCAATGAGTGATGACTTCTACTGCGCCTAATTGGTGCTGTTTGGGGTGGGGTTGGGGCTGGACCCAGAAAGTCTGAAGACGGGGGTGGGGGGGGGGTGGGCATTGACTGCCGAAGGCATGTATCGAGCGGCGTAAGCCGCGAGAGGGGTGAGAGTATAAGGGGGTTTGCCCTCATAAGGGGGGTCCGGGGGGCCTCCCCCGGGAAATTTTTAAAATTGGATTTTCTGAGAGTGCATTTCCATGCTATTTTCAAGTCATTTTCATTAATCTTGCAGGCTGATTTTTTTTCTTTTCTGTCAATTTCAGGAGGTCGCGGGTTCGAAAACTGCTGGGGCAACATTCTTTTGTGAGGTCATTCTCTTCCTCTCACTGATTCAAGAAGGGCCTTTGTCAGTTTCTGGCGAAAGAATGTGCACTGTACTGGTTAACCACTTATGTATAAGCCTACCCAGGAAATACGGTTATGTAAATTGACCGGATCAAAAATAACCTAACTAGTGTTGACTGGGCCGTAAAACTCCAAAACAAACAAATAAAACCTTCAGCCTTATACAGGTAATTTCTAAGCTGCAAAAATAATTCTGGCTAGTTTGATAATTATGGATTGGATGTGGTAGGGGTAAGGTGGGGTGTGTGCAAATTCCCATGACCCTCGGCCCCCCTCCCCCACAACCAACCCACCGAACGCCAAAAAAAAAAAAAAAAAAAAGAACATTCACTCATTCATTATTCTGCAAAGGCGCAGATCAGCCTGTTGCATCTGCATAGTCTGATCAGCTCCTTTATTTCCTGTTCACTGCTTAGATGGTATGACGTATCCAGTTTTTCAAGACTCTAGTTTTTCTCTGCAGCTGCGCAGTCTGATCTATTTCATACCTGGTTGTAACTCCAAAGACAGGGTTTCTCTTGATGATGCTAAATAAATAAATTAACACTTAGCTCTATGGGTAACTTTTTTAGCAGACAACATTTTTCTTATATTTCCCAGAAAACAGGTTTTTAATTGAGACAATCTGCATGAAATGTCAAATCCTGTTTAAAGGGCAAAATAAGACAAATGTCACCAATTTGCCGACTGCTGAATTAGCAGAGAGAGTGGTTAGGATTAAAATCTCCTCGATAACAAATTAATAGAACGCTTCAAACAACAAAATAAAACCGTTTCTACTCATACATGTACATTATCTAGATAAAAAGAAGATGTAAGATGTGAAATCATGAAGCCTGTGTAACTGACCATATGCTACCTATCAGCAGGGCAATATTAACAAGTTATTGACAAATCACAGCATGCCACTTACTAATGGTTCTTTCATTATCATGTATGAACTTCCTGTTTCTTGAAATCACAGGTATCTGGGTAGCTTATGCATAAGAGTGTAATATCGAAAAATACCGGGGGCAAGGTATGACTAGTGGTCGCTTCGGGGGGAGGGGGGGGCATGTGCCCCTTTTGCCCACCCCTGGATCCGGGCCTGGCCGGAAAGGGAGAATATCATCTGTTTGAATGCTGGCAGCACCCTTTAGACCTTTGTACAAATGAATCAGTCTAATGTCTTTCTTCCTCTTGAGAGACTCCCATTTTAAGTTTTTTTTTCCAGTATTCCAGCCATACACCCATGCAGTTTCGAAGCAGTATTGCTAGTAACAAACCTAGCATCCCTATTCTGAAATTTTCGACTTCTTGTTGAAGAACTACGCCTTGGGAATCCCAAACACAGCTGCTCTATTCCAAAACGGGGGGAACAAGTCCACTATATGCTGCCTCTTTTACAACCCGAGGACATTGATAAAGATTTCGTCTCAGGAAACCAAGAGCTCTTTTTGCCTTAGTACACATGTGGCTGATATGTATACTCCACCTCAAGTAATGTGTGATTGTTAATTATAGGTATTTAATGGAATCCACATTTTCGGAGACAGTACCTTCTAAAGTGTAAGAAGCCTCAATCTGTATACATGTTCTCTTCCTAGTTATCTGAATTATATTGCATTTGACTGGCTGAAACCTCATACCCCATTTTCTGGCCCAACATCCAAATCTATCTATATCCTTCTGAAGTTTCAATGAGTCCTCTGTGTCTCTGATTTCACGAGGGCAGACACAGTCATCTGCGAAAAGTCTTATTTCTGAGTCTATATGTGTGGAAATATTATTTATGTACAGAGAGAACAATAATGGACCAAGAACGGTCCCTTGTGGGACACCTGACAAAACTGGAGCCCACTCCGAAGTCTCGCCGTTTACAACTGCTCGTTGTGTTCTATAGCAAAGAAAGGAATCGATCCACCTGAGTGTCTTTCCGCCAATGCCATAACCCAATAATTTGCTTTTAAGAAGTTCATAAGGCGGCGTCTCAAAAGCCTTCTTGAAGTCCAGAATAAATGTGTCAACCTGTTCTCCTTTGACCAAGATTTTTCTCCAATCATTTATAACACTGACCAGCTGAGTTTCACAACTGTGTCTTTTCCTAAATGCATGTTCCCTGTCGGACAAGAGCTGATATTAATTCAAGTGAGCCATGATATTTGAGCATACTATACGTTCAAGCAACTTACATGGCACACATGTCAGGGACACGGGGCGATAATTACAAGCAAGAGCCCTATCCCCTTTCTTAAAGAGGGGGCAAATATTTACAAGAAGCCATCTCTTGGGGATTTCACCCGTATCAAGAGATTGTTGAATCAATCAATCAATCAATCAATCAATCAATCAATCAATCAAATATAATGATCACAATTCTAACAGGATTCACTAAACACAACAACTGAAATCAGTAATAGAATTCACTCAGTTCACACCCCTGACAACAGTAAGACAACGAATAGGACAAAACATACAAACCCATTTTATATTCATCACCCTGCCTCCTCAAACAACATGCACACTGTTGCTGTGCTATATTTTAAGCAATATGACGACATGGTTATGTAGTTAAGTCTTTATTCTCCCACTTGAAACCAATATAGTTTACATCAGTTATTTTGCCGCAAGCTGCCCCAAACTTTAGAAATATACCAGGCCATCGTGTCTGAGGTCTTAAATTGATTTTCCATCTTACATACATGCGAGGATAACGTAAGTATATTTGTTCGAATCCAAGCTAGTACATGGCAAATTTGCAACAAAGCAACTTTGAAAGGTTCAACTTGTCAAAATAGAGGATGTCCAGTAAGCTTGGTTAGAGCCACAACCAAAGAACATAGCCTACCAGTGACGTCAGAAACGTAGAAACTAGCAAACATAAAACTAATAAACAGAAAATAGTAAAAAAAAAAAAAAAAAAAAAAAAGTAAAAAAAAAAGATATCCCAACAAACACTCAACGTCGCAGGAACGTCGTTACAACGTCGCTGCAACGTCATAATGACGTTGCAGCGACGTTGTAACGAACGATGTTGCGACGTGTGTTTGCTGGGATATCCAGCGAAAATCCAACAAGTATTCGGTCAGTGCTTTTATACACATCACAAAGTAGTCAACTGAATGGTAGAACAATGGCCTACTCTTCTTGCAACAGGCCAGTGAATGGGGACATGTTAGTATTTTTTCTGTTTATGCACTGTTGTTTGCTCCCCTCTCCCGTTCATCCTCCTCTTTCCTCTCTTCTTTCAGCTATTCTGTCCATTTTCTCCATTTCTCTGGCAGTCAACACAAATGAAACCCTTATGGGATACCACCCATGTTTCCCTATACTTTTCATCCGAGACATTTGTTTTAAAAACCAACATTAAAAACATTATCAATGATAATAATAATAATAAAAAATAATAATAAAATAAAATAAAATAAATGCGCTGCAAACACTGCAGCATGCCCCGCCACTGCGCTTACATCAAGCAAGTGCCATAGATCTGTCAAAAATGAAATCAAGGGAATGTGCATTAGTCTTTCCCTAAATAATCATGAATATACGTCTGAGATGACTATTTCAATGTTTAAAGGGCTATAGCTATAACACAAAAAGTAAGTAAACCAGACTCACAGTTCTCGTTTTTCTGCAGATCCCCAACATGGTGCTTCACATTCGTGTAAAGTTTACAAGTATATCACAGAAACTGTTATGTTCAGTGTTCGAAGACCCTTAACTCAAAAAGAAATTAAACCAGACTTATGGTTCTTGTGTTCTACGTATCATCTTATGTTGCTTTACATTTTTTGCAAGGCTTCAAGAAAATCCAAGTTATAGAAAGGGCAAAAAGTATATGACTTGGATCACTATTTACAATGTCCTAAGGATAGTAACTCCAAAAGCAGGTATTTCAGAGTTATGGTTCTTGTGTTTTGCACATCATGTAATAATGCTGCACATTTGCATAAAGTTTCAAGAAAATATTTCAAACAGTTTTCAAGCTACAGAAATCACTATTTTCAATGTTTAAAGGACCATAACTCCAAAAGTAGGTTAAGCAGAGTTAGGGTTCTTATGTTCTGTACCTCGTCTTATGATGTCTTACATTCGTGTAAATTTTCATGGAAATATTTGAAACGGTTTTCAACTTACAGAGCTGACACGCGTACATAGTAGAAATGACCATTTTTAATATTTACTGTGTTCAAAGGGTGGTGACTCTAAAAGTTGGTTGGCCAGAGCTACGGTTCTTGTGTTCTGCACATCCTCTCATGATGTTTTACATTTGTGAGAAATTTCATGGAATTATCTAAAACGGTTTTCAACCTATATAGCGAACACAAGTACATTGTAAAAATGGCCATGTTCAATTTTCAAAGGGCAATAACTCCAAAAGAAGGCAATTAGAGTTAAGATTTATAAATTATGCACGTTGTCTTATGGCACTTTAAATTTGCATCAAGGTTCATCAAAATATCGTAAACAGTTTCCAACTTATAGAGTGGACACTAGTATATGGTAGAAATGGCTATTTTCAATATTTATGATGTTCAAAGGGTCGCGACTCCAAAGGTAGGTTAACCAGAGTTATGACTCTTGGTTCTGCACTTTTTTCTGATAGTGCTTTACCTTTGTGTGAAATTTCATGAAAATATCTCAAACGGTTTTTAACTTACAGAGCGGACATGAGTATATGGTGGAAATGGCTATATTCAATGTTCAAAGGGCAATAACTCCAAAGTAGGCAAACCAGGGTTACGACGTATGTGTTCTGCACGTAGCCTCATGGTGCTTTACAACTGAATGTAGTTTCGTGAAAATATCTTGAATGGTATCAGAGTTATGGAGCGGAAATGGGTACATGGTTGAAATGGCTATGTTCAATGTTCAAAGGGTAATAACCATAAATAGGCCAATCAGAGATACGATGCATGTGTTCTGCACATCGTCTTATGATGCTTTACATTGGTGTGAAGTTTCATGAAGATATCTCAAACGGTATAAGAGTTATAGAGCGGACACGAAATCATAAAGTGCTGACGGACGGACAGACACTCAAAATTTCGGACGGTATACCTCGCCACTTTTTGTGGCGGAGCATAACAAAACAAAACACAACAACAACAACAACAAACCACCACCAACAACAACAAACAAACAAACAAACAAATGACAAAAACAAAACAAAACAAAACCTTATAATCAAATCAATTTTATTTACATTATCCTAAAATGTATAGGAAGAACTCTCCTATTGTCAGTAAGTCGGTATAATGAAGTGTTTATCACAGCAGACAACTTCTTGTCATTGTCTGTTCCAGGTCTGTTTTAATAGGTTCAACTTATGTTTCGTTTAGTAAAATAAATAAATGTGTTCATTAATTTCAAAGTAAATCATATACGAAAATGCAATACTTTTATGGGCTTTACACATAGAAAATATACAAGATTCAGTTGATAAGACACACATATACGTAGCATACATGTACTCATCATTACGTCGTTTAGGTAAATCATTACCAAATTAATATAATTTCAGATCCTTTTGATTTTTTTTATATCTATCCAATGTCCTTTATCGTGACACCATACGGTGTAATGTCTGTCTCTTGACGTTTTCCATTGCTTCGTGGCGCTTCTTGAAGTTTCTATTCGCTGTTTACAATGACCCCTCTATCACAATTACCAGGTCCCCTAAAGACCGATAAGAACTTGTCAGACAGTGCCCTTAGAGCTGGGGTACATACGTACCATAACACAGGCTCAGGTCCAGAGGCAAGAATGCTAAAAGAATGAGGAGTTGGTATGTTGCAATCAGCTCATGTGGCCAGGGGTCAAAGAGACCGTTGAGGACATTGTGGGTCCAGGATAAGGCCCTGGAAGGGTGCATACGGGGTGAGGGCAAAGCCTATCCCGAAAGAGGATTTTCATCAATTGCAGTTGCTTTGATGGGTTTTATACAGTAATTGTGTCAAATGTTTCTGTTATTGTGAATTACTAATGCCATTCATGAATAACAATTCTTTGGCGTTTGATCCAGGCCTCCACTGTTTACTAAAGTTTCTTTAGTGCATTAACAATTTTACCAGGATAAAGTGGAAAATCTGACATTGGTGATTCTATTAGTCAAGAGCACAGCTCTAGCGTTTCACTCAGGACTCGTTGTGTCCTAGGTCCCAAAGGTCGTCTTCTGCCACACAACCTTACGCCCGTGTGGCACCCCTCACCACCCCGTTGTCAGTTCAGCCCCACATTGCGAAAATACGCCTATTCAAATATACTGAAAATTTACCACCAAAAAAATGAAAATTTTCTGATAAAAAATTCTGATATTTTCATATTTCTGCTCAAAACATAGATTGTGGGTACTCGTTAGAACCGCCTAACGAGTACCCACAATCTATGTTTTTAAACAAAAATAAGAAAAATAATATATACCCCTTTAAACCCCAGTTTTACTAAATAAAGTGGGGTTAAAGGGGGTCAATATTATATAGGCATGTTTTCATGATGAGTATGTCATCCAGCACTCTCACTATGTCATGGGTTCTAGTGCACACTCCCATCGTCAGTTCATCTCATCCAAGAATCTGTTCATGGCCTACAAATATGTGAAGATACGCAGGAAATGCTATAATCACGAAGCAAAGCCTTCCCGAGAAACAGAAAGAAGAAGGGAAGATGAACAAACAATGACAAAATAAACGCCAAAATAAACCACCGACGTGTGAACACACACACACACACACACACACACACACACACACACACACACACACACACACACACACACACACACACACACACACACACACACACACACAATGAAAAAAAACAAAACAACACGAACACGCGTACACGCACTCGCATACACACACACACACACACACACACACACACACACACACACACACACACTGATGGAAAAACAACACCTACACACGTACACGCACTCGCATACACACATACACACACACACACACACTGGGATGAAAAAAGCACGCGCGTGCTCACACACACGTACGCACATAAACACACACGCACGCATGTACGCTCGGACGCACGCACACGCACACTGTGATGGAAAATACAAATGGCTCATTGGCGGACTGAAGCTAGAACACAAAAAAGAAGCACAAACAGAATCATGATGGCGCCTGACCATATGACATTGATAGTAAGGCAGCAAACTTCTTAAACGGACTGAGGAGGGAGCCGTCGTTTACTCTGAGGATCGACTCTTCACTGTGCTGTTAAAGGGGAAAGCAGCATTGTCAACCATAATTTGGTTAACAGTTATGCGTGCAGTTTGCCGCAGATTACCCATGTTGTATTTTTGTAGCGAGTGACAATCTTTTGTCTTTGTTCCGAAAAGTAAACTTGCCAACAGTCTTTCTGAATTTATTGACCAAGTCACCATAGAACAAGTTCGGAAAGACCTTCTTACAGAAGTGTTTTCAAACGAACGTTATATTTGGACATTTTAATTCCGAATGACGGCGATTACGTTAGAGAAACGCTGAAAAATGGTCCCCTCGCCCACTGTAAAATTTGTTTAGATTAAATATAATGTTTGAGCAGTATGACATCTCAGTAGTGGTGGCCGTATTGGTTAAGTCGTTGGAACTGGAAGCCGAGTGACCGAGTTCAAATCTCAGCCGACTCGTTTTTTTAGCTCACTTTTTTTAAGTATTATTTTTATGGTTTTCTGTCACAGTTTATTTCATAAACACATAAACAAACAACAGGAAACAACTGCCTCTCTGCAGAAACATTTTTTCTCCATCAGTTAAGATCATTCCCCGGGAGATTATTCCATTATTCATTGTACCTATCTATGTTCTAGTCCAGAGGGTGGGAATGGGGTGACGAGCATACTCTTAGGATTAGTCAGCCAAATTATCCCATTCCTTAAAAATTTGATGGACCACTTTGATTGAAAGCAACAGTCTTGCCCTGTCTTACATACTTTAGTCAAGAAGTCGAAAAGAAACAGTATTGTAACGCTTAAGTTCACCTAGTTTTCTGAGTTTTCTTTATTCATTAGGGTAACATGCCTCTGCCAAGCAGGCATATGACGTTAATACAACGTTGCCTCAATGTTTTGAATCTCAGAGAAGGATTTTAAATGTCAAATGACAAAGTTTTTACTGTTTCAATGGAATTGCTATATAATTATAGCTCTGCCAATGCGAATAATTTTGCCGAAAACCTCATAAAAAGCCAAACCAATGCGAAGTTGTGCCAGCTGAAAGTAAAATAGGACATTTTTCATATCCGAAAAAAATTCGGGATGTTTGACATTTTACTACTAGGGATATGATATATTTGAACCTCAGTTTGGTACTTTTATGGATATTTAAAAAAAAAAAAATAAAATAAATAAATAAATAAATAAATAAATAAATAAATAAATAAATAAATGGGGATCTTGAACGGAATATATAAAGGATATTCGTCTGGTTACTTGCAGGGATACAGGATATTGATGCTTTCACAGCCCCCTCTCCCATCCCCGCCCTATACAAGCCTCACCTTTTTGGCATGCACGCAGATGAATATGCACACTCATTTTTGTCTCTGAGCAACCGGACCTGTCTCATCCTATCAACGCGCTGGAGTAATGCAATCGGCCGAGAATTCCGCTTGATTCCTGGGCTATGTATTATGTATGAATTCTTTAATGAGGCCTTCCCAGGGGCTTTGGGGAACAAGGGAACATGCTCATTTCCTATCAGGGAACAAGGGAACATTGGCAAATATTTCTAGGAAAAAAACTAGCTTTTGGGAACAGGGAACATGGAAGTTTTGAAAATTATTTTTAAGAACAAGGGAACATGGCCGATTATTTTTAGGGAACATGGTACCTCCTGGAAGGGCCTCTTAAATAGTGGGGTTGCTTTGTACGCATCCAGATAGTCCCTAATTTCATATTAGAATTCGTGAATTTAATGCAAACCGTGTAGACCCTGATCAGACGCCGCGTTCTGCGGCGTCTGATCTGGGTCTACACTGTTTGCCAATATCTGATCTGGGTCTACACTGTTTGCCAATATTTTATGGGACGCTAAGCTTAAATGGGTTAAGATGTTCAGCAGCTAAAATTTTATTTCGATTATTAAAGCCACTGACTTGACTAGACACACAGCAGGAAAACGAATCAACTGAGAAATCTATATATCATAGGATGTAGCATAAACAAATAGATAGCTGGTCAGGCAGGACCTTCGGTGATTTCCGTTGATTAGGGGCGACACGATACCAGGTTTTAGTCACCCATCCATGCGCATGCGCACAAATGTTAACACATTTCCTGGAAACTGTCAACAAGTAGCAATATGCCCAAGAAAAAGGTTGGAAAAAAGAAGTAAGTGTGTAATAATAATGACGATATAATCATTAACAATTGTCCCGTTATACCATGCGTTTATCACCGACCCATTTTCCAAAAGTTTCAAATCGTATGACGTTTGTTTAATGTTGTCATTGGTATTCGCGGCCATAATATTTGCCCACAGATTCTTGGGGTGAGTAGTGCAGTGCAGGCCCCAAAAGTTATCTTGAATATATTTTTTCACTAGTTATTTTTGCATTACAGTACAACAGAAGCACTACTGATAAAATATAATCATATTCTGAAAAGGTTCTAAAAAACATCACATTTCCCTCAAATGTTTGACCACAGTGGTGCAGTGGATAAGACAGCTACACTAAAAGACGTGGACAAATACACTTTGAATGTCAATATTGGCCAGAAGAAAACAGAGTTCACTCAGTAACAAACCAGATGTGTCGATTGGTGAAGCTGTTCCATGCCCGGGAAATATTGTTGACTTTTTATTGCAAACAGTATTTTCCAAGGCAAAAACATCTTCCAGCCAAGTAAAAGTGATCAGTAAAATAAGTAGTCCCCTTGTGCCATGAGTGCTGTTTAGTCCATCTAGTGTCAGCCTAGTCTCTTGATAGTATTGTGATTTTGATGCAGTATAAATATGCTCTAGTCAGGACATTTAATACATGTATTTCTGTTTACTATTTTTTCCTTACAAAATAAAAAGTTGTCAGATATTTTTTTTTCAGTTTATTTAAGCTTCCACATACCTATTGTACACAAAATACTGTATGTATATTCAAGGATCGATCATGCTCTCCCTGGTCATTCTTCATGGGTAATCTGAAAATAAAAAAAATAAACTTCACCCACCTGCCCCTCTTTTTTTCCAAAATTTGGATGAGCATCTAATAATTAAGTTTCTCTGGCCTAAAGTGGTTTTTAGCTTACCTGAGCCAAAGGCTGAGGATGAGCTATTATGATCACTCCCCGTCTATCGTCCATCTGTCCATCCGTTCATTCACACCTTTGAACAACTTCTGCTCTAAAACCCTGGGCCAAAGTTCTTCAAACTTCATGTGGAAATGGCTCCACATGACTGAAATGTTATTGACAGGGCCTTTAAACCTCAGCTCAAACTAAAATCATTACGGTTTAATTATATGTTTAATTATATGTTGCCTCATGTTTTTTTAATACTAGTATTCATTCAGGAGATAGAGAACACATTTAAGTGAATCAAGGGGAGGGGAATTGGATGGGAAGCCGGACGAGGACGACACATTTTAGACCGAAATATCATTGTAGATATAAATATAAACAGCTTTAGTCACTTGATTGTCCAACATCCCACTGATCTTCAGAGACCAAGTTGTCTTTAAATTGTGTTATTTAGTCACATAGACCATCCATATCTGTATGCTTGTATAGGAACACTTTACTCTGAACACTGGATGGTTTGTATATTCGATATCCTTTCCAGATGTGGCTTGCATTTTTTTATTTCAGGAGTTGCGATGTTGGCAAGTTGATTAGAGCTGTCTTTCCACTTGAGTCCCTCATTAAGTTACATAAAGTAACTATAGTATATGCTTAGTCTTCATTGTTTGCTCTGCCTGTCTTTTCCCATACTTCAGGCAAATATGACAGTTAGTAACAGGACAAAATCTTGAGATATATTTCAAGTTTCCCTAGAAATTAAACTATATATGCAAATTGCCAGACATCATTTTCTGAAAAAAAAATAAGAATAAATATCATTAATTTGTCATAAGACAAATTAGCACAGAGAGTGCTAAAGAGTAGACCTGACACCACATCAGAATCAGAATTTTTACTGGTGTTTCACAGATGGTCCAATGACATTCATTCACCAGGACCTGTGGTATGGGAAATTAGTCCCTAGCTCTCACCAAAGAGATAAACCTAGCCACTCCATCCTTCAATGGAGAAAATAAAATAATCAAATCTGGAAGGGTTTTTCCAGTCTCTGACTGTTTGAGGGAAGAATAAGCTCTTGTAAATATCAGTTCTTGCAGTGGGGATCTGAAAAATCAATGAGTGATGATTTGTACAGCACCTAATTGGTGGGGGCAGGGGAATGGGGAAGGGGGGAGGGGGAAGGGAATAAGATCATCTATTAGAATGCTGGCAGCACCCTTTAGACCTAATTGTACAAGAGTATAAGTCTAATGTCTCTCCTTTTCTTGAGTGCCCACCATCTGATAGCGTCTTCACTGGTTTTCAAATGAACCTGTTCAAGTTTTAGAGCAAGTTTGGAAAGGAGTTGCATCAATATTTAGAGTAACTATGGTAATTGTTTATTAAACTGACACATAATCCTTCCAGGAAAAAGTCAGCAAAAACAGCAAAGGATGACAAACACGCTGAGGCAGAAGATGTAGATCCAGGTACTCTTGTTGCTGCTAATGATGCTGAAGGTGGAGTTGCGGGGCTGCTACAAGATAACAATAATGCCACAAAAACTAAGGGCAAGAAGGGAAAGAAGAAAGGAAAGAAAAAGAAAATGACAAAGTCAGAAAAGGACTTGGTATGATTTTCTTTGTTAACAGCTATGGCAAGCTGTTTTACTTTTTATTCTATAAATCAGATATCTGATTAAATATATGATATCTTATATAATATATAAGATATTTGATATATGGAATAAGATATCTTATATAAATAAAAGATAATATATGTCAATTAAGATATATGCTATATATCTTATATGCTATATAAGATACCTCATACACTATATAAGATATCTCATATATGATATAAGATATCTTCTTTACTAAAATGATATCTCATTTATTCGATTAAATAAGATATCTCATTTAGTATATCAGATATATTATTTTGTATATCAGATATCTATATTAATATATGATATCTTATTTAACAAATAAGATATCTTTAATTTGGAGTTAAATAAGATATCTGCTATATCAGATATGTAAGATATAAGATATTTAATATATGATATGAGCTATCTGATATACATGTACTAATATAAACATCTTAAATCCTATATTAGATATATCCTATATACGTTTTCTGATATAATAAGATATCTTTTTTACATAATAAATAGTAAAACTGCTTGCCAGCAAGCCATTTTATTGTTTATTCTATAAATCAGATATATGATTTAAAATATCAGATATCTTATATAATATATAAGATATCTGATATATTATATATGATATCTTATTTAAATTAAATAGCTTATATGTCAAATTGTCAATAAAAATATCTTATATGCTATATAGGATATTTTATATGCTCTATAAAATATCTTAACTATCATATATGCTATATAAAATATCTGATTTGCTATATAAGCTATCTTATATAGGCTATATCTTATTTACTAAAGAAGATGTCTCATTTATTCAATTAAATAAAATATCTCATTTAGTTCATCAGATATTTAACAAATAAGATATCTTATATGATAAATAAGATATTTTATATGTGGAATTTAATAAGATATCTTACATATTATATCAGATATCTTATATAGATATCTAATATAGGATATAAGATATCTGAATTAGTATATCAGATATCTTATATGATATCCTATATAAGATATCTTATATCCTATATCAGATATCTTATATCCTATATAAGATATCTGATATATGATATCTATTTTGCATAATAAATAGTAAAACGACTTGCCATAAACAGCAAACAGAAATCAACATACTTTTTTGAGTTGTATATATTTGATCAGATAATTATATGACCAAATTTCCTAGGTCCATGGGAGAGTTTTTCTTCTTTTCAACCAGTTGAATCTTGTGAGTAATCATTGTAAATGATTCACCAAAGAGATTCCAGTGAGCACCCACAAGATATATGTTTTGGTGCAAAACATTGAAAGAAAAATCTAAGTGCACCAGTACCTTGTTATAACAGTCGCAGTTATTCAAGGCAAAAACTGTGTTAGCTAAACAACTGTTTTATATCCAAACAAATGTGTAGATAATCCAGAAAAATGATCATAACAAGTCATTTTTATACCCCCCACCCCCACACTGTAGTTGCAGGGTATTATGATTGTATGTTAACAGTTCGTCTGTCTGTCCAGATGTTGTAATATTTTCCGTCAGTCCATATTTTCATTTCTGGACGATAACTTGAGTGAATCTAAATGGATTTTCACCAATTTTGGTATGTGCATTGATATTGTGGAGTTCTAGTTATTGATATTGTGGAGGTCTAGTTTGGGATTGCTAATGGGCAAATTTCTTCAATTTTTGACAGAGTTACCTGCCTGCAGCACATCTTATTTTTCGTTTCTGGAAGGTAGCTTGAGTAAATATCAATAGATTTTCACCGAACTTGGTATGTGTATTGATATTGTTCAGATCTGATTTGGGATTGCTAATGGGCAAATTTAGTTAATTTGTGACAGTTATCTGCCCATGACACATCCATATTTTCATTTCAGGACAATAACTTGAGTAAATTACGACAGATTTTCACCAAACTTGATATGTGCATTGATATTATGGAGATCTGGTTTGCAATTGCTATTAGGTACATTTCGTTAACTTTTGATAGAGTTATCTACCCATGACACCATGATGGCTGGGTTTTAAAGTTTCATGTTTGTATTCTATATAATCTGTACATTTGTTTGGATACAGCACTTTTATGGTTCATCTTAAAACAATGTTATAACCAAAACTAATGCTAATAATAATGCTAAAACTAATGCTAATAATAATGCTAATAATGAATCATGTTATAAAGAGTATTCTTTTGAGGGCATGTGTATCTGAATTGTTTCTTTTTTTTTCTTTTTCTTTTTTTTTGCATACAGGCAAAATTGGAGAAAGCATGTGATAAGATGAGATTAAACAAGACCTTGTTTCATGACTTCATCAACAGAATGGATCAATGGCTTGTTAATAACTACAAACCTCTTATCAGGTTTTACAGAAAATTAGACGAGGATGGGGAAGGAATTTTAACATACGAAGATTTCAAAACAGGTACGTGATCCAAATTATCAGATTTTGATGTTGCTGGAATTGAATCACTTCAGCATTTTGCATGCTGGGTAAAAAATTCAGCAGACAGCATTTTGAAATATTTTTCTTTTCTTAGAAAAAAGGATTTGATACTTCATGCAAATTGTCTCCTAAGGAGACAGTTTGCATGAAGTGTCAGATCCTATTTTCTAGTAAAAATAAGAAAAATATTATCAATCAGTTGTCTGCTGAATCTGCCCACAGCACTGTATTAACCCTTAATATGCTAATCACAACTGCAGCAGAGAATATTTTGAATTTTTTACATAAATTTTTCGAAGGCTTGAAATTTCATGTGAATCCTCTGCTACCACTGATATTCAGAAGATAATTTTTGTACCAACTTTTGACCAAAACACATTGTGGGTACTCATAGGAAACACTACAGTTATTTGTCACCAAAATATAATCTTGTTGGTACTCATTAGAATTGCCTCAAGGCAAATCCAATGTGTACCAACAAGGTATGTTTTGTTTAACCCTTAAAATGCCAAGAAAACCTGCATTTGAAAACGTCGTCTGTATATGTCATCTGCTGAATATTCTTGCAAATTTTTCAAACCTATTTTTGCATACAGTAGAGGAGCAGTCTGATCTGGGTCCACACTGTTCACAAAAATGACTTAAAATCACAAGCAGATGACAAAGCAGACAACAATTGTTTATAGTTTAACGTTTTTATTGAAAAATGTGCTTATCTGGAGCTATGTTAAGGGCCAAAGTAATTTTGATGGATAGTCTGCATGGTGCAGAGGTATTAGTAACTCAAGGCAGGACTTGACTTTGTCATGGATTGGATAGTTTGGAGACCACTCTGGAAATGACTTAGGGATTAGTGACCAGGATGCTAACCCTTCTCTTGCTGAACACAACATGCCCTCTCTTAGCAAATAGTGTATGAAGAAGCCTACTGATCTGGATCTGCACTGTTTGTCATTAAGGATGTGAGTTTCTATCAAAAACCCTGATCAAGTAATCTGAAAATTAGAAGTGGGAGTGGCATCTTAATTTATTCAGCTAGGCAAGGGTTAAAACTGAACACAAATTATTGAAAAATTATTCCCTCAGTTATCATCTTGCCTGAAGCTGTGGTATTTGTCCAAACTTGCATAATTTATGCAAACAGTGCTAAGCCAGATCACAAAGCTCCTAAAGGAGCAGTCTGATCAGGGTCTGCTCTGTTTGCCATTCCTCTAAGTACAGTCGACTCTCGCTATCTCGAATTCCAAGGGACTCTCTGAAATACTTCGAGATATCCGTACTTCGACATATCAGATTTGCAGAACCACATTTAACAAATATATGTGTAATTGGACTCATGAAGTTAGAGATTATTGAAAATATTGTGGAAAAGAGGAGAAATTGCTCCTGAGGAGCAATTTCTCCTCTTTTCCACAATATTTTTTTACCTTTGTTTTTTTTTTTTTTGTTAGATTTTCATGTTAAAGCAGGGACAAGATTTTCACTTCGAGATAAGCGGTAATTCAAGATAAGCGAGTTCGAGATAGTGAGAGTCAACTGTATTTTGCAAAACAAATGCAAAAAACAAAAACAAAAAAAAAACAACAAAAAAACTTTAGGCAAAAACAAGTATCAGACTTGTACTAACAACTCAAGAATGATATATTTTGCAGGTTTAATGGACATGGAAGCACCCTGTACAGATGTAGAAAAACATATGCTGAGTAAACTGCTGGACAGGGAGAATACAGGAGATATCGACTTCACACAGTTTTCTAAGGGCTTGAAATATATCAGGTACATTATTAACACTTAGAACTCTGGGTAAAATTTTCAGCAGACGACATTTTGAAATATTTTTATTATTTTTCCAAGCAAATAGGATTTGACACTTCATGGAAATTACATGAAGTTTCAGGTCCTATTTTTTAGGAAAAATAAGAAAAAATATCATCAATTTGTCGTCTGCTGAATCTGCCCATAGCGTGGTAAGTGTTAATTACAATAGAACCTATTTATGGTGAGGCAGCTCTATCAGAATTATTTTGGCTCCTTTCTGAAAAAAGTGGTCTACTTTAAATAGAAAAACTTCTTATGTTTGGAGTGAATTCTTTACTTGCAAAATAGATTCCTTTCTAGAAAAAAGGCTTTGTGTGCTTTGCTTGTCCTTTTTTGCCTCTGTGTAAACTGAGAATTTTATTATTATTATTACTTTTATTATTATTATTATTATTATTATTCATTTGAAACTAGGGTGAAGATTTGATACCTGTGAAAATGATTTAAACCCCAGGACCCAGTTGTTCAAAACATTGTTAGTTTAACAAGCTTGTTAGTGGTCAAAATATTAACTGTTCTAGGAAGTACCAGAACAATATCAAATTCACAGGTATTTTTGCTGAAAAAAATGTGAGTAGCTTTTGCAAATGCAAAAGCTACTCACATTTTTTCAGCAAAATATTAGCATATATGCCATATTTCATAATCAAATTTTTAATGATATCATTAGTTTTGAACAACTGAATCCTGATAGTTTTTTACTATCGACTATTCTAAAGCGGTGGTTCTGGTGTTGGTTGATCACTGTGTGGCCTCGTGGCTGTAAGCTGTGGGCCATTTTTCATGTTTTGTCCTGTTTGTTGTCACATAGTTGTGTTTTGTGGAGCCTGTCTAGCATTGTTATCATCCTGTGTTTGCCGGGCTCCATAACGCATTTGGTCATGCATCTAACTGCAGATCCAGGGGTCACTAGTTTAAATCCCAGCTTGACCACTTAACGGTCATGGGCCTAGATCATGAAATAATTTCTGTGACCATTCTTCCCTTTCCGCTGATTCAAGTAGTCAGTTATTGGTGAATTTACCGGTATGCGCACAAGTACTGGTTAACTGCTTTGAGGACTAAGAATGCTCAGGAATATAATAAAATTATTTGAGTAAAATAACTGACCAGCTTGATGTGACCTTAACCCATTTATGCCAAATGGACTGTTCTGCCTCAAGTCTTTGGTCAGGTCCATGTCCAGTAGAAGGGGTATCTGATTAGGTTTTGTTATTACAATCTTTTTAAAGAAATTCCTGTATTTAATGCAAACAGTGTAGACCCTGATCGGATGCTGCATTATGCAGCATCCAATCAGGGTCTACACTGTTTGCCAATAATGTCTTTTTTATGGGACACTAGGCTTAAATGGGTTAACAGTATTGAGAGGGTCATAAAACTCCAACTGGTCACCTTGTTGGGGAAGAGGAAGCTGGTTGCAATGTTTTCCTCTGATGTATGGCTTATGTACTGTCTACCATGGTTTGCATTATGAAAACATGCCCATACAAATATACTGAAAATTTTTCCCACCAAAAATGAAAATTTTCGGATAAAAAATTCTTATATTTTGCATATTTCTGCTCAAAATATAGATTGTGGGTACTCGTTAGAACTGCTGTAAACCCCAGTTTTACTATATAAAAGTGGGGTTAAAGGGGGTCAAAATTATATGGGCATGTTTTCATGATATTTGCTCTTCCTCTTCATGTCATTAGTTTGGATCTGTGATTCTGGCTATATCTGAACATCTTCAATACTAATTTTGGGGTGCAGGAAAACAAATGGGAACTCACAAAAGTTATTTCCCTGGTAAACAAGAAAAATGCCTAATTGCATTATGGAGGGGTTTTCCACTAAAGAATAAAGGTAACATATGTCTTTAAAAAAGGTAAACCAAAAGGTTAACCTCAGATGACACCCACCTGCCTGGACGTAGCTATTTTAAAGGAAGGAATTTTTCCGTGAAAAACCCTGTCCAAAAATGACAGATAATCTATCAAGTGTATAAGATCCCCTTAAACTTCAGTTTCTGTTGCTGTTAGTTGTATGTGCATACATAGCTTCAGATAAAAGAAAGTATCCATGTAATACTTTCCTTATATCTGCACAAAAACAAACGTGTTGGGCGCTCATTAGAAGCGCCTTACCAAGGCGCTTCTAATGAGTACCCACAACATATGTTTTCATGCTGAAATAAGAAAAATATCAATACTTTTTTGTTGAAAAAAGTGCCTTATCTGGAGCTATTTGCATAGCCAGAAAAGCTGCAGTCTCCTAGTCGTAGAGAAGAGGAGTAATCATAACCCTGAATAATAGGGGTTATCCTCATAATTTTCTTATTTCTCCACAAAAACTTATATTATGGGTATGATAAATGTCCTAAAATTTCGAACACCACAGTTTCTGACAAAATGAAATATGCAAACAGTGCAGATCCAGATCAGACTGCTCCTCAAGGAGAAGTCTGATCAGGGTCTACACCGTTTGCCATTCCACTGTTTTAAGAAACAACTGCATAAAAGCAAAATTTAGGCCAGAATAGTATGGAATAAAGTGTTCGAAATTTTGGGACGTTTACCGTACTTATTAGAATCACCTAAGCAATATGTTTTTGGGAAAAATAAGAAAAATATCAACTCTTTTCTGTTAAATAAGGCATCTTATCTTGAGCTATGGAGTATCCAGATAGGTGTTTTTTTCTAATTTCTCCATGAGAACACTTGTAGGTACCCTATATAAGTATTGGGACACCTTATCTACCTTCCATACTTGTCCTAAACTTTGAAATAGTCCATTCTGCCACCTGTTGATGTATCTAAAATATTGCTGTATGTATGGCAAACAGTATAGACCCTGATCAGATGCCACATTCTGCAGCATTTGATTTGGGTCTACACTGTTTGCAAATGCCTATCTGTCCCAGTACTTAGGGTCATTACTGTATCCCTTAGAATTACCTCATTCATCGATTACCCACATTATGTTTCCATTAAGAAATAACAAGTGGTTAAAACTGCATCATATTTAGAATTATGGGTCATCAGTGTACATTTACAATAAAAAGGCTAATGACTAAATATTGGGACACCTTAACTCCTAACCATACTTATAATAAACATGTAATTTGCAGAAGTCCTTTTCACAACTTGTTGATGTCTTTAAAGTATTGGTGGACGAGTGGCAAACAGTGTAGTCTCCAATCAGATGCTGCATTCTGAGGCATCTGATCTAGGTCTATCCAGTTTGCTTAGACCTGTCTGTCCCAATACTTAGGGTTATTATGGTATACTTTGCAAAATTGGATGGAACAGTGTCATGGTTGCACAATAGCAAATGTAACACTTATATACATGTACATTTTTCAATAAAGACATCCATGAAGGTTAATACAGGTTAACCATATCTGATATAATATACTCAAACAGTGTTTTTCCGGTCAATTTTGCAAAGTATAATTATTCACATAGACAATTATACTTAGCGGAATGGAACTGCTCAAATGCGAGGATTATAGAGGATCTTATAGGAAAGTTCATCAGTAAGGTGATTCCTATATGAGTACCCAAAGCTTATGTTTTTATGGAGATATAAGAGAAATATAAAATGTTTTTGGGTTGAAAAAATTAAAACACATTACGAAAACACACCTATTCAAATATATTGAAAATTTCACTACCAAAAAGTGAAAGTTTTCAGATAAATATTCCTATATCTTTCATATTCTGTTCAAGACATAGATTGTGGTACTCGTTAGAACCACCTTGCTGAGGTGGTTTGAACAAGTACCCACAATCTATATATTGAGCAGAAATAAGAAAAATAATGTATATCCCTGTAAACCCCAGTTTTACTATATAAAGTGGGGTTTAAGGGGGTTCAAAATTATACATGTACATTTTCGTGGTGAAGAAACAAAAATATGTACCTTGAAATATCTGAAAGTTTGTGATTTTGTTGAGTATTCTATGTTACAGAGAGTTAGAAGATTTAACAAGAGAAGAAGAAGAGGCTGATAAAGTCCTGATAAACACAGAGCGGGACTTTGAACACTGCAAATGTTGTAAGCTAGGAATCAATGGACCCTATATGCCAAAATACCCAAAGTAAGTGAATCAGCCTAGCGGATGTACATATTCTAGTGTCTATTAGAAATGTCACCAGGACTCATTTGTTTTGAGAATTATAGCTTTACAAAGTGTTAGGGGGAATGGATACACTTGGTAAATTTTCTGCCCTTTTTCACAAGAACGACAACTAGTGTAACTTCCTGTTTGGCTTCCTACACATCCAACCCCTTCTGAAAAAGGGTCTACCCTTAAAAGGAAAGAATCTGTGATCTCAAGGGGAGCAGATTTTTACCTTTTAGATTAGACCCCTTTTCAGAAAGGAGGCAGAAATAATTTTGACAGAGTTGCCTCCCTGGAAAGGTATCTATATATTCCCCTTAAATATCTGTGACAACTTAAGAGGTAAACATAGGTATTTTGGCAGTCTACAGGTGATAGTTTGTAATATTACTTGTATGTAATGTTCATTTATAAATCATTTGTTGATTACAAGCTTTTTATAGTAAAACAAGATGCAGTTAATCACATGCTTAGGGCTTCTTCAACTTTATGGATGCTATTTTTGACCGGATCTCATTTTCTTAGTGTACCTGGTCTGTATCAAATTAACCCTTTCACCCCTGAGTTTCTGTAGTGGAATAATTTATCTTTGAATTTGGACACATCAGTTGTTGCAAATAGGGGTTTCATTCACAAGTCAGTAATAGGGTGTAGATCCCTATGAGATGGCTTGTTAGGATCTGCAATGTTTGCAAAAGTACCTACCTGTATTGGTCTGCATGGGTGAAAGGATTAAGCACCACTGGTCAGTAGAATATTATGATTATAATAAAAGAGTTTGCCTGACCACTTTTACTGGAGCTGCTCACTTTGCTGTAGGATCAGGGGCCATGTCCCGAGGTTATAAAACTTTTTTCATGCTCAACTCAGCTGACCATGAAATTTGTCCTGCAAATAAATCTCAGATTATTAACAATTGCAAATTCTGTTTTGCTAAACATAGCTGAGCATAAAAATGTCTCTGCTAATAAATATGAAAATGCCAACTATTGTTGGCATTTTCATATTTATTAGCAGAGAACATTTCATGCTCAGCCGAGTTGAGCATGAAAAAGTTTTATAACCTCGAGGCCAGATCTCTCATGGGAACTGGTACTTTCTAGACATACTCATATATGAGTCAGCACACAAAAAAGGGACCTTATGGTTTTCTGTTTTGTGGTTCTTCAAAAGTGCATGTACAGTCCCCTATTTGGTCTACAGACATGCGGTTTTAACCTGAAGCTTTCTCAAGGTTTGTATTAGATATCTGCAAACAGCAAATGCTCTGGCAAGACTGCGCTTATGTGCTGGCTTGCCTGAGCCTTTGCTGGTCATCCATTTGATAAGTATCCTTTCTCATATGCAGATCTGTGTAGATAAGGTGATTTTTCAATGGAAAAGTGTTGATATTTTTCTCTATTCTCTGTGAAAACACTACTATTTACATACCCTCACCTTTTAACCAAAACAGACACTTCTAATGAGTACCACAACATATGTTTTTTTTTGTGGAGAAATAAGAAAAATATCATTACTATGGTAAATATTGTCAGATTTTAAACACTTTCTTCCATACTTTTTTACCTATTTGCTTTTTATGCACTTGTTTCTTAAAATATATAGTAGAATGGCAAACAGTGGAGACCCTGATCAGAAGCAGTCTGATCTGGGTCTGCACTGTTTGCATATGCCATTTAATAGTAACTTTGGTGTATGACATTTACCGTATTCAGTGCCTTATCTAGAGCTTTGCATATTCTGAATACTCTTTCTTTCATTAACATTAAGTCATCCTGTTTGATTGACTAGTAAAAGGGGCTTGTCGTCTGTACATGTAATATGCATACCAAGTAACACGTCTTTGTCTGAAAGCCATTATCATTTCCATTTCAGATTTATTTTACTGGAACTTCGTCTTGTAACCTTCAATGAAATTAAAGATCACCCCTGTCGTATTGAAGTGCTGGTCCACGCCCATGTGCCAGTCTCCTCACTACACCAAATCATTATAGGAGAAACCGGAATTATGTCAACAAAACTTTCAATATTTTACGACAAATCTCGTAGCCGAGATGCCATGCTACCACTACACATGTCTCTTCAAGACTTAGGCTATGAAGGTAGTACTTATGATGACCCAGAAGAATTGACACTTTATTATGATTACAAGGTTGAGTTTACAGATTGTCCATTACTATTATGTGATCATTATTTTGGCCAGAATGTGGAAGTGAATATTCAAAAGATGGTGATGTCTCACTGATAGTGCTTCATAACTGTGCTTGACATGATGCAGAATTTGTTATTCAAAAGAAGGTCCATAGCTCCAGATAAGTTTTTTTTTTCACAGGTATTTTTTCTTATTTCTCCGTGAAAATATATGTTGTGAGTATTCATTAGAAGCGCCTAATTGAGGTGCTTCTTATGAGTAACCACAATACATGTTTTTATAGAGCAATAAGAGAAGTGTTTACCTTACACCCTCTGTTTTCTGTAACTATGATGGTCTAGAGTCAGTTACAAAATAAATAATGTATAGTGATTGGTCAGAGCTGGTAAGGAAGCAAAATTACAGGGCCCAGTTGTTCAAAGTGCCGTTAGCTTAACGAGCTCGTTAAGGGTCATTTCGTTAACTGTTTTAGCAGATTTAATATACAATATTCTGATATTTTTTGCAGTGCAAAAGCTACTCACATTTTTTGAACAAAAAATTTCAGCATATTTGCATATCACTCAATGTAAATTATAACGAATCATTAACTAACGACATCGTTAGCTTTGAACAACTGGGCCCAGATTGCTTCCATATGCTTGTAATGAAATGGCAAAGTAGATATAATAACCGCATACAAGATATTATATCTTAACATGGCCAAATATTTAAAAAATCTGAAATAGACAGAAAAGGCTGAGATTATTACAGAGAATTTTTACACTTTCCTTTCAGGGTGAGGGAATCTTTTCTAAAATGGAAGACTACACACACTTATTCTAAAAAGGGGGTGGGGTGGGAATTCTTTCCTTTTATTGTAGTTCTGTGTTTAGAAGGGGATAAAACAATTTTAACAGCATTGCCTCCCCTGAAAGTGTATCAATTCCTAAAGATCGATAACAACCAGCAGACCCAACTGGCAAGCCTAGAATGCATGTTTTGTTAACCTCCTTACATTTGAGTCCCAATGTAAGATAATATGTATTGTACATTATGGCATATGTGCCCAACAAAGTCTCAGATCAGACTGCACATTTGCACAGTCTTTTCTGTGTCTTTTTTGGGTGTTTTGTGGAAAAGCAAGGATCCCAGTGTTTTGTGGAAAAGCAAGGATCCCAGTCTTTTTCAGCGGTACACTTGGTAGTTTTGCTGCCATTTTCACAGGGAAGCTTTTGTAACTTCCTGTTTGCCTTCTTGCACACCAATCCTCTTTTACAGAGGGGGCTACTTTATAAGGAAAGGATTTGCTCCCATAGGGAGCAAGTTCTTTCATTTTAGAGTAATCTCTTTTTCTGAAGGGAGGAAAAACAATTTGACAGAGTTGCCACCCCTGAAAGTGTACACATTGGAGACTTTTCAGCAACGTTATTCCATTGTACTAAACACAAATCTTGCAAGCAGTGAAAGTCCTAAAAGAGTTTTACACAGGCTGATGATGGTCTTTGCTTCCAACAGCACTTATACATATGCAGGTTGGTCCAGATCTTTGATTGTTCCATGCCATAGCTGTTGCTAGTTACCAAATGCTTCATAATAACATTTTAATAAGGTATTTATACAAAATAATTATGGTAGTTATTTTGAATTTTTCACCTCTTTCGATATAGCTATACATGTAGTTTCAAGCTATTGACAAGACAAAATATTTAGACGTAAATGTCTAAGTACCGTAAATGTCTAAGTACCATTGCAAATTTTGTTCATGTTTACATAGAGATATGGAACAAGGGTATACTAAAGTTTAATAAATTTTCAATGTTACAGGTAAAATCAAACAACAATATGATTCTTTAACTTTCACTGCCACGGGCGATAATAATAGGCTTTTGCAAACAACATAGATCTACGCTGTTTGACATTCAGTCTTTCAGCTGTACGTATAAACTTCTTTTCAAGCAATAAATAAAAGCAGACAACAAATGTCATCTGAAATCTGGCACTGAAAGAGTTAATGTTTGCTTTTATTAAGCTTTATGAAATTTCTTGATTGAAATGAAAATAAAATAGACATTAATCTGTTTATAACAGTTTGTTTTAAGATTTTTTATATTTGCCGGGATCGTCACAAACCAAGTCCCAGCAAATATAAAACGTCCTTTGTGAGTTAATTGAACACGCTCCCATATGTAAAAATCCAAAGCTGTATTAAGAGACTGGCGCACAAATCGTGCCGGTCAATAATTTACAAATATATGTGTCTACTGGCTCTTTAGCTATCTGGGCCCAGTTGTTCAAAGCGTCTTTAGCTTAACAAGCTTGTTAGTGGTCAAAATATTAACTGTTCTAGCAAATACAATGTCTAATTCACAGGTATTTTTGCTGAAAAAATGTGAGTAGCTTTTGCAAATACTCACATTTTTTCAGTAAAAATATTAGCGTATATGCCATATTTATTGATTAAAGTTTTAACGATACGTTAACTAACGACATCGTTAGTTTTGAACAACTGGACCCTGGCACCCACCAGTAAGCTTTAATGCTTAGCATGGTGAGTAAAACTTTCAGAAGGCATGTATATACATGCACAAGTACTGGTTAACCACTTAGAGGACTAAGCCTGCCCAGGAAAAGTGTGAGTAGGTTAACTGACAGGTTCAGCATGCCCTTTACAATATTAACTGGACCACAAAACTCCAACATAACCAATTCAGCAGACATATGAAATCATTTTTCTTATTTTCCTAAGAAAACATGGTTTGAAGTTTCATGCAAATTGTCTCCTATGTAAACCTATGTGAAATGTATACCACTTGGCAAAATCAGAAGGTTTTGAGTTTGATGGCATAGTCAACACTGTTAAGATCATGTTGAACCTATGTGAACTGTATATCACTTAGCAAAATCAATCAGCAGATTTTGAGTTTGATGGCATAATCAACACTGTAAAGGTCATGTTGAGCCTATGTGAAATGTATATCACTAAGCCAAATCAACAGATTTTGAGTTTGACAGCCTAGTCAACACTGTCAAGGTCTTACTTTATCTATATGAAATGTATACCACTTAGCCGTATCAGCAGAGCCGGACCTGTTATGGCACAGTCAACACTGTAAAGGTAATGTTGACCCTATGTGAAAGGTATACCACTTAGCCAAATCAACAGATTTTGAGTTTAATAGTAAACACTGTTCAAGTAATGTTAAACCTAGGTGAAATGTATATCACTAAGCCAAATCAACAGATTTTGAGTTTGACAAGATAGTTAACGCTGTTCTGGTCATATTAAACCTATGTGAAAATATATCACTAAGCCAAATCAACAGATTTTCAGCCCAGTCAACACTGCTACACTGTCAAGGTCGTACTTAATCTATATGAAATGTATACCACTTAGCCAAATCAGCAGAGCCAGACCTATTATGGCACAGTCAACACTGTAAAAGTAATATTGACCCTATGTGAAAGGTATACCTCTTAGCCAAATCAACATATTTTGAGTTTGATAGCAGTCAATACTGTTAAGATCCTGTTGGAACCTATATGAAATGCATATCACTTGGCCATATCAGCCAACCTATATGAAATGCATATCACTTAGCCAATTCAACAGATTTTGAGTTTGACTGCATATTCAACACTTTTTTGGTCATTTTGAACCTATTTGAAATGTATGCTACTTGGCAAAGTCAACAGAATTTGAATTTGATGGCACAGTCAGCATTGTTTAGATTATCTTTAACCTATGTGAAATGTATACCACTTAGCCAAACCAACAGATTTTGAGTTTGATGGCATAGTCAACACTGCTAAATGCATATTGAGCTTTGAATTATATATAATGTGGCCAAGTCAACATACTTTGAGAGGTTCATGCACAGTCAATGCTGTTAAGGTCATGTTGAACCTATGTGAAATGTCTACCACTCAGCCAGATCAACAGATTTTGAGTTTGATGGTACAGTCAGCACTTATCATATTGAACCTATGTGGAATGCACATCACTTAGCTAAATCAAACAATTTTGAGTTTGATGGCATAGTAAATACTGGTAAAGTCATGTTAAACTTATGTGAAATGTTTATTACATCTCGTACTTAGCCAAATCAACAGATTTTGAGTTAGATGGCGCAGTCAACACTTAAGGTAATTTTGAACCTATGTGAAATGAAAATCACTTGGCCAAATTAGCAGATTCTGAGTTTGACGGCACGGTCAATTCTGTTAAGGTCATTTTGAACCTATATGAAATACAATGTATATACCATAGTTTGATGCCAGAATTGGTCAAATTGTATAATTCAGGCAATTCTGCAGTAGGCATTAGCAAAATTGTATATTTAACTTAACCCATTGTATATTGAATAGATTCTCCCACACTATATATTAGAAGAGTCCAATTTCAATTTTAGGTACGTCCAGCTATGAGATTTTGATATTCCTAAAGAAAAAGGGCTAAACTATTTGCAAACAGTGGAGACCCGGATCAGACGCCGCGTTCTGCGGCGTCTGATCTGGGTCTGCACTGTTTGCCAATTACCTTTTTTACAGATCTCCTGACTACAGTGGGTTAAAACAAAGATGTTGTAGAACATTTGCAATTAAAACGTTAAACTAAAATACCCCGCTATTATCGTGTCGCGGGCAGATAACTCTGTTAAACTTTGAGGAAATTTGCCCATAAGCAATCCCAAACTAGATCTCCTTCATATCAATGCATGTACCAAGTTGGTTAAAATCCTTTGACATTTACTCAAGTTATCGTCTGGAAAACGAAAATATGGGCATGTCTCGGGCAGATAACTCCGTCAAACTTTGACGAAATTTGCCCATTAGCAATCCCAAACCAGATCTCCACAATATCAATGCACATACCAAGTTTGGTGAAAATCCATTGATGTTTACTCAAGTTATCATCTGGAAACGGAAAACGGACAGACGGACGTACGACTGACGGACGTACGACTGACGGATGGACGGACGGTCAGACACACGGACGTCCAACATGAAACCATAATATCCCGCCACTATCGTGTGACGGGGTATAAAATGTATAAAGTGTATAAAGAAAATCTTTAGTCTGCAGTCTAAGACAGATTTATTAAGAACAAATATTTGGTTGAAATAACAGACAAACTGAAATAACCGTAAGGATACAGGGTTATAAAAAATTCGTCAAAACAATTCTTCCCATCCAAAATAGATCCCCAATTCAGAGGAGAGGCAAACCTCTTGACAGATTTGCCCCACGTGGAAATGTATCTATTCGCATTAATTTCGTTTGATCATCATGACGATATTATTTAATGAATATTGGTGCCCATGCCAGTCAAACCAATTAATACCATTGCCATATGAAGTATGAGAGCCAGAGAGGTAGAGTCCGTTGAGGTTTGAAGCATGACAAGCATTGTACCACCACGCACCGTTGAACTGTATTGCACAATTACCACCATGCAAGTCGTTGTCTCTGTCATATGTTGTAAACTGCATGCTGTTTTCATAACTCATAGAATCACCTAAACAGAAAACAAATCGAGGGTTGAGCGCAAGACTGTAGTATAACTCAAACATATCTTTGAAACCCTTGTTAAAGGGCAACTTTGACCCCTTTGTAAACAATGCAAATTTAGGTGCCATTGCTCACGAGCAATGGCACCTAAATTTTCATTGTTTACAGTAAGAAATGTTGTCATCATAACGCCTTCATGGTGAGGAGATTACGTTTGGGGAAAAACAACCATCTGACTTACTACAGTCTTGCGCTCAACCCTTGAAATGTGTTGCAACGTCAGAAAACGTACCTTCGGTCATGTGCGCCCAGCGAAGATTCAGATCAACCTTGGCATACCCACAAGCTGATCAGAAATCACTGGGCGCATTTTAGATAGCCAAGGATGCAGTTTCTTCATGCGGACGACGAAGACTGTAATCAGACTGCGCGGATGCGCAGGCTGATTTGAGTCTTCGTTGGGCGCTTATAACAGTAAGTACGTTTTCTCACGATGACGCTCAAATCTAGTCAACAGAAATTATTATTTGCCATTTTGTGACGTTGCGAATATATTTTCACAATTTCTGTAAAATTGATTACGTCGAAATTAAAAAAGCTTCCTTCAGCGACTGAGCCTATACCAAAGCATGCGAATTGGTAAAAGCAATAAACATAATTTCAAGATATCTGTAAATGTTTTACTTTTCATTCAGCACTGTCTAGAAATCAAAGTAAAAAAATAATGTCCATTTTCGTCAACGTCAACAGGAATTTATCCTCACTTGAACCTTTTCGTGCTGAATAAATTAATTTAGGCACACCCATTTCTGACTACCCACTAATCAGATTACTTGATATAATATATTCATTCAATTTACAAGCTGCATGACAAACAGTGTAGATCCTGATCAAATGGCTCCTTCAGAAGCCATCTGATCTAGATCTACACTGTTTGCAAAGGCAGAGATTGTCGTGTTCAGCAGGATAAGGATTAAATAGTTTGTTTGTGGTAAGGTTTTACGGCCGAGTCAACCCAATTGGGGTCATGTCGAACGCCGTCAGTTTACCTAACCACACTTTTACTGGGCAGGCTTAGTCCTCTAAGCGGTTAACCGGTATTGTGCACATTTTTTTCCGCCAGAAACTGACAACTGCCCTTCTTGAATCAGTGGAAGGGAGAGAATGACCGTAGAAAATATTTCATGATCAGTCTCCACGAAAGAATGTTGCCGACCCGGCGGGGTTCGAATCCGCAACCTCCTGATCACCAGTCGGATGCGGATCCAACTGAGCCACCGAGGCCGGCCATATTAACCCATTTATGCCTAGCGTCCCATAAATGGGACCTTTGCAAACAGTGTAGACCCAGATCAGACGCCGCAGAACGCGGCGTCTGATCAGATCTACGCTATTTGCATTAAGTACATAAATTTAAATAAAAGATGACAATAGTAAAACTAATCAGACATCCCTTCATTTGGAAATGGATCTGTCTAAAGAGTTAGAGTAGAAGAGTCCACTAGGCATAATTAATTGGGTTAAAGAGTGGTACTCCATTATTTTAAGGGCAAATAAGTCATCAAATGATTCGTAACGTGGGAAAATGTCCCTTTGGACACGTGCATCAAGCGAAGATTCAGATCAGTCTGTGCAATCAGCTGTCTGATAAGAATCTTCGCTGGGCGCATTTTGGATAGCCAGTGATGCAAAATGTCTTGATGTGGACAACGAAGACTGATCAGACTGCGTGGATGTACAGGCTAATTTGAGTATCCGTTGGGTTCAGATGTCAGAACGTACGTTTGTGAGTGTGATCATTGCCCTCGTGGATCATTCGTTTTCATTTTACATTCTACAGTCGACTTTCGTTATCTCGAAATCCAAGGGACTCTATGAAACACTTCGAGATATCCGTACTTCGACATATCAGATTTCCGGAACTGAGGAAAACAATTAATCGAACAACCACCTTTAACAGAATGAATCTTTAATTTGACTCCTAAGTTAGAGATATATTGAAAATATTGTGGAAAAGAGGAGAAATTGCTCCTAAGGAGCAATGTCTCCTCTTTTCCACAATATTTTGTTGCCTGTTGGTAGATCTCTGTGTTAAAACAGGAACCAGATTTTCACTTCGAGATAAGCGGTTATTCGAGATAAGCGAGTTCGAGATAACGAGAGTCGACCGTATATATCTTCACTAGAGTGTCGTGTGGCGACCGTAAAACGTCTCCCCATACTTCAGTAGGGTGTGGTTTATATTTCCTGGACCTTTGTCATCATTGAGTCCTTTCCGTGTTTTTTTTTTTTTGTTTTTTTTTTTTTTGAAAATTTATATGAGGGTCAATAATAAGACTTAGTTAGCCGAAACTAGCTAGTCTATACTAGAAAACACGACATTTCTGTTTTCAGTTTTGTGAGTGTTTTCATTGCACCAAAGAGTCTTTCCTTTAAGAATATATTGACATACCGTATATACTCTAAATATTCGGGCAGACTGGCCAGAGTTAACCATGCAGGTCAAGATTGGACGTCAAAAACCGTGGCGTGTGATCCGTATATCTTTACTGCAAGCAAGCAGAATTCGGCGTGTGATCCGTATATCTTTACTGCAAGCAGAATTCGGCGTGTGATCCTCATATCTTTACAGCAAGCACGATTCGGCGTGTTGTCCGCATATCTTTATTGCAAGCAGAATTCAGTAGTTTTAGAGCAGTAATTTGACAAGTTTTTGTTTTACTTTTCATTAAATCAGCTGACTTAAACATTTACATATAATAATTACAAACCCAATATACGGACATATTTATGTATGGTTTTGGTTGTTTCTAGAATATTTCATAGATAGAGTGAAATAAGAACACAGATGAAGCTAGTAATAAAGAGAAAAAAAAGAGATGAAAGACAGATATTTGATTTTCGTTGCTTCAATTGTGATGCTTTTTGACTAAATTTTCCTTTTAATTATATATCGGTTGTTCTCAACATAATTAAAATAGCAAAAAGTGTCATCGGCAGACATGTAGAGAACCTCCAAAAGAAGTTTATATTAACCCTTGTCCTGCTGAATAAATTAAGATGCCACACCTTCTTCTAATTTTCAGCCAATCAGATTACTTGATCCAGATTATTGCTTTAAATTCAAATACTTAATGGCAAACAGTGTAGATCCAGATCAGTTGGCTTCTTCAGAAGCCAACTGATCTGGATCTACACTGTTTGCAAAGGCAGGGTATATCTGGGTTCAGCAGGACAAGGGTTAACAGGGTTATCCCAGTGCCACTGCAACAGTTTATTTTTATTTATTTATTATTTTATTTTATTATTTTTTTTTAATATGAAATTTTTCTTCATCATCTCCAAAACAAACAACAATTTAAGCCAAATGCAGATCTGATCCTTGAGGAAGTTGCTACCATGTTTATTAGCCGCAACATCAGAAAACGTACCTTTGGACTTGTGCGCACAGCAAAAATTCAGATCAGCGTTCGCATTTGTGCAGTTTGATCATAATCATTGGCTCCCATAAAGAAAACATACCTATATAATTTTAACCCCATTAAACCCCACTTTTATATAGTAAAACTTGAGGTTTACAGAGGTATACATTATTTTTCTTATTTCTGCTCAAAAAACATAAATTCTAGGTATTTGTTTGAACCGCCTCGTCGAGGCGGTTCTAACGTGTACCCACACTCTATGTTTTGAGCAGAAATTTGAAAAATATCAGAAATTTTTTCTGAAAACTCAGTTTTTGATGGTGAAATGTTCAATATATTTGAACAGACGACTGAATATACTTCGATTCTGTAGATTTACAAGTATTAGCTTTCACAAAAAAAGCAGCTTGGTCTACGCTTTGTGTGCTAAGCGTAGATCAAGCTTTTTTTTTCACACAAATTCTAAGTCACTTCACACAGCTTTACATATGCTTCTCCTAAAATTTGAACAAGTCCATTTTACTGTCTATGGATACATCTAAAATTGCTGTGGCATACAAGTGGCAAACACCGTAGGCCCTGATCAGACGCTGCGTTTTGTGTCATCTAATCAGGGTCTACATTGTTTGAACAGTACTATCTGTCCGAATATTTAGGGTAATTACACCCCTTACAATGTAGAAATTTTAAACCCACTTCTGGGTAAACTCTGTAACCACTGTAACTAGGTGGTTGAAGATTACCTGCAGTACCGTTGTAGCCGGAAATCGTAAGACGGTAACCAGAGGCTTCGTCGCCAACGTAAAACCTGGCGTAGTCGGCATATTTGGTAATCCCTGAGAAATCCGACATCACTATTTTCAGTTCTTGGTCGTCTTCTCTTGTCAGCTGGTGAAGTACATCATTTCCTATAAAAAGATCATATTCTTTACAGAGTGGTAACTATGGAACTCCTTGGAAAACTCTATAGTCGCTACACCGAGCAGAAATTCCTTTAAGAAGAGACTAACGGGAGTCACGCCCACTGGACGAGGTGACTCATCACCCAAGTAAAGTAAATAAAGTTTGCGAGAAAATCGCTCGTCAGAAAAAAAATATTAACCGGGGCGCAGCATTTCCTACAAATTTGCATTTGGGACCCTGTGAAGACTCAGATCAGCCAGCGCATCCGCGCAGTCTGATCAGTCTTCGCAGAGCCAAGGATCCAAAGCGTCTTCAGGCAGATAGCGAAGACTGATCAGCCTGCGCGGATGCGCAGGTTGATTCGAGTTTTCGCTGGACGCACTTGCAGTTTTACAGGAAATGCTATGGTCCAGCTCATACGGTTTTCTCCGGACTCTCCGACTTCCTTCCCAGCTCAAGCCTACCATCAATATATAAATGCATCATGTACTGACTAGATGGCGGCTCCTCACTCAGTCTGTTTCAGAAGGTGGGCAATTGAATATAACTCTGTGGTCAGCCCATCGTGGTCCAACTTGTGGGTTTCTTGTGCACTGGCTTCAGATCGCCATTGGGCCCTCTGTTTTGTTTCATTGGATTTTTGTGATTACTTGGTTTTCACCGCGATGTTACTGTATTATTTGTTTCACTGTAAAGGACCCTACGCGGATTGAATACATATTTGTGATTTGGAACTGTATCAGAATTAAGGACGATGTTTCGGGCGAATAAAATTTCTTTAAGCTCCTCTTCACACCCTCCCCCAGTATTTTTGCTGCCGTTCCAAGGCAATTCATCTGTTGCAAGCATTTGTATGCTGGTTGTTGTATTGTGTATATCGTATCTGGTCATTGTTGTCCCCCATTTTTCATTCTCCCGGAGATAAAGCGAAATCTTTGATAAAGCGAATAAGGCCTTCAAACATGTGCAAAACGTGCGGAGTCATCCCGAAAACAAGCCATTATAATTTTGACCCCCTTAAACCCCACTTTTATGTAGTAAAACAGGGGTTTACAGGGATATACATTATTGTAATATGAAAAATATCAGTTTTTTTTTTCATCTGAAATAATATTGAATAGGTGTGTTTTTGTAATGTCACAATCGTGCACATGGGCAAAGTATCATTCGGGCCTTTTCTCTCCGTTCATATATTCTATAGTATCCAATGATTCTGTTAGCGGACAGTGAAGGTCCTGATTAGACTGCGCGGATGCGCAAGCTGATCTGGGTCTTCGCTGTCCGCATATGCCCGAAGACACGGTTTTTGAATGGCCCGGCCCAATTTATATATTAAGTGGAGCCCTCTGTTGTCCTAGCTGCGATTTTGTTTTGCTCAGGCTTAGACCACTATTGAGCCAACAGCCATGTTGTGATTATATCGAGGGTTGAGTGCAAGACTGGCGTGTCAGATGGCTGTTTTTCCCCAAACCTAATCTCCTTACCATGAAGGCGTTATGAAGATTACAACATTTCTTTATGTAAACAATTTGCATTGTTTACAAAGGGGTCCAAGTTGCCCCTAAACAAGGGTTTCAAAAATATGTTTGAGTTACTATAGTCTTGCGCTCAAACCTCGATATGTAGTTTAATGTGATGTTCATTGAAGAGTTAGAGAACGAAGCCGGCTAGGAAACATCTTTTGTTGTTTTGTTTTGTTTTTTTCCTTTTTAAATAATGTGTTTTGAATTTTCAGTTTCTTCTGAAGTAATGTCATTTCAGCTTTTGAGCAGTTTTTAATGTTAAGACGGAAAATGAATAAGAATCAATATCGTTGGCCGAAAGTGTTGACAGAATCACTAAGTGGTATTTTGTTATCTGTACAGTCGAGCTTTAATGGCTCGAATATCTCTGGGACCATGGAAATTTGTTCTAGATTCACTGAGATTTAATAATAGCGCCAGGTCAGGAGGCAAACGGTGATGACTTAGGGTGGTGCGTTTCCAAAATAAAGGTATGTTGAATGTACTCATTAGAATCGCCTCGATGAGGCGATTCTGATGAGTACTCACAACATATATTTTCATGATGAATATGAAATAAGAAAATTTCCCTAAAATATCCTGAAATGTTTGTTATCTTGCTGAGCTATCGGAAGAATTTCCTAGGGACTCATATACGAATCGCATCACGAAAACATGCCTATATAATTTTGACCCCCTTAACCCCCACTTTTATATAGTAAAAAACTGGGGTTTACAGGGGCATGCAGTTTTTCTTATTTCTGCTCAAAAACATAGATTGAGGGTACTCGTTAGAACCGCCTCGTCGAGGCGGTTCTAACGAGTACCCACAATTTATGTTTTGAGCAGAAATATGAAAATTATTAGAATTTTTTATCTGAAAATTTTCATTTTTTGGTGGTAAAATTTTCAGTATATTTGAATAGGCATGTTTTCGTAATGGGTCGTTTGAAGTTTAACTGTATTTTATTGTATATAGTGTAATGTCACCCTGTCATTCAGTCGGCCTCCCAAGTGCTTCCAGCCAAATTACAGCATACTATAATTGGACAGCGCCCTGCTAAAACATGTTCTTTTGGCATAAGCGTACAGCGAAGGTCCAGATCAGCCTGCGCATCCGCGTAGTCTGACCAGGGCCTTAATTCACTGTCTGCTAAAAGAATCAGTGGATACTAATAATAATTCGTCTGTCATTACTGACAATGACCAATCTTAATCACATGCGAGAAATGCTACTGTTTGTGTGTTCTAAGATGGCTGATTAGATAAATTCTAGCTCTAAACTGTCTGTTGCAGATGAAGCCAACAGAGGTCAGAGCAAGACAGCTCTGTTGGTGATGCCTTAGCTCTGGCTTTACGCTGTGCACGTTTCTGCTCGGCTTCGCTGATTCTTTTTGCCTCATATTTACTAGTACCTCCTCTGATGAGGCCTCGCCACTTTGCTCGGTCCTGTGCAATTTGTTCCAACGACACTGTTGGTATGTTGAAATCCTTGAGGGAGGCTTTCAGGATGTCTTTGTATCGCTTCTTCTGACCACCATGGGAGCCTTTGCCCATTTCTAGTTCTCCATAGAGGATTTTCTTTGGCAAACCTGCATCCTGGTAACATGGCCTGTCCATCTTAACTGTGCCAGTTTCAGAAGAGTATGTACATTCTGCATCACTGTCCTTTACAGGACTTCTGTGTCTGGAATCCTGTCTTGCCACTTAATCTTTAAAAGTTTTCTAAGGCAGCTTTTATGGAAGTGTTTCAGTCTTTTGGCATGCCGTTGGTAAACTGTTCACGTTTCGCATGCATACAATAGTGTTGGCAGCACCACAGCTTTGTAGCCACGTTGTCGGCCAAATGCTGCACTAGCTTTGGCAATCCTGGCATTGACTTCATCATCAATGTGCACGATTCTTGACCCTGTGCTTCCAAAGTAGGTAAACTTGTCTGCCACTTGCAATCTTTGACCTTTCACTGTAATGTTGGGCTCCTTGTAAGGCTTGCCCAGTACTGGTTGATAAACCACCTCGGTCTTTTGATGCTTATTGTGAGGTCATAGTTGTCACAGGAGTCAGGTACTTGAGCTACACCTTTTTGCAGCTTCTCTTCTGTTGGAGCACCCTTTGCCATGTCATCAGCAAAGAGGAACTCGTCTAGCACCTCTGTCTGCACCTTGGACTTGGCTTGCAACCTTCTTAAGTTGAAAAGCTTCCCATCAAAGCGATACCTAATAGGGATACCATTGTCACCATCCTGGAAAGCAGCTGTGAGCATGGAAGAGAACATCATAACATCATGCTGAACAGAGTTGGGGCTAGTACACAGCTTTGCTTGACACCATTTGTCACAGGGAATGGATCAGAAAACTCATCATCGTTTTGGACCCGTGCAAGCATATCATCGTGGAACTGCCTCACCATTGCTATAAACGTTGTCGGACAGCCAAACTTAGCCAAAATTTTCCAAAGACCCTCACGACTGACTGTATCAAATGCTTTGGTAAGGTCAACAAATGTTCCTGGCATTTCTCTTGAAGCTGCCTTGCTGTGAAGATCATGTCAATTGTTCCTCTGTCCTTTCTGAATCCACACTGGCTTTCTGGTAGAAGCACTGCCTGTTCAAGGTGTTCATTCAGTCGATTAAGTAGAACTCTTGCAAGGACCTTCCTAGCATTTGACAATAAAGAGCTGCCACGATGGCTATCACACAACTGAGGATTCCCTTTCCGTTTGAATGGGTGGATATTTGATGCATCCTTGAATTCTTGAGGGATGGCTTCTTTTCTCCACATAGTGTGAAATAACTCTGTCATCTTCTTTGCAACTGGAGTTCTTCCTGCTTCGTAGATCTCAGCAGGTATTGTAGCTGATCTTGGAGCCTTGCCAGATGACAATTTTTTTTGCTTTCATTGTTTCAGAGACGGTTGGGAACTCATCAAGCAGCAGATTACATTCCACCTGTGGTAGTCTGTTGATAGCGTCATCATTGATAGATGATGGCCGATTAAGAACACTATCAAAGTGCTCAGTCCATCTTTTCAAGATAACCTCTTTGTCAGTCAGAAGACTACTTGCATCTGCACTGAGAAGAGGGGTGGTTCCTGAGCTCTGAGGACCATACACTGTCTTTAGCGCAGCCAAAAACTTCATATCCTTTCTATGTGAAAAGTACTGGATTTGATCAGCCTTACTGCTCAGCCAGGAGTCTTGCACATCTCTGAGCCTAGTCTGGACTGTCTTGCATATAACTGAATATGCCGCCTTATCGGATACTGAGCTGGTATCACTATGGCATGTCTTGTGTTTTTCGTGTTTCTCTTCAAGGAGTCCCTGGATTTCTTCGTCATTCTCGTCAAACCAGTCTTGGTGATTACGAAAAACTGGTCCTAGGGAATCCATTGCTGAAGAGTGGACTGTGTCTCCGAAGACTGTCCAGTTCTCTTCTGGATCATCTGAAGTGAGATCCATTGCATCTAATCGGCTGCAGATATCATTGATGAAGGCTTGCCTCTTGCTGTCTTGTTTCAGCTTAGAGACATCCAGTCTCCTTGGCATTTTCTTGCCTTGTGGTCGCCGTGCTGGCTGAATGCGCAGGTTGAGTTTGCTGACAACAATCCTGTGATCTGTCCAGCAGTCTGCACCACACACAGTCTTTGTCACTCTGATATCCTGTCTGTCCTTCCTTCGTACTATGACATAATCATTGAGATGCCAGTGTTTGGAGTGAGGATGCATCCATGACGTCTTGTTGCGAGTTGGCAGACGGAAGACTGTGTTAGTGATCAGCAGTTCATGCTCTGCATACTTCTTCAAAAGGAGGAGGCCATTGCTGTTGCACTTTCCTATTCTTTCAGTCCCAATCACTCCTTCCCAGGTTTGGTGGTCTGTGCCCACTCTAGTAATGAAGTCTCCCAGGAGGATGAGTTTGTCTGTCCAGGGTGTAGCAGAAATACCAGAATCCAGATCATCATAGAACTTGTCTTTGACCTCATCTGGGTTGGTCATTGTGGGTGCATAGGTACTTACAATAGTTGCATGCCTCTTACCAGATAAGGGAAGTCATCAGGCGGTCATTTATGCCTTTTGGAAGTCCTGAGAACTTGCCGACAAGGTGTAATTTGATGGAGAAACCTACTCCTGCGTCATACCGCTCTTCTTTCTTGCGTCCACTCCAGAAGAAAGTGTAGCCAGCACCAACTTCTTTTAATAGCCCATCCTCTGCAAGGCGAGTCTCACTCAGAGCTGCAATCTCGACTTTGTACCGATCAAGTTCTCTACCAACTAGAGCTGTTCTACGTTATGGCCTGTCTGAGCCAGCACTGTCCATTAAGGTGCGCAAATTCCATGCGCCGATTTTCAAAGGTATCACTTTTATCTTCTTCTTTCTTGCTCGACCGCTAAATGGGATCCCCGCTGATCGCGGTTAACCAGCCAGGGATTTTGAAGCAGGCAGTTGTTTAGGGCACCTTTTCTAGCCCCTTCCCCATGCTAAGGGGGTGAGCAGTGCGACTCTAAAACGGTCTGCTTAGTCACTCAGTTCGGCTGCCGAATTCCCCATTCTGCTTCATTCTTGAGGAAAGCGACCATATAGAACCAAGCCGCCTGTGTGCAGGTCCGCAACTACAGCTTCCTCACCTGCTGCTTCGCCGCTCGCACATCGCCACAGGGCTCTTTGTGTGACTTGCATATGTGTGGTTGCTGTTGCTGTGTTTATATGATTAAGATGACATGCGCTGTGAATTGGATTATAGTGAGGGAAAGGCGCGCAGAGTCAACCTCACTCTCTCGTCCTGACCTAGCTGGATCCAGAGGCAAGACAGTGTCAAGACATCTGGAGCTAAGCCCGGGTGCAGTGGATGACCATGACTTCTGTTGTGCCTTGTCATGCTCTCCATGCTCCACAACATGCTGCTGCATCGCCATTTGGGCCATTGAATCAGTGAGATGATTCCTTCCGCCCCAGTTACCGAAGCAGACTTTACATAGCTGGAACAGGCAAATCCAGATTGGATACTACAGAATGTATGAATGAAGAGCAAAGGCCTGGGTGATACTTTGCGTATGCGCAGGATGATCTAAATCCGCTTATTTTGCATGCTTATTATGTCATCCTGTTATTCAGTCGGCATCCCAAGAACTTCAGACCAAATTCTAGTATACTATGTTGGTTTTTAAATTGAGGGCGGTATGAGGTGTTACGCTTAACACTTCGGGTAAATTGTTCAGCAGAAGACATTTTGCAATATCTTTTTTTCCAGACTTGAAACAAGATTTGACATTTTATGCAAGTTCTCTACAATGGAGACAGTTTGCATGAAATAACAAATCCTGTGTTCTGGCAAAAATAAGAAAACTATCACCAATATTTCGTCTGGTGAATTAACCCAGAGTGTGCTATAGGTTAAGGGATTGATATATTTACCTATCCAATATTCTCCAGCACTAGAACCAAATCCATTTTTATAGGCATCCCAGTTTTGATAAAAATCAACTGATCCGTCTAATCGTCTCTGTATAACCTGTCGAATTACAAAACAGATATACGTACTTATTGAATTAATCAGAATATTGTTGCGAACCGCGGGTTAGCAGCGTCTGTAGGACTTCTCCACAGCAATATAAACGCGGGGGTGGGGGGCGGGGAGGGGGGAAGGGGAGGGGAGGGGGTGGTGGAACTAAAGATGGCTACACAGCGAAAGCCCCAACCGCCTTACCGAAACGCTATACTTAGAGTCTAGGTCTCGCTTGAGGGGTATAGTGAGTCTCAGGTGAAAAAAAAAGTGACAGTGTAAAGTAGCACTATATTCTATTCTGTTCTGTACCAAGTGCCAATATCCTATTCTATTCTGTATTTCAGGGAGTGAAAACGAGAAACAAGTCAATGTGGAAATAAAATAACTTTATCCTTTAATGATGCAAACATAAAATATATGATAACAATATGAGCTCTTTGTTATGATTTTTGACTAGCGTTGCATCAAGCACAAATATGGACTGCTAAATAAAATCATTCTATGGACGGTTTGACATACACTATGAATAAAATGACATGACCTGACGGCGGCAGGGATAGCAAAACTAGTCAAGGCTAAATGACAGTAAACAGCGCAATTTTTTGAAAAAAATACCAAAAGCAAGTTTCCTATTTTACATCCTCAAAATTAACCCCTCTAATAAAATGTATAAATTTTGACCGAAAAGTTGCTGCTTTAAAATAGAAGAAGAAGAAGAAGAAGAAGAAGAAGAAAAAAAAACTTCGGAAATTAAAATAAATCCAAATTCGCAGCAAAAATAAACGTGACTTTCGCTAACCAAAGCTAATCCGAGACTGAATCGGGAATCCCAAGAAATTGTTTATATAATCCCGGGCCCCCGTTCCCAAACCCAGAAGATTTTACAACGGGTTCCCCGAACCTAAGCAGATTCTTTCTGGGAAATTGGTATTCCCGGACAGAAACCGCAAGGGAATGGCCGCCCCCCCCCCTCCCACCCCCCACCAGGTGGAACATCTCCGGCCCGCCATCTTTGATTTGCCAATAAAAAACCACCCCAGTACCCATCCTCAACCGGCAAACATAAAACCGTCCTGAATGAAATCCCCCAAGCAACTACTACCAAAACGACCCCAAAACAATAAACTTCATGACTGCCATAACTAGAAAACCCTTTATGGCACCGATTGCATGGAATTCATTGTGAAGTTCAGCTCGACAGGTCCGTGATGACTCTGCTGTCCCAACAGCCACGCTTCATCGATCAAACACAGGCTCTTCGCAACTCCGACCAATTATAGACTATTGATTCACGAACAAATCTTTACTATAATTCTTTTCTACCCTCTACTGTGAGGGCTTGGAACAGTCTACCGGCCGAAGTGAAACAATCTCAAACAACACTCTTTTAAATACTACTTTAACAAAAACAAAACACCTGTCCCCAAATATTATTATTCTAAAAATAGAAAAGCCCAAATTCTCCATACTAGATTACGAACGAACTGTAGCTCATTGAACTTGGACCTATTTTTAAAAGGTATAACTGACTCGCTTATGTGTAGATGTGGTAGTATTGAGAACTCACAACACTTCTTCTTCCACTGTCCTTACTATCAGCAGCAGAGAAACGCACTTCTGAATGTGGTTTCTACCTATCATAGACCTACTCTTGATCTTCTTCTGTACGGGGATTCCTCTTTATCATATGATGTAAATATGTTAATTTTTGAAAACATTCACCGGTTTATATTGAATTGTAAACGTTTTTCATGAGATGTTTCAAATACTGATATGGTCATGCGATTGCTTTACTACAGTTATCCGTTGCAAACGGTATTATATTCCATATTGGATGCCGGGTGCCCCGACCCCTCAATCCCAATTTCACACCTACCCCCCTCCCATCTCCCCCCCTTCTACCCCTCCACCTCACCGCTCCTTGTCTTGTCCACTTACATTTTCTTAACCTTTGCTAACCTCAAAATGCTTTATAGGAAATGATTACTATTTGGTGTAAAACTTTACATCAGATTTTCATCATTTATCACCCAAACATGTAAAAACCACACTTATTGTTAATTATCACTACATAATGTTACTTGCTCTAACGTATCTTGCTCGAAATTCGCCATTATGCATACATGTAGATTGTTTGTGGGAGAGGAACTATATAAGTACTTGTGCTTTCGTTCTAATCCCAATTTGTATAATGACTTGCGTCATGTTGTAATGATAGTTATGTTACAATAAAATATGTTTAAACCAAACACAGGCTCCCACAATTCCATGCTTACACACCAAAACAACGGACGACAGTGACAACAACATGCCACGATCTGTACAATGTTTGTGATCAAAACAGCTTATTAACAGCACATAATGGACCAAACCAACTTGCAAAAGAAAGACAATCACATTGTTCAAGAAGGCTACGAATGACAAGCTTGCATCCTTCAGAATAATCAAGTACCGATTGTGCACCACCAAAATGTGCAAACAGCCGATCCGCGAACCAAGAAGAAAATTGTAACACAGGAAACTGGGTCACTACACATCACGAAAACACGCCTATGTAATTTTGACCCCCTTTAGCCCCACTTTTATATAGTAAAACTGGGGTTTACAGGTGTACATTGTTTTTCTTATTTCTGCTCATAAACATAGATTGTGAGTATTCGTTAAAACCCCCTCGTCGAGGCGGTTCTAACGAGTACCCACAATCTATGTTTTGAACAGAAATATGAAAAACATATCAGAGTTTTTTTATCTGAAAATTTTCAATTTTTAGAGGTGAAATTTTTTATATGTTTTCGTAATGAATGCATATAGATCTATGCCTTCCTGAGGAGATTAGATTCTTTTTATGCAGTTGTACCATAAAATTCTCCGTCCACTTTTTTAGAAAGTATCCGTTGTTCAATACTGTATTGAAGAAGCCGCTTAAATGACAAAAATGATTAATGCCATACTAAAAATTCATTCAATACACAATCTACCTCCTGATGGAAGTTCCTTACACACTTTCAATATTTCAACGTTTGATTTGTACATAACAGTTCAACACATTAAACATTACTTGTAATTCGTCATTTAAATAACACCCATTAAAATGTATCATATCATCATCAGGCCCCGCGGTCATATTACTTTTTTCATGCTCAACTCAGTTGAGCATGAGCTTTTCTCTGCTAATAAATATAAAAATGCCAACATTAGTTGGCATTTTCCTATTTATTAGAAGAGAAAATTTCATGCTCAGCTATGTTTTGCAAGGAAGAATTTGCAATTGTTATGCATATTTAGAACTGTTATGCATATTCTGAATGCTTATTCAGAATGCATGTTTAGTTTGTTTTTAGAGCAATCTATATTTTGCATATATGTTTAGTATACCATATTTTATGCCTTTTTGTCATTGACTTAAAACTTTCTACTGTCAACAATGTTCTCATTATCTTTGGGAGCTAAGGGTGCAGAGTATACGTTCTGACGGCCCGGACGGAATGGCGAATAAAAGTACCAATGCACCCAATTCTAATTTCATTTTATTTAAGCAAATAATTATTTGTTTTAAGTCACACAGCAGCAATTCTCTTTGACAACTTAACACTTACAACGCTATGGGAAAACAAATTGGTGACATTTTTCTTATTGTTTCCCCCAGAAAACAGGATTTGACATGTCCATTGGAGACAATTTGCTTGAAATGTCAAATTGTTTTCTGAAAAAAAAAACAAAAACAAAAAACAAAAAAAAACAAAAAACAAAAAAAAAACAAAAAAAAAAAAAACAAAAAACAAAACAAAAAAAAACAACAAAAAAAAAAACACAACAGTCCAAAATGTTTTCTGCTAAATAATTTACCCAGTGTTAAGCGTTAATGCGATACCAATATTTTTTTTATAGTTTTGATGCTTGTGCAGTCTCAGTATCCAGAAATAATTCACATGAATTCACCAGTTTTGGAGACAACTCAGTGTTTTCACTGTCCGTTTGAAGACCTTTTGGATCTTTTGCTAACCACAGAGTATCCTGCGAAGTCCGCACAGTCTGGTCTGATCTGATCTGAATTTTTGCTTGACGCACATGCATTCTTGGAGAAAATGCTGTGTCCCGGCTCAATTGTTATTACAAAGACACACACACAAAGAAACAAAAAAACAAAAAACAAAAACAAAACAACAAAAAACAAAACAAACTGTCTAATTTAGTATAATAACAGCCAAGCGGGCACATGCCGTTTATATAACGTTGTATCAATGTCGATGCCGCAACATCAGGGCCCAATTGCTCAAAGCGTCGTTAACGAGCTCGTTAAGGCTCATTTCGTTTACTGTTTTAGCGGATTCAATATACAATATTCTGATATTTTTGCCGAAAAAATGTGAGTAGCTTTCTCACATTTTTTCAGCAAAAAAAAAATTCAGCACATTTGCATATCACTCAATGTAAATTTTAACGAATCGTTAACTAACCATGTCGTTAGCTTTGAACAACTGGGCCCAGGACTAACACAACTTCGCATACATATGATACAACATCATAAGGTTTATATTTAACTTCCATGAACATCGAAGCAACGTCATTACATTGCAGCGACACAGATGCGACGTTGTTTGAACGTTGCGTACCCGCTGCGTGAGTGAATACATTTTTCTTTCACCATAGAGCAATTAATATTTCAAAATTTGATTTAACGACACGTCAACCCTTGTAGGTCATTTTGTGCCGTCTCCCAGAGAAAGGTAGTTGCGGTCATGGTACCAAAGCCGTAATCCAAACTCATAAATCCATAAACGAATGACGAATCAGAATGTTCAGACCAACAGACATGGACCCCAGAATAAAGGGTGTAATCAGGCAGATATCAGCAAATATCAGTTGGACGCCCCGGTGACGTAAGATACACGACACCTTTGCCTCACTCAACCACCCCCAAAATTGAGCATGTAAAAGTTTTATAACAACGGGGCCAGGTTGAATTTCCGCTAGTTTTGATAAGAGAGACAGGTGTGTGACTTCCTATTTAGTTTCCTAAAAAAACACCTAAAAAGTGATCTAAGCTAAAACCACCCTTTTTAGAGTTTATATCATTTAAAAAGGGACAGGGGCTGAATCTATGTATACTTGTTTTAGGAAGGAGGCAAAACAATTTCAACAGTTGCCTCCCCTGGAAGTGTATTAATTCCTCTTAAAGGACTAATGTTATTATTGTTTCACACCACATAACAAAGTCATACATCATGACGTGGCTGGTCTTATAGAAATGAACTTTAATTTATGTAGATTTTATCGATATGTAACCGCCAGCAAATAACTCACAAACTGAATAAAGTCTGGAATATGAAAACACCATCAAATCACTCACAAACTGAATAAAGCCTGGAATATGAAAACATCGCCAAATCACTCACAAACTGAATAAAGTCTGGAACATGAAAACATCGTCAAATCAATCACAAACTGAATTAAACCCAAAGGGCTATATTCAGTTTGTGAGTGATTCGCCTGCGTTTACACATCGATAAAATCCATGAAAAGAAAAAAAAATCATTCATTATATACGTACTTTCAACTCGGGCATATTTTCATGAGTGACGGGGAATGAAAAAGCTTATTTTAGAAATCTACGCAAAGAAAATAATCCCAAGATTCTGCTTCAGCGTATTGATCGAAATGTAAATGCCATTTTATTTTTTTCTCCCGACCAATCAAATTTTGCTAAATCAGTGAAAGGTTTTAAAGTTGGAATTATTCCAATGTGAATTCATACATTATTTAGCAATTCTATGAATTAAGAAATTGGAGCTTTGGCGCAGCATCTCCTACGAAATTGCTTGAGCGCCCTGCGAAGACTCAGATCAGCCTGCGCATCCGCGCAGTCTGATTAGCGTCTTCGCTGGTCGCATTAAGATGCATTTGATCTTTGGCTATCTACAGACCACATGGCGAAGACTCTAATCAGACTGCGCGGATGCGCAGGCTGATTAAAATCTTCGCTTGACGTACATGCAATCTTGTAGAAAATTTGTCCCTCGGATCATAAGAGTTTGAAACCTACTGTCCAGACGTTGTTATCAGAATCAATTTCACAGAAGGCGGACACTGAACGATTCTGTACACCGTATGGATAAATAGTGTAAGACCCACTCTGCCAGCTTGTGTCTACGGCTTCGGAACAGTTTCTAGGTTGCTGGATAACTGGAAAAACGAAAAGAATTTTCAATATATGTTTATACAATTTGTTTTAACCTGACGTTTCGTTAACAAGTCTATATACCCCTTTGATCCATTTAATATATATTGAAATCAGGAGCAAACGTGTGCACTATAAGGCAAAATTAAACAAGAGTCCCATGGGCCACAACGCTCACCTGAGTTAACTGCTGTAAGTTAATCAGGTCATGTACTCATCATCCCCTATTAGCCCGTCAAGTTTCAAGGCAATGGCTTAAACAGTTCTTGCTGACAAGATTAAAATGCTGAAATTTTCAAAGGGCCATAAGTAAAACCAGTTTAAACCCCAGGGGCTTGATTGGCAGGATTCATGTAGGGGACCACTAAACATTGCTACATACTAAATACATAAGCTATGGGCCTGATGGTTTCAGAGAAGAAGATTTTTTAAAGTTCTTCCCATTATAAGTCTATGGGAGTTCACGATCCCCCTGGGGCATGGCCAGTTTGGACCCAGGGGCTTGATTGGCAGGATTTATGTAGGGGACCACTAAACATTGCTACATACTAAATATATGAGCTGTGGGCCTCATGGTTTCAGAGAAGAAGATTTTTTTAAGGTTTTCCCATTATAAGTCTACGGGAGCTAATGACCCCGGGGCATGGCCAATTTAGACCCCAGGGGCTTGATTGGCAGGATTTATGTAGGAGACCACTAAACATTGCTACATACTAAATATTTAACCTGTGGGCCTTATAGTCTCAGAGAAAAAAGATTCTTTTAATTTTTTTCCACTATAAGTCCATGGGAGCTAATGACCCCCTGAGAGGTGGCCAATTAGGATCCCAGGGGCAGGGTTGGAAGAATTAATGTAGAAGACCACCAGACATTGCTACATACTAAATCTGTTTGCTCTGGGCCTCATGGTTTCAGAGAAGAAGAATTTTGAAGGTTATATAGCTTCACAGTTCTATATAAACATATGACCCCTGGGGTGTGGCCAGCTTGGACCCCAGGGGCTTGATTGGCAGGATTTAAGAGGGGACCACTACACATTGCTACATATTAAATATATAAGCTGTGGGCCTCAAGGCTTCAGAGAAGAAGACCTTTTAGGTTTTCCCATTTTAAGTCTGTGAGAGCTAATGACCCCCGTGGTACAGCCAATTTGGACCCCAGGGGCATGGTTGGCAGGATTTATGAAGGAGATCACCAAACATCGCTATATACTTAATCTGTTAGCTCTGGGCCTTGTGATTTCAGAGAAGATTTTTGAATTTCTTTAGCTATATAGCTCTTTATGAACATATGACCCCCTGGGGGTGTAGCCAGTTTGAAGCCCAGGGGCTTGATTAGCAGGATTTATGTAGGGGACCACTAAACATACTAAATATGTAAGCTGTGGGCCTCATGGTTTCAGAGAAGAAGATTTTTTAAGTTTTTCCCACTATAAGTCTATGGGAGCTAATGACCCTCGGGGCGTAGCCAGTTTGGGTCCCATGGGCTTAATTGGCAGGATTTATGTAGGGGACCACTAAACATTGCAACATACTAAATATATAAGCTGTGGGCCTAATGGTTTCATAGAAGAAGAGTTTTTAAGTTTTTTTCCATCATAAGACTATGGGAGCTAATGACCCCGGGGCGTAGCCAGTTTGGGTCCCATGGGCTTAATTGGCAGGATTTATGTAGGGGACCACTAAACATTGCAACATACTAAATATATAAGCTGTGGGCCTAATGGTTTCATAGAAGAAGAGTTTTTAAGTTTTTTTCCATCATAAGACTATGGGAGCTAATGACCCCGGGGGCGTGACCAGTTTGGACCCCAGGGGCTTGATTGGCAGGATTTATGTAGGGGACCACTGAACATTGCTACGTACTAAATACATAAGCTCTGGGTCTCGTGGTTTCAGAGAAGAAGATTTTTTTAAGATTTCCCATTATAAGTCTATGGGAGTTCACGATCCCCCTGGGGCGTGGCCAGTTTGGACCCCAGGGGCTTGATTGGCAGGATTTATATAGGGGACCACTAAACATTGCTACATACAAAATATATAAGCTGTGGGCCTCATGGTTTCAGAGAAGAAGATTTTTTAAAGTTTTTTTTTTCCATTATAAGGTTATGGGAGCTATATATCGGCATGGCGGCCATCTTGATTTACGAACCGTGACCATTTTTACAAATTTTCAATCCCCCTTTAATACAAGGTTCCACATGAAGTTTGAAGAAATCTAGCCCAGAGGGTTTCAGAGGAGAAGTTGTTCAAAGGTGTGAACGGACGGACGGACGGATAGACGGACGACGGACAGGGAGTGATCACAATAGCTCAGCCTGAGCCGTTGGCCAAAAAAAAGTTTAAAATCTGCTAAATTCAGAAAATCTCACTAAAAAGTAGACCACTATATAGCCCTGTTTTCTCACTTTTTTTCACTATATACTATGGTAGAGCATGCATGGGCTTGATAACGCAGTGCCTTGACTATCAGACTCAATAAGCAGGCTTGGACATATGGGCCGGGTGCTTTCGAGCATGCGCATAATGCTCATCCGGTTATTTGCTTTCCAATGATATAGTTTTTAGTCTAAAATGATTCTGTTAGTGGACAGCGAAGGCTCTGATCAGACTGCACTGATCTGGGCCTTCGCTGTCGACATTACCCGAAGACAAGTTTTCGCCTGGCTCGGCCTATATAGTTATAGATAAGAGGAATATGCAGATACATATTTTTCTCTTATTTCTCCATGAAAACATGTATCGTAGGTATTCATTACATGTTTTCGTAGAGAAATAAGAAAACATAATTATCTTGAACTTTCGATTATCTAGAGCTATATCAGACATGGAATTTTTGTCTTATAAACTGGAGAATTTTTTTTGCACAATATTTTAAGAGGCTACACAAGTAGCTTTAAAAGCTAGTCTACCTTGTCTATAACATACTAATATAAGATACATACAAATATATACAATAAAAATATACAACATTGTAACAGCAGAAATACGCAAATAAAAAGTTACAAACAATAAGATTGTAGTACATGCTAAATGTTTGGTACAAAAATAAAACTTAATTTCATGAAAGATACCCGTAAGACTCCGCAGGATACATAAAACTTTTTTATATATTCAGTAATATTGCGCACGGTAGGGCAGTGTAGGGCAAGGTTTGTTTGATTTGGGCTTAACGTCGCTTTCAACAATCTTTCAGTCATATCGCGACGGTGTCTGGATGTGGCAGGGAGATCAATGCTCACTTTAGAGTGCTGTCTCACTGAAATATAATGCCCCAGACACATGTAGGGCAACGTAGGTAACGTATAAGACATAGTAGGGATGTAAGCTAACGCACCGTATCTTAAGTTTGCACATCCCTACACCATCCTACGAGATAAATATCAGAACAGGATATGAGCCAACTCTGTTCCGGCTGTGCTCAATACACAGGAACCACACCGATACCCGGTGTACGAAAGAACATGTGGCGGAAACCAATGTCTAAACAGCACGTCCTTCGCACCAGGAGTCGCCATGGAGACACACTGGGCGCAGCCGATACAGAGCAGGCCTAAAAGCATAATGGATGTGAATTAGGAGCAGCATCTTACTATGTTTGATTAATGAACAGTGATAAAATAACTTTAATTTAGGATTAAAATGTTTCGGAATAAATTTTATTCCATCTAAACTACTGATTTAAGACATTTCTTAAAAGCATTTAATGCATTACATTTTCTGACTGGCTGAGGTAGGGAGTTCCACAGCGTGAGAACTGAATATGAATAGGCTCCATTACAGAGCGTTTTAGTGATGTTGGTACATATAGGGTCCCGTGGTCACTGCATCTCAAGTTTAAACAATGTGTTTGTGAGACGGGATTTAACATGCTTGAAAGGTATTCTACTGCCATATTATTCAACGCCTTATATGTTAGTACCGCTTTCTTGTACTTAATAAACGTCAAAAAGAATGCCTTTGAAACAAAGAACACACAACAGATAAGAAAATGGGAGTCTCGGTTTTATTGAGACTCTTCATAAGCAGTAATGAAGTTTGCAACACTGCTTACGCCCTCTAGCGTATACATGAGCAGAACTCCATTTTCAAAGATTCCACAATGGGCCCAGTGATCCCAAAGGAAATGAAATATAATCTGCACTATGGTAAAGTACGCGGAGACGTTCTACCGCCGTCACATGGCACTAATACCAGCTGCAGTATTAGTATATTTTATTTTAGATGAAATATTTGAACACAGGTAATCAATATGCGCAGACCAATTTAGGTTTTCGTGAATATAAACGTCTAGGAGCTTTTGTTTAGAAACGTTCTAAAAGCAAACATCGTCGTCTGATTTCAGCTCTATTTCACGAGAGTCACCTGGTCGTTCTCTCGTACATGCATGTAGTCTTATTATAATTTATTGACCGGCGCGAGGATCTCTTAATATAGCTTTGGATTTGTACATATAGTAGACTATTCGATTAGCTCATTAAGGACTTTTTATATTTGCCGGGATCGTCGGTGTGTGACGATCCCGGCAAATATAAAAAAAAATCTTATAACAAACTGTGTTATAAACAGATTAATGTCTATTTTATTTTCATTTCACTCAAGAAATTTCATAAGACTTAATAAAAGCAAACATTAAAGAATCACATTGTTGTTCTTTTTTACCTGTTGCATCGAAAATTTATTACACTATAGTATACCCTTATCCCATAACATGAACAAAATTTGAGCCGGTACATTGACGTTTACGTCTAAATATTTTGTCTTGTTAGCAATTTATAACGCCCACTCCAGTGCTTCGTGTCTGAGAAATCAACTAGAAGATGATGTTCAATAACATCGACGTTGTAACTATGTTTATGAAGAGTTACATAATCGGCAAAGCAATCTGCGAAGCAGTGATATAAGAAAAGTGCCAAGTCATTAATACATAGGAGAAATATTATAGGGTCCAAGATCGATCGCTGAGACACAACAGAAGCTACATGTGCGAATTTAGACAGACCGGTGTCGCTTGTCATTGCTTGTGTTTGCGAAATGATAAGTAGGACTGGAACCAACGTAGGGATAGCGGACTGAATTTGTACAAAGATAATTTGTTGTTTAGTATATAATGATCTACAATATCGAAGGCTTTACGCAAGTCTACGAAAGGAGTGCCTACTATATCTTCTTTGTCGATACATGAAAGCCACTCATTGATCAACACCTTTTACTAAAGCTGTTCGGCAACTATTTTTTTTGTCTAAATCCAGACTGAGTTTCATGAATAAGTTTGCACTTATTGAGTTAACTTATTAAATGTTGGTTGACATGTTTTTCAATTGTTTTTTATATATTCGGTAAAATCGATATTGGTCTATAGTTAGAGGGATCAGTTTTGTCTCCGCCTTTATGTATTTGGAACACTTTTGCCCCATTAATTTGGGAAAGAAAACAGCCAGTTGATAAACTTATCAGTATGGTTATGGATGGAGATAATGTATAGCTGCCATTTTGATTATTCTTGGTCCTAAGCCATCAACACATGTAGCTTTAGTAGAATCGAGTTTGTTAATGAACGATAAAACTTGGTCACATGTTATAAATGGAATCGTAAAATATAAGTAACTAGGGATTAATTGTTGACAAAATTACTTAATTTGTCATCTTTAAATGTCGATACTTCATCTGTATGCTCATTTATAATTTCAGCAATCGATGAGAAATATACATTTAGTTTAGTAGCAATATATTTAGAATCAGTTTTTGTTTCGTCATTTATAATTACTTCGCTGGGGAAATTCTTCAATGCTGTTTTTTTTTTTTTTTTTTTTTTTTTTTTTTTTTTTTGTTATTGACTGCGCGCAGGTGATTCCAAATTGTTTTAGAATCTTTTGAATTTTTAACGGAATCGGAAAAGTATTTTCGTTTGGCTTGACGAATAAGCTGGATGTTTTTATTTCGAAGCATTTTATAATCAGTGCACTGCTTTAACGTTCTGGAATTATCCCGTTGCTTTTGCATATGTGAATCAGTCTGGTAAACGCTTGCATTAGACTCGCTTGCTTTTTATAGGCGCATAGTTATTTAAATTTTGCATTATGATATTATGCCATGTCTCCCTTGTTTAATATACTCAGTTCAGAGTGATCGGAGTTGCAGTGTTTAACAGAGATATACGGTTCTGTCCTTGTTGCTACTTTAAAAAAAACTTTTTATTTTATTAATTTAGTTTCCATCACGAAAACATGAGTATATAATTTTGAACCCCTTAAACCCCACCTTTATATCGTAAAACTGGGGTTTACAGGGGTATACATTATTTTTCTTATTTCTGCTCAGAACATAGATTGTGGGTACTCGTTAGAACCGCCTCGCCGAGGCGGTTCTAACGAGAACCCACATTCTATGTTTTGAGCAGAAATTTGAAAAAAATCAGAATTTTTTTATATGAAAATTTTCAGTTTTTGGAGGTGAAATTTTTTATGTATTTGAATAGGCATGTTTTCGTAATGTATCAGATGCAATATTACCCGCTCAGTGTTACACAAAGCTGCTGGTTTTGAAATATTATATTCGGTGCACATGTGATACATGTATTATCACTTATAGACATGTTGATGTTTGAACCTGTATGTGTATTTCTTATTCTGTTTTGTCAGATATCAACTCAATGTCTGTATATGTTATATATATGTAAGAAAATGAAATAAATATGGAGAAGAAAAAAATGATATTTTGCCATGCTGCGAATTTTTCTTCCACAGTTGACTGATTTGCGTAATGAAAACAGCTGACTGATTTGCATAATGAAATCAGGTTATTTTCGAGATTATTTAGAAACATGGTTCCATCAAAATTCTTAAAACATCAGCAGTTTGTAGTTATATGGTTAGATTTAGAAATCCTGGAATTTACTTTTCGCCTGAAGCATTCAGGATGATCGCTTATCGAAGAATCTGAGCTAGTTTCAACGTTTGTTGTATAAACATGCTCGATTATAGTTGCTGTCGTTGAAGTAACGCGCGCTGGCTCCGCAACATGTTGGGAAAGGTCAAAGAGCTGTACCAGATTAAGCCATTTTCTGTATTCAAATCATCACGAAAACATGCCTATATAATTTTGACCCTCTTAAACCCCACTTTTATATAGTAAAATTGGGGTTTACAGGGGTATACATTATTTTTCTTATTTCTGCTCAAAAACATAGATTGTGGGTACTCGTTAGAACCGCCTCGTCGAGGCGGTTCTAACGAGTACCCACAATCTATGTTTTGAGCAGAAATATGAAAAATATCAGAGTTTTTCATCTGAAAATTTTCAGTTTTTGGAGGTGAAATTTTCTATATATTTGAATAGGTGTGTTTTCGTAATGATACAATATGGGAGATGTTAGTTACAAAGCCTATTAAGACACATTTATGTACCAAAATATGTTTGTTTGAAGTAAGAAACAAATTGAAGAGCTGGTTTAAACACGGTGAAATTATGAAAGTCTCTCTCAAAATATATACCCCTACACACCATGTTTTCACAATATATTATGGCAGAATATGAGGGCACATATTGTATAGCTTGTTAAAGTAATGCCTGGAGTATCAGACTCTATCATTCTAAGACATATGTAGCAAGGTTTTTAGACAATTATATGGGCCGCGCCAAGCGAAAATGTGTCTTCGAACATGCGCAAAAAGCACAGATTCAGATCGTCATGCGCATGCGCAAAGTATCCAGACCGTTTCTCTCCATTCTTACATTCTGTAGTAGCCAATAATAATGTTAGCTGACAGTGAAGGCCTAGATCAGACTGCGAATGCGCAGGCTGATCTGGGCCTTCGCTGTCCGCATATGCACGAAAACACATTTTGGCCCATATTGTGTACTAGTAAAAAGGTTGTAAAACAATGTCATAGAAAGTCATGTCTTGATGCCGTATTCTTGAAGTTTTGGATAAGAGTTTACTCATTTCGTTACCAAAATAAGTGAACTCAGGAACTGATACAATCAGATCCACATCCAGTTCTTAATATCAAAGGGAAAGACAAAGAGGTACAATTAAACAGCTGCAAAAAAGAACAGTTGGCAGCCCTTTCCCAAAAAGGTGGCTACAGTCGAACATCGATGGCTCGAACCGCTTTGGGACCATGAATATTTGTTCGAGACAGCGGTAGTTCGAGCCACGGAGGGTTACTATAAGTGCCATACCAGGAGGCATAATGGAGATAATTGTGGGATATCTTTTCGGTGTTCTATATTGCAAGGCACCTCGGGTAGGGGTGACCAAGCTTGAATAATTATTTCTCAAAACATCACAATTAAGTAAGGAGTACATTCACACAGTCATTTATTCAGGTTTCATATAGCGTTTCACAAGCTTTTATTCATATCATTTACACCAGGGCAGCAGCATAACTGGTTCTGCACCAAAAACATGGTACTCATTCTCTCAGGTGGTTGTCTGACATCTAAATCATCAATCTAAAACTCGAGACAACCACACAGAGCTCCCATCATAACTTCAGCAAGAACAGTATAACCAGATACGCCACTGCACTAAATTGCTATTGTTAATAGTAAATAAATAACAGATAGTCACAACAATATTGGCTGGTCTAATGACATGGTACTCTTTTGCTTCATAGTAATGTAAATGAAACGCGTATCGCGAATGTAGAAGGATGAACGTTGGCGGTACTGTATTTCTACTTCCAGGTATGTGGTGGGATCCAATCGTGCAAGTAAGATCAAGTAAACATGTATAGAAATTCTAAATGTGCAAATATAAGCGGTTGTAGATCTTTTTGTGGTGTAAACTTTGCAAATTCAAGTAGTTTCTCACAAATAATTGTAGACTATAAAATCCGTGCAAGGTTAAAAAGGGGAAAAGTAAGTTGCAGTTTTTGTTGTTGTTTACAAATAAACAATATGGCGGCTTTTCCATTTGTAAACAAGCAGGAACAGATAAGGTCTCATTGTAAAGTAGTAATCTGCACTGTATTTGCGGGAGCTGTTGTTTGTAGGTAAGAGAAATAACCGTAGTGTCATGTCTAAGTACCTTGATATAGGGTTATTTCCCTTATCGATTTATGTTTTAACTTTGAATTTACCGCTACTCGAACTTGAGATTGGATAGCGAATCAGCGATGCTCACCTCCTTATATAGTTTCCAGGAGGGTACCATGTGACCAGATCAGCCAATCATATCACAGCTAAAATGCACTACTTCCGCAGCTCTCTGAAAGAACCCCTTTTTAAATAAAATCTAAGAGGTACGAAAGTAGGGGATGGAAGTCCTTTTATTACTATGATAAATCGGCATCCAAATCTCTAACCATAATCCATCGGACCTCATAGTAACCGAAAGGACCTTCATCAAAGGCAGGCTATAATGGCGCATGAATATGTATAGTACGGAGTGAATTTGACTCTGCGCTAAACAAATAGCTGCGGAAATAATATTAAAAAGATAATTTTGCGAAGTACTTCTCAAAATTATGGAACTCCTTTGCTCTATAAATAATTGCCAAACAAAAGACAACCAACGGTCTTCCGTTATCGAACGTAAATATTGAGCAGGAACAGTTTTTAGTAGCAGACGCTTGCAGCAAAAGGTCAAGGTAAATCGGCTGAAGTTTACATTTGTGCAGCGATTCAAATGTGTTTAAAACTGGATAAATATGACAATAAAAGGACATTGGGGGTACAAACAGTGAGAATGACTAAATTCTACGAATGTTCTGGAGTTTGAGACTTCGTTCTGATGTGTCTTAGGCATTTGAATAAGTTTATAATTCATTAGTAAACATGACACTAAATGGGACAGTTCTGTGACAGTTCTGACAATCAGCTGTTGCGACAGGAAATTCGGGAGAGCGTCAGTAAGTAATTATTGAATCTCTTGTGTCAAATACCCTTTAGAAATATTTGTGGCCACATAGTTAATCTGTATGTGAAGTATTTATTAACATCTCAAAGGCTAACACAGTCCGTTTCAACGTGGATTTCTCGTGTTTACCGGTGGGTGGGGTGCTTGTATAGGGATAATATCAATAGAACTATGTTGATGTCAGTTACTGGGTTGACTCTTACAATATTATAAACGTATGTTGTGTGCACTCATTAGAATCGCCTCATTGAGGTGATTCTAATGAGTACACACAGCATACATTTGCAAGATAAAAGAAGAAAATCTCCCTAAATTATCCGTATATTGGAGGCTTTCCCTGCGGACTCAAGAACGTGTTCGACTCATCCATGGTAAACGAGCCATCGGGGTTCGAGCCATTGAAGTACTACTGTACTTTGTTTTCCAAACGTAACAAAATATATCTTTAACTTACAAAATTGTTAAAAGAGAAACATTTGTAAGTGAAACACTACAGAGAATATTTAAGAAAAGGTACGTTTACCCCCTTGTTTCCAGAAAAATATATAGTGAAAGCACGGGTATACAGGGGTCCTTTTTTTTGTAGTTATTATACTTCCATTCCATTTTGTTTATTTTGTCTAGGAATCTTTTGTACAGCAAAATATCTCACGAAAACACGCCTACATAATTTTGACCCCCTTTAACCCCACTTTTATACTGTAAATAGTATATAGTATTATTTTTTTTTATTTTGCTAAAACCATAGATTGTAGGTACTCGTTAGAACCTCCCACCGAGGCGGTTCTAACGAGTACCCACAATCTATGTTTTGAGCAGAAATATGAAAATATCAGACTTTTTATCTGAAAATTTTCCTTTTGGGTTGTAAAATTTTCTATATATTTGAATAGGCGTGTTTGCGTAATGATGTTTTAACCTGCTGAATACCAAAGTATTCATCTGAAATGCGATGGATTATATACCAAAGTATACCATATAATACCAAAGTATTCATCTGAAATGCGCTGGATTATATAGCTACAGGTAAATATTTTACCTATTTCTCCATGTAAATACGAGTATATACCTAGGGTAGGAATTAGAAGTACCGTCAACATCTGTTTTTGTGGATGAATAAGGAAAACAAATGTTAATAATTTTAAAAACACTCACACACAGACATGCCTTACGTAGAGCTAAGTTTAAGAAATATACAATTAACATATTAGACATGTTGACCAAATGAGGAAAAATAAACGTCAAAACGATTGCCTTTGGAAACAAAGAACACATTACAGGTTAGAAAAAAGGAGTCTCGGTTTTATTGAGACTATCCATAAGCAGTATTGAAGTTTGCTTTTTCTAGAGCACTTGAATTAGAAACAATAGGACATACACAGCTCACCCTGGGCCGCTAAATATGTCAAAATGTAAAAAGAAATAAAATAAAATTAACATTGTATCAGGCTTTGAAATCGTTTTGTTAAACTCCCCGTAATCACACTTATATAGTATTGGGTAACATAAAATCATAAACCAGCCCAACCTTCCGTGACGAAAATATTCAACCCAAGCGAAGCAGCCTTGACATTACGAAAACGCGCGTATTCAAATATATTGAGAATTTTACCAACAAAAAATGAAAACTTTCAGATGAAACATTCTGGTAGTTTTCATACTTCTGCTGAAAACATAGATTGTGGGTACTCGTTAGAACCGCCTCGCCGAGGCGGTTCTAACGAGTACCCACAATCTATGTTTTTAAGCAGAAATACGATAAATAATGTATACCCCTGCACACCCCAGTTTTATTATATAAAAGTGGGGTTTGAGGGGGTCAAAATTATATGGGTATGTTTTCGTGATGAAAACGAAAGTAATAATGAGAAAGGGAGCCAGCAGAGTAAGTGGACAGAAATAAAACAACAGGATAAAAATCATTTACTTTACAACATGAACTAATGTCGCAACATAAAAGGAGAGGAAACGAACAGAACATAATCTGGGCTGCGTTCAATAAAACAAAATACTCGCAAGAAATTTTCCCAAACTATTTTGCATCTTTTGAACGGTTTTTGTAAACCCGTTTTATATTACCTCAAATTAGACAGTAACCGTTATTCTCGTTGACGAGACTTGATATTAGATCAAATAAATCGTATCAATAATTATCAATTTCACATAGATCTAGAATCAAATAGATAATATCAGTCCAGTAAACAGTTCCATATTTTTTTTTGTTACGAACAAACATAGAAAAAAAATATTCGCTTAGGCCGCCATTTTGGTTGTGCTGAAAGAGAGCATGAGAATAGTTCGCCGAAAACAATCTCAGTTGAACGGAAAGTTTGCTTTAGTTTGCGAGTAACCGCAAACGTTCCGCTTAATTGAACACAGAGTTTAACGTCGATTCAATGTTGAATTCGCGTTGTTTCAGCGTTTTAACGACGATTATTGCATAAAAAGCAGTGCCGCACGTTATTAACAGCCGTGCATTAATCGGCGAAAAGCCGTGTATTAACAAGGCAATTCACGCGCTATTAATGCACGGCTACGCAACTTTCAATATGCTTGTACCGGGGTCACATAATTGCTGCCGTCAAGAGCTGTGTACTGCTCTGACCTAGAAGGAGCATAGTCCGTGGAAATAGCGTTCGCCCGACATCGGTGAAAAATGAAACAAAATAGCGCAAGAAATAACGCGAAATGTAGCAAATGTTTTCAGTTTGTATACAAAAATAGCGATCGAACATGTTTTTTCAATGCATTAACATTTCCAGGTCCCTTGGGAGGTGTTGAAAACCGAGGCCAAAGGCCTCGGTTTTCAACACCTCCCACGGACCTGGCGAATGTTAATGCAGGAAAAAACATGTTTGATCCCTATATTCATGACGTTGAATCAAGGTTGTTTCAACGTTGTGTACCCGCTGAACCTACAGTTGATGCTGTCCCAGCTTCTTAACAGCCTCCTTAAAAGTGAGTCATTTTCCACTAATCTCATTTAGGGGCCTTGTTCCATGCCTGGGCTGCCTCATACCAGAAGGGCTTCAGGCCTTACCTTGTAGACTTGGCATGTTTCTCATCCCTGAAATCATAATTAGAGACAATAATTAAAATTTGGCTTGAGAAACGATTTATTGTCTAGACAATCTTAAGGCTTGATATTGCACCGGAAGCACTTTATGGAAGGTCATTTCGAAAACAGGCCTATTCAAATATATAGAAAATTTCAACTCCAAAAACCGAAAATTTTCAGGTAAAAACCTCTGATATTTTTCATATTTCTGCTCAAAACATTGATTGTGGGTACTCGTTAGGACCGCCTCGGCGAGGCGGTTCTAACGAGTACCCACAATCTATGTTTTTGAGCAGAAATAAGAAAAAATAATGTATATTCCTGTAAACCCCAGATTAACTATATAAAAGTGGGGTTTAAGGGGGTCAAAATTATATAGGCATGTTTTCGTGATGATTATGGACTGGTCCGATGCTAAGCGTAGACCAAGCTTTCTGTGAAATCTTATACTTGTAAATGATTAGTTCTTCCCTTCTTTCACTAAAATTTCTCAACAGTTTGAAAACTGCTAATTGCTGGGATGCTTCTAGATTGTTACGTATTTCCGACATACGATCATTAAAATTAAAGAATACTTGACTTCAGAACAGTGCCATTATATTCTCAGTAAATGTTTGTTTCCTCAATCTCAAATGATGTCTCTTTGCCAATGCGAATAGCCCTAAAATTATCAGGGTTAGCTTTCATAAAATTTATGTAAACCATTCAATGAACAAAATATATTCCTACTCTAAAATATATCTCTTAAAACGCTTAAAATTTTATGAATATAAGACAGGGTATTATTATCTAAACAGTCATTAAGAATACAATGTTAATAATATAAGATGATATTCATAAAAAAAAGTTAAAAGTCAAATGTCCTAAAATTGACCCCGAGTGGGACACCTTTAAAGAGCAGTTTCCATCTGCAGGTATTGGGTCTCAGCTTAACTCGCTGTCGCCCGTCATTTAGTTAGCTGCCTAACAGTCACTGTCTCTGGGATAGTCCGTAAGCATACAGCTCCGCATGCAACAGGTCGCCATGGAGACAGATTCATGAAGGGTGGCGTTACGAGAATGGAAATACTTTTGCGCACACCTTTTAAAAATCCACAAAAATATTTCCCTAGGTCGCTTTCTGAATAGGGCCTATTCTTAAAGGAAAGAGTTTGCCGGGGAGAAAATTCTTTTCCTAAAAAGTAGCCCCTATAAAGGAGGAAAAGGTATAATTTACCTCGATCGCTATAAATGTAATTTTTTTTTTTTTTTTTTTTTTTTTTTATAATGAAACTTTAGTACACAACTTGCTAAACTACCGCCACCACTCGATCTTGGCCCCGAGCTTATAAAACTTTTTTTTCATGCTCAACTCAGCTGAGCATGAAATTTTCTCTGCTAATAAATATGAAAATGCCAACAATAGTTGGCATTTTCATATTTATTAGCTGGGATTTTTTCATGTTCAGCTATGTTTAGCAGGAAAGAATTTGTTGTTGTCAGTAATTTGAGATTTATTAACAGGACAAATATTCCTGCTCAGCCGAGTTGAGCAGAAAAAAAAGTTTTATGTCCTCGGGTCTTGGTAAACGTTACCATTGCTTATACCCATTAAAATTTAGTATGAAACTTACAAAAATATTACTCTATAAATCCTATAAATGCAAGTTTGCTCAATAAAGGGAACTTTGATATCTAACAACAGAACTGTTATCCCTTGGATCCTTTAAATGTAAGTTTCACTTATAACAATGAAATGTTTAGGGGAATGGATACACTTTCAGGGGAGGTAATTGTCAAATTGCTTTAGTTCCTTTATGAAATTGTTCTACTCTAAAAGGAAAGAATTTGCTCTCAAGGGGAGCAAATTCTGTCCGTATAGGATAGCTCAATTTTGGGCAGAGGGCTTGGTTTGCACCGAGGAAACAGGAAATTACAAAATATATCTCCCTTTTTAAAAAATGGCGACGTATCAAATCCCCTTACAATATATTACTTACCATAATATTTCCATCCATCCATTCCCATGAACGTCATATTTGCTACAGTCAGCTCCTCGTAAACTAATCGGCACTCATGCGTTTTTATGTTTTCAAAGAATGTAGAATAGTTAGAATCCCAGGAACACTCTCTGGCACAAAGAAAATTCTTATTAGACACGACTTTCTCATTAGACACGACTTTATATACACTGTCGTCAGGCAGCATGCTTCTGAAATCCTTCTTTTCGTAGTAGACTTTAGTTTGAGATGCAGCGACAATGTAAAAAACACATGTAATTACTGAAGTAAAATGGACCAAGAAGTGATTTATACCCATCCTGGTCAAGTAAAGTCGACTTCATAACTTTATAATCTAATACGTTTCGCTTCAATTTTCTGAACTATTGATATTGTAATAAATTTGAGTCAGCGCACGACAAAATCTACAATAAGACTTATGCGACCAGCGAAGGCTCAGATCAGACTGCGCATCCGCGCAGTCTGATCTGAGTCTTCGTTGATAGCATGTGCCTTTTTACAGCGTCTGGGATATCCAAAGAAGGTTAATCGAGAACACTTGCCATTCTGGGTGGATGTACAGGCTGATCTGAGTCTTTGCTGGTTCCTCAAGTCTTATTGTAGGTTTTGTCGTGCGCTGGCTCGTTTGTCACCGTACACAGTATTATGGACCTTGCCACGAGGCTACCTGTTTAAGTCACATAAAATGTTATATGCAACTATAACAATATGAGGTGTAATGCAAGAAAAAGTACCTTCGAATACGAACCAGCGCACGACAAAGTCTACAATAAGACCTATGTGACCAACAAAGACTCAGATCAGCCTGTCATCTACCCAGTATGGCAAGGGTTCTCGCTTATCCCTCTTTGGATAACCCGCCCGGAGGCTATAGAAGACACATGCGATCAGCGAAGACTCTGATCAGAATGCGCGGACGCGCAGGCTGATCTGAGTCTTCGCTGGTCGCATAAGTCTTATTGTAGATTTTGTCATGCACTGGCTCATATGTGCGCCCGTGAAGACGTAGGTCAGCAACGCATCAGCACAGTCTGATCAGAATCTTCGCTGTCCGCCTGAAGAAATCTTGGATCCTTGGTTTTCCAAAGAGCGACCAGCGAACACTTTGATAAGACTGCGCGGACTTCAGTCATACTTAGTTCGACAGACACTATTTGGAAGCGCGAACTAAACATGCCATGACTGCATACCTAGCGAGAACAAAACGTTTATATGTCGCAACAACGTCGATGCAACGTCTTGACGTTAATGCGACGTTGTTTAAGTAATGTGCCCGCTGGGTAGGACATACGCCGTACGCGTATGACGGAAGGCAGTTTTCTCATGACAAGCTTAATTAGGAAAATCAGATAACGGATTTTAGCAATATCAATAACGTATCTGTTGTATGTCATAGTTTGAATACGTTTCCTCTTTGTGTCATTGTTGCCATTGGTAGGCAATGTTATGGGATTGTTTCACTTCCTGCCCATATTTTCTTTCTTTTCAGATATCCAGTAACGGATGTAGCTTTACGTACACCATAACAGATGTGTTCAAAGTTTAGGCCTTGCTATTGAACTTTGTGTTTGTTCTGTTGTAAAGTCTGTTTTGTTTCATCCCAGTGTACTGAGTCGATTCTCATTTTATATGTCAGTGGATTGCTGACTTTGTTTAATGGAGAAATGAGAAGCGAAAACCGGGTCAAAACATATTGCTTTAAACTTTATTTTATTTGTATAATATATATGTATATACATTACGCAAGAAAATATCAATATTACACATACAAACATTTACAAAAGCATCACGAAAACATACCTATATAATTTTGATCCCCTTAAACCCCACTTTTATATAGTAAAACTGGGGTTTACAGGGGTATACATTATTTTTCTAATTTCTACTCAAAAACTTAGATTGTGGGTATTTGTTGGGGTTCTAACGGGTACCCACAATCTATATTTTGAGCAGAAATATGAAAAATATCAGAATTTTTATCTGAAAGCTTCCAGTTTTTGATGGTGAAATTTTCAATATATTTGAATAGGCGTGTTTTCGTAATGGAGATCCAAATCCGAAGTCCGAAGATTTATTCAAATAAGTTTCCCTAAATGTACAATAATACTATTTCAACTCATGTGATTGTCAATCATATTAGAGTTCTGTATAATCTGATTAGGTTATTCAAAGAGATAGTATACATTCTTCATATTGATGCTTTAGTATACGTTTATGGTAGTCTCGAAAATCAACGTCATCCCGTCATCTGCTATGAAGTTGTTCTTTCGGGATAAGTGGAAGTTTCCTGCGCATATGAATTACTAATATTATTAATAACAAACATGTTGATCCGCGTAGCCTTATTCAATAGTGTCTTTTTTCCCGGCTGCTTTTAGTATGTTAAAGACACTGTGAACTATATTATTGCGAGAAATAAGGATGGCATGCGGTGAAGGAGGGAGAGGGGACGGTATCAGGAAATCTGCCCCCCCCCACCCGGAATAGTGGCCCCCCCCCCCACACCCCGAAATCTGCCCCAACTCCCACGGAAAAATTACATCCTTGACGATAGTGTACCTATATGCAGAATTATCTGAATCCGCGTATATCGTAATTGCTCGAAGAGATCTTTTCGCTCGACGCATCCCAGCGGGCACACAATGTTGAATCAACGTCGATTCAGCGTATCAACGTTGAATCGAGGTTGTTTCAACGTTATGTGACTGCTGGGATCTTAAAGGGACTGGATAAAGTTGGTAAATTTTCCGCCATTTGCTACAAGTGAGACACGTTTTTATTACTTCCTGTTTGCTTTCCTGCACACCAAGTCCCTTCTGAACAGGCTCAACTCTATAAGAAAGAACTTAACCCCCTCCACCCCGCATCTCTTTACATTGGAACAGAAGACGACATTAATTTGTTATTTGTCAGTGCAAACAAGATTTTGCGCGAGTAAAGCAGCATTATGAAAACACATCTACTCAAGTATATATTGAAAATTTCGCCACCAAAAACTAAAAGTTTTCAGATAAAAATTCTGATATTTTTCATATTTCTGCTCAAAACATAGATTGTGGGTGCTAACGAGTACCCACAATCTATGTTTTTGAGCAGAAATATGAAAAATAATGTATACTCCTGTAAACCGTAATTTTACTATATAAAAGTGGGGTTTAATTTGGTCAAAATTATATAGGAATGTTTTCGTGATATATGAGCCCCCACACCCTTCCGAAAGCAGTTTCTCTGTTAAAGCTCATTGTTTGTGCGTCTGTGGTTCCATGGTGCGTTCGTGATGTCCTTATTTATTCCACATCTGTCCTTCTTGTGCCTCAGAAGTGTTGTGCTTCGTGATTGCGGTATTTCTTGTGCATCTTCACTTATTCTTACACATTTCATGTTAATCGCATGGAATTCCAAGTCTTATTTTCTAAAACAACAAAACAATAAACAAATACAACAGCAACAAACAAACAAACAATAAATAACTAAACCAAAACCAAAAACCAAAAAGCAAAAAAACAAACAAAAAAACCAAAACAACAAAAAACAAACAAACAAATAACAACAACAAAAACAAAACAACAACAACAAAAAACAACAACAAAAAAAACAAAACAAAACAACAACAACAAAAAAAAACAAACAAAAAAAAAAACAAAAAAAAAACAAAAAAAACAACAAACAAACAAACAAGCCGAAACCAAACAAAAATATCAAACAAATATAAACAAAACAAAAAAAAACAAAAAAAAAAACAAAAAAATAAAAAAAATAAATAAATAAAATAAAAAACGCATTAACGATTAGCACTTTTGGTAAAATTTTAACACACGACAGATTGAAATATTTCTTTTACCAAGAAAACAGCTTGATGTTTCCACATTGTCTTCAATGGAGACACTGACTGGCACGAAATGTCGAATCATGTTTTCTGGGAAAAAGAAAATATCAATTTGTCATCTGAACTTGCCCATATAGTGGTAAAGGTTGAAATGCAACTACAACTATAGATTTTGTTTTATTTTTATTTTATTTTTTTTAGAGAAATAAGAGTTGACATTTCGTGTGAATCGTCTGTATAAATGACCATTCACATGAAACGGCAATTTTTTTTGTTTGTTTGTGTTCAGGTTTTACGGCCCAGTCAACCCAATGGGGTCATGTCGAGCGCGGTCAGTTTACCTAACCGCACGTTTACTGGGCAGGCTTAGTCCTCTAAGCGGTTAACCAGTATTGCGCACATTCTTTCGCCAGAAACTGACAACTGCCCTTCTTGAATCATCGGAAGGGAGAGAATGACCGTAGAAAATATTTCATGATCAATCTCCACGAAAGAATGTTGCCGACCTCGGCGGGGGTTGAACCCGCGACCTCCTGGTTTCCAGTCGGACGGCGCATCCAACTGAGCCACCCAGGATTTTCTGAGATAAAAATAGTTTAAAAAATAGCTTAAAAATAGCATGTCGTTGCTACAATTTGGATAAGCGCTTTAAAGGTTAATGTTTCGTCGTTGACATTTGGGGTCAATTTCCATGCATGGTATTGACTTGAAGTACTTATTGACGGACTGCTAGTTTTTATGGGGATTGTAGAATGTTCTATTCGCCTTCATTTCTATTTAATGGGACGTAGTTAAAAATATAGTATAAAAAGGATTTTATGTAAAACTAGTTTTGGGTCGACTGTTTACAAGGAAGGAAGCCATAGTATTGCCTTGAGGTAGTTGTCCACGTGAATATCATTGACCAAAGTAATCAAACCGCGTAATAGAAAAAATCTAGGTAGAAGTTATTTATAGCCCCAGCTATTCTTGTCGCTGTGACGTCAGTGCTGTTGATAGAGGGTTATCTGTAAAACGTGGACGTTGGTGTTTGGGACATTGGCAAACAGTGCAGACCCAGTTCAGACACAGCGGAAAGCCGCGTCTGATCAGGACCGCACTGTTTGCTTAAATAACAGGAAGTTAAGGGTTAAATGAAACAATTGTAAGTCCCCTTTCAGGTCCGTTTTCTAAGCCTACACTGAGAGACAATCGATCTACCAGTGCTACTAGTGCTTTGATTTTAGTATACGTCCAAACCTGTCCTAATTTACAGCCAAAATAGTTTGAATGCTATAAACGTTTCTTTGTACAAGTATTTTTTCATCAGATTCTGGATTTTGTACTTTGGACGTTTTCAAATGACATTTACATGTTTTGCGACGTTTTTCATCACATGGTCCGACAGAGTTATAAAGAAAATACTTTATCGCTCTATCAAGAAATTTGCAAGCAATTATTTGCCAAAGTGTCGCTTGGTCCGGCTAACTCGTCAGTGACACTTATGTTTTGCGTTTCGGCCTAGAATGTTAGACTGCTACATTAATATTACATGGATATGCAGACGTACAACTACATTTGTAAATTAATGACCCAACACATGACAAAACCTCTACAATACGACTCGTGCGATCCGCGAAGAATCAGATCAGTCCGCGCATCCGCGCTTTCTAAAGCCTCCGGGCTATCCAAAGAGGCATAAACGAGAACCCTTGCCGCACTGGGTGAATGTACAGAGATCTGCGTCTTTGTTGGTCGCACAGGTATTATGGTCGGTTTGAAGTGCGCTGGCTAATTTGTCTATATTTGTCCGCTTAGCTCGTTACCGACGATGTTACATTATTAACGTTATTAACGTTATCTGCCAACAGTCAGACCAAAATGTAACAGTTCGTGAATATACTATCGTAATGATTACATAAGAACCGGTGCACAGCATTTCCTACAACATTGCATGTGCAGTAAGCCAAGACTTAGATGTGCCCTCGCGCAGTCTGATCAGAGTATTCGGAGCCAACCTGAAGCCACTTTAGATTCTTGGCTATACAGAGAACCCTGCGAAGAATGATTAGCCCGCACAAATGCGCAGGCTGGTTTGAGTGTTGAGCGGACAGGCAGACTTGGTTTTGGGCAATGCTGTGCCCAAGCTCATGTTTATGCGATTTGGAAGTATCAGACCAAAAGAATAAATTTGTCATAGTAACATTACGTGAATATGGACTTTAATTTTGCTTTGTATTTGGAGGTTTTCACTCGTTACTGGGAAGTTACGAGATTATTAATGAACTTACGCTAAAGTTACTTGTTAAACATTGACAATGTAATCATATTAACCCATTTAAGACTAGCGTCCCATAAAAAGGGACTTTGGCAAACAGTGTAGACCTAGATTAGACACCGCAGAACACGGCGTCTGATCAGGGTCAACACTGTTTGCTTTAAGTACAGGAATTTCTATAAAATATGGTAATAATAAACGCTAACCAGACACTCCTTATATTGGAATTGGACCGGTCCGAAGAGTTATGGTAGAAGAATCCATTCGGCATAAATGGGTTAGGGAACCTTATAGAAAGTATGAGCTGCAACGTCAAGAAACGTATCTTTGGACATGTGCACCCAGGGAAGATTTAGATCAGTCTTTTAAATCCTTCTCACTCAAAAAATATATAAAATAAATTAGTGGATTATATAAGAAAATAAGAGGCCTATGGGCCACAATTCGCTTACCCGATAAAAACAGCTATTGCATTTAGCAAATGCCACAGCAAATGGGACTCAAATTTGACCATACCATAAAAAAGGTCAGAGGTCATCCTAGTTTCATCATTTTATAAACTTGGTAGACCTTGTGTCCCAATGCTGTATACTAAGATTCAGCCTCTTACTTAGTACTGATGGATGGATGGATGGATATTTTATTTATAGACGCTCAACCCTAAAAGGGCATATAGCGTCTAATAACTTTTATATTATATGATGAGTTTATTTAATTTGAAATTAAAAACATATAAGATTGATATGTTGATTTTAAAAAGATAACAGTATTAAAGAATTATGATTTATTAAAAAGTCCATTTTTTTTTAAGAAAGTCGATGATTTTGTTAGTTGGTATATCATTAAAAAGATCCTTTACATTTTTTATATTAAAATATTTTGTGCGAATATGATTAAATTCTGCACAAGTAATAAGAAAATGTTTGACTGTAAAAGGTTCGTTACAAGGAATGCAGAATGGTGCTTGTTCATTTTTTAATATATAAGAATGAGTAATTCTAGTTTGTCCAATTCTACAACTGGTGATTTTCGTTTGTTCTTTTCTGCTGTGATTAAAGAATGCGCATTTGCTGTTAAAATTTGGTTTTATTTCATTCAGTTTATTTTGAGTTTGTTTTTCCCAAATAGATTGACATTTATTGTTAATGTATTGACGGATGTTGGATGGATGGATGATATTTTATTTATAGACGCTCAACCCTAAAAGGGCATATAGCGTCTAAAAACTTTTATATTATATGATGAGTTTATTTAATTTGAAATTAATAACATAAGATTGATATGTTAATTTTAAAAAAAATAACAGTATTAATAATTATAATTTATTTAAAAAGTCCAATTGCTTTAAGAAAGTCGATTATTTTGTTAGTTGGTACATCATTAAAAAGATCCTTTACAGTTTTTATATTAAAATATTTTATGCGAATATGATTAAACTCTGCACAAATAATAAGAAAATGTTTGACTGTAAAAGGTTCATTCAAGGAATGCAGAATGGAGCTTGTTCATTTTTAATATATAAGAATGAGTAACTCTTGTGTGTCCAATTCTACATCTAGTGATATTTGTTTGTTCTTTTCTGCAGTAATTTGAGAATGCGCATTTGCTGTTAAAATATGGTTTTATTTCAGTCAGTTTATTATGAGTTTGTTTTTCCAAACTAGATTGACATTTGTTGTTAATGTTTTGACGAATGTTGGATTTAAAATTGGAGTAAGGAATTTTAAAATTTGTTATCATTAAGGATAATGCAGATTTAGCTTCTAAATCGGCTAATTCATTTCCACGAATATTAATGTGGCTGGGAAGCCAACAAAAATATAATAATAATAGGTAATAGGTAATAATATTTTTTTAAGAATTTGCTGAATTAAAGGGTCCTATGGTGTAAATCTTTAAAGGATTTAATACAGAAAGAGAATCTGAATAAATGATGAATTGTTTTTCAGATTGATCTCTGATATGATAAAGTGCAATATCAATTGCCTTGGCTTCAGCGGTAAAAATGGAGCTATTATCGGGTAATCTGATACTGTCAGTAAAATTTGGACTAATAACAGAACAAGCAACTTTCTCATCTTGTTTCGAACCATCTGTATAAATCGACAGGTAATGTTTATAATTTGATTTAATTTCTAAAAATTCATTCTTAAAAATATGCGACTCAACTTCTGTTTTTCTTTTATTTTTATGAAGGTCTAATACAATCTTTGGAGGGTTTAACGTCCATGGCTCTTTTGAAAGAAAAGAAAAATGCTGAACATTTTTAATATTAATATTGGCCTCTTCAAGTAACGATTGTATTCTCAGGCCAAGGGGTTTAATAGCCGTTGGTTTATTGTTGTAAAATCTTTCGTATTTAGTATTAAAAACACAATCATAAGCTGAATTTCGTGGATTGGCGGCTAATTTAGTAACATATTGAAGAGATAATTTCTCTCTTCTTATATACAATGATGGTTCATTTGATTCAGCGTATAAACTTTCGACGGGGGGAGTACGAAAAGCCCCTAGAGCCAGACGTAAACCTTGGTGATAAATAGTATCCAAAGATTTCAAATAAGATTTTCTTGCGGATCCATAAACTATGGATCCATAATCCAATTTAGATCTAATTAAAGATCTATAGAGATTTAAAAGAACAGTACGATTTCCTCCCCAGTCGGAACTGGAGAGAACTTTAAGAATATCAAGTGCTTTTAAACATTTAGCTTTTAAAGCTTTGATGTGTGGTATAAAAGATAATTTGTTATCGAACAAAAGACCCAGGAATTTTGCTTCACTGACAACTGGAATTGGACTACCGTATATGGTGAGATGAGGATCTAAATGTAGCTGACGTATCTGACAAAAATGAACGCATTGAGTTTTTGTTTTTGAAAATTTGAAACCATTTTCTGTTGCCCAATCTTCTATATTATTTAAACATCGTTGTAGTTTGAATTCAATGGTTTTCATATTTTTCGATCTAATAAATATTCCAAAATCGTCAACAAAAAGTGAACAATCAAGGTCTTTCACACATTTAACAATATCGTTAATTTTAATGCCAAACAAGGTAGGTGATAAAATGCTTCCCTGTGGTACACCTTGTTCTTGTTTAAATATGTCCGATAACGTATTACCTATTCGAACATTAAATGTTCGATCTGATACAAAATTTTGAATAAAAAGTGGTAATCGGCCTTTAAGGCCTAATTTATGTAAATCTTTCATGATGCCATGTTTCCAAGTAGTATCGTAAGCTTTTTCAAGGTCAAAAAATACAGCTACTACATGTTCTTTTTTAACAAAGGCATCACGAATAAAACATTCCAAACGAATCAAATGATCGTTTGTACAATTATTTTTTCTGAATCCAGCTTGATATTTTGTTATAAGCTGGTTTGATTCTAAGAACCAAACCAGTCTATCATTAATCATTCTCTCCATTGTTTTACATAAACAACTTGTCAAAGCAATAGGTCTGTAGTTAGTAGCTTCAGTATGATCTTTATTTGGTTTTGGTATAGGTATAATCGTTGCTTTACTCCAGTCTTTTGGAAATTTTCCCGTGGTCCAAATATCATTTAAAATATTTAATAATGTTTCTAAAGCGTTATCGGGTAAATGCTTAAGAATTTCATGATGAATGTCATCAGGACCAGCAGCTGTATCGTGAGATTTATGAAGAGCATCTAATAATTCTGAAGCTGTGAATGGTACATTATATTTTTTCATGATTTAGTGACGTAAAATTTAGATGCTCTTTCTCTCGTTCCTGTTTTATGTTTTGAAAGGTTTCGGAATAATTTGCACTAGAAGAGTTTTTCTGAAAATTCTCTCCTAGTGCATTGGAAATATCTTTAGTCGTTGAGCATATATTTCCATTTGATTTAATATGGACATGCTTGTTATTTTTATTTTTGCCAGTAATTTTTCGAATCATGTCCCATATTTTCTTTGCTGGAGTTCTAGAATTAAGTTTGGAGACGTATTGCTGCCAAGATGTTCTTTTAGCCGTTTTTATTGTCTTGCGAGCTTTAGCTCGCATTTGTTTGGCATGGATTAGACATGGATTAGATTTTCTTTTGTTGGCTGCCTATTGAACTTTCGTAAGGCAGATTTTCTTTTATTTATTGAATTTTTAACATCGTTATTAAACCAAGGTCTATTTCTTTTTGAACGTGTCGAGGACTTCGGAATACATTTTTCGGCTATGTGAATTAATGTAACAGTAAAAGCTTGTATATCATCTGCTGTTTTAAACATTTCAGGTTTTAATTTTTCATTACATATCTCTATAAAATTCTCCCAGTTTGCCTTATTCAAATTCCACCGTGAATGATGGTCTTCATTTGTCGATTCAATTCTTCAATTTTAATTGGAAAATGATCGCTCACATGAAGGTCATCTAGAACTGACCAGTCAAAATCTAAGTAAATATTTGGAGAGCATATAGACAAATCTAAAGCAAAATAATTTCTTGTAGGAGAATGAAGATAAGTTGGTTGTTTGTCGTTAAATAAACATAGATTATTTTCTGCAATAAAATTTTCTGTTATTTCTCCTTTGTCATTTGTATCCAGACAACCCCATAGTTTGCTGTGACTGTTAAAGTCACCTAATAATAAATAAGGATGGATGGATGGATATTTTATTTATAGAAGCCAAACCCTAAAAGGGCATATAGCGTCTAATACGTTGTACATTATATGATGATTTTATTTAATGAGAAATTAAGAATATCTAGGGTTGATGTGTTCATTTTAAAAAGATAAAAGTATCAAAGATTTTAAATTATTAAAAATACAGATCATATTTTATTAAAAAGTCCGATCTCTTTAAGAAAGTCGAGTATTTTCTGAGTTGGCATATCATTAAAAAGTTCCTTTATATTTATTACATTAAAATACTTTGTGCGAATATAATTAAATTCAGCACAAGTGACAAGAAAATGTTTGACCGTAAAAGGTTCGTTACAAGGAATGCAGAATGGAGCTTGTTCATTTTTTAATATGTAAGAATGAGTAATTCTAGTGTATCCAATTCTACATCTCGTGATTTGTGTTTGTTCTTTTCTGCTGTAATTAGAGAATGTGCATTTGCTGTTAAAATTTGGTTTTATTTCATTTAGTTTATTTTGAGTTTGTGTTTCCCAAACATACTGACATTTATTGTTAATGTATAGACGGATGTTCGATTTAAAGTCGGAGTGAGGAATTTTAAAATTGGTTATCACTAAGGATAGTGCAGATTTAGCTTCTAAATCGGCTAATTCATTTCCACGAATATTAGCCGGCCTCGGTGGCTCAGTTGGATGCGCCGTCCGACTGGAGACCAGGAGGTCGCGGGTTCAACCCCCGCCGAGGTCGGCAACATTCTTTCGTGGAGATTGATCATGAAATATTTTCTACGGTCATTCTCTCCCTTCCGCTGATTCAAGAAGGGCAGTTGTCAGTTCCTGTCGAAAGAATGTGCACAATACCGGTTAACTGCTTAGAGGACTAAGCCTGCCCAGTAAATGTGTGGTTAGGTAAACTGACCGCGCTCGACATGACCCCATTGGGTTGACTGGGCCGTAAAACCTCAACACACAAAAAAAAACAACAAAAAAAACCCCACGAATATTAACGTGGCTGGGAAGCCAACAAAATACAATTTCTTTTGAAATTGAAAGGTAATAATATTTTTTAAGAATTTGCTGAATTTATGGGTTTCTATGGTGTAAATCTTTAAGAGATTTTAATACAGAAAGAGAATCTGAATAAATGATGAACTGTTTTTCAGACTGATCTCTGATATGGTAAAGTGCAATACCAATTGCCTTGGCTTCGGCGGTAAAGATGGAGCTATTGTCAGGTAATCTGATACTGTCAGTAAAATTTGGACTAATAACAGCACAAGCAACTTTCTCATCTTGTTTCGAACCATCTGTATAAATTGACAGGTAATGTTTATAATTTGACTTGGTTTCTAAAACTTCATTTTTAAAAATGTGCGACTCAACTTCTGTTTTTTTATTTTTATGAAGGTCTAATATAATCTTTGGAGGGTTTAACGTCCATGGCTCTTTTGATGGAAAAAAAAAAAAAAAAAAAGCTGAACATTTTTAATATTAATATTGGCCTCTTCAAGTAACGGTTGTATTCTCAGGCCAAAGGGTTTAATAGCCGTTGGTTTATTGTTGTAAAATCTTTCATATTTAGGATTAAAAACACAATCATAGGCTGAATTTCGTGGATTAGCAGCTTATTTAGTAACATATTGAAGAGATAATTTTTCCCTTCTTATATACAGTGATGGTTCATTTGATTCAGCGTATAACCTTTCGATGGGGAAAGTACGAAAAGCCCCTAGAGCCAGACGTAAACCTTGGTGATGAATAGTATCTAAAGAATTCAAATAAGATTTTCTAGCGGATCCATAAACTATGGATCCATAATCCAGTTTAGTTCAAATTAAAGATCTATAAAGATTTAAAAGAACAGTACGATCTCCTCCCCAGTCGGAACTGGAGAGAACTTTAAGAATATCAAGTGCTTTTAAACATTGAGCTTTTAAAGCTTTGATGTGTGGTATAAAAGATAATTTGTTATCGAACAAAAGACCCAGGAATTTTTCTTCACTGACGACTGGAATGGGACTACCGTATATGGTGAGATGAGGATCTAAATGTAGCTGACGTATTTGACAAAAATGAACGCATTGAGTTTTTGTTTTTGAAAATTTGAAACCATTTTCTATTGCCCAATCTTCTGTATTATTTAAACATCGTTGTAGTTTGAATTCAATGGTTTCCATATTTTCCGATCTAATAAATATTCCAAAATCGTCAACAAAAAGTGAACAATCAAGGTCTTTCACACATTTAACAATATCATTAATTTTAATGTCAAACAAGGTAGGTGATAAAATGCTTCCCTGTGGCACACCTTGTTCTTGTTTAAATATGTCCGATAACGTATTACCTATTCGAACATTAAATGTTCGATCTGATAAAAAGTTTTGAATAAAAGATGGTAATCGGCCTTTAAGGCCTAATTTATGTAAATCTTTCATGATGCCATGTTTCCAAGTAGTATCGACAGCCTTTTCAAGATAAAAAAATACAGCAACTACATGTTCTTTTTTAACAAAGGCATCACGAATAAAACATTCCAAATGAATCAAATGATCGTTTGTACAGTTATTTTTTTCTGAATCCAGCTTGATATTTTGTTATAAGCTGGTTTGATTCCAAGAACCAAACCAGCCTATCATTAATCATTCTCTCCATTGTTTTACATAAACAACTTGTGAAAGCAATAGGTCTGTAGTTAGTAGCTTCAGTATGATCTTTATTTGGTTTTGGTATAGGTATAATCGTTGCTTCACTCCAGTCTTTAGGAAATTTTCCAGTGATCCAAATATCATTCAAAATATTTAATAAAGTTTTTAAAGCGTTATCGGTTAAATGTTTAAGAATTTGATAATGAATGTCATCAGGACCAGCAGCTGTATCATGAGATTTATGAAGAGCATGTAATAATTCTGAAGCTGTAAATGGTACATTATATTTTTCATGATTTAGTGACATAAAATTTAGATGCTCTTTCTCTCGTTCCTGTTTTATGTTTTGAAAGGTTTAGGAATTATTTGCACTAGAAGTGTTTTTCTTAAAATTCTCTCCTAGTGCATTGGAAATATCTTTAGTCGTTGAGCATATATTTCCATTTGATTTAATATGGACATGCTTGTTATTTTTATTTTTGCCAGTAATTTTTCGAATCATGTTCCATATTTTCTTTGCTGGAGTTCTAGAATTAAGTTTGGAGACGTATTGCTGCCAAGATGTTCTTTTAGCCGTTTTTATTGTCTTGCGAGCTTTAGCTCGCATTTGTTTGGCATGGATTAGATTTTCTTTTGTTGGCTGCCCATTTAACTTTCGTAAGGCAGATTTTCTTTTATTTATTGAATTTTTAACATCGTTATTAAACCAAGGTCTATTTCTTTTTGAACGTGTCGAAGACTTCGGAATACATTTTTCGGCTATATGAATTAATGTATCAGTAAAAGTTTTTATATCATCTGCTGTTTTAAACATTTCAGGATTTAATTTTTCATTACATAGCTCCATAAAATTCTCCCAGTTTGCTTTACTCAAATTCCATCGGGAATGATGGTCTTCATTTGTCGATTCAATTTCTTCAATCTTAATTGGAAAGTGATCGCTCCCATGAAGGTCATCTAGAACTGACCAATCAAAATCTAAGTAAATATTTGGAGAGCATATAGACAAATCTAAAGCAAAATAATTTCTTGTAGGAGAATGAAGATAAGTTGGTTCTTTATCGCTAAATAAACATAGATCATTTTCTGCAATAAAATTTTCTATTATTTCTCCTTTATCATTTGTATCCAGACAACCCCATAGGGCATATAGCGTCTAATAAGTTTTATGTTATATGATGATTTTATTTAATGAGAAATTTAAAAATATCTAGGATTGATGTGTTTATTTTAAAGAGATAAAGTATCAATGATTTTAAGTTATTAAAAATACTGATCATATTTTATTAAAAAGTCCGATCTCTTTAAGAAAGTCGAGTATTTTCTGAGTTGGCATATCAAAAAGTTCCTTTATAGTTTTTATATTAAAATACTTTGTGCGAATGTAATTAAATTCAGCACAAGTGATAAGAAAATGTTTGACTGTAAAAGGTTCGTTACAAGGAATGCAGAATGGAGCTTGTTCATTTTTTAATATGTAAGAATGAGTAATTCTAGTGTGTCCAATTCTACATCTCGTGATTTTTGTTTGTTCTTTTCTGCTGTAGTTAGAAAATGTGCATTTGCTGTTAAAATTTGGTTTTATTTCATTTAGTTTATTTTGAGTTTGTGTTTCCCAAACAGACTGACATTTATTATTAATGTATAGACGGATGTTCGATTTAAAGTCGGAGTGAGGAATTTTAAAATTGGTTATCACTAAGGATAGTGCAGATTTAGCTTCTAAATGGGCTAATTCATTTCCACGAATATTAACGTGGCTGGGAAGCCAACAAAATACAATTTCTTTTGAAACTGAATGGTAATAATATTTTTTAAGAATTTGCTGAATTAATGGGTTTCTATGGTGTTAATCTTTAAGAGATTTTAGTACAGAAAGAGAATCTGAATAAATGATGAACTGTTTTTCAGACTGATCTCTGATATGGTAAAGTGCAATATCAATTGCCTTGGCTTCGGCGGTAAAAATGGAGCTATTATCAGGTAATCTGATACTCTCAGTAAAATTTGGACTAATAACAGAACAAGCAACTTTCTCATCTTGTTTTGAACCATCTGTATATATTGACAGGTAATGTTTATAATTTGATTTGATTTCTAAAAATTCATTCTTAAAAATATGCGACTCGACTTCTGTTTTTTTTATATTTATGAAGGTCTAAAATAATCTTTGGAGGGTTTAACGTCCATGGCTCTTTTGATGGAAAAGAAAAATGCAGAACATTTTTAATATTGATATTGGCCTCTTCAAGTAACGGTTGTATTCTCAGGCCAAGTGGTTTAATAGCTGTTGGTTTATTATTGTAAAATCTTTCACATTTAGGGTTAAAAACACAATCATGAGCTGAATTACGAAGATTGGCGGCTAATTTAGTAACATATTGAAGAGACAATTTCTCTCTCCTTATATACAATGATGGTTCATTTGATTCAGCGTATAAACTTTCGATGGGGGAAGTACGAAAAGCCCCTAGAGCCAGACGTAAACCTTGGTGATGAATAGTATCCAAAGATTTCAAATAAGATTTTCTTGCGGATCCATAAACTATGGATCCATAATCCAATTTAGATATAATTAAAGATCTATAGAGATTTAAAAGAACAGTACGATCTCCTCCCCAGTCGGAACTGGAGAGAACTTTAAGAATATCAAGAGCTTTTAAACATTTAGCTTTTAAAGCTTTGATGTGTGGTATAAAAGATAATTTGTTATCGAACAAAAGACCCAGAAATTTTGCTTCACTGACGACTGGAATAGGACTACCGTACATGGTGAGATGAGGATCTAAATGTAGCTGACGTATCTGACAAAAATGAACGCATTGAGTTTTTGTTTTTGAATATTTGAAACCATTTTCTGTTGCCCAATCTTCTATATTGTTTAAACATCGTCGTAGTCTGAATTCAATGGTTTCCATATTTTTCGATCTAATAAATATTCCAAAATCGTCAACAAAAAGTGAACAATCAAGGTCTTTCACACATTTAACAATATCGTTAATTTTAATGCCAAACAAGGTAGGTGATAAAATGCTTCCCTGTGGTACATCTTGTTCTTGTTTAAATATGTCCGATAACGTATTACCTATTCGAACATTAAATGTTCGATCTGATAAAAAGTTTTGAATAAAAAGTGGTAATCGACCTTTAAGGCCTAATTTATGTAAATCTTTCATGATGCCATGTTTCCAAGTAGTATCGTAAGCCTTTTCAAAGTCAAAAAATACAGCTACTACATGTTCTTTTTTAACAAAGGCATCACGAATAAAAGATTCCAAACGAATCAAATGATCGTTTGTACAGTTATTTTTTCTGAATCCAGCTTGATATTTTGTTATAAGCTGGTTTGATTCCAAGAACCAAACCAGTCTATCATTAATCATTCTCTCCATTGTTTTACATAATCAACTTGTCAAAGCAATAGGTCTGTAGTTAGTAGCTTCAGTATGATCTTTATTAGGTTTTGGTATAGGTATAATCGTTGCTTTACTCCAGTCTTTTGGAAATTTTCCAGTGATCCAAGTATCATTTAAAATATTTAATAAAGTTTTTAAAGCTCTATCGGGTAAATGTTTAAGAATTTGATAATGAATGTCATCAGGACCAGCAGCTGTATCGTGAGATTTATTAAGAGCATCTAATAATTCTGAAGCTGTGAATGGTACATTATATTTTTCATGATTTAGTGACGTAAAATTTAGATGCTCTTTCTCTCGTTCCTGTTTTATGTTTTGAAAGGTTTCGGAATAGTTTGCACTAGAAGAGTTTTTCTGAAAATTCTCTCCTAGTGCATTGGAAATATCTTTAGTCGTTGAGCATATATTTCCATTTGATTTAATATGGACATGTTTGTTATTTTTATTTTTGCCAGTAATTTTTCGAATCATGTCCCATATTTTCTTTGCTGGAGTTCTAGAATTAAGTTTGGAGACGTATTGCTGCCAAGATGTTCTTTTAGCCGTTTTTATTGTCTTGCGAGCTTTAGCTCGCATTTGTTTGGCATGGATTAGATTTTCTTTTGTTGGCTGCCTATTGAACTTTCGTAAGGCAGATTTTCTTTTATTTATTGAATTTTTAACATCTTTATTAAACCAAGGTCTATTTCTTTTTGAACGTGTCGAGGACTTTGGAATACATTTTTCGGCTACATGAATTAATGTATCAGTAAAAGCTTGTATATCATCTGCTGTTTTAAACATTTCAGGATTTAATTTTTCATTACATAGCTCCATAAAATTCTCCCAGTTTGCTTTATTCAAATTCCATCGGGAATGATGGTCTTCATTTGTCGATTCAATTTCTTCAATTTTAATTGGAAAATGATCGCTCCCATGAAGGTCATCTAAAACTGACCAATCAAAATCTAAGTAAATATTTGGAGAGCATATAGACAAATCTAAAGCAAAATAATTTCTTGTAGGAGAATGAAGATAAGTTGGTTGTTTATCGTTAAATAAACATAGATCATTTTCTGCAATAAAATTTTCTATTATTTCTCCTTTGTCATTTGTATCCAGACAACCCCATAGTTTGCTGTGACTATTAAAGTCACCTAATAATAAATAAGGACGAGGTAACTGGTTTATAAGATTTTCTAAATCGTGTTTAGAAAATTTACAGTGTGGAGGGAGATATAGAGAACAAATTGTTATGGATTTAGACAGAGTGACATTTACAGCAACAGCTTGTAAATTAGTATTTATATCTATCTGTCTATGAGGAACATTTGATTTTACATGGATGGATGGATGGATATTTTGTTTATAGACGCTCAACCCTAAAAGGGCATATAGCGTCTAATAAGATGATTATATGATGATTTTATTTAATGAGAAATTAAAAATATCTAGGATTGATGAGTTCATTTTAAAAAGATAAAGTATCAATGATTTTATGTTATTAAAATACAGATCATATTTTATTAAAAAGTCCGATCTCTTTCAGAAAATCGAGTATTTTTTGAGTTGGCATATTAAAAAGTTCCTTTATATTTTTTACATTAAAATACTTTGTGCGAATATAATTAAATTCAGCACAAGTGACAAGAAAATGTTTGACCGTAAAAGGTTCGTTACAAGGAATGCAGAATGGAGCTTGTTCATTGTTTAAAATATAAGAATGAGTAATTCTAGTGTGTCCAAGTCTACATCTCGTGATTTTTGTTTGTTCTTTTCTGCTGAGATTAGAGAATGTGCATTTGCTGTTAAAATTTGGTTTGATTTCATTTAATTTATTATAAGTTTGTGTTTCCCAAACAGACTGACATTTGTTGTTGATGTATTGACAGACGTTTGATTTAAAGTCGGAGTGAGGAATTTTAAAATTGGTTATTACTAAGGATAATGCAGATTTGGCTTCTGAATCTGCTAATTCATTTCCACGAATATTAACGTGGCTGGGAAGCCAACAAAATACAATTTCTTTTGAAGCGGAAAGATAATAATATTTTTTAAGAATTTGCTGAATTAATGGGTTTGTATGGTGTAAATCTTTAAGAGATTTAAATACAGAAAGAGAATCTGAATAAATGATAAACTGTTTTTCAGACTGATCTCTGATATGGTAAAGTGCAATATCAATTGCCTTGGCTTCGGCGGTAAAAATGGAGCTATTATCAGGTAATCTGATACTGTCAGTAAAATTTGGACTAATAACAGAACAAGCAACTTTCTCATCTTGTTTCGAACCATCTGTATAAATTGACAGGTAATGTTTATAATTTGATTTGATTTCTAAAAATTCATTCTTAAAAATATGCGACTCGACTTCTGTTTTTTTATTTTTATGAAGGTCTAAAATAATCTTTGGAGGGTTTAACGTCCATGGCTCTTTTGATGGAAAAGAAAAATGCTGAACATTTTTAATATTGATATTGGCCTCTTCAAGTAACGGTTGTATTCTCAGGCCAAGGGGTTTAATAGCTGTTGGTTTATTATTGTAAAATCTTTCATATTTAGGGTTAAAAACACAATCATGAGCTGAATTACGTGGATTGGCGGCTAATTTAGTAACATATTGAAGAGACAATTTCTCTCTTCTTATATACAATGATGGTTCATTTGATTCAGCGTATAAACTTTCGACGGGGGAAGTACGAAAAGCCCCTAGAGCCAGACGTAAACCTTGGTGATGAATAGTATCCAAAGATTTCAAATAAGATTTTCTAGCGGATCCATAAACTATGGATCCATAATCCAATTTAGATCTAATTAAAGATCTATAGAGATTTAAAAGGACAGTACGATCTCCTCCCCAGTCGGAACTGGAGAGAACTTTAAGAATATCAAGAGCTTTTAAACATTTAGCTTTTAAAGCTTTGATGTGTGGTATAAAAGATAATTTGTTATCGAACAAAAGACCCAGGAATTTTGCTTCACTGACGACTGGAATTGGACTACCGTATATGGTGAGATGAGGATCTAAATGTAGCTGACGTATCTGACAAAAATGAACGCATTGAGTTTTTGTTTTTGAAAATTTGAAACCATTTTCTGTTGCCCAATCTTCTATATTGTTTAAACATCGTTGTAGTTTGAATTCAATGGTTTCCATATTTTTCGATCTAATAAATATTCCAAAATCGTCAACAAAAAGTGAACAATCAAGGTCTTTCACACATTTAACAATATCGTTAATTTTAATGCCAAACAAGGTAGGTGATAAAATGCTTCCCTGTGGTACACCTTGTTCTTGTTTAAATATGTCCGATAACGTATTACCTATTCGAACATTAAATGTTCGATCTGATAAAAAATTTTGAATAAAAAGTGGTAATCGGCCTTTAAGGCCTAATTTATGTAAATCTTTCATGATGCCCTGTTTCCATGTAGTATCGTAAGCTTTTTCAAGATCAAAAAATACAGCTACGACATGTTCTTTTTTAATAAAGGCATCACGAATAAAGGATTCCAAACGAATCAAATGATCGTTTGTACAGTTATTTTTTCTGAATCCAGCTTGATATTTTGTTATTAGCTGGTTTGATTCCAAGAACCAAACCAGTCTATCATTAATCATTCTCTCCATTGTTTTACATAAACAACTTGTCAAAGCAATAGGTCTGTAGTTAGTAGCTTCAGTATGATCTTTATTTGGTTTTGGTATAGGTATAATCGTTGCTTTACTCCAGTCTTTTGGAAATTTTCCAGTGATCCAAATATCATTTAAAATATTTAATAAAGTTTTTAAAGCGTTATCGGGTAAATGTTTAAGAATTTGATAATGAATGTCATCAGGACCAGCAGCTGTATCGTGAGATTTATGAAGAGCATCTAATAATTCTGAAGCTGTGAATGGTACATTATATTTTTCATGATTTAGTGACGTAAAATTTAGATGCTCTTTCTCTCGTTCCTGTTTTATGTTTTGAAAGGTTTCGGAATAGTTTGCACTAGAAGAGTTTTTCTGAAAATTCTCTCCTAGTGCATTGGAAATATCTTTAGTCGTTGAGCATATATTTCCATTTGATTTAATATGGACATGTTTGTTATTTTTATTTTTGCCAGTAATTTTTCGAATCATGTCCCATATTTTCTTTGCTGGAGTTCTAGAATTAAGTTTGGAGACGTATTGCTGCCAAGATGTTCTTTTAGCCGTTTTTATTGTCTTGCGAGCTTTAGCTCGCATTTGTTTGGCATGGATTAGATTTTCTTTTGTTGGCTGCCTATTGAACTTTCGTAAGGCAGATTTTCTTTTATTTATTGAATTTTTAACATCTTTATTAAACCAAGGTCTATTTCTTTTTGAACGTGTCGAGGACTTTGGAATACATTTTTCGGCTACATGAATTAATGTATCAGTAAAAGCTTGTATATCATCTGCTGTTTTAAACATTTCAGGATTTAATTTTTCATTACATAGCTCTATAAAATTCTCCCAGTTTGCTTTATTCAAATTCCATCGGGAATGATGGTCTTCATTTGTCGATTCAATTTCTTCAATTTTAATTGGAAAATGATCGCTCCCATGAAGGTCATCTAAAACTGACCAATCAAAATCTAAGTAAATATTTGGAGAGCATATAGACAAATCTAAAGCAAAATAATTTCTTGTAGGAGAATGAAGATAAGTTGGTTGTTTATCGTTAAATAAACATAGATCATTTTCTGCAATAAAATTTTCTATTATTTCTCCTTTGTCATTTGTATCCAGACAACCCCATAGTTTGCTGTGACTATTAAAGTCACCTAATAATAAATAAGGACGAGGTAACTGGTTTATAAGATTTTCTAAATCGTGTTTAGAAAATTTACAGTGTGGAGGGAGATATAGAGAACAAATTGTTATGGATTTAGACAGAGTGACATTTACAGCAACAGCTTGTAAATTAGTATTTATATCTATCTGTCTATGAGGAACATTTGATTTTACAAGGATAGATGAGCCTCCTGAGGCTTTCTGATTTTCAGTTGCGATATGATTATATAAACTATAATTTTTAAAATTAATATTATCTGTATTTTTTAAAAAGGTTTCCTGGAGACAAAAGACAGTCGGAGAAAGTAGTGTTGTTAAAATTAAAATTTCGTTATAATTTGCTTTTAGTCCTCGACAGTTCCACTGAATAATTGATTTTTTATCCATGATGAATGGAGAGATGATTTGAAAATAAGGAACTTAATCCTTTTGTTTTCTCTGAGACTGCAAGAACATGGAGGAGTCAGTCTCTAACTCCATGTTCTCAAGGGAATCGAACCGATTGACCAACTTGATCGGATCGGCCGACGCCCCTTTGCTATATGGATTTGGTGCTTTATCTTTATCTTTTTCTTTTCCATTTTTTTCTTTCTGGTCAGCTGTCCTGGACCTGGATCTCTGTTGTGATCCACTTGTTTTAGTCGGCTGTGTTTGTGAACTGTTTTGAGATTTTGTTGGTGGTCTAGACTGATGAGTAGATGTGGGTTTAGGTTTAGGTTTTACAGTAGGAGTAATAACTTTTGAATTTGCTTTGATGACAGAATCTTTTTCGTTAAACTGGGTAGAACTTTCTTTCGTTTCAGGTTTAGTGTTTAGGGATTGAACAACTTTTGCAAAGGTGATTTCAGGTTGATTTTCTTGAATCTTTTTGGCTTCCAAATAAGTGATTTTTTGTGTAACTTTAATTTTCATGATTTCTTTCTCTTTTTTCCAAATTTCACACTGATTTGATTTTGATTGATGGTTTTTGTGACAGTTCACACACTTGGCTTCATTTTTACAAGCATTTGTAGGGTGATCAAATTCACCCATACCACATTTTTCACATACTGATCCAGGTGCTTCCGGACAGCCGTTTTCATGATGTCCAAACCTCTGACAGTTGAAACACCGCAGAGGATTTGGAATGTAGACTTCAACCGGTATAATTCGGTAAAATATTTTTAGTGATTTCGGTAAAGTTGTGGTGTTGAAAGTTAGTAAAAGTGTATTTGTTTCTATAAAGTTTCCATCTTTTTTAATTTTAAAACGTTTGCAAGCTGTTACTCCTTGTGTGTTAAGATATTCTGTGATATTTTCTTCAGTTTCATGTTTTAGCATTCTGTCACGGATAATACCTTTGCAACTGTTTAGAGTTTTATGTTCCGTGACAGAGACATTAATGTTAAAGAATTTTGTAATTTTCAAGAGATTATCAGTTTGAGATTTTCTGTTAGTTTCGACCAAAAGAGTTCCATTTTTTAATTTTTTTACATTTTTTGGAGTGCCTATTAAAGATTCTATTTGCTTTTCTATGATGAAAGGAGACAGTGAAGTAATTGGTTTGTCTTCCTTACTCGAAATCACTAAAAATTTAGCGAAGTTCTCATTTGCTTTGAAAGTAAAAGTAGTCGGTTGCGTGTCGTCCTCCGAAGAGTCGAACGCCAGAAATCGTTTTCGAGATGCCATGGTGATGAAATTTTTGATTCGATAGCTATGCGCCCCACCCTCCATGGAGCCCTACAAGGGGACGTTTAACAGAAATGGATCTCCTATTTCTAACGTCAAGGCTACATTGCTATTATACTCGGTGTCAAGATCAGAGTCTTCAGCTCGGCCTCATGCTTAGATGATTTCCCACCTATTCATCTAAATTTCCATAGAAAAATTTATGAACAGTTGAGTTCATCCCCCTATCCACAGCCTCCACTCACAGAGGTTTCCGCCAAAGCCCCAATACAAGCCCACCAATTGACCCTTCAGCCGCCGCCCATTGAAACTCACTTTTAAAGTTAGAGGAACATGAGAAAAATAAGCCCGGTTTGGTACCATAAAGATACGTATGAAAGAGAGAAAGAAGCTAAGAACAAGTTGTGCGCTTCTAGAGCTTGGCACGACTGAGCCGATTGATCCAGGCCGGATCTAACCCAGACCGCTCTTCTATCTGAAATAAGGGCCAAAATGATGTGTTGAAAAGCTGGAGATCCCTGGGCTTTCCTCAATCATCAGGTTCCCCTCTCCCAGCATACGAGACGCCACCCACGGCAAACAGGTGGTTCCTGTTTTAATAGGGGATTACACCCTATCCACTACAGAAGGAAAGTGATCTGTAGATTTTATTCCCTACAGACAGGGGAGGCCGAAAACGTCTGGGAAATTGAAAGGTTATTTTTAATATAAATTAGGAGATCCATATTTAAAATAAACAGTTTATTAAAAGAAGGATTCATTTTGGATTCATTTTTTAAGAGAGTCAAACAAATAAGCTGTGTTAGATGATATGTAGCTTTCAAATGATATGTAGCTTTCATACCTTGAAAAACGTTTAGTTTTTTTATCTAACAATAATAAATGCATCTTATTTTTAATGTGGAATATGCTAGAGTTCGGAAAAATGACACAAACACAAGACAAACACATATGTTAAATACAGATGAGGTTATAATCTTCGTCCCATGTGCGACCCACGGGCACAGAATGATACACAAACAAATGAAGCATGTTAGTAACATGAGATAGGAAAGGTTTAAAAGGATAGATCTCGCGAAATTTGTTTTTTCCAATTTAAGATGCATTTCAATAAATGAATTTTATATTCTGGAATTATACCGGTTGAACGGACGGTTGCTCTGTTATGTTAGGGGTTTTACCCAACTGCCACAGAAGCGGAAGGCAGCCACCTATTTCGAGGGCCCGGGTGGTCACGGGCGGCCTCTTTTAGCCGGCTCGTACGTCACGCAGAGGGTACGTCTGGCCTATTCTAAGCCCGGGACCAGCACGGGACGATTTTACATGGATAGATGAACCTCCTGAGGCTTTCTGATTTTCAGTTGCGATATGATTATATAAACTATAATTTTTAAAATTAATATCTGTATTTTTTAAAAAGGTTTCCTGGAGACAAAAGACAGTCGGAGAAAGTAGTGTTGTTAAAATTAAAATTTGGTTATAATTTGCTTTTAGTCCTCGACAGTTCCACTGAATAATTGATTTTTTATCCATGATAAATGGAGAGATGATTTGAAAAAAAGGAACTTAATCCTTTTGTTTTCTCTGAGACTGCGAGAACATGGAGGAGTCAGTCTCTAACTCCATGTTCTCAAGGGAATCGAACCGATTGACCAACTTGATCGGATCGGCCGACGCCCCTTTACTATATGGATTTGGTGCTTTATCTTTATCTTTTTCTTTTCCATTTTTTTCTTTCTGGTCAGCTGTCCTGGACCTGGATCTCTGTTGTGATCCACTTGTTTTAGTCGGCTGTGTTTGTGAACCGTTTTGAGATTTTGTTGGTGGTCTAGACTGATGAGTAGATGTGGGTTTAGGTTTAGGTTTTACAGTAGGAGTAATAACTTTTGAATTTGCTTTGATGACAGAATCTTTTTCGTTAAACTGGGTAGAACTTTCTTTGGTTTCAGGTTTAGTGTTTAGGGATGGATGGATGGATATTTTGTTTATAGACGCTCAACCCTAAAAGGGCATATAGCGTCTAATAAGATGATGGATGGATGGATATTTTGTTTATAGACGCTCAACCCTAAAAGGGCATATAGCGTCTAATAAGATGTATATTATATGATGATTTTATTTAATGAGAAATTAAAAATATCTAGGATTGATGAGTTCATTTTAAGAAAGATAAAGTATCAATGATTTTATGTTATTAAAATACAGATCATATTTTATTAAAAAGTCCGATCTCTTTCAGAAAATCGAGTATTTTTTGAGTTGGCATATTAAAAAGTTCCTTTATATTTTTTACATTAAAATACTTTGTGCGAATATAATTAAATTCAGCACAAGTGACAAGAAAATGTTTGACCGTAAAAGGTTCGTTACAAGGAATGCAGAATGGAGCTTGTTCATTGTTTAAAATATAAGAATGAGTAATTCTAGTGTGTCCAAGTCTACATCTCGTGATTTTTGTTTGTTCTTTTCTGCTGAGATTAGAGAATGTGCATTTGCTGTTAAAATTTGGTTTGATTTCATTTAATTTATTATAAGTTTGTGTTTCCCAAACAGACTGACATTTGTTGTTGATGTATTGACAGACGTTTGATTTAAAGTCGGAGTGAGGAATTTTGAAATTGGTTATTACTAAGGATAATGCAGATTTGGCTTCTGAATCTGCTAATTCATTTCCACGAATATTAACGTGGCTGGGAAGCCAACAAAATACAATTTCTTTTGAAGCGGAAAGATAATAATATTTTTTAAGAATTTGCTGAATTAATGGGTTTCTATGGTGTAAATCTTTAAGAGATTTTAATACAGAAAGAGAATCTGAATAAATGATAAACTGTTTTTCAGACTGATCTCTGATATGGTAAAGTGCAATGTCAATTGCCTTGGCTTCGGCGGTAAAAATGGAGCTATTATCAGGTAATCTGATACTGTCAGTAAAATTTGGACTAATAACAGAACAAGCAACTTTCTCATCTTGTTTCGAACCATCTGTATAAATTGACAGGTAATGTTTATAATTTGATTTGATTTCTAAAAATTCATTCTTAAAAATATGCGACTCGACTTCTGTTTTTTTATTTTTATGAAGGTCTAATATAATCTTTGGAGGGTTTAACGTCCATGGCTCTTTTGATGGAAAAGAAAAATGCTGAACATTTTTAATATTGATATTGGCCTCTTCAAGTAACGGTTGTATTCTCAGGCCAAGGGGTTTAATAGCTGTTGGTTTATTATTGTAAAATCTTTCATATTTAGGGTTAAAAACACAATCATGAGCTGAATTACGTGGATTGGCGGCTAATTTAGTAACATATTGAAGAGACAATTTCTCTCTTCTTATATACAATGATGGTTCATTTGATTCAGCGTATAAACTTTCGACGGGGGAAGTACGAAAAGCCCCTAGAGCCAGACGTAAACCTTGGTGATGAATAGTATCCAAAGATTTCAAATAAGATTTTCTTGCGGATCCATAAACTATGGATCCATAATCCAATTTAGATCTAATTAAAGATCTATAGAGATTTAAAAGGACAGTACGATCTCCTCCCCAGTCGGAACTGGAGAGAACTTTAAGAATATCAAGAGCTTTTAAACATTTAGCTTTTAAAGCTTTGATGTGTGGTATAAAAGATAATTTGTTATCGAACAAAAGACCCAGGAATTTTGCTTCACTGACGACTGGAATTGGACTACCGTATATGGTGAGATGAGGATCTAAATGTAGCTGACGTATCTGACAAAAATGAACGCATTGAGTTTTTGTTTTTGAAAATTTGAAACCATTTTCTGTTGCCCAATCTTCTATATTGTTTAAACAACGTTGTAGTTTGAATTCAATGGTTTCCATATTTTTCGATCTAATAAATATTCCAAAATCGTCAACAAAAAGTGAACAATCAAGGTCTTTCACACATTTAACAATATCGTTAATTTTAATGCCGAACAAGGTAGGTGATAAAATGCTTCCCTGTGGTACACCTTGTTCTTGTTTAAATATGTCCGATAACGTATTACCTATTCGAACATTAAATGTTCGATCTGATAAAAAATTTTGAATAAAAAGTGGTAATCGGCCTTTAAGGCCTAATTTATGTAAATCTTTCATGATGCCATGTTTCCATGTAGTATCGTAAGCTTTTTCAAGATCAAAAAATACAGCTACGACATGTTCTTTTTTAATGAAGGCATCACGAATAAAGGATTCCAAACGAATCAAATGATCGTTTGTACAGTTATTTTTTCTGAATCCAGCTTGATATTTTGTTATTAGCTGGTTTGATTCCAAGAACCAAACCAGTCTATCATTAATCATTCTCTCCATTGTTTTACATAAACAACTTGTCAAAGCAATAGGTCTGTAGTTAGTAGCTTCAGTATGATCTTTATTTGGTTTTGGTATAGGTATAATCGTTGCTTTACTCCAGTCTTTTGGAAATTTTCCAGTGATCCAAATATCATTTAAAATATTTAATAAAGTTTTTAAAGCGTTATCGGGTAAATGTTTAAGAATTTGATAATGAATGTCATCAGGACCAGCAGCTGTATCGTGAGATTTATGAAGAGCATCTAATAATTCTGAAGCTGTGAATGGTACATTATATTTTTCATGATTTAGTGACGTAAAATTTAGATGCTCTTTCTCTCGTTCCTGTTTTATGTTTTGAAAGGTTTCGGAATAGTTTGCACTAGAAGAGTTTTTCTGAAAATTCTCTCCTAGTGCATTGGAAATATCTTTAGTCGTTGAGCATATATTTCCATTTGATTTAATATGGACATGCTTGTTATTTTTATTTTTGCCAGTAATTTTTCGAATCATGTCCCATATTTTCTTTGCTGGAGTTCTAGAATTAAGTTTGGAGACGTATTGCTGCCAAGATGTTCTTTTAGCCGTTTTTATTGTCTTGCGAGCTTTAGCTCGCATTTGTTTGGCATGGATTAGATTTTCTTTTGTTGGCTGCCTATTGAACTTTCGTAAGGCAGATTTTCTTTTATTTATTGAATTTTTAACATCTTTATTAAACCAAGGTCTATTTCTTTTTGAACGTGTCGAGGACTTTGGAATACATTTTTCGGCTACATGAATTAATGTATCAGTAAAAGCTTGTATATCATCTGCTGTTTTAAACATTTCAGGATTTAATTTTTCATTACATAGCTCTATAAAATTCTCCCAGTTTGCTTTATTCAAATTCCATCGGGAATGATGGTCTTCATTTGTCGATTCAATTTCTTCAATTTTAATTGGAAAATGATCGCTCCCATGAAGGTCATCTAAAACTGACCAATCAAAATCTAAGTAAATATTTGGAGAGCATATAGACAAATCTAAAGCAAAATAATTTCTTGTAGGAGAATGAAGATAAGTTGGTTGTTTATCGTTAAATAAACATAGATCATTTTCTGCAATAAAATTTTCTATTATTTCTCCTTTGTCATTTGTATCCAGACAACCCCATAGTTTGCTGTGACTATTAAAGTCACCTAATAATAAATAAGGACGAGGTAACTGGTTTATAAGATTTTCTAAATCGTGTTTAGAAAATTTACAGTGTGGAGGGAGATATAGAGAACAAATTGTTATGGATTTAGACAGAGTGACATTTACAGCAACAGCTTGTAAATTACTATTTATATCTATCTGTCTATGAGGAACATTTGATTTTACAAGGATAGATGAGCCTCCTGAGGCTTTCTGATTTTCAGTTGCGATATGATTATATAAACTATAATTTTTAAAATTAATATTATCTGTATTCTTTAAAAAGGTTTCCTGGAGACAAAAGACAGTCGGAGAAAGTAGTGTTGTTAAAATTAAAATTTCGTTATAATTTGCTTTTAGTCCTCGACAGTTCCACTGAATAATTGATTTTTTATCCATGATGAATGGAGAGATGATTTGAAAATAAGGAACTTAATCCTTTTGTTTTCTCTGAGACTGCAAGAACATGGAGGAGTCAGTCTCTAACTCCATGTTCTCAAGGGAATCGAACCGATTGACCAACTTGATCGGACCGGTCGACGCCCCTTTACTATATGGATTTGGTGCTTTATCTTTATCTTTTTCTTTTCCATTTTTTTCTTTCTGGTCAGCTGTCCTGGACCTGGATCTCTGTTGTTATCCACTTGTTTTAGTCGGCTGTGTTTGTGAACTGTTTTGAGATTTTGTTGGTGGTCTAGACTGATGAGTAGATGTGGGTTTAGGTTTAGGTTTTACAGTAGGAGTAATAACTTTTGAATTTGCTTTGATGACAGAATCTTTTTCGTTAAACTGGGTAGAACTTTCTTTGGTTTCAGGTTTAGTGTTTAGGGATTGAACAACTTTTGCAAAGGTGATTTCAGGTTGATTTTCTTGAATCTTTTTGGCTTCCAAATAAGTGATTTTTTGTGTAACTTTAATTTTCATGATTTCTTTCTCTTTTTTCCAAATTTCACACTGATTTGATTTTGATTGATGGTTTTTGTGACAGTTCACACACTTGGCTTCATTTTTACAAGCATTTGTAGGGTGATCAAATTCACCCATACCACATTTTTCACATACTGATCCAGGTGCTTCCGGACAGCCGTTTTCATGATGTCCAAACCTCTGACAGTTGAAACACCGCAGAGGATTTGGAATGTAGACTTCAACCGGTATAATTCGGTAAAATATTTTTAGTGATTTCGGTAAAGTTGTGGTGTTGAAAGTTAGTAAAAGTGTATTTGTTTCTATAAAGTTTCCATCTTTTTTAATTTTAAAACGTTTGCAAGCTGTTACTCCTTGTGTGTTAAGATATTCTGTGATATTTTCTTCAGTTTCATGTTTTAGCATTCTGTCACGGATAATACCTTTGCAACTGTTTAGAGTTTTATGTTCCGTGACAGAGACATTAATGTTAAAGAATTTTGTAATTTTCAAGAGATTATCAGTTTGAGATTTTCTGTTAGTTTCGACCAAAAGAGTTCCATTTTTTAATTTTTTTACATTTTTTGGAGTGCCGATAATTGATTCTATTTGCTTTTCTATAATGAAAGGTGACAGTGAAGTAATAGGTTTGTCCTCTTTACTCGAAATCACTAAAAATTTAGCGAAGTTCTCATTAGCTTTGAATGTAAATGTAGTCGGTTGCGTGTCGTCCTCCGAAGAGTCGAACGCCAGAAATCGTTTTCGAGATGCCATGGTGATGAAATTTTTGATTCGATAGCTATGCGCCCCACCTCCATGGAGCCCTACAAGGGGACGTTTAACAGAAATGGATCTCCTATTTCTAACGTCAAGGCTACATTGCTATTATACTCGGTGTCAAGATCAGAGTCTTCAGCTCGGCCTCATGCTTAGATGATTTCCCACCTATTCATCTAAATTTCCATAGAAAAATTTATGAACAGTTGAGTTCATCCCCCTATCCACAGCCTCCACTCACAGAGGTTTCCGCCAAAGCCCCAATACAAGCCCACCAATTGACCCTTCAGCCGCCGCCCATTGAAACTCACTTAAAGTTAGAGGAACATGAGAAAAATAAGCCCGGTTTGGTACCATAAAGATACGTATGAAAGAGAGAAAGAAGCTAAGAACAAGTTGTGCGCTTCTAGAGCTTGGCACGACTGAGCCGATTGATCCAGGCCGGATCTAACCCAGACCGCTCTTCTATCTGAAATAAGGGCCAAAATGATGTGTTGAAAAGCTGGAGATCCCTGGGCTTTCCTCAATCATCAGGTTCCCCTCTCCCAGCATACGAGACGCCACCCACGGCAAACAGGTGGTTCCTGTTTTAATAGGGGATTACACCCTATCCACTACAGAAGGAAAGTGATCTGTAGATTTTATTCCCTACAGACAAGGGAGGCCGAAAACGTCTGGGAAATTGAAAGGTTATTTTTAATATAAATTAGTAGATCCATATTTAAAATAAACAATTTATTAAAAGAAGGATTCATTTTGGATTCATTTTTTAAGAGAGTCAAACAAATAAGCTGTGTTAGATGATATGTAGCTTTCAAATGATATGTAGCTTTCATACCTTGAAAAACGTTTAGTTTTTTTATCTAACAATCATAAATGCATCTTACTTTTTAATGTGGAGAATGCTAGAGTTCGGAAAAATGACACAAACACAAGACAAACACATATGTTAAATACAGATGAGGTTATAATCTTCGTCCCATGTGCGACCCACGGGCACAGAATGATACACAAACAAATGAAGCATGTTAGTAACATGAGATAGGAAAGGTTTAAAAGGATAGATCTCGCGAAATTTGTTTTTTCCAATTTAAGATGCATTTCAATAAATGAATTTTATATTCTGGAATTATACCGGTTGAACGGACGGTTGCTCTGTTATGTTAGGGGTTTTACCCAACTGCCACAGAAGCGGAAGGCAGCCACCTATTTCGAGGGCCCGGGTGGTCACGGGCGGCCTCTTTTAGCCGGCTCGTACGTCACGCAGAGGGTACGTCTGGCCTATTCTAAGCCCGGGACCAGCACGGGTGTAGTGTTTAGGGATTGAACAACTTTTGCAAAGGTGATTTCAGGTTGATTTTCTTGAATCTTTTTGGCTTCCAAATAAGTGATTTTTTTGTGTAACTTTAATTTTCATGATTTCTTTCTCTTTTTTCCAAATTTCACACTGATTTGATTTTGATTGATGGTTTTTGTGACAGTTCACACACTTGGCTTCATTTTTACAAGCATTTGTAGGGTGATCAAATTCACCCATACCACATTTTTCACATACTGATCCAGGTGCTTCCGGACAGCAGTTTTCATGATGTCCAAACCTCTGACAGTTGAAACACCGCAGAGGATTTGGTATGTAGACTTCAACCGGTATAATTCAGTAAAATATTTTTAGTGATTTCGGTAAAGTTGTGGTGTTGAAAGTTAGTAAAAGTGTATTTGTTTCTATAAAGTTTCCATCTTTTTTAATTTTAAAACGTTTGCAAGCTGTTACTCCTTGTGTGTTAAGATATTCTGTGATATTTTCTTCAGTTTCATGTTTTAGCATTCTGTCACGGATAATTCCTTTGCAACTGTTGAGAGTTTTATGTTCCGTGACAGTGACATTAATATTAAAAAATTTTGTAAGTTTCAAAAGATTATCAGTTTGAGATTTTCTGTTTGTTTCGACCAAAAGAGTTCCATTTTTTAATTTTTTTACATTTTTTGGAGTGCCTATAATTGATTCTATTTGCTTTTCTATAATGAAAGGTGACAGTGAAGTAATAGGTTTGTCCTCTTTACTCGAAATCACTAAAAATTTAGCGAAGTTCTCATTTGCTTTGAATGTAAATGTAGTCGGTTGCGTGTCGTCCTCCGAAGAGTCGAACGCCAGAAATCGTTTTCGAGATGCCATGGTGATGAAATTTTTGATTCGATAGCTATGCGCCCCACCCTCCATGGAGCCCTACAAGGGGACGTTTAACAGAAATGGATCTCCTATTTCTAACGTCAAGGCTACATTGCTATTATACTCGGTGTCAAGATCAGAGTCTTCAGCTCGGCCTCATGCTTAGATGATTTCCCACCTATTCATCTAAATTTCCATAGAAAAATTTATGAACAGTTGAGTTCATCCCCCTATCCACAGCCTCCACTCACAGAGGTTTCCGCCAAAGCCCCAATACAAGCCCACCAATTGACCCTTCAGCCGCCGCCCATTGAAACTCACTTAAAGTTAGAGGAACGTGAGAAAAATAAGCCCGGTTTGGTACCATCAAGATACGTATGAAAGAGAGAAAGAAGCTAAGAACAAGTTGTGCGCTTCTAGAGCTTGGCACGACTGAGCCGATTGATCCAGGCCGGATCTAACCCAGACCGCTCTTCTATCTGAAATAAGGGCCAAAATGATGTGTTGAAAAGCTGGAGATCCCTGGGCTTTCCTCAATCATCAGGTTCCCCTCTCCCAGCATACGAGACGCCACCCACGGCAAACAGGTGGTTCCTGTTTTAATAGGGGATTACACCCTATCCACTACAGAAGGAAAGTGATCTGTAGATTATATTCCCTACAGACAAGGGAGGCCGAAAACGTCTGGGAAATTGAAAGGTTATTTTTAATATAAATTAGGAGATCCATATTTAAAATAAACAGTTTATTATAAGAAGGATTCATTTTGGATGGATGGATAATTTGTTTATAGACGCTCAACCCTAAAAGGGCATATAGCGTCTAATAAGATGTATATTATATGATGATTTTATTTAATGAGAAATTAAAAATATCTAGGATTGATAAGTTCATTTTAAAAAGATAAAGTATCAATGATTTTATGTTATTAAAATACAGATCATATTTTATTAAAAAGTCCGATCTCTTTCAGAAAATCGAGTATTTTTTGAGTTGGTATATTAAAAAGTTCCTTTATATTTTTTACATTAAAATACTTTGTGCGAATATAATTAAATTCAGCACAAGTGACAAGAAAATGTTTGACCGTAAAAGGTTCGTTACAAGGAATGCAGAATGGAGCTTGTTCATTGTTTAAAATATAAGAATGAGTAATTCTAGTGTGTCCAAGTCTACATCTCGTGATTTTTGTTTGTTCTTTTCTGCTGAGATTAGAGAATGTGCATTTGCTGTTAAAATTTGGTTTGATTTCATTTAATTTATTATAAGTTTGTGTTTCCCAAACAGACTGACATTTGTTGTTGATGTATTGACAGACGTTTGATTTAAAGTCGGAGTGAGGAATTTTGAAATTGGTTATTACTAAGGATAATGCAGATTTGGCTTCTGAATCTGCTAATTCATTTCCACGAATATTAACGTGGCTGGGAAGCCAACAAAATACAATTTCTTTTGAAGCGGAAAGATGATAATATTTTTTAAGAATTTGCTGAATTAATGGGTTTCTATGGTGTAAATCTTTAAGAGATTTTAATACAGAAAGAGAATCTGAATAAATGATAAACTGTTTTTCAGACTGATCTCTGATATGGTAAAGTGCAATATCTATTGCCTTGGCTTCGGCGGTAAAAATGAAGCTATTATCAGGTAATCTGATACTGTCAGTAAAATTTGGACTAATAACAGAACAAGCGACTTTCTCATCTTGTTTCGAACCATCTGTATAAATTGACAGGTAATGTTTATAATTTGATTTGATTTCTAAAAATTCATTTTTAAAAATATGCGACTCGACTTCTGTTTTTTTATTTTTATGAAGGTCTAAAATAATCTTTGGAGGGTTTAACGTCCATGGCTCTTTTGATGGAAAAGAAAAATGCTGAACATTTTTAATATTGATATTGGCCTCTTCAAGTAACGGTTGTATTCTCAGGCCAAGGGGTTTAATAGCTGTTGGTTTATTATTGTAAAATCTTTCATATTTAGGGTTAAAAACACAATCATGAGCTGAATTACGTGGATTGGCGGCTAATTTAGTAACATATTGAAGAGACAATTTCTCTCTTCTTATATACAAAGATGGTTCATTTGATTCAGCGTATAAACTTTCGACGGGGGAAGTACGAAAAGCCCCTAGAGCCAGACGTAAACCTTGGTGATGAATAGTATCCAAAGATTTCAAATAAGATTTTCTTGCGGATCCATAAACTATGGATCCATAATCCAATTTAGATCTAATTAAAGATCTATAGAGATTTAAAAGGACAGTACGATCTCCTCCCCAGTCGGAACTGGAGAGAACTTTAAGAATATCAAGAGCTTTTAAACATTTAGCTTTTAAAGCTTTGATGTGTGGTATAAAAGATAATTTGTTATCGAACAAAAGACCGAGGAATTTTGCTTCACTGACGACTGGAATTGGACTACCGTATATGGTGAGATGAGGATCTAAATGTAGCTGACGTATCTGACAAAAATGAACGCATTGAGTTTTTGTTTTTGAAAATTTGAAACCATTTTCTGTTGCCCAATCTTCTATATTGTTTAAACATCGTTGTAGTTTGAATTCAATGGTTTCCATATTTTTCGATCTAATAAATATTCCAAAATCGTCAACAAAAAGTGAACAATCAAGGTCTTTCACACATTTAACAATATCGTTAATTTTAATGCCAAACAAGGTAGGTGATAAAATGCTTCCCTGTGGTACACCTTGTTCTTGTTTAAATATGTCCGATAACGTATTACCTATTCGAACATTAAATGTTCGATCTGATAAAAAGTTTTGAATAAAAAGTGGTAATCGGCCTTTAAGGCCTAATTTATGTAAATCCTTCATGATGCCATGTTTCCAGGTAGTATCGTAAGCTTTTTCTAAGTCAAAAAATACAGCTACGACATGTTCTTTTTTAACAAAGGCATCACGAATAAAAGATTCCAAACGAATCAAATGATCGTTTGTACAGTTATTTTTTCTGAATCCAGCTTGATATTTTGTTATGAGCTGGTTTGATTCCAAGAACCAAACCAGTCTATCATTAATCATTCTCTCCATTGTTTTACATAAACAACTTGTCAAAGCAATAGGTCTGTAGTTAGTAGCTTCAGTATGATCTTTATTTGGTTTTGGTATAGGTATAATCGTTGCTTTACTCCAGTCTTTTGGAAATTTTCCAGTGATCCAAATATCATTTAAAATATTTAATAAAGTTTTTAAAGCGTTATCGGGTAAATGTTTAAGAATTTGATAATGAATGTCATCAGGACCAGCAGCTGTATCGTGAGATTTATGAAGAGCATCTAATAATTCTGAAGCTGTGAATGGTACATTATATTTTTCATGATTTAGTGACGTAAAATTTAGATGCTCTTTCTCTCGTTCCTGTTTTATGTTTTGAAAGGTTTCGGAATAGTTTGCACTAGAAGAGTTTTTCTGAAAATTCTCTCCTAGTGCATTGGATGGATGGATGGATATTTTGTTTATAGACGCTCAACCCTAAAAGGGCATATAGCGTCTAATAAGATGATTATATGATGATTTTATTTAATGAGAAATTAAAAATATCTAGGATTGATGAGTTCATTTTAAGAAAGATAAAGTATCAATGATTTTATGTTATTAAAATACAGATCATATTTTATTAAAAAGTCCGATCTCTTTCAGAAAATCGAGTATTTTTTGAGTTGGCATATTAAAAAGTTCCTTTATATTTTTTACATTAAAATACTTTGTGCGAATATAATTAAATTCAGCACAAGTGACAAGAAAATGTTTGACCGTAAAAGGTTCGTTACAAGGAATGCAGAATGGAGCTTGTTCATTGTTTAAAATATAAGAATGAGTAATTCTAGTGTGTCCAAGTCTACATCTCGTGATTTTTGTTTGTTCTTTTCTGCTGAGATTAGAGAATGTGCATTTGCTGTTAAAATTTGGTTTGATTTCATTTAATTTATTATAAGTTTGTGTTTCCCAAACAGACTGACATTTGTTGTTGATGTATTGACAGACGTTTGATTTAAAGTCGGAGTGAGGAATTTTAAAATTGGTTATTACTAAGGATAATGCAGATTTGGCTTCTGAATCTGCTAATTCATTTCCACGAATATTAACGTGGCTGGGAAGCCAACAAAATACAATTTCTTTTGAAGCGGAAAGATAATAATATTTTTTAAGAATTTGCTGAATTAATGGGTTTCTATGGTGTAAATCTTTAAGAGATTTTAATACAGAAAGAGAATCTGAATAAATGATAAACTGTTTTTCAGACTGATCTCTGATATGGTAAAGTGCAATATCAATTGCCTTGGCTTCAGCGGTAAAAATGGAGCTATTATCAGGTAATCTGATACTGTCAGTAAAATTTGGACTAATAACAGAACAAGCAACTTTCTCATCTTGTTTCGAACCATCTGTATAAATTGACAGGTAATGTTTATAATTTGATTTGATTTCTAAAAATTCATTCTTAAAAATATGCGACTCGACTTCTGTTTTTTTATTTTTATGAAGGTCTAAAATAATCTTTGGAGGGTTTAACGTCCATGGCTCTTTTGATGGAAAAGAAAAATGCTGAACATTTTTAATATTGATATTGGCCTCTTCAAGTAACGGTTGTATTCTCAGGCCAAGGGGTTTAATAGCTGTTGGTTTATTATTGTAAAATCTTTCATATTTAGGGTTAAAAACACAATCATGAGCTGAATTACGTGGATTGGCGGCTAATTTAGTAACATATTGAAGAGACAATTTCTCTCTTCTTATATACAATGATGGTTCATTTGATTCAGCGTATAAACTTTCGACGGGGGTAGTACGAAAAGCCCCTAGAGCCAGACGTAAACCTTGGTGATGAATAGTATCCAAAGATTTCAAATAAGATTTTCTTGCGGATCCATAAACTATGGATCCATAATCCAATTTAGATCTAATTAAAGATCTATAGAGATTTAAAAGGACAGTACGATCTCCTCCCCAGTCGGAACTGGAGAGAACTTTAAGAATATCAAGAGCTTTTAAACATTTAGCTTTTAAAGCTTTGATGTGTGGTATAAAAGATAATTTGTTATCGAACAAAAGACCCAGGAATTTTGCTTCACTGACGACTGGAATTGGACTACCGTATATCGTGAGATGAGGATCTAAATGTAGCTGACGTATCTGACAAAAATGAACGCATTGAGTTTTTGTTTTTGAAAATTTGAAACCATTTTCTGTTGCCCAATCTTCTATATTGTTTAAACATCGTTGTAGTTTGAATTCAATGGTTTCCATATTTTTCGATCTAATAAATATTCCAAAATCGTCAACAAAAAGTGAACAATCAAGGTCTTTCACACATTTAACAATATCGTTAATTTTAATGCCAAACAAGGTAGGTGATAAAATGCTTCCCTGTGGTACACCTTGTTCTTGTTTAAATATGTCCGATAACGTATTACCTATTCGAACATTAAATGTTCGATCTGATAAAAAATTTTGAATAAAAAGAGGTAATCGGCCTTTAAGGCCTAATTTATGTAAATCTTTCATGATGCCATGTTTCCATGTAGTATCGTAAGCTTTTTCAAGATCAAAAAATACAGCTACGACATGTTCTTTTTTAATAAAGGCATCACGAATAAAGGATTCCAAACGAATCAAATGATCGTTTGTACAGTTATTTTTTCTGAATCCAGCTTGATATTTTGTTATTAGCTGGTTTGATTCCAAGAACCAAACCAGTCTATCATTAATCATTCTCTCCATTGTTTTACATAAACAACTTGTCAAAGCAATAGGTCTGTAGTTAGTAGCTTCAGTATGATCTTTATTTGGTTTTGGTATAGGTATAATCGTTGCTTTACTCCAGTCTTTTGGAAATTTTCCAGTGATCCAAATATCATTTAAAATATTTAATAAAGTTTTTAAAGCGTTATCGGGTAAATGTTTAAGAATTTGATAATGAATGTCATCAGGACCAGCAGCTGTATCGTGAGATTTATGAAGAGCATCTAATAATTCTGAAGCTGTGAATGGTACATTATATTTTTCATGATTTAGTGACGTAAAATTTAGATGCTCTTTCTCTCGTTCCTGTTTTATGTTTTGAAAGGTTTCGGAATAGTTTGCACTAGAAGAGTTTTTCTGAAAATTCTCTCCTAGTGCATTGGAAATATCTTTAGTCGTTGAGCATATATTTCCATTTGATTTAATATGGACATGTTTGTTATTTTTATTTTTGCCAGTAATTTTTCGAATCATGTCCCATATTTTCTTTGCTGGAGTTCTAGAATTAAGTTTGGAGACGTATTGCTGCCAAGATGTTCTTTTAGCCGTTTTTATTGTCTTGCGAGCTTTAGCTCGCATTTGTTTGGCATGGATTAGATTTTCTTTTGTTGGCTGCCTATTGAACTTTCGTAAGGCAGATTTTCTTTTATTTATTGAATTTTTAACATCTTTATTAAACCAAGGTCTATTTCTTTTTGAACGTGTCGAGGACTTTGGAATACATTTTTCGGCTACATGAATTAATGTATCAGTAAAAGCTTGTATATCATCTGCTGTTTTAAACATTTCAGGATTTAATTTTTCATTACATAGCTCTATAAAATTCTCCCAGTTTGCTTTATTCAAATTCCATCGGGAATGATGGTCTTCATTTGTCGATTCAATTTCTTCAATTTTAATTGGAAAATGATCGCTCCCATGAAGGTCATCTAAAACTGACCAATCAAAATCTAAGTAAATATTTGGAGAGCATATAGACAAATCTAAAGCAAAATAATTTCTTGTAGGAGAATGAAGATAAGTTGGTTGTTTATCGTTAAATAAACATAGATCATTTTCTGCAATAAAATTTTCTATTATTTCTCCTTTGTCATTTGTATCCAGACAACCCCATAGTTTGCTGTGACTATTAAAGTCACCTAATAATAAATAAGGACGAGGTAACTGGTTTATAAGATTTTCTAAATCGTGTTTAGAAAATTTACAGTGTGGAGGGAGATATAGAGAACAAATTGTTATGGTTTTAGACAGAGTGACATTTACAGCAACAGCTTGTAAATTACTATTTATATCTATCTGTCTATGAGGAACATTTGATTTTACAAGGATAGATGAGCCTCCTGAGGCTTTCTGATTTTCAGTTGCGATATGATTATATAAACTATAATTTTTAAAATTAATATTATCTGTATTCTTTAAAAAGGTTTCCTGGAGACAAAAGACAGTCGGAGAAAGTAGTGTTGTTAAAATTAAAATTTCGTTATAATTTGCTTTTAGTCCTCGACAGTTCCACTGAATAATTGATTTTTTATCCATGATGAATGGAGAGATGATTTGAAAATAAGGAACTTAATCCTTTTGTTTTCTCTGAGACTGCAAGAACATGGAGGAGTCAGTCTCTAACTCCATGTTCTCAAGGGAATCGAACCGATTGACCAACTTGATCGGATCGGCCGACGCCCCTTTACTATATGGATTTGGTGCTTTATCTTTATCTTTTTCTTTTCCATTTTTTTCTTTCTGGTCAGCTGTCCTGGACCTGGATCTCTGTTGTGATCCACTTGTTTTAGTCGGCTGTGTTTGTGAACTGTTTTGAGATTTTGTTGGTGGTCTAGACTGATGAGTAGATGTGGGTTTAGGTTTAGGTTTTACAGTAGGAGTAATAACTTTTGAATTTGCTTTGATGACAGAATCTTTTTCGTTAAACTGGGTAGAACTTTCTTTGGTTTCAGGTTTAGTGTTTAGGGATTGAACCACTTTTGCAAAGGTGATTTCAGGTTGATTTTCTTGAATCTTTTTGGCTTCCAAATAAGTGATTTTTTGTGTAACTTTAATTTTCATGATTTCTTTCTCTTTTTTCCAAATTTCACACTGATTTGATTTTGATTGATGGTTTTTGTGACAGTTCACACACTTGGCTTCATTTTTACAAGCATTTGTAGGGTGATCAAATTCACCCATACCACATTTTTCACATACTGATCCAGGTGCTTCCGGACAGCCGTTTTCATGATGTCCAAACCTCTGACAGTTGAAACACCGCAGAGGATTTGGAATGTAGACTTCAACCGGTATAATTCGGTAAAAGATTTTTAGTGATTTCGGTAAAGTTGTGGTGTTGAAAGTTAGTAAAAGTGTATTTGTTTCTATAAAATTTCCATCTTTTTTAATTTTAAAACGTTTGCATGCTGTTACTCCTTGTGTGTTAAGATATTCTGTGATATTTTCTTCAGTTTCATGTTTTAGCATTCTGTCACGGATAATACCTTTGCAACTGTTTAGAGTTTTATGTTCCGTGACAGAGACATTAATGTTAAAGAATTTTGTAATTTTCAAGAGATTATCAGTTTGAGATTTTCTGTTAGTTTCGACCAAAAGAGTTCCATTTTTTAATTTTTTTACATTTTTTGGAGTGCCTATAATTGATTCTATTTGCTTTTCTATAATGAAAGGTGACAGTGAAGTAATAGGTTTGTCCTCTTTACTCGAAATCACTAAAAATTTAGCGAAGTTCTCATTAGCTTTGAATGTAAATGTAGTCGGTTGCGTGTCGTCCTCCGAAGAGTCGAACGCCAGAAATCGTTTTCGAGATGCCATGGTGATGAAATTTTTGATTCGATAGCTATGCGCCCCACCCTCCATGGAGCCCTACAAGGGGACGTTTAACAGAAATGGATCTCCTATTTCTAACGTCAAGGCTACATTGCTATTATACTCGGTGTCAAGATCAGAGTCTTCAGCTCGGCCTCATGCTTAGATGATTTCCCACCTATTCATCTAAATTTCCATAGAAAAATTTATGAACAGTTGAGTTCATCCCCCTATCCACAGCCTCCACTCACAGAGGTTTCCGCCAAAGCCCCAATACAAGCCCACCAATTGACCCTTCAGCCGCCGCCCATTGAAACTCACTTAAAGTTAGAGGAACATGAGAAAAATAAGCCCGGTTTGGTACCATAAAGATACGTATGAAAGAGAGAAAGAAGCTAAGAACAAGTTGTGCGCTTCTAGAGCTTGGCACGACTGAGCCGATTGATCCAGGCCGGATCTAACCCAGACCGCTCTTCTATCTGAAATAAGGGCCAAAATGATGTGTTGAAAAGCTGGAGATCCCTGGGCTTTCCTCAATCATCAGGTTCCCCTCTCCCAGCATACGAGACGCCACCCACGGCAAACAGGTGGTTCCTGTTTTAATAGGGGATTACACCCTATCCACTACAGAAGGAAAGTGATCTGTAGATTTTATTCCCTACAGACAAGGGAGGCCGAAAACGTCTGGGAAATTGGAAGGTTATTTTTAATATAAATTAGGAGATCCATATTTAAAATAAACAGTTTATTAAAAGAAGGATTCATTTTGGATTCATTTTTTAAGAGAGTCAAACAAATAAGCTGTGTTAGATGATATGTAGCTTTCAAATGATATGTAGCTTTCATACCTTGAAAAACGTTTAGTTTTTTATCTAACAATATTAAATGCATCTTACTTTTTAATGTGGAGAATGCTAGAGTTCGGAAAAATGACACAAACACAAGACAAACACATATGTTAAATACAGATGAGGTTATAATCTTCGTCCCATGTGCGACCCACGGGCACAGAATGATACACAAACAAATGAAGCATGTTAGTAACATGAGATAGGAAAGGTTTAAAAGGATAGATCTCGCGAAATTTGTTTTTTCCAATTTAAGATGCATTTCAATAAATGAATTTTATATTCTGGAATTATACCGGTTGAACGGACGGTTGCTCTGTTATGTTAGGGGTTTTACCCAACTGCCACAGAAGCGGAAGGCAGCCACCTATTTCGAGGGCCCGGGTGGTCACGGGCGGCCTCTTTTAGCCGGCTCGTACGTCACGCAGAGGGTACGTCTGGCCTATTCTAAGCCCGGGACCAGCACGGGACCCTAGTGCATTGGAAATATCTTTAGTCGTTGAGCATATATTTCCATTTGATTTAATATGGACATGTTTGTTATTTTTATTTTTGCCAGTAATTTTTCGAATCATGTCCCATATTTTCTTTGCTGGAGTTCTAGAATTAAGTTTGGAGACGTATTGCTGCCAAGATGTTCTTTTAGCCGTTTTTATTGTCTTGCGAGCTTTAGCTCGCATTTGTTTGGCATGGATTAGATTTTCTTTTGTTGGCTGCCTATTGAACTTTCGTAAGGCAGATTTTCTTTTATTTATTGAATTTTTAACATCTTTATTAAACCAAGGTCTATTTCTTTTTGAACGTGTCGAGGACTTTGGAATACATTTTTCGGCTACATGAATTAATGTATCAGTAAAAGCTTGTATATCATCTGCTGTTTTAAACATTTCAGGATTTAATTTTTCATTACATAGCTCCATAAAATTCTCCCAGTTTGCTTTATTGAAATTCCATCGGGAATGATGGTCTTCATTTGTCGATTCAATTTCTTCAATTTTAATTGGAAAATGATCGCTCCCATGAAGGTCATCTAAAACTGACCAATCAAAATCTAAGTAAATATTTGGAGAGCATATAGACAAATCTAAAGCAAAATAATTTCTTGTAGGAGAATGAAGATAAGTTGGTTGTTTATCGTTATATAAACATAGATCATTTTCTGCTATAAAATTTTCTATTATTTCTCCTTTGTCATTTGTATCCAGACAACCCCATAGTTTGCTGTGACTATTAAAGTCACCTAATAATAAATAAGGACGAGGTAACTGGTTTATAAGATTTTCTAAATCGTGTTTAGAAAATTTACAGTGTGGAGGGAGATATAGAGAACAAATTGTTATGGATTTAGACAGAGTGACATTTACAGCAACAGCTTGTAAATTACTATTTATATCTATCTGTCTATGAGGAACATTTGATTTTACAAGGATAGATGAGCCTCCTGAGGCTTTCTGATTTTCAGTTGCGATATGATTATATAAACTATAATTTTTAAAATTAATATTATCTGTATTCTTTAAAAAGGTTTCCTGGAGACAAAAGACAGTCGGAGAAAGTAGTGTTGTTAAAATTAAAATTTCGTTATAATTTGCTTTTAGTCCTCGACAGTTCCACTGAATAATTGATTTTTTATCCATGATGAATGGAGAGATGATTTGAAAATAAGGAACTTAATCCTTTTGTTTTCTCTGAGACTGCAAGAACATGGAGGAGTCAGTCTCTAACTCCATGTTCTCAAGGGAATCGAACCGATTGACCAACTTGATCGGATCGGCCGACGCCCCTTTACTATATGGATTTGGTGCTTTATCTTTATCTTTTTCTTTTCCATTTTTTTCTTTCTGGTCAGCTGTCCTGGACCTGGATCTCTGTTGTGATCCACTTGTTTTAGTCGGCTGTGTTTGTGAACTGTTTTGAGATTTTGTTGGTGGTCTAGACTGATGAGTAGATGTGGGTTTAGGTTTAGGTTTTACAGTAGGAGTAATAACTTTTGAATTTGCTTTGATGACAGAATCTTTTTCGTTAAACTGGGTAGAACTTTCTTTCGTTTCAGGTTTAGTGTTTAGGGATTGAACAACTTTTGCAAAGGTGATTTCAGGTTGATTTTCTTGAATCTTTTTGGCTTCCAAATAAGTGATTTTTTGTGTAACTTTAATTTTCATGATTTCTTTCTCTTTTTTCCAAATTTCACACTGATTTGATTTTGATTGATGGTTTTTGTGACAGTTCACACACTTGGCTTCATTTTTACAAGCATTTGTAGGGTGATCAAATTCACCCATACCACATTTTTCACATACTGATCCAGGTGCTTCCGGACAGCCGTTTTCATGATGTCCAAACCTCTGACAGTTGAAACACCGCAGAGGATTTGGAATGTAGACTTCAACCGGTATAATTCGGTAAAATATTTTTAGTGATTTCGGTAAAGTTGTGGTGTTGAAAGTTAGTAAAAGTGTATTTGTTTCTATAAAGTTTCCATCTTTTTTAATTTTAAAACGTTTGCAAGCTGTTACTCCTTGTGTGTTAAGATATTCTGTGATATTTTCTTCAGTTTCATGTTTTAGCATTCTGTCACGGATAATACCTTTGCAACTGTTGAGAGTTTTATGTTCCGTGACAGAGACATTAATGTTAAAGAATTTTGTAATTTTCAAGAGATTATCAGTTTGAGATTTTCTGTTAGTTTCGACCAAAAGAGTTCCATTTTTTAATTTTTTTACATTTTTTGGAGTGCCTATAATTGATTCTATTTGCTTTTCTATAATGAAAGGTGACAGTGAAGTAATAGGTTTGTCCTCTTTACTCGAAATCACTAAAAATTTAGCGAAGTTCTCATTAGCTTTGAATGTAAATGTAGTCGGTTGCGTGTCGTCCTCCGAAGAGTCGAACGCCAGAAATCGTTTTCGAGATGCCATGGTGATGAAATTTTTGATTCGATAGCTATGCGCCCCACCCTCCATGGAGCCCTACAAGGGGACGTTTAACAGAAATGGATCTCCTATTTCGAACGTCAAGGCTACATTGCTATTATACTCGGTGTCAAGATCAGAGTCTTCAGCTCGGCCTCATGCTTAGATGATTTCCCACCTATTCATCTAAATTTCCATAGAAAAATTTATGAACAGTTGAGTTCATCCCCCTATCCACAGCCTCCACTCACAGAGGTTTCCGCCAAAGCCCCAATACAAGCCCACCAATTGACCCTTCAGCCGCCGCCCATTGAAACTCACTTAAAGTTAGAGGAACATGAGAAAAATAAGCCCGGTTTGGTACCATAAAGATACGTATGAAAGAGAGAAAGAAGCTAAGAACAAGTTGTGCGCTTCTAGAGCTTGGCACGACTGAGCCGATTGATCCAGGCCGGATCTAACCCAGACCGCTCTTCTATCTGAAATAAGGGCCAAAATGATGTGTTGAAAAGCTGGAGATCCCTGGGCTTTCCTCAATCATCAGGTTCCCCTCTCCCAGCATACGAGACGCCACCCACGGCAAACAGGTGGTTCCTGTTTTAATAGGGGATTACACCCTATCCACTACAGAAGGAAAGTGATCTGTAGATTTTATTCCCTACAGACAAGGGAGGCCGAAAACGTCTGGGAAATTGAAAGGTTATTTTTGACATTAGGAGATCCATATTTAAAATAAACAGTTTATTAAAGAAAGAAGGATTCATTTTGGATTCATTTTTAAAAAGAGTCAAACAAACAAGCTGTGTTAGATGATATGTAGCTTTCAAATGATATGTAGCTTTCATACCTTGAAAAACGTTTAGTTTTTTATCTAACAATATTAAATGCATCTTACTTTTTAATGTGGAGAATGCTAGAGTTCGGAAAAATGACACAAACACAAGACAAACACATATGTTAAATACAGATGAGGTTATAATCTTCGTCCCATGTGCGACCCACGGGCACAGAATGATACACAAACAAATGAAGCATGTTAGTAACATGATAGGAAAGGTTTAAAAGGATAGATCTCGCGAAATTTGTTTTTTTCCAATTTAAGATGCATTTCAATAAATGAATTTTATATTCTGGAATTATACCGGTTGAACGGACGGTTGCTCTGTTATGTTAGGGGTTTTACCCAACTGCCACAGAAGCGGAAGGCAGCCACCTATTTCGAGGGCCCGGGTGGTCACGGGCGGCCTCTTTTAGCCGGCTCGTACGTCACGCAGAGGATACGTCTGGCCTATTCTAAGCCCGGGACCAGCACGGGACATATAAATTAGGAGATCCATATTTAAAATAAACAGTTTATTAAAGAAAGAGGATTCATTTTGGATTCATTTTTAGTAGAGTGAAACAAACAAGCTGTGTTAGATGATATGTAGCTTTCAAATGATATGTAGCTTTCATACCTTGAAAAACGTTTAGTTTTTTATCTAACAATATTAAATGCATCTTATTTTTTAATGTGGAGAATGCTAGAGTTCGGAAAAATGACACAAACACAAGACAAACACATATGTTAAATACAGATGAGGTTATAATCTTCGTCCCATGTGCGACCCACGGGCACAGAATGATACACAAACAAATGAAGCATGTTAGTAACATGAGATAGGAAAGGTTTAAAAGGATAGATCTCGCGAAATTTGTTTTTTCCAATTTAAGATGCATTTCAATAAATGAATTTTATATTCTGGAATTATACCGGTTGAACGGACGGTTGCTCTGTTATGTTAGGGGTTTTACCCAACTGCCACAGAAGCGGAAGGCAGCCACCTATTTCGAGGGCCCGGGTGGTCACGGGCGGCCTCTTTTAGCCGGCTCGTACGTCACGCAGAGGGTACGTCTGGCCTATTCTAAGCCCGGGACCAGCACGGGACGGATTCATTTTGGATTCATTTTTAAGAGAGTCAAACAAATAAGCTGTGTTAGATGATATGTAGCTTTCAAATGATATGTAGCTTTCATACCTTGAAAAACGTTTAGTTTTTTATCTAACAATATTAAATGCATCTTACTTTTTAATGTGGAGAATGCTAGAGTTCGGAAAAAATGACAAACACAAGACAAACACATGTTAAATACAGATGAGGTTATAATCTTCGTCCCATGTGCGACCCACGGGCACAGAATGATACACAAACAAATGAAGCATGTTAGTAACATGAGATAGGAAAGGTTTAAAAGGATAGATCTCGCGAAATTTGTTTTTTCCAATTTAAGATGCATTTCAATAAATTTAATTTTATAGTCTGGAATTATACCGGTTGAACGGACGGTTGCTCTGTTATGTTAGGGGTTTTACCCAACTGCCACAGAAGCGGAAGGCAGCCACCTATTTCGAGGGCCCGGGTGGTCACGGGCAGCCTCTTTTAGACGGCTCGTACGTCACGCAGAGGGTACGTCTGGCCTATTCTAAGCCCGGGACCAGCACGGGACTAAAGGTAGTCGGTTGCGTGTCGTCCTCCGAAGAGTCGAACGCCAGAAATCGTTTCTGAGAGGCCATGGTGATAATTTTTTTGGTTCGATAGCTATGCGCCCCACCCTCCATGGAGCCCTACAAGGGGACGTTTAACAGAAATGGATCTCCTATTTCTAACGTCAAGGCTACATTGCTATTAAACTCGGTGTCAAGATCAGTCTTCAGCTCGGCCTCATGCTTAGATGATTTCCCACCTATTCATCTAAATTTCCATAGAAAAATTTATGAACAGTTGAGTTCACCCCCCTATCCACAGCCTCCACTCACAGAGGTTTCCGCCAAAGCCCCAATACAAGCCCACCAATTGAACCAATTGACCAATTCAGCCGCCGCCCATTGAAACTCACTTAAAGTTAGAGGAACGCGAGAAAAATAAGCCCGGTTTGGTACCATAAAGATACGTATGAAAGAGAGAAAGAAGCTAAGAACAAGTTGTGCGCTTCTAGAGCTTGGCACGACTGAGCCGATTGATCCAGGCCGGATCTAACCCAGACCGCTCTTCTATCTGAGATAAGGGCCAAAATGATGTGTTGAAAAGCTGGAGATCCCTGGGCTTTCCTCAATCATCAGGTTCCCCTCTCCCAGCATACGAGACGCCACCCACGGCAAACAGGTGGTTCCTGTTTTAATTGGGGATTACACCCCATCCACTACAGAAGGAAAGTGATCTGTAAATTTTATTCCCTACAGACAAGGGAGGCCGAAAACGTCTGGGAAATTGAAAGGTTATTTTTAACATTAGGAGATCCATATTTAAAATAAACAGTTTATTAAAGAAAGAAGGATTCATTTTGGATTCATTTTTTTAGGAGAGTCAAACAAACAAGCTGTGTTAGATGATATGTAGCTTTCAAATGATGTAGCTTTCATACATTGAAAAACGTTTAGTTTTTTATCTAACAATATTAAATGCATCTTATTTTTTAATGTGGAGAATGCTAGAGTTCGGAAAAATGACACAAACACAAGACAAACACATATGTTAAATACAGATGAGGTTATAATCTTCGTCCCATGTGCGACCCACGGGCACAGAATGATACACAAACAAATGAAGCATGTTAGTAACATGAGATAGGAAAGGTTTAAAAGGATAGATCTCGCGAAATTTGTTTTTTCCAATTTAAGATGCATTTCAGTAAATTTAATTTTATAGTCTGGAATTATACCGGTTGAACGGACGGTTGCTCTGTTATGTTAGGGGTTTTACCCAAATGCGTAGCCTCTTTTGGACGGCTTGTACGTCACGCAGAGGGTACGTCTGGCCTATTCTAAGCCCGGCATCAGCACGGGGCGGTTAGGCGCTAGGATAAACAGTCAGTGGCCCCAACTACCCATGTCTAGTATTTCTATGATCTTAAAGAATGAGGTCGGAGCCATCGAAGTTCCACTGTAGTGTTCTTAGTGGTAATAAGGATGCGAGTACAATGTAAAATAGATAAACAACCAAACAGTATAGGAAGTATTTTTTAATTTTATTAATAAACTATTTTATAGTTTAATTCTATTAACAAACTAATTCATTTTGTAATACAGTGTCATAAGTCCAGCTCCAACAGCCAGCCACAGATTTCCTGTAAAAGATACATCGGTTAAAATTAACCCATCCTAAATTGAATAAACTCCCACCCTATATGTTGGGTGCAGGGCTACGTGATTTAGATATTCCTAGAGTGGAGACCGTTATCAGATGCCGCATAGTGCTGGATCTAATCAGGGTCTGCACTTTTTGCCAGTCAGCTCTGAGGGTTCCCAGGCTAAATGAGGTAATGTACATGTGAATACATAAGGGTTGATAGAGGGGCTTCATTTCAATATTTTATGAACGGTTTATTTACTCCCATTAAAAGCTTAATGTTCCCAATCCTCTGTAAATTACAACGATGTCTGTTCTGATCAGTTGACTTTCCTACATAAAGAAATGTCCGACCCATTTCTATATTAGTCTGTAATCATAACCCGTCAATACACATTATCTGGTCAAGACTTATCGTTAGCAAATTCGCATGACTGAAAATACTTGTGGGTCGCATCATGTGGAAACTTTACGAAAACATGCCTGCAAAAACCCACGAAAACATGCCTGCAAAAACATGCTTATTCAAATATATAGAAAATCTCACTTCCAAAAACTAAAAATTCTGATAAATTGACATTTCATAATTCTGTTCGAAAACAGATTGTGAGTACTCGTTAAAACCGCTCGACGAGGCGGTTCTAACGATTATCAGCAACCTATGTTTTTAATCGGAAATAAGAAAAATATGTATACCCCTGTAAACCCATAGTTTTACCATATAAAAGTGGGGGATAAAGGGTCAAAATTGTATAGACATGTTTACGTGATGAAACGTTTTCGTGCATATGGCGACAGGAAAGGCACATAGCCTGGCATCTGTACATTTAGATCAGGCCTTTGCTGTCCGCTAACAGAACCACTGACTATTACAGAATAGTACAGATCATGTGACTGTAGAGCAAAGGCCGAGATGATACTTTGCGTATGCGCAGATGGTTGAATCGGCGCACCTTGCTCGAAGCAGACTATTAGAAGAGAGCCGTGTTATAAGTGCCTTTGGAATGTATGCAGACAACATATAAGTGAACTCTGATTATGACCTTACAAAGAGACTACTTGGTTTCTCGACGAAATCAAGCTGGGTATTCATTTGTAGCGCATCATAAAGGCGCTTCTAATGAATATCCACAAATCTAATTATGTGCACATAATTGTAAATTTGAGGGAAAAAAACAAAAAACAAACACACACACACACACACACACACACACACACACAAACACACAAAAAAAAAACAAAAAAAAAAAAAAAAAAAAAACAAAAAAAAAAAAAAAAAACAAAAAAAAAAAAAACTATAACTATTTTCATGTAGGGCTATGCGAACTGTGATACTCACAATTTGAAATGAGGAGGATTGGTTTTATGTTGCTAGAGGTAACAAAAAGGTACAATATAAAACCACTAAATTCAGACTCCATCCCCACCCATCTTATTTAAATGCCTAGATCGGCCCGTTTGCATTATGGAGGAGCATTGAGGGTACATATACGGAGGAGTGTGTACTGATAATTGCACAGGCATGAAAGGGCTCAAGAGGCGACAAACTGTACAAGAAAATTGTATTCAATACTACAAGAAACCATGTTTTGGATACTTATTAGAATCGGGGATTCTAGCAAATGTCCAAACATATTCTATGAATGGATGGATGGATATTTTGTTTATAGACGCTCAACCCTAAAAGGGCATATAGCGTCTAATAAGTTTTATGTTATATGATGATTTTATTTAATGAGAAATTTAAAAATATCTAGGATTGATGTGTTTATTTTAAAGAGATAAAAGTATCAATGATTTTAAGTTATTAAAAATACTGATCATATTTTATTAAAAAGTCCGATCTCTTTAAGAAAGTCGAGTATTTTCTGAGTTGGCATATCAAAAAGTTCCTTTATAGTTTTTATATTAAAATACTTTGTGCGAATGTGATTAAATTCAGCACAAGTGATAAGAAAATGTTTGACTGTGAAAGGTTCATTACAAGGAATGCAGAATGGAGCTTGTTCATTGTTTAAAATATAAGAATGAGTAATTCTAGTGTGTCCAAGTCTACATCTCGTGATTTTTGTTTGTTCTTTTCTGCTGAGATTAGAAAATGTGCATTTGCTGTTAAAATTTGGTTTGATTTCATTTAATTTATTATAAGTTTGTGTTTCCCAAACAGACTGACATTTGTTGTTGATGTATTGACAGACGTTTGATTTAAAGTCGGAGTGAGGAATTTTGAAATTGGTTATTACTAAGGATAATGCAGATTTGGCTTCTGAATCTGCTAATTCATTTCCACGAATATTAACGTGGCTGGGAAGCCAACAAAATACAATTTCTTTTGAAGCGGAAAGATAATAATATTTTTTAAGAATTTGCTGAATTAATGGGTTTGTATGGTGTAAATCTTTAAGAGATTTTAATACAGAAAGAGAATCTGAATAAATGATGAACTGTTTTTCAGACTGATCTCTGATATGGTAAAGTGCAATATCTATTGCCTTGGCTTCGGCGGTAAAAATGGAGCTATTATCAGGTAATCTGATACTGTCAGTAAAATTTGGACTAATAATAGAACAAGCAACTTTCTCATCTTGTTTCGAACCATCTGTATAAATTGACAGGTAATGTTTATAATTTGATTTGATTTCTAAAAATTCATTCTTAAAAATATGCGACTCGACTTCTGTTTTTTTATTTTTATGAAGGTCTAAAATAATCTTTGGAGGGTTTAACGTCCATGGCTCTTTTGATGGAAAAGAAAAATGCTGAACATTTTTAATATTGATATTGGCCTCTTCAAGTAACGGTTGTATTCTCAGGCCTAGGGGTTTAATAGCCGTTGGTTTGTTGTTGTAAAATCTTTCATATTTAGGATTAAAAACACAATCATAGGCTGAATTACGTGGATTGGCGGCTAATTTAGTAACATATTGAAGAGACAATTTCTCTCTTCTTATATACAATGATGGTTCATTTGATTCAGCGTATAAACTTTCGACGGGGGAAGTACGAAAAGCCCCTAGAGCCAGACGTAAACCTTGGTGATGAATAGTATCCAAAGATTTCAAATAAGATTTTCTTGCGGATCCATAAACTATGGATCCATAATCCAATTTAGATCTAATTAAAGATCTATAGAGATTTAAAAGGACAGTACGATCTCCTCCCCAGTCGGAACTGGAGAGAACTTTAAGAATATCAAGTGCTTTAAGACATTTAGCTTTTAAAGCTTTGATATGTGGTATAAAAGATAATTTGTTATCGAACAAAAGACCCAGGAATTTTGCTTCACTGACGACTGGAATTGGACTACCGTATATGGTGAGATGAGGATCTAAATGTAGCTGACGTTTCTGACAAAAATGAACGCATTGAGTTTTTGTTTTTGAAAATTTGAAACCATTTTCTGTTGCCCAATTTTCTATATTATTTAAACATCGTTGTAGTTTGAATTCAATGGTTTCCATATTTTTCGATCTAATAAATATTCCAAAATCGTCAACAAAAAGTGAACAATCAAGGTCTTTCACACATTTAACAATATCGTTAATTTTAATGCCAAACAAGGTAGGTGATAAAATGCTTCCCTGTGGTACACCTTGTTCTTGTTTAAATATGTCCGATAACGTATTACCTATTCGAACATTAAATGTTCGATCTGATAAAAAATTTTGAATAAAAAGTGGTAATCGGCCTTTAAGGCCTAATTTATGTAAATCTTTCATGATGCCATGTTTCCATGTAGTATCGTAAGCTTTTTCAAGATCAAAAAATACAGCTACGACATGTTCTTTTTTAATAAAGGCATCACGAATAAAGGATTCCAAACGAATCAAATGATCGTTTGTACAGTTATTTTTTCTGAATCCAGCTTGATATTTTGTTATTAGCTGGTTTGATTCCAAGAACCAAACCAGTCTATCATTAATCATTCTCTCCATTGTTTTACATAAACAACTTGTCAAAGCAATAGGTCTGTAGTTAGTAGCTTCAGTATGATCTTTATTTGGTTTTGGTATAGGTATAATCGTTGCTTTACTCCAGTCTTTTGGAAATTTTCCAGTGATCCAAATATCATTTAAAATATTTAATAAAGTTTTTAAAGCGTTATCGGGTAAATGTTTAAGAATTTGATAATGAATGTCATCAGGACCAGCAGCTGTATCATGAGATTTATGAAGAGCATCTAATAATTCTGAAGCTGTGAATGGTACATTTTATTTTTCATGATTTAGTGACGTAAAATTTAGATGCTCTTTCTCTCGTTCCTGTTTTATGTTTTGAAAGGTTTCGGAATAGTTTGCACTAGAAGAGTTTTTCTGAAAATTCTCTCCTAGTGCATTGGAAATATCTTTAGTCGTTGAGCATATATTTCCATTTGATTTAATATGGACATGCTTGTTATTTTTATTTTTGCCAGTAATTTTTCGAATCATGTCCCATATCTTCTTTGCTGGAGTTCTAGAATTAAGTTTGGAGACGTATTGCTGCCAAGATGTTCTTTTAGCCGTTTTTATTGTCTTGCGAGCTTTTGCTCGCATTTGTTTGGCATGGATAAGATTTTCTTTTGTTGGCTGCCTATTGAACTTTCGTAAGGCAGATTTTCTTTTATTTATTGAATTTTTAACATCTTTATTAAACCAAGGTCTATTTCTTTTTGAACGTGTCGAGGACTTTGGAATACATTTTTCGGCTACATGAATTAATGTATCAGTAAAAGCTTGTATATCATCTGCTGTTTTAAACATTTCAGGGTTTAATTTTTCATTACATAGCTCCATAAAGTTCTCCCAGTTTGCTTTATTCAAATTCCATCGGGAATGATGGTCTTCATTTGTCGATCCAATTTCTTCTATTTTAATTGGAAAATGATCGCTCCCATGAAGGTCATCTAAAACTGACCAATCAAAATCTAAGTAAATATTTGGAGAGCATATAGACAAATCTAAAGCAAAATAATTTCTTGTAGGAGAATGAAGATAAGTTGGTTGTTTATCGTTAAATAAACATAAATCATTTTCTGCAATAAAATTTTCTATTATTTCTCCTTTGTCATTTGTATCCAGACAACCCCAAAGTTTGCTGTGACTATTAAAGTCACCTAATAATAAATAAGGACGAGGTAATTGGTTTATAAGATTTTCTAAATCGTGTTTAGAAAATTTACAGTGTGGAGGAAGATATAGAGAACAAATTGTTATGGATTTAGACAGAGTGACATTTACAGCAACAGCTTGTAAATTACTATTTATATCTATCTGTCTATGAGGAACATTTGATTTTACAAGGATAGATGAGCCTCCTGAGGCTTTCTGATTTTCAGTTGCGATATGATTATATAAACTATAATTTTTAAAATTAATATTATCTGTATTCTTTAAAAAGGTTTCCTGGAGACAAAAGACAGTCGGAGAAAGTAGTGTTGTTAAAATTAAAATTTCGTTATAATTTGCTTTTAGTCCTCGACAGTTCCACTGAATAATTGATTTTTTATCCATGATGAATGGAGAGATGATTTGAAAATAAGGAACTTAATCCTTTTGTTTTCTCTGAGACTGCAAGAACATGGAGGAGTCAGTCTCTAACTCCATGTTCTCAAGGGAATCGAACCGATTGACCAACTTGATCGGATCGGCCGACGCCCCTTTACTATATGGATTTGGTGCTTTATCTTTATCTTTTTCTTTTCCATTTTTTTCTTTCTGGTCAGCTGTCCTGGACCTGGATCTCTGTTGTGATCCACTTGTTTTAGTCGGCTGTGTTTGTGAACTGTTTTGAGATTTTGTTGGTGGTCTAGACTGATGAGTAGATGTGGGTTTAGGTTTAGGTTTTACAGTAGGAGTAATAACTTTTGAATTTGCTTTGATGACAGAATCTTTTTCGTTAAACTGGGTAGAACTTTCTTTCGTTTCAGGTTTAGTGTTTAGGGATTGAACAACTTTTGCAAAGATGATTTCAGGTTGATTTTCTTGAATCTTTTTGGCTTCCAAATAAGTGATTTTTTGTGTAACTTTAATTTTCATGATTTCTTTCTCTTTTTTCCAAATTTCACACTGATTTGATTTTGATTGATGGTTTTTGTGACAGTTCACACACTTGGCTTCATTCTTACAAGCATTTGTAGGGTGATCAAATTCACCCATACCACATTTTTCACATACTGATCCAGGTGCTTCCGGACAGCCGTTTTCATGATGTCCAAACCTCTGACAGTTGAAACACCGCAGAGGATTTGGAATGTAGACTTCAACCGGTATAATTCGGTAAAATATTTTTAGTGATTTCGGTAAAGTTGTGGTGTTGAAAGTTAGTAAAAGTGTATTTGTTTCTATAAAGTTTCCATCTTTTTTAATTTTAAAACGTTTGCAAGCTGTTACTCCTTGTGTGTTAAGATATTCTGTGATATTTTCTTCAGTTTCATGTTTTAGCATTCTGTCACGGATAATACCTTTGCAACTGTTTAGAGTTTTATGTTCCGTGACAGAGACATTAATGTTAAAGAATTTTGTAATTTTCAAGAGATTATCAGTTTGAGATTTTCTGTTAGTTTCGACCAAAAGAGTTCCATTTTTTAACTTTTTTACATTTTTTGGAGTGCCTATGATTGATTCTATTTGCTTTTCTATAATGAAAGGTGACAGTGAAGTAATAGGTTTGTCCTCTTTACTCGAAATCACTAAAAATTTAGCGAAGTTCTCATTAGCTTTGAATGTAAATGTAGTCGGTTGCGTGTCGTCTTCCGAAGAGTCGAACGCCAGAAATCGTTTTCGAGATGCCATGGTGATGAAATTTTTGATTCGATAGCTATGCGCCCCACCCTCCATGGAGCCCTACAAGGGGACGTTTAACAGAAATGGATCTCCTATTTCTAACGTCAAGGCTACATTGCTATTATACTCGGTGTCAAGATCAGAGTCTTCAGCTCGGCCTCATGCTTAGATGATTTCCCACCTATTCATCTAAATTTCCATAGAAAAATTTATGAACAGTTGAGCTCATCCCCCTATCCACAGCCTCCACTCACAGAGGTTTCCGCCAAAGCCCCAATACAAGCCCACCAATTGACCCTTCAGCCGCCGCCCATTGAAACTCACTTAAAGTTAGAGGAACATGAGAAAAATAAGCCCGGTTTGGTACCATAAAGATACGTATGAAAGAGAGAAAGAAGCTAAGAACAAGTTGTGCGCTTCTAGAGCTTGGCACGACTGAGCCGATTGATCCAGGCCGGATCTAACCCAGACCGCTCTTCTATCTGAAATAAGGGCCAAAATGATGTGTTGAAAAGCTGGAGATCCCTGGGCTTTCCTCAATCATCAGGTTCCCCTCTCCCAGCATACGAGACGCCACCCACGGCAAACAGGTGGTTCCTGTTTTAATAGGGGATTACACCCTATCCACTACAGAAGGAAAGTGATCTGTAGATTTTATTCCCTACAGACAAGGAAGGCCGAAAACGTCTGGGAAATTGAAAGGTTATTTTTAACAAATTAGGAGATCCATATTTAAAATAAACAGTTTATTTTAGAAAGAAGTATTCATTTTTTAAGGGAGTCAAATAAACAAGCCGTGTTAGATGATATGTAGCTTTCAAATGATATGTAGCTTTCATACCTTGAAAAACGTTTAGTTTTTTATCTAACAATATTAAATGCATCTTATTTTTTTAATGTGGAGAATGCTAGAGTTCGGAAAAATGACACAAACACAATACAAACACATATGTTAAATACAGATGAGGTTATAATCTTCGTCCCATGTGCGACCCACGGGCACAGGATGATACACAAAGAAATGAAGCATGTTAGTAACATGAGATAGGAAAGGTTTAAAAGGATAGATCTCGCGAAATTTGTTTTTTTCAAATTTAAGATGCATTTCAATAAATGTAATTTTATAGTTAGGAATTATACCGGTTGAACGGACGGTTGCTCTGTATTGTTAGGGGTTTTACCTAACTGCCACAGAAGCGGAAGGCAGCCACCTATTTCGAGGGCCCGGGTGGTCACGGGCGGCCTCTTTTAGACGGCTCGTACGTCACGCAGAGGGTACGTCTGGCCTATTCTAAGCCCGGGACCAGCACGGGACACATATTCTATGAGGAAATTTGTTTGTGTTGATGTTTTACGGCCTAGTCAATGCATTAGGATCATTTCGAGCGCGGTCAGTTAACCCGACCACTCTTCCTGGGCAGGCTTAGTCCTCTAATCGGTTAACCAGTACTTTTGCACATTGACAACTGGGATTCATGAATTAGCGGAAGGGAAATCTATGAGGAAATAGGATGGATGGATGGATATTTTGTTTATAGACGCTCAACCCTAAAAGGGCATATAGCGTCTAATAAGTTTTATGTTATATTATGATTTTATTTAATGAGAAATTTAAAAATATCTAGGATTGATGTGTTTATTTTAAAGAGATAAAGTATCAATGATTTTAAGTGATTAAAAATACTGATCAAATTTTATTAAAAAGTCCGATCTCTTTAAGAAAGTCGAGTATTTTCTGAGTTGGCATATCAAAAAGTTCCTTTATAGATTTTATATTAAAATACTTCGTGTGAATGTGATTAAATTCAGCACAAGTGATAAGAAAATGTTTGACTGTGAAAGGTTCATTTTAAGGAATGCAGAATGGAGCTTGTTCATTGTTTAAAATATAAGAATGAGTAATTCTAGTGTGTCCAAGTCTACATCTCGTGATTTTTGTTTGTTCTTTTCTGCTGAGATTAGAGAATGTGCATTTGCTGTTAAACTTTGGTTTGATTTCATTTAATTTATTATAAGTTTGTGTTTCCCAAACAGACTGACATTTGTTGTTGATGTATTGATAGACGTTGGATTTAAAGTCGGAGTGAGGAATTTTGAAATTGGTTATTACTAAGGATAATGCAGATTTGGCTTCTGAATCTGCTAATTCATTTCCACGAATATTAACGTGGCTGGGAAGCCAACAAAATACAATTTCTTTTGAAGCGGAAAGATAATATTTTTTAAGAATTTGCTGAATTAATGGGTTTCTATGGTGTAAATCTTTAAGAGATTTTAATACAGAAAGAGAATCTGAATAAATGATAAACTGTTTTTCAGACTGATCTCTGATATGGTAAAGAGCAATATCAATTGCCTTGGCTTCGGCGGTAAAAATGGAGCTATTATCAGGTAATCTGATACTGTCAGTAAAATTTGGACTAATAACAGAACAAGCAACTTTCTCATCTTGTTTCGAACCATCTGTATAAATTGACAGGTAATGTTTATAATTTGATTTGATTTCTAAAAATTCATTCTTAAAAATATGCGACTCGACTTCTGTTTTTTTATTTTTATGAAGGTCTAAAATAATCTTTGGAGGGTTTAACGTCCATGGCTCTTTTGATGGAAAAGAAAAATGCTGAACATTTTTAATATTGATATTGGCCTCTTCAAGTAACGGTTGTATTCTCAGGCCAAGGGGTTTAATAGCTGTTGGTTTATTATTGTAAAATCTTTCATATTTAGGGTTAAAAACACAATCATGAGCTGAATTACGTGGATTGGCGGCTAATTTAGTAACATATTGAAGAGACAATTTCTCTCTTCTTATATACAATGATGGTTCATTTGATTCAGCGTATAAACTTTCGACGGGGGAAGTACGAAAAGCCCCTAGAGCCAGACGTAAACCTTGGTGATGAATAGTATCCAAAGATTTCAAATAAGATTTTCTAGCGGATCCATAAACTATGGATCCATAATCCAATTTAGATCTAATTAAAGATCTATAGAGATTTAAAAGAACAGTACGATCTCCTCCCCAGTCGGAACTGGAGAGAACTTTAAGAATATCAAGAGCTTTTAAACATTTAGCTTTTAAAGCTTTGATGTGTGGTATAAAAGATAATTTGTTATCGAACAAAAGACCCAGGAATTTTGCTTCACTGACGACTGGAATTGGACTACCGTATATGGTGAGATGAGGATCTAAATGTAGCTGACGTATCTGGCAAAAATGAACGCACTGAGTTTTTGTTTTTGAAAATTTGAAACCATTTTCTGTTGCCCAATCTTCTATATTGTTTAAACATCGTTGTAGTTTGAATTCAATGGTTTCCATATTTTTCGATCTAATAAATATTCCAAAATCGTCAACAAAAAGTGAACAATCAAGGTCTTTCACACATTTAACAATATCGTTAATTTTAATGCCAAACAAGGTAGGTGATAAAATGCTTCCCTGTGGTACACCTTGTTCTTGTTTAAATATGTCCGATAACGTATTACCTATTCGAACATTAAATGTTCGATCTGATAAAAAGTTTTGAATAAAAAGTGGTAATCGGCCTTTAAGGCCTAATTTATGTAAATCTTTCATGATGCCATGTTTCCATGTAGTATCGTAAGCTTTTTCAAGATCAAAAAATACAGCTACGACATGTTCTTTTTTAATAAAGGCATCACGAATAAAGGATTCCAAACGAATCAAATGATCGTTTGTACAGTTATTTTTTTCTGAATCCAGCTTGATATTTTGTTATTAGCTGGTTTGATTCCAAGAACCAAACCAGTCTATCATTAATCATTCTCTCCATTGTTTTACATAAACAACTTGTCAAAGCAATAGGTCTGTAGTTAGTAGCTTCAGTATGATCTTTATTTGGTTTTGGTATAGGTATAATCGTTGCTTTACTCCAGTCTTTTGGAAATTTTCCAGTGATCCAAATATCATTTAAAATATTTAATAAAGTTTTTAAAGCGTTATCGGGTAAATGTTTAAGAATTTGATAATGAATGTCATCAGGACCAGCAGCTGTATCGTGAGATTTATGAAGAGCATCTAATAATTCTGAAGCTGTGAATGGTACATTATATTTTTCATGATTTAGTGACGTAAAATTTAGATGCTCTTTCTCTCGTTCCTGTTTTATGTTTTGAAAGGTTTCGGAATAGTTTGCACTAGAAGAGTTTTTCTGAAAATTCTCTCCTAGTGCATTGGAAATATCTTTAGTCGTTGAGCATATATTTCCATTTGATTTAATATGGACATGTTTGTTATTTTTATTTTTGCCAGTAATTTTTCGAATCATGTCCCATATTTTCTTTGCTGGAGTTCTAGAATTAAGTTTGGAGACGTATTGCTGCCAAGATGTTCTTTTAGCCGTTTTTATTGTCTTGCGAGCTTTAGCTCGCATTTGTTTGGCATGGATTAGATTTTCTTTTGTTGGCTGCCTATTGAACTTTCGTAAGGCAGATTTTCTTTTATTTATTGAATTTTTAACATCTTTATTAAACCAAGGTCTATTTCTTTTTGAACGTGTCGAGGACTTTGGAATACATTTTTCGGCTGCATGAATTAGTGTATCAGTAAAAGCTTGTATATCATCTGCTGTTTTAAACATTTCAGGATTTAATTTTTCATTACATAGCTCCATAAAATTCTCCCAGTTTGCTTTATTGAAATTCCATCGGGAATGATGGTCTTCATTTGTCGATTCAATTTCTTCAATTTTAATTGGAAAATGATCGCTCCCATGAAGGTCATCTAAAACTGACCAATCAAAATCTAAGTAAATATTTGGAGAGCATATAGACAAATCTAAAGCAAAATAATTTCTTGTAGGAGAATGAAGATAAGTTGGTTGTTTATCGTTAAATAAACATAGATCATTTTCTGCAATAAAATTTTCTATTATTTCTCCTTTGTCATTTGTATCCAGACAACCCCATAGTTTGCTGTGACTATTAAAGTCACCTAATAATAAATAAGGACGAGGTAACTGGTTTATAAGATTTTCTAAATCGTGTTTAGAAAATTTACAGTGTGGAGGGAGATATAGAGAACAAATTGTTATGGATTTAGACAGAGTGACATTTACAGCAACAGCTTGTAAATTACTATTTATATCTATCTGTCTATGAGGAACATTTGATTTTACAAGGATAGATGAGCCTCCTGAGGCTTTCTGATTTTCAGTTGCGATATGATTATATAAACTATAATTTTTAAAATTAATATTATCTGTATTCTTTAAAAAGGTTTCCTGGAGACAAAAGACAGTCGGAGAAAGTAGTGTTGTTAAAATTAAAATTTCGTTATAATTTGCTTTTAGTCCTCGACAGTTCCACTGAATAATTGATTTTTTATCCATGATGAATGGAGAGATGATTTGAAAATAAGGAACTTAATCCTTTTGTTTTCTCTGAGACTGCAAGAACATGGAGGAGTCAGTCTCTAACTCCATGTTCTCAAGGGAATCGAACCGATTGACCAACTTGATCGGATCGGCCGACGCCCCTTTACTATATGGATTTGGTGCTTTATCTTTATCTTTTTCTTTTCCATTTTTTTCTTTCTGGTCAGCTGTCCTGGACCTGGATCTCTGTTGTGATCCACTTGTTTTAGTCGGCTGTGTTTGTGAACTGTTTTGAGATTTTGTTGGTGGTCTAGACTGATGAGTAGATGTGGGTTTAGGTTTAGGTTTTACAGTAGGAGTAATAACTTTTGAATTTGCTTTGATGACAGAATCTTTTTCGTTAAACTGGGTAGAACTTTCTTTGGTTTCAGGTTTAGTGTTTAGGGATTGAACAACTTTTGCAAAGGTGATTTCAGGTTGATTTTCTTGAATCTTTTTGGCTTCCAAATAAGTGATTTTTTGTGTAACTTTAATTTTCATGATTTCTTTCTCTTTTTTCCAAATTTCACACTGATTTGATTTTGATTGATGGTTTTTGTGACAGTTCACACACTTGGCTTCATTTTTACAAGCATTTGTAGGGTGATCAAATTCACCCATACCACATTTTTCACATACTGATCCAGGTGCTTCCGGACAGCCGTTTTCATGATGTCCAAACCTCTGACAGTTGAAACACCGCAGAGGATTTGGAATGTAGACTTCAACCGGTATAATTCGGTAAAAGATTTTTAGTGATTTCGGTAAAGTTGTGGTGTTGAAAGTTAGTAAAAGTGTATTTGTTTCTATAAAGTTTCCATCTTTTTTAATTTTAAAACGTTTGCAAGCTGTTACTCCTTGTGTGTTAAGATATTCTGTGATATTTTCTTCAGTTTCATGTTTTAGCATTCTGTCACGGATAATACCTTTGCAACTGTTTAGAGTTTTATGTTCCGTGACAGAGACATTAATGTTAAAGAATTTTGTAATTTTCAAGAGATTATCAGTTTGAGATTTTCTGTTAGTTTCGACCAAAAGAGTTCCATTTTTTAATTTTTTTACATTTTTTGGAGTGCCTATAATTGATTCTATTTGCTTTTCTATAATGAAAGGTGACAGTGAAGTAATAGGTTTGTCCTCTTTACTCGAAATCACTAAAAATTTAGCGAAGTTCTCATTAGCTTTGAATGTAAATGTAGTCGGTTGCGTGTCGTCCTCCGAAGAGTCGAACGCCAGAAATCGTTTTCGAGATGCCATGGTGATGAAATTTTTGATTCGATAGCTATGCGCCCCACCCTCCATGGAGCCCTACAAGGGGACGTTTAACAGAAATGGATCTCCTATTTCTAACGTCAAGGCTACATTGCTATTATACTCGGTGTCAAGATCAGAGTCTTCAGCTCGGCCTCATGCTTAGATGATTTCCCACCTATTCATCTAAATTTCCATAGAAAAATTTATGAACAGTTGAGTTCATCCCCCTATCCACAGCCTCCACTCACAGAGGTTTCCGCCAAAGCCCCAATACAAGCCCACCAATTGATCCTTCAGCCGCCGCCCATTGAAACTCACTTAAAGTTAGAGGAACATGAGAAAAATAAGCCCGGTTTGGTACCATAAAGATACGTATGAAAGAGAGAAAGAAGCTAAGAACAAGTTGTGCGTTTCTAGAGCTTGGCACGACTGAGCCGATTGATCCAGGCCGGATCTAACCCAGACCGCTCTTCTATCTGAAATAAGGGCCAAAATGATGTGTTGAAAAGCTGGAGATCCCTGGGCTTTCCTCAATCATCAGGTTCCCCTCTCCCAGCATACGAGACGCCACCCACGGCAAACAGGTGGTTCCTGTTTTAATAGGGGATTACACCCTATCCACTACAGAAGGAAAGTGATCTGTAGATTTTATTCCCTACAGACAAGGGAGGCCGAAAACGTCTGGGAAATTGAAAGGTTATTTTTAATATAAATTAGGAGATCCATATTTAAAATAAACAGTTTATTAAAAGAAGGATTCATTTTGGATTCATTTTTTAAGAGAGTCAAACAAATAAGCTGTGTTAGATGATATGTAGCTTTCAAATGATATGTAGCTTTCATACCTTGAAAAACGTTTAGTTTTTTATCTAACAATATTAAATGCATCTTACTTTTTAATGTGGAGAGTGCTAGAGTTCGGAAAAAATGACACAAACACAAGACAAACACATGTTAAATACAGATGAGGTTATAATCTTCGTCCCATGTGCGACCCACGGGCACAGAATGATACACAAACAAATGAAGCATGTTAGTAACATGAGATAGGAAAGGTTTAAAAGGATAGATCTCGCGAAATTTGTTTTTTCCAATTTAAGATGCATTTCAATAAATGTAATTTTATAGTCTGGAATTATACCGGTTGAACGGACGGTTGCTCTGTATTGTTAGGGGTTTTACCTAACTGCCACAGAAGCGGAAGGCAGCCACCTATTTCGAGGGCCCGGGTGGTCACGGGCGGCCTCTTTTAGCCGGCTCGTACGTCACGCAGAGGATACGTCTGGCCTATTCTAAGCCCGGGACCAGAACGGGACCTATGAGGAAATAGAAATAAAAACGAGGAGGCCAAGGTCAACGTTCCTGTAACTTTCAGGGTTTTTTCGCTCTTAATAAGGCGCTTTCAACCAAAAAATAACATTTTTCTACTACTTATTAGGTGCACCCCGGGGCGGCGCTTGTTATGAGTACCCAATTACGAAAACACGCCTACTCAAATAAAAACTAAAGCACCAAAACTGAAAATTCAGATAAAAATTCGAATATTTCATATTTCGGCTCAAAACAGATTGAGAGTACTTGTTAGGCAGTTCTAACGTTTACCCGCAATCTTTTTAATCAGAAAAAAAAAAAAAAAAAATGCATACCCAAGGCCAAGGTAAAAAGTCCAATAAGTTTCAGGGTTTTTATATATAGCTCTGGATAACGCGCTTTCAACCAAAAATATTTAAATATTTTTCTGCTACGAGATGCATCCCGGAGAGGCGCTTCTTACGAGTACGCCATTACAAAAACTCGCCTATTCAAATATACTGAAAATTTCACCACACACACACACACACAAAAAAAAAAAAAAAAAAAAAAAAAAAAAACACAACAAAAAGACTGAAATTCCGATAAAAATTCTGGTATTTCATATTTCTTCTTAAATATCACTGCTCAAAACAGATTGTATGTACTCGTTAGAACCGCCTCAGACGGGCGGTTCTAACGTTTACCCACAATCAGTTTTTGAGCAGAAAGAAAAAATGTATTCCCATGTAAACCCCAGTTTTATTGTATAAAAGTGGGGTTTGACAGGGTCAAAATTATATAGCTATGTTTTCCCGATGTTATTTGTGGAGATTTTTTTTTTCTGAATACTACCTATCTACGATTATGCAAGTTATGACATTTGCACAACATTCGAAATACAAGATTTGGGTGGTTATAACCTTATCACGGTTTAAAGTATATTAACCCAACGGCCACATGACGGTTATATAACGTTTATACAATGTCGCGTCAATGTCGATGCATCGACGTTGATGCGACGTTGTGTAAACGTCATGTGCCGGACGGGTAATATAAATGCAATAAAAAGTTAAGGGACAGCGAGGTAAGTGATACATACCTAGGTTGTTTGTGGCACTGTTGGCGTTGGGCAGGATATGTATCATGCTGGATACAGAGAAAACCTTGTCCTCAGGACTTGCTAATTTCTTGGTTTCAACACTTCGTTTCTTCTTACTGCAAGTCTGAAGTTAGATTCAAAATAGTTACGATGTTTTGTGTCGCCAGTACAGCCATCCTTATGGACATTCGATATAACGACGTAACTCGTTTAAGCGACAATCAAAATGGATACTAAGCGATAGTGAAGATTATATTAACCCGACTGGTCTATTTCTAATGGTAGGGCGTGTGCATAGCCGAAGATAAATTCGGGGTATCTACATACTATCTTTCACCCCCATCTTATCTCTCGACGAAAACAGGTTGTGGATACTCATTAGCTAGCTTCTAATGAGTCCCCTGAACATACGTTTTCGCCGAGTAATAAAACTCGATACTTTTCGGCTGAAATAAAGCGTCTTATCTGGAGCAATAAAGCGTCTTATCTGGAGCTATGCGTCTGGTTAGATTTCATTATGTTTCAAAAAGGCAACCATTTATTAGAAATTACTGCAGTTAATGCAAGTAGCGTAGACCTTGATCAGCCGCCGCGTTGTGCGGCATCTGACCTGGGTCGGCACTGTTGGTTAATTGCGAGCCTGCAGACTGAAATGGGTTAAATACTGAAGAAACACAGGTTATGGCTTTGATAGAACCGCATGGACGAGGCGATTCTAATAAATATCCACAACAGGTTTCTCGTAGTAAATGAGAACTAACATGTATTCTATTATACGGCAAAATTAAACCGAGACATTCAGTTTTCGCCATCGTTTTCGTATGTTCCGTAGGTTCGTTATAAACGGTGATCAGATTATATGATAGCAGTTATTCAAGCGAGTCTTAACTTTGTCATTCAGAAATCGATGATTACCAACTGAGTTCACGGAATAGGATTATTCTCGAGTTAAATTTGGATGTACAAAATTACATATTCTGCTCTGTGTTGGGATTCTTTTGAAGGGCAAACTCTATGGGAACAAAACTGCATTTATAAAGAGGGTATCCTGTATGATAATTTGCGTGTAATTGACTAGGCATATCTAAGTTTATATCAATCATTTCGGTGTTTACAGATATTGGAATGTCGATTATCAAAGTAAAATGCCGATGTGCTTTACTGATGTATTTTAGGTAAAATATTTCAGAGAAGTAGCGATGTTCTTGGGAGCTTAAAGGAAAAGCAAGGCCGGAGAACAATGTTTGAGATGGATGGTCTTGACAAGTAAAATCTAATGCAAATTTCTAAATCGAATGATGAATGAGAAAGTTATCGAAGTTTATGAAGATCTAGAAAATGCATAAATGGGTGTCACCATTCTGAATATTCAATGAAGCTTTTATGGTGTTACAAGGCCTTAACCCATTTAAGCTCAGCGTCCCATAAAAGAGACATTGGCAAACACTGTAGACCCAGATCAGACGCCGTAGAACGCGGCGTCTGATCAGGGTCTACACTTTCCATTAAATTAAGGAATTTCTGAAACCCGGTAATGGATGGATGGATGGATGGATGGATGGATATTTTGTTTATAGACGCTCAACCCTAAAAGGGCATATAGCGTCTAATAAGTTTTATGTTATATGATGATTTTATTTAATGAGAAATTTAAAAATATCTAGGAGTGATGTGTTTATTTTAAAGAGATAAAAGTATCAATGATTTTAAGTTATTAAAAATACTGATCATATTTTATTAAAAAGTCCGATCTCTTTAAGAAAGTCGAGTATTTTCTGAGTTGGCATATCAAAAAGTTCCTTTATAGTTTTTATATTAAAATACTTTGTGCGAATGTGATTAAATTCAGCACAAGTGATAAGAAAATGTTTGACTGTGAAAGGTTCATTACAAGGAATGCAGAATGGAGCTTGTTCATTGTTTAAAATATAAGAATGAGTAATTCTAGTGTGTCCAAGTCTACATCTCGTGATTTTTGTTTGTTCTTTTCTGCTGAGATTAGAGAATGTGCATTTGCTGTTAAAATTTGGTTTGATTTCATTTAATTTATTATAAGTTTGTGTTTCCCAAACAGACTGACATTTGTTGTTGATGTATTGACAGACGTTTGATTTAAAGTCGGAGTGAGGAATTTTGAAATTGGTTATTACTAAGGATAATGCAGATTTGGCTTCTGAATCTGCTAATTCATTTCCACGAATATTAACGTGGCTGGGAAGCCAACAAAATACAATTTCTTTTGAAGCGGAAAGATAATAATATTTTTTAAGAATTTGCTGAATTAATGGGTTTCTATGGTGTAAATCTTTCAGAGATTTTAATACGGAAAGAGAATCTGAATAAATGATAAACTGTTTTTCAGACTGATCTCTGATATGGTAAAGTGCAATATCAATAGCCTTGGCTTCGGCGGTAAAAATGGAGCTATTATCAGGTAATCTGATACTGTCAGTAAAATTTGGACTAATAACAGAACAAGCAACTTTCTCATCTTGTTTCGAACCATCTGTATAAATTGACAGGTGATGTTTATAATTTGATTTGATTTCTAAAAATTCATTCTTAAAAATATGCGACTCGACTTCTGTTTTTTTATTTTTATGAAGGTCTAATATAATCTTTGGAGGGTTTAACGTCCATGGCTCTTTTGAAGGATGGATGGATATTTTGTTTATAGACGCTCAACCCTAAAAGGGCATATAGCGTCTAATAAGATGTATATTATATGATGATTTTATTTAATGAGAAATTAAAAATATCTAGGATTGATGAGTTCATTTTAAAAAGATAAAGTATCAATGATATTATGTTATTAAAATACAGATCATATTTTATTAAAAAGTCCGATCTCTTTCAGAAAATCGAGTATTTTTTGAGTTGGCATATTAAAAAGTTCCTTTATATCTTTTACATTAAAATACTTTGTGCGAATATAATTAAATTCAGCACAAGTGACAAGAAAATGTTTGACCGTAAAAGGTTCGTTACAAGGAATGCAGAATGGAGCTTGTTCATTGTTTAAAATATAAGAATGAGTAATTCTAGTGTGTCCAAGTCTACATCTCGTGATTTTTGTTTGTTCTTTTCTGCTGAGATTAGAGAATGTGCATTTGCTGTTAAAATTTGGTTTGATTTCATTTAATTTATTATAAGTTTGTGTTTCCCAAACAGACTGACATTTGTTGTTGATGTATTGACAGACGTTTGATTTAAAGTCGGAGTGAGGAATTTTAAAATTGGTTATTACTAAGGATAATGCAGATTTGGCTTCTGAATCTGCTAATTCATTTCCACGAATATTAACGTGGCTGGGAAGCCAACAAAATACAATTTCTTTTGAAGCGGAAAGATAATAATATTTTTTAAGAATTTGCTGAATTAATGGGTTTCTATGGTGTAAATCTTTAAGAGATTTTAATACAGAAAGAGAATCTGAATAAATGATAAACTGTTTTTCAGACTGATCTCTGATATGGTAAAGTGCAATATCAATTGCCTTGGCTTCGGCGGTAAAAATGGAGCTATTATCAGGTAATCTGATACTGTCAGTAAAATTTGGACTAATAACAGAACAAGCAACTTTCTCATCTTGTTTCGAACCATCTGTATAAATTGACAGGTAATGTTTATAATTTGATTTGATTTCTAAAAATTCATTCTTAAAAATATGCGACTCGACTTCTGTTTTTTTATTTTTATGAAGGTCTAAAATAATCTTTGGAGGGTTTAACGTCCATGGCTCTTTTGATGGAAAAGAAAAATGCTGAACATTTTTAATATTGATATTGGCCTCTTCAAGTAACGGTTGTATTCTCAGGCCAAGGGGTTTAATAGCTGTTGGTTTATTATTGTAAAATCTTTCATATTTAGGGTTAAAAACACAATCATGAGCTGAATTACGTGGATTGGCGGCTAATTTAGTAACATATTGAAGAGACAATTTCTCTCTTCTTATATACAATGATGGTTCATTTGATTCAGCGTATAAACTTTCGACGGGGGAAGTACGAAAAGCCCCTAGAGCCAGACGTAAACCTTGGTGATGAATAGTATCCAAAGATTTCAAATAAGATTTTCTTGCGGATCCATAAACTATGGATCCATAATCCAATTTAGATCTAATTAAAGATCTATAGAGATTTAAAAGGACAGTACGATCTCCTCCCCAGTCGGAACTGGAGAGAACTTTAAGAATATCAAGAGCTTTTAAACATTTAGCTTTTAAAGCTTTGATGTGTGGTATAAAAGATAATTTGTTATCGAACAAAAGACCCAGGAATTTTGCTTCACTGACGACTGGAATTGGACTACCGTATATGGTGAGATGAGGATCTAAATGTAGCTGACGTATCTGACAAAAATGAACGCATTGAGTTTTTGTTTTTGAAAATTTGAAACCATTTTCTGTTGCCCAATCTTCTATATTGTTTAAACATCGTTGTAGTTTGAATTCAATGGTTTCCATATTTTTTGATCTAATAAATATTCCAAAATCGTCAACAAAAAGTGAACAATCAAGGTCTTTCACACATTTAACAATATCGTTAATTTTAATGCCAAACAAGGTAGGTGATAAAATGCTTCCCTGTGGTACACCTTGTTCTTGTTTAAATATGTCCGATAACGTATTACCTATTCGAACATTAAATGTTCGATCTGATAAAAAATTTTGAATAAAAAGTGGTAATCGGCCTTTAAGGCCTAATTTATGTAAATCTTTCATGATGCCATGTTTCCATGTAGTATCGTAAGCTTTTTCAAGATCAAAAAATACAGCTACGACATGTTCTTTTTTAATAAAGGCATCACGAATAAAGGATTCCAAACGAATCAAATGATCGTTTGTACAGTTATTTTTTCTGAATCCAGCTTGATATTTTGTTATTAGCTGGTTTGATTCCAAGAACCAAACCAGTCTATCATTAATCATTCTCTCCATTGTTTTACATAAACAACTTGTCAAAGCAATAGGTCTGTAGTTAGTAGCTTCAGTATGATCGTTATTTGGTTTTGGTATAGGTATAATCGTTGCTTTACTCCAGTCTTTTGGAAATTTTCCAGTGATCCAAATATCATTTAAAATATTTAATAAAGTTTTTAAAGCGTTATCGGGTAAATGTTTAAGAATTTGATAATGAATGTCATCAGGACCAGCAGCTGTATCGTGAGATTTATGAAGAGCATCTAATAATTCTGAAGCTGTGAATGGATGGATGGATGGATATTTTGTTTATAGACGCTCAACCCTAAAAGGGCATATAGCGTCTAATAAGTTTTATGTTATATGATGATTTTATTTAATGAGAAATTTAAAAATATCTAGGATTGATGTATTTATTTTAAAGAGATAAAGTATCAATGATTTTAAGTGATTAAAAATACTGATCATATTTTATTAAAAAGTCCGATCTCTTTAAGAAAGTCGAGTATTTTCTGAGTTGGCATATCAAAAAGTTCCTTTATAGTTTTTATATTAAAATACTTTGTGCGAATGTGATTAAATTCAGCACAAGTGATAAGAAAATGTTTGACTGTGAAAGGTTCATTACAAGGAATGCAGAATGGAGCTTGTTCATTGTTTAAAATATAAGAATGAGTAATTCTAGTGTGTCCAAGTCTACATCTCGTGATTTTTGTTTGTTCTTTTCTGCTGAGATTAGAGAATGTGCATTTGCTGTTAAAATTTGGTTTGATTTCATTTAATTTATTATAAGTTTGTGTTTCCCAAACAGACTGACATTTGTTGTTGATGTATTGACAGACGTTTGATTTAAAGTCGGAGTGAGGAATTTTGAAATTGGTTATTACTAAGGATAATGCAGATTTGGCTTCTGAATCTGCTAATTCATTTCCACGAATATTAACGTGGCTGGGAAGCCAACAAAATACAATTTCTTTTGAAGCGGAAAGATAATAATATTTTTTAAGAATTTGCTGAATTAATGGGTTTCTATGGTGTAAATCTTTCAGAGATTTTAATACGGAAAGAGAATCTGAATAAATGATAAACTGTTTTTCAGACTGATCTCTGATATGGTAAAGTGCAATATCAATAGCCTTGGCTTCGGCTGTAAAAATGGAGCTATTATCAGGTAATCTGATACTGTCAGTAAAATTTGGACTAATAACAGAACAAGCAACTTTCTCATCTTGTTTCGAACCATCTGTATAAATTGACAGGTAATGTTTATAATTTGATTTGATTTCTAAAAATTCATTCTTAAAAATATGCGACTCGACTTCTGTTTTTTTATTTTTATGAAGGTCTAAAATAATCTTTGGAGGGTTTAACGTCCATGGCTCTTTTGATGGGAAAGAAAAATGCTGAACATTTTTAATATTGATATTGGCCTTTTCAAGTAACGGTTGTATTCTCAGGCCAAGGGGTTTAATAGCTGTTGGTTTATTATTGTAAAATCTTTCATATTTAGGGTTAAAAACACAATCATGAGCTGAATTACGTGGATTGGCGGCTAATTTAGTAACATATTGAAGAGACAATTTCTCTCTTCTTATATACAATGATGGTTCATTTGATTCAGCGTATAAACTTTCGACGGGGGAAGTACGAAAAGCCCCTAGAGCCAGACGTAATATAAATTAGTAGATCCATATTTAAAATAAACAATTTATTAAAAGAAGGATTCATTTTGGATTCATTTTTTAAGAGAGTCAAACAAATAAGCTGTGTTAGATGATATGTAGCTTTCAAATGATATGTAGCTTTCATACCTTGAAAAACGTTTAGTTTTTTTATCTAACAATCATAAATGCATCTTACTTTTTAATGTGGAGAATGCTAGAGTTCGGAAAAATGACACAAACACAAGACAAACACATATGTTAAATACAGATGAGGTTATAATCTTCGTCCCATGTGCAACCCACGGGCACAGAATGATACACAAACAAATGAAGCATGTTAGTAACATGAGATAGGAAAGGTTTAAAAGGATAGATCTCGCGAAATTTGTTTTTTCCAATTTAAGATGCATTTCAATAAATGAATTTTATATTCTGGAATTATACCGGTTGAACGGACGGTTGCTCTGTTATGTTAGGGGTTTTACCCAACTGCCACAGAAGCGGAAGGCAGCCACCTATTTCGAGGGCCCGGGTGGTCACGGGCGGCCTCTTTTAGCCGGCTCGTACGTCACGCAGAGGGTACGTCTGGCCTATTCTAAGCCCGGGACCAGCACGGGACGGAAAAAAGGTGAAATTACTCCTTAAGAGCAATTTCTCCCCTTTCCCACAATATTTTCACCTGTTTTTAGATTTTCATGTTTTTTAAACAGAGACCAGAGATAAAGAGACCAGATTCAATTCGAGATAAATGTTTATTCGAGATAAGCGAAGTCGAGATAACGTGGATACTCTACTATATTATGAAATTATCCAGAAATCATGTGAGAATACCACGCTCGACTCGTCCCATTTTATGAGGACAAGAAATTTTAGTTTACCTGTCTTGGTATAAGGATTTCATAGTTTTGGCTATGTTTCAGCGCTAGGAAGAGGATCCGGATTACGAGTCGAAATTTCATTTCTCGAAGTAAACATTTTGGATACTTTCGATGCGGCGCTTCTAATAATCCGAACATATTTACTTTGAACTATAAGAAAATTGTCAATTTTTGGGTAAGTAAATCTTTGTTGGAAAGGTGGATTTTGACAATTTACTTGTCCGTGGACAACAATATATGATAATTCCACATCCCTACAGAACAGGAAAATTGCAAGCAAAATATGGCGAATTTTATGGTTTGGGTAACTTAATACTTACAATATCACAGCTGGAAGATCCGGAGGGACAAACGGTTACATCACATGCAAAGAAAATATCGTCACTGTTGTAGAATTTGAACACGTACAGGGTAGCATAGTAGCGTGTGGTATCAGGAATGCTCGAGTCTGTGTTGTTAAAATCACTGCCCATTAAGTTGCTGTCCTGTTCACAACTGCAATTGAGAAACAAATAAAAGCGTTTTATTTTAACATTGAATTGTCAATAGGTTTGGTTTGGCTTTATCATATTCAAAATGAAGGACATTTTAAATCCAGCTTGTCTACTTTTAAAACCGGACCAGTTATTATTGCACTCATAAGTTTTTAAATCTTGTTTGGTCACTTTATTCTGGAGTTGAATCTCTTTGAGTCACAAAGTCAGAATGTCGGACATGTGCGCCTAGTGAAGATTGAGATCGGAATGCACATATGCGGAATCTAAATAGAAAGTTTATTCGGCGAATTTTGAATAGCCAAGGATGCAATTTATTCTTCATGCGGTCATTCAAAGCTCTGGTCAACATTACGAAAACACGCCTATTCAAATAAATTGAAAATTTCACCAACAAAAGCTGAAAGTTCAGATAAAAATTGATATTTTTCAGATAAAAATTGATATTTTTCATATTTCTGCTCAAAACAGATTGTGAGTACCCACAATCTATGTTTTTGAGCAGAAATAAGAAAATGTATATCCCCGTAAACCCCATTTTACTGTATAAATATGGGGTTTAAGGAGGGGGGGGGTGGGAGGGGGGTTGGGTTCAAAATTATATAGGTATGTTCTCGTGATGAGCTCCACGGATACGCAGATATTTAAGTATCTGGTTGAGACGTCGCATCTAGTCAGCTGGATCTACGCTATTTGACATTTAGTCTTTCCAAGTTTATATATAAAGTCTTTTCCGACTGGTGTTTTTTTAAGAGAAAAAAAAAAAACAACAACAAAAAAACAAAAACAAAAAAAAAAAAAAAACAAACAACAAACAAAAAAAAAACAAAACAAAAAAACAAAAAAACAAACAAACAAACAAACAAACAAACACAAGCAAACGACAAATGTAGTCGGAAATTGGGCGCCGACAGTTTGTTTGTGTTGAGGTTTTACAGCCCAGTCAACCCAATGGGGTCATGTCGAGCGCGGTTAGTTCACCTAACCACACGTTTACTGGGCAGGCTTAGTCCTCTAAGCGGTTAACCAGTATTGTGCACATTCTTTCGCCAGAAACCGACAACTGCCCTTCTTGAATCAGCGGAAGAGAGAATGACCGTAGAAAATATTTCATGATCAATCTCCACGAAAGAATGTTGCCCACCTGGGCGGGGGTTGAACCCGCGACCTCCTGGTCTCCACCTGAGCCAACAAGGCCGGCTGGCTACCGTCTCATTTTACGCAAAATAACGAGACTAAAATGGACATGTACACATGTACCAGTGATAGGAGAATACTTACCCTAATTATGAAAAGGAAAATATCTACCTGCCGTATTTGGATGAGCGAATTTAAATAGTTTCATTCTAGAACATACTGTGCCTGACTTTGTTGGCTGGGACATTTGAGAAGTCAGCGTAGATTACTTACAGCTTTGTTGCTGAATATATTTCGGAAAGTTAAAAACGAAAACGTTATCTCAGATACATCGAGCGGAAAAATATTTAAAATCCTGGTTACTGTACTCTACATCGAGCGGAAAAATATTTAAAATCCTGGTTACTGTACTCTGGAAACTTCTAAACCGTACAATGACTTGATAACCTTATCAAGCACGCTTTTCGCCTGCTGTTTCAACATAAAAATGGCATGATTGACAGATGCCAGATTTAAAAAACGATAGGGACTTGTATAATTTAGACTTGATCTTCATACTCATCTAACCAGGGGAAATCGGAAGATAGAACCTTGGAGAAGTTTGCGGAGGTTGCCCAATACAACCTTGTCGCTGAACATACAAAAAAAAAAAAAAAAAAAAAAAAAAAAAATAGGCATTTTATCCCCGATTTCTCATTTATGAGACTACAATCGATATTCGGGAGATAATGCTCTTAAATGCTCTCAAAATATGATTATGTCTAAACCCATTTATAAACACCGCCAAGTTTGCGTATAGGTTGCACAACTTTTGCGGAAGTATCGATGAAAGCTACCAACACTAGAAAAGTTTCTATCTGACATTTAAGATCGAAATTTCCAGCTTTATAAATCTATAGCGGGCCGTTATCGGCCCGTCAGCTATCCTGACCGCCGATAACGGCCCGCTATAGATTTATAAAGAATGCTTACTGGGTTAGGCCTGTCCGAGTTTACGCTGGAATGACTTACCCGTCATCTACCAGAAATTTAGTTGGGGTTCCAGCGCTGGAAGTACCAGAGTAGGCTGTGCAATCCATGATGGCAGTGTACTCAGCTGTAAATAAATAAAAAATGAATCTAAATATGAATTATGGTTTAAAGCATCATTAAGTAAGATTCGCACGAAAAAATAAAAACACATTCTTAAAATGGGAATACATTTTCAATTTGCTAGCACTAGTCACATTTTTATCAGGTATGACTAGTGAACTATTAACCCATTTAAGACTATTAACCCATTTAAGACTAAATAACACTTCTTACTCCCTCCCTACCTAGTGCACCCCTCCCCCTCCCCGGAAGAGGGAGTTTCAATTTTAGGTATGTCAGGCTATGAGAAGACAGAAAAGGAAATACCGAGACAAGGCAGGTTTTATTAAATCTTGATAAACAGCAGCTATGTAGTTTGCGAAGACTGATTAAACAACGACTGAGAACAATTAAACAACGACTGAGAACAATTAAACAACGACTGAGAACAATTAAACAACGACTGAGAACAATTAAACAACGACTGAGAACAATTAAACAACGACTGAGAACAATTAAACAACGACTGAGAACAATTAAACAACGACTGAGAACAATTAAACAACGACTGAGAACAATTAAACAACGACTGAGAACAATTCTTAGTTTAATCAAACAAATCTTTTGATTTTGTTTGTGTTGAGGTTTTACGGCCCAGTCAACCCATTGGGGACATGTCGAGCGCGGTCAGTTTACCTAACCACACATTTACTGGGCAGGCTTAGTCCTCTAAGCGGTTTACCAGTATTGTGCACATTCTTTCGCCAGAAACTGACAACTGCCCTTGAATCAGCGGAAGGGAGAGAATGACCGTAGAAAATATTTCATGATCAATCTCAACGAAAGAATGTTGCCGACCTCGATGGGGGTTGAACCCGCGACCTCTTGGTCTCCAGTCGGACGGCGCAGCCACCGAGGCCGGCCAAATCTTTGATATACAGCGGGCATCTGACATTGAAACACAAGTTGTCAGTTTTGAGAGAAAAGAGGTATTTAGACCTCCTCCCAGCTAGCAGTATACCTAAATCTATATCGGAGAGATATCGACATGACAGGAATACTGTCGAGGCCGAGAAGTGTACGATATAGATTTAACCCTTTCAGCCCTGTAGACCTAGACAAACACTTGCAAAATGTGGAGATCCAGATGAGACGGCTCATGATGAGCCGTCTCATCTGGATCTGCACTGTTAGCCAATCGTTTCTTGATTTACAACTATCACCGATCTGTTCTTAATTTACAAGTACAAGTTTTATTAGCAATAGATGTGTCCACATGCAGAGATGGAAGAGTCTTTTAGAAACCCGGGGTTGAAAAGGTTAATATGTAATACGCTAGGCGGATTGTTAGGTACAGAAAATACTTACATGGAATGTCGATTGTCCAGTAGAGGGTGTCACCGACAGTTGCTGAATAAGTAGATGAACCTAGTTGGCTGCTAATTCTTAGAGCAGACGAGATGGTGAAAGACGGAGTAACAGAATCCTGAGTAGTAACTTCAATGCTGAAAGTAAATGAATTTGATTGATAGAGTTGAGGTTTTATGGCACAGTCAACTACTGGGGTCATGTGGGGCGCGGTCCAGTTTCTGTAGACAATTGTCCGGCTTTGAACAGGGAGTTTCCCGTTTGAAAGAAGTTTATATATTGAAATGTTTACCATTACATATTCATTATGAAAACATACCTATATAATTCTTTATATAGTAAAACTTGGGTTTATATGGGGTATACATTTATTTCTGCTCAAAAAAAAAAAAAAAAAAAAAAAAAATATGGGTACTGCTTAGAACCGCCTCGGTGAGGCGGTTATAACGAGTACCCACAATCTATGTGTTGATCAGAAATATGAAAATTAGAATTTTTTATCTGAACAATTTTTGATGGTAAAGTTTAATAGGCGAGTTTTCGTAATGGAAAACTATTTTATTGGGTTTGTCCGATTGGTAAATTCGGATAAATGCATGTTTAGTCCCAGATTTTTGAGCCGTAACGCCTAAAACCAACGTACTCTCGGACTTTGAAAACCCTGTGAAGATTCTGATCAGACGGCAACTTTGGTGCATTTTATTATGGCCAAGGATACACTGTTTCTTCATGCGGAGATTGATCGTAATGCGTGGATGCACGGACGAATTCGAATTTCCGTTGCGTGCACATGTCAGCTCACGTTGAAGCTTATTTAAGCCGAGGGACGAGGTGCTTCTAATGAGTACCAAGACAGTTTTCGTGGAGTAAAACTATGAGGATATCTAAGTGCTGAGTTATCTGCCACTCAAGCTTCAACAAACGAGGCATTTAAGGGGGACTACAAACGTTTGGAAAACACGCTTATATAATTTTGACCCCCTAAAACCCGACTTTTATATAGTAAAACTGGGGTTTACAGGGGTATGCATTATTTCTTTTATTTTGCAGTAAAACATAGATTGTGGGTATTAGAACCGCCTTGCGGAGGCGGTTCTAACGAGTACCCACAATCTGTGAAATATGAAAAATCGGAATTCTCTGAAATTTTTTTTGGTTGTAAAAATTAATACATTTTAATAGGCGTGTTTTCTTAATGTGTTTCCCGAATTTTAAAGATTGTTGCCTCTTTCCAATCGAGTAGTGGAGTAGGTCTATCTACTACATAAGGGATGTCCGGTCTGAATTTCAAACACTACAACAAGAATCCTGCTTAATCATAAAATCATATGGAATGTAATTATTCTTGAAAGTACTGTTAATTAGTTTGGAAATTTTATGTTTAATAATTGGAATGTTGACGTCCCATCAGTATTTCAGCTATTTCGGAAAGATTATAAAATTAAAAATAAGCTACTTTATAACGGTCCTCAATCAAAACTAACCCGACTTTCAAGCCTTATGAAGTCAAAGACGCAAGATGTATACAGGTATGAGTTAACTGCCAATCACAATTGGTCGTCTGCTTTGTCATCTACTTGTGATTTTAAAAGTCCTTTTTGCAAACTGTGGACCCAGATCAGACTGCTCCTTTAGGAGCACATTGATCAGGGTCCACACCGTTTGCCTTTATGCAAAAATAGGTTTGAAGAGTTTGCAAAAACAAGCAGACGACATAAAAAAAAGACGACATTTTCAGATAGAGGTTTTCTTGGCGTTTTAAGGGTTAAAATCTCCTAGCATGAAACTACTGCAACAGTGGTATGGTGAGCGGTCAGCCTCAAAACGGTTTCTCAAGATACAATGCAGCCTTAGAAATAGTGGAATGCTCTGGTCAAGCATCACAACTGCTTAAAATTCGCGAAAGCCCTATATATCAACATTTTCGCAGGTCGCTTACCAAAAGAGCATAAACCTTCTGTAAAGTATTCTTTGTTTGTTTTTTTGCTTCATTTGAGAAGTGAGGCAAAATAATTGACAAATTATCTCCCCTGAAAGTATCCAATTCGCCTTAAGGTAGTGGAGCGGTTTTAACCGTCAGCCCGACAGAACAAAACCCAATACCCGTGCAAACAGTGTAGTTCCAGATGAAATCATAGCCGAGAGCCGTCTCATCAGGAGCTAATCCCGTTTTCCGATCTTCACAATTTTGCCATTCTGTTTGATTTTAGGCTAAAACCCCTATTTGTATAAGTAAACAAGTCCAAATATAAAAATTGAAGAGTCCACTTCAGAGACTTGAGGGATGAAAGGGTTTAATAAAGACTTACTCTGCAGTGAGCCAGTTGGCGACAGTCCTAGCAATTCCTGACACTGGAAGTTCATTGCACTGAATTTCATAAGATATAGTACTAGTACCGGCGAATGTCTCTACGCTACCGGCTCTATTAGAGAACCAAACTACAATGGTATTGTCCTGAAACAGCACAAACAAAAATTGTAGACTGTTACAATGTACCCAGCTAGCATTCTTTATAAATATACAGTCGGCCGTTATCGGCCCGTCAGCTATTCGGACGTAACTGACGGGCCTTTAACGGCCCGCTGTAAATTTATGTAGAATGCTTACTGAAGCGGTCATCTGATTCGAGTTTCTAAGTAACCAGAATGGGCTCAACTATCCGCAAAAGACATAACAGAACACTTTTTACGGCCGCCATTCGGTATTTAAATACAATGTGCAGTGAAGTAAAAATCCACTAAGCTGAGTTTGGAAACCCGAACTGATAAAAAATTAAACCTGAAAGGCTCAATATTCCTCAAGACATTATCAAAAGAAGTTTTGAAGGTTTGATAAATATATTATTAATACATTTACTAGAGAATATGTTCATTTTGCGTACGAGATACTAACATTGCTTTCAATCACATATCACATCACTCTTGTGGAGCGCAAAAAGTTAGATAATTGGTCATGTGGGGATACGGCTTTTTTGCCCGGGCAAAAAGCCCATATCACCATAGTCTAAGAAATCGGTGGTCTTGCCTTTGACTCCGCATACGATATCAAGTAAGCAAACTTGTCAGAAAGAAAAATGATAGATAATATGGCAATTCTCATCTCATACCCCATATCAACCCTCAACCCATATCAACCCTAGGGCTGATAAGGGTGCCTCTGGTTGATATAGGGTATGATATGAAAATTGCCATATAATAATTTTTATATATAGTATTAAGATTTGATAAATATATATAGTATTAATAAAAAAAGATTTGATAAATATATATAGTATTAATAAAAAAAGATTTGATAAATATATATAGTATTAATAAAATAAGATTTGATAAATATATATAGTATTAATAAAATAAGATTTGATAAATATATATAGTATTAATAAAATACTTAACTATGACACCTTACAGCCTGTAAAATTTTCGTACGCGTCGTGTGTGTTTGTTTGTTTTTTTGTTTTTTTAAGTAGATCAAAAATGAACTGATTTTTTATCGTATATGAATTGATGTTGGCAACATTAACTTAAGATACGATAAAAAATTTCATTTCAAGAATCAGACACTAACTGAAATTTTACAGGCTGCCAGATACCACGTTTTATGATTGTATTAATACCAATATAATTGTTGATACCAATATACTATATATCTAGATATTGAACCTTTTTGGGATGAAAAATATCTATTTGAGGAATATGGAGCCTTTAACATAAAAAACATACACGGACAGTTAGAACAACGACAGCATTTGTACCCAAAGATACTGCTATTAAAATGAATTTGCTTGTGTGTAAAGATTCGTTGATGAACGAAAAGAAAACTCCCCGTACTTAATATTGGAAAGAGGCGATTTTAATTTTATGTATGCCAGGCTATGTGATTTAGAATTTTTACAGAAATTACTATTTGCAAACAGACCCTGATGAGATCGCGGCGTATGATCTTGCAAATTACCCCGTTGGCTGGGGGTTTGGGGTTCCAGATTGCAATGGGTTTAATGGCTTAGACTGAAATCGGCCCGTGTCTGAAATCGGTCCGTGTCGTTCATATGAATCTGCGAAGTATTTCACATATATACTGTTGTATTTGGGCCAGGGGCATCTCATTGCCTACAAAAGTGCACGTGCGCCCAGCGAAGACTTGGTCACCTGGAGAGCAGCCTACGTTTGTTTACGCGCAGGCTGGTTGGGTTTGCTTACGCGCAGGCTGGTTGGGGTACTTGCTGTGTGCCTGAAGACGCTTTGGATCACGTAGTGCCCTGCGAAGGTTAGACCAGATGCGCAGTCTGATTGTACTTCCAGGCCGCTCGTGCAATCTAGTAAGATATGCTGTGCTCCGGACCATTTGTAACCGCTTTCACTGGCATGGGCCCTAATAACAGGCTTTTGCAAACAGCATAGATCCAGATGAGCCGGCTATTAATGAGCCGTCTCATCAGGATCTACGCTGTTTGACATTTAATCTTTCAAGTTTACATTTAAACTTATTTCCAATTGATAGTTTGCTAAACAAAGTAGAAGACAAAAGAGACGACAAATGTCGTCTGAAATTGGCCGAAAAAGTTAACTGTAAACGCTCAAACACAACAATTATCGTCCGCTTTGTCATCTGCTTGTGATTTTAAAAGCTTTGTCATCTGCTTGTGATTTTAAAAGCATTCACACTGTTTGCCTGAATTGAAAAATCGGTTTAAAAAGTTTGCAAGAATATTCAGCAGACGATATAAACAGACGACGATTCAGATGCAGGTTCTCTTGGCATTTTAAGGGTCAAGCTGCATTGTGAAATTTTGAAAACTCACGCAACTGTACAGGAGGATAGTGGGTTCAGAAAATTACTGAACAAAAAGGTCCAGAACCCAATTGCAGTTTGATTTACTGATATTGGTCGCAACGTCAGAAACGTACCTTGGACGTGTGAGCCCAACGAAGATTCAGATCAGATTGCGGCGGTAAAGAATCTTCACTGGACGCATTTTTGACAGCAAAGTATGAAAGTATTTTCGTGTGGACAACGAAGACTGATTAGACTTCGGGGATGCACAGGTTGATTAGAGGCCGTTAGGCCAATATGTCCCGAGTTACGTACTCGCATTTGCAGCTGATAAGCGAATACATTGACATTTAAAGTTGACATTTAAAGTGCCCATACTGTTTAAAGCATCAACTTACTGTTGAACGAACAAATAAACATTCAAAATTGTAGAACGAACAAATAAACATTCAAAATTGTAGAACGAACAAATAAACATTCAAAATTGTAGAACGAACAAATAAACATTCAAAATTGTAGAAGTCATTAACAATATAAAGTCGACCCTCGTTATTTCGACCTCGCTTATCTCGAATAACCGCTTATATCGAAGTGAAATTCTGGTACCTGTTTTAACATAGAAATCTAAGAACAAGTAACAAAATACTGTGGAAAAAAATTGCTCCTAAGGAGCAATTTCTCCTCTTTTCCACATTATTTTATATATGTTTCCAGCTTAAGGAGACATATTACATATTCATTTGTTAAATGTAGTTGTTCGATTTGTTTCCTCACTTCCGCAACTCTGATATGTCAAGGTACGGATATCTCGAAGTGTTTCAGAGAGTCCCTTGGAATTCGAGATAATGAGAGTCGACTGTATTTGAGATCAACATGAAGAAAGGGAGCTTTGACCAGAATAGATTTAGATCAGCAAGCTTGGCTACATGGCCGATCAGAATTTCTGTGTTTTTCTATGTTTGTTGTTTTTAATATCTAATTGTATGGGAACAACAAAGGCCCGGATTAGACTGGGGATGGTGTAGGCTGATATTAAGGGAGTCTTATCTGTCCGCATGCAGTTCTAAATACTACGCAGTGGGCACATGACATTTTCAAAGTTGCATCCACGTGGATGCAACGCCACGAGTTGCATAGACGTTGATGCGACGTTGTCTGAACGTTTAGAGCCGGTTGGGTACGGTTGTCCGCAGTTCATTGCCTTTTAGAAATGAAGAGCAGACTATTAGCATGATCAAAATGAAAAAAAAAAGTCGTCTGGTGGTGCTGTGATAAGGAAAAGTTGAAAGGTTAAACCCGTTTTCGAAGAGGCAAGAGCGTCTAGGCATCACGAAAATACGCCTATAATTTTGATCCCCTTAAACCCCATTTTATATGATATAGTAAAACTGGGGTTTACAGGGTTATATATTTCCTTAATTTGCTAAACAGATTGTTATACTCGTTACAACCGCTTCGCCGAGGCGGTTCTTACGAGTACCATCAATCTATGTTTTGATTAGAAATATGTAGAGTACCCGAATTCTGAAAATTCTCTTGGTTGTAAAATATATAATGTATTAGAATAGGCGTATTTTCGTAATGATTAAACACTTTGGGGATGGATGGATGGATGGATGGATATTTTGTTTATAGACGCTCAACCCTAAAAGGGCATATAGCGTCTAATAAGTTTTATGTTATATGATGATTTTATTTAATGAGAAATTTAAAAATATCTAGGATTGATGTGTTTATTTTAAAGAGAAAGTATCAATGATTTTAAGTTATTAAAAATACTGATCATATTTTATTAAAAAGTCCGATCTCTTTAAGAAAGTCGAGTATTTTCTGAGTTGGCATATCAAAAAGTTCCTTTATAGTTTTTATATTAAAATACTTTGTGCGAATGTGATTAAATTCAGCACGAATGTGATTAAATTCAGCACAAGTGATAAGAAAATGTTTGACTGTGAAAGGTTCATTACAAGGAATGCAGAATGGAGCTTGTTCATTGTTTAAAATATAAGAATGAGTAATTCTAGTGTGTCCAAGTCTACATCTTGTGATTTTTGTTTGTTCTTTTCTGCTGAGATTAGAGAATGTGCATTTGCTGTTAAAATTTGGTTTGATTTCATTTAATTTATTATAAGTTTGTGTTTCCCAAACAGACTGACATTTGTTGTTGATGTATTGACAGACGTTTGATTTAAAGTCGGAGTGAGGAATTTTGAAATTGGTTATTACTAAGGATAATGCAGATTTGGCTTCTGAATCTGCTAATTCATTTCCACGAATATTAACGTGGCTGGGAAGCCAACAAAATACAATTTCTTTTGAAGCGGAAAGATAATAATATTTTTTAAGAATTTGCTGAATCAACGGGTTTCTATGGTGTAAATCTTTAAGAGATTTTAATACAGAAAGAGAATCTGAATAAATGATAAACTGTTTTTCAGACTGATCTCTGATATGGTAAAGTGCAATATCAATTGCCTTGGCTTCGGCGGTAAAAATGGAGCTATTATCAGGTAATCTGATACTGTCAGTAAAATTTGGACTAATAACAGAACAAGCAACTTTCTCATCTTGTTTCGAACCATCTGTATAAATTGACAGGTAATGTTTATAAATTGATTAGATTTCTAAAAATTCATTCTTAAAAATATGCGACTCGACTTCTGTTTTTTTATTTTTATGAAGGTCTAAAATAATCTTTGGAGGGTTTAACGTCCATGGCTCTTTTGATGGAAAAGAAAAATGTTGAACATTTTTAATATTGATATTGGCCTCTTCAAGTAACGGTTGTATTCTCAGGCCAAGGGGTTTAATAGCTGTTGGTTTATTATTGTAAAATCTTTCATATTTAGGGTTAAAAACACAATCATGAGCTGAATTACGTGGATTGGCGGCTAATTTAGTTACATATTGAAGAGACAATTTCTCTCTTCTTATATACAATGATGGTTCATTTGATTCAGCGTATAAACTTTCGACGGGGGAAGTACGAAAAGCCCCTAGAGCCAGACGTAAACCTTGGTGATGAATAGTATCCAAAGATTTCAAATAAGATTTTCTAGCGGATCCATAAACTATGGATCCATAATCCAATTTAGATCTAATTAAAGATCTATAGAGATTTAAAAGAACAGTACGATCTCCTCCCCAGTCGGAACTGGAGAGAACTTTAAGAATATCAAGAGCTTTTAAACATTTAGCTTTTAAAGCTTTGATGTGTGGTATAAAAGATAATTTGTTATCGAACAAAAGACCCAGGAATTTTGCTTCACTGACGACTGGAATTGGACTACCGTATATGGTGAGATGAGGATCTAAATGTAGCCGACGTATCTGACAAAAATGAACGCATTGAGTTTTTGTTTTTGAAAATTTGAAACCATTTTCTGTTGCCCAATCTTCTATATTGTTTAAACATCGTTGTAGTTTAAATTCAATGGTTTCCATATTTTTCGATCTAATAAATATTCCAAAATCGTCAACAAAAAGTGAACAATCAAGGTCTTTCACACATTTAACAATATCGTTAATTTTAATGCCAAACAAGGTAGGTGATAAAATGCTTCCCTGTGGTACACCTTGTTCTTGTTTAAATATGTCCGATAACGTATTACCTATTCGAACATTAAATTAAACACTTTGGTAAACTAAAAGTACATGTATAAGTAGAGATTGCTCACCTGAGAACAGCCCGTTATATTACTTTGTGCGCCACTTGTAGAAACTGTACATTTAACAGCTCCAGTGGTGCCTTCGTCCTGTACGGCGAACACATTCGTATACAGACCGGGGTTAGGATTGGTAACTTCGACAGAGCCATCAGGATTGCAGGCTGGAATAGACATGGGCATATATGTATACGTACAATGGGTGCGTGTGTGTGCAAGTGAATGTAGGCGAGTGCGTGTGTGTGAATGTGGATGCGTGTACGTGTGTGTGTGCGCGTGCGTGCGCGAGAATGTTGGTTTGCTTCGTGATTGTGGAATTTCCTGTGTATATTGTATATTTATTAATGTTCAATCATTTCAGTCCCAGACTGCAAGAGCTTTTCTTTTTGTAAATAGAACTCGAGACGGCTCAGTGAGCCATCTCAAAAGTACACCGTTTGCTATACAGTTTCGAGTTTGACGGAGGATCCTATTTGAAATAATGGTTCTGACCAGATTCGGAGAAATAAAAATACTCTACTTAGAAATTAAGGGATGAATTATGGGATGATTTGGAATTTACCCTAGTCCTGTTGAACCTAGATATGCCCTTCCTTTGCAAACAGTGTAAATCCCATCAATTGCTGAAGAAGTCAACTAATCTGGATCTGCACTGTCTGTAATCAAGTCAATATGTCTCAAAAACCTCGATCAAGCAATCTGATGGCTGAAATTTTGAAGTGGGTGTGGCCCGCCGTGGTTCAACTATTGGTTTTCATTTACTCTGGCATACAGTAGAATTAGCCATGAGTGCTCGTCTTTGTTTATTATAGTGATTAATTCGATTTTTATGTTTTCGCTTTGATGCATTGACTGAGTTGGGAGACTTTATGCGAACCGAATTTATATATTTCTGTATTGGGAGTAGTATCGGGACCCAGGGTGAAGTTGGCTAGCTGTAAAAGTGCTTTAAATCCCCCGGTGGTTTACTCTGCTGACCGTTCTAAGGCGGTGGTCCCGGTGTTAGTCTACTGTTTGTTGCTTTGTGGTTTATTGTTCGAGGAGATTTTTTTTATGTCTTACCTTGTGTCGTTTTGTTCTGTGTTTTTCAGTCCTTTTAGCATTGTGATTACCTCGCTTGGGGAAGAGAAGAGCTAATCTTAGTGCTTTTCGTACGTTTGTTCGATTTGTGCTCGTTTGGATTTGTCGGTTTTCTTTTCCTCTTAGTGTCTGGGAAGGGCTGCGGTTTGTGATTGTGGTACTCCCTTGAATTTTCTCTTACCCTTTCTTTTTATTTATTTAGCATGAGAAAAGTAAAGAAGATTGGATACAGGATACAGTTTAGATATCGGACAGAATTTATGGTTTCCTGCACACTGACTCCCATTTCAGGGAGGAAAATTCTATAGTCCTGTGAACCGGCAACATTCTAGAAGTGGATTTATTAACATTCCTCAATTTGAAATAAACTGAATAGGATTTATCATAAAGAACAGAAAACAGCAATTTGCATTTAACTGAATCTCAGAATATATTAAACATGAAGACACCATACACTATGGTCTATTTGCGCTGAAGAGTACACCCCAGTGGGCACGCAACGTCGCGTCAATGTAGATGCAACGTAATAAGTTGATGCAATGCATGACCGGCGGGGTCAGCTGGACAGTACCAGTAAACTATCAAAACCGAGTCGCAACTCTGAACACATCACTTCGGGACATGGGTGCTCAGCGAAGATTCAGCATTTGGAAGGTTTGATAAGAATCTGCACCATACGCATTTTGATAGCCAAGAATGCAAAATTTCTTCATGTGGATAAGTCTGTTGGGCGCACATGTCAAAATCGTATACTTTCGTATGTTGCGTCTTGTGCCTGATGTGTATATAACATATGCATTAGTTTTTTCTTCGTTAATGACGCATATAAAATACTTACTGTGTACCAGGTCTGCAGCAGAGCCCAACTTGGCAATGGAACCCAAAAGCACGACAAAGCAAAGATGCATCATTCTGAAAGTATATGGGTAAGTTTAACTTTTCCGGCCCTGCAGACCGACAAGATACCTTTGCAAACTGTAGGTGTAGACGAGACTGCTCTAAAGAGTAGTCTTAACAGGATCTATATCGTTTGTCATTCTGTTATTGAATTTCGACTGAAAACGCTATTGGCAACGATGCATGTGTGCAATTTTGTGCAAATTCAGAGATGGTAGAGTCCATATAAGAACCATGTACATAGAAAACCTACAATCGAAAGAATGGCAAATAATTTAAAGCGGTTTTTAAGGGCAACGCATTTTTTCATTATGTACTGTTTGTTTGTGCTGAGGTTTTACGGCCCAGTGAACCCTATGGGATGGATGGATGGATGGATGGATATTTTGTTTATAGACGCTCAACCCTAAAAGGGCATATAGCGTCTAATAATTTTTATATTATATGATGATTTTATTTAATGAAAAATTAAAAGTATCTAGAAAAATATCTAGGATTGATGTGTTCATTTTAAAAAGATAAGTATCAATTATTTTAATTTATTAAAAATACTGATTATATTTTATTAAAAAGTCCGATCTCTTTAAGAAAGTCGATCATTTTCTTAGATGGTATATCATTAAAAAGTTCCTTAATAGTTTTTACATTAAAATACTTTGTGCGAATATAATAAAATTCTGCACAAGTGATAAGAAAATGTTTGACTGTAAAAAGTTCGTTGCAAGGAATGCAGAATGGAGCTTGTTCATTTTTTAAAATATAAGAAAAAGTATTTCTAGTGTGTCCAATTCTACATCTGGTGATTTTTGTTTGTTCTTTTCTGCTGAGATTAGAACATGTGCATTTGCTGTTAAAATTTGATTTTATTTCATTTAGTTTATTTTGAGTGTTTTTTCCAAACAGACTGACATTTATTGTTAATGTATAGACGGATGTTCGATTTAAAGTCGGAGTGAGGAATTTTGAAATTTGTTATCACTAAGGATAGTGCCGATTTGGCTTCTAAATCGGCTAATTCATTTCCACGAATACTAACGTGGCTGGGAAGCCAACAAAATACAATTTCTTTCGAAACTGAAAGGTAATGATATTTTTTAAGAATTTGCTGAATTAATGGGTTTCTATGGTGTAAATCTTTATGAGATATTAATACAGAAAGAGAATCTGAATAAATAATGAACTGTTTTTCAGACTGATCTCTGATATGGTAAAGTGCAATATGAATTGCCTTGGCTTCAGTGGTAAAAATGGAGCTATTATCAGGTAATCTGATACTGTCAGTAAAATTTGGACTAATAACAGAACAAGCAACTTTCTCATCTTGTTTCGAACCATCTGTATAAATTGACAGGTAATGTTTATAATTTGATTTGATTTCTAAAAATTCATTTTTAAAAATGTGCGACTCAACTTCTGTTTTTTTATTTTTATGAAGGTCTAATATAATCTTTGGAGGGTTTAACGTCAATGGCTCTTTTGATGGAAAAGAAAAATGCTGAACATTTTAACATTAATATTGGCCTCTTCAAGTAACGGTTGTATTCTCAGGCCAAGAGGTTTAATAGCCGTTGGTTTGTTGTTGTAAAATATTTCATATTTAGGGTTAAAAACACAATCATGAGCTGAATTACGTGGATTGGCGGCTAATTTAGTAACATATTGAAGAGACAATTTCTCTCTTCTTATATACAATGATGGTTCATTTGATTCAGCGTATAAACTTTCGACGGGGGAAGTACGAAAAACCCCTAGAGCCAGACGTAAACCTTGGTGATGAATAGTATCCAAAGATTTCAAATAAGATTCTTGCGGATCCATAAACTATGGATCCATAATCCAATTTAGATCTAATTAAAGATCTATAAAGATTTAAAAGAACAGTACGATCTCCTCCCCAGTCGGAACTGGAGAGAACTTTAAGAATATCAAGTGCTTTTAAACATTTAGCTTTTAAAGCTTTGATGTGTGGTATAAAAGATAATTTGTTATCGAACAAAAGACCCAGGAATTTTACTTCACTGACGACTGGAATGGGACTACCGTATATGGCGAGATGAGGATCCAAATGTAGCTGACGTATTTGACAAAAATGAACGCATTGAGTTTTTGTTTTTGAAAATTTGAAACCATTTTCTGTTGCCCAATCTTCTATATTGTTTAAACATCGTTGTAGTTTGAATTCAATGGTTTCCATATTTTTCGATCTAATAAATATTCCAAAATCGTCAACAAAAAGTGAACAATCAAGGTCTTTCACCCATTTAACAATATCGTTAATTTTAATGCCAAACAAGGTAACTCTTCAAGTAACGGTTGTATTCTCAGGCCAAGGGGTTTAATAGCCGTTATATATAATAATTTAACATTAAAAATACTGCTTCCCTGTGGTACACCTTGTTTTTGTTTAAATATGTCCGATAACGTATTACCTATTCGAACATTAAATGTTCGATCTGATAAAAAATTCAGAATAAAAAGTGATAATCGGCCTTTAAGGCCTAATTTATGTAAATCTTTCATGATGCCATGTTTCCAAGTAGTATCGTAAGCTTTTTCAAGGTCAAAAAATACAGCTACGACATGTTCTTTTTTAACAAAGGCATCACGAATAAAAGATTCCAAACGAATCAAATGATCGTTTGTACAGTTATTTTTCCTGAATCCAGCTTGATATTTTGTTATAAGCTGGTTTGATTCTAAGAACCAAACCAGTCTATCATTAATCATTCTCTCCATTGTTTCACATAAGCAACTTGTCAAAGCAATAGGTCTATAGTTAGTAGATTCAGTATGATATTTATTTGGTTTTGGTATAGGTATAATCGTTGCTTTACTCCAGTCTTTTGGAGATTTTCCAGTGATCCAAATATCATTTAAAATATTTAATAAAGTTTTTAAAGCGTTATCGGGTAAATGTTTAAGGATTTGATAATGGATGTCATCAGGACCAGCAGCTGTATCGTGAGATTTATTAAGAGCATCTGATAAATCTGAAGCTGTGAATGGTACATTATATCTTTCATGATTTAGTGACGTAAAATTTAGATGCTCTTTCTCTCGTTCCTGTTTTATGTTTTGAAAGGTTTCGGAATAATTTGCACTAGAAGAGTTTTTCTGAAAATTCTCTATTAGTGCATTGGAAATATCTTTAGTCGTTGAGCATATATTTCCATTTGATTTAATATGGACATGCTTGTTTTTTTTTATTTTTGCCAGTAATTTTTCGAATCATGTCCCATATCTTCTTTGCTGGAGTTCTAGAATTAAGTTCGGAGACGTATTGCTGCCAAGATGTTCTTTTAGCCGTTTTTATTGTCTTGCGAGCTTTTGCTCGCATTTGTTTTGCATGGATTAGATTTTCTTTTGTTGGCTGCCTATTGAACTTTCGTAAGGCAGATTTTCTTTTATTTATTGAATTTTTAACATCTTTATTAAACCAAGGTCTATTTCTTTTTGAACGTGTCGAGGACTTTGGCATACATTTTTCGGCTATATGAATTAATGTATCAGTAAAAGCTTGTATATCATCTGCTGTTTTAAACATTTCAGGATTTAATTTTTCATTACATAGCTCCATAAAATTCTCCCAGTTTGCTTTATTCAACTTCCATCGGGAATGATGGTCTTCATTTGTCGATTCAATTTCTTCAATTTTAATCGGAAAATGATCGCTCCCATGAAGGTCATCTAAAACTGACCAATCAAAATCTAAGTAAATATTTGGAGAGCATATAGACAAATCTAAAGCAAAATAATTTCTTGTAGGAGAATGAAGATAAGTTGGTTGTTTATCGTTAAATAAACATAAATCATTTTCTGCAATAAAATTTTCTATTATTTCTCCTTTGTCATTTGTATCCAGACAACCCCATAGTTTGCTGTGACTATTTAAGTCACCTAATAATAAATAAGGCTAATAATAAATAAGGACGAGGTAACTGGTTTATAAGATTTTCTAAATCGTGTTTAGAAAATTTACAGTGTGGAGGAAGATATAGAGAACAAATTGTTATGGATTTAGACAGAGTGACATTTACAGCAAGAGCTTGTAAATTACTATTTATATCTATCTATCTATGAGGAACATTTGATTTTACAAGGATAGATGAACCTCCTGAGGCTTTCTGATTTTCAGTTGCGATATGATTATATAAACTTTTTTAAAATTAATATTATATGTATATTTTAAAAACAGGTTTCCTGGAGACAAAAGACAGTCGGAGAAAGTAGTGTTGTTAAAATTAAAATTTCGTTATAATTTGCTTTTAGTCCTCGACAGTTCCACTGAATAATTGATTTTTTTATCCATGATAAATGGAGAGATGATTTGAAAATAAGGAACTTAATCCTTTTGTTTTCTCTGAGACTGCGAGAACATGGAGGAGTCAATCTCTAACTCCATGTTCTCAAGGGAATCGAACCGATTGACCAACTTGATCGGATCGGCCGACGCCCCTTTACTACATGGATTTGGTTCTTTATCTTTTTCTTTTCCATTTTTTCCTTTCTGGTCAGCTGTCCTGGACCTGGATGGATGGATGGATGGATATTTTGTTTATAGACGCTCAACCCTAAAAGGGCATATAGCGTCTAATAAGTTTTATGTTATATGATGATTTTATTTAATGAGAAATTTAAAAATATCTAGGATTGATGTATTTATTTTAAAGAGATAAAGTATCAATGATTTTAAGTGATTAAAAATACTGATCATATTTTATTAAAAAGTCCGATCTCTTTAAGAAAGTCGAGTATTTTCTGAGTTGGCATATCAAAAAGTTCCTTTATAGTTTTTATATTAAAATACTTTGTGCGAATGTGATTGAATTCAGCACAAGTGATAAGAAAATGTTTGACTGTGAAAGGTTCATTACAAGGAATGCAGAATGGAGCTTGTTCATTGTTTAAAATATAAGAATGAGTAATTCTAGTGTGTCCAAGTCTACATCTCGTGATTTTTGTTTGTTCTTTTCTGCTGAGATTAGAGAATGTGCATTTGCTGTTAAAATTTGGTTTGATTTCATTTAATTTATTATAAGTTTGTGTTTCCCAAACAGACTGACATTTGTTGTTGATGTATTGACAGACGTTTGATTTAAAGTCGGAGTGAGGAATTTTGAAATTGGTTATTACTAAGGATAATGCAGATTTGGCTTCTGAATCTGCTAATTCATTTCCACGAATATTAACGTGGCTGGGAAGCCAACAAAATACAATTTCTTTTGAAGCGGAAAGATAATAATATTTTTTAAGAATTTGCTGAATTAATGGGTTTCTATGGTGTAAATCTTTCAGAGATTTTAATACGGAAAGAGAATCTGAATAAATGATAAACTGTTTTTCAGACTGATCTCTGATATGGTAAAGTGCAATATCAATAGCCTTGGCTTCGGCGGTAAAAATGGAGCTATTATCAGGTAATCTGATACTGTCAGTAAAATTTGGACTAATAACAGAACAAGCAACTTTCTCATCTTGTTTCGAACCATCTGTATAAATTGACAGGTAATGTTTATAATTTGATTTGATTTCTAAAAATTCATTCTTAAAAATATGCGACTCGACTTCTGTTTTTTTATTTTTATGAAGGTCTAAAATAATCTTTGGAGGGTTTAACGTCCATGGCTCTTTTGATGGAAAAGAAAAATGCTGAACATTTTTAATATTGATATTGGCCTCTTCAAGTAACGGTTGTATTCTCAGGCCTAGGGGTTTAATAGCCGTTGGTTTGTTGTTGTAAAATCTTTCATATTTAGGATTAAAAACACAATCATAGGCTGAATTACGTGGATTGGCGGCTAATTTAGTAACATATTGAAGAGACAATTTCTCTCTTCTTATATACAATGATGGTTCATTTGATTCAGCGTATAAACTTTCGACGGGGGAAGTACGTAAAGCCCCTAGAGCCAGACGTAAACCTTGGTGATGAATAGTATCCAAAGATTTCAAATAAGATTTTCTAGCGGATCCATAAACTATGGATCCATAATCCAATTTAGATCTAATTAAAGATCTATAAAGATTTAAAAGAACAGTACGATCTCCTCCCCAGTCGGAACTGGAGAGAACTTTAAGAATATCAAGATGGATGGATGGATATTTTGTTTATAGACGCTCAACCCTAAAAGGGCATATAGCGTCTAATAAGTTGTATATTATATGATGATTTTATTTAATGAGAAATTAAAAATATCTAGGATTGATGTGTTTATTTAAAGTATCAATGATTGTAAATTACTAAAAATACAGATCATATTTTATTAAAAAGTCCGATCTCTTTTAGAAAGTCGAGTATTTTCTGGGTTGGCATATCATTAAAAAGTTCCTTTATATTTTTTACATTAAAATACTTTGTGCGAATATAATTAAATTCAGCACAAGTGACAAGAAAATGTTTGACCGTAAAAGGTTCATTACAAGGAATGCAGAATGGAGCTTGTTCATTTTTTAATATGAAAGAATGAGTAATTCTAGTGTGTCCAAGTCTACATCTCGTGATTTTTGTTTGTTCTTTTCTGCTGAGATTAGAGAATGTGCATTTGCTGTTAAAATTTGGTTTGATTTCATTTAATTTATTATAAGTTTGTGTTTCCCAAACAGACTGACATTTGTTGTTGATGTATTGACAGACGTTTGATTTAAAGTCGGAGTGAGGAATTTTGAAATTTGTTATTACTAAGGATAATGCAGATTTGGCTTCTGAATCTGCTAATTCATTTCCACGAATATTAACGTGGCTGGGAAGCCAACAAAATACAATTTCTTTTGAAGCGGAAAGATAATAATATTTTTTAAGAATTTGCTGAATTAATGGGTTTCTATGGTGTAAATCTTTAAGAGATTTTAATACAGAAAGAGAATCTGAATAAATGATAAACTGTTTTTCAGACTGATCTCTGATATGGTAAAGTGCAATATCAATTGCCTTGGCTTCGGCGGTAAAAATGGAGCTATTATCAGGTAATTTGATACTGTCAGTAAAATTTGGACTAATAACAGAACAAGCAACTTTCTCATCTTGTTTCGAACCATCTGTATAAATTGACAGGTAATGTTTATAATTTGATTTGATTTCTAAAAATTCATTCTTAAAAATATGTGACTCGACTTCTGTTTTTTTATTTTTATGAAGGTCTAAAATAATCTTTGGAGGGTTTAACGTCCATGGCTCTTTTGATGGAAAAGAAAAATGCTGAATATTTTTAATATTGATATTGGCCTCTTCAAGTAACGGTTGTATTCTCAGGCAAAGGGGTTTAATAGCCGTTGGTTTGTCGTTGTAAAATCTTTCGTATTTAGGATTAAAAACACAATCATAGGCTGAATTACGTGGATTGGCGGCTAATTTAGTAACATATTGAAGAGACAATTTCTCTCTTCTTATATACAATGATGGTTCATTTGATTCAGCGTATAAACTTTCGACGGGGGAAGTACGAAAAGCCCCTAGAGCCAGACGTAAACCTTGGTGATGAATAGTATCCAAAGATTTCAAATAAGATTTTCTTGCGGATCCATTAACTATGGATCCATAATCCAATTTAGATCTAATTAAAGATCTATAGAGATTTAAAAGAACAGTACGATCTCCTCCCCAGTCGGAACTGGAGAGAACTTTAAGAATATCAAGAGCTTTTAAACATTTAGCTTTTAAAGCTTTGATGTGTGGTATAAAAGATAATTTGTTATCGAACAAAAGACCCAGGAATTTTGCTTCACTGACGACTGGAATTGGACTACCGTATATCGTGAGATGAGGATCTAAATGTAGCTGACGTATCTGACAAAAATGAACGCATTGAGTTTTTGTTTTTGAAAATTTGAAACCATTTTCTGTTGCCCAATCTTCTATATTGTTTAAACATCGTTGTAGTTTGAATTCAATGGTTTCCATATTTTTCGATCTAATAAATATTCCAAAATCGTCAACAAAAAGTGAACAATCAAGGTCTTTCACACATTTAACAATATCGTTAATTTTAATGCCAAACAAGGTAGGTGATAAAATGCTTCCCTGTGGTACACCTTGTTCTTGTTTAAATATGTCCGATAACGTATTACCTATTCGAACATTAAATGTTCGATCTGATAAAAAATTTTGAATAAAAAGTGGTAATCGGCCTTTAAGGCCTAATTTATGTAAATCTTTCATGATGCCATGTTTCCATGTAGTATCGTAAGCTTTTTCAAGATCAAAAAATACAGCTACGACATGTTCTTTTTTAATAAAGGCATCACGAATAAAGGATTCCAAACGAATCAAATGATCGTTTGTACAGTTATTTTTTCTGAATCCAGCTTGATATTTTGTTATAAGCTGGTTTGATTCCAAGAACCAAACCAGTCTATCATTAATCATTCTCTCCATTGTTTTACATAAACAACTTGTCAAAGCAATAGGTCTGTAGTTAGTAGCTTCAGTATGATCTTTATTTGGTTTTGGTATAGGTATAATCGTTGCTTTACTCCAGTCTTTTGGAAATTTTCCAGTGATCCAAATATCATTTAAAATATTTAATAAAGTTTTTAAAGCGTTATCGGGTAAATGTTTAAGAATTTGATAATGAATGTCATCAGGACCAGCAGCTGTATCATGAGATTTATGAAGAGCATCTAATAATTCTGAAGCTGTGAATGGTACATTATATTTTTCATGATTTAGTGACGTAAAATTTAGATGCTCTTTCTCTCGTTCCTGTTTTATGTTTTGAAAGGTTTCGGAATAGTTTGCACTAGAAGAGTTTTTCTGAAAATTCTCCCCTAGTGCATTGGAAATATCTTTAGTCGTTGAACATATATTTCCATTTGATTTAATATGGACATGCTTGTTATTTTTATTTTTGCCAGTAATTTTTCGAATCATGTCCCATATTTTCTTTGCTGGAGTTCTAGAATTAAGTTTGGAGACGTATTGCTGCCAAGATGTTCTTTTAGCCGTTTTTATTATCTTGCGAGCTTTTGCTCGCATTTGTTTGGCATGGATTAGATTTTCTTTTGTTGGCTGCCTATTGAACTTTCGTAAGGCAGATTTTCTTTTATTTATTGAATTTTTAACATCTTTATTAAACCAAGGTCTATTTCTTTTTGAACGTGTCGAGGACTTTGGAATACATTTTTCGGCTACATGAATTAATGTATCAGTAAAAGCTTGTATATCATCTGCTGTTTTAAACATTTCAGGATTTAATTTTTCATTACATAGCTCTATAAAATTCTCCCAGTTTGCTTTATTGAAATTCCATCGGGAATGATGGTCTTCATTTGTCGATTCAATTTCTTCAATTTTAATTGGAAAATGATCGCTCCCATGAAGGTCATCTAAAACTGACCAATCAAAATCTAAGTAAATATTTGGAGAGCATATAGACAAATCTAAAGCAAAATAATTTCTTGTAGGAGAATGAAGATAAGTTGGTTGTTTATCGTTAAATAAACATAGATCATTTTCTGCAATAAAATTTTCTATTATTTCTCCTTTGTCATTTGTATCCAGACAACCCCATAGTTTGCTGTGACTATTAAAGTCACCTAATAATAAATAAGGACGAGGTAACTGGTTTATAAGATTTTCTAAATCGTGTTTAGAAAATTTACAGTGTGGAGGGAGATATAGAGAACAAATTGTTATGGATTTAGACAGAGTGACATTTACAGCAACAGCTTGTAAATTACTATTTATATCTATCTGTCTATGAGGAACATTTGATTTTACAAGGATAGATGAGCCTCCTGAGGCTTTCTGATTTTCAGTTGCGATATGATTATATAAACTATAATTTTTAAAATTAATATTATCTGTATTCTTTAAAAAGGTTTCCTGGAGACAAAAGACAGTCGGAGAAAGTAGTGTTGTTAAAATTAAAATTTCGTTATAATTTGCTTTTAGTCCTCGACAGTTCCACTGAATAATTGATTTTTTATCCATGATAAATGGAGAGATGATTTGAAGATAAGGAACTTAATCCTTTTGTTTTCTCTGAGACTGCGAGAACATGGAGGAGTCAGTCTCTAACTCCATGGTCTCAAGGGAATCGAACCGATTGACCAACTTGATCGGATCGGCCGACGCCCCTTTACTATATGGATTTGGTGCTTTATCTTTATCTTTTTCTTTTCCATTTTTTCCTTTCTGGTCAGCTGTCCTGGACCTGGATCTCTGTTGTGATCCACTTGTTTTAGTCGGCTGTGTTTGTGAACTGTTTTGAGATTTTGTTGGTGGTCTAGACTGATGAGTAGATGTGGGTTTAGGTTTAGGTTTTACAGTAGGAGTAATAACTTTTGAATTTGCTTTGATGACAGAATCTTTTTCGTTAAACTGGGTAGAAATTTCTTTGGTTTCAGGTTTAGTGTTTAGGGATTGAACAACTTTTGCAAAGGTGATTTCAGGTTGATTTTCTTGAATCTTTTTGGCTTCTAAATAAGTGATTTTTTGTGTAACTTTAATTTTCATGATTTCTTTCTCTTTTTTCCAAATTTCACACTGATTTGATTTTGATTGATGGTTTTTGTGACAGTTCACACACTTGGCTTCATTTTTACAAGCATTTGTAGGGTGATCAAATTCACCCATACCACATTTTTCACATACTGATCCAGGTGCTTCCGGACAGCCGTTTTCATGATGTCCAAACCTCTGACAGTTGAAACACCGCAGAGGATTTGGAATGTAGATTTCAACCGGTATAATTCGGTAAAAAATTTTTAGTGATTTCGGTAAAGTTGTGGTGTTGAAAGTTAGTAAAAGTGTATTTGTTTCTATAAAGTTTCCATCTTTTTTAATTTTAAAACGTTTGCATGCTGTTACTCCTTGTGTGTTAAGATATTCTGTGATATTTTCTTCAGTTTCATGTTTTAGCATTCTGTCACGGATAATACCTTTGCAACTGTTTAGAGTTTTATGTTCCGTGACAGAGACATTAATGTTAAAGAATTTTGTAATTTTCAAGAGATTATCAGTTTGAGATTTTCTGTTAGTTTCGACCAAAAGAGTTCCATTTTTTAATTTTTTTACATTTTTTGGAGTGCCTATAATTGATTCTATTTGTTTTTCTATAATGAAAGGTGACAGTGAAGTAATAGGTTTGTCCTCTTTACTCGAAATCACTAAAAATTTAGCGAAGTTCTCATTAGCTTTGAATGTAAATGTAGTCGGTTGCGTGTCGTCCTCCGAAGAGTCGAACGCCAGAAATCGTTTTCGAGATGCCATGGTGATGAAATTTTTGATTCGATAGCTATGCGCCCCACCCTCCATGGAGCCCTACAAGGGGACGTTTAACAGAAATGGATCTCCTATTTCTAACGTCAAGGCTACATTGCTATTATACTCGGTGTCAAGATCAGAGTCTTCAGCTCGGCCTCATGCTTAGATGATTTCCCACCTATTCATCTAAATTTCCATAGAAAAATTTATGAACAGTTGAGTTCATCCCCCTATCCACAGCCTCCACTCACAGAGGTTTCCGCCAAAGCCCCAATACAAGCCCACCAATTGACCCTTCAGCCGCCGCCCATTGAAACTCACTTAAAGTAAGAGGAACATGAGAAAAATAAGCCCGGTTTGGTACCATAAAGATACGTATGAAAGAGAGAAAGAAGCTAAGAACAAGTTGTGCGTTTCTAGAGCTTGGCACGACTGAGCCGATTGATCCAGGCCGGATCTAACCCAGACCGCTCTTCTATCTGAAATAAGGGCCAAAATGATGTGTTGAAAAGCTGGAGATCCCTGGGCTTTCCTCAATCATCAGGTTCCCCTCTCCCAGCATACGAGACGCCACCCACGGCAAACAGGTGGTTCCTGTTTTAATAGGGGATTACACCCTATCCACTACAGAAGGAAAGTGATCTGTAGATTTTATTCCCTACAGACAAGGGAGGCCGAAAACGTCTGGGAAATTGAAAGGTTATTTTTAATATAAATTAGGAGATCCATATTTAAAATAAACAGTTTATTAAAGAAAGAGGATTCATTTTGGATTCATTTTTAGTAGAGTCAAACAAACAAGCTGTGTTAGATGATATGTAGCTTTCAAATGATATGTAGCTTTCATACCTTGAAAAACGTTTAGTTTTTTATCTAACAATATTAAATGCATCTTATTTTTTAATGTGGAGAATGCTAGAGTTCGGAAAAATGACACAAACACAAGACAAACACATATGTTAAATACAGATGAGGTTATAATCTTCGTCCCATGTGCGACCCACGGGCACAGAATGATACACAAACAAATGAAGCATGTTAGTAACATGAGATAGGAAAGGTTTAAAAGGATAGATCTCGCGAAATTTGTTTTTTCCAATTTAAGATGCATTTCAATAAATGAATTTTATATTCTGGAATTATACCGGTTGAACGGACGGTTGCTCTGTTATGTTAGGGGTTTTACCCAACTGCCACAGAAGCGGAAGGCAGCCACCTATTTCGAGGGCCCGGGTGGTCACGGGCGGCCTCTTTTAGCCGGCTCGTACGTCACGCAGAGGGTACGTCTGGCCTATTCTAAGCCCGGGACCAGCACGGGACAAATCATGAGCTGAATTACGTGGATTGGCGGCTAATTTAGTAACATATTGAAGAGACAATTTCTCTCTTCTTATATACAATGATGGTTCATTTGATTCAGCGTATAAACTTTCGACGGGGGAAGTACGAAAAGCCCCTAGAGCCAGACGTAAACCTTGGTGATGAATAGTATCCAAAGATTTCAAATAAGATTTTCTTGCGGATCCATAAACTATGGATCCATAATCCAATTTAGATCTAATTAAAGATCTATAGAGATTTAAAAGAACAGTACGATCTCCTCCCCAGTCGGAACTGGAGAGAACTGTAAGAATATCAAGTGCTTTAAGACATTTAGCTTTTAAAGCTTTGATGTGTGGTATAAAAGATAATTTGTTATCGAACAAAAGACCCAGGAATTTTGCTTCACTGACGACTGGAATTGGACTACCGTATATGGTGAGATGAGGATCTAAATGTAGCTGACGTATCTGACAAAAATGAACGCATTGAGTTTTTGTTTTTGAAAATTTGAAACCATTTTCTGTTGCCCAATCTTCTATATTGTTTAAACATCGTTGTAGTTTGAATTCAATGGTTTCCATATTTTTCGATCTAATAAATATTCCAAAATCGTCAACAAAAAGTGAACAATCAAGGTCTTTCACACATTTAACAATATCGTTAATTTTAATGCCAAACAAGGTAGGTGATAAAATGCTTCCTTGTGGTACACCTTGTTCTTGTTTAAATATGTCCGATAACGTATTACCTATTCGAACATTAAATGTTCGATCTGATAAAAAATTTTGAATAAAAAGTGGTAATCGGCCTTTAAGGCCTAATTTATGTAAATCTTTCATGATGCCATGTTTCCATGTAGTATCGTAAGCTTTTTCAAGATCAAAAAATACAGCTACGACATGTTCTTTTTTAATAAAGGCATCACGAATAAAGGATTCCAAACGAATCAAATGAACGTTTGTACAGTTATTTTTTCTGAATCCAGCTTGATATTTTGTTATTAGCTGGTTTGATTCCAAGAACCAAACCAGTCTATCATTAATCATTCTCTCCATTGTTTTACATAAACAACTTGTCAAAGCAATAGGTCTGTAGTAAGTAGCTTCAGTATGATCTTTATTTGGTTTTGGTATAGTTATAATCGTTGCTTTACTCCAGTCTTTTGGAAATTTTCCAGTGATCCAAATATCATTTAAAATATTTAATAAAGTTTTTAAAGCGTTATCGGGTAAATGTTTAAGAATTTGATAATGAATGTCATCAGGACCAGCAGCTGTATCGTGAGATTTATGAAGAGCATCTAATAATTCTGAAGCTGTGAATGGTACATTATATTTTTCATGATTTAGTGACGTAAAATTTAGATGCTCTTTCTCTCGTTCCTGTTTTATGTTTTGAAAGGTTTCGGAATAGTTAGCACTAGAAGAGCAGAGGATTTGGAATGTAGACTTCAACCGGTATAATTCGGTAAAAGATTTTTAGTGATTTCGGTAAAGTTGTGGTGTTGAAAGTTAGTAAAAGTGTATTTGTTTCTATAAAGTTTCCATCTTTTTTAATTTTAAAACGTTTGCAAGCTGTTACTCCTTGTGTGTTAAGATATTCTGTGATATTTTCTTCAGTTTCATGTTTTAGCATTCTGTCACGGATAATACCTTTGCAACTGTTTAGAGTTTTATGTTCCGTGACAGAGACATTAATGTTAAAGAATTTTGTAATTTTCAAGAGATTATCAGTTTGAGATTTTCTGTTAGTTTCGACCAAAAGAGTTCCATTTTTTAATTTTTTTACATTTTTTGGAGTGCCTATAATTGATTCTATTTGCTTTTCTATAATGAAAGGTGACAGTGAAGTAATAGGTTTGTCCTCTTTACTCGAAATCACTAAAAATTTAGCGAAGTTCTCATTAGCTTTGAATGTAAAGGTAGTCGGTTGCGTGTCGTCCTCCGAAGAGTCGAACGCCAGAAATCGTTTTCGAGATGCCATGGTGATGAAATTTTTGATTCGATAGCTATGCGCCCCACCCTCCATGGAGCCCTACAAGGGGACGTTTAACAGAAATGGATCTCCTATTTCTAACGTCAAGGCTACATTGCTATTATACTCGGTGTCAAGATCAGAGTCTTCAGCTCGGCCTCATGCTTAGATGATTTCCCACCTATTCATCTAAATTTCCATAGAAAAATTTATGAACAGTTGAGTTCATCCCCCTATCCACAGCCTCCACTCACAGAGGTTTCCGCCAAAGCCCCAATACAAGCCCACCAATTGACCCTTCAGCCGCCGCCCATTGAAACTCACTTAAAGTTAGAGGAACATGAGAAAAATAAGCCCGGTTTGGTACCATAAAGATACGTATGAAAGAGAGAAAGAAGCTAAGAACAAGTTGTGCGCTTCTAGAGCTTGGCACGACTGAGCCGATTGATCCAGGCCGGATCTAACCCAGACCGCTCTTCTATCTGAAATAAGGGCCAAAATGATGTGTTGAAAAGCTGGAGATCCCTGGGCTTTCCTCAATCATCAGGTTCCCCTCTCCCAGCATACGAGACGCCACCCACGGCAAACGGGTGGTTCCTGTTTTAATAGGGGATTACACCCTATCCACTACAGAAGAAAAGTGATCTGTAGATTTTATTCCCTACAGACAAGGGAGGCCGAAAACGTCTTGGAAATTGAAAGGTTATTTTTAATATAAATTAGTAGATCCATATTTAAAATAAACAATTTATTAAAAGAAGGATTCATTTTGGATTCATTTTTTAAGAGAGTCAAACAAATAAGCTGTGTTAGATGATATGTAGCTTTCAAATGATATGTAGCTTTCATACCTTGAAAAACGTTTAGTTTTTTTATCTAACAATCATAAATGCATCTTACTTTTTAATGTGGGGAATGCTAGAGTTCGGAAAAATGACACAAACACAAGACAAACACATATGTTAAATACAGATGAGGTTATAATCTTCGTCCCATGTGCGACCCACGGGCACAGAATGATACACAAACAAATGAAGCATGTTAGTAACATGAGATAGGAAAGGTTTAAAAGGATAGATCTCGCGAAATTTGTTTTTTCCAATTTAAGATGCATTTCAATAAATGAATTTTATATTCTGGAATTATACCGGTTGAACGGACGGTTGCTCTGTTATGTTAGGGGTTTTACCCAACTGCCACAGAAGCGGAAGGCAGCCACCTATTTCGAGGGCCCGGGTGGTCACGGGCGGCCTCTTTTAGCCGGCTCGTACGTCACGCAGAGGGTACGTCTGGCCTATTCTAAGCCCGGGACCAGCACGGGACGGATTCATTTTGGAGTCATTTTTAAGAGAGTCAAACAAACAAGCTGTGTTAGATGATATGTAGCTTTCAAATGATATGTAGCTTTCATACCTTGAAAAACGTTTAGTTTTTTTATCTAACAATAATAAATGCATCTTACTTTTTAATGTGGAGAATGCTAGTGTTCGGTAAAATGACACAAACACAAGACAAAACACATATGTTAAATACAGATGAGGTTATAATCTTCGTCCCATGCGCGACCCACGGGCACAGAATGATACACAAACAAATGAAGCATGTTAGTAACATGAGATAGGAAAGGTTTAAAAGGATAGATCTCGCGAAATTTGTTTTTTTTTTCCAATTTAAGATGCATTTCAATAAATGTAATTTTATAGTCTGGAATTATACCGGTTGAAAGGACGGTTGCTCTGTTATGTTAGGGGTTTTACCCAACTGCCACAGAAGCGGAAGGCAGCCACCTATTTCGAGGGCCCGGGTGGTCACGGGCAGCCTCTTTTAGACGGCTCGTACGTCACGCACAGGGTACGTCTGGTCTATTCTAAGCCCGGAACCAGCACGGGGCCAGTCACAAATTGACATTAAGGAACACCGAGACAGATCTTGTAGCTTAGCTGGAGTGATGTTTTGCGGATTCGATACGTTTTGGTTCAAATATTGATACAGTGCATGATGCGTCATGGGTCTAAAGATATTTTATAGCTATCTTATAGATCTTAAGAGTAATAAGGATACTCATTGGATAAATGTATATACTCGTACATGTAAAGCGCAACGTTAGAAAACGTATCTTAGTATATGTGCGCCCAGCAAAGATTCAGAGAAGCCTGTGTATTTTCGCAGCCTGAGACTGTCCACTAGGGGGATTGGATAGGAAAGGATGTACCGTCACTTTAAGTAGACAAAGAAGAGACCGGTAAGAGTGCGCGGATGCGCAGGTTGATTCGAGTTGTGATTGAGAGTAAATGTCAGAGTAAATGTCAGAAAGGTAGGTTCTCTCATGTTGCGGCTTATGTATAAATTATACAATAACGCTGTAATTAAGTGATTTATTGCTAATGGATTCTTCTACTTTAACTCTTTAGACAGATACATTTCCAAATGAAGGGATGTCCGATTATTATTGTCATGTTTTATAAAGAAATTCATGTACTTAATATGCAAATGGAAATAGTGTAGATCCTGATCAAACGCCGCGTTCTGTGGCGTCTTATCTGTGTGTACATTGTTTGCAAAGGTCCCATTTATGGAACGCTAGGCATAAATGGGTTAAAATTTAATACAATGTACATCATACATTATAAATTATACTCCGATTACGCTTACAACTGCTGAATTCCAGGCATTTTACAAAACCGTTAGAAGCTTTGCGATATTTGGTAACTCGAAAAGCATCCAGCGTGTATTGACGTTTATACAAGGTCGCCTTTACGTCGATGCCATGATGTAGCATCGACGTCGAAGCGACGTTCTATAAACATCATGTGCCCGCTCTGATGTACAAGCAATAACCGATATAGCTGTAGATTGCAAATTGTCAAGAAAATATGTTTAAAAACCACCTACCTTGTTCGCCTTTATGTGGAGAAGTAATCCAAACTTCCATTCAGGGCGCTTTTATAGCAAATCACATTGCCTTCTGCATAATTTGTACGATATTCTCCTTTATGCTCGGTTATAACGAGATACCGGGCAGGAATTACGTAAACGGTAGCTTATACTGACTTCTAAGTGGGAAGTAAATTTTATTCCTCATTAAAATGCGGAATGCTCCCTATGCTCACGTGGTGAAGGGCATATTTCTGACCAGTCGATTTCGAGTTTGAATTCCACACTCTCACATTGTATATGGGATTCCTCAGCACGGGACAATGGCAATTGTTTGACAAGGAGAATTTTTTATAACTTCCAGTTTGCTTTCCTTGACATCAGTCCCCTTTTGTAATAAAATATCTACTCTTTATACTCTTTAAATTACAGATCTTTTCAAAAGAGGCAAACCATTTTCACTGGATTGTGTGCATTGTAGGTATATCAATTACCCTTAGAATAAAGTGCCAATGGACAAACCAAGGCAACGCTATTAACACCCGCTGGGCAATTTCAGCAGACGATGAAATCATAATACTTTTTTTTGTAATTTTCGCAGAAAAGCGGATAAGAGACAATGTATTTGCAAAGCCTTTTTTCTGGGAAACGTAAGAGAAAAGGTTTGAAAATTTCGTTTGCTGATTTTTTTTTTGTTACCAAGCATTTTTTGTTTTAACATATTTTAATGCATACATGGCATGTATACAAACGGTATATATATATATATATATATATATATATATATATATATATATATATATACTATATATATATATATATATATATATATATATATATATATCTCATTAGCATTTTCGCCTATATATCATGTTATGTTTTATATATGTTTGTAGACGAGCAGTGCAGTTTTAATGCTATAATCAAGTAAATTTATGTTCTGTTCTGTGTTTGTTTGTTAAAATTCAATTTCCAATGTTTTGATTGGTTGAATTGCAACCATTATTCCATCCATTTTCATTTTCCCGATGATAAACCTCGCATGTCAAAGAGAAATATTTTGTGTTAGGAAGAAGGAAAGACTGTTACATTTGACACCATATGCTTTCAATCAAAGTTTTAAATGACTTCAACATTTTTTATAGGGATGCATAACAGCAGCATACTTTCATTTTACATTTGTTAGTGTGGTCTCTTCGCTCCAGAGACGATGAAGAGACGGTCCAACTTATGATAAAATGAGTGAGATTTCTGGTCTTGCTTTTAAGCAATGTTATACGTATATTCATTTGCCTTGTCGTATCGACGTTCCGCTGTGCACGTGCAAGGCAGATTTTGTCTCTGACAAATAAGAATAGTGTTTTAAATTGTCGGTTTTTAATTATTTGAGCCGCAGAAAGCCTACCATCAGACAAATGCGCCCAGCGAAAATTCAGCTTAGCCTGCGCATTCTCTTAGTCTGATTAGAATCTCTACTGGTGCGTTTTGAATAGCCAAGGATGGAATGATTCTTCCTGCAGACATCGAATATTCTTATCAGACTGCACGGCTGCGCAACCTCACTTAAGTCTTAAAATGTACGTTTTCCCACGTCAGGGTTTATTTCTTGTCATCACTTTAAAGGTTAACAGACAGATGCTTTTAATTTCTGATTCTCTGTGATTCTCTATTGAAGTTTTCCTATCTCTAACACATTATTTTTCCGTGGACGTTCTAAAAAAAACAAATAAAATGTTTACTTAATTATTTCTGAGGTTTTAATGCAAATTGCACATTAATATAAACGCTCAATGCTAATCCCATGATTCATAATTTTATTTAGTAAAATATAGAATCAAGGCGTAGAAACTCTAAGAGTCAAACAATAGTATTTCACAACCGCTATTCGCCTAAATATTCAAACAGAACTATCTGAGCAAACAGGGTAGAACGGCATCCGATTGTTTAGGTAAGTCTGGTCAGTGTCTGTATTGTTCACCACCAAGTCAGCCTCTTTAGACACATGATCACCAGATAGTTAAACTGTCTTTTTAAAGATTTGTAGGATACAGAAACGGCTTTTATCACACAGATCCTTCAAATCATGTGTACGAGAATACAGAAAGATTTTTATTACGCAGATTCTTCAAATAGGAAGAATACAGAAACAACTTTAACCCTGCAGATCATTCTGATTTTCTTCAGATATATAGAATACAGAAATAGCTTTAATCACGCACATTCTTTAGATTGGTACAATACAGAAACAGCATTAATCTCGTATATTATTCAGACTTTTACAGATTGGTAGAATACGTAAACAACTTCAATCACGCGGATTATTCAGATTTGTAGAATACAGAAATAGCTTAATCACGCAAATGTTTCAGATTGGTAGAATACAGAAACAACTTTAATCACAAAGAGTTTACTGATTAGTAGGATAATAAAACAGCTTTAAAAACGCAGATTCTTCAGACTTGTAGAATACAGATAAAGCTGAAATCACACAAAATCTTCAAATTAGTAGCATACAGAAACAGCTTTAGTCACGCAGATTCTTCAGATTGGTAGAATATAGAAATAACTTAAATCACATAGATTATTCAGACTTGTAGACTACAGAACCAGCTTTAGTCACACAGATTAATCAGATTTGTAGAATACAGAAACAACTTTAATCACACGGGTTCGCCAATCTTATAGAATACAGAAACAGCTTTAATCACGGAGATTCTTCAGATTTGTAGAATATAGAAGCAACTAATATCACATAGATTCGCTGGTCTTGTAGAATACGGAAACAGCTTTAATCACGGAGATTCTTCTGATTGTTAGATTATAGAAATAACTTTACACACACCGATTCTTAAGACTTGGAGAATGCAGATACAGTTTTAGTCACGCAAATTCCTGTAGACTACAGACGCAACTTCAATCACGCAAATTCTTTGAATTTGTAGAAATCAGAAACAGCTTTTATCTAGCAGAATCTTCAGATTGGTAGACTACAGAAACACCTTCAATCACGCAGATTCCTCATTCTTGTAGAATACAAATATACATAGTCTTGTAGAATACAGAAACATATATTGTTACATATATTATACACTGTAAAAATTCCCATCGATTTTACGGTAAATACTGGCTACTGGCTGCCAGCGACTTTACAGTAATTTTTACGGAAGCCCGAAGAACTTTTGCAGAAATTACCTCGTATGATTGGGTAAAGATGTGTAAGCTCAAGATACGGTGCGTTAGCTCACATTCGTACTATGTCTTATACTTTATCTACCTTGCTCTACACTGCCCTAACATGCGTAATTATTATTGTAAATAATGTATAGGCGCCCGTAATTTACGGCACATGTACTGACAGCCAGCTGCCAATATTTAGCGTTAAAGCTACGGGATCTTTTTACAGTGTACAGAACTTTGTTTAATGACATTATTATCAATTATACTAATCATATGATTATGAGTTGTATAGGGCGGCACTATGGACCGCCCTATACTACTATTATGCATAAGCCTAACAATGTTTTACAAATAGAATATACAATCGCCCTATCCTGTCTGAGATGTTTTAATATTCAGACATATGCGTAATATTTCCCATCTCTAACATGTTAGGAGCTGACGTCTTATTGATGTTTGTAACATCTTTATCAGCATCTACCCAAAACAAACAGTCCATCCCAACACTCGCTGATGCCAAAAATGCAGGATGTGGCCAATAGTGCAGACCATAAAAGACGTTGCATTCTGATCTCGGTCAACATATTGGCTCAGGTCTGTCCCAATACATTAGGATAATCACAGCAGTTAAAACTGACCAAAATCAAAGCTAGCCTACAAGCATATCTACAAATAGATTCTAAAAATGACAGAGAATGACTTTGTTTACTGAAATAGAGAAAACATGACAAATAAAAAGAAGAAAACTAATAATTGGTAACAAAAAGAAAGAAAGGAAGGAATTCTGGTCCGGACATCTCCACATCAAGACCCAGTAAAGTCATCTAGCTTACTACAACTATCAAATAAGGTGTCAGGGTCTCTGACCAAACTGTTTATTTCCATAAAAGTTTTCAAAAAGTTCCATATACTGTTGCCTTTTTATGTCAAAAGCATTTATTGTTGTTTTTGCTGCTATGTGCTTTTCAGTTATGTACCATGTTCTTAATTTGTGCTTCAATGGACAATAGATAGGGTTAAATTAAGACGTTTGGATGAAAAAAAATATATAGTATTTTATAGTTATCATAATCTGCGTGAACGAAACTGTTTCTGTTTCTACAATTCTATAAATAAATTTATGATTGAAGCTGTTTCTATAATCTACAAATCTGAATAATCTGCATGGTTGAAGCTGTTTCTGTATTCTATAAACTTGAGACTGTCAGATCAAAACTGTTTCTGTATTCTATAAACCTGAAGAATCTATGTGACTATTCTGTAAATCTGAATAATCTGCGTAATTGAAGATGTTTCAGTATTTACCAATCTTAAGAATCTGCATCTGTATTCGACAAACTGTAGAATCTGAAATATTATAATTGTTTCTGTATTCTACCCGAATGATTTGCGTGATCAAAGCTGCTTCTTTATTCAACCAATTTGAAGAATCTGCGTAATGAAAGCTATTTCTGTATTTTACAAATTTGAAGAAGTTTTGTGATTAAAGCTGTATTTGTATTCTACATGTCTGAATATCTGCGTGATTAAATCCGTTACTGTATTCTACCGATCCGAGGAGTATGCATGATTAAAGTTGTATCTGATTCTACAAGTCTAAAGAATTTGCATATTTAAACATGTTTCTGTATTCTGCTAATCACTAGACTCTGCATGATTAAAGCAGTTTCTGTATTCTACAAATTTGAAGATTCTGTGTGCTAAAGGCAGTTTTTGTGTTCTGCAAATCTGAATGATCTGGGTGATTTAAGCTGTTTCTGTATTCAAAAAAATTGAAAACAATTGCGTGATTAAAGTTGCATCTAAATTTTGACAAATCCAAAAATATTTTTTCTCAGAAAATAGGATTGGATCGAGGAGACAGTTTGCATAATATGTTGAAATGGCGAATTCTATTTTCTGGGAAAAATATGGAAAATATTTCAAAATGTCTGCTGAAATGTTTACCCAATATGCTAACTATTAATACAATAAAAGGCTTTAATGCGTGTAATGAGCTCTTATTGCATTCGAATAGCGAAGAACAAGCTCAGCCTGTGCATCCGCACAGTCTCATTCGGATCTTCTCTGGATTGCTCCTGTCTATTCATGTTTTCTTTAGTATCCGTTGATTTTAAGCGGGCAAAGGTCCTGATCAGACTGAATGATGATAAAGTGTTGAGATATCGAAGTAACATCTTGTTGTTTATTGTAAAAAAAAAAAAAAAAAAAAAAGAGAGAAAGAAAATAAAAGAAAGAAGAAAGAAAAAAAATATCATGTTTGTCCTAAACATTGCAAAAACACCTTACCATACATGCCCCAAAAAATTTAAAAAGTCATTTATCTACCTGTTTATTTATCTAAAATTGCCAGGTGAGAGACATTCTGTAACGACTCTAATCACTGCTCTGGTCCACACTGTTCGCTCAGACTTCGGGTAAATACAGTAAGTGCCAATTAGCCGGCTTCCTTTACAATTAGGTATGAAACAAAAAAAAAAAAAAAAAAAAAAAAAAAAAAATAAAAATAAAAACAAACAAACAAACAAACAAACAAAACAACAATAAAACAACAACAACAACAACAAAGAAACAATGAAAAATAAATAATATTCAAGCCACAACTGATATAAAAATTCCAAAGTAAAATAAAAAAAAAAAAAAAAAAGAGAAAGATTGAGAAAATTTACTTTACCGAAGACAGTCATACCGTCTGCTATTACAGAATATTGTGTATATATTTCATATTCTCGTGGCGCAATCACCGAACGATTCCCGGATAAGTCCGAAAATGCACGAGATGTTATTTTCAGTCATGCTTACCTAAAATCCGTTTTGGAGTTTGACACGACAGTAAACATTCACCGAGTTACAGTATCACGTTTATGGTCGTCATCTGCTATGAAGTTGTTCTTTCGGGATAAGCGCAAATAAATTACTAATATTATTAATAATAAACATGTTGATCCGCGCAGCCTTATTCAGTCGTGCCTTTTTCCGTCTGCTTTTATACTATTGTGAGAAATAAAGATGGCATGCGGTGAAGGAGAGGGAGGGGACTGTATCAGGAAATCTGCCTCCTCCCGGAAATCTGCCCCCCCCCCCCACCCCCGGAAAAGGCCCCCCAACGAAATCTGCTCCCCCCCCCCCCCGCAACATTTACATCCTTGAATCCACATATTTCGTAATTGCCCGAAGAGATCTTTTCGCTCGACGCATCCTGGCGGGCACACAACGTTGAATCAACGTCGAAACAAACAAGATTTTGCGCGAGTAAAGCAGCATTACGAAAACACACCTATTCAAATATATATTGAAAAGTTCACCACCAAAAATTGACAGTTTTCAGATAATAATTCTGATATTTTTCATATTTCTGCTCAAAACATAGATATTGGGTGCTAGCGAGTACCCACAATCTATGTTTTTGAGCAGAGACATGAAAAATAATGTATACCCCTGCAAACCCCAGTTTTACAATATAAAAGAGGGGTTAATTGGGTCAAAATTATATAGGTATGTTTTCGTGATGTATGAGCCCCCACACCCTTCCGAAAGCAGTTTCTCTGTTAAAGCTCATTGTTTGTGCGTCTGTGGTTCCATGGTTCCATGTGGCGTTCGTAATATCCTTATTTATCCCACATCTGTCCTTTTGGTGTCTCAGAAGGGTTGTGCTTAGTGAATGTGGCATTTCTTGTGCATCGTCACTTACACTTTGACATTTCATGTTAATCGCATGGAATTCCAAGTCTTATTTTCTAAAACAATAAAACAAAAACAAACAATAACAACAGCAACAACAAACAAACAAACAATAAACAATAATAAAAAAAACCACAAAACAAAAACAAAACGTAACAACAACACAAAACAAACAACAACCTATGGAAGCGTCGTAGTGCCAGGTGAAAAAAAAAATTAAGTCCTACGTAGGAGATAATAAGTCCTACGTAGGAGTTAGTAACTAATACGTAGGAGATAATAAGTCCTACGTAGGAGATAGTAAATCTTACGTAGGAGATAGTTACTCCCACGTAGGAGATAATAAGTCCTACGTAGGAGATAATAAGTCCTACGTAGGAGATAGTAACTCTTACGTAGGAGATAATGTCCTACGTAGGAGATAGTAACTCCTACATAGGAGATAATAAGTCCTACGTAGGAGATAATAACTTCTACGTAGGAGGTAATAAGTTCTACGTAGGAGATAGTATTTAGTTATAGATAATTCAATACGATTTTGAAATGAAGATCAATAGTTTAACCTAAGAAAACAAAACTTATTGATTGATTAAAACAGTAATATATTTAGTGTTTGATAATTCAGGAAGACCAACAAGTTATCGTCTGCTGAATTAGCCCAGAGAGTGGTAAAGGTTAAGGGATCAAATATCACCCCCCACCCCCGACACAGCCACACACACACACACACACACACACACAAGGAAGGATTTGGTATTTCATGCAAAGTCTCTGTTGGAAACGAGTGGCATAAAATGTCAAATCCTATTTTCTGGGTAAAATAAGACAAATATCACCAATTTATCGTCTGCTGAATTAGCCCAGAAAGTGGTAAAGGTTAAGAGTTAAACTATTTTATCCCAAACGTTAGTTTGACAGTTCATGCACACTGTCTCTATAGGAGACAATTTGCATGATATGTCAAAGCCTACTTTCTGGGAAAATTAAGAGTATAATCAGTTTGTCCTTGATGTATAAATGTTGCCTTACAGTCGGTTTTTTTTCCGTTAATAAATCAAACTTAAGAAAATTTATTGATCTGACAGATTAAAGAATTGCAGTGACCTGTCTCGGATACAGGACACTTTTGTCAGATTATGAATAAAGGGAGATTGTGTATTATGCAAACACGAAATACCCAGATCAGACAGCACAACTGCACATTCTGATCAGGATTTTCACTGTTAATCAATGCATTTTACAGTAACCAGTGTTTTTTTAGGTACACAATTAAAGATGCCAATTTGTCTGCTCGGATTCTTAGATCATTGTCGTAATGGTCGTTTACAAATGTTGATGTTCATTTGATGTTTGGACCACTTTGTTTTTATTGCATGGGTTATAGATCAAACTATAACCTTGCCCAGTGGCCTGAGGCTTCTGGTTCTCAGCTATATGATGCCAAGTAGATAAATGAAACCAGGAGGTACAGGTCCCGGGAGAAGGTTGTATTTAACCGGTTCACACACGAACCACACCATAAAAGTACTGCCTTTATGTGACTCAGTTGCCTGGTAGCATTTAAAATCTAGATACAGAAACTGGAAATACACAATGATGTTATTAAACTTGTATCTATATACGTTTGAACAATCTTTTCAAAACAATGTACAAAAAAAAAAAAAAAAAAAAAAAAAAAAGAATAGAATGTTTTGTTGATATTTTGTAGAACATTGAGATGTCTACAACATTGATGGTTGAGTCTTTTCAAATAAAAATGGACTTTATGAATTATGCGACCACTGTAGACCAAGATAACTCTGTACGTCTGCTTTATGATCAGAGTCTATACTGCACACGAATATAGCTGGCACATTCTATCAGCGAAGAAAATGTATGCACATGCTGATCCGGAACTACAATTGTTGCACATATTATTAAATCCTGTTTTTATTATTTGGAGAGACTTGTTATTTCTGTTAGTAAATATGGATAAAATGTCGTTTTCTTTGGATTATTACTGTTACTACCCTAGGTTTCTAGACAGAGAGGCCTGTGCTTACAGTGTAGACCCAGATCAGATGTCACATAACACATTGTGTAATCAGGGTCTACACGGTCTACATTGTTCTACACTTAGCCAGCAATGTTTAGACAAATCAGTGGGTACTATAATGGCCTTGCAAAAAATATAGGGCAAGTGTGGTAAAGGATCATCTGATATCCCAGGTTTGTTTTTGAAACAATTACCTTTAGGCCAATGTTTGAAAAGGTGTGAACAATTTATTGAACCTGACAGATGGTGGTTAGAAAAGAAAGTGGTTTACAGTATTTAACATAAGTATTCTGATAAACACACATTAACAAACAGCAGTCGCGGTCCCTGATTAGACATTACATTACAGAGCAACTTATTAAAGTCTGCACTCTGTTTGCCACTTAAACAGCACGTATAAGCACGTATAAGCTATGTCAGCAGGTAGTAACACGGACTTAATCAAGTTATAGTATGATAGGGATTTAACGTGTTTAATAATTAGCAATAATATACCCCTACATACAAATGCAGTAAAAACTGTTTATGCTCCACGTAGCTCTTTTAAAAACAAGACTTTTTGAACATGGCCAACATAATAATATTTATTCTTCGGAATTCAAATGTACAGCTAAATCTCTGTTACTATTACTAATCAAATAAATAAATAAATAATAATAATAATATGGTAATATCAATGATAATAATGTCATTATTATAATTATGTTTCTTTTTCATTATTATCACTATTTTTAATTTCTAGAAAATCATTTTATGAGATAAAATAGGACCAGCATAGGATTTACCGAATTATGATACACAGCTTGCTTACTATTATTATAATTATTTCTGAAAATAATATCAATAATAATGTTATTATTATCATTTTGTTTTAATGTTATTATTATAATTTTTTATGCAATTTCTTAAATATTATAAACAATCAGTTGAATAGATATACTTTATAGAATGAAATATGACCAACATTGTTTTTCTCCGCATTGTAATGCGGTTACTAACCTTTGTAGGAGAAAGTAAGTCCTACGTAGGACTTATTATCTCCTACGTATGTGTAAGTAACTCTGCTACGTAGGAGTTACTACGTAGAACTTACTATCTCCTACGTAGGAGTTACTATCTCCTACGTAGGATATATTATCTCCTACGTAGAAGTTACTAACTCCTACGTAGGACTTATTATCTCCCAGGAATAGGAGTTACTTTCTCCTACGTAGGACTTATTATCTCCTACATAGGAGTTAGTAGGACTTACTCACTCCTACGTAGGACTTATTATCTCCTACGTAGGAGTTACTATCTCCTACATAGGACTTAAATATTTTGTTCACCTGGCACTAAGGTGCTTCCATACCAACCAAACAGAAACAACAAAAACAAATATAAACAAAAGAAAACAAAAAAAAAGAATAAATAATAATAAAATAAACACATTAACTCTTAGCATTTTTGGTAAAATTTCAGCACACGACAGATTGAAATTTTTCTTTTACCAAGAAAACAGGTTGACATTTCCACATTGTCTTCAATGGAGAAACTGATGGCACGAAATGTCGAATCATGTTTTCTGGGAAAAAGAAAATATCAATTTGTCATCTGAACTTGCCTATAGAGTGGTAAAGGTTGAAGTGCAACTACAACTACAGCTTTTGTTTTATTTATTTTTATTTTTTTTTAGAGAAACATTAAAGGATTGACATTTCATGTGAATCGTCTGCCTAAATGACTATTCACATGAAATGGCAGGTATCATTTTCTGAGAAAAATAGTTTAAAAAATAGCTTAAAGTAGCATGTCGTTGCTATAATTTTGATAAGCGCTTTAAAGGTTAAAGTTTCGTCATTGATATTTGAGGTCAATTTCCATGCAAGGTATTGGCTTGAAGTACTGCTAGATTTTATGGGATTGTAGAATGTTCTATGCACATTCATTTCTATTTTATGGGACATAGTTTAAAATCTAATATAAAAAGGATTTTATGTGAAACTAGTTTTTGGGTCGACTGTTTACTCGTGTTTCCTTGAGGTAGTTGTCCACGTTATTATCATTGACCAAAGTAATCAAACCGCGTAAAAGACGAAATCTAGGTAGCAATTATTTATAGCATAGCTATTCTTGTCGCTGTGACATCAGAATGCTGTTGATAGAGGGTTATCTGTAAAACCTGGACGTGGGTGTTTGGGACATTGGCAAACAGTGCAGACCCAGTTCAGACACCGCGGAAAGCGACATCTGATAAGGACCTGCACTGTTTGCTTAAATACCAGGAAGTTAAGGGTTAAATGAAACAATTGTAAGTCCAGTTTCAGGTCCGTTTTCTCAGCCTACATTGAGAGACAATCGATCTACCAGTGCTACCAGTGGTTTGATTTTAGTATACGTCCAAACCTGTCCTAATCTACAGCCAAAATAGTTTGAATGCTATAAACTTTTCTTTCTACAAGTATTTTTCATCAGATTCTAGATTTTGTACTTTGGACGTTTGCAAATGACATTACATGTTTTCCGACGTTATTCATCACATGGTCCGACAGAGCTATAAAGAAAATATTTCCTCGTTCTATCAAGAAATATTTGCAAGCAATTATTTGCCAAAGTGTTGCTTGGTCCGACTAACTCGTCAGTGACACTTATGTTCTGCGTTTCGGCCTAGAATGTTAAACTGCTACATTAATATTACATGGATATGCATACGTACAACTACATTTGTAAATTAATGACCCAGCACATGACAAAACCTCTGCAATACGATTTGTGCGATCCGCGAAGAATCAGATCAGTCCGCGCCTTCTAAAGCCTCCGGGCTATCCAAAGTGGAATAAACGAGAACTCTTGCCGTACTGGGTGAATGTACAGAGATCTGCGTCTTTGTTCGTCACACAGGTATTATGGTCGGTTTGAAATGCGCTGGCTCATTTGTCTATATTTGTCAGTTTAGCTTGTTACCTGCTTATTACAACGATGTTACATTATTAACGTTATCTGCCAACAGTTAAACCAAAATGTAACATTTCGTGAATATGCTATCGTAAAGATTACATTTGAACGGGGGCACAACATTTCCTACAAGATTGCATGTTCAAAAACTTAGACATGCACTCGCGCAGTCTGATCAGAGTATTCGAAGCCAACCTGAAACCACTTTGGATTCTTGGCTAAACAGGGTACCCTGTGAAGACTGATTAGCCGAGCAAATGCGCAGGCTGGTTTGAGTGTTGTGCGGACAGGCAGACTTGCTCATGTTTATGCGATTTAGAAGTTTCAGACCAAAAGAATAAATTTGCCAAAGCAACATTACGTGAATATAGATGGATGGATGGATATTTTATTTATAGACGCCCAACCCTAAAAAGGCATATAACGTCTAATAAGTTGTATATTATATGATGATTTTATTCAATGAGAAATTAAAAATATCTAGGATTGATGTGTTCATTTTAAAAAGATCAAGTATCAATGAATTTAAATTATTAAAAATACAGATCATATTTTATTAAAAAGTCCGATCTCTTTCAGAAAGTCGAGTATTGTCTGAGTTGGCATATCATTAAAAAGTTCTTTTATATTTTGTACATTAAAATGCTTTGTGCGAATATAATTAAATTCAGCACAAATGACAAGAAAATGTTTAGTTTAAACATATTTATTTCATCAAATATACATATTTAATAGCAAGTTACGTATATCAGAAGTTAAAGGATTTGAACGAAAGCTATTGAAAGCTTATATAGTTCATCTCCTTCAAACAGCTGTATCATATAAGGCGGTTTCACAACTACGTGTAAACGACAAAATATTTCATACACTTTTTCCATAAGTACATATTCAAGGAAGAAAACAGAAAGCAGTGTAAGCTATTGAATAATGAAACGATACAACTAGTACAAAGATTTCCTAATCATCGCAAAGTTTAGAATGCTTTGGCCTCTTTATAACGACATTCAACACAACAAGAATATAGTATTTCAATATACGTTATTAGTCAATGTTAAGTAAACGCACTATCAGTCAAAGACCGGGCTCTGTATTTCAGCAAGTTCCCTGAGTTTAACATCAGAAAAATTCCGATCATGTATTGTCGGTATAAAGAGAGCCCACTGTACAAGAACAATATACATGGACTTTTAAGGTAAATATTTAACTAACACGGCTTACACTAGTTACAGTAGGAATAATAATAAAAAAAAATCAATTTTAGGAGAATAAAGTCAAAGACGAGAAAAATAAATAAATAAACAAACAAGAATAGAAATAGGAAAAACTGTCCGACGCACAACATCCCCAACCCCCCTCTTAGACATTTCAGAAGAACTACGATAAAATTCACGATAATGATGACAATGCTTCTTCCGCTTACTTCTGTTCCTTGTTTAATTGATAGAACTTAAAATCTCTTAGTTTTTTCGATGAATTTTTGCACAGCTGAAAAAATACTTACATTATTCTCATGACAAATTGATTCATCACCATATAATATTAAATTAAGAGTGACTTCAGGCAAAAATGCTAATGTGTCTAGCATATCGGCTCTTGGCTCATGGTACCTCGGACAAGTGAAGAAAAAATGATGAGCGTTTTCAACAGCGCCACAAGAGCAAAGGGAAGAATCTGTAATATTTTTTGAATATAAATCGCTGTTTAACGCGCTGCAATTTGTTCGCATTCGTGTATGCATGACTTGCCAATACCGTTTACCAGTATAAAAATGTTTCGGCACTTTGGTTTTATTTCTAGCCTGAAAAGATTTAAAGGATAATAAGGAGTTTATCTGTTTAGCGTGTTGTGGAAGGTTATTCCAGTCACGTACAGCTGAAGGCAGAAAAGATGTATAATATTGCTGAGATCTGCACTGGATAGTTGTAAAATCGTCAGCATTGCGAAGATTGTATCTAGAAGTTTCGCTTATAGAGGGAGGAACAAGAAATGACAGATAAGCTGGAGTTAGATCATGCTGCATTTTAAAAAATAAGCAGAGTTTATGGTTGGATCTTCTAGACTGTAATGACTCCCACCCTACCTCATCATATAAGGATTGTAGAGAAACTAAAGCGGTAGTACCAGTAACGATTCGGGCTGCTTCATTTTGTATCTTGTCTAGTTCTCGTTTTTCATACAGTGTGCAGTTGTCCCATAAGATATCGCCATATTCTAAAATTGGTCGTATGAATGAAATGTATACGATTTCTAAAGACTTTCTATCTAAGACAAGTTTTAGCCTACGCATTGTGTTGAATCTTTTCCATGCTTTTTCCTTAATATATTCTATGTGGTTATGCCAGGTACAATCGTTTGACAAGTAGATCCCAAGATGTTTATGACTGTTTACTTCGTTAATTTGTGTTCCTGACATATATAAGGGAGGATGATATGGTTTATTTATTTTACGTGAGATGGTAAGAGATTCCGTTTTAAGGGGATTAAAAATAACCAACCATTTATGTGCCCAATCAATGATAGTTTGCAGGTCATTACTGAGACACAAAGCTGCTGTGTCTGGATGTTCAACTATTATATATAAACTAGTGTCATCAGCAAATAATCTGATGTTAGAACCAATTTCTGTAACAATGTCATTTATGAATATTAAAAAAAGGAGAGGGCCGAGGATTGAGCCTTGTGGCACTCCAGCTTGTATAAAAGTCCAGTCGGACTTCGCACCTGGAATTACTACCCGTTGCTTCCTTTCATCAAGGTAACTTTTAAACCACTTCAGTAGAGTTCCTGTGATACCAGCTGCTTTTAATTTACGAATCAGTCCCTTGTGCCATACACGATCAAAAGCTTTGCTGATATCACAAGAAAATGTTTGACCGTAAAAGGTTCGTTACAAGGAATGCAGAATGGAGCTTGTTCATTTTTTAATATGTAAGAATGAGTAATTCTAGTGTGTCCAATTCTACATCTGGTGATTTTTGTTTGTTCTTTTCTGCTGAAATTAGAGAATGTGCATTTGCTGTTAAAATTTGGTTTTATTTCATTTAGTTTATTTTGAGTTTGTGTTTCCCAAATAGACTGACATTTATTGTTAATGTATAGACGGATGTTCGATTTAAAGTCGGAGTGAGGAATTTTAAAATTGGTTATCACTAAGGATAGTGCAGATTTAGCTTCTAAATCGGCTAATTCATTTCCACGAATATTAACGTGGCTGGGAAGCCAACAAAATACAATTTCTTTTGAAACTGAAAGGTAATAATATTTTTTAAGAATTTGCTGAATTAATGGGTTTCTATGGTGTAAATCTTTAAGAGATTTTAATACAGAAAGAGAATCTGAATAAATGATGAACTGTTTTTCAGACTGATCTCTGATATGGTAAAGTGCAATATCAAATGCCTTGGCTTCGGCGGTAAAAATGGAGCTATTATCAGGTAATCTGATACTGTCAGTAAAATTTGGACTAATAACACAACAAGCAACTTTCTCATCTTGTTTCGAACCATCTGTATAAATTGACAAGTAATGTTTATAATTTGATAATAATAATAATAATATAATAATAATGTCTTTATTTAAAGAGGATGACATATTTAGTAACAATACTAATCTAACATATGGTCCTCATTGTAAAACAAACAAAACAAATAAAATATATACATCATGTACAGTTCAAAATCTAAAATCATGTACATTATATTAAAATGTCCAGGAGACCAAAGCAGTGTCTGAGAGAATAAAATATTATGAGGATCAGTCATTAAAAAGTCACAGGAATGAGCAATTGAGATAAGACAATGTCTATAGGAAGAAAAATTGATTTGATTTCTAAAAATTCATTTTTAAAAATATGCGACTCAACTTCTGGTTTTTTTATTTTTATGAAAGTCTCATATAATCTTTGGAGGGTTTAACGTCCATGGCTCTTTTGATGGAAAAGAAAAATGCTGAACATTTTTAATATTAATATTGGCCTCTTCAAGTAACGGTTGTATTCTCAGGCCAAAGGGTTTAATAGCCGTTGGTTTATTGCTGTAAAATCTTTTGTATTTAGGATTAAAAACACAATCATAAGCTGAATTTCGTGGATTGGCAGCTAATTTTGTAACATATTGAAGAGATAATTTTTCCCTTCTTATATATAGTGATGGTTCATTTGATTCAGCGTATAAACTTTCGATGGGGGAAGTACGAAAAGACCCTAGAGCCAGACGTAAACCTTGGTGATGAATAGTATCCAAAGATTTCAAATAAGATTTTCTTGCGAAGCCATAAACTATAGTACCATAATCCAATTTAGATCTAATTTAAGATCTATAGAGATTTAAAAGAACAGTACGATCTCCTCCCCAGTCGGAACTGGAGAGAACTTTAAGAATATCAAGAGCTTTTAAACATTTAGCTTTTAAAGCTTTGATGTGAGGTATAAAAGATAATTTGTTATCGAACAAAAGACCCAGGAATTTTGCTCACTGACGACTGGAATGGGACTCCCGTATATGGTGAGATAAGGATCTAAATGTAGCTGACGTATCTGACAAAAATGAACGCATTGAGATTTTGTTTTTGAAAATTTGAAACCATTTTCTGTTGCCCAATTTTCTATATTATTTAAACATCGTTGTAGTTTGAATTCAATGGTTTCCATATTTTTCGGTCTAATAAATATTCCAAAATCGTCAACAAAAAGTGAACAATCAAGGTCTTTCACACATTAAACAATATCGTTAATTTTAATGCCAAACAAGGCAGGTGATAAAATGCATCCCTGTGGTATACCTTGTTCTTGTTTAAATATGTCCGATAACGTATTACCTATTCGAACATTAAATGTTCGATCTGATAAAAAGTTTTGAATAAAAAGTGGTAATCGGCCTTTAAGGCCTAATTTATGTAAATCTTTCATGATGCCATGTTTCCAAGTAGTATCGTAAGCTTTTTCGAGGTCAAAAAATACAGCTACGATATGTTCTTTTTTAACAAAGGCATCACGAATAAAAGATTCCAAACGAATCAAATGATCGTTTATACAATTATTTTTTTCTGAATCCAGCTTGATATTTTGTTATAAGCTGGTTTGATTCCAAGAACCAAACCAGTCTATCATTAATCATTCTCTCTAATGTTTTACATAAACAACTTATCAAGGCAATAGGTCTGTAGTTAGTAGCTTCAGTATGATCTTTATTTGGTTTTGGTATAGGTATAATCGTTGCTTTACTCCAGTCTTTTGGAAATTTTCCAGTGATCCAAATATCATTTAAAATATTTAATAAAGTTTTTAAAGCGTTATCGGGTAAATGTTTAAGAATTTGATAATGAATGTCATCAGGACCAGCAGCTGTATCATGAAATTTATGAAGAGCATCAAATAATTCTGAAGTTGTGAATGGTACATTATATTTTTCATGATTTAGTGACGTAAAATTTAGATGCTCTTTCTCTCGTTCCTGTTTTATGTTTTGAAAGGTTTCGGAATAATTTGCACTAGAAGAGTTTTTCTGAAAATTCTCTCCTAGTGCATTAGAAATATCTTTAGTCGTTGAGCATATATTTCCATTTGATTTAATATGGACATGCTTGTTATTTTTATTTTTGCCACTAATTTTTCGAATCATGTCCCATATTTTCTTTGCTGGAGTTCTAGATTTAAGTTTGGAGACGTATTGCTGCCAAGATGTTCTTTTAGCCGTTTTTATTGTCTTGCGAGCTTTTGCTCGCATTTGTTTGGCACGGATTAGATTTTCTTTTGTTGGTTGCCTATTGAATTTTCGTAAGGCAGATTTTCTTTTATTTATTAAATTTTTAACATCGTTATTAAACCAAGGTCTATTTCTTTTTGAACGTGTCGAGGACTTCGGAATACATTTTTCGGCTATGTGAATTAATGTATCAGTAAAAGCTTGTATATCATCTGCTGTTTTAAACATTTCAGGTTTTAATTTTTCATTACATATCTCTATAAAATTCTCCCAGTTTGCTTTATTCAAATTTCACCGGGAATGATGGTCTTCTTTTGTCGATTCAATTTCTTCAATTTTAATTGGAAAATGATCGCTCCCATATAGGTCATCTAAAACTGACCAGTCTAAATCTAAGTAAATATTTGGAGAGCATATAGACAAATCTAAAGCAAAATAATTTCTTGTAGGAGATTGAAGATAAGTTGGTTGTTTATCGTTAAATAAACATAAATCATTTTCTGCAAATAAAATTTTCTATTATTTCTCCTTTGTCATTTGTATCCAGACAACCCAATAGTTTGCTGTGACTATTAAAGTCACCTACTAATAAATAAGGACGAGGTAACTGGTTTATAAGATTTTCTAAATCGTGTTTAGAAACTTTACAGTGTGGAGGAAGATATTGAGAACAAATTTTTGTGGATTTAGACAGAGTGACATTTACAGCAACAGCTTGTAAATTACTATTTATATCTATCTGTCTATGAGAAACATTTGATTTTACAAGGATGGATGAACCTCCTGATGCTTTCTGATTTTCAGTTGCGATATGATTATATAAACTATAATTTTTAAAATTAACATTATCTGTAGTTTTTAAAAAGGTTTCCTGGAGACAAAAGACAGTCGGAGAAAGTAGTGTTGTTAAAATTAAATTTCGTTATAATTTGCTTTTAGTCCTCGACTGTTCCACTGAATAATTGATTTTTTATCCATGATGAATGGAGAGATGATTTCAAAATAAGGAACTTAATCCTTTTATTTTTTCCGGGTCTGCGACAGCATGGAAGAGTCAATCTTAAACTCCATACTCTCGAGGGATTGATTGATTGTGTTGGGGTTTAACGACACGTCAACCCTTGAGGGTCATTTTGTGTCGTCTCCCAGAGAAAGGGAGAAAAGAGATAGAAGAGACAGTAGAAGAGATAAAAGAGAGGGACAGGGAAGAAAGAGGAACAGGAATGAAAGTGAAGAAACAGAAGAAATAAAAACATTCCCCCTCTATCCTTACCCGCTACAAGGATAGCAGGCCTTGCCCAACTGTAAGCCAATATCAGCTGGACACCCCGGTGATGTAAGATACACAGCACCTTCGCACCACCCGACCACTCTCGAGGGAATCGAACCGATTGACTTACTTGATCGGATCGGCCGATCCCCCCTTTACTGTATGGATTTGGTTCTTTATCCTTTTCTTTTCCATTTTTTCCTTTTTGATCAGCTGTCCTGTTCCTGGATCTAGATCTTTGGGATCCACTTGCTTTACTTGGCTGTGTTTGTGAACTGTTTTGAGATTTTGTTGGTGGTCTAGACTGATGAGTAGATACGGATTTCGGTTTAGGTTTTAGAGTAGGAGTAATAACTTTTGAATTTGCTTTGATGACAGAATCTTTTTTGTTAAACTGGATAGAAGTTTCTTTGGTTTCAGGTTTAGTGTTTAGGGATTGAACAACTTTTGCAAAGGTGATTTCAGGTTGATTTTCTTGAATTTTTTTGACTTCAAAATAAGTGATTTTTTGTGTAACTTTAATTTTCATTATTTCTTTCTCTTTTTTCCAAATTTCACACTGGTTTGATTTTGATTGATGGTTTTTGTTACAGTTCACACACTTGGCTTCATTTGTACAAGCGTTTGTATGGTGATCAAAGTCACTCATACCACATTTTTCACATACTGATCCAGGTAATTCGGGACAGCTGTGTTCATGATGTCCAAACCTCTGACAGTTGAAACACCGCAGAAGATTTGGGATGTAGACTTCAACCGGTATAATTTGGTAAAAATTGTTTAGTGATTTCGGCAAAGTTGTGGTGTTGAAAGTTAGTAAAAGTGTATTTGTTTCTATAAGGTTTCCATCTTTTTTAATTTTAAAACGTTTGCAAGCTGTTATTCCTTGTGTGTTAAGATATTCTGTGATATTTTCTTCAGTTTCATGTTTTAGCATTCTGTCACGGATAATACCTTTGCAACTATTGAGTGTTTTATGTTCCGTGACAGTGACATAAATTTTTAAGAGATTATCAGTTTGAGATTTTCTGTTTGTTTCGACCAAAAGAGTTCCATGTTTTAATTTTTTAACATTTTTGGAGTGCCTATTAAAGATTCAATTTGTTTTTGTATGATGAATGGAGACAGTGAAGTAATTGGTTTGTCTTCCTTACTCGAAATCACTAAAAATTTAGCGAAGTTCTCATTAGCTTTGAACGTAAAAGTAGTCGGTTGCGTGTCGTCCTCCGGAGTCGAACGCCAGAAATCGTTTTCTAGAAGCCATGGTGATGAAATTTTTTATTCAATAGCTATGCGCCCCTCCCTCCATGGAACCCTACAAGGGGACGTTTAACAGAAATCGATCTCCTATTTCTAACGTCAAGGCTACCTTGCTATTATACTCGGTGTCAAGATCAGAGTCTTCAGCTCGGCCTCATGCTTAGATGATTTCCCACCTATTCATCTAAATTTCCAATGAAAAATTTATGAACAGTTGAGTTCATCCCCCTATCCACAGCCTCCACTCACAGATGTTTCCGCCAAAGCCCCAATACACCAATTGACCCTTCAGCCGCCGCCCATTGAAATTCACTTAAAGTTAGAGGAACATGAGAAAAATAAGCCCGGTTGGTACCATAAAGATACGTATGAAAGAGAGAAAGAAGCTAAGAACAAGTTGTGCGCTTCTAGAGCTTGGCACGACTGAGCCGATTGATCCAGGCCGGATCTAATCCAGACCGCTCTTCTATCTGAAATTAGGGCCAAAATTATGTATTGAAAAGCTGGAGATCCCTGGGCTTTCCTCAATCATCAGGTTCCCCTCTCCGAGCATACGAGACGCCACCCACGGCAAACAGGTGGTTCCTGTTTTAATAGGGGATTACACCTTATCCACTACAGAAGGAAAGTGATCTGTAGATTTTATTCCCTACAGACAAGGGAGGCCGAAAACGTCTGGGAAATTGAAAGGTTATTTTTAACATAAATTAGGAGATCCATATTTAAAATAAACAGTTTATTATAGAATGAAGGATTCATTTTGGATTCATTTTTTAAGAGATCAAACAAACAAGCTGTGTTAGATGATATGTAGCTTTCAAATGATATATAGCTTTCATACCTTGAAAAACGTTAAGATTTTTATCTAACAATATTAAATGCATCTTACTTTTTAATGTGGAGAATGCTAGAGCTCGGAAAAATGACACAAACACAAGACAAACACATATGTTAAATACAGATGAGGTTATAATCTTCGTCCCATGTGCGACCCACGGGCACAGGATGATACACAAACAAGTGAAGCATGTTAGTAATATGAGATAGGAAAGGTTTAAAAGGATAGATCTCGCGAAATTTGTTTTTTCCAATTTAAGATGCAGTTCAGTAAATTTAATTTTATAGTCTGGAATTATACCGGTTGAACGGACGGTTGCTCTGTTATGTTAGGGGTTTTACCCAACTGCCACAGAAGCGGATGGCAGCTACCTATTTTGAGGGCCCGGGTGGTCACGGGCAGCCTCTTTTAGACGGCTCGTACGTCACGCAGAGGGTACGTCTGGCCTATTCTTAGCCCGGAACCAGCACGGGACACGTGAATATGGACTTTAATTTTGCTTTGTATTTGGAGGTTTTCACTCGTTACTTGGAAGTTACGATATGATTAATGAACTTACGCTAAAGTTACGTTCCAAGCATTGACAATGTAACTATGTTAATCCATTTAAGCCTAGCGTACAATATAAATGACACTGGCAAACAGTGTAGACCCAGATCAGACGTCGCAGAAGGCAGAACGCAGAACGCGGCGTCTGATCAGGGTCTATACTGTTTGCATAAAATTCAGATTTGTAAAAACATGATAATGTTAAAAACTAACCAGACACCCTTATATAGGGAATGGACCGTTCCAAAGAGTTAAGGTAAAGATACCACTCGGCATAATTGGTTAGGGAATCTTATAGAAACTACGAGCTGCAACGTCAAGAAGCGTATCTTTGGACATGCGCCCAGGGAAGATTCAGATCAGTTTTCTTAATCCTTCTCACTCAAAAAATATATAAAATAAATTAGTGTACTATATAAGAAAACAAGAGGCCCATGGGTTACAATTCGCTCACCTGATAAAAATAGCTATTGCATTTTTGCAAATGCTATGCAACGTTCTTCCAGTATTGCCACAGTTACTCGGATTCAAGTTTGACCATACCATAAAAAGGTCAAAGTCATCCTAGTCTCATCATTTTAACAAGCTTGGTAGACCTAGAGTCCCCGATGCTCTATATCAAGAGTCAGTCTCTTTCTTAGTACTGGAGAAAAAGATTTTTAAGTGTTTAACCATATATGGGCAAGGCAGACATATTGTTCAATGGTACAGAACCATTTGGACAAATTGCCAACATCCCTTCGATAGAATGTCCTATCTGAAATCTGGTGAAAACTGGTAAAGCGGTTTCAGAGAATACGTTTAAAGATTTCATGATTTATACATGTATTAAGACCATGGGAAAGGGGCAGATAACTTTAGGGGACAATTTTGATTATAACTAAAATGATTTACTACTTTTAAAATTGATTCTATCTAAAGAGTTTACTGCTTTAATTATATATTGTAAGTTTCAGCCATTAGGCTTAAATACTTGAAAAGAGTTTTTAACTTCCTCCCCCCCACCGCCCACCCCCCCTACATACAAATCAATAGAGACGCAAATTTCAGAAAACACTTCTGCAACAAGGTATATTGGTACAAGAATTTTACGGTGACTTAGTGTACAGATTTAGAAAAATTGTAGGGAAATCTAACTTTTCGGAGCAATTCGGAAAACTTATTAACCGTAAAAGAATTGGCTATAACCTGGATATTATACGGCAGACTGCATGCCTAGTTGTCAACCCAATCATTGTTGATGGCTATGCTTCACTCTTTTAATTGCATGACGGCGGTTCGGGCTTCGGACTCAATGACGACCTCTTCGTAAAATTTTAACCAGTAGGATGGGGCTTGACAATATGTCTTTGGCTTGGCCCGCCGTGGCTCAGCTATTGGTTTTCATCTAGTCTGGCATACAGTAGAATTAGCCATGAGTACTCGTCTTTGTTTATTATAGTGATTAATTTGATTCTTATGTTTTCGCTTTGATGCATTGCCTGAGTTGGGAGCCTTTATGCGAACCGAAATTTTATCTATTTCTGTATTAAAGAGTTGCACCGGGACCAAGGGTGAAATTGGCTAGCTGTAAAAATGCTTTATACCCCCTGATAGTTTAATGTACTGACGGTTCTAAGGCGGTGGTCCCGGTGTTAGTCTTACTCTTTGTTGCTAGCTTTGCTTTCTGTTTTTCTACATGTGTTGTGATGCTAGCATTATGGTCACCATCTTCAATAGCTGCCCACTTTGCTGTCTGTTTTACTAGTTGTATTGTGATGCTAGTATCTTCAACAGCTGCCCATTTTGCTTTCTGTTTACTAGTTGTGATTAAAAGTGGCATGGAGACACAGTGTGAAGCTGGCTAGCTGTAAAAGTGCTTTAAACCCCGCAGTGGTTTACTGTTCTGACCGCTCTAAGGTGATGGTCCCTGTGTTAGTCTTACTCTGTTGCTTTTTGGTTTATTCTACGAGGCGATTTGTTTTATGTCTTACTTTGTGTCATTTTGTTCGTGTTTTTCAATCCTTTTAGCATTGCGATAATCCCGCTTAGGGAAGAGAGAGCTAATCTTAATGCTTTTCGCACGTTTGTTCGATTTGTGCTGATTTGGATTTGCCGGTCTCCTCTTACTCTTGGTGTCTGGGAAGGGCTGGGGTTTGTGATTGGGAATTCCATGGACTTCTCTTACTCTTTTTTGACCATGCCGTAAAAAGGGTCAAAAGTCAACCTGCGATCATCATTTGAACAAACTTGGTAGAGCTTGAGATAGCAATGCTATATATCAAGATTCAGTCCCAAATCTTTCATGGTTCTGGAGATGATAAAAATTATTTTTTTTTTCACCATATATGGATATGGCGGTCATCTTGTTCAATGGCGCAGAACCATTTGAAAAAAAATTGGCAATACCCTTTCGACAGAAGGCCCGATGTGAAATCTGGTAAATATTGCTCAAACAGTTTCAGAAAAAAAATATACATACAATTTAATACATGTATATACCCCAGGGGTAAGGGCAGATAAACCTCAGGGGACAAAATTTTGATTATAAATTAAGCACACATTGTTACACACAATTTTATGTATATAGTCCGGGGGCAAAGACAGATAAATCCCAGGGGACAAAATTGATTATAACTAAAATGTTTTACTACTTTAATGACTCATTGTACGTTTCAGTCAATGGTCTTTAATAATTACATTTGAGAAAATGACTTCATTTTCCCCATACAAATGCATGGAAACGCAAATTTGACACTACCGTAAAAAGGTCAAAGGTCATCATTTGAACAAACTTCGTAGACCTGGAGTCCATAATGCTATATACCAAGATTCAGCCTTGAAGCTTTCTGGGATCTGGGAAAGAAGATTAAGTGTTTTAAACTTATGTAAGCATGACGGCCATCTTGATTAACGGAGCGTGAGCATTAGTAAACATTTAATCCGCGTTTAACAGAAGGCTCCACATGAAGTTTGAAGAAAATCGGCCCAAGGGTTTTAGAGGAGAAGTGGTTCAAAGATGTAGACAAACGGTAAGTGATCACAATGGCTCATTCTGAGCCTTAGGTTCAGGCGAGCTAAAAAAAACTGAAGGAAAGTGGGCAGCAATAGAAGGTGGGCAGCAATAGAAGGTGTGGTGAGAACAATGCTAGTATTATTCCAGCATTCAACGAAAATGTGTATCGGATGGATGGATGGATGGATGGATATTTTCTTTATAGACGCTCAACCCTAAAAGGGCATATAGCGTCTGATAAGTTGTATATTATATGATGATTTTATTTAATGAGAAATTAAAAATATCTAGAATTGATGTGATCATTTTAAAAAGATAAAGTATCAATCATTTTAAGTTATTAAAAATGCTGATCATATTTTATTAAAAAGTTCGATCTCTTTAAGAAGGTCGAGTATTTTCTGAGTTGGTATATCATTAAAAAGTTCCTTTATAGTTTTTACATTAAAATACTTTGTGCGAATATAATTAAATTCAGCACAAGTGATAAGAAAATGTTTGACTGTAAAAGGTTCGTTACAAGGAATGCAGAATGGAGCTTGTTCATTTTTTAATATGTAAGAATGACTTATTCTAGTGTGTCCAATTCTACATCTCGTGATTTTTGTTTGTTCTTTTCTGCTGTAATTAGAGAATGTGCATTTGCTGTTAAAGTTTGGTTTTAGTTCATTTAGTTTATTTTGAGTTTGTGTTTCCCAAACAGACTGACATTTATTGTTAATGTATAGACGGATGTTCGATTTAAAGTCGGAGTGAGGAATTTTGAAATTTGTTTTCTCTAAGGATAGTGCAGATTTGGCTTCTAAATCGGCTAATTCATTTCCACGAATATTAACGTGGCTGGGAAGCCAACAAAATACAATTTCTTTTGAAACTGAAAGGTAATAATATTTTTTAAGAATTTGCTGAATTAATGGGTTTCTATGGTGTAAATCTTTAAGAGATTTTAATACAGAAAGAGAATCTGAATAAATGATGAACTGTTTTTCAGACTGATCTCTGATATGGTAAAGTGCAATATCAATTGCCTTGGATTCGACGGTAAAAATGTAGCTATTATCAGGTAATCTGATACTGTCATTAAAATTTGGACTAATAACAGAACAAGCAACTTTCTCATCTTGTTTCGAACCATCTGTATAAATTGACAGGTAATGTTTATAATTGGATTTGATTTCTAAAAATTCATTCTTAAATATATGCGACTCGACTTCTATTTCTTTATTTTTATGAAGGTCTAAAATAATCCTTGGAGGGTTTAACGTCCATGGCTCTTTTGATGGAAAAGAAAAATGCTGAACATTTTTTAATATTAATATTGGCCTCTTCAAGTAACGGTAGTATTCTCAGGCCAAGGGGTTTAATAGCCGTTGGTTTGTTGTTGTAAAATCTTTCATATTTCGGGTTAAAAACACAATCATAAGTTGAATTACGTGGATTGGCGGCTAGTTTAGTAACACATTGAAGAGACAATTTTTCCCTTCTTATATATAGGGATGGTTCATTTGATTCAGCGTATAAACTTTCGATGGGGGAAGTACGAAAAGCCCCTAGAGCCAGACGTAAACCTTGGTGATGAATAGTATCCAAATATTTCAAATAAGATTTTCTTGCGGATCCATAAACTATGGATCCATAATCCAATTTAGATCTAATTAAAGATCTATCGAGATTTAAAAGAACAGTACGAACGCCTCCCCAGTCGGAACTGGAGAGAACTTTAAGAATATCAAGTGCTTTAAGACATTTAGCTTTTAAAGCTTTGATGTGTGGTATAAAAGATAATTTGTTATCGAACAAAAGACCCAGAAATTTTGCTTCACTGACGACTGGAATGGGACTACCGTATATGGTGAGATGAGGATCTAAATGTAGCTGACGTATTTGACAAAAATGAACGCATTGAGTTTTTGTTTTTGAAAATTTGAAACCATTTTCTGTTGCCCAATCTTCTAAATTATTTAAACATCGTTGTAGTTTGAATTCAATGGTTTCCATATTTTTCGATCTAATAAATATTCCAAAATCGTCAACAAAAAGTGAACAATCAAGGTCTTTCACACATTTAACAATATCGTTAATTTTAATGCCAAACAAGGTAGGTGATAAAATGCTTCCCTGTGGTACACCTTGTTCTTGTTTAAATATGTCCGATAACGTATTACCTATTCGAACATTAAATGTTCGATCTGATAAAAAGTTTTGAATAAAAAGTGGTAATCGGCCTTTAAGGCCTAATTTATGTAAATCTTTTATGATGCCATGTTTCCAAGTAGTATCGTAAGCCTTTTCAAGGTAAAAAAATACAGCTACTACATGTTCTTTTTTAACAAAGGCATCACGAATAAAAGATTCCAAACGAATCAAATGATCGTTTGTACAGTTATTTTTTCTGAATCCAGCTTGATATTTTGTTATAAGCTGGTTTGATTCCAAGAACCAAACCAGTCTATCATTAATCATTCTCTCCATTGTTTTACATAAACAAATTGTCAAAGCAATAGGTCTATAGTTAGTAGCTTCAGTATGATCTTTATTTGGTTTTGGTATAGGTATAATCGGTGCTTTACTCCAGTCTTTTGAAATTTTCCAGTGATCCAAATATCATTTAAAATATTTAATAAAGTTTTTAAAGCGTTATCGGGTAAATGTTTAAGAATTTGATAATGAATGTCATCAGGACCAGCAGCTGTATCATGAGATTTATGAATAGCATCTAATAATCCTGAAGCTGTGAATGGTACATTATATTTTTCATGATTTAGTGACATAAAATTTAGATGCTCTTTCTCTCGTTCCTGTTTTATGTTTTGAAAGGTTTCGGAATAATTTGCACTAGAAGAGTTTTTCTGAAAATTCTCTCCTAGTGCATTGGAAATATCTTTAGTCGTTGAGCATATATTTCCGTTAGATTTAATATGGACATGCTTGTTATTTTTATTTTTGCCAGTAATTTTTCGAATCATGTCCCATATCTTCTTTGCTGGAGTTCTAGAATTAAGTTTGGAGACGTATTGCTGCCAAGATGTTCTTTTAGCCGTTTTTATTGTCTTGCGAGCTTTTGCTCGCATTTGTTTGGCATGGATTAGATTTTCTTTTGTTGGCTGCCTATTGAACTTTCGTAAGGCAGATTTTCTTTTATTTATTGAATTTTTAACATCTTTATTAAACCAAGGTCTATTTCTTTTTGAACGTGTCGAGGACTTTGGAATACATTTTTCGGCTACATGAATTAATGTATCAGTAAAAGCTTGTATATCATCTGCTGTTTTAAACATTTCAAGATTTAATGTTTCATTACATAGCTCCATAAAATGCTCCCAGTTTGCTTTATTCAAATTCCATCGGGAATGATGGTCTTCATTTGTCGATTCAATTTCTTCAATTTTAATTAGAAAATGATCGCTCCCATGAAGGTCATCTAAAACTGACCAATCAAAATCTAAGTAAATATTTGGAGAGCATATAGACAAATCTAAAGCAAAATAATTTCTTGTAGGATGGATGGATGGATGGATGTTTTGTTTATAGACGCTCAACCCTAAAAGGCCATATAGCGTCTAATAATTTTTATATTATATGATGATTTTATTTAATGAGAAATTAAAAATATCTGGTATTGATGTGTTCATTTTAAAAAGATAAAGTATCAATTATTTCAATTTATTAAAAATACTGATTATATTTTATTAAAAAGTCCAATCTCTTTAAGAAAGTCGATCATTTTCTTAGATGGTATATCATTAAAAAGTTCTTTTATAGATTTAACATTAAAATACTTTGTGCGTATATAATCAAATTCTGCACAAGTGATAAGAAAATGTTTGACTGTAAAAAGTTCGTTGCAAGGAATGCAGAATGGAGCTTGTTCATTTTTTAAAATATAGGAATGAGTAATTCTAGTGTGTCCAAGTCTACATCTGGTGATTTTTGTTTGTTCTTTTCTGCTTAGATAAGTGAATGTGCATTTGCTGTTAAAATTTGATTTTATTTCATTTAGTTTATTTTGAGTTTGTTTTTCCCAAACAGACTGACATTTGTTGTTTATGTATTGACTGATGTTTGATTTAAAGTCGGTGTGAGGAATTTTGCAATTTGTTATCATTAAGGATAGTGCTGATTTGGCTTCTAAATCGGCTAATTCATTTCCACGAATATTAACGTGGCTGGGAAGCCAACTAAAATACAATTTCTTTTGAAACTGAAAGGTGATAATATTTTTTAAGAATTTGCTGAATTAATGGATTTCTATGGTGTGAGTCTTTAAGAGATTTTAATACAGAAAGAGAATCTGAATAAATGATGAACTGTTTTTCAGAATGTTCTCTAATATGGTAAAGTGCAGTATCAATTGCCTTGGCTTCGGCGGTAAAAATGGAGCTATTATCAGGTAATCTGATACTGTCAGTAAAATTTGGACTAATAACAGAACAAGCAACTTTCTCATCTTGTTTCGAACCATCTGTATAAATTGACAGGTAATGTTTATAATTTGATTTTATTTCTAAAAATTCATTTTTAAAAATATGCGACTCAACTTCTGTTTTTTTATTTTTATGAAGATCTAGAACAATCTTTGGAGGGTTTAACGTCCATGGCTCTTTTGATGAAGGGCTGAACATTTTTAATATTGATATTGGCCTCTTCAAGTAATGGTTGTATTCTTAGACTAAGGGGTTTAATAGCCGTTGGTTTATTATTGTAAATCTTTCGTTTTTAGGATTAAAAACACAATCATAAGCTGAATTACGTGGATTGGCGGCTAATTTAGTAACATATTGAAGAGACAATTTCTCTCTTCTTATATATAATGATGGTTCATTTGATTCAGCGTATAAACTTTCGACGGGGGAAGTACGAAAAGCCCCTAGAGCCAGACGTAAACCTTGGTGATGAATAGTATCCAAAGATTTCAAATAAGATTTTCTAGCGGGTCCATAAACTATGGATCCATAATCCAGTTTAGATCGAATTAAAGATCTATAAAGATTTAAAAGAACAGTACGATCTCCTCCCCAGTCGGAACTGGAGAGACCTTTAAGAATATCAAGTGCTTTAAGACATTTAGCTTTTAAAGCTTTGATGTGTGGTATAAAAGATAATTTGTTATCGAACAAAAGACCTAGGAATTTTGATTCACTGACGACTGGAATAGGACTACCGTATATGGTAAGATGAGGATCTAAATGTAGCTGACGTATTTGACAAAAATGAACGCCCTGAGTTTTTGTTTTTGAAAATTTGAAACCATTTTCTGTTGCCCAATCTTCTATATTGTTTAAACATCGTTGTAGTTTGAATTCAATGGTTTCCATATTTTTCGATCTAATAAATATTCCAAAATCGTCAACAAAAAGTGAACAATCAAGGTCTTTCACACATTTAACAATATCGTTAATTTTAATGCTAAACAAGGTAGGTGATAAAATGCTTCCCTGTGGTACACCTTGTTCTTGTTTAAATATGTCCGATAACGTATTACCTATTCGAACATTAAATGTTCGATCTGATAAAAAATTCTGAATAAAAAGTGGTAATCGGCCTTTAAGGCCTAATTTATGTAAATCTTTCATGATGCCATGTTTCCAAGTAGTATCGTAAGCCTTTTCAAGGTCAAAAAATACAGCTACTACATGTTCTTTTTTAACAAAGGCATCACGAATAAAAGATTCCAAACGAATCAAATGATCGTTTGTACAGTTATTTTTTCTGAATCCAGCTTGATATTTTGTTATAAGCTGGTTTGATTCCAAGAACCAAACCAGTCTATCATTAATCATTCTCTCCATTGTTTTACATAAACAACTTATCAATGCAATAGGTCTGTAGTTAGTAGCTTCAGTATGATCTTTATTTGGTTTTGGTATAGGTATAATCGTTGCTTTACTCCAGTCTTTTGGAAATTTTCCAGTGATTCAAATATCATTTAAAATATTTAATAAAGTTTTTAAAAGCATTATCGGGTAAATGTTTAAGAATTTGATAATGGATGTCATCAGGACCAACAGCTCTATCATGAGATTTATGAAGAGCATCTAATAATTCTGAAGCTGTGAATGGTACATTATATTTTTCATGATTTAGTGACGTAAAATTTAGATGCTCTTTCTCTCGTTCCTGTTTTATGTTTTGAAAGGTTTCGGAATAATTTGCACTAGAAGAGTTTTTCTCAAAATTCTCTCCTAGTGCATTGGAAATATCTTTAGTCGTTGAACATATATTTCCATTAGATTTAATATGGGTTCATCCCCCTATCCACAGCCTCCACTCACAGAGGTTTCCGCCAAAGCCCCAATACAAGCCCAAGTTGTTTATCGTTAAATAAACATAAATCATTTTCTGCAATAAAATTTTCTATTCTTTCTCCTTTGTCATTTGTATCCAGACAACCCCATAGTTTGCTGTGACTATTAAAGTCACCTAACAATAAATAAGGACGAGGTAACTGGTTTATGAGATTTTCTAAATCGTGTTTAGAAAATTTACCGTGTGGAGGAAGATATAGAGAACAAATTGTTATGGATTTAGACAGAGTGACATTTACAGCAACAGCTTGTAAATTACTATTTATATCTATCTGTCTATGAGGAACATTTGATTTTACAAGGATAGATGAACCGCCTGATGCTTTCTGATTTTCAGTTGCGATATGATTATATGAACTATAATTTTTAAAATTAATATTATCTGTAGGTTTTAAAAAGGTTTCCTGGAGACGAAAGACAGTCGGAGAAAGTAGTGTTGTTAAAATTAAAATTTCGTTATAATTTGCTTTGAGTCCTCGACAGTTCCACTGAAAAATTGATTTTTTATCCATGATGACTTTAGAGATGATTATAAAATAAGGAACTTAATCCTTTTATTTTTTCCGGGTCTGCGACAGCAAGGAGGAGTCAATCTTTAACTCCATGCTGTCGAGGGAATCGAACCGATTGTCCAACTTGATCGGATCGGCCGATCCCCCTTTACTGTATGGATTTGGTTCTTAATCTTTCTCTTTTCCATTTTTTCCTTTTTGGTCAGCTGTCCTGTTCCTGGATCTGGATCTTTGGGATCCACTTGCTTTACTCGGCTGTGTTTGTGAACTGTTTTGACTGTTTTGTGTTGGTGGTCTGGACTGATGAGTAGATGCGTGTTTCGGTTTCGGTTTTAGAGTAGGAGTAATAACTTTTGAACTTGCTTTAATGACAGAATCTTTTTCGTTAAACTGGGTAGAAATTTCTTTAGTTTCAAGTTTAGTGTTTAGGGATTGAACAACTTTTGCAAAGGTAATTTCAGGTTGATTTTCTTGAATTTTTTTAGCTTCCAAATAAGTGATTTTTTGTGTAACTTTAATTTTCATGATTTCTTTTTCTTTTTTCCAAATTTCACACTGATTTGATTTTGATTGTTGATTTTTGTGACAGTTCACGCACTTTGGTTGATTTTTGCAAGCATGTGTAGGGTGGTCAAAATCACCCATACCACATTTTTCACAGACTGATCCAGGGGGTTCAGGACAGCTGTTCTCATGATGTCCAAACCTCTGACAGTTGAAACACCGCAGAGGATTTGGGATGTAGACTTCAACCGGTATAATTCGATAAAATTTTTTTAGTGATTTCGGCAAAGTTGTGGTGTTGAATGTTAGTAAAAGTGTATTTGTTTCTATAAAATTTCCATCTTTTTTAATTTTAAACCGTTTGCAAGCTGTTACTCCTTGTTGTTTGAGATATTCCGTGATGTTTTCTTCGGTTTCATTTTTGAGCATTCTGTCACGGATAATACCTTTGCAACTATTAAGGGTTTTATGTTCCGTGACAGTGACATTTATACTAAAGAATTTTGTTATTTTTAGGAGGTTTTCTGATTGGGATTTTCTATTTGTTTCGACTAAAAGGGTTCCATTTTTTAATTTTTTTTTATATTTTTTGGTGTACCTATTAAAGATTCAATTTGTTTTTCTATTATAAAAGGTGATAATGATGTAACTTGTTTTTCCTCTTTACTTGAAATCACTAAAAATTTTGGAAAGTTCTCATTCGCTTTAAATGTAAAGGTAGTCGGTTGCGTGTCGTCCTCCGAAGAGTCGAACGCCAGAAATCGTTTTCGAGAGGCCATGGTGATAATTTGTTTGGTTCGATAGCTATGCGCCCCACCCTCCATGGAGCCCTACAAGGGGACGTTTAACAGAAATGGATCTCCTATTTCTAACGTCAAGGCTACATTGCTATTATACTCGGTGTCAAGCTCAGAGTCTTCAGCTCTGCCTCATGCTTAGATGATTTCCCACCTATTCATCTAAATTTCCATAGAAAAATTTATGAACAGTTGAGTTCATCCCCCTATCCACAGCCTCCACTCACAGAGGTTTCCGCCAAAGCCCCAATACAAGCCCACCAATTGACCCTTCAGCCGCCGCCCGTTGAAACTCACTTAAAGTTAGAGGAACATGAGAAAAATAAGCCTGGTTGGTACCATAAAGATACGTATGAAAGAGAGAAAGAAGCTAAGAACAAGTTGTGCGCTTCTAGAGCTTGGCACGACTGAGCCGATTGATCCAGGCCGGATCTAACCCAGACCGCTCTTCTATCTGAAATACGGGCCAAAAATGATATGTTGAAAAGCTGGAGATCCCTGGGCTTTCCTCAATCATCAGGTTCCCCTCTCCCAGCATACGAGACGCCACCCACGGCAAACAGGTGGTTCCTGTTTTAATAGGGGATTACACCTATCCACTACAGAAGGAAAGTGATCTGTAGATTTTATTCCCTACAGACAAGGGAGGCCGAAAACGTCTGGGAAATTGAAAGGTTATTTTTAACAAATTAGGAGATCCTTATTTGAAATAAACAGTTTATTAAAGAAAGGAGGATTCATTTTGGATTCATTTTTTAAGAGAGTCAATCAAACAAGCTGTGTTAGATGATATGTAGCTTTCAAATGATATGTAACTTTCATACCTTGAAAAACGTTAAGTTTTTTATCTAACAATATTAAATGCATCTTACTTTTTATTGTGGAGAATGCTGGAGTTCGGAAAAATGACACAAATACAAGACAAACACATATGTTAAATACAGATGAGGTTATAATCTTCGTCCCATGTGCGACCCACGGGCACAGGATGATAGACAAACAAATGAAGCATGTTAGTAACATGAGATAGGAGAGGTTTAAAAGGATGGATGGATGGATATTTTGTTTATAGACGCTCAACCCTAAAAGGGCATATAGCGTCTAATAAGTTGTATATTATATGATTATTTTATTTAATGAGAAATTAAAAATATCTAGGATTGATGAGTTCATTTTAAAAAGATAAAGTATCAGTGATTTTAAGTTATTAAAATACAGATCATATTTTATTAAAAAGTCCGATCTCTTTCAGAAAGTCGAGTATTTTTTGAGTTGGCATATTAAAAAGTTCCTTTATATTTTTTACATTAAAATACTTTGTGCGAATATAATTAAATTCAGCACAAGTGACAAGAAAATGTTTGACCGTAAAAGGTTCGTTACAAGGAATGCAGAATGGAGCTTGTTCATTTTTTAATACGTAAGTATGAGTAATTAAAGTTTGTCCAATTCTACATCTCGTGATTTTTGTTTGTTCTTTTCTGCTGTAATTAGAGAATGTACATTTGCTGTTAAAATTTGGTTTTATTTCATTTAGTTTATTTTGAGTTTGTGTTTCCCAAACAGACTGACATTTATTGTTAATGTATAGACGGATGTTCGATTTAAAGTCGGAGTGAGGAATTTTAAAATTGGTTATCACTAAGGATAGTGCGGATTTGGCTTCTAAATCAGCTAATTCATTTCCTCGAATATTTACATGGCTAGGAAGCCAACAAAATACGATTTCTTTTGAAACTGAAAGGTGATAATATTTTTTAAGAATTTGCTGAATTATTGGGTTTCTATGGTGTAAATCTTTAAGAGATTTTAATACAGAAAGAGAATCTGAATAAATGATAAACTTTTTTTCAGACAGATCTCTGATATGGTAAAGAGCAATATCAATTGCCTTGGCTTCGGCGTTAAAAATGGATGGATGGATGGATATTTTATTTATAGACGCTCAACCCTAAAAGGGCATATAGCATCTAATAATTTTTATATTATATGAGGATTTTATTTAATGAGAAATTAAAAATATCTAAGATTGATGTGTTCATTTTAAAAGGATAAAGTATCAATGACTTATTAAAAATACTGGTTTTATTTTATTAAAAAGTCCGATCTCTTTAAGGAAGTCGAGTATTTTCTTCGTTGGTATATCATTAAAAAGTTCCTTTATAGTTTTTACATTAAAATACTTTGTGCGAATGTAATTAAATTCTACACAAGTGATAAGAAAATGTTTGACTGTAAAAGGTTCGTTGCAAGGAATGCAGAATGGAGCTTGTTTATTGTTTAAAATATAAGAATGAGTAATTCTAGTGTGTCCAAGTCTACATCTCGTGATTTTTGTTTGTTCTTTTCTGCTGAGATTAGAGAATGTGCATTTGCTGTTAAAATTTGGTTTGATTTCATTTAATTTATTATAAGTTTGTGTTTCCCAACAGACTGACATTTGTGGTTGATGTATTGACAGACGTTTGATTTGAAGTCGGAGTAAGGAATTTTGAAATTGGTTATTACTAAGGATAATGCAGATTTGGCTTCTGAATCTGCTGATTCATTTCCACGAATATTAACGTGGCTGGGAAGCCAACAAAATACAATTTCTTTTGAAGCAGAAAGATAATAATATTTTTTAAGAATTTGCTGAATTAATGGGTTTCTATGGTGTAAATCTTTAAGAGATTTTAATACAGAAAGAGAATCTGAATAAATGATAAACTGTTTTTCAGACTGATCTCTGATATGGTAAAGTGCAATATCAATTGCCTTGGCTTCGGCGGTAAAAATGGAGCTATTATCAGGTAATCTGATACTGTCAGTAAAATTTGGACTAATAACAGAACAAGCAACTTTCTCATCTTGTTTCGAACCATCTGTATAAATTGACAAGTAAAGTTTATAATTTGATTTGATTTCTAAAAATTCATTTTTAAAAATATGCGACTCAACTTCTGTTTTTTTTTTATTTTTATGAAGGTCTAATACATGTATAATCTTTGGAGGGTTTAACGTCCATGGCTCTTTTGATGAAAACGAAAAATGCTGAACATTTTTAATATTAATATTGGCCTCTTCAAGTAACGGTTGTATTCTCAGGCCAAGGGGTTTAATAGCCGTTGGTTTGGTGTTGTAAAATCTTTCATATTTAGGGTTAAAAACACAATCATAAGCTGAATTACGTGGATTGGCGGCTAATTTAGTAACATATTGAAGAGACAATTTTTCTCTTCTTATATACAATGATGGTTCATTTGATTCAGCGTATAAACTTTCGATGGGGGAAGTACTAAAAGCCCCTAGAGCCAGACGTAAACCTCGGTGATGAATAGTATCCAAAGATTTCAAATAAGATTTTCTTGCGGATCCATAAACTATGGATCCATAATCCAATTTAGATCTAATTAAAGATCTATAGAGATTTAAAAGAACAGTATGATCTCCTTCCCAGTCGGAACTGGAGAGAACTTTAAGAATATCAAGAGCTTTTAAACATTTAGCTTTTAAAGCTTTGATTAGTGGTATAAAAGATAATTTGTTATCGAACAAAAGACCCGGAAATTTTGCTTCACTGACGACTGGAATGGGACTACCGTATATGGTGAGATGAGGATCTAAATGTAGCTGACGTATCTGACAAAAATGAACGCATTGAGTTTTTGTTTTTGAAAATTTGAAACCATTTTCTGTTGCCCAATCTTCTATATTGTTAAAACATCGTTGTAGTTTGAATTCAATGGTTTCCATATTTTTCGATCTAATAAATATTCCATAATCATCAACAAAAAGTGAACAATCAAGGTCTTTCACACATTTAACAATATCGTTAATTTTAATGCCAAACAAGGTAGGTGATAAAATGCTTCCCTGTGGTACACCTTGTTCTTGTTTAAATATGTCCGATAACGTATTACCTATTCGAACATTAAATGTTCGATCTGATAAAAAGTTTTGAATAAAAAGTGGTAATCGGCCTTTAAGGCCTAATTTATGTAAATCTTTCATGATGTCATGTTTCCAAGTAGTATCGTAAGCCTTTTCAAGGTCGAAAAATACAGCTACTACATGTTCTTTTTTAACAAAGGCATCACGAATAAAAGATTCCAAACGAATCAAATGATCGTTTGTACAGTTATTTTTTCTGAATCCAGCTTGATATTTTGTTATAAGCTGGTTTGATTCCAAGAACCAAACCAGTCTATCATTAATCATTCTCTCCATTGTTTTACATAAACAACTTGTCAAAGCAATAGGTCTGTAGTTAGTAGCTTCAGTATGATCTTTATTTGGTTTTGGTATAGGTATAATCGTTGCTTTACTCCAGTCTTTTGGAAATTTTCCAGTGATCCAAATATCATTTAAAATATTTAATAAAGTTTTTAAAGCGTTATAGGGTAAATGTTTAAGAATTTGATAATGAATGTCATCAGGACCAGCAGCTGTATCATGAGATTTATGAAGAGCATATAATAATTCTTAAGCTGTGAATGGTACATTATATTTTTCATGATTTAGTGACATAAAATTTAGATGCTCTTTCTCTCGTTTCTGTTTTATGTTTTGAAAGGTTTCGGAATAATTTGCACTAGAAGAGTTTTTCTAAAAATTCTCTCCTAGTGCATTGGAAATATCTTTAGTCGTTGAGCATATATTTCCATTTGATTTAATATGGACATGCTTGTTATTTTTATTTTTGCCAGTAATTTTTCGAATCATGTCCCATATCTTCTTTGCTGGAGTTCTAGAATTAAGTTTGGAGACGTATTGCTGCCAAGATGTTCTTTTAGCCGTTTTTATTGTCTTGCGAGCAAAAGCTCGCATTTGTTTGGCATGGATTAGATTTTCTTTTGTTGGCTGCCTATTGAACTTTCGTAAGGCAGATTTTCTTTTATTTATTGAATTTTTAACATCTTTATTTAACCAAGGTCTATTTCTTTTTGAACGTGTCGAGGACTTTGGAATACATTTTTCGGCTACATGAATTAATGTATCAGAAAAAGCTTGTATATCATCTGCTGTTTTAAACATTTCAGGATTTAATTTTTCATTACATAGCTCCATAAAATTCTCCCAGTTTGCTTTATTCAAATTCCATCGGGAATGATGGTCTTCATTTGTCGATTCAATTTCTTCAATTTTAATTGGAAAATGATCGCTCCCATGAAGGTCATCTAAAACTGACCAATCAAAATCTAAGTAAATATTTGGAGAGCATATAGACAAATCTAAAGCAAAATAATTTCTTGTAGGAGAATGAAGATAAGTTGGTTGTTTATCGTTAAATAAACATATATCATTTTCATCAATAAAATTTTCTATTATTTCTCCTTTGTAATGTAAGAATGGTAACCGTCGATTTCAGTATGTTGTCATTGGCTACAAAGACACATACTTCGTTCGGGATCACTCTGATGCACCACAAAAATACTCAGATGCAGATGTCATTAAGATGCTGGAATATCTAATCGACAATATTTTTGTGGAGTTCGGCGGTCTGATATTTCAACAAACAATCGGCATACCGATGGGTACTAATTGTGCACCGTTACTTGCCGACTTGTTTTTATACTCGTATGAGGCGGAGTTTGTACAAAGTCTCCTCCAAGCAGGCAAGAAACACCTCGCACAACAATTCAATTTCACCTACAGATATATAGATGATGTATTGTCTCTGAAAAACACAAAATTTGCAGAGTATTTAGAATTCATCTACCCACGTGAACTTGAAATAAAGGAAACAACGGAGACTTCAGCCTCCTCCTCATACTTGGATTGTTATCTCTACATCGACAATGGAAAGCTTACTACTAGGCTTTACGACAAACGGGATGACTTCAATTTTCCCATCGTTAACTTTCCTTTCCTGAGCAGTAATATCCCTTCTGCACCAGCATACGGCGTTTACGTTTCACAGTTAATCCGTTATGCCAGAACTTGTTCAAATTATCAGGACTTCATGGAGCGTGGGAAAGTGCTCACTCAAAAGTTGTTGAGCCAGGGGTATCAAAAAACCAAACTGGTAGCAACACTTAAGAAGTTCTATGGGAGACATCATGATCTAGTCAATCCCTACAATGTGGCAGTTTCCAGAATTGTTTCTGATGTTTTTGCCAGTGACGCGCCATAAGTAGACTTCCCAAATCCCGGACATACGCTTCTACCGATATTTCCTTCGTTCAGGCCCATGGGCATGGTGGGCGAAGCTTGCTTACCAAGTAATGCTTACTATCCGCGGACGCCTGATTACACCCTTTGTTCTGGGGTCCATGTCTGTTGGTCTGAACATTCTGATTTGTCATTCGTTTATGGATTTATGATTTTGGATTACGGCTTTGGTACCATGACCGCAACTACTTGTCATTTGTATCCAGACAACCCCATAGCTTGCTGTGACTATTAAAGTCACCTAATAATAAATAAGGACGAGGTAACTGGTTTATAAGATTTTCTAAATCGTGTTTGGAAAATTTACAGTGTGAAGGAAGATATAGAGAACAAATTGTTATGGATTTAGACAGAGTGACATTTACAGCAACAGCTTGTAAATTACTATTTATATCTATCTGTCTATGAGGAACATTTGATTTTACAAGGATAGATGAACCTCCTGAGGCTTTCTGATTTTCAGTTGCGATATGATTATATAAACTATAATTTTTAAAATTAATATTATCTGTGTTTTTTAAAAAGGTTTCCTGGAGACAAAAGACAGTCGGAGATAGTAGTGTTGCTAAAATTAAAATTTCGTTATAATTTGCTTTTAGTCCTCGACAGTTCCACTGAATAATTGATTTTTTATCCATGATAAATGGAGAGATGATTTGAAAATAAGGAACTTAATCCTTTTGTTTTCTCTGAGACTGCGAGAACATGGAGGAGTCAAGCTCTAACTCTATGTTCTCAAGGGAATCGAACCGATTGACCAACTTGATCGGATCGGCCGACGCCCCTTTACTATATGGATTTGGTTCTTTATCTTTATCTTTTTCTTTTCCATTTTTTCCTTTCTGGTCAGCTGTCCTGGACCTGGATCTCTGTTGTGATCCACTTGTTTTAGTCGGCTGTGTTTGTGAACTGTTTTGAGATTTTGTTGGTGGTCTAGACTGATGAGTAGATGTGGGTTTAGGTTTATTTTTTAGAGTAGGAGTAATAACTTTTGAATTTGCTTTGATGACAGAATCTTTTTCGTTAAACTGGGTAGAAGTTTCTTTGGTTTCAGGTTTAGTGTTTAGGGATTGAACAACTTTTGCAAAGGTGATTTCAGGTTTATTTTCTTGTATTTTTTTGGCTTCCAAATAAGTAATTTTTTGTGTAACTTTAATTTTCATGATTTCTTTCTCTTTTTTCCAAATTTCACACGGATTTGATTTTGATTGATGGTTTTTGTGACAGTTCACACACTTGGCTTCATTTTTACAAGCATTTGTAGGGTGATCAAAGTCACCCATACCACATTTTTCACATACTGATCCAGGTAATTCAGGACAGCCGTTTTCATGATGTCCTCTGACAGTTGAAACACCGCAGAGGATTTGGAATGTAGACTTCAACCGGTATAATTCGGTAAAAGATTTTTAGTGATTTCGGTAAAGTTGTGGTGTTGTAAGTTAGTAAAAGTGTATTTGTTTCTATAAAGTTTCCATCTTTTTTAATTTTAAAACGTTTGCAAGCTGTTACTCCTTGTGTGTTAAGATATTCTGTGATATTTTCTTCAGTTTCATGTTTAAGCATTCTGTCACGGATAATACCTTTGCAACTGTTGAGAGTTTTATGCTCCGTGACAGTGACATTAATATTAAAAAATTTTGTAAGTTTCAAAAGATTATCAGTTTGAGATTTTCTGTTTGTTTCGACCAAAAGAGTTCCATTTTTTAATTTTTTAACATTTTTTGGAGTGCCTATAATAGATTCTATTTGCTTTTCTATGATGAAAGGAGACAGTGAAGTAATTGGTTTGTCTTCCTTACTCGAAATCACTAACAATTTAGCGAAGTTCTCATTAGCTTTGAAAGTAAAGGTAGTCGGTTGCGTGTCGTCCTCCGAAGAGTCGAACGCCAGAAATCGTTTTCGAGAGGCCATGGTGATGAAATTTTTGATTCGATAGCTATGCGCCCCACCCTCCATGGAGCCCTACAAGGGGACGTTTAACAGAAATGGATCTCCTATTTCTAACGTCAAGGCTACATTGCTATTATACTCGGTGTCAAGATCAGAGTCTTCAGCTCTGCCTCATGCTTAGATGACTTCCCACCTATTCATCTAAATTTTCATAGAAAAATTTATGAACAGTTGAGTTCATCCCAGCCTCCACTCACAGAGGTTTCCGCCAAAGCCCCAATACAAGCCCACCAATTGACCCTTCAGCCGCCGCCCACTGAAACTCACTTAAAGTTAGAGGAACATGAGACAAATAAGCCCGGTTGGTACCATAAAGATACGTATGAAAGAGAGAAAGAAGCTAAGAACAAGTTGTGCGCTTCTAGAGCTTGGCACGACTGAGCCGATTGATCCAGGCCGGATCTAACCCAGACCGCTCTTCTATCTGGAATAAGGGCCAAAATGATGTGTTGAAAAGCTGGAGATCCCTGGGCTTTCCTCAATCATCAGGTTCCCCTCTCCCAGCATACGAGACGCCACCCACGGCAAACAGGTGGTTCCTGTTTTAATAGGGAATTACACCCTATCCAGTACAGAAGGAAAGTGATCTGTAGATTTTATTCCCTACAGACAAGGGAGGCCGAAAACGTCTGGGAAATTGAAAGGTTACTTTTAACATAAATTAGGAGATCCATATTTAAAATAAACAGTTTATTAAAGAAAGATGGATGGATGGATATTTTATTTATAGACGCTCAACCCTAAAAGGGCATATAGCGTCTAATAAGTTGTATATTACATGATGATTTTATTTAATGAGAAATTAAAAAATATCTAGGATTGAGGCGTTCATTTTAAAAAGATAAAGTATCAATGATTTTAAGTTATTAAAATACAGATCATATTTTATTTAAAAGTCCGATCTCTTTCAGGGAGTTTAGTATTTTTTGAGTTGGCATGTTAAAAAGTTCCTTTATATTTTTTACATTAAAATACTTTGTGCGAATATAATTAAATTCAGCACAAGTGACAAGAAAATGTTTGACCGTAAAAGGTTCGTTACAAGGAATGCAGAAAGGAGCTTGTTCATTTTTTAATATGTAAGAATGAGTAATTCTAGTATGTCCAATTCTACATCTCGTGATTTTTGTTTGTTCTTTTCTGCTGTAATTAGAGAATGTACATTTGCTGTTAAAATTTGGTTTTATTTCATTTAGTTTATTTTGAGTTTGTGTTTCCCAAACAGACTGGCATTTATTGTTAATGTATAGACGGATGTTCGATTTAAAGTCGGAGTGAGGAATTTTAAAATTGGTTATCACTAAGGATAGTGCGGATTTGGCTTCTAAATCGGCTAATTCATTTCCACGAATATTAACATGGCTAGGAAGCCAACAAAATACAATTTCTTTTGAAACTGAAAGGTGATAATATTTTTTAAGAATTTGCTGAATTAATGGGTTTCTGTGGTGTAAATCTTTAAGAGATTTTAATACAGAAAGAGAATCTGAATAAATGATAAACTGTTTTTCAGACTGATCTCTGATATGGTAAAGTGCAATATCAATTGCCTTGGCTTCAGCGGTAAAAATGGAGCTATTATCAGGTAATCTGATACTGTCAGTAAAATTTGGACTAATAACAGAACAAGCAACTTTCTCATCTTGTTTCGAACCATCTGTATAAATTGACAAGTAATGTTTATAATTTGATTTGATTTCTAAAAATTCATTTTTAAAAATATGCGACTCAACTTCTGTTTTTTTTATTTTTATGAAGGTCTAATATAATCTTTGGAGGGTTTAACGTCCATGGCTCTTTTGATGGAAAAGAAAAGGGCTGAACAGTTTTAATATTAATATTGGCCTCTTCAAGTAACGGTTGTATTCTCAGGCCAAGGGGTTTAATAGCCGTTGGTTTGTTGTTGTAAAATCTTTCATATTTAGGGTTAAAAACACAATCATAAGCTGAATTACGTGGATTGGCGGCTAATTTAGTAACATATTGAAGAGACAATTTGTCTCTTCTTATATACATTGATGGTTCATTTGATTCAGCGTATAAACTTTCGACGGGGGAAGTACGAAAAGCCCCTAGAGCCAGACGTAAACCTTGGTGATGAATAGTATCCAAAGATTTTAAATAAGATTTTCTAGCGGATCCATAAACTATGGATCCATAATCCAGTTTAGATCGAATTAAAGATCTATAAAGATTTAAAAGAACAGTACGATCTCCTCCCCAGTCGGAACTGGAGAGAACTTTAAGAATATCAAGTGCTTTAAGACATTTAGCTTTTAAAGCTTTGGTGTGTGGTATAAAAGATAATTTGTTATCGAACAAAAGACCCAGGAATTTTGCTTCACTGACGACTGGAATTGGACTACCGTATATGGTGAGATGAGGATCTAAATGTAGCTGACGTATCTGACAAAAATGAACGCATTGAGTTTTTGTTTTTGAAAATTTGAAACCATTTTCTGTTGCCCAATCTTCTATATTGTTTAAACATCGTTGTAGTTTGAATTCAATGGTTTCCATATTTTTCGATCTAATAAATATTCCAAAATCGTCAACAAAAAGTGAACAATCAAGGTCTTTCACACATTTAACAATATCGTTAATTTTAATGCCAAACAAGGTAGGTGATAAAATGCTTCCCTGTGGTACACCTTGTTCTTGTTTAAATATGTCCGATAACGTATTACCTATTCGAACATTAAATGTTCGATCTGATAAAAAGTTTTGAATAAAAAGTGGTAATCGGCCTTTAAGGCCTAATTTATGTAAATCTTTCATGATGCCATGTTTCCAAGTAGTATCGTAAGCTTTTTCTAAGTCAAAAAATACAGCTACGACATGTTCTTTTTTAACAAAGGCATCACGAATAAAAGATTCCAAACGAATCAAATGATCGTTTGTACAATTATTTTTTCTGAATCCAGCTTGATATTTTGTTATAAGCTGGTTTGATTCTAAGAACCAAACCAGTCTATCATTAATCATTCTCTCCATTGTTTTACACAAACAACTTGTTAAAGCAATAGGTCTATAGTTAGTAGCTTCAGTATGATCTTTATTTGGTTTTGGTATAGGTATAATCGTTGCTTTACTCCAGTCTTTTGGAAATTTTCCAGTGATCCAAATATCTTTTAAAATATTTAATAAAGTTTTTAAAGCGTTATCGGATAAATGTTAAAGAATTTGATAATGAATGTCATCAGGACCAGCAGCTGTATCGTGAGATTTATGAAGAGCATCTAATAATTCTGAAGCTGTGAATGGTACATTATATTTTTCATGATTTACTGATGTAAAATTTAGATGCTCTTTCTCTCGTTCCTGTTTTATGTTTTGAAAGGTTTCGGAATAATTTGCACTAGAAGAGTTTTTCTGAAAATTCTCTCCTAGTGCATTGGAAATATCTTTAGTCGTTGAGCATATATTTCCATTTGATTTAATATGGACATGCTTGTTATTTTTATTTTTGCCAGTAATTTTTCTAATCAAGTCCCATATTTTCTTTGCTGGAGTTCTAGAATTAAGTTTGGAGACGTATTGCTGCCAAGATGTTCTTTTAGCCGTTTTTATTGTCTTGCGAGCTTTAGCTCGCATTTGTTTGGCATGGATTAGATTTTCTTTTGTTGGTTGCCTATTGAACTTTCGTAAGGCAGATTTTCTTTTATTTGTTGAATTTTTAACATCTTTATTAAACCAAGGTCTATTTCTTTTTGAACGTGTCGAGGACTTTGGAATACATTTTTCGGCTACATGAATTAATGTATCAGTAAAAGCTTGTATATCATCTGCCGTTTTAAACATTTCAGGATTTAATTTTTCATTACATTGCTCCATAAAAATCTCCCAGTTTGCTTTATTCAAATTCCATCGGGAATGATGGTCTTCATTTGTCGATGTAATTTCTTCTATTTTAATTGGAAAATGATCGCTCCCATGAAGGTCATCTAAAACTGACCAATCAAAATCTAAGTAAATATTTGGAGAGCATATAGACAAATCTAAAGCAAAATAATTTCTTGTAGGAGAATGAAGATAAGTTGGTTGTTTATCGTTAAATAAACATAAATCATTTTCTGCAATAAAATTTTCTATTATTTCTCCTTTGTCATTTGTATCCAGACAACCCCAAAGTTTGCTGTGACTATTAAAGTCACCTAATAATAAATAAGGACGAGGTAATTGGTTTATAAGATTTTCTAAATCGTGTTTAGAAAATTTACAGTGTGGAGGATGGATGGATGGATGGATATTTTGTTTATAGACGCTCAACCCTAAAAGGGCATATAGCGTCTAATAAGTTTTATGTTATATAATGATTTTATTTAATGAGAAATTTAAAAATATCTAGGATTGATGTATTTATTTTAAAGAGATAAAGTATCAATGATTTTAAGTGATTAAAAATACTGATCATATTTTATTAAAAAGTCCGATCTCTTTAAGAAAGTCGAGTATTTTCTGAGTTGGCATATCAAAAAGTTCCTTTATAGTTTTTATATTAAAATACTTTGTGCGAATGTGATTAAATTCAGCACAAGTGATAAGAAAATGTTTGACTGTGAAAGGTTCATTACAAGGAATGCAGAATGGAGCTTGTTCATTGTTTAAAATATAAGAATGAGTAATTCTAGTGTGTCCAAGTCTACATCGTGATTTTTGTTTGTTCTTTTCTGCTGAGATTAGAGAATGTGCATTTGCTGTTAAAATTTGGTTTGATTTCATTTAATTTATTATAAGTTTGTGTTTCCCAAACAGACTGACATTTGTTGTTGATGTATTGACAGACGTTTGATTTAAAGTCGGAGTGAGGAATTTTGAAATTGGTTATTACTAAGGATAATGCAGATTTGGCTTCTGAATCTGCTAATTCATTTCCACGAATATTAACGTGGCTGGGAAGCCAACAAAATACAATTTCTTTTGAAGCGGAAAGATAATAATATTTTTTAAGAATTTGCTGAATTAATGGGTTTCTATGGTGTAAATCTTTAAGAGATTTTAATACAGAAAGAGAATCTGAATAAATGATAAACTGTTTTTCAGACTGATCTCTGATATGGTAAAGTGCAATATCAATTGCCTTGGCTTCGGCGGTAAAAATGGAGCTATTATCAGGTAATCTGATACTGTCAGTAAAATTTGGACTAATAACAGAACAAGCAACTTTCTCATCTTGTTTCGAACCATCTGTATAAATTGACAGGTAATGTTTATAATTTGATTTGATTTCTAAAAATTCATTCTTAAAAATATGCGACTCGACTTCTGTTTTTTTATTTTTATGAAGGTCTAAAATAATCTTTGCAGGGTTTAACGTCCATGGCTCTTTTGATGGAAAAGAAAAATGCTGAACATTTTTAATATTGATATTGGCCTTTTCAAGTAACGATTGTATTCTCAGGCCAAGGGGTTTAATAGCCGTTGGTTTGTTGTTGTAAAATCTTTCATATTTAGGATTAAAAACAGAATCATAGGCTGAAATACGTGGATTGGCGGCTAATTTAGTAACATATTGAAGAGACAATTTCTCTCTTCTTATATACAATGATGGTTCATTTGATTCAGCGTATAAACTTTCGACGGGGGAAGTACGAAAAGCCCCTAGAGCCAGACGTAAACCTTGGTGATGAATAGTATCCAAAGATTTCAAATAAGATTTTCTAGCGGATCCATAATCCAGTTTAGATCGAATTAAAGATCTATAAAGATTTAAAAGAACAGTACGATCTCCTCCCCAGTCGGAACTGGAGAGAACTTTAAGAATATCAAGTGCTTTAAGACATTTAGCTTTTAAAGCTTTGATGTGTGGTATAAAAGATAATTTGTTATCGAACAAAAGACCCAGGAATTTTGCTTCACTGACGACTGGAATAGGACTACCGTATATGGTAAGATGAGGATCTAAATGTAGCTGACGTATTTGACAAAAATGAACGCACTGAGTTTTTGTTTTTGAAAATTTGAAACCATTTTCTGTTGCCCAATCTTCTATATTGTTTAAACATCGTTGTAGTTTGAATTCAATGGTTTCCATATTTTTCGATCTAATAAATATTCCAAAATCGTCAACAAAAAGTGAACAATCAAGGTCTTTCACACATTTAACAATATCGTTAATTTTAATGCCAAACAAGGTAGGTGATAAAATGCTTCCCTGTGGTACACCTTGTTCTTGTTTAAATATGTCCGATAACGTATTACCTATTCGAACATTAAATGTTCGATCTGATAAAAAGTTTTGAATAAAAAGTGGTAATCGGCCTTTAAGGCCTAATTTATGTAAATCTTTCATGATGCCATGTTTCCATGTAGTATCGTAAGCTTTTTCAAGATCAAAAAATACAGCTACGACATGTTCTTTTTTAATAAAGGCATCACGAATAAAGGATTCCAAACGAATCAAATGATCGTTTGTACAGTTATTTTTTCTGAATCCAGCTTGATATTTTGTTATAAGCTGGTTTGATTCCAAGAACCAAACCAGCCTATCATTAATCATTCTCTCCATTGTTTTACATAAACAACTCGTCAAAGCAATAGGTCTGTAGTTAGTAGCTTCAGTATGATCTTTATTTGGTTTTGGTATAGGTATAATCGTTGCTTTACTCCAGTCTTTTGGAAATTTTCCAGTGATCCAAATATCATTTAAGATATTTAATAAAGTTTTTAAAGCGTTATTGGGATGGATGGATGGATATTTTTTTTTTATAGACGCTCAACCCTAAAAGGGCATATAGCGTCTAATAATTTTTATATTATATGAGGATTTTATTTAATGAGAAATTAAAAATATCTAGGATTGATGTGTTCATTTTAAAAGGATAAAGTATCAATGACTTATTAGAAATACTGGTTATATTTTATTAAAAAGTCCGATCTCTTTAAGAAAGTCGAGTATTTTCTTCGTTGGTATATCATTAAAAAGTTCCTTTATAGTTTTTACATTAAAATACTTTGTGCGAATATAATTAAATTCTGCACAAGAAATAAGAAAATGTTTGACTGTAAAAGGTTCGTTGCAAGGAATGCAGAATGGAGCTTGTTCATTGTTTAAAATATAAGAATGAGTAATTCTAGTGTGTCCAAGTCTACATCTCGTGATTTTTGTTTGTTCTTTTCTGCTGAGATTAGAGAATGTGCATTTGCTGTTAAAATTTGGTTTGATTTCATTTAATTTATTATAAGTTTGTGTTTCCCAAACAGACTGACATTTGTTGTTGATGTATTGACAGACGTTTGATTTAAAGTCAGAGTGAGGAATTTTGAAATTGGTTATTACTAAGGATAATGCAGATTTGGCTTCTGAATCTGCTAATTCATTTCCACGAATATTAACGTGGCTGGGAAGCCAACAAAATACAATTTCTTTTGAAGCGGAAAGATAATAATATTTTTTAAGAATTTGCTGAATTAATGGGTTCCTATGGTGTAAATCTTTAAGGGATTTTAATACAGAAAGAGAATCTGAATAAATGATGAACTGTTTTTCAGGCTGATCTCTGATATGGTAAAGTGCAATATCAATTGCCTTGGCTTCGGCGGTAAAAATGGAGCTATTATCAGGTAATCTGATACTGATAGTAAAATTTGGACTAATAACAGAACAAGCAACTTTCTCATCTTGTTTCGAACCATCTGTATAAATTGACAGGTAATGTTTATAATTTGATTTGATTTCTAAAAATTCATTTTTAAAAATATGCGACTCAACTTCTGTTTTTTTATTTTTATGAAGGTCTAATATAATCTTTGGAGGGTTTAACGTCCATGGCTCTTTTGATGGAAAAGAAAAATGCTGAACATTTTTAATATTAATATTGGCCTCTTCAAGTAATGGTTGTATTCTCAGGCCAAGGGGTTTAATAGCTGTTGGTTTATTATTGTAAAATCTTTCGTATTTAGTGTTAAAAACACAATCATGAGCTGAATTACGTGGATTGGCGGCTAATTTAGTAACATATTGAAGAGACAATTTCTCTCTCCTTATATACAATGATGGTTCATTTGATTCAGCGTATAAACTTTCGACGGGGGAAGTACGAAAAGCCCCTAGAGCCAGACGTAAACCTTGGTGATGAATAGTATCCAAAGATTTCAAATAAGATTTTCTTGCGGATCCATAAACTATGGATCCATAATCCAATTTAGATCTAATTAAAGATCTATAAAGATTTAAAAGAACAGTACGATCTCCTCCCCAGTCGGAACTGGAGAGAACTTTAAGAATATCAAGAGTTTTTAAACATTTAGCTTTTAAAGCTTTGATGTGTGGTATAAAAGATAATTTGTTATCGAACAAAAGACCCAGGAATTTTGCTTCACTGACGACTGGAATGGGACTACCATATATGGTGAGTTGAGGATCTAAATGTAGCTGACGTATCTGACAAAAATGAACGCATTGAGTTTTTGTTTTTGAAAATTTGAAACCATTTTCTGTTGCCCAATTTTCTATATTATTTAAACATCGTTGTAGTTTGAATTCAATGGTTTCCATATTTTTCGATCTAATAAATATTCCAAAATCGTCAACAAAGAGTGAACAATCAAGGTCTTTCACACATTTAACAATATCGTTAATTTTAATGCCAAATAAGGTAGGTGATAAAATGCTTCCCTGTGGTACACCTTGTTCTTGTTTGAATATGTCCGAAAACGTATTACCTCTTCGAACATTAAATGTTCGATCTGATAAAAAGTTTTGAATAAAAAGTGGTAATCGGCCTTTAAGGCCTAATTTATGTAAATCTTTCATGATGCCATGTTTCCATGTAGTATCGTAAGCTTTTTCAAGATCAAAAAATACAGCTACGACATGTTAGGGGTTTTACCTAACTGCCACAGAAGCGGAAGGCAGCCACCTATTTCGAGGGCCGGGTGGTCACGGGCGGCCTCTTTTAGACGGCTCGTTCGTCACGCAGAGGGTACGTCTGGCCTATTCTAAGCCCGGGACCAGCACGGGACTGTAGTATCGTAAGCTTTTTCAAGATCAAAAAATACAGCTACGACATGTTCTTTTTTAATAAAGGCATCACGAATAAAGGATTCCAAACGAATCAAATGATCGTTTGTACAGTAATTTTTTCTGAATCCAGCTTGATATTTTGTTATAAGCTGGTTTGATTCCAAGAACCAAACCAGCCTATCATTAATCATTCTCGTTGCTTTACTCCAGTCTTTTGGAAATTTTCCAGTGATCCAAATATCATTTAAAATATTTAATAAAGTTTTTAAAGCGTTATCGGGTAAATGTTTAAGAATTTGATAATGAATGTCATCAGGACCAGCAGCTGTATCATGAGATTTATGAAGAGCATCTAATAATTCTGAAGCTGTGAATGGTACATTATATTTTTCATGATTTAGTGACGTAAAATTTAGATGCTCTTTCTCTCGTTCCTGTTTTATGTTTTGAAAGGTTTCAGAATAATTTGCACTAGAAGAGTTTTTCTGAAAATTCTCTCCTAGTGCATTGGAAATATCTTTAGTCGTTGAGCATATATTTCCATTTGATTTAATATGGACATGCTTGTTATTTTTATTTTTGCCAGTAATTTTTCGAATCATGTCCCATATTTTCTTTGCTGGAGTTCTAGAATTAAGTTTGGAGACGTATTGCTGCCAAGATGTTCTTTTAGCCGTTTTTATTGTCTTGCGAGCTTTAGCTCGCATTTGTTTGGCATGGATTAGATTTTCTTTTGTTGGCTGCCTATTGAACTTTCGTAAGGCAGATTTTCTTTTATTTATTAAATTTTTAACATCTTTATTAAACCAATGTCTATTTCTTTTTGAACGTGTCGAGGATTTTGGAATACATTTTTCGGCTACATGAATTAGTGTATCAGTAAAAGCTTGTATATCATCTGCTGTTTTAAACATTTCAGGATTTAATTTTTCATTACATAGCTCCATAAAATTCTCCCAGTTTGCTTTATTCAAATTCCATCGGGAATGATGGTCTTCATTTGTCGATTCAATTTCTTCAATTTTAATTGGAAAATGATCGCTCCCATGAAGGTCATCTAAAACTGACCAATCAAAATCTAAGTAAATATTTGGAGAGCATATAGACAAATCTAAAGCAAAATAATTTCTTGTAGGAGAATGAAGATAAGTTGGTTGTTTATCGTTAAATAAACATAAATCATTTTCTGCAATAAAATTTTCTATTATTTCTCCTTTGTCATTTGTATCCAGACAACCCCATAGTTTGCTGTGACTATTAAAGTCACCTAATAATAAATAAGGACGAGGTAACTGGTTTATAAGATTTTCTAAATCGTGTTTAGAAAATTTACAGTGTGGAGGAAGATATAGAGAACAAATTGTTATGGATTTAGACAGAGTGACATTTACAGCAACAGCTTGTAAATTACTATTTATATCTATCTGTCTATGAGGAACATTTGATTTTACAAGGATAGATGAACCTCCTGAGGCTTTCTGATTTTCAGTTGCGATATGATTATATAAACTATAATTTTTAAAATTAATATTATCTGTATTTTTTAAAAAGGTTTCCTGGAGACAAAAGACAGTCGGTGAAAGTAGTGTTGTTAAAATTAAAATTTAGTTATAATTTGCTTTTAGTCCTCGACAGTTCCACTGAATAATTGATTTTTTATCCATGATAAATGGAGAGATGATTTGAAAATAAGGAACTTAATCCTTTTGTTTTCTCTGAGACTGCGAGAACATGGAGGAGTCAGTCTCTAACTCCATGTTCTCAAGGGAATCGAACCGATTGACCAACTTGATCGGATCGGCCGACGCCCCTTTACTATATGGATTTGGTGCTTTATCTTTATCTTTTTCTTTTCCATTTTTTCCTTTCTGGTCAGCTGTCCTGGACCTGGATCTCTGTTGTGATCCACTTGTTTTAGTCGGCTGTGTTTGTGAACTGTTTTGAGATTTTGTTGGTGGTCTAGACTGATGAGTGGATGTGGGTTTAGGTTTAGGTTTTAGAGTAGGAGTAATAACTTTTGAATTTGCTTTGATGACAGAATCTTTTTCGTTAAACTGGGTAGAAATTTCTTTGGTTTCAGGTTTAGTGTTTAGGGATTGAACAACTTTTGCAAAGGTGATTTCAGGTTGATTTTCTTGAATCTTTTTGGCTTCCAAATAAGTAATTTTTTGTGTAACTTTAATTTTCATTATTTCTTTCTCTTTTTTCCAAATTTCACACTGATTTGATTTTGATTGATGGTTTTTGTGACAGTTCACACACTTGGCTTCATTTTTACAAGCATTTGTTGAGTGATCAAAGTCACCCATACCACATTTTTCACATACTGATCCAGGTAATTCAGGACAGCCGTTTTCATGATGTCCAAACCTCTGACAGTTGAAACACCGCAGAGGATTTGGAATGTAGACTTCAACCGGTATAATTCGGTAAAAGATTTTATTGATTTCGGTAAAGTTGTGGTGTTGAAAGTTAGTAAAAGTGTATTTGTTTCTATAAAGTTTCCATCTTTTTTAATTTTAAAACGTTTGCAAGCTGTTACTCCTTGTGTGTTAAGATATTCTGTGATATTTTCTTCAGTTTCATGTTTTAGCATCCTGTCACGGATAATACCTTTGCAACTATTGAGTGTTTTATGTTCCGTGACAGAGACATTAATGTTAAAGAATTTTGTAATTTTCAAGAGATTATCAGTTTGAGATTTTCTGTTAGTTTCGACCAAAAGAGTTCCATTTTTTAATTTTTTTACATTTTTTGGAGTGCCTATTAAAGATTCTATTTGCTTTTCTATGATGAAAGGAGACAGTGAAGTAATTGGTTTGTCTTCCTTACTCGAAATCACTAAAAATTTAGCGAAGTTCTCATTTGCTTTGAAAGTAAAAGTAGTCGGTTGCGTGTCGTCCTCCGAAGAGTCGAACGCCAAAAATCGTTTTCGAGAGGCCATGATGATGAAATTTTTGATTCGATAGCTATGCGCCCCACCCTCCATGGAGCCCTACAAGGGGACGTTTAACAGAAATGGATCTCCTATTTCTAACGTCAAGGCTACATTGCTATTATACTCGGTGTCAAGATCAGAGTCTTCAGCTCGGCCTCATGCTTAGATAATTTCCCACCTATTCATCTAAATTTCCATAGAAAAATTTATGAACAGTTGAGTTCATCCCCCTATCCACAGCCTCCACTCACAGAGGTTTCCGCCAAAGCCCCAATACAAGCCCACCAATTGACCCTTCAGCCGCCGCCCATTGAAACTCACTTAAAGTTAGAGGAACATGAGAAAAATAAGCCCGGTTTGGTACCATAAAGATACGTATGAAAGAGAGAAAGAAGCTAAGAACAAGTTGTGCGCTTCTAGAGCTTGGCACGACTGAGCCGATTGATCCAGGCCGGATCTAACCCAGACCGCTCTTCTATCTGAAATAAGGGCCAAAATGATGTGTTGAAAAGCTGGAGATCCCTGGGCTTTCCTCAATCATCAGGTTCCCCTCTCCCAGCATACGAGACGCCACCCACGGCAAACAGGTGGTTCCTGTTTTAATAGGGGATTACACTCTATCCACTACAGAAGGAAAGTGATCTGTAGATTTTATTCCCTACATACAAGGGAGGCCGAAAACGTCTGGGAAATTGAAAGGTTATTTTTAATATAAATTAGGAGATCCATATTTAAAATAAACAGTTTATTAAAAGAAGGATTCATTTTGGATTCATTTTTTTAAGAGAGTCAAACAAACAAGCTGTGTTAGATGATATGTAGCTTTCAAATGATATGTAGCTTTCATACCTTGAAAAACGTTTAGTTTTTTATCTAACAATATTAAATGCATCTTACTTTTTAATGTGGAGAATGCTAGAGTTCGGAAAAAATGACACAAACACAAGACAAACACATGTTAAATACAGATGAGGTTATAATCTTCGTCCCATGTGCGACCCACGGGCACAGAATGATACACAAACAAATGAAGCATGTTAGTAACATGAGATAGGAAAGGTTTAAAAGGATAGATCTCGCGAAATTTGTTTTTTCCAATTTAAGATGCATTTCAATAAATGTAATTTTATAGTCTGGAATTATACCGGTTGAACGGACGGTTGCTCTGTATTGTTAGGGGTTTTACCTAACTGCCACAGAAGCGGAAGGCAGCCACCTATTTCGAGGGCCCGGGTGGTCACGGGCGGCCTCTTTTAGACGGCTCGTACGTCACGCAGAGGGTACGTCTGGCCTATTCTAAGCCCGGGACCAGCACGGGACTGTAGTATCGTAAGCTTTTTCAAGATCAAAAAATACAGCTACGACATGTTCTTTTTTAATAAAGGCATCACGAATAAAGGATTCCAAACGAATCAAATGATCGTTTGTACAGTAATTTTTTCTGAATCCAGCTTGATATTTTGTTATAAGCTGGTTTGATTCCAAGAACCAAACCAGCCTATCATTAATCATTCTCTCCATTGTTTTACACAAACAACTTGTCAAAGCAATAGGCCTGTAGTTAGTAGCTTCAGTATGATCTTTATTTGGTTTTGGTATAGGTATAATCGTTGCTTTACTCCAGTCTTTTGGAAATTTTCCAGTGATCCAAATATCATATAAAATATTTAATAAAGTTTTTAAAGCGTTATCGGGTAAATGTTTAAGAATTTGATAATGAATGTCATCAGGACCAGCAGCTGTATCATGAGATTTATGAAGAGCATCTAATAATTCTGAAGCTGTGAATGGTACATTATATTTTTCATGATTTAGTGACGTAAAATTTAGATGCTCTTTCTCTCGTTCCTGTTTTATGTTTTGAAAGGTTTCGGAATAGTTTGCACTAGAAGAGTTTTTCTGAAAATTCTCTCCTAGTGCATTGGAAATATCTTTAGTCGTTGAGCATATATTTCCATTTGATTTAATATGGACATGCTTGTTATTTTTATTTTTGCCAGTAATTTTTCGAATCATGTCCCATATTTTCTTTGCTGGAGTTCTAGAATTAAGTTTGGAGACGTATTGCTGCCAAGATGTTCTTTTAGCCGTTTTTATTGTCTTGCGAGCTTTAGCTCGCATTTGTTTGGCATGGATTAGATTTTCTTTTGTTGGCTGCCTATTGAACTTTCGTAAGGCAGATTTTCTTTTATTTATTGAATTTTTAACATCTTTATTAAACCAAGGTCTATTTCTTTTTGAACGTGTCGAGGACTTTGGAATACATTTTTCGGCTACATGAATTAGTGTATCAGTAAAAGCTTGTATATCATCTGCTGTTTTAAACATTTCAGGATTTAATCTTTCATTACATAGCTCCATAAAATTCTCCCAGTTTGCTTTATTCAAATTCCATCGGGAATGATGGTCTTCATTTGTCGATTCAATTTCTTCAATTTTAATTGGAAAATGATCGCTCCCATGAAGGTCATCTAAAACTGACCAATCAAAATCTAAGTAAATATTTGGAGAGCATATAGACAAATCTAAAGCAAAATAATTTCTTGTAGGAGAATGAAGATAAGTTGGTTGTTTATCGTAAATTAAACATAAATCATTTTCTGCAATAAAATTTTCTATTATTTCTCCTTTGTCATTTGTATCCAGACAACCCCATAGTTTGCTGTGACTATTAAAATCACCTAATAATAAATAAGGACCAGGTAACTGTTTTATAAGATTTTCTAAATCGTGTTTAGAAAATTTACAGTGTGGAGGAAGATATAGAGAACAAATTGTTATGGATTTAGACAGAGTGACATTTACAGCAACAGCTTGTAAATTACTATTTATATCTATCTGTCTATGAGGAACATTTGATTTTACAAGGATAGATGAACCTCCTGAGACTTTCTGATTTTCAGTTGCGATATGATTATATAAACTATAATTTTTAAAATTAATATTATCTGTATTTTTTAAAAAGGTTTCCTGGAGACAAAAGACAGTCGGAGAAAGTGTTGTTAAAATTAAAATTTCGTTATAATTTGCTTTTAGTCCTCGACAGTTCCACTGAATAATTGATTTTTTATCCATGATAAATGGAGAGATGATTTGAAGATAAGGAACTTAATCCTTTTGTTTTCTCTGAGACTGCGAGAACATGGAGGAGTCAGTCTCTAACTCCATGGTCTCAAGGGAATCGAACCGATTGACCAACTTGATCGGATCGGCCGACGCCCCTTTACTATATGGATTTGGTGCTTTATCTTTATCTTTTTCTTTTCCATTTTTTCCTTTCTGGTCAGCTGTCCTGGACCTGGATCTCTGTTGTGATCCACTTGTTTTAGTCGGCTGTGTTTGTGAACTGTTTTGAGATTTTGTTGGTGGTCTAGACTGATGAGTAGATGTGGGTTTAGGTTTAGGTTTTACAGTAGGAGTAATAACTTTTGAATTTGCTTTGATGATAGAATCTTTTTCGTTAAACTGGGTAGAAATTTCTTTGGTTTCAGGTTTAGTGTTTAGGGATTGAACAACTTTTGCAAAGGTGATTTCAGGTTGATTTTCTTGTATTTTTTTGGCTTCCAAATAAGTGATTTTTTGTGTAACTTTAATTTTCATGATTTCTTTCTCTTTTTTCCAAATTTCACACTGATTTGATTTTGATTGATGGTTTTTGTGACAGTTCACACACTTGGCTTCATTTTTACAAGCATTTGTAGAGTGATCAAAGTCACCCATACCACATTTTTCACATATTGATCCAGGTAATTCAGGACAGCCGTTTTCATGATGTCCAAACCTCTGACAGTTGAAACACCGCAGAGGATTTGGAATGTAGACTTCAACCGGTATAATTCGGTAAAAGATTTTTATTGATTTCGGTAAAGTTGTGGTGTTGAAAGTTAGTAAAAGTGTATTTGTTTCTATAAAGTTTCCATCTTTTTTAATTTTAAAACGTTTGCAAGCTGTTACTCCTTGTGTGTTAAGATATTCTATGATATTTTCTTCAGTTTCATGTTTTAGCATCCTGTCACGGATAATACCTTTGCAGCTATTGAGTGTTTTATGTTCCGTGACAGAGACATTAATGTTAAAGAATTTTGTAATTTTCAAGAGATTATCAGTTTGAGATTTTCTGTTAGTTTCGACCAAAAGAGTTCCATTTTTTATTTTTTTTACATTTTTTGGAGTGCCTATTAAAGATTCTATTTGCTTTTCTATGATGAAAGGAGACAGTGAAGTAATAGGTTTGTCTTCCTTACTCGAAATCACTAAAAATTTAGCGAAGTTCTCATTTGCTTTGAAAGTAAAAGTAGTCGGTTGCGTGTCGTCCTCCGAAGAGTCGAACGCCAGAAATCGTTTTCGAGAGGCCATGATGATGAAATTTTTGATTCGATAGCTATGCGCCCCACCCTCCATGGAGCCCTACAAGGGGACGTTTAACAGAAATGGATCTCCTATTTCTAACGTCAAGGCTACATTGCTATTATACTCTGTGTCAAGATCAGAGTCTTCAGCTCGGCCTCATGCTTAGATGATTTCCCACCTATTCATCTAAATTTCCATAGAAAAATTTATGAACAGTTGAGTTCATCCCCCTATCCACAGCCTCCACTCACAGAGGTTTCCGCCAAAGCCCCAATACAAGCCCACCAATTGACCCTTCAGCCGCCGCCCATTGAAACTCACTTAAAGTTAGAGGAACATGAGAAAAATAAGCCCGGTTTGGTACCATAAAGATACGTATGAAAGAGAGAAAGAAGCTAAGAACAAGTTGTGCGCTTCTAGAGCTTGGCACGACTGAGCCGATTGATCCAGGCCGGATCTAACCCAGACCGCTCTTCTATCTGAAATAAGGGCCAAAATGATGTGTTGAAAAGCTGGAGATCCCTGGGCTTTCCTCAATCATCAGGTTCCCCTGTCCCAGCATACGAGACGCCACCCACGGCAAACAGGTGGTTCCTGTTTTAATAGGGGATTACACCCTATCCACTACAGAAGGAAAGTGATCTGTAGATTTTATTCCCTACAGACAAGGGAGGCCGAAAACGTCTGGGAAATTGAAAGGTTATTTTTAATATAAATTAGGAGATCCATATTTAAAATAAACAGTTTATTAAAAGAAGGATTCATTTTGGATTCATTTTTTTAGGAAGAGTCAAACAAATAAGCTGTGTTAGATGATATGTAGCTTTCAAATGATATGTAGCTTTCATACTTTGAAAAACGTGTAGTTTTTTATCTAACAATATTAAATGCATCTTACTTTTTAATGTGGAGAATGCTAGAGTTCGGAAAAATGACACAAACACAAGACAAACACATGTTAAATACAGATGAGGTTATAATCTTCGTCCCATGTGCGACCCACGGGTACAGAATGATACACAAACAAATGAAGCATGTTAGTAACATGAGATAGGAAAGGTTTAAAAGGATAGATCTCGCGAAATTTGTTTTTTCCAATTTAAGATGCATTTCAATAAATGTAATTTTATAGTCTGGAATTATACCGGTTGAACGGACGGTTGCTCTGTATTGTTAGGGGTTTTACCTAACTGCCACAGAAGCGGAAGGCAGCCACCTATTTCGAGGGCCCGGGTGGTCACGGGCGGGAAAAATTTATGAACAGTTGAGTTCATCCCCCTATCCACAGCCTCCACTCACAGAGGTTTCCGCCAAAGCCCCAATACAAGCCCACCAATTGACCCTTCAGCCGCCGCCCATTGAAACTCACTTAAAGTTAGAGGAACATGAGAAAAATAAGCCCGGTTTGGTACCATAAAGATACGTATGAAAGAGAGAAAGAAGCTAAGAACAAGTTGTGCGCTTCTAGAGCTTGGCACGACTGAGCCGATTGATCCAGGCCGGATCTAACCCAGACCGCTCTTCTATCTGAAATAAGGGCCAAAATGATGTGTTGAAAAGCTGGAGATCCCTGGGCTTTCCTCAATCATCAGGTTCCCCTGTCCCAGCATACGAGACGCCACCCACGGCAAACAGGTGGTTCCTGTTTTAATAGGGGATTACACCCTATCCACTACAGAAGGAAAGTGATCTGTAGATTTTATTCCCTACAGACAAGGGAGGCCGAAAACGTCTGGGAAATTGAAAGGTTATTTCTAACGTTAGGAGATCCATATTTAAAATAAACAGTTTATTAAAGGATGGTGATGGTGATGGATATTTTGTTAATAGACGCTCAACCTTAAAAGGGCATATAGCGTCTAATAAGTTTTATGTTATATGATGATTTTATTTAATGAGAAATTTAAAAATATCTAGGATTGATGTGTTTATTTTAAAGAGATAAAGTATCAATGATTTTAAGTTATTAAAAATACTGATCATATTTTATTAAAAAGTCCGATCTCTTTAAGAAAGTCGAGTATTTTCTGAGTTGGCATATCAAAAAGTTCCTTTATAGTTTTTATATTAAAATACTTTGTGCGAATGTGATTAAATTCAGCACAAGTGATAAGAAAATGTTTGACTGTGAAAGGTTCATTACAAGGAATGCAGAATGGATGGATGGATGGATATTTTGTTTATAGACGCTCAACCCTAAAAAGGCATATAGCGTCTAATAAGTTTTATGTTATGATGATTTTATTTAATGAGAAATTTAAAAATATCTATGATTGATATGTTTATTTTAAAGAGATAAAGTATCAATGATTTTAAGTTATTAAAAATACTGATCATATTTTATTAAAAAGTCTGATCTCTTTAAGAAAGTCGAGTATTTTCTGAGTTGGCATATCAAAAAGTTGCTGTATAGTTTTTATATTAAAATACTTTGTGCGAATGTGGTTAAATTCAGCACAAGTGATAAGAAAATGTTTGACTGTGAAAGGTTCATTACAAGGAATGCAGAATGGATGGATGGATGGATATTTTGTTTATAGACGCTCAACCCTAAAAGGGCGTATAGCGTCTAATAAGTTTTATGTTATGATGATTTTATTTAATGAGAAATTTAAAAATATCTATGATTGATGTGTTTATTTTAAAGAGATAAAGTATCAATGATTTTAAGTTATTAAAAATACTGATCATATTTTATTAAAAAGTCTGATCTCTTTAAGAAAGTCGTGTATTTTCTGAGTTGGCATATCAAAAAGTTGCTTTATAGTTTTTATATTAAAATACTTTGTGCGAATGTGGTTAAATTCAGCACAAGTGATAAGAAAATGTTTGACTGTGAAAGGTTCATTACAAGGAATGCAGAATGGAGCTTGTTCATTGTTTAAAATATAAGAATGAGTAATTCTAGTGTGTCCAAGTCTACATCTCGTGATTTTTGTTTGTTCTTTTCTGCTGAGATTAGAGAATGTGCATTTGCTGTTAAAATTTGGTTTGATTTCATTTAATTTATTATAAGTTTGTGTTTCCCAAACAGACTGACATTTGTTGTTGATGTATTGACAGACGTTTGATTTAAAGTCGGAGTGAGGAATTTTGAAATTGGTTATTACTAAGGATAATGCAGATTTGGCTTCTGAATCTGCTAATTCATTTCCACGAATATTAACGTGGCTGGGAAGCCAACAAAATACAATTTCTTTTGAAGCGGAAAGATAATAATATTTTTTAAGAATTTGCTGAATTAATGGGTTTGTATGGTGTAAATCTTTAAGAGATTTTAATACAGAAAGAGAATCTGAATAAATGATAAACTGTTTTTCAGACTGATCTCTGATATGGTAAAGTGCAATATCTATTGCCTTGGCTTCGGCGGTAAAAATGGAGCTTTTATCAGGTAATCTGATACTGTCAGTAAAATTTGGACTAATAACAGAACAAGTAACTTTCTCATCTTGTTTCGAACCATCTGTATAAATTGACAGGTAATGTTTATAATTTGATTTGATTTCTAAAAGTTCATTCTTAAAAATATGCGACTCGACTTCTGTTTTTTTATTTTTATGAAGGTCTAAAATAATCTTTGGAGGGTTTAACGTCCATGGCTCTTTTGATGGAAAAGAAAAATGCTGAACATTTTTAATACTGATATTGGCCTCTTCAAGTAACGGTTGTATTCTCAGGCCAAGGGGTTTAATAGCCGTTGGTTTGTTGTTGTAAAATCTTTCATATTTAGGGTTAAAAACACAATCATAGGCTGAATTACGTGGATTGGCGGCTAATTTAGTAACATATTGAAGAGACAATTTCTCTCTTCTTATATACAATGATGGTTCATTTGATTCAGCGTATAAACTTTCGACGGGGGAAGTACGAAAAGCCCCTAGAGCCAGACGTAAACCTTGGTGATGAATAGTATCCAAAGATTTCAAATAAGATTTTCTAGCGGATCCATAAACTATGGATCCATAATCCAGTTTAGATCGAATTAAAGATCTATAAAGATTTAAAAGAACAGTACGATCTCCTCCCCAGTCGGAACTGGAGAGAACTTTAAGAATATCAAGAGCTTTAAGACATTTAGCTTTTAAAGCTTTGATGTGTGGTATAAAAGATAATTTGTTATCGAACAAAAGACCCAGCAATTTTGCTTCACTGACGACTGGAATTGGACTACCGTATATGGTGAGATGAGGATCTAAATGTAGCTGACGTTTCTGACAAAAATGAACGCATTGAGTTTTTGTTTTTGAAAATTTGAAACCATTTTCTGTTGCCCAATTTTCTATATTATTTAAACATCGTTGTAGTTTGAATTCAATGGTTTCCATATTTTTCGATCTAATAAATATTCCAAAATCGTCAACAAAAAGTGAACAATCAAGGTCTTTCACACATTTAACAATATCGTTAATTTTAATGCCAAACAAGGTAGGTGATAAAATGCTTCCCTGTGGTACACCTTGTTCTTGTTTAAATATGTCCGATAACGTATTACCTATTCGAACATTAAATGTTCGATCTGATAAAAAGTTTTGAATAAAAAGTGGTAATCGGCCTTTAAGGCCTAATTTATGTAAATCTTTCATGATGCCATGTTTCCATGTAGTATCGTAAGCTTTTTCAAGATCAAAAAATACAGCTACGACATGTTCTTTTTTAATAAAGGCATCACGAATAAAGGATTCCAAACGAATCAAATGATCGTTTGTACAGTTATTTTTTCTGAATCCAGCTTGATATTTTGTTATTAGCTGGTTTGATTCCAAGAACCAAACCAGTCTATCATTAATCATTCTCTCCATTGTTTTACATAAACAACTTGTCAAAGCAATAGGTCTGTAGTTAGTAGCTTCAGTATGATCTTTATTTGGGTTTGGTATAGGTATAATCGTTGCTTTACTCCAGTCTTTTGGAAATTTTCCAGTGATCCAAATATCATTTAAAATATTTAATAAAGTTTTTAAAGCGTTATCGGGTAAATTTTTAAGAATTTGATAATGAATGTCATCAGGATCAGCAGCTGTATCATGGATGGATGGATGGATATTTTGTTTATAGACGCTCAACCCTAAAAGGGCATATAGCGTCTAATAAGTTTTATGTTATATGATGATTTTATTTAATGAGACATTTAAAAATATCTAGGATTGATGTGTTTATTTTAAAGAGATAAAGTATCAATGATTTTAAGTTATTAAAAATACTGATCATATTTTATTAAAAAGTCCGATCTCTTTAAGTAAGTCGAGTATTTTCTGAGTTGGCATATCAAAAAGTTCCTTTATAGTTTTTATATTAAAATACTTTGTGCGAATGTGATTAAATTCAGCACAAGTGATAAGAAAATGTTTGTGTCCAATTCTAGTGTGTCCAAGTCTACATCTCGTGATTTTTGTTTGTTCTTTTCTGCTGAGATTAGATGGATGGATGGATGGATGGATGGATATTTTGTTTATAGACGCTCAACCCTAAAAGGGCATATAGCGTCTAATAAGTTTTATGTTATATGATGATTTTATTTAATGAGAAATTTAAAAATATCTAGGATTGATGTATTTATTTTAAAGAGATAAAGTATCAATGATTTTAAGTGATTAAAAATACTGATCATATTTTATTAAAAAGTCCGATCTCTTTAAGAAAGTCGAGTATTTTCTGAGTTGGCATATCAAAAAGTTCCTTTATAGTTTTTATATTAAAATACTTTGTGCGAATGTGATTAAATTCAGCACAAGTGATAAGAAAATGTTTGACTGTGAAAGGTTCATTACAAGGAATGCAGAATGGAGCTTGTTCATTGTTTAAAATATAAGAATGAGTAATTCTAGTGTGTCCAAGTCTACATCTCGTGATTTTTGTTTGTTCTTTTCTGCTGAGATTAGAGAATGTGCATTTGCTGTTAAAATTTGGTTTGATTTCATTTAATTTATTATAAGTTTGTGTTTCCCAAACAGACTGACATTTGTTGTTGATGTATTGACAGACGTTTGATTTAAAGTCGGAGTGAGGAATTTTGAAATTGGTTATTACTAAGGATAATGCAGATTTGGCTTCTGAATCTGCTAATTCATTTCCACGAATATTAACTTGGCTGGGAAGCCAACAAAATACAATTTCTTTTGAAGCGGAAAGATAATAATATTTTTTAAGAATTTGCTGAATTAATGGGTTTGTATGGTGTAAATCTTTAAGAGATTTTAATACAGAAAGAGAATCTGAATAAATGATAAACTGTTTTTCAGACTGATCTCTGATATGGTAAAGTGCAATATCAATTGCCTTGGCTTCGGCGGTAAAAATGGAGCTATTATCAGGTAATCTGATACTGTCAGTAAAATTTGGACTAATAACAGAACAAGCAACTTTCTCATCTTGTTTCGAACCATCTGTATAAATTGACAGGTAATGTTTATAATTTGATTTGATTTCTAAAAATTCATTCTTAAAAATATGCGACTCGACTTCTGTTTTTTTATTTTTATGAAGGTCTAAAATAATCTTTGGAGGGTTTAACGTCCATGGCTCTTTTGATGGAAAAGAAAAATGCTGAACATTTTTAATATTGATATTGGCCTCTTCAAGTAACGGTTGTATTCTCAGGCCTAGGGGTTTAATAGCCGTTGGTTTGTTGTTGTAAAATCTTTCATATTTAGGATTAAAAACACAATCATAGGCTGAATTACGTGGATTGGCGGCTAATTTAGTAACATATTGAAGAGACAATTTCTCTCTTCTTATATACAATGATGGTTCATTTGATTCAGCGTATAAACTTTCGACGGGGGAAGTACGAAAAGCCCCTAGAGCCAGACGTAAACCTTGGTGATGAATAGTATCCAAAGATTTCAAATAAGATTTTCTTGCGGATCCATAAACTATGGATCCATAATCGAGTTTAGATCTAATTAAAGATCTATAGAGATTTAAAAGAACAGTACGATCTCCTCCCCAGTCGGAACTGGAGAGAACTTTAAGAATATCAAGAGCTTTTAAACATTTAGCTTTTAAAGCTTTGATGTGTGGTATAAAAGATAATTTGTTATCGAACAAAAGACCCAGGAATTTTGCTTCACTGACGACTGGAATTGGACTACCGTATATGGTGAGATGAGGATCTAAATGTAGCTGACGTATCTGACAAAAATGAACGCATTGAGTTTTTGTTTTTGAAAATTTGAAACCATTTTCTGTTGCCCAATCTTCTATATTGTTTAAACATCGTTGTAGTTTGAATTCAATGGTTTCCATATTTTTCGATCTAATAAATATTCCAAAATCGTCAACAAAAAGTGAACAATCAAGGTCTTTCACACATTTAACAATATCGTTAATTTTAATGCCAAACAAGGTAGGTGATAAAATGCTTCCCTGTGGTACACCTTGTTCTTGTTTAAATATGTCCGATAACGTATTACCTATTCGAACATTAAATGTTCGATCTGATAAAAAGTTTTGAATAAAAAGTGGTAATCGGCCTTTAAGGCCTAATTTATGTAAATCTTTCATGATGCCATGTTTCCATGTAGTATCGTAAGCTTTTTCAAGATCAAAAAATACAGCTACGACATGTTCTTTTTTAATAAAGGCATCACGAATAAAGGATTCCAAACGAATCAAATGATCGTTTGTACAGTTATTTTTTCTGAATCCAGCTTGATATTTTGTTATTAGCTGGTTTGATTCCAAGAACCAAACCAGTCTATCATTAATCATTCTCTCCATTGTTTTACATAAACAACTTGTCAAAGCAATAGGTCTGTAGTTAGTAGCTTCAGTATGATCTTTATTTGGTTTTGGTATAGGTATAATCGTTGCTTTACTCCAGTCTTTTGGAAATTTTCCAGTGATCCAAATGTCATTTAAAATATTTAATAAAGTTTTTAAAGCGTTATCGGGTAAATGTTTAAGAATTTGATAATGAATGTCATCAGGACCAGCAGCTGTATCGTGAGATTTATGAAGAGCATCTAATAATTCTGAAGCTGTGAATGGTACATTATATTTTTCATGATTTAGTGACGTAAAATTTAGATGCTCTTTCTCTCGTTCCTGTTTTATGTTTTGAAAGGTTTCGGAATAGTTTGCACTAGAAGAGTTTTTCTGAAAATTCTCTCCTAGTGCATTGGAAATATCTTTAGTCGTTGAGCATATATTTCCATTTGATTTAATATGGACATGTTTGTTATTTTTATTTTTGCCAGTAATTTTTCGAATCATGTCCCATATTTTCTTTGCTGGAGTTCTAGAATTAAGTTTGGAGACGTATTGCTGCCAAGATGTTCTTTTAGCCGTTTTTATTGTCTTGCGAGCTTTAGCTCGCATTTGTTTGGCATGGATTAGATTTTGTTTTGTTGGCTGCCTATTGAACTTTCGTAAGGCAGATTTTCTTTTATTTATTGAATTTTTAACATCTTTATTAAACCAAGGTCTATTTCTTTTTGAACGTGTCGAGGACTTTGGAATACATTTTTCGGCTACATGAATTAATGTATCAGTAAAAGCTTGTATATCATCTGCTGTTTTAAACATTTCAGGATTTAATTTTTCATTACATAGCTCCATAAAATTCTACCAGTTTGCTTTATTCAAATTCCATCGGGAATGATGGTCTTCATTTGTCGATTCAATTTCTTCAATTTTAATTGGAAAATGATCGCTCCCATGAAGGTCATCTAAAACTGACCAATCAAAATCTAAGTAAATATTTGGAGAGCATATAGACAAATCTAAAGCAAAATAATTTCTTGTAGGAGAATGAAGATAAGTTGGTTGTTTATCGTTAAATAAACATAGATCATTTTCTGCAATAAAATTTTCTATTATTTCTCCTTTGTCATTTGTATCCAGACAACCCCATAGTTTGCTGTGACTATTAAAGTCACCTAATAATAAATAAGGACGAGGTAACTGGTTTATAAGATTTTCTAAATCGTGTTTAGAAAATTTACAGTGTGGAGGGAGATATAGAGAACAAATTGTTATGGATTTAGACAGAGTGACATTTACAGCAACAGCTTGTAAATTACTATTTATATCTATCTGTCTATGAGGAACATTTGATTTTACAAGGATAGATGAGCCACCTGAGGCTTTCTGATTTTCAGTTGCGATATGATTATATAAACTATAATTTTTAAAATTAATATTATCTGTATTTTTTAAAAAGGTTTCCTGGAGACAAAAGACAGTCGGAGAAAGTAGTGTTGTTAAAATTAAAATTTCGTTATAATTTGCTTTTAGTCCTCGACAGTTCCACTGAATAATTGATTTTTTATCCATGATAAATGGAGAGATGATTTGAAAATAAGGAACTTAATCCTTTTGTTTTCTCTGAGACTGCAAGAACATGGAGGAGTCAGTCTCTAACTCCATGTTCTCAAGGGAATCGAACCGATTGACCAACTTGATCGGATCGGCCGACGCCCCTTTACTATATGGATTTGGTTCTTTATCTTTATCTTTTTCTTTTCCATTTTTTCCTTTCTGGTCAGCTGTCCTGGACCTGGATCTCTGTTGTGATCCACTTGTTTTAGTCGGCTGTGTTTGTGAACAGTTTTGAGATTTTGTTGGTGGTCTAGACTGATGAGTAGATGTGGGTTTAGGTTTAGGTTTTAGAGTAGGAGTAATAACTTTTGAATTTGCTTTAATGACAGAATCTTTTTCGTTAAACTGGGTAGAACTTTCTTTGGTTTCAGGTTTAGTGTTTAGGGATTGAACAACTTTTGCAAAGGTGATTTCAGGTTGATTTTCTTGAATCTTTTTGGCTTCCAAATAAGTGATTTTTTGTGTAACTTTAATTTTCATGATTTCTTTCTCTTTTTTCCAAATTTCACACTGATTTGATTTTGATTGATGGTTTTTGTGACAGTTCACACACTTGGCGTTATTTTTACAAGCATTTGTAGGGTGATCAAATTCACCCATACCACATTTTTCACATACTGATCCAGGTGCTTCCGGACAGCCGTTTTCATGATGTCCAAACCTCTGACAGTTGAAACACCGCAGAGGATTTGGAATGTAGACTTCAACCGGTATAATTCGGTAAAAGATTTTTAGTGATTTCGGTAAAGTTGTGGTGTTGAAAGTTAGTAAAAGTGTATTTGTTTCTATAAAGTTTCCATCTTTTTTAATTTTAAAACGTTTGCAAGCTGTTACTCCTTGTGTGTTAAGATATTCTGTGATATTTTCTTCAGTTTCATGTTTTAGCATTCTGTCACGGATAATACCTTTGCAACTGTTTAGAGTTTTATGTTCCGTGACAGAGACATTAATGTTAAAGAATTTTGTAATTTTCAAGAGATTATCAGTTTGAGATTTTCTGTTAGTTTCGACCAAAAGTGTTCCATTTTTTAATTTTTTTACATTTTTTGGAGTGCCTATAATTGATTCTATTTGCTTTTCTATAATGAAAGGTGACAGGTGAAGTAATAGGTTTGTCCTCTTTACTCGAAATCACTAAAAATTTAGCGAAGTTCTCATTAGCTTTGAATGTAAATGTAGTCGGTTGCGTGTCGTCCTCCGAAGAGTCGAACGCCAGAAATCGTTTTCGAGAGGCCATGATGATGAAATTTTTGATTCGATAGCTATGCGCCCCACCCTCCATGGAGCCCTACAAGGGGACGTTTAACAGAAATGGATCTCCTATTTCTAACGTCAAGGCTACATTGCTATTATACTCGGTGTCAAGATCAGAGTCTTCAGCTCGGCCTCATGCTTAGATGATTTCCCACCTATTCATCTAAATTTCCATAGAAAAATTTATGAACAGTTGAGTTCATCCCCCTATCCACAGCCTCCACTCACAGAGGTTTCCGCCAAAGCCCCAATACAAGCCCACCAATTGACCCTTCAGCCGCCGCCCATTGAAACTCACTTAAAGTTAGAGGAACACGAGAAAAATAAGCCCGGTTTGTACCATAAAGATACGTATAAAAGAGGGAAAGAAGCTAAGAACAAGTTGTGCGCTTCTAGAGCTTGGCACGACTGAGCCGATTGATCCAGGCCGGATCTAACCCAGACGGCTCTTCTATCTGAAATAAGGGCCAAAATGATGTGTTGAAAAGCTGGAGATCCCTGGGCTTTCCTCAATCATAAGGTTCCCCTGTCCCAGCATACGAGACGCCACCCACGGCAAACAGGTGGTTCCTGTTTTAATAGGGGATTACACCCTATCCACTACAGAAGGAAAGTGATCTGTAGATTTTATTCCCTACAGACAAGGGAGGCCGAAAACGTCTGGGAAATTGAAAGGTTATTTTTAATATAAATTAGGAGATCCATATTTAAAATAAACAGTTTATTAAAAGAAGGATTCATTTTGGATTCATTTTTTAAGAGAGTCAAACAAATAAGCTGTGTTAGATGATATGTAGCTTTCAAATGATATGTAGCTTTCATACCTTGAAAAACGTTTAGTTTTTTAATCTAACAATATTAAATGCATCTTACTTTTTAATGTGGAGAATGCTAGAGTTCGGAAAAAATGACACAAACACAAGACAAACACATGTTAAATACAGATGAGGTTATAATCTTCGTCCCATGTGCGACCCACGGGCACAGAATGATACACAAACAAATGAAGCATGTTAGTAACATGAGATAGGAAAGGTTTAAAAGGATAGATCTCGCGAAATTTGTTTTTTCCAATTTAAGATGCATTTCAATAAATGTAATTTTATAGTCTGGAATTATACCGGTTGAACGGACGGTTGCTCTGTATTGTTAGGGGTTTTACCTAACTGCCACAGAAGCGGAAGGCAGCCACCTATTTCGAGGGCCCGGGTGGTCACGGGCGGCCTCTTTTAGCCGGCTCGTACGTCACGCAGAGGATACGTCTGGCCTATTCTAAGCCCGGGACCAGCACGGGACGATGGATGGATGGATATTTTGTTTATAGACGCTCAACCCTAAAAGGGCATATAGCGTCTAATAAGTTTTATGTTATATGATGATTTTATTTAATGAGAAATTTAAAAATATCTAGGATTGATGTGTTTATTTTAAAGAGATAAAGTATCAATGATGATGCGGGGGCATGTGTCTTACTGAAATAGTTATCCTGGGACAGAGGTGTTCGAGTCTTTGATATTCCACTGTAGCTACAGTTTGTAGAAAATGCTTACTGAGTTCAACATTCACGGTAACGTAGTTTCATAAAGTGGAAGGTTTAAGAAGACTTTTTTTTTATTATTGAGGGAGGTTTACGCAGATGTTTTATATACTGATTACAGGCAATGATATTTTGACAAAATATGTGTAAGTTCATTGATGTTTGCTCCAGGTCGCCTTAGCACCGATCGGGAAATGAGTTATTTTATGGTAAGGTTCTTTCTCTCTTATCCTTTCTTCTTCTCTTTTCTACTTTTTCTTTCGTCTTATGCAGGGTTTTTATTACTCAAGGTTGTTGGTAAAATTAATCTGTGGTGTATATATACATGGACTGTTTTAATTATTCGTGGCGGACCTGTTGAAGGGATTAGGACTTTGACCGAAAATAAATTGTATGGCAGATAAAATATCAATCTTTTCACAAAATTGTCAGGGACTTGCAAACCCACAAAAAAGACGAGCGGTTTTTAGACATGTAAGATTAAAGAAGTATAACATTATTTGTTTGCAAGACGTTCATATACAAAGGCTACAGGAATCATATATTAAAGCAGAGTGGGGGTATAATATTTATTTTAGTTGTTTTAATAATAGCAGTAGGGGAGTAATGATTCTTTTAAATAACAACTTTGAGCATAAAGTAGAACGCGTTAATTCAGATGTAAATGGGAACTACATTATACTAGATATAAACATAGAAGGACAAAAATTTACTTTAGTTAATCTTTATGGACCAAATGACGATAAGCCAAAATTTTATAAAGAAATAAGACAAAAATATAACGCGTTTCAAAATGATAAGATTATTATTTGTGGTGATTGGAATTTAGTAATTAACCCAGATCTTGATACGAATAACTATTTGCACATAAATAACCCTAGAGCGCGTCAGGAAGTTTTAAATATGATTGATGAGGAAGATTTTGTAGACATTTATAGGGTATTAAATGGAGATAAAAGAGAATTTACTTGGAGTAGGAGAAATCCAGTCCGGAAACAGGCTAGATTAGACTTTTTCCTAATAAATGATGACTGCTTCCCATATGCATCTGAGGCAAAAATAATTCCAGGTTATAGATCAGACCACAGTGGCATAGTATTTGAACTTGCTTTAAATACAAACGAAAGGGGGCGGGGTTACTGGAAGTTCAATAATTCATTACTAAACGATCAACAGTATGTAAGTCTGGTTAAAAACACGATTTCTGATGTAAAACAAACATACCAAATAAATAACGGAGAAAACAATATTGATAATCAAGAACAAGAATTTAGTATAAATAATCAACTTTTTTTAGAAACGCTTTTATTAATGATTCGTGGTAGTACAATAAAATACAGTTCTCAGAGAAAGAAACAGCGGCAAGAGGAAGAAGCTAAATTAGAGAAAGATATTAAATTGATTGAAGAAGAAGTAAATGCAAACTTTTTAAATTTATCTGAAGATGTTTTGGATGAATTAGAAAGTAAAAAATCTTTATTAAATGAAATTCAAAAAGAGAAAATTGAAGGAGTATTGTTAAGATCCCGAAGCAGATATGAAGATTTAGGCGAAAAACCATCACATTATTTTTTTAATTTAGAAAAAAGAAATTTTACTAGTAAAGTTATACATAAATTGGTGAACGAAGAAGGTAAAGAAGTTACAGAAACGTCCGATGTTCTAAAATGCCAAACAAATTTTTATAAAGAATTATATAAGGAAGTCGAAATAGACGATTCTAAATCAATACATTCAATATTAGGTGACAATGAAAGTAAATTGTCCGATAAAGAAACACAGGAATTAGAAGGTGAGATAACTTACACAGAGCTAACATCCGCTTTAAGAAATATGAATAATGATAAAAGTCCCGGTTTGGACGGGTTCACAGTAGAGTTTTTTAAATTCTTTTGGGTCGATATTGGACAATTTACTTTACGTTCATTGAACTTCGGTTATCGTACTGGCTCGCTAAGTATTACTCAAAAGCAAGGTATTATAACATGCATTCCCAAACCAAATAAACCAAGAATTAATTTAAAAAATTGGAGACCGATATCTTTATTGAATGTTACATACAAACTTGCATCAGCAGTAATATCAAATAGATTAAAAACAGTACTTGATAAAGTCATACATGAAAATCAGAAAGGTTTTATAGCGGGTAGGTTTTTAGGAGAAAATGTAAGACTTATTTATGATGTACTTTTTGAATCTAAAAAACAAAATATACCCGGTCTGCTACTTTCCATAGACTTTGAGAAAGCATTTGATACTGTCTCTTGGAAGTTCATTTCGAAAGTTTTAGATTATTTTAATTTTGGAAGGTCTATTAAAACCTGGATTAGTCTATTTCAAAATGGGGCTGTATCATGTATACTCCAAAATGGCTTTATGTCCGACTTCTTTTATCTTAAACGAGGTTGTAGACAAGGGGATCCGATATCACCATATATTTTTATATTATGCGCAGAAATTCTCGGGAAAATGATAAGGAATAATAAAGATATTAAAGGTATACACATAAATAATAAAGAATTCAAATTATCACAATATGCGGATGATACACAGCTTTTATTAGATGGCTCTGAAATTTCACTTAAAGAAGCTTTACGTACATTAAAACAATATTATATAATGTCAGGATTAAAAATAAATGTAGATAAAACAAGGGCCTTATGGATAGGTAGTTTAAGTAATTCAGAAAAAACTCTGTGTGATGAGTACCCGTTAGATTGGTCGCAAGAACCTTTAAAAGCCTTAGGTGTAGTGTTCTCACCCCTAGTGTTTAATATATGGGACCTAAATAGCCAAGAAGTTCTTTTAAAAGTTAAGAATATACTAAATCAATGGTCCAGAAGAAAATTGACCCTGATAGGTAGAATAACAGTTATTAAATCTCTCGCTCTTTCTAAGTTTGTACATCTCTTTATTTCACTACCAGCGCCACCAAACGAACTAATAAAGGAGTTAGAAAAAATGTTTTACAAGTTTTTGTGGAATTCAGGACCAGATAGGATTAAAAGAAGAATTATAATCAAAAACATAGAATATGCAGGTTTAAGAATGGTGGAATTAAGGTCATTTATAAAAGCATTAAAAGTTTCATGGTTACGAAGAATACTACAACAATCAGATACTGGTGGGTGGAAAGAATTAGCTTCGATAAATTTTTCGGAGATATTTTCGTATGGTGGCGTTTGTGCGGCGAAACTTAGTTCCAATTTACAAAATCCATTTTGGAAAGATTTAATGCAAGTTTGGTCTGAATTTTGTGAAGCGGTTCCCGTAGAAAACATTAAACAAATTCTTATATGCCCTATATGGCATAATGATCGCATTGGAAATGGGCAACTGTTCTTAAGAAATTGGTGGGATATGGGCATAAGAGTAATTAATGATCTTATTAGTGAGGAAGGGATATTTTATAGTTTTGAACAGTTAAAAGCGAAATATGATATAAGGGGCACATTTCTAGACTATCAGCATGTATTAAATAATATTTCTCAAGTATGGAAAGATCAAATTAACATGAATCGTGTATTTATTGTTGAAACTAAACAAAATGTAGTATGTAATATATACCTTCAATACCTAATTAAATCAAAGAAAGGAAGTAGAATTTTCTACGACATTTTGGTCGGAGTAAACGAGTACATCCCACAAGCAAAATGGCAAACGGAGATGGGGGCTATAGGGGAAGAGGAATGGAAAATGTATCATCGAACATTAAAGTTATTTCACGAGATAAAACTGTGCGACTTTCAATACAAAATTAATAATAAAATTTTAGTAACTAATTCGTTTCTTTATAAAATTAACAAAACTGATAATCTGGCTTGTAGTTACTGTGGTGAGCAACCAGAAAAAATTCATCATCTATTTCTTCGATGCCCAAGAGTAAAAAAATTTTGGATTGAACTTAAAACATGGTTGACAACAAATATCAATTTAGAAATATTGTTAGAAGATCGAAACATATTATTTGCATACGGTGGTAAAACAGAACTGGTCAATTATATCTATGGTTTAGCAAAATATTACATCTACAAAAACAAATTTGCTTCCAGAAATCTAAGCATTCAAGGTTTTGTCAGCCTGTTAAAGAAAAAAATGCTTAGCGAGAGATACACTTTATTCATTAATAATAGATTAAATAAATTTTTTAAGAAGTGGACACCAGTATATAACTACTTTTATCCAAGCACAGAGTGACCCATGGGTCCAATATGACTTATGTTAGTGTCTGGGTTCTGCTTACTGCTGACTATCTGCCGACTATCTGCCACGGGTATATTGAAACAGACTCTGGATAAAGAGGTGCACCATGAATTTATAGTTATAGAAGACAGTATACTTTAGAACATATATTGATATTACAGCTTGTTTTCTGCTGTCCTTTAAGGATTTTTTTTTTTTTTTTTTTTTTTTTTTTTTGACTACCGTGGTCTCGATACAGCAATGGTTTCATTATTATCAGTCTTAGTGGATAACTACACACCAGCTGAGACAGGCAGCAAACAATCTTCTGTATTTTCACGTGTTACATGAATCTGAACAATATTCCAACAGCCGTGTCTACCAACTTTTCTCAACAACCCCCTCTCTCTTTCTAAACTTTTTTTTCTCTTTTACTAATCTTTTAAAGAGATAGGTTTTGAATTTTTTATTTCAAATGATAACGTATTTAAAATAGTCATATGCTATATATATTTGTCAGTATATATGTATTTATGACATTTAAACACATGTTTAGTCTAAATAAAAAAAAAAAAAAAAAAAGTATCAATGATTTTAAGTTATTAAAAATACGGATCATATTTTATTAAAAAGTCCGATCTCTTTAAGAAAGGATGGATGGATGGATGGATATTTTGTTTATAGACGCTCAACCCTAAAAGGGCATATAGCGTCTAATAAGATGATTATATGATGATTTTATTTAATGAGAAATTAAAAATATCTAGGATTGATGAGTTCATTTTAAGAAAGATAAAGTATCAATGATTTTATGTTATTAAAATACAGATCATATTTTATTAAAAAGTCCGATCTCTTTCAGAAAATCGAGTATTTTTTGAGTTGGCATATTAAAAAGTTCCTTTATATTTTTTACATTAAAATACTTTGTGCGAATATAATTAAATTCAGCACAAGTGACAAGAAAATGTTTGACCGTAAAAGGTTCGTTACAAGGAATGCAGAATGGAGCTTGTTCATTGTTTAAAATATAAGAATGAGTAATTCTAGTGTGTCCAAGTCTACATCTCGTGATTTTTGTTTGTTCTTTTCTGCTGAGATTAGAGAATGTGCATTTGCTGTTAAAATTTGGTTTGATTTCATTTAATTTATTATAAGTTTGTGTTTCCCAAACAGACTGACATTTGTTGTTGATGTATTGACAGACGTTTGATTTAAAGTCGGAGTGAGGAATTTTAAAATTGGTTATTACTAAGGATAATGCAGATTTGGCTTCTGAATCTGCTAATTCATTTCCACGAATATTAACGTGGCTGGGAAGCCAACAAAATACAATTTCTTTTGAAGCGGAAAGATAATAATATTTTTTAAGAATTTGCTGAATTAATGGATTTCTATGGTGTAAATCTTTAAGAGATTTTAATACAGAAAGAGAATCTGAATAAATGATAAACTGTTTTTCAGACTGATCTCTGATATGGTAAAGTGCAATATCAATTGCCTTGGCTTCGGCGGTAAAAATGGAGCTATTATCAGGTAATCTGATACTGTCAGTAAAATTTGGACTAATAACAGAACAAGCAACTTTCTCATCTTGTTTCGAACCATCTGTATAAATTGACAGGTAATGTTTATAATTTGATTTGATTTCTAAAAATTCATTCTTAAAAATATGCGACTCGACTTCTGTTTTTTTATTTTTATGAAGGTCTAAAATAATCTTTGGAGGGTTTAACGTCCATGGCTCTTTTGATGGAAAAGAAAAATGCTGAACATTTTTAATATTGATATTGGCCTCTTCAAGTAACGGTTGTATTCTCAGGCCAAGGGGTTTAATAGCTGTTGGTTTATTATTGTAAAATCTTTCATATTTAGGGTTAAAAACACAATCATGAGCTGAATTACGTGGATTGGCGGCTAATTTAGTAACATATTGAAGAGACAATTTCTCTCTTCTTATATACAATGATGGTTCATTTGATTCAGCGTATAAACTTTCGACGGGGGAAGTACGAAAAGCCCCTAGAGCCAGACGTAAACCTTGGTGATGAATAGTATCCAAAGATTTCAAATAAGATTTTCTTGCGGATCCATAAACTATGGATCCATAATCCAATTTAGATCTAATTAAAGATCTATAGAGATTTAAAAGGACAGTACGATCTCCTCCCCAGTCGGAACTGGAGAGAACTTTAAGAATATCAAGAGCTTTTAAACATTTAGCTTTTAAAGCTTTGATGTGTGGTATAAAAGATAATTTGTTATCGAACAAAAGACCCAGGAATTTTGCTTCACTGACGACTGGAATTGGACTACCGTATATGGTGAGATGATGGATGGATGGATATTTTGTTTATAGACGCTCAACCCTAAAAGGGCATATAGCGTCTAATAAGATGTATATTATATGATGATTTTATTTAATGAGAAATTAAAAATATCTAGGATTGATGAGTTCATTTTAAAAAGATAAAGTATCAATGATTTTATGTTATTAAAATACAGATCATATTTTATTAAAAAGTCCGATCTCTTTCAGAAAATCGAGTATTTTTTGAGTTGGCATATTAAAAAGTTCCTTTATATTTTTTACATTAAAATACTTTGTGCGAATATAATTAAATTCAGCACAAGTGACAAGAAAATGTTTGACCGTAAAAGGTTCGTTACAAGGAATGCAGAATGGAGCTTGTTCATTGTTTAAAATATAAGAATGAGTAATTCTAGTGTGTCCAAGTCTACATCTCGTGATTTTTGTTTGTTCTTTTCTGCTGAGATTAGAGAATGTGCATTTGCTGTTAAAATTTGGTTTGATTTCATTTAATTTATTATAAGTTTGTGTTTCCCAAACAGACTGACATTTGTTGTTGATGTATTGACAGACGTTTGATTTAAAGTCGGAGTGAGGAATTTTGAAATTGGTTATTACTAAGGATAATGCAGATTTGGCTTCTGAATCTGCTAATTCATTTCCACGAATATTAACGTGGCTGGGAAGCCAACAAAATACAATTTCTTTTGAAGCGGAAAGATAATAATATTTTTTAAGAATTTGCTGAATTAATGGGTTTCTATGGTGTAAATCTTTAAGAGATTTTAATACAGAAAGAGAATCTGAATAAATGATAAACTGTTTTTCAGACTGATCTCTGATATGGTAAAGTGCAATATCAATTGCCTTGGCTTCGGCGGTAAAAATGGAGCTATTATCAGGTAATCTGATACTGTCAGTAAAATTTGGACTAATAACAGAACAAGCAACTTTCTCATCTTGTTTCGAACCATCTGTATAAATTGATAGGTAATGTTTATAATTTGATTTGATTTCTAAAAATTCATTCTTAAAAATATGCGACTCGACTTCTGTTTTTTTATTTTTATGAAGGTCTAAAATAATCTTTGGAGGGTTTAACGTCCATGGCTCTTTTGATGGAAAAGAAAAATGCTGAACATTTTTAATATTGATATTGGCCTCTTCAAGTAACGGTTGTATTCTCAGGCCAAGGGGTTTAATAGCTGTTGGTTTATTATTGTAAAATCTTTCATATTTAGGGTTAAAAACACAATCATGAGCTGAATTACGTGGATTGGCGGCTAATTTAGTAACATATTGAAGAGACAATTTCTCTCTTCTTATATACAATGATGGTTCATTTGATTCAGCGTATAAACTTTCGACGGGGGAAGTACGAAAAGCCCCTAGAGCCAGACGTAAACCTTGGTGATGAATAGTATCCAAAGATTTCAAATAAGATTTTCTAGCGGATCCATAAACTATGGATCCATAATCCAGTTTAGATCTAATTAAAGATCTATAGAGATTTAAAAGAACAGTACGATCTCCTCCCCAGTCGGAACTGGAGAGAACTTTAAGAATATCAAGAGCTTTTAAACATTTAGCTTTTAAAGCTTTGATGTGTGGTATAAAAGATAATTTGTTATCGAACAAAAGACCCAGGAATTTTGCTTCACTGACGACTGGAATTGGACTACCGTATATCGTGAGATGAGGATCTAAATGTAGCTGACGTATCTGACAAAAATGAACGCATTGAGTTTTTGTTTTTGAAAATTTGAAACCATTTTCTGTTGCCCAATCTTCTATATTGTTTAAACATCGTTGTAGTTTGAATTCAATGGTTTCCATATTTTTCGATCTAATAAATATTCCAAAATCGTCAACAAAAAGTGAACAATCAAGGTCTTTCACACATTTAACAATATCGTTAATTTTAATGCCAAACAAGGTAGGTGATAAAATGCTTCCCTGTGGTACACCTTGTTCTTGTTTAAATATGTCCGATAACGTATTACCTATTCGAACATTAAATGTTCGATCTGATAAAAAATTTTGAATAAAAAGTGGTAATCGGCCTTTAAGGCCTAATTTATGTAAATCTTTCATGATGCCATGTTTCCATGTAGTATCGTAAGCTTTTTCAAGATCAAAAAATACAGCTACGACATGTTCTTTTTTAATAAAGGCATCACGAATAAAGGATTCCAAACGAATCAAATGATCGTTTGTACAGTTATTTTTTCTGAATCCAGCTTGATATTTTGTTATTAGCTGGTTTGATTCCAAGAACCAAACCAGTCTATCATTAATCATTCTCTCCATTGTTTTACATAAACAACTTGTCAAAGCAATAGGTCTGTAGTTAGTAGCTTCAGTATGATCTTTATTTGGTTTTGGTATAGGTATAATCGTTGCTTTATTCCAGTCTTTTGGAAATTTTCCAGTGATCCAAATATCATTTAAAATATTTAATAAAGTTTTTAAAGCGTTATCGGGTAAATGTTTAAGAATTTGATAATGAATGTCATCAGGACCAGCAGCTGTATCGTGAGATTTATGAAGAGCATCTAATAATTCTGAAGCTGTGAATGGTACATTATATTTTTCATGATTTAGTGACGTAAAATTTAGATGCTCTTTCTCTCGTTCCTGTTTTATGTTTTGAAAGGTTTCGGAATAGTTTGCACTAGAAGAGTTTTTCTGAAAATTCTCTCCTAGTGCATTGGAAATATCTTTAGTCGTTGAGCATATATTTCCATTTGATTTAATATGGACATGCTTGTTATTTTTATTTTTTCCAGTAATTTTTCGAATCATGTCCCATATCTTCTTTGCTGGAGTTCTAGAATTAAGTTTGGAGACGTATTGCTGCCAAGATGTTCTTTTAGCCGTTTTTATTGTCTTGCGAGCTTTAGCTCGCATTTGTTTGGCATGGATTAGATTTTCTTTTGTTGGCTGCCTATTGAACTTTCGTAAGGCAGATTTTCTTTTATTTATTGAATTTTTAACATCTTTATTAAACCAAGGTCTATTTCTTTTTGAACGTGTCGAGGACTTTGGAATACATTTTTCGGCTACATGAATTAATGTATCAGTAAAAGCTTGTATATCATCTGCTGTTTTAAACATTTCAGGATTTAATTTTTCATTACATAGCTCCATAAAATTCTCCCAGTTTGCTTTATTGAAATTCCATCGGGAATGATGGTCTTCATTTATCGATTCAATTTCTTCAATTTTAATTGGAAAATGATCGCTCGATGGATGGATGGATATTTTGTTTATAGACGCTCAACCGTAAAAGAGCATATAGCGTCTAATAAGTTATGTTATATGATGATTTTATTGAATGAGAAATTTAAAAATATCTAGGATTGATGTGTTTATTTTAAAGAGATAAAGTATCAATGATTTTAAGTTATTAAAAATACTGATCATATTTTATTAAAAAGTCCGATCTCTTTAAGAAAGTCGAGTATTTTCTGAGTTGGCATATCAAAAAGTTCCTTTATAGTTTTTATATTAAAATACTTTGTGCGAATGTGATTAAATTCAGCACAAGTGATAAGAAAATGTTTGACTGTGAAAGGTTCATTACAAGGAATGCAGAATGGAGCTTGTTCATTGTTTAAAATATAAGAATGAGTAATTCTAGTGTGTCCAAGTCTACATCTCGTGATTTTTGTTTGTTCTTTTCTGCTGAGATTAGAGAATGTGCATTTGCTGTTAAAATTTGGTTTGATTTCATTTAATTTATTATAAGTTTGTGTTTCCCAAACAGACTGACATTTGTTGTTGATGTATTGACAGACGTTTGATTTAAAGTCGGAGTGAGGAATTTTGAAATTGGTTATTACTAAGGATAATGCAGATTTGGCTTCTGAATCTGCTAATTCATTTCCACGAATATTAACGTGGCTGGGAAGCCAACAAAATACAATTTCTTTTGATGGATGGATATTTTGTTTATAGACGCTCAACCCTAAAAGGGCATATAGCGTCTAATAAGATATATTATATGATGATTTTATTTAATGAGAAATTAAAAATATCTAGGATTGATGAGTTCATTTTAAAAAGATAAAGTATCAATGATTTTATGTTATTAAAATAGAGATCATATTTTATTAAAAAGTCCGATCTCTTTCAGAAAATCGAGTATTTTTTGAGTTGGCATATTAAAAAGTTCCTTTATATTTTTTACATTAAAATACTTTGTGCGAATATAATTAAATTCAGCACAAGTGACAAGAAAATGTTTGACCGTAAAAGGTTCGTTACAAGGAATGCAGAATGGAGCTTGTTCATTGTTTAAAATATAAGAATGAGTAATTCTAGTGTGTCCAAGTCTACATCTCGTGATTTTTGTTTGTTCTTTTCTGCTGAGATTAGAGAATGTGCATTTGCTGTTAAAATTTGGTTTGATTTCATTTAATTTATTATAAGTTTGTGTTTCCCAAACAGACTGACATTTGTTGTTGATGTATTGACAGACGTTTGATTTAAAGTCGGAGTGAGGAATTTTGAAATTGGTTATTACTAAGGATAATGCAGATTTGGCTTCTGAATCTGCTAATTCATTTCCACGAATATTAACGTGGCTGGGAAGCCAACAAAATACAATTTCTTTTGAAGCGGAAAGATAATAATATTTTTTAAGAATTTGCTGAATTAATGGGTTTCTATGGTGTAAATCTTTAAGAGATTTTAATACAGAAAGAGAATCTGAATAAATGATAAACTGTTTTTCAGACTGATCTCTGATATGGTAAAGTGCAATATCAATTGCCTTGGCTTCGGCGGTAAAAATGGAGCTATTATCAGGTAATCTGATACTGTCAGTAAAATTTGGACTAATAACAGAACAAGCAACTTTCTCATCTTGTTTCGAACCATCTGTATAAATTGACAGGTAATGTTTATAACTTGATTTGATTTCTAAAAATTCATTCTTAAAAATATGCGACTCGACTTCTGTTTTTTTATTTTTATGAAGGTCTAAAATAATCTTTGGAGGGTTTAACGTCCATGGCTCTTTTGATGGAAAAGAAAAATGCTGAACATTTTTAATATTGATATTGGCCTCTTCAAGTAACGGTTGTATTCTCAGGCCAAGGGGTTTAATAGCTGTTGGTTTATTATTGTAAAATCTTTCATATTTAGGGTTAAAAACACAATCATGAGCTGAATTACGTGGATTGGCGGCTAATTTAGTAACATATTGAAGAGACAATTTCTCTCTTCTTATATACAATGATGGTTCATTTGATTCAGCGTATAAACTTTCGACGGGGGAAGTACGAAAAGCCCCTAGAGCCAGACGTAAACCTTGGTGATGAATAGTATCCAAAGATTTCAAATAAGATTTTCTTGCGGATCCATAAACTATGGATCCATAATCCAATTTAGATCTAATTAAAGATCTATAGAGATTTAAAAGAACAGTACGATCTCCTCCCCAGTCGGAACTGGAGAGAACTTTAAGAATATCAAGATGGATGGATGGATGGATATTTTGTTTATAGACGCTCAACCCTAAAAGGGCATATAGCGTCTAATAAGTTGTATATTATATGATGATTTTATTTAATGAGAAATTAAAAATATCTAGGATTGATGTGTTTATTTAAAGTATCAATGATTGTAAATTACTAAAAATACAGATCATATTTTATTAAAAAGTCCGATCTCTTTTAGAAAGTCGAGTATTTTCTGGGTTGGCATATCATTAAAAAGTTCCTTTATATTTTTTACATTAAAATACTTTGTGCGAATATAATTAAATTCAGCACAAGTGACAAGAAAATGTTTGACCGTAAAAGGTTCATTACAAGGAATGCAGAATGGAGCTTGTTCATTTTTTAATATGTAAGAATGAGTAATTCTAGTGTGTCCAAGTCTACATCTCGTGATTTTTGTTTGTTCTTTTCTGCTGAGATTAGAGAATGTGCATTTGCTGTTAAAATTTGGTTTGATTTCATTTAATTTATTATAAGTTTGCGTTTCCCAAACAGACTGACATTTGTTGTTGATGTATTGACAGACGTTTGATTTAAAGTCGGAGTGAGGAATTTTGAAATTGGTTATTACTAAGGATAATGCAGATTTGGCTTCTGAATCTGCTAATTCATTTCCACGAATATTAACGTGGCTGGGAAGCCAACAAAATACAATTTCTTTTGTTGAAGCGGAAAGATAATAATATTTTTTAAGAATTTGCTGAATTAATGGGTTTGTATGGTGTAAATCTTTAAGAGATTTTAATACAGAAAGAGAATCTGAATAAATGATAAACTGTTTTTCAGACTGATCTCTGATATGGTAAAGTGCAATATCTATTGCCTTGGCTTCGGCGGTAAAAATGGAGCTATTATCAGGTAATCTGATACTGTCAGTAAAATTTGGACTAATAACAGAACAGGCAACTTTCTCATCTTGTTTCGAACCATCTGTATAAATTGACAGGTAATGTTTATAATTTGATTTGATTTCTAAAAATTCATTCTTAAAAATATGCGACTCGACTTCTGTTTTTTTATTTTTATGAAGGTCTAAAATAATCTTTGGAGGGTTTAACGTCCATGGCTCTTTTGATGGAAAAGAAGAATGCTGAACATTTTTAATATTGATATTGGCCTCTTCAAGTAACGGTTGTATTCTTAGGCCAAGGGGTTTAATAGCCGTTGGTTTGTTGTTGTAAAATCTTTCACATTTAGGATTAAAAACACAGTCATAGGCTGAATTACGTGGATTGGCGGCTAATTTAGTAACATATTGAAGAGACAATTTCTCTCTTCTTATATACAATGATGGTTCATTTGATTCAGCGTATAAACTTTCGACGGGGGAAGTACGAAAAGCCCCTAGAGCCAGACGTAAACCTTGGTGATGAATAGTATCCAAAGATTTCAAATAAGATTTTCTAGCGGATCCATAAACTATGGATCCATAATCCAATTTAGATCTAATTAAAGATCTATAAAGATTTAAAAGAACAGTACGATCTCCTCCCCAGTCGGAACTGGAGAGAACTTTAAGAATATCAAGAGCTTTTAAACATTTAGCTTTTAAAGCTTTGATGTGTGGTATAAAAGATAATTTGTTATCGAACAAAAGACCCAGGAATTTTGCTTCACTGACGACTGGAATTGGACTACCGTATATGGTGAGATGAGGATCTAAATGTAGCTGACGTATCTGACAAAAATGAACGCATTGAGTTTTTGTTTTTGAAAATTTGAAACCATTTTCTGTTGCCCAATCTTCTATATTGTTTAAACATCGTTGTAGTTTGAATTCAATGGTTTCCATATTTTTCGATCTAATAAATATTCCAAAATCGTCAACAAAAAGTGAACAATCAAGGTCTTTCACACATTTAACAATATCGTTAATTTTAATGCCAAACAAGGTAGGTGATAAAATGCTTCCCTGTGGTACACCTTGTTCTTGTTTAAATATGTCCGATAACGTATTACCTATTCGAACATTAAATGTTCGATCTGATAAAAAATTTTGAATAAAAAGTGGTAATCGGCCTTTAAGGCCTAATTTATGTAAATCTTTCATGATGCCATGTTTCCATGTAGTATCGTAAGCTTTTTCAAGATCAAAAAATACAGCTACGACATGTTCTTTTTTAATAAAGGCATCACGAATAAAGGATTCCAAACGAATCAAATGATCGTTTGTACAGTTATTTTTTCTGAATCCAGCTTGATATTTTGTTATTAGCTGGTTTGATTCCAAGAACCAAACCAGTCTATCATTAATCATTCTCTCCATTGTTTTACATAAACAACTTGTCAAAGCAATAGGTCTGTAGTTAGTAGCTTCAGTATGATCTTTATTTGGTTTTGGTATAGGTATAATCGTTGCTTTACTCCAGTCTTTTGGAAATTTTCCAGTGATCCAAATATCATTTAAAATATTTAAGAAAGTTTTTAAAGTGTTATCGGGTAAATGTTTAAGAATTTGATAATGAATGTTATCAGGACCAGCAGCTGTATCGTGAGATTTATGAAGAGCATCTAATAATTCTGAAGCTGTGAATGGTACATTATATTTTTCATGATTTAGTGACGTAAAATTTAGATGCTCTTTCTCTCGTTCCTGTTTTATGTTTTGAAAGGTTTCGGAATAGTTTGCACTAGAAGAGTTTTTCTGAAAATTCTCTCCTAGTGCATTGGAAATATCTTTAGTCGTTGAGCATATATTTCCATTTGATTTAATATGGACATGTTTGTTATTTTTATTTTTGCCAGTAATTTTTCGAATCATGTCCCATATTTTCTTTGCTGGAGTTCTAGAATTAAGTTTGGAGACGTATTGCTGCCAAGATGTTCTTTTAGCCGTTTTTATTGTCTTGCGAGCTTTAGCTCGCATTTGTTTGGCATGGATTAGATTTTCTTTTGTTGGCTGCCTATTGAACTTTCGTAAGGCAGATTTTCTTTTATTTATTGAATTTTTAACATCTTTATTAAACCAAGGTCTATTTCTTTTTGAACGTGTCGAGGACTTTGGAATACATTTTTCGGCTACATGAATTAATGTATCAGTAAAAGCTTGTATATCATCTGCTGTTTTAAACATTTCAGGATTTAATTTTTCATTACATAGCTCTATAAAATTCTCCCAGTTTGCTTTATTCAAATTCCATCGGGAATGATGGTCTTCATTTGTCGATTCAATTTCTTCAATTTTAATTGGAAAATGATCGCTCCCATGAAGGTCATCTAAAACTGACCAATCAAAATCTAAGTAAATATTTGGAGAGCATATAGACAAATCTAAAGCAAAATAATTTCTTGTAGGAGAATGAAGATAAGTTGGTTGTTTATCGTTAAATAAACATAGATCATTTTCTGCAATAAAATTTTCTATTATTTCTCCTTTGTCATTTGTATCCAGACAACCCCATAGTTTGCTGTGACTATTAAAGTCACCTAATAATAAATAAGGACGAGGTAACTGGTTTATAAGATTTTCTAAATCGTGTTTAGAAAATTTACAGTGTGGAGGGAGATATAGAGAACAAATTGTTATGGATTTAGACAGAGTGACATTTACAGCAACAGCTTGTAAATTACTATTTATATCTATCTGTCTATGAGGAACATTTGATTTTACAAGGATAGATGAGCCTCCCGAGGCTTTCTGATTTTCAGTTGCGATATGATTATATAAACTATAATTTTTAAAATTAATATTATCTGTATTCTTTAAAAAGGTTTCCTGGAGACAAAAGACAGTCGGAGAAAGTAGTGTTGTTAAAATTAAAATTTCGTTATAATTTGCTTTTAGTCCTCGACAGTTCCACTGAATAATTGATTTTTTATCCATGATGAATGGAGAGATGATTTGAAAATAAGGAACTTAATCCTTTTGTTTTCTCTGAGACTGCAAGAACATGGAGGAGTCAGTCTCTAACTCCATGTTCTCAAGGGAATCGAACCGATTGACCAACTTGATCGGATCGGCCGACGCCCCTTTACTATATGGATTTGGTGCTTTATCTTTATCTTTTTCTTTTCCATTTTTTTCTTTCTGGTCAGCTGTCCTGGACCTGGATCTCTGTTGTGATCCACTTGTTTTAGTCGGCTGTGTTTGTGAACTGTTTTGAGATTTTGTTGGTGGTCTAGACTGATGAGTAGATGTGGGTTTAGGTTTAGGTTTTACAGTAGGAGTAATAACTTTTGAATTTGCTTTGATGACAGAATCTTTTTCGTTAAACTGGGTAGAACTTTCTTTGGTTTCAGGTTTAGTGTTTAGGGATTGAACAACTTTTGCAAAGGTGATTGCAGGTTGATTTTCTTGAATCTTTTTGGCTTCCAAATAAGTGATTTTTTGTGTAACTTTAATTTTCATGATTTCTTTCTCTTTTTTCCAAATTTCACACTGATTTGATTTTGATTGATGGTTTTTGTGACAGTTCACACACTTGGCTTCATTTTTACAAGCATTTGTAGGGTGATCAAATTCACCCATACCACATTTTTCACATACTGATCCAGGTGCTTCCGGACAGCCGTTTTCATGATGTCCAAACCTCTGACAGTTGAAACACCGCAGAGGATGGATGGATGGATGGATATTTTGTTTATAGACGCTCAACCCTAAAAGGGCATATAGCGTCTAATAAGTTTTATGTTATATGATGATTTTATTTAATGAGAAATTTAAAAATATCTAGGATTGATGTGTTTATTTTAAAGAGATAAAAGTATCAATGATTTTAAGTTATTAAAAATACTGATCATATTTTATTAAAAAGTCCGATCTCTTTAAGAAAGTCGAGTATTTTCTGAGTTGGCATATCAAAAAGTTCCTTTATAGTTTTTATATTAAAATACTTTGTGCGAATGTGATTAAATTCAGCACAAGTGATAAGAAAATGTTTGACTGTGAAAGGTTCATTACAAGGAATGCAGAATGGAGCTTGTTCATTGTTTAAAATATAAGAATGAGTAATTCTAGTGTGTCCAAGTCTACATCTCGTGATTTTTGTTTGTTCTTTTCTGCTGAGATTAGAAAATGTGCATTTGCTGTTAAAATTTGGTTTGATTTCATTTAATTTATTATAAGTTTGTGTTTCCCAAACAGACTGACATTTGTTGTTGATGTATTGACAGACGTTTGATTTAAAGTCGGAGTGAGGAATTTTGAAATTGGTTATTACTAAGGATAATGCAGATTTGGCTTCTGAATCTGCTAATTCATTTCCACGAATATTAACGTGGCTGGGAAGCCAACAAAATACAATTTCTTTTGAAGCGGAAAGATAATAATATTTTTTAAGAATTTGCTGAATTAATGGGTTTGTATGGTGTAAATCTTTAAGAGATTTTAATACAGAAAGAGAATCTGAATAAATGATAAACTGTTTTTCAGACTGATCTCTGATATGGTAAAGTGCAATATCTATTGCCTTGGCTTCGGCGGTAAAAATGGAGCTATTATCAGGTAATCTGATACTGTCAGTAAAATTTGGACTAATAACAGAACAAGCAACTTTCTCATCTTGTTTCGAACCATCTGTATAAATTGACAGGTAATGTTTATAATTTGATTTGATTTCTAAAAATTCATTCTTAAAAATATGCGACTCGACTTCTGTTTTTTTATTTTTATGAAGGTCTAAAATAATCTTTGGAGGGTTTAACGTCCATGGCTCTTTTGATGGAAAAGAAAAATGCTGAACATTTTTAATATTGATATTGGCCTCTTCAAGTAACGGTTGTATTCTCAGGCCTAGGGGTTTAATAGCCGTTGGTTTGTTGTTGTAAAATCTTTCATATTTAGGATTAAAAACACAATCATAGGCTGAATTACGTGGATTGGCGGCTAATTTAGTAACATATTGAAGAGACAATTTCTCTCTTCTTATATACAATGATGGTTCATTTGATTCAGCGTATAAACTTTCGACGGGGGAAGTACGAAAAGCCCCTAGAGCCAGACGTAAACCTTGGTGATGAATAGTATCCAAAGATTTCAAATAAGATTTTCTTGCGGATAACACCGCAGAGGATTTGGAATGTAGACTTCAACCGGTATAATTCGGTAAAAGATTTTTAGTGATTTCGGTAAAGTTGTGGTGTTGAAAGTTAGTAATAGTGTATTTGTTTCTATAAAGTTTCCATCTTTTTTAATTTTAAAACGTTTGCAAGCTGTTACTCCTTGTGTGTTAAGATATTCTGTGATATTTTCTTCAGTTTCATGTTTTAGCATTCTGTCACGGATAATACCTTTGCAACTGTTTAGAGTTTTATGTTCCGTGACAGAGACATTAATGTTAAAGAATTTTGTAATTTTCAAGAGATTATCAGTTTGAGATTTTCTGTTAGTTTCGACCAAAAGAGTTCCATTTTTTAATTTTTTTACATTTTTTGGAGTGCCTATAATTGATTCTATTTGCTTTTCTATAATGAAAGGTGACAGTGAAGTAATAGGTTTGTCCTCTTTACTCGAAATCACTAAAAATTTAGCGAAGTTCTCATTAGCTTTGAATGTAAATGTAGTCGGTTGCGTGTCGTCCTCCGAAGAGTCGAACGCCAGAAATCGTTTTCGAGATGCCATGGTGATGAAATTTTTGATTCGATAGCTATGCGCCCCACCCTCCATGGAGCCCTACAAGGGGACGTTTAACAGAAATGGATCTCCTATTTCTAACGTCAAGGCTACATTGCTATTATACTCGGTGTCAAGATCAGAGTCTTCAGCTCGGCCTCATGCTTAGATGATTTCCCACCTATTCATCTAAATTTCCATAGAAAAATTTATGAACAGTTGAGTTCATCCCCCTATCCACAGCCTCCACTCACAGAGGTTTCCGCCAAAGCCCCAATACAAGCCCACCAATTGACCCTTCAGCCGCCGCCCATTGAAACTCACTTAAAGTTAGAGGAACATGAGAAAAATAAGCCCGGTTTGGTACCATAAAGATACGTATGAAAGAGAAAGAAGCTAAGAACAAGTTGTGCGCTTCTAGAGCTTGGCACGACTGAGCCGATTGATCCAGGCCGGATCTAACCCAGACCGCTCTTCTATCTGAAATAAGGGCCAAAATGATGTGTTGAAAAGCTGGAGATCCCTGGGCTTTCCTCAATCATCAGGTTCCCCTCTCCCAGCATACGAGACGCCACCCACGGCAAACAGGTGGTTCCTGTTTTAATAGGATGGATGGATGGATATTTTGTTTATAGACGCTCAACCCTAAAAGGGCATATAGCGTCTAATAAGTTTTATGTTATATGATGATTTTATTTAATGAGAAATTTAAAAATATCTAGGATTGATGTGTTTATTTTAAAGAGATAAAGTATCAATGATTTTAAGTGATTAAAAATACTGATCATATTTTATTAAAAAGTCCGATCTCTTTAAGAAAGTCGAGTATTTTCTGAGTTGGCATATCAAAAAGTTCCTTTATAGTGTTTATATTAAAATACTTTGTGCGAATGTGATTAAATTCAGCACAAGTGATAAGAAAATGTTTGACTGTGAAAGGTTCATTACAAGGAATGCAGAATGGAGCTTGTTCATTGTTTAAAATATAAGAATGAGTAATTCTAGTGTGTCCAAGTCTACATCTCGTGATTTTTGTTTGTTCTTTTCTGCTGAGATTAGAGAATGTGCATTTGCTGTTAAAATTTGGTTTGATTTCATTTAATTTATTATAAGTTTGTGTTTCCCAAACAGACTGACATTTGTTGTTGATGTATTGACAGACGTTTGATTTAAAGTCGGAGTGAGGAATTTTGAAATTGGTTATTACTAAGGATAATGCAGATTTGGCTTCTGAATCTGCTAATTCATTTCCATGAATATTAACGTGGCTGGGAAGCCAACAAAATACAATTTCTTTTGAAGTGGAAAGATAATAATATTTTTTAAGAATTTGCTGAATTAACGGGTTTGTATGGTGTAAATCTTTAAGAGATTTTAATACAGAAAGAGAATCTGAATAAATGATAAACTGTTTTTCAGACTGATCTCTGATATGGTAAAGTGCAATATCTATTGCCTTGGCTTCGGCGGTAAAAATGGAGCTATTATCAGGTAATCTGATACTGTCAGTAAAATTTGGACTAATAACAGAACAAGCAACTTTCTCATCTTGTTTCGAACCATCTGTATAAATTGACAGGTAATGTTTATAATTTGATTTGATTTCTAAAAATTCATTCTTAAAAATATGCGACTCGACTTCTGTTTTTTTATTTTTATGAAGGTCTAAAATAATCTTTGGAGGGTTTAACGTCCATGGCTCTTTTGATGGAAAAGAAAAATGCTGAACATTTTTAATATTGATATTGGCCTCTTCAAGTAACGGTTGTATTCTCAGGCCAAGGGGTTTAATAGCTGTTGGTTTATTATTGTAAAATCTTTCATATTTAGGGTTAAAAACACAATCATGAGCTGAATTACGTGGATTGGCGGCTAATTTAGTAACATATTGAAGAGACAATTTCTCTCTTCTTATATACAATGATGGTTCATTTGATTCAGCGTATAAACTTTCGACGGGGGAAGTACGAAAAGCCCCTAGAGCCAGACGTAAACCCTGGTGATGAATAGTATCCAAAGATTTCAAATAAGAATTTCTTGCGGATCCATAAACTATGGATCCATAATCCAATTTAGATCTAATTAAAGATCTATAGAGATTTAAAAGGACAGTACGATCTCCTCCCCAGTCGGAACTGGAGAGAACTTTAAGAATATCAAGAGCTTTAAGACATTTAGCTTTTAAAGCTTTGATGTGTGGTATAAAAGATAATTTTTTATCGAACAAAAGACCTAGGAATTTTGCTTCACTGACGACTGGAATAGGACTACCGTATATGGTGAGATGAGGATCTAAATGTAGCTGACGTATCTGACAAAAATGAACGCATTGAGTTTTTGTTTTTGAAAATTTGAAACCATTTTCTTTTTGCCCAATCTTCTATATTGTTTAAACATCGTTGTAGTTTGAATTTAATGGTTTCCATATTTTTCGATCTAATAAATATTCCAAAATCGTCAACAAAAAGTGAACAATCAAGGTCTTTCACACATTTAACAATATCGTTAATTTTAATGCCAAACAAGGTAGGTGATAAAATGCTTCCCTGTGGTACACCTTGTTCTTGTTTAAATATGTCCGATAACGTATTACCTATTCGAACATTAAATGTTCGATCTGATAAAAAGTTTTGAATAAAAAGTGGTAATCGGCCTTTAAGACCTAATTTATGTAAATCTTTCATGATGCCATGTTTCCATGTAGTATCGTAAGCTTTTTCAAGATCAAAAAATACAGCTACGACATGTTCTTTTTTAATAAAGGCATCACGAATAAAGGATTCCAAACGAATCAAATGATCGTTTGTACAGTTATTTTTTCTGAATCCAGCTTGGTATTTTGTTATAAGCTGGTTTGATTCCAAGAACCAAACCAGTCTATCATTAATCATTCTCTCCATTGTTTTACACAAACAACTTGTCAAAGCAATAGGTCTATAGTTAGTAGCTTCAGTATGATCTTTATTTGGTTTTGGTATAGGTATAATCGTTGCTTTACTCCAGTCTTTTGGAAATTTTCCAGTGATCCAAATATCATTTAAAATATTTAATAAAGTTTTTAAAGTGTTATCGGGTAAATGTTTAAGAATTTGATAATGAATGTCATCAGGACCAGCAGCTGTATCGTGAGATTTATGAAGAGCATCTAATAATTCTGAAGCTGTGAATGGTACATTATATTTTTCATGATTTAGTGACGTAAAATTTAGATGCTCTTTCTCTCGTTCCTGTTTTATGTTTTGAAAGGTTTCGGAATAGTTTGCACTAGAAGAGTTTTTCTGAAAATTCTCTCCTAGTGCATTGGAAATATCTTTAGTCGTTGAGCATATATTTCCATTTGATTTAATATGGACATGTTTGTTATTTTTATTTTTGCCAGTAATTTTTCGAATCATGTCCCATATTTTCTTTGCTGGAGTTCTAGAATTAAGTTTGGAGACGTATTGCTGCCAAGATGTTCTTTTAGCCGTTTTTATTGTCTTGCGAGCTTTAGCTCGCATTTGTTTGGCATGGATTAGATTTTCTTTTGTTGGCTGCCTATTGAACTTTCGTAAGGCAGATTTTCTTTTATTTATTGAATTTTTAACATCTTTATTAAACCAAGGTCTATTTCTTTTTGAACGTGTCGAGGACTTTGGAATACATTTTTCGGCTACATGAATTAATGTATCAGTAAAAGCTTGTATATCATCTGCTGTTTTAAACATTTCAGGATTTAATTTTTCATTACATAGCTCTATAAAATTCTCCCAGTTTGCTTTATTCAAATTCCATCGGGAATGATGGTCTTCATTTGTCGATTCAATTTCTTCAATTTTAATTGGAAAATGATCGCTCCCATGAAGGTCATCTAAAACTGACCAATCAAAATCTAAGTAAATATTTGGAGAGCATATAGACAAATCTAAAGCAAAATAATTTCTTGTAGGAGAATGAAGATAAGTTGGTTGTTTATCGTTAAATAAACATAGATCATTTTCTGCAATAAAATTTTCTATTATTTCTCCTTTGTCATTTGTATCCAGACAACCCCATAGTTTGCTGTGACTATTAAAGTCACCTAATAATAAATAAGGACGAGGTAACTGGTTTATAAGATTTTCTAAATCGTGTTTAGAAAATTTACAGTGTGGAGGGAGATATAGAGAACAAATTGTTATGGATTTAGACAGAGTGACATTTACAGCAACAGCTTGTAAATTACTATTTATATCTATCTGTCTATGAGGAACATTTGATTTTACAAGGATAGATGAGCCTCCTGAGGCTTTCTGATTTTCAGTTGCGATATGATTATATAAACTATAATTTTTAAAATTAATATTATCTGTATTCTTTAAAAAGGTTTCCTGGAGACAAAAGACAGTCGGAGAAAGTAGTGTTGTTAAAATTAAAATTTCGTTATAATTTGCTTTTAGTCCTCGACAGTTCCACTGAATAATTGATTTTTTATCCATGATGAATGGAGAGATGATTTGAAAATAAGGAACTTAATCCTTTTGTTTTCTCTGAGACTGCAAGAACATGGAGGAGTCAGTCTCTAACTCCATGTTCTCAAGGGAATCGAACCGATTGACCAACTTGATCGGATCGGCCGACGCCCCTTTACTATATGGATTTGGTGCTTTATCTTTATCTTTTTCTTTTCCATTTTTTTCTTTCTGGTCAGCTGTCCTGGACCTGGATCTCTGTTGTGATCCACTTGTTTTAGTCGGTTGTGTTTGTGAACTGTTTTGAGATTTTGTTGGTGGTCTGGACTGATGAGTAGATGTGGGTTTAGGTTTAGGTTTTACAGTAGGAGTAATAACTTTTGAATTTGCTTTGATGACAGAATCTTTTTCGTTAAACTGGGTAGAACTTTCTTTGGTTTCAGGTTTAGTGTTTAGGGATTGAACAACTTTTGCAAAGGTGATTTCAGGTTGATTTTCTTGAATCTTTTTGGCTTCCAAATAAGTGATTTTTTGTGTAACTTTAATTTTCATGATTTCTTTCTCTTTTTTCCAAATTTCACACTGATTTGATTTTGATTGATGGTTTTTGTGACAGTTCACACACTTGGCTTCATTTTTACAAGCATTTGTAGGGTGATCAAATTCACCCATACCACATTTTTCACATACTGATCCAGGTGCTTCCGGACAGCCGTTTTCATGATGTCCAAACCTCTGACAGTTGAAACACCGCAGAGGATTTGGAATGTAGACTTCAACCGGTATAATTCGGTAAAATATTTTTAGTGATTTCGGTAAAGTTGTGGTGTTGAAAGTTAGTAAAAGTGTATTTGTTTCTATAAAGTTTCCATCTTTTTTAATTTTAAAACGTTTGCAAGCTGTTACTCCTTGTGTGTTAAGATATTCTGTGATATTTTCTTCAGTTTCATGTTTTAGCATTCTGTCACGGATAATACCTTTGCAACTGTTTAGAGTTTTATGTTCCGTGACAGAGACATTAATGTTAAAGAATTTTGTAATTTTCAAGAGATTATCAGTTTGAGATTTTCTGTTAGTTTCGACCAAAAGAGTTCCATTTTTTAATTTTTTACATTTTTTGGAGTGCCTATAATTGATTCTATTTGCTTTTCTATAATGAAAGGTGACAGTGAAGTAATAGGTTTGTCCTCTTTACTCGAAATCACTAAAAATTTAGCGAAGTTCTCATTAGCTTTGAATGTAAATGTAGTCGGTTGCGTGTCGTCCTCCGAAGAGTCGAACGCCAGAAATCGTTTTCGAGATGCCATGGTGATGAAATTTTTGATTCGATAGCTATGCGCCCCACCCTCCATGGAGCCCTACAAGGGGACGTTTAACAGAAATGGATCTCCTATTTCTAACGTCAAGGCTACATTGCTATTATACTCGGTGTCAAGATCAGAGTCTTCAGCTCGGCCTCATGCTTAGATGATTCCCCACCTATTCATCTAAATTTCCATAGAAAAATTTATGAACAGTTGAGTTCATCCCCCTATCCACAGCCTCCACTCACAGAGGTTTCCGCCAAAGCCCCAATACAAGCCCACCAATTGACCCTTCAGCCGCCGCCCATTGAAACTCACTTAAAGTTAGAGGAACATGAGAAAAATAAGCCCGGTTTGGTACCATAAAGATACGTATGAAAGAGAGAAAGAAGCTAAGAACAAGTTGTGCGCTTCTAGAGCTTGGCACGACTGAGCCGATTGATCCAGGCCGGATCTAACCCAGACCGCTCTTCTATCTGAAATAAGGGCCAAAATGATGTGTTGAAAAGCTGGAGATCCCTGGGCTTTCCTCAATCATCAGGTTCCCCTCTCCCAGCATACGAGACGCCACCCACGGCAAACAGGTGGTTCCTGTTTTAATAGGGGATTACACCCTATCCACTACAGAAGGAAAGTGATCTGTAAATTTTATTCCCTACAGACAAGGGAGGCCGAAAACGTCTGGGAGATTGAAAGGTTATTTTTAACGTTAGGAGATCCATATTTAAAATAAACAGTTAATTAAAGAAGGATTCATTTTGGATTCATTTTTAAAGAGAGTCAAACAAACAAGCTGTGTTAGATGATATGTAGCTTTCAAATGATATGTAGCTTTCATACCTTGAAAAACGTTTAGTTTTTTTTATCTAACAATAATAAATGCATCTTACTTTTAAATGTGGAGAATGCTAGAGTTCGGAAAAATGACACAAACACAAGACAAACACATATGTTAAATACAGATGAGGTTATAATCTTCGTCCCATGTGCGACCCACGGGCACATAATGATACACAAACAAATGAAGCATGTTAGTAACATGAGATAGGAAAGGTTTAAAAGGATAGATCTCGCGAAATTTGTTTTTTCCAATTTAAGATGCATTTCAATAAATGAATTTTATATTCTGGAATTATACCGGTTGAACGGACGGTTGCTCTGTTATGTTAGGGGTTTTACCCAACTGCCACAGAAGCGGAAGGCAGCCACCTATTTCGAGGGCCCGGGTGGTCACGGGCGGCCTCTTTTAGCCGGCTCGTACGTCACGCAGAGGGTACGTCTGGCCTATTCTAAGCCCGGGACCAGCACGGGACCTGTTTTAATAGGGGATTACACCCTATCCACTACAGAAGGAAAGTGATCTGTAGATTTTATTCCCTACAGACAAGGGAGGCCGAAAACGTCTGGGAAATTGAAAGGTTATTTTTGACATTAGGAGATCCATATTTAAAATAAACAGTTTATTATAGAAAGAAGGATTCATTTTGGATTCATTTTTAAAGAGTCAAACAAAGAAGCTGTGTTAGATGATATGTAGCTTTCAAATGATATGTAGCTTTCATACCTTGAAAAACGTTTAGTTTTTTTTATCTAACAATAAATAATGCATCTTATTTTTAATGTGGAATATGCTAGAGTTCGGAAAAATGACACAAACACAAGACAAACACATATGTTAAATACAGATGAGGTTATAATCTTCGTCCCATGTGCGACCCACGGGCACAGAATGATACACAAACAAATGAAGCATGTTAGTAACATGAGATAGGAAAGGTTTAAAAGGATAGATCTCGCGAAATTTGTTTTTCCAATTTAAGATGCATTTCAATAAATGAATTTTATATTCTGGAATTATACCGGTTGAACGGACGGTTGCTCTGTTATGTTAGGGGTTCAGGAGATGGAAAGTGGCGAAAAGATCTTTTATATTGATGGAAGCCTAGCGTTTTCAAATGGTAGTTTTTTTCTGGCGAGTGTATTTTATTACAGGTTAAATTTTATCTGGTTGATTCATTCTTTGGAAACGCGGGTTTATTTGTAAGGCAAAACAGTCACGTTCTCCCTTTCATGTGTGCTCAGGCTTTGGTTTCTTTGTATCTAGTGCCAACAATAAGTTTATCATTTTGTATTACCACAAAACTTCAGTGTCCAGAATAGACTCCAGAATAAGGAATATTATACTGGTTTAGTTCCCAATGTTAGGAGGATAGTTTTAACAGCACCCAAAAAGCGGTTTCAAATTAATGGTGAACGTCATGACGTACAACGCGAGGAAACTTCCGATATGCGAGTCCAATGAAGACTTAAACATCAGCATGCGTATGAGCGCAGTGTGATCAGGGTCGTCTTTGTGCCAATGTGCAGGCTCATCTTAATTTTGGAGGAGCCACATATAGAAGATGCGTTTTCTGACGTTGCGATTCTTAGAGTGTTGGGTTTTGGTTAACTTATACTTACAATATCACAGCTGGAAGATCCGCTGGGACAGACTGTTACATCACATGCAAAGAAAATATCGTCACTGTTGTAGAATTTGAACACGTAAAGGATAGCATAGTAGCGTGTGGTAGCTGGAATGCTCGAGTCCGTGTTGTTAAAATCACTGCCCATTAAGTTGCTGTCCTGTTCACAACTGCAAACGAGAAACCTTAAATTGTTTATTTTAAAGTTGTCATTCGGTTTGGTATCGGTACTTCCTATAAAAGCATCCATGATCGTTACATTGCCAGTACTCTGGATCTGCTGAGACGAGTAAAGGAAATGTACTTTCACAACCTATGTAAATGTTTGCCGGAAATACGCGCGCGTGTGTTGTAAAAATACAAAATATTTAGAATATATTTAGAATATTTAGAATTTGATGGATATTTTGTTTATAGACGCTCAACCCTAAAAGGGCATATAGCGTCTAATAAGATGATTATATGATGATTTTATTTAATGAGAAATTAAAAATATCTAGGATTTATGAGTTCATTTTAAGAAAGATAAAGTATCAATGATTTTATGTTATTAAAATACAGATCATATTTTATTAAAAAGTCCGATCTCATTCAGAAAATCGAGTATTTTTTGAGTTGGCATATTAAAAAGTTCCTTTATATTTTTTACATTAAAATACTTTGTGCGAATATAATTAAATTCAGCACAAGTGACAAGAAAATGTTTGACCGTAAAAGGTTCGTTACAAGGAATGCAGAATGGAGCTTGTTCATTGTTTAAAATATAAGAATGAGTAATTCTAGTGTGTCCAAGTCTACATCTCGTGATTTTTGTTTGTTCTTTTCTGCTGAGATTAGAGAATGTGCATTTGCTGTTAAAATTTGGTTTGATTTCATTTAATTTATTATAAGTTTGTGTTTCCCAAACAGACTGACATTTGTTGTTGATGTATTGACAGACGTTTGATTTAAAGTCGGAGTGAGGAATTTTGAAATTGGTTATTACTAAGGATAATGCAGATTTGGCTTCTGAATCTGCTAATTCATTTCCACGAATATTAACGTGGCTGGGAAGCCAACAAAATACAATTTCTTTTGAAGCGGAAAGATAATAATATTTTTTAAGAATTTGCTGAATTAATGGGTTTCTATGGTGTAAATCTTTCAGAGATTTTAATACAGAAAGAGAATCTGAATAAATGATAAACTGTTTTTCAGACTGATCTCTGATATGGTAAAGTGCAATATCAATTGCCTTGGCTTCGGCGGTAAAAATGGAGCTATTATCAGGTAATCTGATACTGTCAGTAAAATTTGGACTAATAACAGAACAAGCAACTTTCTCATCTTGTTTCGAACCATCTGTATAAATTGACAGGTAATGTTTATAATTTGATTTGATTTCTAAAAATTCATTCTTAAAAATATGCGACTCGACTTCTGTTTTTTTATTTTTATGAAGGTCTAAAATAATCTTTGGAGGGTTTAACGTCCATGGCTCTTTTGATGGAACAGAATAATGTTGAACATTTTTAATATTGATATTGGCCTCTTCAAGTAACGGTTGTATTCTCAGGCCAAGGGGTTTAATAGCTGTTGGTTTATTATTGTAAAATCTTTCATATTTAGGGTTAAAAACACAATCATGAGCTGAATTACGTGGATTGGCGGCTAATTTAGTAACATATTGAAGAGACAATTTCTCTCTTCTTATATACAATGATGGTTCATTTGATTCAGCGTATAAACTTTCGACGGGGGAAGTACGAAAAGCCCCTAGAGCCAGACGTAAACCTTGGTGATGAATAGTATCCAAAGATTTCAAATAAGATTTTCTAGCGGATCCATAAACTATGGATCCATAATCCAGTTTAGATCGAATTAAAGATCTATAAAGATTTAAAAGAACAGTACGATCTCCTCCCCAGTCGGAACTGGAGAGAACTTTAAGAATATCAAGTGCTTTAAGGCATTTAGCTTTTAAAGCTTTGATGTGTGGTATAAAAGATAATTTGTTATCGAACAAAAGACCCAGGAATTTTGCTTCACTGACGACTGGAATTGGATTACCGTATATGGTGAGATGAGGATCTAAATGTAGCTGACGTATCTGACAAAAATGAACGCATTGAGTTTTTGTTTTTGAAAATTTGAAACCATTTTCTGTTGCCCAATCTTCTATATTGTTTAAACATCGTTGTAGTTTGAATTCAATGGTTTCCATATTTTTCGATCTAATAAATATTCCAAAATCGTCAACAAAAAGTGAACAATCAAGGTCTTTCACACATTTAACAATATCGTTAATTTTAATGCCAAACAAGGTAGGTGATAAAATGCTTCCCTGTGGTACACCTTGTTCTTGTTTAAATATGTCCGATAACGTATTACCTATTCGAACATTAAATGTTCGATCTGATAAAAAGTTTTGAATAAAAAGTGGTAATCGGCCTTTAAGGCCTAATTTATGTAAATCTTTCATGATGCCATGTTTCCATGTAGTATCGTAAGCTTTTTCAAGATCAAAAAATACAGCTACGACATGTTCTTTTTTAATAAAGGCATCACGAATAAAGGATTCCAAACGAATCAAATGATCGTTTGTACAGTTATTTTTTCTGAATCCAGCTTGATATTTTGTTATAAGCTGGTTTGATTCCAAGAACCAAACCAGCCTATCATTAATCATTCTCTCCATTGTTTTACATAAACAACTTGTCAAAGCAATAGGTCTGTAGTTAGTAGCTTCAGTATGATCTTTATTTGGTTTTGGTATAGGTATAATCGTTGCTTTACTCCAGTCTTTTGGAAATTTTCCAGTGATCCAAATATCATTTAAAATATTTAATAAAGTTTTTAAAGCGTTATCGGGTAAATGTTTAAGAATTTGATAATGAATGTTATCAGGACCAGCAGCTGTATCGTGAGATTTATTAAGAGCATCTGATAATTCTGAAGCTGTGAATGGTACATTATATTTTTCATGATTTAGTGACGTAAAATTTAGATGCTCTTTCTCTTGTTCCTGTTTTATGTTTTGAAAGGTTTCGGAATAATTTGCACTAGAAGAGTTTTTCTGAAAATTCTCTCCTAGTGCATTGGAAATATCTTTAGTCGTTGAGCATATATTTCCATTTGATTTAATATGGACATGCTTGTTATTTTTATTTTTGCCAGTAATTTTTCTAATCATGTCCCATATTTTCTTTGCTGGAGTTCTAGAATTAAGTTTGGAGACGTATTGCTGCCAAGATGTTCTTTTAGCCGTTTTTATTGTCTTGCGAGCTTTTGCTCGCATTTGTTTGGCATGGATTAGATTTTCTTTTGTTGGCTGCCTATTGAACTTTCGTAAGGCAGATTTTCTTTTATTTATTGAATTTTTAACATCTTTATTAAACCAAGGTCTATTTCTTTTTGAACGTGTCGAGGACTTTGGAATACATTTTTCGGCTACATGAATTAATGTATCAGTAAAAGCTTGTATATCATCTGCTGTTTTAAACATTTCAGGATTTAATTTTTCATTACATAGCTCCATAAAATTCTCCCAGTTTGCTTTATTGAAATTCCATCGGGAATGATGGTCTTCATTTGTCGATTCAATTTCTTCAATTTTAATTGGAAAATGATCGCTCCCATGAAGGTCATCTAAAACTGACCAATCAAAATCTAAGTAAATATTTGGAGAGCATATAGACAAATCTAAAGCAAAATAATTTCTTGTAGGAGAATGAAGATAAGTTGGTTGTTTATCGTTAAATAAACATAGATCATTTTCTGCAATAAAATTTTCTATTATTTCTCCTTTGTCATTTGTATCCAGACAACCCCATAGTTTGCTGTGACTATTAAAGTCACCTAATAATAAATAAGGACGAGGTAACTGGTTTATAAGATTTTCTAAATCGTGTTTAGAAAATTTACAGTGTGGAGGGAGATATAGAGAACAAATTGTTATGGATTTAGACAGAGTGACATTTACAGCAACAGCTTGTAAATTACTATTTATATCTATCTGTCTATGAGGATGGATGGATGGATATTTTGTTTATAGACGCTCAACCCTAAAAGGGCATATAGCGTCTAATAAGATGTATATTATATGATGATTTTATTTAATGAGAAAATAAAAATATCTAGGATTGATGAGTTCATTTTAAAAAGATAAAGTATCAATGATTTTATGTTATTAAAATACAGATCATATTTTATTAAAAAGTCCGATCTCTTTCAGAAAATCGAGTATTTTTTGAGTTGGCATATTAAAAAGTTCCTTTATATTTTTTACATTAAAATACTTTGTGCGAATATAATTAAATTCAGCACAAGTGACAAGAAAATGTTTGACCGTAAAAGGTTCGTTACAAGGAATGCAGAATGGAGCTTGTTCATTGTTTAAAATATAAGAATGAGTAATTCTAGTGTGTCCAAGTCTACATCTCGTGATTTTTGTTTGTTCTTTTCTGCTGAGATTAGAGAATGTGCATTTGCTGTTAAAATTTGGTTTGATTTCATTTAATTTATTATAAGTTTGTGTTTCCCAAACAGACTGACATTTGTTGTTGATGTATTGACAGACGTTTGATTTAAAGTCGGAGTGAGGAATTTTGAAATTGGTTATTACTAAGGATAATGCAGATTTGGCTTCTGAATCTGCTAATTCATTTCCACGAATATTAACGTGGCTGGGAAGCCAACAAAATACAATTTCTTTTGAAGCGGAAAGATAATAATATTTTTTAAGAATTTGCTGAATTAATGGGTTTCTATGGTGTAAATCTTTAAGAGATTTTAATACAGAAAGAGAATCTGAATAGATGATAAACTGTTTTTCAGACTGATCTCTGATATGGTAAAGTGCAATATCAATTGCCTTGGCTTCGGCGGTAAAAATGGAGCTATTATCAGGTAATCTGATACTGTCAGTAAAATTTGGACTAATAACAGAACAAGCAACTTTCTCATCTTGTTTCGAACCATCTGTATAAATTGACAGGTAATGTTTATAATTTGATTTGATTTCTAAAAATTCATTCTTAAAAATATGCGACTCGACTTCTGTTTTTTTATTTTTATGAAGGTCTAAAATAATCTTTGGAGGGTTTAACGTCCATGGCTCTTTTGATGGAAAAGAAAAATGCTGAACATTTTTAATATTGATATTGGCCTCTTCAAGTAACGGTTGTATTCTCAGGCCAAGGGGTTTAATAGCTGTTGGTTTATTATTGTAAAATCTTTCATATTTAGGGTTAAAAACACAATCATGAGCTGAATTACGTGGATTGGCGGCTAATTTAGTAACATATTGAAGAGACAATTTCTCTCTTCTTATATACAATGATGGTTCATTTGATTCAGCGTATAAACTTTCGACGGGGGAAGTACGAAAAGCCCCTAGAGCCAGACGTAAACCTTGGTGATGAATAGTATCCAAAGATTTCAAATAAGATTTTCTTGCGGATCCATAAACTATGGATCCATAATCCAATTTAGATCTAATTAAAGATCTATAGAGATTTAAAAGAACAGTACGATCTCCTCCCCAGTCGGAACTGGAGAGAACTTTAAGAATATCAAGTGCTTTTAAACATTTAGCTTTTAAAGCTTTGATGTGTGGTATAAAAGATAATTTGTTATCGAACAAAAGACCCAGGAATTTTGCTTCACTGACGACTGGAATTGGACTACCGTATATGGTGAGATGAGGATCTAAATGTAGCTGACGTATCTGACAAAAATGAACGCATTGAGTTTTTGTTTTTGAAAATTTGAAACCATTTTCTGTTGCCCAATCTTCTATATTGTTTAAACATCGTTGTAGTTTGAATTCAATGGTTTCCATATTTTTCGATCTAATAAATATTCCAAAATCGTCAACAAAAAGTGAACAATCAAGGTCTTTCACACATTTAACAATATCGTTAATTTTAATGCCAAACAAGGTAGGTGATAAAATGCTTCCCTGTGGTACACCTTGTTCTTGTTTAAATATGTCCGATAACGTATTACCTATTCGAACATTAAATGTTCGATCTGATAAAAAGTTTTGAATAAAAAGTGGTAATCGGCCTTTAAGGCCTAATTTATGTAAATCTTTCATGATGCCATGTTTCCAGGTAGTATCGTAAGCTTTTTCTAAGTCAAAAAATACAGCTACGACATGTTCTTTTTTAACAAAGGCATCACGAATAAAAGATTCCAAACGAATCAAATGATCGTTTGTACAGTTATTTTTTCTGAATCCAGCTTGATATTTTGTTATAAGCTGGTTTGATTCTAAGAACCAAACCAGTCTATCATTAATCATTCTCTCCATTGTTTTACACAAACAACTTGTCAAAGCAATAGGTCTATAGTTAGTAGCTTCAGTATGATCTTTATTTGGTTTTGGTATAGGTATAATCGTTGCTTTACTCCAGTCTTTTGGAAATTTTCCAGTGATCCAAATATCATTTAAAATATTTAATAAAGTTTTTAAAGCGTTATCGGGTAAATGTTTAAGAATTTGATAATGGATGTCATCAGGACCAGCAGCTGTATCGTGAGATTTATTAAGAGCATCTGATAATTCTGAAGCTGTGAATGGTACATTATATTTTTCATGATTTAGTGACGTAAAATTTAGATGCTCTTTTTCTTGTTCCTGTTTTATGTTTTGAAAGGTTTCGGAATAATTTGCACTAGAAGAGTTTTTCTGAAAATTCTCTCCTAGTGCATTGGAAATATCTTTAGTCGTTGAGCATATATTTCCATTTGATTTAATATGGACATGCTTGTTATTTTTATTTTTGCCAGTAATTTTTCGAATCATGTCCCATATTTTCTTTGCTGGAGTTCTAGAATTAAGTTTGGAGACGTATTGCTGCCAAGATGTTCTTTTAGCCGTTTTTATTGTCTTGCGAGCTTTTGCTCGCATTTGTTTGGCATGGATTAGATTTTCTTTTGTTGGCTGCCTATTGAACTTTCGTAAGGCAGATTTTCTTTTATTTATTGAATTTTTAACATCTTTATTAAACCAAGGTCTATTTCTTTTTGAACGTGTCGAGGACTTTGGAATACATTTTTCGGCTACATGAATTAATGTATCAGTAAAAGCTTGTATATCATCTGCTGTTTTAAACATTTCAGGATTTAATTTTTCATTACAGAGCTCCATAAAATTCTCCCAGTTTGCTTTATTCAAATTCCATCGGGAATGATGGTCTTCATTTGTTGATTCAATTTCTTCAATTTTAATTGGAAAATGATCGCTCCCATGAAGGTCATCTAAAACTGACCAATCAAAATCTAAGTAAATATTTGGAGAGCATATAGACAAATCTAAAGCAAAATAATTTCTTGTAGGAGAATGAAGATAAGTTGGTTGTTTATCGTTAAATAAACATAAATCATTTTCTGCAATAAAATTTTCTATTATTTCTCCTTTGTCATTTGTATCCAGACAACCCCATAGTTTGCTGTGACTATTAAAATCACCTAATAATAAATAAGGACGAGGTAACTGGTTTATAAGATTTTCTAAATCGTGTTTAGAAAATTTACAGTGTGGAGGAAGATATAGAGAACAAATTGTTATGGATTTAGACAGAGTGACATTTACAGCAACAGCTTGTAAATTACTATTTATATCTATCTGTCTATGAGGAACATTTGATTTTACAAGGATAGATGAACCTCCTGAGGCTTTCTGATTTTCAGTTGCGATATGATTATATAAACTATAATTTTTAAAATTAATATTATCTGTATTCTTTAAAAAGGTTTCCTGGAGACAAAAGACAGTCGGAGAAAGTAGTGTTGTTAAAATTAAAATTTCGTTATAATTTGCTTTTAGTCCTCGACAGTTCCACTGAATAATTGATTTTTTATCCATGATGAATGGAGAGATGATTTGAAAATAAGGAACTTAATCCTTTAGTTTTCTCTGAGACTGCAAGAACAATGAGGAGTCAGTCTCTAACTCCATGTTCTCAAGGGAGTCGAACCGATTGACCAACTTGATCGGATCGGCCGACGCCCCTTTACTATATGGATTTGGTTCTTTTTCTTTATCTTTTTCTTTTCCATTTTTTCCTTTCTGGTCAGCTGTCCTGGACCTGGATCTCTGTTGTGATCCACTTGTTTTAGTCGGCTGTGTTTGTGAACTGTTTTGAGATTTTGTTGGTGGTCTAGACTGATGAGTAGATGTGGGTTTAGGTTTAGGTTTTACAGTAGGAGTAATAACTTTTGAATTTGCTTTGATGACAGAATCTTTTTCGTTAAACTGGGTAGAACTTTCTTTGGTTTCAGGTTTAGTGTTTAGGGATTGAACAACTTTTGCAAAGGTGATTTCAGGTTGATTTTCTTGAATCTTTTTGGCTTCCAAATAAGTGATTTTTTGTGTAACTTTAATTTTCATGATTTCTTTCTCTTTTTTCCAAATTTCACACTGATTTGATTTTGATTGATGGTTTTTGTGACAGTTCACACACTTGGCTTCATTTTTACAAGCATTTGTAGGGTGATCAAATTCACCCATACCACATTTTTCACATACTGATCCAGGTGCTTCCGGACAGCCGTTTTCATGATGTCCAAACCTCTGACAGTTGAAACACCGCAGAGGATTTGGAATGTAGACTTCAACCGGTATAATTCGGTAAAAGATTTTTAGTGATTTCGGTAAAGTTGTGGTGTTGAAAGTTAGTAAAAGTGTATTTGTTTCTATAAAGTTTCCATCTTTTTTAATTTTAAAACGTTTGCATGCTGTTACTCCTTGTGTGTTAAGATATTCTGTGATATTTTCTTCAGTTTCATGTTTTAGCATTCTGTCACGGATAATACCTTTGCAACTGTTTAGAGTTTTATGTTCCGTGACAGAAACATTAATGTTAAAGAATTTTGTAATTTTCAAGAGATTATCAGTTTGAGATTTTCTGTTAGTTTCGACCAAAAGAGTTCCATTTTTTAATTTTTTTACATTTTTTGGAGTGCCTATTAAAGATTCTATTTGCTTTTCTATGATGAAAGGAGACAGTGAAGTAATTGGTTTGTCTTCCTTACTCGAAATCACTAAAAATTTAGCGAAGTTCTCATTTGCCTTGAAAGTAAAAGTAGTCGGTTGCGTGTCGTCCTCCGAAGAGTCGAACGCCAGAAATCGTTTTCGAGATGCCATGGTGATGAAATTTTTGTTTCGATAGCTATGCGCCCCACCCTCCATGGAGCCCTACAAGGGGACGTTTAACAGAAATGGATCTCCTATTTCTAACGTCAAGGCTACATTGCTATTATACTCGGTGTCAAGATCAGAGTCTTCAGCTCGGCCTCATGCTTAGATGATTTCCCACCTATTCATCTAAATTTCCATAGAAAAATTTATGAACAGTTGAGTTCATCCCCCTATCCACAGCCTCCACTCACAGAGGTTTCCGCCAAAGCCCCAATACAAGCCCACCAATTGACCCTTCAGCCGCCGCCCATTGAAACTCACTTAAAGTTAGAGGAACATGAGAAAAATAAGCCCGGTTTGGTACCATAAAGATACGTATGAAAGAGAGAAAGAAGCTAAGAACAAGTTGTGCGCTTCTAGAGCTTGGCACGACTGAGCCGATTGATCCAGGCCGGATCTAACCCAGACCGCTCTTCTATCTGAAATAAGGGCCAAAATGATGTGTTGAAAAGCTGGAGATCCCTGGGCTTTCCTCAATCATCAGGTTCCCCTCTCCCAGCATACGAGACGCCACCCACGGCAAACAGGTGGTTCCTGTTTTAATAGGGGATTACACCCTATCCACTACAGAAGGAAAGTGATCTGTAGATTTTATTCCCTACAGACAAGGGAGGCCGAAAACGTCTGGGAAATTGAAAGGTTATTTTTGACATTAGGAGATCCATATTTAAAATAAACAGTTTATTAAAGAAAGAAGGATTCATTTTGGATTCATTTTTAAAAAGAGTCAAACAAACAAGCTGTGTTAGATGATATGTAGCTTTCAAATGATATGTAGCTTTCATACCTTGAAAAACGTTTAGTTTTTTATCTAACAATATTAAATGCATCTTACTTTTTAATGTGGAGAATGCTAGAGTTCGGAAAAATGACACAAACACAAGACAAACACATATGTTAAATACAGATGAGGTTATAATCTTCGTCCCATGTGCGACCCACGGGCACAGAATGATACACAAACAAATGAAGCATGTTAGTAACATGATAGGAAAGGTTTAAAAGGATAGATCTCGCGAAATTTGTTTTTTTCCAATTTAAGATGCATTTCAATAAATGAATTTTATATTCTGGAATTATACCGGTTGAACGGACGGTTGCTCTGTTATGTTAGGGGTTTTACCCAACTGCCACAGAAGCGGAAGGCAGCCACCTATTTCGAGGGCCCGGGTGGTCACGGGCGGCCTCTTTTAGCCGGCTCGTACGTCACGCAGAGGATACGTCTGGCCTATTCTAAGCCCGGGACCAGCACGGGACATATAAATTAGGAGATCCATATTTAAAATAAACAGTTTATTAAAGAAAGAGGATTCATTTTGGATTCATTTTTAGTAGAGTGAAACAAACAAGCTGTGTTAGATGATATGTAGCTTTCAAATGATATGTAGCTTTCATACCTTGAAAAACGTTTAGTTTTTTATCTAACAATATTAAATGCATCTTATTTTTTAATGTGGAGAATGCTAGAGTTCGGAAAAATGACACAAACACAAGACAAACACATATGTTAAATACAGATGAGGTTATAATCTTCGTCCCATGTGCGACCCACGGGCACAGAATGATACACAAACAAATGAAGCATGTTAGTAACATGAGATAGGAAAGGTTTAAAAGGATAGATCTCGCGAAATTTGTTTTTTCCAATTTAAGATGCATTTCAATAAATGAATTTTATATTCTGGAATTATACCGGTTGAACGGACGGTTGCTCTGTTATGTTAGGGGTTTTACCCAACTGCCACAGAAGCGGAAGGCAGCCACCTATTTCGAGGGCCCGGGTGGTCACGGGCGGCCTCTTTTAGCCGGCTCGTACGTCACGCAGAGGGTACGTCTGGCCTATTCTAAGCCCGGGACCAGCACGGGACCTGTCTATGAGGAACATTTGATTTTACAAGGATAGATGAGCCTCCTGAGGCTTTCTGATTTTCAGTTGCGATATGATTATATAAACTATAATTTTTAAAATTAATATTATCTGTATTCTTTAAAAAGGTTTCCTGGAGACAAAAGACAGTCGGAGAAAGTAGTGTTGTTAAAATTAAAATTTCGTTATAATTTGCTTTTAGTCCTCGACAGTTCCACTGAATAATTGATTTTTTATCTATGATGAATGGAGAGATGATTTGAAAATAAGGAACTTAATCCTTTTGTTTTCTCTGAGACTGCAAGAACATGGAGGAGTCAGTCTCTAATTCCATGTTCTCAAGGGAATCGAACCGATTGACCAACTTGATCGGATCGGCCGACGCCCCTTTACTATATGGATTTGGTGCTTTATCTTTATCTTTTTCTTTTCCATTTTTTTCTTTCTGGTCAGCTGTCCTGGACCTGGATCTCTGTTGTGATCCACTTGTTTTAGTCGGCTGTGTTTGTGAACTGTTTTGAGATTTTGTTGGTGGTCTGGACTGATGAGTAGATGTGGGTTTAGGTTTAGGTTTTACAGTAGGAGTAATAACTTTTGAATTTGCTTTGATGACAGAATCTTTTTCGTTAAACTGGGTAGAACTTTCTTTGGTTTCAGGTTTAGTGTTTAGGGATTGAACAACTTTTGCAAAGGTGATTTCAGGTTGATTTTCTTGAATCTTTTTGGCTTCCAAATAAGTGATTTTTTGTGTAACTTTAATTTTCATGATTTCTTTCTCTTTTTTCCAAATTTCACACTGATTTGATTTTGATTGATGGTTTTTGTGACAGTTCACACACTTGGCTTCATTTTTACAAGCATTTGTAGGGTGATCAAATTCACCCATACCACATTTTTCACATACTGATCCAGGTGCTTCCGGACAGCCGTTTTCATGATGTCCAAACCTCTGACAGTTGAAACACCGCAGAGGATTTGGAATGTAGACTTCAACCGGTATAATTCGGTAAAATATTTTTAGTGATTTCGGTAAAGTTGTGGTGTTGAAAGTTAGTAAAAGTGTATTTGTTTCTATAAAGTTTCCATCTTTTTTAATTTTAAAACGTTTGCAAGCTGTTACTCCTTGTGTGTTAAGATATTCTGTGATATTTTCTTCAGTTTCATGTTTTAGCATTCTGTCACGGATAATACCTTTGCAACTGTTTAGAGTTTTATGTTCCGTGACAGAGACATTAATGTTAAAGAATTTTGTAATTTTCAAGAGATTATCAGTTTGAGATTTTCTGTTAGTTTCGACCAAAAGAGTTCCATTTTTTAATTTTTTTACATTTTTTGGAGTGCCTATAATTGATTCTATTTGTTTTTCTATAATGAAAGGTGACAGTGAAGTAATAGGTTTGTCCTCTTTACTCGAAATCACTAAAAATTTAGCGAAGTTCTCATTAGCTTTGAATGTAAATGTAGTCGGTTGCGTGTCGTCCTCCGAAGAGTCGAACGCCAGAAATCGTTTTCGAGATGCCATGGTGATGAAATTTTTGATTCGATAGCTATGCGCCCCACCCTCCATGGAGCCCTACAAGGGGACGTTTAACAGAAATGGATCTCCTATTTCTAACGTCAAGGCTACATTGCTATTATACTCGGTGTCAAGATCAGAGTCTTCAGCTCGGCCTCATGCTTAGATGATTTCCCACCTATTCATCTAAATTTCCATAGAAAAATTTATGAACAGTTGAGTTCATCCCCCTATCCACAGCCTCCACTCACAGAGGTTTCCGCCAAAGCCCCAATACAAGCTCACCAATTGACCCTTCAGCCGCCGCCCATTGAAACTCACTTAAAGTTAGAGGAACATGAGAAAAATAAGCCCGGTTTGGTACCATAAAGATACGTATGAAAGAGAGAAAGAAGCTAAGAACAAGTTGTGCGCTTCTAGAGCTTGGCACGACTGAGCCGATTGATCCAGGCCGGATCTAACCCAGACCGCTCTTCTATCTGAAATAAGGGCCAAAATGATGTGTTGAAAAGCTGGAGATCCCTGGGCTTTCCTCAATCATCAGGTTCCCCTCTCCCAGCATACGAGACGCCACCCACGGCAAACAGGTGGTTCCTGTTTTAATAGGGGATTACACCCTATCCACTACAGAAGGAAAGTGATCTGTAAATTTTATTCCCTACAGACAAGGGAGGCCGAAAACGTCTGGGAGATTGAAAGGTTATTTTTAACGTTAGGAGATCCATATTTAAAATAAACAGTTAATTAAAGAAGGATTCATTTTGGATTCATTTTTAAAGAGTCAAACAAACAAGCTGTGTTAGATGATATGTAGCTTTCAAAAGATATGTAGCTTTCATACCTTGAAAAACGTTTAGTTTTTTTATCTAACAATAATAAATGCATCTTACTTTTAAATGTGGAGAATGCTAGAGTTCGGAAAAATGACACAAACACAAGACAAACACATATGTTAAATACAGATGAGGTTATAATCTTCGTCCCATGTGCGACCCACGGGCACATAATGATACACAAACAAATGAAGCATGTTAGTAACATGAGATAGGAAAGGTTTAAAAGGATAGATCTCGCGAAATTTGTTTTTTCCAATTTAAGATGCATTTCAATAAATGAATTTTATATTCTGGAATTATACCGGTTGAACGGACGGTTGCTCTGTTATGTTAGGGGTTTTACCCAACTGCCACAGAAGCGGAAGGCAGCCACCTATTTCGAGGGCCCGGGTGGTCACGGGCGGCCTCTTTTAGCCGGCTCGTACGTCACGCAGAGGGTACGTCTGGCCTATTCTAAGCCCGGGACCAGCACGGTAGACTTCTTGGTTGGACGACGAGCTGATATTGCACTCTAAGCTATTCCAGACGCTCTATACCGGTCAAGACGCTCGATACCTTTCCTTTGAAGATACTCCTGGATGGCATGCACAGTGTGAGGATAGGCGTTATCATCCATTAGAATGAAGGGATCTCCGATTGCTTCTGCATACGGCCTTACGTGGACATCCAAATGTCATACCTATAACGCTGTGCGGTCAATGTATCACGGTGAAGGACAAATAGGTCAGTACACCCATCCCAACTGATTCCGCCCCAAACCATCACTGAGCCCCCTCCATAACGGTCATGCTCAGCAATATTGTCTGCATGTAGGTTCTCTCCTGGTCTTCGCCACTCCTTAGTACGCCTATCGGTGAAGTCAAGGCAATAACGAGATTCGTCTGTAAAAAGGACAGGCCTCCAGTCGCCAAAAATCCAATGTACATGGTCCATGGGCCATACCCTGCGGTGATTCCGAGTTATTGGGATGCGTCTGCGTCTTCTTGAGAGCAGACCACTTTCATGTAACCTTGACCGAATGGTTTGAGTCGACATATTGATCCCGGAGGCGTTTTGAAGGTCAATTCGAAACTGGGATGGATGGATGGATGGATATTTTGTTTATAGACGCTCAACCCTAAAAGGGCATATAGCGTCTAAAAAGTTATGATATATGATGATTTTATTTAATGAGAAATTTAAAAATATCTAGGATTGATGTGTTTATTTTAAAGAGATAAAGTATCATTGATTTTAAGTTATTAAAAACACTGATCATATTTTATTAAAAAGTCCGATCTCTTTAAGAAAGTCGAGTATTTTCTGAGCTGGCATATCAAAAAGTTCCTTTATAGTTTTTATATTAAAATACTTTGTGCGAATGTAATTAAATTCAGCACAAGTGATAAGAAAATGTTTGACTGAAAGGTTCGTTACAAGGAATGCAGAATGGAGCTTGTTCATTTTTTAATATGTAAGAATAAGTAATTCTAGTGTGTCCAATTCTACATCTGGTGATTTTTGTTTGTTCTTTTCTGCTGTAATTAGAGAAAGTGCATTTGCTGTTAAAATTTGGTTTTATTTCATTTAGTTTATTTTGAGTTTGTGTTTCCCAAACAGACTGACATTTATTGTTAATGTATAGACGGATGGATGGATGGATGTTTTGTTTATAGACGCTCAACCCTAGAAGGGCATATAGCGTCGAATAATTTTTATATTATATGATGATTTTATTTAATGGGAAATTAAAAATATCTAGGATTGATGTGTTCATTTTAAAAAGATAAAGTATCAATTTTTTTAATTTATTAAAAATACTGATTATATTTTATTAAAAAGTCCAATCTCTTTAAGAAAATCGAGCATTTTCTTAGATGGTATATCATTAAAAAGTTCCTTTATAGTTTTTACATTAAAATACTTTGTGCGAATATGATCAAATTCTGCACAAGTGATAAGAAAATGTTTGACTGTAAAAAGTTCGTTGCAAGGAATGCAGATTGGAGCTTGTTCATTGTTTAAAATATAAGAATGATTAATTCTAGTGTGTCCAAGTCTACATCTGGTGATTTTTGTTTGTTCTTTTCTGCTGAGATTGGAGAATGTGCATTTGCTGTTAAAATTTGGTTTTATTTCATTTAGTTTATTTTGAGTTTGTGTTTCCCAAACAGACTGACATTTGTTGTTGATGTATTGACGGATGTTTGATTTAAAGTCGGAGTGAGGAATTTTGAAATTTGTTACCATTAATGATAGTGCCGATTTGGCTTCTAAATCGGCTAATTCATTTCCACGAATATTAACGTAGCTGGGAAGCCAACAAAATACAATTTCTTTTGAAACTGAAAGGTAATATTTTTTAAGAATTTGTTGAATTAATGGGTTTCTATGGTGTAAATCTTTAAGAGATTTTAATACAGAAAGAGAATCTGAATAAATGATAAACTGTTTTTCAGACTGATCTCTGATATGGTAAAGTGCAATATCAATTGCCTTGGCTTCGGCAGTAAAAATGGAGCTATTATCAGGTAATCTGATACTGTCAGTAAAATTTGGACTAATAACAGAACAAGCAACTTTCTCATCTTGTTTCGAACCATCTGTATAAATTGACAGGTAATGTTTATAATTTGATTTCTAAAAATTCATTCTTAAAAATATGCGACTCGACTTCTGTTTTTTTATTTTTATGAAGGTCTAAAATAATCTTTGGAGGGTTTAACGTCCATGGCTCTTTTGATGGAAAAGAAAACTGCTGAACATTTTTAATATTGATATTGGCCTCTTCAAGTAACGGTTGTATTCTCAGGCCAAGGGGTTTAATAGCCGTTGGTTTGTTGTAAAATCTTTCATATTTCGGGTTGAAAATACAATCATGAGCTGCATTTCGTGTATTGGCGGGTAGTTTAATAACATATTGAAGAGACAATTTCTCTCTTCTTATATATAGTGATGGTTCATTTGATTCAGCGTATAAACTTTCGATGGGGGAAGTACGAAAAGCCCCTAGAGCCAGACGTAAACCTTGGTGATGAATAGTATCCAAAGATTTCAAATAAGATTTTCTTGCGGATCCATAAACTATGGATCCATCTAATTAAAGATCTATAGAGATTTAAAAGAACAGTACGATCTCCTCCCCAGTCGGAACTGGAGAGAACTTTAAGAATATCAAGTGCTTTAAGACATTTAGCTTTTAAAGCTTTGATGTGTGGTATAAAAGAATTTGTTATCGAACAAAAGACCTAGGAATTTTGCTTTACTGACGACTGGAATAGGACTACCGTATATGGTAAGATGAGGATCTAAATGATTCCAAACGAATCAAATGATCGTTTGTACAGTTACAGTTCTGAATCCAGCTTGATATTTTGTTATAAGTTGGTTTGATTCCAAGAACCAAACTCGAGGGCCCGGGTGGTCACGGGCAGCCTCTTTTAGACGGCTTGTACGTCACGCAGAGGGTACGTCTGGCCTATTCTAAGCCCGGAACCAGCACGGGGCTGATTAGACTGGGAATGCGCAGGCTGATATTAAATGGCCTCATGTCATGCATGTAAGCCTAAACAATATCCAGCGAGCAAACTGCATTTATAGAACGTCGCATCAACAACGAATCAACGTCATAACGTTGCATTGACGAGGTTTCAACACTGAGTGCCCGCTGGCTCGTTGCTTTTCAGAATTGAAAGCTTGGCATTATGTGCAGTCTTGACATTATAAGACTTACTTTCTTCGAGAATAAATTCTCTTCTGGTGGTACTGTAATAAGGAATAAGTCAAAAGGTTACAGCTCTTTTTCGCAGAGATAAGAGCATCTAGGATGGATATTTTGATACTTAAAATAAAAATCATAAGTAGAGATTGCTCACCTGAGAACAGCCCGTTATATTACTTTGTGCGCCACTTGTAGAAACTGTACATTTAACAGCTCCAGTGGATGGATGGATGGATATTTTGTTTATAGACGCTCAACCCTAAAAGGGCATATAGCGTCTAATAAGTTGTATATTATATGATGATTTGATTTAATGAGAAATTAAAAATATCTAGGATTGATGTGTTTATTTAAAGTATCAATGATTGTAAATTACTAAAAAATACAGATCATATTTTATTAAAAAGTCCGATCTCTTTTAGAAAGTCGAGTATTTTCTGGGTTGGCATATCATTAAAAAGTTCCTTTATATTTTTTACATTAAAATACTTTGTGCGAATATAATTAAATTCAGCACAGGTGACAAGAAAATGTTTGACCGTAAAAGGTTCATTACAAGGAATGCAGAATGGAGCTTGTTCATTTTTTAATATGTAAGAATGAGTAATTCTAGTGTGTCCAAGTCTACATCTCGTGATTTTTGTTTGTTCTTTTCTGCTGAGATTAGAGAATGTGCATTTGCTGTTAAAATTTGGTTTGATTTCATTTAATTTATTATAAGTTTGTGTTTCCCAAACAGACTGACATTTGTTGTTGATGTATTGACAGACGTTTGATTTAAAGTCGGAGTGAGGAATTTTGAAATTGGTTATTACTAAGGATAATGCAGATTTGGCTTCTGAATCTGCTAATTCATTTCCACGAATATTAACGTGGCTGGGAAGCCAACAAAATACAATTTCTTTTGAAGCGGAAAGATAATAATATTTTTTAAGAATTTGCTGAATTAATGGGTTTCTATGGTGTAAATCTTTCAGAGATTTTAATACAGAAAGAGAATCTGAATAAATGATAAACTGTTTTCCAGACTGATCTCTGATATGGTAAAGTGCAATATCAATTGCCTTGGCTTCGGCGGTAAAAATGGAGCTATTATCAGGTAATCTGATACTGTCAGTAAAATTTGGACTAATAACAGAACAAGCAACTTTCTCATCTTGTTTCGAACCATCTGTATAAATTGACAGGTAATGTTTATAATTTGATTTGATTTCTAAAAATTCATTCTTAAAAATATGCGACTCGACTTCTGTTTTTTTATTTTTATGAAGGTCTAAAATAATCTTTGGAGGGTTTAACGTCCATGGCTCTTTTGATGGAACAGAATAATGCTGAACATTTTTAATATTGATATTGGCCTCTTCAAGTAACGGTTGTATTCTCAGGCCAAGGGGTTTAATAGCTGTTGGTTTATTATTGTAAAATCTTTCATATTTAGGGTTAAAAACACAATCATGAGCTGAATTACGTGGATTGGCGGCTAATTTAGTAACATATTGAAGAGACAATTTCTCTCTTCTTATATACAATGATGGTTCATTTGATTCAGCGTATAAACTTTCGACGGGGGAAGTACGAAAAGCCCCTAGAGCCAGACGTAAACCTTGGTGATGAATAGTATTCAAAGATTTCAAATATGATTTTCTTGCGGATCCATAAACTATGGATCCATAATCCAATTTAGATCTAATTAAAGATCTATAGAGATTTAAAAGGACAGTACAATCTCCTCCCCAGTCGGATGGATGGATGGATATTTTGTTTATAGACGCTCAACCCTAAAAGGGCATATAGCGTCTAATAAGTTTTATGTTATATGATGATTTTATTTAATGAGAAATTTAAAAATATCTAGAATTGATGTGTTTATTTTAAAGAGATAAAGTATCAATGATTTTAAGTGATTAAAAATACTGATCATATTTTATTAAAAAGTCCGATCTCTTTAAGAAAGTCGAGTATTTTCCGAGTTGGCATATTAAAGAGTTCCTTTATATTTTTTACATTAAAATACTTTGTGCGAATATAATTAAATTCAGCACAAGTGATAAGAAAATGTTTGACTGTGAAAGGTTCATTACAAGGAATGCAGAATGGAGCTTGTTCATTGTTTAAAATATAAGAATGAGTAATTCTAGTGTGTCCAAGTCTACATCTCGTGATTTTTGTTTGTTCTTTTCTGCTGAGATTAGAGAATGTGCATTTACTGTTAAAATTTGGTTTGATTTCATTTAATTTATTATAAGTTTGTGTTTCCCAAACAGACTGACATTTGTTGTTGATGTATTGACAGATGTTTGATTTAAAGTCGGATTGAGGAATTTTGAAATTGGTTATTACTAAGGATAATGCAGATTTGGCTTCTGAATCTGCTAATTCATTTCCACGAATATTAACGTGGCTGGGAAGCCAACAAAATACAATTTCTTTTGAAGCGGAAAGATAATAATATTTTTTAAGAATTTGCTGAATTAATGGGTTTCTATGGTGTAAATCTTTAAGGGATTTTAATACAGAAAGAGAATCTGAATAAATGATGAACTGTTTTTCAGGCTGGTCTCTGATATGGTAAAGCGCAATATCAATTGCCTTGGCTTCGGCGGTAAAAATGGAGCTATTATCAGGTAATCTGATACTGTCAGTAAAATTTGGACTAATAACAGAACAAGCAACTTTCTCATCTTGTTTCGAACCATCTGTATAAATTGACAGGTAATGTTTATAATTTGATTTGATTTCTAAAAATTCATTTTTAAAAATATGCGACTCGACTTCTGTTTTTTTATTTTTATGAAGGTCTAAAATAATCTTTGGAGGGTTTAACGTCCATGGCTCTTTTGATGGAAAAGAAAAATGCTGAACATTTTTAATATTGATATTGGCCTCTTCAAGTAACGGTTGTATTCTCAGGCCAAGGGGTTTAATAGCTGTTGGTTTATTATTGTAAAATCTTTCATATTTAGGGTTAAAAACACAATCATGAGCTGAATTACGTGGATTGGCGGCTAATTTAGTAACATATTGAAGAGACAATTTCTCTCTTCTTATATACAATGATGGTTCATTTGATTCAGCGTATAAACTTTCGACGGGGGAAGTACGAAAAGCCCCTAGAGCCAGACGTAAACCTTGGTGATGAATAGTATCCAAAGATTTCAAATAAGATTTTCTAGCGGATCCATAAACTATGGATCCATAATCCAGTTTAGATCGAATTAAAGATCTATAAAGATTTAAAAGAACTGTACGATCTCCTCCCCAGTCGGAACTGGAGAGAACTTTAAGAATATCAAGAGCTTTTAAACATTTAGCTTTTAAAGCTTTGATGTGTGGTATAAAAGATAATTTGTTATCGAACAAAAGACCCAGGAATTTTGCTTCACTGACGACTGGAATTGGACTACCGTATATGGTGAGATGAGGATCTAAATGTAGCTGACGTATCTGACAAAAATGAACGCATTGAGTTTTTGTTTTTGAAAATTTGAAACCATTTTCTGTTGCCCAATCTTCTATATTGTTTAAACATCGTTGTAGTTTGAATTCAATGGTTTCCATATTTTTCGATCTAATAAATATTCCAAAATCGTCAACAAAAAGTGAACAGTCAAGGTCTTTCACACATTTAACAATATCGTTAATTTTAATGCCAAACAAGGTAGGTGATAAAATGCTTCCCTGTGGTACACCTTGTTCTTGTTTAAATATGTCCGATAACGTATTACCTATTCGAACATTAAATGTTCGATCTGATAAAAAATTTTGAATAAAAAGTGGTAATCGGCCTTTAAGGCCTAATTTATGTAAATCTTTCATGATGCCATGTTTCCATGTAGTATCGTAAGCTTTTTCAAGATCAAAAAATACAGCTACGACATGTTCTTTTTTAATAAAGGCATCACGAATAAAGGATTCCAAACGAATCAAATGATCGTTTGTACAGTTATTTTTTCTGAATCCAGCTTGATATTTTGTTATAAGCTGGTTTGATTCCAAGAACCAAACCAGTCTATCATTAATCATTCTCTCCATTGTTTTACATAAACAACTTGTCAAAGCAATAGGTCTGTAGTTAGTAGCTTCAGTATGATCTTTATTTGGTTTTGGTATAGGTATAATCGTTGCTTTACTCCAGTCTTTTGGAAATTTTCCAGTGATCCAAATATCATTTAAAATATTTAATAAAGTTTTTAAAGCGTTATCGGGTAAATGTTTCAGAATTTGATAATGAATGTCATCAGGACCAGCAGCTGTATCATGAGATTTATGAAGAGCATCTAATAATTCTGAAGCTGTGAATGGTACATTATATTTTTCATGATTTAGTGACGTAAAATTTAGATGCTCTTTCTCTCGTTCCTGTTTTATGTTTTGAAAGGTTTCGGAATAATTTGCACTAGAAGAGTTTTTCTGAAAATTCTCCCCTAGTGCATTGGAAATATCTTTAGTCGTTGAACATATATTTCCATTTGATTTAATATGGACATGCTTGTTATTTTTATTTTTACCAGAAATTTTTCGAATCATGTCCCATATTTTCTTTGCTGGAGTTCTAGAATTAAGTTTGGAGACGTATTGCTGCCAAGATGTTCTTTTAGCCGTTTTTATTGTCTTGCGAGCTTTTGCTCGCGTTTGTTTGGCATGGATTAGATTTTCTTTTGTTGGCTGCCTATTGAACTTTCGTAAGGCAGATTTTCTTTTATTTATTGAATTTTTAACATCTTTATTAAACCAAGGTCTATTTCTTTTTGAACGTGTCGAGGACTTTGGAATACATTTTTCGGCTACATGAATTAATGTATCAGTAAAAGCTTGTATATCATCTGCTGTTTTAAACATTTCAGGATTTAATTTTTCATTACATAGCTCCATAAAATTCTCCCAGTTTGCTTTATTCAAATTCCATCGGGAATGATGGTCTTCATTTGTCGATTCAATTTCTTCAATTTTAATTGGAAAATGATCGCTCCCATGAAGGTCATCTAAAACTGACCAATCAAAATCTAAGTAAATATTTGGAGAGCATATAGACAAATCTAAAGCAAAATAATTTCTTGTAGGAGAATGAAGATAAGTTGGTTGTTTATCGTTAAATAAACATAAATCATTTTCTGCAATAAAATTTTCTATTATTTCTCCTTTGTCATTTGTATCCAGACAACCCCATAGTTTGCTGTGACTATTAAAGTCACCTAATAATAAATAAGGACGAGGTAACTGGTTTATAAGATTTTCTAAATCATGTTTAGAAAATTTACAGTGTGGAGGAAGATATAGAGAACAAATTGTTATGGATTTAGACAGAGTGACATTTACAGCAACAGCTTGTAAATTACTATTTATATCTATTTGTCTATGAGGAACATTTGATTTTACAAGGATAGATGAGCCTCCTGAGGCTTTCTGATTTTCAGTTGCGATATGATTATATAAACTATAATTTTTAAAATTAATATTATCTGTATTCTTTAAAAAGGTTTCCTGGAGACAAAAGACAGTCGGAGAAAGTAGTGTTGTTAAAATTAAAATTTCGTTATAATTTGCTTTTAGTCCTCGACAGTTCCACTGAATAATTGATTTTTTATCCATGATGAATGGAGAGATGATTTGAAAATAAGGAACTTAATCCTTTTGTTTTCTCTGAGACTGCAAGAACATGGAGGAGTCAGTCTCTAACTCCATGTTCTCAAGGGAATCGAACCGATTGACCAACTTGATCGGATCGGCCGACGCCCCTTTACTATATGGATTTGGTGCTTTATCTTTATCTTTTTCTTTTCCATTTTTTTCTTTCTGGTCAGCTGTCCTGGACCTGGATCTCTGTTGTGATCCACTTGTTTTAGTCGGCTGTGTTTGTGAACTGTTTTGAGATTTTGTTGGTGGTCTAGACTGATGAGTAGATGTGGGTTTAGGTTTAGGTTTTACAGTAGGAGTAATAACTTTTGAATTTGCTTTGATGACAGAATCTTTTTCGTTAAACTGGGTAGAACTTTCTTTGGTTTCAGGTTTAGTGTTTAGGGATTGAACAACTTTTGCAAAGGTGATTTCAGGTTGATTTTCTTGAATCTTTTTGGCTTCCAAATAAGTGATTTTTTGTGTAACTTTAATTTTCATGATTTCTTTCTCTTTTTTCCAAATTTCACACTGATTTGATTTTGATTGATGGTTTTTGTGACAGTTCACACACTTGGCTTCATTTTTACAAGCATTTGTAGGGTGATCAAATTCACCCATACCACATTTTTCACATACTGATCCAGGTGCTTCCGGACAGCCGTTTTCATGATGTCCAAACCTCTGACAGTTGAAACACCGCAGAGGATTTGGAATGTAGACTTCAACCGGTATAATTCGGTAAAATATTTTTAGTGATTTCGGTAAAGTTGTGGTGTTGAAAGTTAGTAAAAGTGTATTTGTTTCTATAAAGTTTCCATCTTTTTTAATTTTAAAACGTTTGCAAGCTGTTACTCCTTGTGTGTTAAGATATTCTGTGATATTTTCTTCAGTTTCATGTTTTAGCATTCTGTCACGGATAATACCTTTACAACTGTTTAGAGTTTTATGTTCCGTGACAGAGACATTAATGTTAAAGAATTTTGTAATTTTCAAGAGATTATCAGTTTGAGATTTTCTGTTAGTTTCGACCAAAAGAGTTCCATTTTTTAATTTTTTTACATTTTTTGGAGTGCCTATAATTGATTCTATTTGCTTTTCTATAATGAAAGGTGACAGTGAAGTAATAGGTTTGTCCTCTTTACTCGAAATCACTAAAAATTTAGCGAAGTTCTCATTAGCTTTGAATGTAAATGTAGTCGGTTGCGTGTCGTCCTCCGAAGAGTCGAACGCCAGAAATCGTTTTCGAGATGCCATGGTGATGAAATTTTTGATTCGATAGCTATGCGCCCCACCCTCCATGGAGCCCTACAAGGGGACGTTTAACAGAAATGGATCTCCTATTTCTAACGTCAAGGCTACATTGCTATTATACTCGGTGTCAAGATCAGAGTCTTCAGCTCGGCCTCATGCTTAGATGATTTCCCACCTATTCATCTAAATTTCCATAGAAAAATTTATGAACAGTTGAGTTCATCCCCCTATCCACAGCCTCCACTCACAGAGGTTTCCGCCAAAGCCCCAATACAAGCCCACCAATTGACCCTTCAGCCGCCGCCCATTGAAACTCACTTAAAGTTAGAGGAACATGAGAAAAATAAGCCCGGTTTGGTACCATAAAGATACGTATGAAAGAGAGAAAGAAGCTAAGAACAAGTTGTGCGCTTCTAGAGCTTGGCACGACTGAGCCGATTGATCCAGGCCGGATCTAACCCAGACCGCTCTTCTATCTGAAATAAGGGCCAAAATGATGTGTTGAAAAGCTGGAGATCCCTGGGCTTTCCTCAATCATCAGGTTCCCCTCTCCCAGCATACGAGACGCCACCCACGGCAAACAGGTGGTTCCTGTTTTAATAGGGGATTACACCCTATCCACTACAGAAGGAAAGTGATCTGTAGATTTTATTCCCTACAGACAAGGGAGGCCGAAAACGTCTGGGAAATTGAAAGGTTATTTTTAATATAAATTAGGAGATCCATATTTAAAATAAACAGTTTATTAAAAGAAGGATTCATTTTGGATTCATTTTTTTTTAGGAAGAGTCAAACAAATAAGCTGTGTTAGATGATATGTAGCTTTCAAATGATATGTAGCTTTCATACCTTGAAAAACGTTTAGTTTTTTTATCTAACAATCATAAATGCATCTTACTTTTTAATGTGGAGAATGCTAGAGTTCGGAAAAATGACACAAACACAAGACAAACACATATGTTAAATACAGATGAGGTTATAATCTTCGTCCCATGTGCGACCCACGGGCACATAATGATACACAAACAAATGAAGCATGTTAGTAACATGAGATAGGAAAGGTTTAAAAGGATAGATCTCGCGAAATTTGTTTTTTCCAATTTAAGATGCATTTCAATAAATGAATTTTATATTCTGGAATTATACCGGTTGAACGGACGGTTGCTCTGTTATGTTAGGGGTTTTACCCAACTGCCACAGAAGCGGAAGGCAGCCACCTATTTCGAGGGCCCGGGTGGTCACGGGCGGCCTCTTTTAGCCGGCTCGTACGTCACGCAGAGGGTACGTCTGGCCTATTCTAAGCCCGGGACCAGCACGGGACCCTCCCCAGTCGGAACTGGAGAGAACTTTAAGAATATCAAGAGCTTTTAAACATTTAGCTTTTAAAGCTTTGATGTGTGGTATAAAAGATAATTTGTTATCGAACAAAAGACCCAGGAATTTTGCTTCACTGACGACTGGAATTGGACTACCGTATATGGTGAGATGAGGATCTAAATGTAGCTGACGTATCTGACAAAAATGAACGCATTGAGTTTTTGTTTTTGAAAATTTGAAACCATTTTCTGTTGCCCAATCTTCTATATTGTTTAAACATCGTTGTAGTTTGAATTCAATGGTTTCCATATTTTTCGATCTAATAAATATTCCAAAATCGTCAACAAAAAGTGAACAATCAAGGTCTTTCACACATTTAACAATATCGTTAATTTTAATGCCAAACAAGGTAGGTGATAAAATGCTTCCCTGTGGTACACCTTGTTCTTGTTTAAATATGTCCGATAACGTATTACCTATTCGAACATTAAATGTTCGATCTGATAAAAAATTTTGAATAAAAAGTGGTAATCGGCCTTTAAGGCCTAAGTTATGTAAATCTTTCATGATGCCATGTTTCCATGTAGTATCGTAAGCTTTTTCAAGATCAAAAAATACAGCTACGACATGTTCTTTTTTAATAAAGGCATCACGAATAAAGGATTCCAAACGAATCAAATGATCGTTTGTACAGTTATTTTTTCTGAATCCAGCTTGATATTTTGTTATTAGCTGGTTTGATTCCAAGAACCAAACCAGTCTATCATTAATCATTCTCTCCATTGTTTTACACAAACAACTTGTCAAAGCAATAGGTCTGTAGTTAGTAGCTTCAGTATGATCTTTATTTGGTTTTGGTATAGGTATAATCGTTGCTTTACTCCAGTCTTTTGGAAATTTTCCAGTGATCCAAATATCATTTAAAATATTTAATAAAGTTTTTAAAGCGTTATCGGGTAAATGTTTAAGAATTTGATAATGAATGTCATCAGGACCAGCAGCTGTATCGTGAGATTTATGAAGAGCATCTAATAATTCTGAAGCTGTGAATGGTACATTATATTTTTCATGATTTAGTGACGTAAAATTTAGATGCTCTTTCTCTCGTTCCTGTTTTATGTTTTGAAAGGTTTCGGAATAGTTTGCACTAGAAGAGTTTTTCTGAAAATTCTCTCCTAGTGCATTGGAAATATCTTTAGTCGTTGAGCATATATTTCCATTTGATTTAATATGGACATGTTTGTTATTTTTATTTTTGCCAGTAATTTTTCGAATCATGTCCCATATTTTCTTTGCTGGAGTTCTAGAATTAAGTTTGGAGACGTATTGCTGCCAAGATGTTCTTTTAGCCGTTTTTATTGTCTTGCGAGCTTTAGCTCGCATTTGTTTGGCATGGATTAGATTTTCTTTTGTTGGCTGCCTATTGAACTTTCGTAAGGCAGATTTTCTTTTATTTATTGAATTTTTAACATCTTTATTAAACCAAGGTCTATTTCTTTTTGAACGTGTCGAGGACTTTGGAATACATTTTTCGGCTACATGAATTAATGTATCAGTAAAAGCTTGTATATCATCTGCTGTTTTAAACATTTCAGGATTTAATTTTTCATTACATAGCTCTATAAAATTCTCCCAGTTTGCTTTATTGAAATTCCATCGGGAATGATGGTCTTCATTTGTCGATTCAATTTCTTCAATTTTAATTGGAAAATGATCGCTCCCATGAAGGTCATCTAAAACTGACCAATCAAAATCTAAGTAAATATTTGGAGAGCATATAGACAAATCTAAAGCAAAATAATTTCTTGTAGGAGAATGAAGATAAGTTGGTTGTTTATCGTTAAATAAACATAGATCATTTTCTGCAATAAAATTTTCTATTATTTCTCCTTTGTCATTTGTATCCAGACAACCCCATAGTTTGCTGTGACTATTAAAGTCACCTAATAATAAATAAGGACGAGGTAACTGGTTTATAAGATTTTCTAAATCGTGTTTAGAAAATTTACAGTGTGGAGGGAGATATAGAGAACAAATTGTTATGGATTTAGACAGAGTGACATTTACAGCAACAGCTTGTAAATTACTATTTATATCTATCTGTCTATGAGGAACATTTGATTTTACAAGGATAGATGAGCCTCCTGAGGCTTTCTGATTTTCAGTTGCGATATGATTATATAAACTATAATTTTTAAAATTAATATTATCTGTATTTTTTAAAAAGGTTTCCTGGAGACAAAAGACAGTCGGAGAAAGTAGTGTTGTTAAAATTAAAATTTCGTTATAATTTGCTTTTAGTCCTCGACAGTTCCACTGAATAATTGATTTTTTATCCATGATAAATGGAGAGATGATTTGAAGATAAGGAACTTAATCCTTTTGTTTTCTCTGAGACTGCGAGAACATGGAGGAGTCAGTCTCTAACTCCATGGTCTCAAGGGAATCGAACCGATTGACCAACTTGATCGGATCGGCCGACGCCCCTTTACTATATGGATTTGGTGCTTTATCTTTATCTTTTTCTTTTCCATTTTTTTCTTTCTGGTCAGCTGTCCTGGACCTGGATCTCTGTTGTGATCCACTTGTTTTAGTCGGCTGTGTTTGTGAACTGTTTTGAGATTTTGTTGGTGGTCTAGACTGATGAGTAGATGTGGGTTTAGGTTTAGGTTTTACAGTAGGAGTAATAACTTTTGAATTTGCTTTGATGACAGAATCTTTTTCGTTAAACTGGGTAGAACTTTCTTTGGTTTCAGGTTTAGTGTTTAGGGATTGAACAACTTTTGCAAAGGTGATTTCAGGTTGATTTTCTTGAATCTTTTTGGCTTCCAAATAAGTGATTTTTTGTGTAACTTTGATTTTCATGATTTCTTTCTCTTTTTTCCAAATTTCACACTGATTTGATTTTGATTGATGGTTTTTGTGACAGTTCACACACTTGGCTTCATTTTTACAAGCATTTGTTGAGTGATCAAAGTCACCCATACCACATTTTTCACATACTGATCCAGGTAATTCAGGACAGCCGTTTTCATGATGTCCAAACCTCTGACAGTTGAAACACCGCAGAGGATTTGGAATGTAGACTTCAACCGGTATAATTCGGTAAAAGATTTTTAGTGATTTCGGTAAAGTTGTGGTGTTGAAAGTTAGTAAAAGAGTATTTGTTTCTATAAAGTTTCCATCTTTTTTAATTTTAAAACGTTTGCAAGCTGTTACTCCTTGTGTGTTAAGATATTCTGTGATATTTTCTTCAGTTTCATGTTTTAGCATCCTGTCACGGATAATACCTTTGCAACTATTGAGTGTTTTATGTTCCGTGACAGAGACATTAATGTTAAAGAATTTTGTAATTTTCAAGAGATTATCAGTTTGAGATTTTCTGTTAGTTTCGACCAAAAGAGTTCCATTTTTTAATTTTTTTACATTTTTTGGAGTGCCTATAATTGATTCTATTTGCTTTTCTATAATGAAAGGTGACAGTGAAGTAATAGGTTTGTCCTCTTTACTCGAAATCACTAAAAATTTAGCGAAGTTCTCATTAGCTTTGAATGTAAATGTAGTCGGTTGCGTGTCGTCCTCCGAAGAGTCGAACGCCAGAAATCGTTTTCGAGATGCCATGGTGATGAAATTTTTGATTCGATAGCTATGCGCCCCACCCTCCATGGAGCCCTACAAGGGGACGTTTAACAGAAATGGATCTCCTATTTCTAACGTCAAGGCTACATTGCTATTATACTCGGTGTCAAGATCAGAGTCTTCAGCTCGGCCTCATGCTTAGATGATTTCCCACCTATTCATCTAAATTTCCATAGAAAAATTTATGAACAGTTGAGTTCATCCCCCTATCCACAGCCTCCACTCACAGAGGTTTCCGCCAAAGCCCCAATACAAGCCCACCAATTGACCCTTCAGCCGCCGCCCATTGAAACTCACTTAAAGTTAGAGGAACATGAGAAAAATAAGCCCGGTTTGGTACCATAAAGATACGTATGAAAGAGAGAAAGAAGCTAAGAACAAGTTGTGCGCTTCTAGAGCTTGGCACGACTGAGCCGATTGATCCAGGCCGGATCTAACCCAGACCGCTCTTCTATCTGAAATAAGGGCCAAAATGATGTGTTGAAAAGCTGGAGATCCCTGGGCTTTCCTCAATCATCAGGTTCCCCTCTCCCAGCATACGAGACGCCACCCACGGCAAACAGGTGGTTCCTGTTTTAATAGGGGATTACACCCTATCCACTACAGAAGGAAAGTGATCTGTAGATTTTATTCCCTACAGACAAGGGAGGCCGAAAACGTCTGGGAAATTGAAAGGTTATTTTTGACATTAGGAGATCCATATTTAAAATAAACAGTTTATTAAAGAAAGAAGGATTCATTTTGGATTCATTTTTAAATAGAGTCAAACAAACAAGCTGTGTTAGATGATATGTAGCTTTCAAATGATATGTAGCTTTCATACCTTGAAAAACGTTTAATTTTTTTATCTAACAATAATAAATGCATCTTATTTTTAATGTGGAATATGCTAGAGTTCGGAAAAATGACACAAACACAAGACAAACACATATGTTAAATACAGATGAGGTTATAATCTTCGTCCAATGTGCGACCCACGGGCACATAATGATACACAAACAAATGAAGCATGTTAGTAACATGAGATAGGAAAGGTTTAAAAGGATAGATCTCGCGAAATTTGTTTTTTCCAATTTAAGATGCATTTCAATAAATGAATTTTATATTCTGGAATTATACCGGTTGAACGGACGGTTGCTCTGTTATGTTAGGGGTTTTACCCAACTGCCACAGAAGCGGAAGGCAGCCACCTATTTCGAGGGCCCGGGTGGTCACGGGCGGCCTCTTTTAGCCGGCTCGTACGTCACGCAGAGGGTACGTCTGGCCTATTCTAAGCCCGGGACCAGCACGGGACCAGCTCCAGTGGTGCCTTCGTCCTGTACGGCGAACACATTCGTATATAGTCCCGGGTTAGGATTGGTAACTTCGACGGAGCCATCAGGATTGCAGGCTGAAACAGACACGGACATTTATATGTCAACGTACACAGCGTGCTGTGTGTTTGTGTCTGTAAGCGTGGGTGAAATGTGTGCACGAGTGTGTGTGTGTGTGTGTGTGTATGTGTGTGTATGTGCGTGCGTGCACGTTGAGTGAAAGAGCGAGTGAGCATGTAAGTGATCATTGTGTGTGTGTCGGGGTTTGGGTGGGGGGGGGGGGACGGAAGAGAGGGGCGAATGCGAGTCCGAGAATATATTTATTGTGATATCACCTGGGTATATTATATTCACATTCATTTGACATTTTTAATTACTTTCAGTCTTGAGGAACAAAAGTTTAAAACTGTAGATCCTGATGAGACGGCTCATAGTGAGCCGTGTCATCGGGATCTATACGGTTTGCCATAAAGTGTTTGATTTCTCAATCAGACCCCATATTTGAAACAATGGTTTTGACCAGATTTGGAAATGAATATAGTTCACTTAAGTTGAAGGATGAAGTAGGTTTTGGGGACTGGATACATCGCAAGTTTTCCACAGGGATTTGAGACTTACCGATTTCCTCCACACGTACCCCCTTTAAGGAACAGAATCACAATTTGGCAGAGTTAACTCCCCTGCAGGTACTAACCATTTTCGTTAATGCTGAGCGAAAGGGAATAGGTAGCATTACTATAGTTATGTGAAGCGATAGAAAAATATATATATTCCTATAAGTGTATTCATTAAATTTTTTCAATATGAAATAAACTGAATAGGATTCATCGTCATAAAAATGAAACCCAGCGATTTTCATAAACAAATTCAGACTATATCCAACATCAAGGCACCAAGCTCCCTGGCATTTTAGCTCTATCGACCTAACCACCCAGCGGGCATGAAACTTAACGTAGCATAAACGTGGATGCTATGTCATACGTTAATCCGACATAACGTTGCGGGCCCACTGGACAGTATCAGAACAGCCGCAACTCTTTAACACGTACCTTTTGACATGCGAGCCCAGCAAAGATTCAGCATTTGAATAGTTTGATCGGAATGTTTACTGGGTGCATTTTGGATAGCCAAGGATGCAGTTTCTTTATGTAGGCAACAAATGATCAGACTGCGCGGGAGAGCTGATTTAGATTCTTCGTTAGTCAAAAAAAGTAACGTTTTTACATAGCGACTCTGTCTAATATATATGCAATATTAAGTTGTTTTCTTTAATGACGCATAAAAACTTACTGTGTACCAGGTCTGCAGCATACCCCAACTTGGCAACGGAAGCCAAAAGCACGATAAAGCAAAGGTACATCATTCTGAAATTATATATAGAGACAGGTTTATTTCTTACAGTTCTGCAGGCTGACACGCATATTTTTTCACGGATATTTTCGTAAGGAACCGTCATCATCAGGATCTACACCCTTTGCCATTATGTTATTATTGATTTGACTGAAATCCACCCCATTCGCAACAATGATGTGTCCCACTTCCGATATGGAGGAGTCCATCTCAGAAACTGCAGGGTGAAAGGGTGAAGTAAGCAAGAATGGATAATATATAGTATTGCATACAAAGCAGTGTCGCACGTTATTAACAGCCGTGCATTAACCGGCAGAAAGCCGTTAATGTATTAACAAGGCAATTCACGCGCTGTTAATGTACGGCAGCACAATTTTCAATATGATCGTACCGGGGCTACAAATTTGCTGCTGTTACGCGATGTGTACTCCCCGGCCCTAGCAGGAGCATAGTCAGTGGAAATTTCGTTCGCGAGACATCGGTAAAAAGGCAAAACAAAATAATAACGAGAAATGTAGCAAATGTTTTCAGTTTTTATGCATTAATAGCGATCAAAAATGGTTTTTAATATTCGACAGGTCCCTTGGGAGGTGTTGAAAACCGCGGCCTCCGGCCTCGGTTTTCAACACCTCCCACGGGACCTGGCGAAAGTTAATGCATGAAAAACCATGTTTAATCCCTATATGGACAGACTTCAAGACTTGGCTGGCAATTAAATCTTTATAAAAGGACAGCAAGCGATCGTTTATAATCAGACATAGGCTGAATAGTTAGTTTCTCATGAGAAACTAGTTTTGAAATATAAAAAGTACAACTTTCTGAAAAGCGATTAATGATTTATTTGAACAAATACGAATACTCCTGTTGCTTTCAGTTGAAAATCGAGTAAACGTCAATTTTATGTCCCATAAATTTGTTAGCAATCTGGTAAGTGATCACACTTAGCTGGAATGTCTACGTCGATGGCTGTACTTGTATGCAATGATTTACTGTCGGTACCCGTTGTGCAAATGGCTGGATTACGCAACTTTATGAACCGTTTTAAATCTTGGTTTGCTTTTGGCAGTGTATCATCGTTAAAGTTAGTTGATGAAAAATTCATTACGTGTCGTTCTAAGACATTTGCTTATTATAACATAGCTGAAGCAAGGAAGATATGAACTACATTCGCTTTAGAAAGTTATAAATGAAAGCGTGTTGCGTTACTCAAGTCTCAAGTATACAATTATCAAATTTCAAGGCCATAATGGTTAAAACTTAATATGTTTTCGATTTAAAGCAGACACGAAAACACGTCTATATAGTTTTGATCCCCTTTAATCCTACTATTATATAGGAAAACTGGGGTTTACAGGGGTATACCAATTCTCTTATTTCTGCTTATAAACAGATTGTGGGTACTCGCTAGAACCGCCTGATCAATGCGGTTCTAACAAGTACCCACAACCTGATGTTTTGATCAGAAACATGAAAACTACCAGGATTTACCTGAAAGTTCTCATTTTTTGGTGGTAAAATTCAATATATTTGAATAGGCGTGTTTTCGTAATGATTCGTAAAAACCCATTTCATATACTCAAGGTTGAAAAGGTTAAATGCAGCTCATAGCAAGAATCATGTTGACGTTTGGAGAACAGTCATGATTTGATTTTTTGCATGATGTTGACACTCTTTGAAAGTGGACCATGTGATCGGTTCGATTGATGTGCGACTGTACGAAAACAACGTTGTATATAATATGTTTCGGTTGAAAGGTTTTGTTCAAATTTTAATACAGTGGAAATACAGTGCAAAGAGTTCACGTTAAAAAGGGGTAGGTCATAGATCTGAGTGTTAAGGACATCTTTTGGTTAAAATAATAAATACGAAAATAGTCGTAGTGTGATGAGCCTGCGGATATTCGCTTTCAGAGCAGAATATTTGCTTAGAGCGTTTAGGATAGTCAAGAATGCAACTTAACTTCATGCGGACAACGAAGAGTCCGCTGTGAGTAAACTGATGCGGAGGCCGTTTTGAGCCGTGATTAATATTTATGAAAGGTATGTTTTCTCATGTGGTTCATATATAATGTTTTCTCATGTGGTTCATATATAATGCATAAATACTCTTTAACTCAAATGTCATCATATCAAATCAATGGACATCGTATATCACAATTATACTCTGATAATCCTGAAATAAAATGTCGCTTCAGCTTCGATGCCATGACAATGCATGACGTTGTGGCGACGATTTATAATAAACGCCATGTGCCCGCATTGAAAAACGTGCAATAACACATACAGACAGATGGCCATGGATTACAAATCATGCAGAAAGTATATATAAAAACACCTACCTTGTTCGACTTTGTGTGGAAAAGTGGCCCAAAGTTCCATTCAGGACGCTTTTATAGAAAACCAGCGCCTTCTGCATATGTTGCACGACTGTTTCATTTATGATCCTGTAAACCGAGATACCTGGACGGGAATTACGTAAACGGTAGTTTATACTGACATATAAGTAAGAAGTATATTTTTTCCTCATCAAAATGCGGAGTGCTGCCTATGTTTTGGTGGTAAAGGGCATATTTCTGACCAATGGATTTCCAGTCTGACTTCCATATTGACAATATTTACGTTGACCAAATGGTGGATCGGATATACCCTACAGAACTCCAGCTAAATAGAGCAAATTCTTCCGATACCGAGGCACCTTTTTTGAATTTGAATCTATGTATATCTAATGGTACAGTTTCCACAAAAAATTATGATAAACGGGACGATTTTCATTTTGATATAGTCAATTTCCCTTTTCTGGATGGCGATGTCCCCCGGCGTACCTCATATGGGGTACACATATCTCAACTTATAAGATTCGCAAGAGCTTCTTCAAATTTTAATTACTTTAACTACCGTAATAAAGCCCTTACTGCCAAACTTCTTAGGCAGGGCTATCGTTATTTTAAACTTCGTAAAGCGTTTTCGAAATTTTATCGCAGACACAGTGCCTTGTTAGAAAAATATAGCGTCAGTCTGAAAACACTTCTGCAACAAGGTATATCGGAACCCGAATTTTACAGTACTTACTGTTCAGATTTAGAAAAAATTGTAGGTAAATCTAACTTTTCGGAGCAATACAGAAAACTTATTAACCGTTATAAAAGAATTGGCTATAGCCTGGATATTATGCGGCAGACTGCATGCCTAGTTGTCAACCCAGTCATTGTTGATGGCTATGCTTCACTCTTAAATTGCACGACGGCGGTTCGGGCCTCAGACTCATTGACGACCGTAAAACTTTAACCAGTGGGTTGGGGCTTGACGATATGTCTTTGACTTGGCCCACCGTGGTTCAACTATTGGTTTTCATTTACTCTGGCATACAGTAGAATTAGCCATGAGTACTCGTCTTTGTTTATTATAGTGATTTATTTGATTTTTATGTTTTCGCTTTGATGCATTGACTGAGTTGGGAGCCTTATGCGAACCGAATTTTTATGTATTTCTGTATTAAGAGTAGCATCGGGACCCAGGGTGAAGTTAGCTAGCTGTAAAAGTGTTTTAAAACCCCGGTGGTTTGCTCTACCGACCGTTCTAAGGCGGTGGTCCTGGTGTAAGTCTTACTCTTTGTTGCTTTGTGGTTTATTCTACGAGGCGATTTGTTGTATGTCTTTCCGTGTGTCGTTTTGTGCTTGTGTTTTTCACTCCTTTTAGTATGGGGAAGAGAGAGCTAATCTTAGTGCTTTTCGTACGTTTGTTCGGTTTGTGCTTGTTTAGATTTGTCGGTTTTCTCTTCCTCTTGGGGTCTGGGAAGGGCTGCGGTTTGTGATTGTGGCACTCCCTGGACTTTTTTCTTACCTTTTTTCCACACTCTCATATTGTATATGAGATTCATCAGCAAAGGGCAATGGCACATTTTTGACAAGGGAGACAATTTGTGTGACTTCCTGTTTGCTTTCCTCCATTTTTTGTTTTTTGGTTTTGTTTTGTTTTTAGTGTCTACTCTTAAAGGGAAGCATTTGCTTCCCTTGTCGACTCTAAACGGAAAAGATTTGCCCTCAAGGGGAGTTAAAATACACATGTTTTTAAAAGAAGCAAACCATTTTTGAGTTATATTCCTTGTTATTGTATCTCTAAGCCTACAGCTAATGGACAAACTATAGCAACGCTTTTTCGCACAGGTATTGCCCACAAGTAAAATTAACCTTTACCACCCGCAAGGCAATTGTAACTGACGATGAATTCATTTTGTTTTCTCATTTTGCGCAGAACAAAGGCATTGGCGTTTCATGCAAATTAAAGAGATAATTTGCAGGAAATGCTAAAGTCTATCGTTATCGTTATTTTATTATCTTTTATTATTTTTATTGCCTGTATATCATGTTATATTTTGTATTATATGTTTGTAGACGATGAGCTCTTATATGCTTAAATCAAGTAAATTTATGTTCTGTTCTGTTAAAATGAAATTTCCAATGGTTTGATGGGTTGAATCACAGTTAATATCAATCATAATTCCATCCATTCGTATTTTCCCGGAGATAAGCCTCACATGTCAAAGAAAAGTATTCTGTGTTAGGTTGTTGGAAACATTTGACACCATATGCTTTCAATCAAAGTTTTAAATGACTTCAACATTGTTTATAGGAATGCAAAACAGTAGCATACTTTCATTTTTCATTTGTCTGTGTCCGTTTGGTCTTTCCGCTCTAGAAATGATGAAGAGACAGTCCAAATTACGAAAAATAATGAGACTAGGATTTCTTTTAAGCAATATCATACGTACGTTTACTTGCCTAATCATATCGACGACTCATTGTACACGTGCAAGGCAGATTTTGTCGTGGGCTTTTTTTCTGTTTCTTAAATCTGAATCTAAAGCAATCTGCTGGATATAATAAAATAATAATAATAATAATGATAATAATAATATTAATAAACGAAGCAACGAACAAAGAACCCCTAGTGTGTTACTTTTTTATTATTATTATTATTATTTTTTTTTTTATTTATTTATTTGTTTTACTTCCCCAAGAAAAGAACTCTTTGGAGACAATTTTAAAAAAACTTTCCGCGACAAGAATAATATTTGTTTTTTGTTTATAATTTGAGCCGCAGAAAGCTTACCATCGGACACATGCCCCCAGCGAAAATTCAGCTCTGCCTGCGCATTCGCACAGTCTGACCAGAATCTTTACTGACGCATTTTCGACAGCCAAGGATGCAACGTTTCTTCTCGATTTGAATCTATGTATATCTAATGGTACAGTTTCCACAAAAATGTATGATAAACGGGACGATTTTGATTTTGATATAGATAATTTTCCTTTCCTGGATTGCGATGTCCCCCGGCGTACCTTATATGGGGTATACATATCTCAACTTATAAGATTCGCCAGAGCTTCTTCCAATTTTAATTACTTTAACTGCCGTAATAAAGCCCTTACTGCCAAACTTCTTAGGCAGGGCTATCGTTATTTTAAACATCGTAAGGCGTTTTCGAAATTTTATCGCAGACACAGTACCTTGTTAGAAAAATATAGCGTCAGTCTGAAAACACTTCTGCAACAAGGTATATCGGAACCTGAATTTTACGGTTACTTAGTGTACAGATTTAGAAAAAATGTAGGAAAATCTAACTTTTCGGAGCAATTCAGAAAACTTATTAACCGTTATAAAAGAATTAGCTTTAGCCTGGATATTATGCGGCAGAATGCATGCCTAGTTGTCAACCCAATCATTGTTAATGGCTATGCTTCGCTCTTTAATTACACGACGGCGATTCGGGCCTCAGACTCATTGACGGCCTCTTCCTAAAACTTTAACCAGTGGGTTGGGCTTGGCGATATGCCTTTGGCTTGGCCCGCCGTGGTTCAATTATTGGTTTTCTTTTACTCTGGCATACAGTAGATATAGCCATGAGTACTCGTCTTTGTTTATTATAGTGATTATTTTGATTTTTATGTTTTCGCTTTGATGCATTGACTGAGTTGGGAGCCTTTATGCGAACCGAATTTTTATGTATTTTTGTATTAAGAGTAGCATTGGGACCAGGGTGGATTTGGCTAGCTGTAAAAGTGCTTTAACCCCCCCCCCCCCCTGCCCCCACCTGGTGGTTTACTCTACTGACCGTTCTAAGGCGGCGGTCCCGTGTTAGTCTTACTCTTTGTTGCTTTGTGGTTTATTCTACGAGGCGATTTGTTTTATGTCTTACCTTCTGTCATTTTGTTCTTGTGTTTTTCAGTCCTTTTAGCATTGCGATTATCTCGCTTGGGGAAGAGAGAGCTAATCTTAGTGCTTTTCGTACGCTAGTTCGATTTGTGCTTGTTTGGATTTGTCGGTTTCCTCTTCCTCTTGGTGTCTGGGAAGGGCAGCGGTTTGTGATTGTGGCACTCTCTGGAACTTTCTCTTACCCTTTTTTCATGCAGACAACGAGTATTCTGATCAGACTACACGGATGCGCAACCTGACTTGAGTCTTCGTTGGGCGCAAATGTCAGAATGTACGTTTTCTTACGTTGAGGTTTATTTCTTGTCATCAGATTAAAATTAATGAACAAACAGATGCTTTTAACCCCGCCAAGAAAACCTGCATCTGAAAATGTCGTGTGTTTATGTCGTCTGCTGAATATTCTTGTAGACTTTTGAAACCTATTTTTGCATATAGGCAAACAGTGTGGACCCAGATCAGATTGGGTCCACACTGTTTGCAAAAATGACGTTTAAAATCACAAGCAGATGACAAAGCAGACGACAATAGTTGTGACTGGCGCTTTAAGGGTTAATTCTGACTCGCTGTGATGCGCTTGAGTCTTCATTGGGCGCAAATGTCAGAATGTACGTTTTCTTACGTTGGGGTTTATTTCTTGTCATCAGATTAAAGTTAATAAACAAACAGACGCTTTTAATTCTGACTCGCTATGATGCGCTTGAGTCTTCGTTGGGCGCAAATGTCAGAATGTACGTTTTCTTACGTTGGGGTTTATTTCTTGTCATCAGATTAAGGTTAACAGACAAACAAATGCTTTTAATTCTGACTCTCTGTGATGCGCTATAGAAGTTAGCTATAGAAGTTAGCCTCTCTCCATTCTTCAACCCTTATTTTTTTCATGGACATTCTAATAAACTAATTATTATATTATTCCTAAGATTTTAATGTTACCTACATATAAATAAAAACGCTTATTTATTCATAATAATTATTGATGCTTATCTCATGATTCATATTTTTATTTAGTATATAGGTAGAATCAAGGAGTGGAGATTGTAAGAGTCAAAAATAATATTTCACAACTGCGAATCGCCTAGATATTCGGATAGAACTGTCTGAGCAAATAGAGTAGAAACGCATCCGATTGTTGAGGTAAGTCTGGTTAGGGTCTGTATTGTTTATCATTGTCAGCTTTTTTATACACATGATCTCCAGGGCCAAGGTTTATATTCATTCCTCAGAGTAAAGGTCTAAGATCCGAAAATTTAAGACATGTACATGTACTAAGGTATTTAGTCAATCAAAATGATAGTTTTATGTCATTTTAGTCATGTTAGTACACGATATCAAACTGTTCTTATAAATTTCATCAATGAAAGTCAGTTTTCATGTGAAAGCGCTGAATGTGCTTTGCAAATCTCGATCCTCAAAGTTAAGGTCGACCTCACTTGAACTTGAGGGACGATTGTAAACCTGGGCGCAGGTACTCAGATTGTCTTGTTCAAAAATTTGCAGAATACAGAAACAGCTTAATCACGAAGATTCGTCAGATCGGTAGACTACAGAAACAACTTGTGTCAAACAGATTCTTTAATCACGAAGATTCTTCGAACTTGCAGAATGCCGATTCAGCTTTAATCACGCGTATTCTTCAGATTTATGGAATAAAAAAATAATCAAGCAGATTATTTAGATTTGTGTAATACAGAAATAGCTTTAACCACATAGATTCTTCAGATAGATACAATACAGACACTGCTTTATTCACGCAAAAATCTGCTGATTAGAAGATTACAGAAACTGAGCTGTAGAATATAGATACATAAGGAATCATGCAAATTATTCAGATTTGTAGAATATAGGAACATATCTAATCACGCTGATTCAATCGATTTGTAGAGTACAGATACAGCTTAATAACGCTTATTCTTCAGTCTTGTAGAATACAGAAACAGTTTTCATCACACTGATGGTTTAATCACAAATATTTTTGGATTTGTCAAAATTTAGATGCAAGCTTAAATCACGCAGATGATTCAAGTTTGCAGAATACAAAAACAGCTTTTAGCATGCAGAATCTTCAAATTTGTAGAAAACAGAAGCGGCTTTAGTCATGCAGAGTCTAGTGATTAGTAGAATACAGAAACATGTTAAGAAATGCTGATTCTTTAGACTTGTAGAATCAGATACAGCATGCTCATCGGATCGGTAGAATACAGTAACGGATTTAATCACGCAGATTCTTCAGATTAGTAGAATATTGAAACGACTATATCACACAGATTCTTCAGACTTGTAGAATACAGAAACAGTTTTAATCATGGAGAATTTTTAGATTGGTAGAATACAGAAACAACTTTATTCGCTCAAGTTCTTCAAATTTGTAGAAAACGGAAACAGCATTAACTACGCAGAATCTTCAGAGTGGAATACATTAATATACATGGCATAAATTACGCAGATGATTCAGTTTTATAGAGTACAGAAACAGATTTAATCATGCAGTTCTCCAGATTAGTAGAATGCAGATACAGTTTTAATCACGCAGTTCTTCAGACATGTAGAATAAAAATACAGCTTTAATCACCAAAAAAATCTTCAAATTTGTAAAATACAGAAACAGCTTTCATTACGCAGATTCTTCAAATTGGTTGAATACAGAAGCAGCTTTGAACACGTAGATCCCTCGGGTAGAATACAGAAACAACTATAATCACTCAGATTCTACAGATTATCGAATTCAGAAACAGCTTTATTATTGCAGATTCTTAAAATTGGTAAATACTGAAACATCTTTAATTACGCAGATTATTCAGATATAGAATAGTCACATAGATGTTTCTGGTTTATATTATACAGAAACAGTTTTGGTCTGTCAATTCTCGAGTTTTGTAGAATACAGAAACAGATTCAACCATGCAGATTATCCAGATTTGTAGATTACAGAAACAGCTTCAATCATAAATTCATTTATAGAATTGTAGAATACAGAAACAGTTTCATTCACGCAGATTATGATAACTATAAAATATTTCTTTTTTTTTTTTCATCCAAACGTCTTAATTTAACCCTATCTGTTGTCCATTGAAACAAAAATTAAGAATATGGTACCTAATTGAAAAGCACATAGCTGCAAAAACAACATAATAAATGCTTTTGGAATAAAATGGCAACAGTGTATGTATCTTTTTGAAAACTGGTATAGAAATAAAATAGTTTGATGAGAGACCCTGACACCTTATTTGACAGTAGTAGTAAGCTAGATGGCTTTACTGGATCTTGATGTGGAGATGACCGAACCAGAATTCCTTTTTTTTTCTTTCTTTTTGTTACCAATATTAGTTTTCTTTTTTTTTCTTTTTTGCTGTCTTGTTTTCTCCATTTCCGAAAACAAAGTCATTCTCTGTCATTTCTATTATCCATTTGTAGATATGCTTGTAGGCTAGCTTTGATTTTAGTCAGTTTTAACTGCTGTGATTATCCTAATGTATTGGGGCAGTCAGACCTGAGTTTTTGGCATCAGTGAGTGTTGGGGTGGACTGTTTGTTTTGGGTAGATGCTAATAAAGATGTTGCAAACATCAATAAGACGTCAGAATAAGACGTCAGATCACAACGTGTTAGAGATGGGAAATATTACACATATGTCTGAATATTAAAATATCTCAGACAAGATAAGGCAATTATATATTCTATTTGTATAACATTGTTAACTTATGCATAATCACATGATTAGTATAATTGATGATAATGTCATTAAACAAAGTTTTGTAGACTGTAAAACTATTCCGTAGATTTTACGGTAAATACTGGCAGCTGGCTGTCAGTACATGTGCCGCAAATTACGAGCGCCAATACATTATTTACAATAATAATTACGCATATTAGGGCAGTGTAGGGCAAGATAGGTAATGTATAAGACATAGTACGGACGTGAGCTAACGCACCGTATCTTGAGCTTACATATCCATACCCCATTGTACGAGGTAATTTTTGCAAAAGTTCTACGGGCTTCCGTAAAAAAATACGGTAAAGTTGCTGGCAGCCAGTCGTCAGTATTTACCGTAAAATCGATGGGAATTTTTACAGTGTATAATATATGTAACAATATATGTTTCTGTATTCTACAAGACTATATATATTTCTGTATTCTACAAGAATTAGGAATCTGTGTGATTAAAACTGTTTCTGTAATCTACCAATCTGAAGATTCTGCTAGATGAAAGTTGTTTCTGTTTTCTATAAATTTGAAGAATTTGCGTGATTGAAGTTGTGTCTGTATTCTACGTCTGAAGAATCTGTGTGCTTTAAACTGTATCTGCATTCTCTAAGTCTTAAGAATCTGTGTATTCTACCAATCAGAAAAATCTACGTGATTAAAGCTGTTTCTGTATTCTACAAGACCGACAAATCTGTGTGATTTGACTGGGTTCTATATTGTACAAATCTCCGTGATTAAAGCTGTTTCTGTATTCTACAAGATTGGCGAACCCGTTATTATAGTTGTTTCTATATTCTACAAATCTGAAGAATCTGCGTGACTAAAGCTATTTCTGTATGCTACTAATCTGAAGATTTTGCGTAATTTCAGTTGTGTATCTATATTCTACAAGTCTGAAGAATCTGCGTTTTTAAAGCTGTTTCTATATCCTACTAATCAGTTATCTCTTTGTGATTAAAGTTGTTTCTGTATTCTACAAATCTGAAGAATCTGCATGATTAATCTGTTTCTGTATTCTGCAAATCTGAATAATCTGCGTGATTGAAGCTGTTTCCGTATTCTACCAATCTGAAAAAGTCTGAATAATATACGAGATTAAAGATATTTCTTTATTGTATCACTCTAAAGAATCTGCGTGATTAAGGCTGTTTCTGTATTCTACCTGTCTGAAGAAAATCAGAATGATCTGCGGTGTTAAAGTTGTTTCGGTATTCTTCCTATTCCTGAAGAATCTGCGTAATAAAAATCTGCTTCAGTATTCTACGCATGATTTAAAGGATCTGTGCTATAACAGCCGTTTCTGCATCCTGCAAATCTTTGAACAAGACGTTCTGACTACTTGGTGATCACATGTCTAAAGATGCTGACTTGATGGTGAACAATACTGACTCTGACCAGACTTACCTAAACAATCGGATGCGATTCCATCCTGTTGCCCAGACAGTTCTGTCCGAATATTTAGGCGAATAGCGATTGTTAAATACTATTGTTTGACTCTTACAGTTCCTACTCCTTGATTCTATATTTTACTAAAGAAAATTATGAAGCATGGGATAAGCATTGAACGTTTCTATTCATATGTACTTTGCATTAAAACCTCAGGAATAAATAAGTAAACAGTTTGTTTAGTTGGTTTTAGAACGTCCACGGAAAAATAATGTATTTGGTATGGAGAAAGGAAAACTTAAATAGAGAATCACAAAAAATCACACACATAAATCCGTTATTATAAGCATCTGTCTGTCTGTTAACCTTTAACCTGATGACAATAAATAAACCCCAACGTGAGAAAACGTACATTCTGTAATTTGCGCCCAACGAAGACTTAAGTGAAGTTGCGCATCCGTGCAGTCTAATCAGAATATTCAATGTCTGCATGAAGAAACGCTGCATCCTTGGTTATTCAAAATGCGCCAGTAAGAGTCTAATCAGACTGAGCGAATGCGCAGGCTGCGCTGAATGTTCGCTGGGCGCATTTGTCTGATGGTAGGCTTTCTGCGGCTCAAATAATTAAAAACCGACAATTTAAAATAATAATCTTATTTGTCAGAGAAAATTTCATTTAAATTGTCTTCAAAGAGTTATTCTCTTCGAAAAGTTAAAAAAAAAGTATCACACTAAAGTTTCCTTTATTATTATTATTATTATTATTATTATTATTACTATTATTTCCGACAGATTGCTAAAGGTTCAGAATTAAAAACAAAAACTGCATACTGAGAAAATCTGCATTGCGCGTGCACAATGAAAAGTCGATACGACAAGGAAAGTGAGCATACGTATAACGTTGCTTAAAAGCAAGACCAGAAATCTCACTCATTTTTGGAGTTGGGCCGTCTCTTCATCATCTCTGGAGCGAAAAGACCACACTATCGAATGTAAAATGAAAGTATGCTGCCGTTTTGCATCCCTATAAACAATGTGGAAGTCATTTAAAACTTTGATTGAAAGCATATGGTGTCAAATGTAACAGTTTCTTTCCTTCTTCCTAACACAAAATACTTCTCTTTCACATGCGAGGTTTATCATCGGGAAAATGAAAATGGATGGAATAATAGTTGCGATTCAACAAATCAAAACTTTGGAAATTGAATTTTAACAAACAAACACAGAACAGACCAGAACATAAATTTACTTGCCTTTAGCATTAAAACAGCTCGTCTACAAACATATATATATATATTAGGAGAACAACTAGATAAGCTCATGCTTTCATTCTGATCCTACCGTTTGTATATATGTCATGTATGTATACTCATTGTATTTTTTAATAAAATATGTTTAAATGAAAAATGCTGGGTAACAAACAGTATCACCAAACGACATTTTCAAACCTTTTCTCTTACGTTTCCCAGAAAATAGGCTTTGCAAATTGTCTCTTACGCCAAAGCTTTTCTGCGAAAAATACGAAAATAAAATATTATGAATTCATCGTCTGCTGAAATTGCCCAGCGGGCGGTAAAAGCGTTGCCTTGGTTTGTCCATTTGCACTTTATTCTAAGGGTAATTGATATACTTACAAGGCATACAATCCAGTGAAAATGGTTTGCCTCTTTTGAAAAGGTCTGTAATTTAAAGAGTATAAGAGTAGACCTTTTTTACAAAGGGATTGATGTCAAGGAAAGCAAACAGGAAGTTACAAAAACGTCTCCCTTGTCAAACAATTGCCACTGTCCCGTGCTGAGGAATCCCATATACAATGTGAGAGTGTGGAATTCAAACTCGAATATATGCCCTTTACCACGTGAGCATAAGGAGCGCTCCGCATTTGAATGAGGAATAAAATTAACTTCCAACTTAAAAGTCAGTATAAGCTACCGTTTACGTAATTTCTGCCCAGGTATCTCGTTATAACCGTTATAAATGGGAATATCGTGCAAATTATGCAGAAAGCGATGCGACTTGCTATAAAAGCGCCCTGAATGGAACTTTGGGTTACTTCTCCACATAAAGGCGAACAAGGTAGGTGGTCTTTATAAACATATTTTCTAGACAATTTGCAATCCACGGTTATATCGGTTATTGCTTGTACATCAGAGCGGGCACAACTCATATCAACCTGCGTATCCGCGCACTCTTACCGGACTCTTCTTTGTCCACTTAAAGCGACAATACATCATTTCCTATTCAATCCGCCCAGTGGACAATCTTATCAGACTGCGAAAATACACAGGCTTATCTGAATCTTCGCTAGGCGCACATGTGCTAAGGTACGTTTTCTATCTTTGAGCTTTATGTATATTCATTTATCCAGTGAGTATCCTTATTACTCTTAAGATCTCTAAGATAGCTGGAATATATCTTTATATCCATGACGCATCATGCACTGTTTCAATATTTGAACCAAAACTTTGAACCAAAACGTATGGAGTCCGCAAAACATCACTCCTACGCTACAAGATCTGTCTCGGTGTTCCTTAATGTCCATTTGTGACTGTCCATGCGTCCATCCGTGGTCAGTTAACGAAAGTAACTATAATTCTTAAAGACACCATACCTCAAACAGAAATTTTATTATCCAATAATGTTTACTAAATAGACATATGGAACTAATACAATTATAAAATCTAAAGGCAACCTAACAGCCTGTATAAAATTTCAATTAGTCTCTAGTTCTTGAACTGGATCAAATGTTTTTTTTTTTTTTTTGTTTTTTTTTTTTTTTTGTTTTTTTTTTTTTATCTCTGCTTTTGCCAACTTTAACTTAGAAATACGATAAAGTCATTAAAGTTTTGATCCAGTTAAAAAAAAAAAAAAAAAAAAAAAAAATGACTAACTGAAATTTTACAGGCTGTCGGATGGCACATTGTATGATCTTGTTAATACCATATATCAATTTATTAGCCTCATTTGGATAAAAAAAAGACGGAATATGGAGCCTTTAATCGTTACTAATGCTATATTTTGCACACTGATATAGAATGTTATAGCCAACGAAATGTTATAGCCAACGGAAAGTTATAGCCATTCAACTTGCCAAATGCTATTTTCATTGCTCAAGGCTAAACCGAGACCAAACATATAATAATAAAACATGTAAAATTTTGAACCGTGTGTAATGTGATTTTTATTGACATTGATATCAATTAAAGATCTAGCCTCCATTCTTTTCACTGAGACAAACTAGGGTCAATTGTCAGTGAACCATGACCATAACAATTGAATCACTAGGAATATACACACGACCCACAGAAAAGTCAACCGACCATATGGTACCGTTTTAATTTAAAATTTAAAATCTCAACCACGTCATGCAAAGTCAATCTGTTCGTACCCCGTGCTGGTGCCGGGCTTAGAATAGGCCAGATGTACCCTCTGCGTGACGTACAAGCCGTCTAAGAGACTGCCCGTGACCATCCGGGCCCTCGAAACAGGCGGCTGCTGTCCGCTTCTGTGGCAGTTGGGTAAAACCCCTAACATACAGCCCCCGTGCTGGTCCCGGGCTTAGAATAGGCCAGACGTACCCTCTGCGTGACGTACGAGCCGTCTAAAAGAGGCCGCCCGTGACCACCCGGGCCCTCGAAATAGGTGGCTGCCTTCCGCTTCTGTGGCAGTTGGGCAAAACCCCTAACATAACAGAGCAACCGTCCGTTCAACCGGTATAATTCCAGAATATAAAATTACATTTACTGAAAATGCATCTTAAATTGGAAAAAACAAATTTCGCGAGATCTATCCTTTTAAACCTTTCCTATCTCATGTTACTAACATGCTTCATTTGTTTGTGTATCATTTTGTGCCCGTGGATCGCACATGGGACGAAGATTATAACCTCATCTGTATTTAACATGTGTTTGTCTTGTGTTTGTGTCATTTTTCCGAACTCTAGCATTCTCCACATTAAAAAGTAAGATGCATTTATTATTGTTAGATAAAAAAAACTAAACGTTTTTCAAGGTATGAAAGCTACATATCATTTGAAAGCTACATATCATCTAACACAGCTTGTTTGTTTGACTCTCTTTAAAAATGAATCAAAAATGAATCCTTTCTTTAATAAACTGTTTATTTTAAATATGGATCTCCTAATGTTAAAAATAAACCTTTCAATTTCCCAGACGTTTTCGGCCTCCCTTGTCTGTAGGGAATAAAATCTACAGATCACTTTCCTTCTGTAGTGGATAGGGTGTAATCCCCTATTAAAACAGGAACCACCTGTTTGCCGTGGGTGGCGTCTCGTATGCTGGGAGAGGGGAACCTGATGATTGAGGAAAGCCCAGGGATCTCCAGCTTTTCAACACATCATTTTGGCCCTTATTTCAGATAGAAGAGCGGTCTGGGTTAGATCCGGCCTGGATCAATCGGCTCAGTCGTGCCAAGCTCTAGAAGCGCACAACTTGTTCTTAGCTTCTTTCTCTCTTTCATACGTATCTTTATGGTACCAAACCGGGCTTATTTTTCTCTTGTTCATCTAACTTTAAGTGAGTTTTAATGGGCGGCGGCTGAAGGGTCAATTGGTGGGCTTGTATTGGGGCTTTGGCGGAAACCTGTGAGTGGAGGCTGTGGATAGGGGGATGAACTCAACTGTTCATAAATTTTTCTATGGAAATTTAGATGAATAGGTGGGAAATCATCTAAGCATGAGGCCGAGCTGAAGACTCTGATCTTGACACCGAGTATAATAGCAATGTAGCCTTGACGTTAGAAATAGGAGATCCATTTCTGTTAAACGTCCCCTTGTAGGGCTCCATGGAGGGTGGGGCGCATAGCTATCGAATCAAAAATTTCATCACCATGGCATCTCGAAAACGATTTCTGGCGTTCGACTCTTCGGAGGACGACACGCAACCGACTACTTTTACTTTCAAAGCAAATGAGAACTTCGCTAAATTTTTAGTGATTTCGAGTAAGGAAGACAAACCAATTACTTCACTGTCTCCTTTCATCATAGAAAAGCAAATAGAATCTTTAATAGGCACTCCAAAAAATGTAAAAAAATTAAAAAATGGAACTCTTTTGGTCGAAACTAACAGAAAATCTCAAACTGATAATCTCTTGAAAATTACAAAATTCTTTAACATTAATGTCTCTGTCACGGAACATAAAACACTCAATAGTTGCAAAGGTATTATCCGTGACAGGATACTAAAACATGAAACTGAAGAAAATATCACAGAATATCTTAACACACAAGGAGTAACAGCTTGCAAACGTTTTAAAATTAAAAAAGATGGAAACTTTATAGAAACAAATACTTTTACTAACTTTCAACACCACAACTTTACCGAAATCACTAAAAATCTTTTACCGAATTATACCGGTTGAAGTCTACATTCCAAATCCTCTGGGTCCCGTGCTGGTCCCGGGCTTAGAATAGGCCAGACGTACCCTCTGCGTGACGTACGAGCCGGCTAAAAGAGGCCGCCCGTGACCACCCGGGCCCTCGAAATAGGTGGCTGCCTTCCGCTTCTGTGGCAGTTGGGTAAAACCCCTAACATAACAGAGCAACCGTCCGTTCAACCGGTATAATTCCAGAATATAAAATTCATTTATTGAAATGCATCTTAAATTGGAAAAAACAAATTTCGCGAGATCTATCCTTTTAAACCTTTCCTATCTCATGTTACTAACATGCTTCATTTGTTTGTGTATCATTATGTGCCCGTGGGTCGCACATGGGACGAAGATTATAACCTCATCTGTATTTAACATATGTGTTTGTCTTGTGTTTGTGTCATTTTTCCGAACTCTAGCATTCTCCACATTTAAAAGTAAGATGCATTTATTATTGTTAGATAAAAAAAACTAAACGTTTTTCAAGGTATGAAAGCTACATATCATTTGAAAGCTACATATCATCTAACACAGCTTGTTTGTTTGACTCTCTTTAAAAATGAATCCAAAATGAATCCTTCTTTAATTAACTGTTTATTTTAAATATGGATCTCCTAACGTTAAAAATAACCTTTCAATCTCCCAGACGTTTTCGGCCTCCCTTGTCTGTAGGGAATAAAATTTACAGATCACTTTCCTTCTGTAGTGGATAGGGTGTAATCCCCTATTAAAACAGGAACCACCTGTTTGCCGTGGGTGGCGTCTCGTATGCTGGGAGAGGGGAACCTGATGATTGAGGAAAGCCCAGGGATCTCCAGCTTTTCAACACATCATTTTGGCCCTTATTTCAGATAGAAGAGCGGTCTGGGTTAGATCCGGCCTGGATCAATCGGCTCAGTCGTGCCAAGCTCTAGAAGCGCACAACTTGTTCTTAGCTTCTTTCTCTCTTTCATACGTATCTTTATGGTATCAAACCGGGCTTATTTTTCTCATGTTCCTCTAACTTTAAGTGAGTTTCAATGGGCGGCGGCTGAAGGGTCAATTGGTGGGCTTGTATTGGGGCTTTGGCGGAAACCTCTGTGAGTGGAGGCTGTGGATAGGGGGATGAACTCAACTGTTCATAAATTTTTCTATGGAAATTTAGATGAATAGGTGGGGAATCATCTAAGCATGAGGCCGAGCTGAAGACTCTGATCTTGACACCGAGTATAATAGCAATGTAGCCTTGACGTTAGAAATAGGAGATCCATTTCTGTTAAACGTCCCCTTGTAGGGCTCCATGGAGGGTGGGGCGCATAGCTATCGAATCAAAAATTTCATCACCATGGCATCTCGAAAACGATTTCTGGCGTTCGACTCTTCGGAGGACGACACGCAACCGACTACATTTACATTCAAAGCTAATGAGAACTTCGCTAAATTTTTAGTGATTTCGAGTAAAGAGGACAAACCTATTACTTCACTGTCACCTTTCATTATAGAAAAGCAAATAGAATCAATTATAGGCACTCCAAAAAATGTAAAAAAATTAAAAAAATGGAACTCTTTTGGTCGAAACTAACAGAAAATCTCAAACTGATAATCTCTTGAAAATTACAAAATTCTTTAACATTAATGTCTCTGTCACGGAACATAAAACTCTAAACAGTTGCAAAGGTATTATCCGTGACAGAATGCTAAAACATGAAACTGAAGAAAATATCACAGAATATCTTAACACACAAGGAGTAACAGCTTGCAAACGTTTTAAAATTAAAAAAGATGGAAACTTTATAGAAACAAATACACTTTTACTAACTTTCAACACCACAACTTTACCGAAATCACTAAAAATATTTTACCGAATTATACCGGTTGAAGTCTACATTCCAAATCCTCTGCGGTGTTTCAACTGTCAGAGGTTTGGACATCATGAAAACGGCTGTCCGGAAGCACCTGGATCAGTATGTGAAAAATGTGGTATGGGTGAATTTGATCACCCTACAAATGCTTGTAAAAATGAAGCCAAGTGTGTGAACTGTCACAAAAACCATCAATCAAAATCAAATCAGTGTGAAATTTGGAAAAAAGAGAAAGAAATCATGAAAATTAAAGTTACACAAAAAATCACCTATTTGGAAGCCAAAAAGATTCAAGAAAATCAACCTGAAATCACCTTTGCAAAAGTTGTTCAATCCCTAAACACTAAACCTGAAACCAAAGAAAGTTCTACCCAGTTTAACGAAAAAGATTCTGTCATCAAAGCAAATTCAAAAGTTATTACTCCTACTGTAAAACCTAAACCTAAACCCACATCTACTCATCAGTCCAGACCACCAACAAAATCTCAAAACAGTTCACAAACACAGCCGACTAAAACAAGTGGATCACAACAGAGATCCAGGTCCAAGACAGCTGACCAGAAAGAAAAAAATGGAAAAGAAAAAGATAAAGATAAAGCACCAAATCCATATAGTAAAGGGGCGTCGGCCGATCCGATCAAGTTGGTCAATCGGTTCGATTCCCTTGAGAACATGGAGTTAGAGACTGACTCCTCCATGTTCTTGCAGTCTCAGAGAAAACAAAAGGATTAAGTTCCTTATTTTCAAATCATCTCTCCATTCATCATGGATAAAAAATCAATTATTCAGTGGAACTGTCGAGGACTAAAAGCAAATTATAACGAAATTTTAATTTTAACAACACTACTTTCTCCGACTGTCTTTTGTCTCCAGGAAACCTTTTTAAAGAATACAGATAATATTAATTTTAAAAATTATAGTTTATATAATCATATCGCAACTGAAAATCAGAAAGCCTCAGGAGGCTCATCTATCCTTGTAAAATCAAATGTTCCTCATAGACAGATAGATATAAATAGTAATTTACAAGCTGTTGCTGTAAATGTCACTCTGTCTAAATCCATAACAATTTGTTCTCTATATCTCCCTCCACACTGTAAATTTTCTAAACACGATTTAGAAAATCTTATAAACCAGTTACCTCGTCCTTATTTATTATTAGGTGACTTTAATAGTCACAGCAAACTATAGGGTTGTCTGGATACAAATGACAAAGGAGAAATAATAGAAAATTTTATTGCAGAAAATGATCTATGTTTATATAACGATAAACAACCAACTTATCTTCATTCTCCTACAAGAAATCATTTTGCTTTAGATTTGTCTATATGCTCTCCAAATATTTACTTAGATTTTGATTGGTCAGTTTTAGATGACCTTCATGGGAGCGATCATTTTCCAATTAAAATTGAAGAAATTGAATCGACAAATGAAGACCATCATTCCCGATGGAATTTGAATAAAGCAAACTGGGAGAATTTTATAGAGCTATGTAATGAAAAATTAAATCCTGAAATGTTTAAAACAGCAGATGATATACAAGCTTTTACTGATACATTAATTCATGTAGCCGAAAAATGTATTCCAAAGTCCTCGACACGTTCAAAAAATAGACCTTGGTTTAATAAAGATGTTAAAAATTCAATAAATAAAAGAAAATCTGCCTTACGAAAGTTCAATAGGCAGCCAACAAAAGAAAATCTAATCCATGCCAAACAAATGCGAGCTAAAGCTCGCAAGACAATAAAAACGGCTAAAAGAACATCTTGGCAGCAATACGTCTCCAAACTTAATTCTAGAACTCCAGCAAAGAAAATATGGGACATGATTCGAAAAATTACTGGCAAAAATAATAATAACAAACATGTCCATATTAAATCAAATGGAAATATATGCTCAACGACTAAAGATATTTCCAATGCACTAGGAGAGAATTTTCAGAAAAACTCTTCTAGTGCAAACTATTCCGAAACCTTTCAAAACATAAAACAGGAACGAGAGAAAGAGCATCTAAATTTTACGTCACTAAATCATGAAAAATATAATGTACCATTCACAGCTTCAGAATTATTAGATGCTCTTCATAAATCTCACGATACAGCTGCTGGTCCTGATGACATTCATTATCAAATTCTTAAACATTTACCCGATAACGCTTTAAAAACTTTATTAAATATTTTAAATGATATTTGGATCACTGGAAAATTTCCAAAAGACTGGAGTAAAGCAACGATTATACCTATACCAAAACCAAATAAAGATCATACTGAAGCTACTAACTACAGACCTATTGCTTTGACAAGTTGTTTATGTAAAACAATGGAGAGAATGATTAATGATAGACTGGTTTGGTTCTTGGAATCAAACCAGCTAATAACAAAATATCAAGCTGGATTCAGAAAAAATAACTGTACAAACGATCATTTGATTCGTTTGGAATCCTTTATTCGTGATGCCTTTATTAAAAAAGAACATGTCGTAGCTGTATTTTTTGATCTTGAAAAAGCTTACGATACTACATGGAAACATGGCATCATGAAAGATTTACATAAATTAGGCCTTAAAGGCCGATTACCACTTTTTATTCAAAATTTTTTATCAGATCGAACATTTAATGTTCGAATAGGTAATACGTTATCGGACATATTTAAACAAGAACAAGGTGTACCACAGGGAAGCATTTTATCACCTACCTTGTTTGGCATTAAAATTAACGATATTGTTAAATGTGTGAAAGACCTTGATTGTTCACTTTTTGTTGACGATTTTGGAATATTTATTAGATCGAAAAATATGGAAACCATTGAATTCAAACTACAACGATGTTTAAACAATATAGAAGATTGGGCAACAGAAAATGGTTTCAAATTTTCAAAAACAAAAACTCAATGCGTTCATTTTTGTCAGATACGTCAGCTACATTTAGATCCTCATCTCACCATATACGGTAGTCCAATTCCAGTCGTCAGTGAAGCAAAATTCCTGGGTCTTTTGTTCGATAACAAATTATCTTTTATACCACACATCAAAGCTTTAAAAGCTAAATGTTTAAAAGCTCTTGATATTCTAAAAGTTCTCTCCAGTTCCGACTGGGGAGGAGATCGTACTGTTCTTTTAAATCTCTATAGATCTTTAATTCGATCTAAATTGGATTATGGATCCATAGTTTATGGATCCGCAAGAAAATCTTATTTGAAATCTTTGGATACTATTCATCACCAAGGTTTACGTCTGGCTCTAGGGGCTTTTCGTACTTCCCCCGTCGAAAGTTTATACGCTGAATCAAATGAACCATCATTGTATATAAGAAGAGAGAAATTGTCTCTTCAATATGTTACTAAATTAGCCGCCAATCCACGTAATTCAGCTCATGATTGTGTTTTTAACCCTAAATATGAAAGATTTTACAATAATAAACCAACAGCTATTAAACCCCTTGGCCTGAGAATACAACCGTTACTTGAAGAGGCCAATATCAATATTAAAAATGTTCAGCATTTTTCTTTTCCATCAAAAGAGCCATGGACGTTAAACCCTCCAAAGATTATTTTAGACCTTCATAAAAATAAAAAAACAGAAGTCGAGTCGCATATTTTTAAGAATGAATTTTTAGAAATCAAATCAAATTATAAACATTACCTGTCAATTTATACAGATGGTTCGAAACAAGATGAGAAAGTTGCTTGTTCTGTTATTAGTCCAAATTTTACTGACAGTATCAGATTACCTGATAATAGCTCCATTTTTACCGCCGAAGCCAAGGCAATTGATATTGCACTTTACCATATCAGAGATCAGTCTGAAAAACAGTTTATCATTTATTCAGATTCTCTTTCTGTATTAAAATCCCTTAAAGATTTACACCATACAAACCCATTAATTCAGCAAATTCTTAAAAAATATTATTATCTTTCTGCTTCAAAAGAAATTGTATTTTGTTGGCTTCCCAGCCACGTTAATATTCGTGGAAATGAATTAGCAGATTCAGAAGCCAAATCTGCATTATCCTTAGTAATAACTAATTTCAAAATTCCTCACTCCGACTTTAAATCAAACGTCTGTCAATACATCAACAACAAATGTCAGTCTGTTTGGGAAACACAAACTTATAATAAATTAAATGAAATCAAACCAAATTTTAACAGCAAATGCACATTCTCTAATCTCAGCAGAAAAGAACAAACAAAAATCACGAGATGTAGACTTGGACACACTAGAATTACTCATTCTTATATTTTAAACAATGAACAAGCTCCAATCTGCATTCCTTGTAATGAACCTTTCACAGTCAAACATTTTCTTATCACTTGTGCTGAATTTAATCACATTCGCACAAAGTATTTTAATATAAAAACTATAAAGGAACTTTTTGATATGCCAACTCAGAAAATACTCGACTTTCTTAAAGAGATCGGACTTTTTAATAAAATATGATCAGTATTTTTAATCACTTAAAATCATTGATACTTTATCTCTTTAAAATAAACACATCAATCCTAGATATTTTTAAATTTCTCATTAAATAAAATCATCATATAACATAAAACTTATTAGACGCTATATGCCCTTTTAGGGTTGAGCGTCTATAAACAAAATATCCATCCATCAACCATCCAAATCCTCTGCGGTGTTTCAACTGTCAGAGGTTTGGACATCATGAAAACGGCTGTCCTGAATTACCTGGATCAATATGTGAAAAATGTGGTATGGGTGACTTTGATCACACTAAAAATGCTTGTAAAAATGAAGCCAAGTGTGTGAACTGTCACAAAAATCATCAATCAAAATCAAATCAGTGTGAAATTTGGAAAAAAGAGAAAGAAATCATGAAAATTAAAGTTACACAAAAAATCACTTATTTGGAAGCCAAAAAAATACAAGAAAATCAACCTGAAATCACCTTTGCAAAAGTTGTTCAATCCCTAAACACTAAACCTGAAACCAAAGAAATTTCTACCCAGTTTAACGAAAAAGATTCTGTCATCAAAGCAAATTCAAAAGTTATTACTACTACTCTAAAACCTAAACCTAAACCCACATCTACTCATCAGTCTAGACCACCAACAAAATCTCAAAATCTCAAAACAGTTCACAAACACAGCCGACTAAAACAAGTGGATCACAACAGAGATCCAGGTCCAGGACAGCTGACCAGAAAGGAAAAAATGGAAAAGAAAAAGATAAAGCACCAAATCCATATAGTAAAGGGGCGTCGGCCGATCCGATCAAGTTGGTCAATCGGTTCGATTCCCTTGAGACCATGGAGTTAGAGACTGACTCCTCCATGTTCTCGCAGTCTCAGAGAAAACAAAAGGATTAAGTTCCTTATCTTCAAATCATCTCTCCATTTATCATGGGTCCCGTGCTGGTCCCGGGCTTAGAATAGGCCAGACGTACCCTCTGCGTGACGTACGAGCCGGCTAAAAGAGGCCGCCCGTGACCACCCGGGCCCTCGAAATAGGTGGCTGCCTTCCGCTTCTGTGGCAGTTGGGTAAAACCCCTAACATAACAGAGCAACCGTCCGTTCAACCGGTATAATTCCAGAATATAAAATTCATTTATTGAAATGCATCTTAAATTGGAAAAAACAAATTTCGCGAGATCTATCCTTTTAAACCTTTCCTATCTCATGTTACTAACATGCTTCATTTGTTTGTGTATCATTCTGTGCCCGTGGGTCGCACATGGGACGAAGATTATAACCTCATCTGTATTTAACATATGTGTTTGTCTTGTGTTTGTGTCATTTTTCCGAACTCTAGCATTCTCCACATTAAAAAGTAAGATGCATTTATTATTGTTAGATAAAAAAACTAAACGTTTTTCAAGGTATGAAAGCTACATATCATTTGAAAGCTACATATCATCTAACACAGCTTGTTTGTTTGACTCTCTTTAAAAATGAATCCAAAATGAATCCTTCTTTAATTAACTGTTTATTTTAAATATGGATCTCCTAACGTTAAAAATAACCTTTCAATTTCCCAGACGTTTTCGGCCTCCCTTGTCTGTAGGGAATAAAATTTACAGATCACTTTCCTTCTGTAGTGGATGGGGTGTAATCCCCTATTAAAACAGGAACCACCTGTTTGCCGTGGGTGGCGTCTCGTATGCTGGGAGAGGGGAACCTGATGATTGAGGAAAGCCCAGGGATCTCCAGCTTTTCAACACATCATTTTGGCCCTTATTTCAGATAGAAGAGCGGTCTGGGTTAGATCCGGCCTGGATCAATCGGCTCAGTCGTGCCAAGCTCTAGAAGCGCACAACTTGTTCTTAGCTTCTTTCTCTCTTTCATACGTATCTTTATGGTACCAAACCGGGCTTATTTTTCTCATGTTCCTCTAACTTTAAGTGAGTTTCAATGGGCGGCGGCTGAAGGGTCAATTGGTGGGCTTGTATTGGGGCTTTGGCGGAAACCTCTGTGAGTGGAGGCTGTGGATAGGGGGATGAACTCAACTGTTCATAAATTTTTCTATGGAAATTTAGATGAATAGGTGGGAAATCATCTAAGCATGAGGCCGAGCTGAAGACTCTGATCTTGACACCGAGTATAATAGCAATGTAGCCTTGACGTTAGAAATAGGAGATCCATTTCTGTTAAACGTCCCCTTGTAGGGCTCCATGGAGGGTGGGGCGCATAGCTATCGAATCAAAAATTTCATCACCATGGCATCTCGAAAACGATTTCTGGCGTTCGACTCTTCGGAGGACGACACGCAACCGACTACATTTACATTCAAAGCTAATGAGAACTTCGCTAAATTTTTAGTGATTTCGAGTAAAGAGGACAAACCTATTACTTCACTGTCACCTTTCATTATAGAAAAGCAAATAGAATCAATTATAGGCACTCCAAAAAATGTAAAAAAGTTAAAAAATGGAACTCTTTTGGTCGAAACTAACAGAAAATCTCAAACTGATAATCTCTTGAAAATTACAAAATTCTTTAACATTAATGTCTCTGTCACGGAACATAAAACTCTAAACTGTTGCAAAGGTATTATCCGTGACAGAATGCTAAAACATGAAACTGAAGAAAATATCACAGAATATCTTAACACACAAGGAGTAACAGCTTGCAAACGTTTTAAAATTAAAAAAGATGGAAACTTCATAGAAACAAATACACTTTTACTAACTTTCAACACCACAACTTTACCGAAATCACTAAAAATCTTTTACCGAATTATACCGGTTGAAGTCTACATTCCAAATCCTCTGCGGTGTTTCAACTGTCAGAGGTTTGGACATCATGAAAACGGCTGTCCGGAAGCACCTGGATCAGTATGTGAAAAATGTGGTATGGGTGAATTTGATCACCCTACAAATGCTTGTAAAAATGAAGCCAAGTGTGTGAACTGTCACAAAAACCATCAATCAAAATCAAATCAGTGTGAAATTTGGAAAAAAGAGAAAGAAATCATGAAAATTAAAGTTACACAAAAAATCACTTATTTGGAAGCCAAAAAGATTCAAGAAAATCAACCTGAAATCACCTTTGCAAAAGTTGTTCAATCCCTAAACACTAAACCTGAAACCAAAGAAAGTTCTACCCAGTTTAACGAAAAAGATTCTGTCATCAAAGCAAATTCAAAAGTTATTACTCCTACTGTAAAACCTAAACCTAAACCCACATCTACTCATCAGTCTAGACCACCAACAAAATCTCAAAACAGTTCACAAACATAGCCGACTAAAACAAGTGGATCACAACAGAGATCCAGGTCCAGGACAGCTGACCAGAAAGAAAAAAATGGAAAAGAAAAAGATAAAGATAAAACACCAAATCCATATAGTAAAGGGGCGTCGGCCGATCCGATCAAGTTGGTCAATCGGTTCGATTCCCTTGAGAACATGGAGTTAGAGACTGACTCCTCCATGTTCTTGCAGTCTCAGAGAAAACAAAAGGATTAAGTTCCTTATTTTCAAATCATCTCTCCATTCATCATGGATAAAAAATCAATTATTCAGTGGAACTGTCGAGGACTAAAAGCAAATTATAACGAAATTTTAATTTTAACAACACTACTTTCTCCGACTGTCTTTTGTCTCCAGGAAACCTTTTTAAAGAATACAGATAATATTAATTTTAAAAATTATAGTTTATATAATCATATCGCAACTGAAAATCAGAAAGCCTCAGGAGGCTCATCTATCCTTGTAAAATCAAATGTTCCTCATAGACAGATAGATATAAATAGTAATTTACAAGCTGTTGCTGTAAATGTCACTCTGTCTAAATCCATAACAATTTGTTCTCTATATCTCCCTCCACACTGTAAATTTTCTAAACACGATTTAGAAAATCTTATAAACCAGTTACCTCGTCCTTATTTATTATTAGGTGACTTTAATAGTCACAGCAAACTATGGGGTTGTCTGGATACAAATGACAAAGGAGAAATAATAGAAAATTTTATTGCAGAAAATGATCTATGTTTATTTAACGATAAACAACCAACTTATCTTCATTCTCCTACAAGAAATTATTTTGCTTTAGATTTGTCTATATGCTCTCCAAATATTTACTTAGATTTTGATTGGTCAGTTTTAGATGACCTTCATGGGAGCGATCATTTTCCAATTAAAATTGAAGAAATTAAATCGACAAATGAAGACCATCATTCCCGATGGAATTTGAATAAAGCAAACTGGGAGAATTTTATAGAGCTATGTAATGAAAAATTAAATCCTGAAATGTTTAAAACAGCAGATGATATACAAGCTTTTACTGATACATTAATTCATGTAGCCGAAAAATGTATTCCAAAGTCCTCGACACGTTCAAAAAGAAATAGACCTTGGTTTAATAAAGATGTTAAAAATTCAATAAATAAAAGAAAATCTGCCTTACGAAAGTTCAATAGGCAGCCAACAAAAGAAAATCTAATCCATGCCAAACAAATGCGAGCTAAAGCTCGCAAGACAATAAAAACGGCTAAAAGAACATCTTGGCAGCAATACGTCTCCAAACTTAATTCTAGAACTCCAGCAAAGAAAATATGGGACATGATTCGAAAAATTACTGGCAAAAATAAAAATAACAAACATGTCCATATTAAATCAAATGGAAATATATGCTCAACGACTAAAGATATTTCCAATGCACTAGGAGAGAATTTTCAGAAAAACTCTTCTAGTGCAAACTATTCCGAAACCTTTCAAAACATAAAACAGGAACGAGAGAAAGAGCATCTAAATTTTACGTCACTAAATCATGAAAAATATAATGTACCATTCACAGCTTCAGAATTATTAGATGCTCTTCATAAATCTCACGATACAGCTGCTGGTCCTGATGACATTCATTATCAAATTCTTAAACATTTACCCGATAACGCTTTAAAAACTTTATTAAATATTTTAAATGATATTTGGATCACTGGAAAATTTCCAAAAGACTGGAGTAAAGCAACGATTATACCTATACCAAAACCAAATAAAGATCATACTGAAGCTACTAACTACAGACCTATTGCTTTGACAAGTTGTTTATGTAAAACAATGGAGAGAATGATTAATGATAGACTGGTTTGGTTCTTGGAATCAAAGCAGCTAATAACAAAATATCAAGCTGGATTCAGAAAAAATAACTGTACAAACGATCATTTGATTCGTTTGGAATCCTTTATTCGTGATGCCTTTATTAAAAAAGAACATGTCGTAGCTGTATTTTTTGATCTTGAAAAAGCTTACGATACTACATGGAAACATGGCATCATGAAAGATTTACATAAATTAGGCCTTAAAGGCCGATTACCACTTTTTATTCAAAATTTTTTATCAGATCGAACATTTAATGTTCGAATAGGTAATACGTTATCGGACATATTTAAACAAGAACAAGGTGTACCACAGGGAAGCATTTTATCACCTACCTTGTTTGGCATTAAAATTAACGATATTGTTAAATGTGTGAAAGACCTTGATTGTTCACTTTTTGTTGACGATTTTGGAATATTTATTAGATCGAAAAATATGGAAACCATTGAATTCAAACTACAACGATGTTTAAACAATATAGAAGATTGGGCAACAGAAAATGGTTTCAAATTTTCAAAAACAAAAACTCAATGCGTTCATTTTTGTCAGATACGTCAGCTACATTTAGATCCTCATCTCACGATATACGGTAGTCCAATTCCAGTCGTCAGTGAAGCAAAATTCCTGGGTCTTTTGTTCGATAACAAATTATCTTTTATACCACACATCAAAGCTTTAAAAGCTAAATGCCTTAAAGCACTTGATATTCTTAAAGTTCTCTCCAGTTCCGACTGGGGAGGAGATCGTACTGTTCTTTTAAATCTTTATAGATCTTTAATTCGATCTAAACTGGATTATGGATCCATAGTTTATGGATCCGCTAGAAAATCTTATTTGAAATCTTTGGATACTATTCATCACCAAGGTTTACGTCTGGCTCTAGGGGCTTTTCGTACTTCCCCCGTCGAAAGTTTATACGCTGAATCAAATGAACCATCATTGTATATAAGAAGAGAGAAATTGTCTCTTCAATATGTTACTAAATTAGCCGCCAATCCACGTAATTCAGCTCATGATTGTGTTTTTAACCCTAAATATGAAAGATTTTACAATAATAAACCAACAGCTATTAAACCCCTTGGCCTGAGAATACAACCGTTACTTGAAGAGGCCAATATCAATATTAAAAATGTTCAGCATTTTTCTTTTCCATCAAAAGAGCCATGGACGTTAAACCCTCCAAAGATTATTTTAGACCTTCATAAAAATAAAAAAACAGAAGTCGAGTCGCATATTTTTAAGAATGAATTTTTAGAAATCAAATCAAATTATAAACATTACCTGTCAATTTATACAGATGGTTCGAAACAAAATGAGAAAGTTGCTTGTTCTGTTATTAGTCCAAATTTTACTGACAGTATCAGATTACCTGATTATAGCTCCATTTTTACCGCCGAAGCCAAGGCAATTGATATAGCACTTTACCATATCAGAGATCAGTCTGAAAAACAGTTTATCATTTATTCAGATTCTCTTTCTGTATTAAAATCTCTTAAAGATTTACACCATAGAAACCCATTAATTCAGCAAATTCTTAAGAAATATTATTATCTTTCCGCTTCAAAAGAAATTGTATTTTGTTGGCTTCCCAGCCACGTTAATATTAGTGGAAATGAATTAGCAGATTCAGAAGCCAAATCTGCATTATCGTTAGTAATAACCAATTTTAAAATTCCTCACTCCGACTTTAAATCAAACGTCTGTCAATACATCAACAACAAATGTCAGTCTGTTTGGGAAACACAAACTTATAATAAATTAAATGAAATCAAACCAAATTTTAACAGCAAATGCACATTCTCTAATCTCAGCAGAAAAGAACAAACAAAAATCACGAGATGTAGACTTGGACACACTAGAATTACTCATTCTTATATTTTAAACAATGAACAAGCTCCATTCTGCATTCCTTGTAACGAACCTTTTACGGTCAAACATTTTCTTGTCACTTGTGCTGAATTTAATTATATTCGCACAAAGTATTTTAATGTAAAAGATATAAAGGAACTTTTTAATATGCCAACTCAAAAAATACTCGATTTTCTGAAAGAGATCGGACTTTTTAATAAAATATGATCTGTATTTTAATAACATAAAATCATTGATACTTTATCTTTCTTAAAATGAACTCATCAATCCTAGATATTTTTAATTTCTCATTAAATAAAATCATCATATAATCATCTTATTAGACGCTATATGCCCTTTTAGGGTTGAGCGTCTATAAACAAAATATCCATCCATCCATCCTTGTAATGAACCTTTTACGGTCAAACATTTTCTTGTCACTTGTGCTGAATTTAATTATATTCGCACAAAGTATTTTAATATAAAAACTATAAAGGAACTTTTTAATGATATGCCAACCCAGAAAATACTCGACTTTCTAAAAGAGATCGGACTTTTTAATAAAATATGATCAGTATTTTTAATCACTTAAAATCATTGATACTTTATCTCTTTAAAATAAATACATCAACCCTAGATATTTTTAAATTTCTCATTAAATAAAATCATCATATAATATACAACTTATTAGACGCTATATGCCCTTTTAGGGTTGAGCGTCTATAAACAAAATATCCATCCATCCATTTATCATGGATAAAAAATCAATTATTCAGTGGAACTGTCGAGGACTAAAAGCAAATTATAACGAAATTTTAATTTTAACAACACTACTTTCTCCGACTGTCTTTTGTCTCCAGGAAACCTTTTTAAAGAATACAGATAATATTAATTTTAAAAATTATAGTTTATATAATCATATCGCAACTGAAAATCAGAAAGCCTCAGGAGGCTCATCTATCCTTGTAAAATCAAATGTTCCTCATAGACAGATAGATATAAATAGTAATTTACAAGCTGTTGCTGTAAATGTCACTCTGTCTAAATCCATAACAATTTGTTCTCTATATCTCCCTCCACACTGTAAATTTTCTAAACACGATTTAGAAAATCTTATAAACCAGTTACGTCCCGTGCTGGTCCCGGGCTTAGAATAGGCCAGACGTACCCTCTGCGTGACGTACGAGCCGGCTAAAAGAGGCCGCCCGTGACCACCCGGGCCCTCGAAATAGGTGGCTGCCTTCCGCTTCTGTGGCAGTTGGGTAAAACCCCTAACATAACAGAGCAACCGTCCGTTCAACCGGTATAATTCCAGAATATAAAATTCATTTATTGAAATGCATCTTAAATTGGAAAAAACAAATTTCGCGAGATCTATCCTTTTAAACCTTTCCTATCTCATGTTACTAACATGCTTCATTTGTTTGTGTATCATTCTGTGCCCGTGGGTTGCACATGGGACGAAGATTATAACCTCATCTGTATTTAACATATGTGTTTGTCTTGTGTTTGTGTCATTTTTCCGAACTCTTGCATTCTCCACATTAAAAAGTAAGATGCATTTATGATTGTTAGATAAAAAAACTAAACGTTTTTCAAGGTATGAAAGCTACATATCATTTGAAAGCTACATATCATCTAACACAGCTTATTTGTTTGACTCTCTTAAAAAATGAATCCAAAATGAATCCTTCTTTTAATAAATTGTTTATTTTAAATATGGATCTACTAATTTATATTAAAAATAACCTTTCAATTTCCAAGACGTTTTCGGCCTCCCTTGTCTGTAGGGAATAAAATCTACAGATCACTTTTCTTCTGTAGTGGATAGGGTGTAATCCCCTATTAAAACAGGAACCACCCGTTTGCCGTGGGTGGCGTCTCGTATGCTGGGAGAGGGGAACCTGATGATTGAGGAAAGCCCAGGGATCTCCAGCTTTTCAACACATCATTTTGGCCCTTATTTCAGATAGAAGAGCGGTCTGGGTTAGATCCGGCCTGGATCAATCGGCTCAGTCGTGCCAAGCTCTAGAAGCGCACAACTTGTTCTTAGCTTCTTTCTCTCTTTCATACGTATCTTTATGGTACCAAACCGGGCTTATTTTTCTCATGTTCCTCTAACTTTAAGTGAGTTTCAATGGGCGGCGGCTGAAGGGTCAATTGGTGGGCTTGTATTGGGACTTTGGCGGAAACCTCTGTGAGTGGAGGCTGTGGATAGGGGGATGAACTCAACTGTTCATAAATTTTTCTATGGAAATTTAGATGAATAGGTGGGAAATCATCTAAGCATGAGGCCGAGCTGATGACTCTGATCTTGACACCGAGTATAATAGCAATGTAGCCTTGACGTTAGAAATAGGAGATCCATTTCTGTTAAACGTCCCCTTGTAGGGCTCCATGGAGGGTGGGGCGCATAGCTATCGAATCAAAAATTTAATCACCATGGCATCTCGAAAACGATTTCTGGCGTTCGACTCTTCGGAGGACGACACGCAACCGACTACCTTTACATTCAAAGCTAATGAGAACTTCGCAAAATTTTTAGTGATTTCGAGTAAAGAGGACAAACCTATTACTTCACTGTCACCTTTCATTATAGAAAAGCAAATAGAATCAATTATAGGCACTCCAAAAAATGTAAAAAAATTAAAAAATGGAACTCTTTTGGTCGAAACTAACAGAAAATCTCAAACTGATAATCTCTTGAAAATTACAAAATTCTTTAACATTAATGTCTCTGTCACGGAACATAAAACTCTAAACAGTTGCAAAGGTATTATCCGTGACAGAATGCTAAAACATGAAACTGAAGAAAATATCACAGAATATCTTAACACACAAGAAGTAACAGCTTGCAAACGTTTTAAAATTAAAAAAGATGGAAACTTTATAGAAACAAATACACTTTTACTAACTTTCAACACCACAACTTTACCGAAATCACTAAAAATATTTTACCGAATTATACCGGTTGAAGTCTACATTCCAAATCCTCTGCGGTGTTTCAACTGTCAGAGGTTTGGACATCATGAAAACGGCTGTCCGGAAGCACCTGGATCAGTATGTGAAAAATGTGGTATGGGTGAATTTGATCACCCTACAAATGCTTGTAAAAATGAAGCCAAGTGTGTGAACTGTCACAAAAACCATCAATCAAAATCAAATCAGTGTGAAATTTGGAAAAAAGAGAAAGAAATCATGAAAATTAAAGTAACACAAAAAATCACTTATTTGGAAGCCAAAAAGATTCAAGAAAATCAACCTGAAATCACTTTTGCAAAAGTTGTTCAATCCCTAAACACTAAACCTGAAACCAAAGAAATTTCTACCCAGTTTAACGAAAAAGATTCTGTCATCAAAGCAAATTCAAAAGTTATTACTCCTACTGTAAAACCTAAACCTAAACCCACATCTACTCATCAGTCTAGACCACCAACAAAATCTCAAAACAGTTCACAAACACAGCCGACTAAAACAAGTGGATCACAACAGAGATCCAGGTCCAGGACAGCTGACCAGAAAGAAAAAAATGGAAAAGAAAAAGATAAAGATAAAGCACCAAATCCATATAGTAAAGGGGCGTCGGCCGATCCGATCAAGTTGGTCAATCGGTTCGATTCCCTTGAGAACATGGAGTTAGAGACTGACTCCTCCATGTTCTTGCAGTCTCAGAGAAAACAAAAGGATTAAGTTCCTTATTTTCAAATCATCTCTCCATTCATCATGGATAAAAAATCAATTATTCAGTGGAACTGTCGAGGACTAAAAGCAAATTATAACGAAATTTTAATTTTAACAACACTACTTTCTCCGACTGTCTTTTGTCTCCAGGAAACCTTTTTAAAGAATACAGATAATATTAATTTTAAAAATTATAGTTTATATAATCATATCGCAACTGAAAATCAGAAAGCCTCAGGAGGCTCATCTATCCTTGTAAAATCAAATGTTCCTCATAGACAGATAGATATAAATAGTAATTTACAAGCTGTTGCTGTAAATGTCACTCTGTCTAAAACCATAACAATTTGTTCTCTATATCTCCCTCCACACTGTAAATTTTCTAAACACGATTTAGAAAATCTTATAAACCAGTTACCTCGTCCTTATTTATTATTAGGTGACTTTAATAGTCACAGCAAACTATGGGGTTGTCTGGATACAAATGACAAAGGAGAAATAATAGAAAATTTTATTGCAGAAAATGATCTATGTTTATTTAACGATAAACAACCAACTTATCTTCATTCTCCTACAAGAAATTATTTTGCTTTAGATTTGTCTATATGCTCTCCAAATATTTACTTAGATTTTGATTGGTCAGTTTTAGATGACCTTCATGGGAGCGATCATTTTCCAATTAAAATTGAAGAAATTGAATCGACAAATGAAGACCATCATTCCCGATGGAATTTGAATAAAGCAAACTGGGAGAATTTTATAGAGCTATGTAATGAAAAATTAAATCCTGAAATGTTTAAAACAGCAGATGATATACAAGCTTTTACTGATACATTAATTCATGTAGCCGAAAAATGTATTCCAAAGTCCTCGACACGTTCAAAAAGAAATAGACCTTGGTTTAATAAAGATGTTAAAAATTCAATAAATAAAAGAAAATCTGCCTTACGAAAGTTCAATAGGCAGCCAACAAAAGAAAATCTAATCCATGCCAAACAAATGCGAGCTAAAGCTCGCAAGACAATAAAAACGGCTAAAAGAACATCTTGGCAGCAATACGTCTCCAAACTTAATTCTAGAACTCCAGCAAAGAAAATATGGGACATGATTCGAAAAATTACTGGCAAAAATAAAAATAACAAACATGTCCATATTAAATCAAATGGAAATATATGCTCAACGACTAAAGATATTTCCAATGCACTAGGAGAGAATTTTCAGAAAAACTCTTCTAGTGCAAACTATTCCGAAACCTTTCAAAACATAAAACAGGAACGAGAGAAAGAGCATCTAAATTTTACGTCACTAAATCATGAAAAATATAATGTACCATTCACAGCTTCAGAATTATTAGATGCTCTTCATAAATCTCACGATACAGCTGCTGGTCCTGATGACATTCATTATCAAATTCTTAAACATTTACCCGATAACGCTTTAAAAACTTTATTAAATATTTTAAATGATATTTGGATCACTGGAAAATTTCCAAAAGACTGGAGTAAAGCAACGATTATACCTATACCAAAACCAAATAAAGATCATACTGAAGCTACTAACTACAGACCTATTGCTTTGACAAGTTGTTTATGTAAAACAATGGAGAGAATGATTAATGATAGACTGGTTTGGTTCTTGGAATCAAACCAGCTAATAACAAAATATCAAGCTGGATTCAGAAAAAATAACTGTACAAACGATCATTTGATTCGTTTGGAATCCTTTATTCGTGATGCCTTTATTAAAAAAGAACATGTCGTAGCTGTATTTTTTGATCTTGAAAAAGCTTACGATACTACATGGAAACATGGCATCATGAAAGATTTACATAAATTAGGCCTTAAAGGCCGATTACCTCTTTTTATTCAAAATTTTTTATCAGATCGAACATTTAATGTTCGAATAGGTAATACGTTATCGGACATATTTAAACAAGAACAAGGTGTACCACAGGGAAGCATTTTATCACCTACCTTGTTTGGCATTAAAATTAACGATATTGTTAAATGTGTGAAAGACCTTGATTGTTCACTTTTTGTTGACGATTTTGGAATATTTATTAGATCGAAAAATATGGAAACCATTGAATTCAAACTACAACGATGTTTAAACAATATAGAAGATTGGGCAACAGAAAATGGTTTCAAATTTTCAAAAACAAAAACTCAATGCGTTCATTTTTGTCAGATACGTCAGCTACATTTAGATCCTCATCTCACGATATACGGTAGTCCAATTCCAGTCGTCAGTGAAGCAAAATTCCTGGGTCTTTTGTTCGATAACAAATTATCTTTTATACCACACATCAAAGCTTTAAAAGCTAAATGTTTAAAAGCTCTTGATATTCTTAAAGTTCTCTCCAGTTCCGACTGGGGAGGAGATCGTACTGTCCTTTTAAATCTCTATAGATCTTTAATTAGATCTAAATTGGATTATGGATCCATAGTTTATGGATCCGCAAGAAAATCTTATTTGAAATCTTTGGATACTATTCATCACCAAGGTTTACGTCTGGCTCTAGGGGCTTTTCGTACTACCCCCGTCGAAAGTTTATACGCTGAATCAAATGAACCATCATTGTATATAAGAAGAGAGAAATTGTCTCTTCAATATGTTACTAAATTAGCCGCCAATCCACGTAATTCAGCTCATGATTGTGTTTTTAACCCTAAATATGAAAGATTTTACAATAATAAACCAACAGCTATTAAACCCCTTGGCCTGAGAATACAACCGTTACTTGAAGAGGCCAATATCAATATTAAAAATGTTCAGCATTTTTCTTTTCCATCAAAAGAGCCATGGACGTTAAACCCTCCAAAGATTATTTTAGACCTTCATAAAAATAAAAAAACAGAAGTCGAGTCGCATATTTTTAAGAATGAATTTTTAGAAATCAAATCAAATTATAAACATTACCTGTCAATTTATACAGATGGTTCGAAACAAGATGAGAAAGTTGCTTGTTCTGTTATTAGTCCAAATTTTACTGACAGTATCAGATTACCTGATAATAGCTCCATTTTTACTGCTGAAGCCAAGGCAATTGATATTGCACTTTACCATATCAGAGATCAGTCTGAAAAACAGTTTATCATTTATTCAGATTCTCTTTCTGTATTAAAATCTCTTAAAGATTTACACCATAGAAACCCATTAATTCAGCAAATTCTTAAAAAATATTTATCTTTCCGCTTCAAAAGAAATTGTATTTTGTTGGCTTCCCAGCCACGTTAATATTCGTGGAAATGAATTAGCAGATTCAGAAGCCAAATCTGCATTATCCTTAGTAATAACCAATTTTAAAATTCCTCACTCCGACTTTAAATCAAACGTCTGTCAATACATCAACAACAAATGTCAGTCTGTTTGGGAAACACAAACTTATAATAAATTAAATGAAATCAAACCAAATTTTAACAGCAAATGCACATTCTCTAATCTCAGCAGAAAAGAACAAACAAAAATCACGAGATGTAGACTTGGACACACTAGAATTACTCATTCTTATATTTTAAACAATGAACAAGCTCCATTCTGCATTCCTTGTAACGAACCTTTTACGGTCAAACATTTTCTTGTCACTTGTGCTGAATTTAATTATATTCGCACAAAGTATTTTAATGTAAAAAATATAAAGGAACTTTTTAATATGCCAACTCAAAAAATACTCGATTTTCTGAAAGAGATCGGACTTTTTAATAAAATATGATCTGTATTTTAATAACATAAAATCATTGATACTTTATCTTTCTTAAAATGAACTCATCAATCCTAGATATTTTTAATTTCTCATTAAATAAAATCATCATATAATCATCTTATTAGACGCTATATGCCCTTTTAGGGTTGAGCGTCTATAAACAAAATATCCATCCATCCATCCATCCATCAAAAGAGCCATGGACGTTAAACCCTCCAAAGATTATTTTAGACCTTCATAAAAATAAAAAAACAGAAGTCGAGTCGCATATTTTTCAGAATGAATTTTTAGAAATCAAATCAAATTATAAACATTACCTGTCAATTTATACAGATGGTTCGAAACAAGATGAGAAAGTTGCTTGTTCTGTTATTAGTCCAAATTTTACTGACAGTATCAGATTACCTGATAATAGCTCCATATTTACCGCCGAAGCCAAGGCAATTGATATTGCACTTTACCATATCAGAGATCAGTCTGAAAAACAGTTTATCATCTATTCAGATTCTCTTTCTGTATTAAAATCTCTTAAAGATTTACACCATAGAAACCCATTAATTCAGCAAATTCTTAAAAAATATTATTATCTTTCCGCTTCAAAAGAAATTGTATTTTGTTGGCTTCCCAGCCACGTTAATATTCGTGGAAATGAATTAGCAGATTCAGAAGCCAAATCTGCATTATCGTTAGTAATAACCAATTTTAAAATTCCTCACTCCGACTTTAAATCAAACGTCTGTCAATACATCAACAACAAATGTCAGTCTGTTTGGGAAACACAAACTTATAATAAATTAAATGAAATCAAACCAAATTTTAACAGCAAATGCACATTCTCTAATCTCAGCAGAAAAGAACAAACAAAAATCACGAGATGTAGACTTGGACACACTAGAATTACTCATTCTTATATTTTAAACAATGAACAAGCTCCATTCTGCATTCCTTGTAACGAACCTTTTACGGTCAAACATTTTCTTGTCACTTGTGCTGAATTTAATTATATTCGCACAAAGTATTTTAAAGTAAAAAATATAAAGGAACTTTTTAATATGCCAACTCAAAAAATACTCGATTTTCTGAAAGAGATCGGACTTTTTAATAAAATATGATCTATTTAAATAACATAAAATCATTGATACTTTATCTTTTAAAAATGAACTCATCAATCCTAGATATTTTTAATTTCTCATTAGATAAAATCCTCATATAACATAAAACTTATTAGACGCTATATGCCCTTTTAGGGTTGAGCGTCTATAAACAAAATATCCATCCATCGAATAGGTAATACGTTATCGGACATATTTAAACAAGAACAAGGTGTACCACAGGGAAGCATTTTATCACCTACCTTGTTTGGCATGAAAATTAACGATATTGTTAAATGTGTGAAAGACCTTGACTGTTCACTTTTTGTTGACGATTTTGGAATATTTATTAGATCGAAAAATATGGAAACCATTGAATTCAAACTACAACGATGTTTAAACAATATAGAAGATTGGGCAACAGAAAATGGTTTCAAATTTTCAAAAACAAAAACACAATGCGTTCATTTTTGTCAGATACGTCAGCTATATTTAGATCCTCATCTCACCATATACGGTAGTCCAATTCCAGTCGTCAGTGAAGCAAAATTCTTGGGTCTTTTGTTCGATAACAAATGATCTTTTATACCACACATCAAAGCTTTAAAAGCTAAATGTTTAAAAGCTCTTGATATTCTTAAAGTTCTCTCCAGTTCCGACTGGGGAGGAGATCGTACTGTTCTTTTAAATCTCTATAGATCTTTAATTAGATCTAAATTGGATTATGGATCCATAGTTTATGGATCCGCAAGAAAATCTTATTTGAAATCTTTGGATACTATTCATCACCAAGGTTTACGTCTGGCTCTAGGGGCTTTTCGTACTTCCCCCGTCGAAAGTTTATACGCTGAATCAAATGAACCATCATTGTATATAAGAAGAGAGAAATTGTCTCTTCAATATGTTACTAAATTAGCCGCCAATCCACGTAATTCAGCCTATGACTGTGTTTTTAATCCTAAATGTGAAAGATTTTACAACAACAAACCAACGGCTATTAAACCCCTTGGCCTAAGAATACAACCGTTACTTGAAGAGGCCAATATCAATATTAAAAATGTTCAGCATTTTTCTTTTCCATCAAAAGAGCCATGGACGTTAAACCCTCCAAAGATTATTTTAGACCTTCATAAAAATAAAAAAACAGAAGTCGAGTCGCATATTTTTAAGAATGAATTTTTAGAAATCAAATCAAATTATAAACATTACCTGTCAATTTATACAGATGGTTCGAAACAAGATGAGAAAGTTGCCTGTTCTGTTATTAGTCCAAATTTTACTGACAGTATCAGATTACCTGATAATAGCTCCATTTTTACCGCCGAAGCCAAGGCAATAGATATTGCACTTTACCATATCAGAGATCAGTCTGAAAAACAGTTTATCATTTATTCAGATTCTCTTTCTGTATTAAAATCTCTTAAAGATTTACACCATACAAACCCATTAATTCAGCAAATTCTTAAAAAATATTATTATCTTTCCGCTTCAACAAAAAAAATTGTATTTTGTTGGCTTCCCAGCCACGTTAATATTCGTGGAAATGAATTAGCAGATTCAGAAGCCAAATCTGCATTATCCTTAGTAATAACCAATTTCAAAATTCCTCACTCCGACTTTAAATCAAACGTCTGTCAATACATCAACAACAAATGTCAGTCTGTTTGGGAAACGCAAACTTATAATAAATTAAATGAAATCAAACCAAATTTTAACAGCAAATGCACATTCTCTAATCTCAGCAGAAAAGAACAAACAAAAATCACGAGATGTAGACTTGGACACACTAGAATTACTCATTCTTACATATTAAAAAATGAACAAGCTCCATTCTGCATTCCTTGTAATGAACCTTTTACGGTCAAACATTTTCTTATCACTTGTGCTGAATTTAATTATATTCGCACAAAGTATTTTAATGTAAAAAATATAAAGGAACTTTTTAATGATATGCCAACCCAGAAAATACTCGACTTTCTAAAAGAGATCGGACTTTTTAATAAAATATGATCTGTATTTTTAGTAATTTACAATCATTGATACTTTAAATAAACACATCAATCCTAGATATTTTTAATTTCTCATTAAATAAAATCATCATATAATATACAACTTATTAGACGCTATATGCCCTTTTAGGGTTGAGCGTCTATAAACAAAATATCCATCCATCCATCCCAGCCACGTTAATATTCGTGGAAATGAATTAGCAGATTCAGAAGCCAAATCTGCATTATCCTTAGTAATAACCAATTTCAAAATTCCTCACTCCGACTTTAAATCAAACGTCTGTCAATACATCAACAACAAATGTCAGTCTGTTTGGGAAACACAAACTTATAATAAATTAAATGAAATCAAACCAAATTTTAACAGCAAATGCACATTTTCTAATCTCAGCAGAAAAGAACAAACAAAAATCACGAGATGTAGACTTGGACACACTAGAATTACTCATTCTTATATTTTAAACAATGAACAAGCTCCATTCTGCATTCCTTGTAATGAACCTTTCACAGTCAAACATTTTCTTATCACTTGTGCTGAATTTAATCACATTCGCACAAAGTATTATAATATAAAAACTATAAAGGAACTTTTTGATATGCCAACTCAGAAAATACTCGACTTTCTTAAAGAGATCGGACTTTTTAATAAAATATGATCAGTATTTTTAATCACTTAAAATCATTGATACTTTATCTCTTTAAAATAAACACATCAATCCTAGATATTTTTAAATTTCTCATTAAATAAAATCATCATATAACATAAAACTTATTAGACGCTATATGCCCTTTTAGGGTTGAGCGTCTATAAACAAAATATCCATCCATCCAATTATAAACATTACCTGTCAATTTATACAGATGGTTCGAAACAAGATGGGAAAGTTGCTTGTTCTGTTATTAGTCCAAATTTTAATGACAGTATCAGATTACCTGATAATAGCTCCATTTTTACCGCCGAATCCAAGGCAATTGATATTGCACTTTATCATATCCGATATCAGTCTGAAAAACAGTGAATCATTTATTCAGATTCTTTCTGTATTAAAATCTCTTAAAGATTTACACCATAGAAACCCATTAATTCAGCAAATTTTTAAAAAATATTATTACCTTTTCAGTTTCAAAAGAAATTGTATTTTGTTGGCTTCCCAGCCACGTTAATATTCGTGGAAATGAATTAGCCGATTTAGAAGCCAAATCTGCATTATCCTTAGTAATAACCAATTTCAAAATTCCTCACTCCGACTTTAAATCGAACATCCGTCTATACATTAACAATAAATGTCAGTCTGTTTGGTAAACACAAACTCAAAATAAACTAAAACTCAAAATAAACTAAATGAACTAAAACCAAAACTTTAACAGCAAATGCACATTCTCTAATTACAGCAGAAAAGAACAAACGAAAATCACCAGATGTAGACTTGACAACACTAGAATTACTCATTTTTATATTTTAAAAAATGAACAAGCTCCATTCTGCATTCCTTGCAACGAACTTTTTACAGTCAAACCTTTTCTTATCCCTTGTGCAGAAAAGTAACTTTTTAATGATATACCAACTAAGAAATTACTCGACTTTCTTAGAGATCGGACTTTTTAATAAAATATAATCAGTATTTTTAATGAATTAAAATCATTGATACTTTATCTTTTTAAAATGAACACATCCATCCTAGATATTTTTGATTTCTCATTAAATAAAATCATCATATAATATACAACTTATTAGACTCTATATGCCCTTTTAAGGTTGAGCGTCTATAAATAAAATATCCATCCATCCATCAACGTTGCAAATAGCGTTTTCAGTCGAAATTCAGTAACACAATGGCAAACAGTGTAGTTCCTGTTAAGACTGCTCTGTTAGTTCCTGTTAAGACTACTCCTACAGAGCAGTCTTATTTACACCCACACTGTTTGCAAAGGTATCCTGTCGGTCTGCAGGGCTGAAAAAGTTAAACTTTGCCATATAGTTTCAGAATGATGTATGTTTGCTTTGTCGTGCTTTTGGGTTCCGTTGCCAAGTTGGGATGTGCTGCAGACCTGGTACACAGTAAGTATTTTATATGCGTCATTAAGGAGAAAACACTAGTGCATATGGTGTTGCATACACATCAGAAGACGCAGCGTACGAAAGCGTACGATTTTTATATGTGCACCCAACACTTAGCCAAGAATCCTTCTTGGCTATCAAAATGCGCCTGGTGCAGTTTCTGATTAAACCTTCCAAATGCCGAATCTTTGCTAAGAACCCATTTCGAAGGGATGTATTCAGAATTGCGACTCGGTTTGGATACTTTATTGGTACTGTAAAGCGGGCCCCACCGGTCACGACTTGCATTAACGTATTACGTTGCATCTACATTGATGCGACGTTCCGTGCCTACTGGGATGTACTCTTCAGCGCAAATAGACCAGAATGCGTGGTGTCCTCATGTTTAATATATACTGAGATTCAATTAAATGAATGCCGCTTTCTATTTGATGAATCCTATGAGTTAAAATATTTCAAATTGAGGAATGTTAATAAATCCACTTCTAGATTGTTGGCGGTTCACATGACTATAGAATTGTTTGATCTGAAAGGGGATCGGTTTGCAGGAAACCATAGATTCACTGTAAATCTGAATAAATCAAAACCACACCAACTTAAAAATTTCAGCCAGTCATATTGCTTGATCGAGATTGTTGAATCGGATTCACATACTTTATTAAAATCAGTGCAGATCCAGATCAGTTTGCTTCTTCAGCAACTGATTTGATTTACACTGTTTGTAAAGGAAGGGCATATCTAGGCTCAGCAGGACTAGGCTTAATCCCAATTCATCCCTTAAGTATTTTTTTCCGAATCTAGTCAGAACTATTATTTCAAATAGGAGCTCCGTCAAAATCAAAACTGTATAGCAAACGGTGTAGATTCTTTTGATTGCTCACTGAGCCGTCTCGGGGCCTATATTAAAAAAAAACAAATCTTGCAGTCTGGATGGCTGACAGGATTCAACATTAATAAGTATATAATAAACCCAGGAAATTCCACAATCACGAAGCAAACCAACATTCTCGCGCGCGCACGCGCACACACACACATACACACTCCCCTACATTCACGCACACGCTATCGCCTACATTCACTTGCTCACACACACGCACCTATTGTACGTATATATATATGCCCATGTCTATTCCAGCCTGCAATCCTGATGGCTCTGTCGAAGTTACCAATCCTAACCCGGGTCTGTATACGAATGTGTTCGCCGTACAGGACGAAGGCACCACTGGAGCTGTTAAATGTACAGTTTCTACAAGTGGCGCACAAAGTAATATAACGGGCTGTTCTCAGGTCAGCAATCTCTACTTATACATGTACTTTTAGTTTACCAAAGTGTCAAAATCATTACGAAAATATGCCTATTCAAATATATTAAATATTTTACAACCAAGAGAATTTTCAGAACTCTGGTACTTTACATATTTCTGATCAAAACAGATTGATGGCACTCGTCAGAACCGCCTCATTGAGGCGGTTGTAACGAATACCCACAATTCGTTTAGCAAAAATATATACCCCTGTAAACCTCAGTTTTACTATATCATATAAAATGGAGTTTAAGGGGGTCAAAATTATAGGCGTATTTTTGTGATGCCTAGATGCTCTTGCCTCTTCAAAAATAGGTGCAACCTTTTCAAGACGACTTTTTCTTTCAGAGAAAACAAGAATTTTGGTCATGCTAATGGTCTGCTCTGTCCAGCCTTCATTTGTAAAAGGCAATGAACTGCTGACAACCGTACCCAAACGGCTCTCAATGTTCAGACAACGTCGCATCAACAATGCAACTCATCGCGTTCCATCCACGTGTATGCGACTTTCTATGTCATGTGCCCACTAGGTCGTATTTAGGACTGCATGCGGACAGATAAGACCCCCTTAATATCAGCCTACACCATCCGAACAGTCTAATCCGGGCCTTTGTTCCCATACAATTAGTTCTGTTGAAAATAACATAGAAAAATTCTGATCTGTCATGTAGCCAAGCTTGCTGATCTGAATCTATTCTGGTCAAAGCTCCCCTTTCTCCATGTTGATCGTCAAATACAGTCGACTCTCGTTATCTCGAATTCCAAGGGACTCTCTGAAACACTTCGAGATATCCGTACCTTGACATATCAAGAGTTCCGGAAGTGAGGAAACAATAAATCGAACAACTACATTTAACAAATGAATGTAAAATGTCTCCTTAAGCTGGAAATATATGTATAAAATAATGTGAAAAACAGAAATTGCTCCCTAGGAGCAATTTCTTTTCCACAGTATTTAGTTACCCTTTCTGAGATTTCCATGTTAAAACAGGGACCAGAATTTCACTTCGATATAAGCGGTTATTCGAGATAAGCGAGGTCAAGCGAGGTCGAGATAACGAGGGTCGACTGTATAATGACTTCTACAATTTTGACGGGTTATTTGTTCGTTCAACAGTAAGTTGATGCTTTCAACTATGTACACTTTAAATGTCAATTTATTCGATTTTCCTCTGCAAATGAGAGTACGTAACTTAGGACATATTGGCCTAACGGCCTCTAATCAACCTGTGCATCCCCGAAGTCTAATCAGTCTTCGTTGTCCACATGAAAATACTTTCATACTTTGCTGTCAAAAATGCGTCCAATGAAGATTCTTTACCGCCACAATCTGATCTGAATCTTCGTTGGGCTCGCACGTCCAAGGTACGTTTCTGACGTTGCGACCCATATCAGTAAATGAAACTGCAGTTGGGTTCTGGGCCTTTTTGTTCAGTAATTTTCTAAGCCATTATCCTTCTGTACAGTTACGTTGAGTTTTCAATTTCACAATGCAGCTTGACCCTTAAAATGCCAAGAGAACCTGCATCTGAATCGTCGTCTGTTTATATCGTCTGCTGAATATTCTTGCAAAGTTTTCAAACCGATTTTTGCATTCAGGCAAACAGTCTGGTCTGGCTCCACGCTGTTTGAAAAATTACTTAAAATCACAAGCAGATGACAAAGCAGACGATAATTTTTGTGTTTGAGCGTTTACAGTTAACTTTTTCGGCCAATTTCAGACGACATTTGTCGTCTCTTTTGTCTTCTACTTTGTTTAGCAAACTATCAATTGGAAATAAGTTTAAATGTAAACTTGAAAGATTAAATGTCAAACAGCGTAGATCCTGATGAGACGGCTCATTAATAGCCTGTTATTAGGGCCCATGCCAGTGAAAGCGGTTACAAATGGTCCGGAGCACAGCATATCTTACTAGATTACACGAGCGGCCTGGAAGCACAATCAGCCTGCGCATCTGGATGCGTGGTCTAACCTTCGCAGGGCACTGCGTGATCCAAAGAGTCTTCAGGCACACAGCAAGTACCCGAACCAGCCTGCGCGTAAGCAAACCCAACCAGCCTGCGCGTAAACAAACGTAGGCTGCTCTCCAGGTGACCAAGTCTTCGCTGGGCGCACGTGCACTTTTCTAGGCAATGAGATGCCCCTGACCCAAATACAACAGTATATATGTGAAATACTTCGCCGATTCATATGAACGACACGGACTGATTTCAGACACGGACCGATTTCAGTCTAAGCCTTAATATTAAACCCATTGCAATCTGGAACCCCAAACCCCCAGCCAACTGGGTAATTTGCAAAATCATACGCCGCGATCTCATCAGGGTCTGTTTGCAAATAGTAATTTCTGTAAAAATTCATTTTAATAGCAGTATCTTTGGGTACAAATGCTGTCGTTGTTCTGTTCGTGTATGTTTTGTATGTTAAAGGCTCCATATTCCTCATAGATATTTTTCATCCCAAAAAGGTTTAATATATAGATATATAGTATATTGGTATTAACAATTATATTGGTATTAATACACGTGGCATCTGGCAGCCTGTAAAATTTCAGTTAGTCTCAATCTTGAAATGAAATGATTTTTTTATCGTGTCTCTAAGTTAATGTTGCCAACATCAATTCATATACGATGAAAAATCATTTCATTTTTTACCTAATTAAAAAACACACACACACACACACACACGACGCTTACGAAAATTTTACAGGCTGTAAGGTGCGACAGTTGATGATTTTAATACTATATATATTATCAAATCTTAATACTATATATAAAAATTATTATATGGCAATTTTCATATCATACCCTATATCAACCAGAGGCACCCTTATCAGCCCTAGGGTTGATATGGGTTGAGGGTTGATATGGGGTATGATATGAAAATTGCCATATTATCTATTTATCATTTTTCTTTCTGGCAAGTTTGCTTACTTGATATCATATGCGGAGTCAAAGGCTAGACCACCGATTTCTTAGACTGTTGTGATATGGGCTTTTTGCCCGGGCAAAAGAAGCCGTATCCCCACATGACCAATTATCTAATTTTTTTGCGCTCCACAAGAGTGATGATATGTGATTGAAAGCAATGTTAGTATCTCATACGCAAAATGAACATATTTTCTAGTAAATGTATTAATAATATATTTATCAAACCTTCAAACTTCCTTTAATGTCTATTGAGGAATATTGAGCCTTTCAAGTTTAATTTATTATCAGTTCGGGTTTCCAAACTCAGCTTAGTGGATTTTTACTTCACTGCAAATTGTATTTAAGTACCGAATGGCGGCCGTAAAAAGGATTCTGTTATGTCTTTTGCGGATAGATGAGCCCATTCTGGTTACTTAGAAACTCGAATCAGATGACCGTTTCAGTAAGCATTCTACATAAATTTACAGCGGGCCGTTAAAGGCCCGTCAGCTACGTCAGAATAGCTTACGGGCCGATAACGGCCCACTGTATATTTATAAAGAATGCTAGCTGGGTACATTGTAACCCCGTCTACAATTTTTCAGGACAATACCATTGTAGTGTGGTTCTCTAATAGAGTTGGTAGCGTAGAGACATTCGCCGGTACTAGTACTATATCTTATGAAATTCAGTGCAATGAACTTCCAGTGTCAGGAATTGCTAGGACTGTCGCCAACTGGCTCACTGCAGAGTAAGTCTTTATTAATTTAAACCCTTTCATCCCTCAAGTCTCTGAAGTGGACTCTTCAATTTTTATATTTGGACTTGTTTACTTATGCAAATAGGTGTTTCAGCCTAAAATCAAACAGAATGGCAAAATTGTGAGATCGGAAAACGGGGTTAGCTCCTGATGAGACGGCTCTCGACTATGATTTCATCTGGAACTACACTGTTTGCACGGGTATTGGGTTTAGTTCTGTCGGGCTGACGGGGTTAAAACCGCTCCACTACCTTAAGGCGAATTGGATACTTTCAGGGGAGATAATTTGTCAATTTTCCTCACTTCTCAAATGAGGCAAAAAAAACCCCAAAGAATACTTTACAGAAGGCTTATGCTGTTTTGGAAAGCGACCTGCGAAAATGTTGTTATATAGGGCTTTCGCGAATTTTAAGCAGTTGTGATGCGTGACCAGAGTATTCCACTATTTCTAAGGCTGCATTGTATCTTTAGAAACCGTTTTGAGGCTGACCACTCACCATACCACTGTTGCAATAGTTTCATGCTAGGAGATTTTAACCCTTAAAACGCCAAGAAAACCTGCATCTGAAAATATCGTCTGTTTATGTCGTCTGCTGAATATTTTTGCAAACTCTTCAAACCTATTTTTGCATAAAGGCAAACAGTGTGGACTCTAATCAGACTGGTCCTAGAGGAGCTGTCTAATCTGGGTCCACAGTTTGCAAAAAGGACTTTTAAAATCAGAAGCAGATGAGAAAGCAGACAATTGTTGTGATTGGCAGTCTCTAACTCGTACCTGTATACATCTTGCGTCTTTGACTTCATAAGGCTTGAAAGTCGGGTTAGTTTTGATTGAGGACCGTTATAAAGTAGCTCATTTTTATTTTTATAAACTTTCCGAAATAGCTGAAATACTGATGGAACGTCAACACTCCAATTATTAAACATAAGATTTTCAAACTAATTAACAGTACTTTCAAGAATAATTACATGCCATAAGATTAAGCAGGATTCTTGTTGTAGTGTTTAAAATTCAGACGTGACATCCCTTATGTAGTAGATAGACCTACTCCACTACTCGATTGGAAAGAGGCAACAATCTTTAAAATTCGGGAAACACATTAAGAAAACACGCCTATTCAAATATATTGAAATTTTTACAACCAAAAAATAATTTCAGAATTCTGATTTTTCATTTCAGATTGTGGGTACCTGTTAGAACCTCCTCCGCAGGGTTTCTCATGAATACCCACAATCTATGTTTTACTGCAAAATAAAAATAAGAAAAAATAATGCATACCCCTGTAAACCCCAGTTTTACTATAAAGTCGGGTTTTAGGCGGTCAAAATTATATAAGCGTGTTTTCCAAACGTTTCTAATCCCCCTTAAATGCCCCGTTTGTTGAAGCTTGAGTAGCAGATAATTCGGCGCTTAGATAAGAGGGATATCCGCATAAGTTTTAACGAAACCTTTATTGGTACTCATTAGAAGCACCTCGTCTCTCGGCTTAAATAAGCTTCAACGTGAGCTGACATCTGCACCCAACGAAAATTCGAATTGGTCGGTGCATCCGCGTATTACGATCAATCTCCGCCTAAAGAAACTTTCTATCCTTGGCCATCTAAAATGCTCCAAAGTTGCCGTCTGATCAGAATCTTCACAGGGTTCGCAAGTCCGAGGGTACGTTGGTTTTAGGCGTTACGGCTCAAATATCTGGGACTAAACATGCATTTATCCGAATTTACCGATCGGAAAAACCGAATAAAATAGGGTTCCATTACGAAAACACCTATTCATTAAACTTTACCACCAAAAATTGAAAGTTCAGATAAAAAAATTCTAATTTTCATATTTCTGAGCAACAGTTTGTGGATACGCGTTAGAACCGCCTCGCCGAGGCGGTTCTAACCAGTACCCATAATCTTTTTTTTTTTTTTCTTTTTTTCTTTTTTTTTTTTTTTTTTTTTTTTTTTTTTTTTTTTTTTTTTGAGCAGCAGAAATAAGAAATGTATACCCCATATGAACCAAGTTTTACTCTATAAAAGTTGGGTTTAAGAGGTGAAAATTATATTGGTATGTTTTCGTAATGAATATATAACGGTAAATATTTCAAAATATAAACTTCTTTCAAACGGGAAACTCCCTGTTCAAAGCCAAACTAATGTCTACAGAAACTGGACCGCGCTCAACATGACCCTAGTAGTTTTACTCTGCCGTAAAATCTCAATTCAATCAATCAAATTCATTTACTTTCAGCATTGAAGTTACTACTCAGGATTCTGTTACTCCGTCTTTCACCATCTCGTCTGCTCTAAGAATTAGCAGCCAACTAGGTTCACCAACTTCTTCAGCAACTGTCGGTGACACCCTCTACTGGACAATCGACATTCCATGTAAGTATTTTCTGTACCTAACAATCCACCTAACAATCCACCTAACATATTACATATTAACCTTTTCAACCCAGAGTTTCTAAAAGACTATTCCATCTCTGCATGTGGACACATCTATTGCTAATGTACTTGTAAATCAAGAACAGATTGGTGATAGTTGTAAATCAAGAACAGATTGGCTAACAGTGCAGATCCAGATGAGACGGCTCATCATGAGCCGTCTCATCTGGATCTCCTCATTTTGCAAGTGTTTGTCTTGGTCTACAGGGCTGAAAGGGTTAAATCTATATCGTACACTTCTCGGCCTCGACAGTATTCCTGTCATGTCAATATCTCTCCGATATAGATTTAAGTACATATACACTGCTACCTGGAACTCATGAGTCCCGTCTAAATATTTTTTTTTCTCTGAAAGTCTGACATACCTAAAATTTAAACTCCCTCTTCCGGGGAGGGGCTGGGGATGGGGAGGGGTAAGAAGTGTTATTTAGTCTTAAATGGGTTAATAGTTCACTGATCATACCTGATAAAAATGGGACTAGCGCTACCGATATGCAAATTTATGCTCATTTTTATACGCCCGTTTAAAAAACGGGACACATTATGTTACGGAGTATGGCGTTCGTCCGCCGTCCGTCCGTAAACTTTTTCGTTCCGGCTAACTCCTACAGTTTACATCCGGTCAAGCTGAAACTTGGTATATAGTTAGACCATGGTATGAAGCAGCGCATATCCTTTGTGGTTACAGTCCACCAAATGTTTGCAGAGTTATGCCCCTTTGAAAATTTCTGTAAACTTTTCATTTCCAGTTAACTCCTCCTACATTTTACATCCGATCAAGCTGAAACTTCATTCATAGTTGGACCATTATGTGGAGCAGCGCATATTATTTCAGGTTACAGTGCACCAAATATTTGCCCCTTTGAAAGTTTTTGTAAACTTTTCGCAGCATATTGTTTAGAGGTAATAGTGTGCAAATTGTATTTTATAATAGGTATATTTTTTTGGCAGATAACTAAAGTTATGGCCATATGGGCAAGTTATTTTTTTTTTAAATCTTTTATTAGATTTGCAAGGAAATGTTGCCATTATTAAATTTTTATAAATACATTTATTAAATGATACAGAATTAAGAAGCTTGACTAATATCAAAACTTATAAACATAATTCTTTTTGGATTTTTTAATACTCTTCAGAGTTATTTGCCTTGAAGAACAAAAAAATAAAATCGGTATAAAACAAGTTAAAGCTTTAAAAAAAAATCGTGCATTTTTTTTTTTTTTTTTTTTTTTTTTTTTTTTTGTTTGGTCTGATATTGAAGTATAGGAAAAACAAATCGACCAAAGGCTCATATGAGCTTATAATATAGCCATGCTACTGGCGTGTGTCCTCCGTCCGAAAGCACTTCTCCTTAGACGCAGCAAACTTCTCCCTATTTCCCGGGAGGGAGAACTCATTTCTCCCTTAATTTCTGGGCCAGCTTGGACCCTTAGGTTACAGTTCACCAAATATCAGCAGAGCCCCCATCATTTTTTTAATTCCACTTACAGTTTATTTCCGAAGCACTGAGTTATACAGGAGCCAGTTTATGTGCTACATCTTTTTACTTGCCCGGCCGTATATTGACCCGCTTGTCGGAGCTCTTGTTAACAATGTTTTTATTTCGCGCGCGAATCTTAGTTAATGATGCCATAAACCATAATTTATATTTAGATTCATTTTTTTTATTTACAGCTGAGTACACTGCCATCATGGATTGCACAGCCTACTCTGGTACTTCCAGCGCTGGAACCCCAACTAAATTTCTGGTAGATGACGGGTAAGTCATTCCAGCGTCAACTCGGACAGGCCAAACCCAGAAAGCATTCTTTATAAACCTAAAGCGGGCCGTTATCGGCCCGTCAGGGTAGCTGACGGGCCGATAACGCCCCGTTATAGATTTATAAAGAATGCTAGCTGGGACTTTCGTTTTTTATGTCAGATCAAAACTTTTCTAGTGTTAGTAGCTTTCAACGATACTTCTGCAAAAATTTGTGCAACCTATACTCAAACAGTGCGGCATTTATATATGGATTTAGACATAATCATTCATTTTGAGAGTATTTAAGAGCATTATTTCCCGAATATCGAATGTATTGTTGCACAAATATGAGCAATCAGCAGTATTTTTTTTTCTCGGAAGGTTAGCGACAGTTCTAATGAGCAACCTCTGCAAACTTCTCCAAGTTTCCATCTTCAGATTTCCCCTTATTATATGAAGATATTTGTCTATATTATGCAAGATTCCATCGTTTTTCAAAGTCGACATCTATCAATCATGCCATTTTTATTTTAAAACAGCAGGCGAAAAGCGCGCTTGACAAGGTTATTAAGTCATTGTACGGTTAGAAAGTTACCAAGAGAACAGTAACCAGGATTTTAAATATTTTTCCGCTCGATGTATCAGAGATAAGGTTTTCGATTTTAACTTTCCCAAATATATTTAACAACAAAGCCGTGTAAGTAATCTACAGACTTCTCAAATGTCCCAGCCAAGAAAGTCTAGCACTGTATGTTCTAGAATGAAAGCATTTCAATTTGCTTATCCAAAAACGACAGGCAGATTTTCTGTTTCATCATCAGGGTAAGTGATCTCCTAACCTGACATTTTGGGGGCGGGATGGCATGGACAGGAAACGATACCTGCTCATCTATTTCCGATTTTTTTCACTGGTACGTGTTTAGTGATATTTTTTAGCGTAAAATGAGACGGTAGCTCAATACATGTAGCATTAAGTCTTTCGGAGCCAAATTTCAGACTACATTTGTCGTCTGCTTGTTTTTTTGTTTCTTAAAAATTGGAAAAGACTTTATATGTAAATTTGGAAAGACTAAATGTCAAACAGCGTTGATTCAGATGACCAGATGAGACGTCTAAACTGATACCTAAATGTCTGCGTATCCTCGGAGCTCATCACGAGAACATACCTATATAATTTTGACCCCTTAAAAACCATTTTTATACAGTAATATGGGGTTTATGGGGATATAAATATGAAATATCAATTATCTGAAACTTTCAGTTTGTGTGAAATATTCGCTTTATTTGAATAGGCGTGTTTTCGTAATGTTGATCAGAGCTTTGGGTGTTCGCATAAAGAAAAATTGCATCCTTGACTATTAAAAATTCGCCGAATAAACTTTCTATTTGGTTTCCGCAAATGCGCATTCCGATCTGAAAATTCACTAGGCGCACATGTCCGACATATCTGACTGTGACTCGAAGCAATTCAATTCCAGAATGTGACCAAACAAGATTTAAATAGTTATGAGTGCAATAATAACTGGTCCGGTTTTAAAAGTAGGCAAGCTGGATTTAAAATGTCCTCAATTTTGAATATGGTAAAGTTTTTTTTCAAACCAAACCTTTTTGACAATTCAAAATAACTTTAAAATGAAACATTTGTTTATGTTCAATTGCAGTTGTGAACAAGACAGCAACTTAATGGGCAGTGATTTTAACAACACAGACTCGAGCATTCCAGATACCACACGCTACTATGCTACCCTGTACGTGTTCAAATTCTACAACAGTGACGATATTTTCTTTGCATGTGATGTAACTGTTTGTCCCTCCGGATCTTCCAGCTGTGATATTGTAAGTATAAGTTACCCAAACCATAAAATTCGCCATAATTTTGCTTGCAATTCACCTGTTCTGCAGGGATGTGGAATTATCATATATTGTTGTCCACGGACAAGTAAATTGTCAAAATCCACCTTTCCAACAAAGATTTACTGACCCAAAAATTGACATTTTCTTATTCCTCAAAGTAAATAGGTTCTGATTATTAGAAGCGCCTCAAGTATCCACAATGTTTACTTCGAGAAATGAGACTCGTAATCCTTCCTAGCTGGAACATAGCTAGAACTATGAAATCCTTGTACCAAGACAGATAAATTGAAATCTCTCGTCCTCAGAAAATAGGACGAGTCGAGCATAGTATTTCCACAGCTGACCTGGATAATTTCATAATACAGTAGACTCTTCGTCATCTCGAATTCGCTTACCTCGAATAACCACATCTCTATTTTAATCTGGTCCCGATTTAACTCTGGTCCCCGTTTAAACATGAAAATCTACAAACAGATGACAAAATTTTGTGGGAAAGGGGAGAATTGCTCTTAATGAGTAATTTGAATTCACATTTTTCACAATATTTTCAATATATCTCTAACTTCAGCCAAATTACATCCAAATTGGATTCAGTTTGGTATTATGTGCTATAAATTGTTAGTCTCTTACATAAGAGCTGACTTATTAACTATTTTACTCTGATAGACAGTTACTTGTTCAAACTTTAGATCCTGATGAGACTTCTCACTTCTCATCACGATCTACACAAGTTTGCCATTATGTATTTGGGTTTTAGACAAACCCCTATTTGCATCATTGGAAATGTCCAAACATAACCCATTATGGCGACTGGACTCTCCTACCTCAAATATTTAGATCCATTTCCAGTTGAAGGAGCGTCTGGGTACTGTTGTTAACATTTTATTTATAAAAGATATCCTGTACTTAAAGCAAACGGTTTGCCAATATCTCTTTTATGGGACGCTAGGCACAGATGGGTTAAAAGTCCACCTCAGAAGCTCGGGGATGAAGTTATCAATTTCTTCCAATCACTAAGGTCCCGTGCTGGTCCCGGGCTTAGAATAGGCCAGACGTACCCTCTGCGTGACGTACGAGCCGGCTAAAAGAGGCCGCCCGTGACCACCCGGGCCCTCGAAATAGGTGGCTGCCTTCCGCTTCTGTGGCAGTTGGGTAAAACCCCTAACATAACAGAGCAACCGTCCGTTCAACCGGTATAATTCCAGAATATAAAATTCATTTATTGAAATGCATCTTAAATTGGAAAAAACAAATTTCGCGAGATCTATCCTTTTAAACCTTTCCTATCTCATGTTACTAACATGCTTCATTTGTTTGTGTATCATTCTGTGCCCGTGGGTCGCACATGGGACGAAGATTATAACCTCATCTGTATTTAACATGTGTTTGTCTTGTGTTTGTGTCATTTTTTCCGAACTCTAGCATTCTCCACATTAAAAAGTAAGATGCATTTAATATTGTTAGATAAAAAACTAAACGTTTTACAAGGTATGAAAGCTACATATCATTTGAAAGCTACATATCATCTAACACAGCTTATTTGTTTGACTCTCTTAAAAAATGAATCCAAAATGAATCCTTCTTTTAATAAACTGTTTATTTTAAATATGGATCTCCTAATTTATATTAAAAATAACCTTTCAATTTCCCAGACGTTTTCGGCCTCCCTTGTCTGTAGGGAATAAAATCTACAGATCACTTTCCTTCTGTAGTGGATAGGGTGTAATCCCCTATTAAAACAGGAACCACCTGTTTGCCGTGGGTGGCGTCTCGTATGCTGGGAGAGGGGAACCTGATGATTGAGGAAAGCCCAGGGATCTCCAGCTTTTCAACACATCATTTTGGCCCTTATTTCAGATAGAAGAGCGGTCTGGGTTAGATCCGGCCTGGATCAATCGGCTCAGTCGTGCCAAGCTCTAGAAGCGCACAACTTGTTCTTAGCTTCTTTCTCTCTTTCATACGTATCTTTATGGTACCAAACCGGGCTTATTTTTCTCATGTTCCTCTAACTTTAAGTGAGTTTCAATGGGCGGCGGCTGAAGGGTCAATTGGTGGGCTTGTATTGGGGCTTCGGCGGAAACCTCTGTGAGTGGAGGCTGTGGATAGGGGGATGAACTCAACTGTTCATAAATTTTTCTATGGAAATTTAGATGAATAGGTGGGAAATCATCTAAGCATGAGGCCGAGCTGAAGACTCTGATCTTGACACCGAGTATAATAGCAATGTAGCCTTGACGTTAGAAATAGGAGATCCATTTCTGTTAAACGTCCCCTTGTAGGGCTCCATGGAGGGTGGGGCGCATAGCTATCGAATCAAAAATTTCATCACCATGGCATCTCGAAAACGATTTCTGGCGTTCGACTCTTCGGAGGACGACACGCAACCGACTACTTTTACTTTCAAAGCAAATGAGAACTTCGCTAAATTTTTAGTGATTTCGAGTAAGGAAGACAAACCAATTACTTCACTGTCTCCTTTCATCATAGAAAAGCAAATAGAATCTTTAATAGGCACTCCAAAAAATGTAAAAAAATTAAAAAATGGAACTCTTTTGGTCGAAACTAACAGAAAATCTCAAACTGATAATCTCTTGAAAATTACAAAATTCTTTAACATTAATGTCTCTGTCACGGAACATAAAACTCTAAACAGTTGCAAAGGTATTATCCGTGACAGAATGCTAAAACATGAAACTGAAGAAAATATCACAGAATATCTTAACACACAAGGAGTAACAGCTTGCAAACGTTTTAAAATTAAAAAAGATGGAAACTTTATAGAAACAAATACACTTTTACTAACTTTCAACTCCACAACTTTACCGAAATCACTAAAAATATTTTACCGAATTATACCGGTTGAAGTCTACATTCCAAATCCTCTGCGGTGTTTCAACTGTCAGAGGTTTGGACATCATGAAAACGGCTGTCCGGAAGCACCTGGATCAGTATGTGAAAAATGTGGTATGGGTGAATTTGATCACCCTACAAATGCTTGTAAAAATGAAGCCAAGTGTGTGAACTGTCACAAAAACCATCAATCAAAATCAAATCAGTGTGAAATTTGGAAAAAAGAGAAAGAAATCATGAAAATTAAAGTTACACAAAAAATCACTTATTTGGAAGCCAAAAAGATTCAAGAAAATCAACCTGAAATCACCTTTGCAAAAGTTGTTCAATCCCTAAACACTAAACCTGAAACCAAAGAAAGTTCTACCCAGTTTAACGAAAAAGATTCTGTCATCAAAGCAAATTCAAAAGTTATTACTCCTACTGTAAAACCTAAACCTAAACCCACATCTACTCATCAGTCTAGACCACCAACAAAATCTCAAAACAGTTCACAAACACAGCCGACTAAAACAAGTGGATCACAACAGAGATCCAGGTCCAGGACAGCTGACCAGAAAGAAAAAAATGGAAAAGAAAAAGATAAAGATAAAGCACCAAATCCATATAGTAAAGGGGCGTCGGCCGATCCGATCAAGTTGGTCAATCGGTTCGATTCCCTTGAGAACATGGAGTTAGAGACTGACTCCTCCATGTTCTCGCAGTCTCAGAGAAAACAAAAGGATTAAGTTCCTTATTTTCAAATCATCTCTCCATTCATCATGGATAAAAAATCAATTATTCAGTGGAACTGTCGAGGACTAAAAGCAAATTATAACGAAATTTTAATTTTAACAACACTACTTTCTCCGACTGTCTTTTGTCTCCAGGAAACCTTTTTAAAGAATACAGATAATATTAATTTTAAAAATTATAGTTTATATAATCATATCGCAAATGAAAATCAGAAAGCCTCAGGAGGCTCATCTATCCTTGTAAAATCAAATGTTCCTCATAGACAGATAGATATAAATAGTAATTTACAAGCTGTTGCTGTAAATGTCACTCTGTCTAAATCCATAACAATTTGTTCTCTATATCTCCCTCCACACTGTAAATTTTCCAAACACGATTTAGAAAATCTTATAAACCAGTTACCTCGTCCTTATTTATTATTAGGTGACTTTAATAGTCACAGCAAACTATGGGGTTGTCTGGATACAAATGACAAAGGAGAAATAATAGAAAATTTTATTGCAGAAAATGATCTATGTTTATTTAACGATAAACAACCAACTTATCTTCATTCTCCTACAAGAAATTATTTTGCTTTAGATTTGTCTATATGCTCTCCAAATATTTACTTAGATTTTGATTGGTCAGTTTTAGATGACCTTCATGGGAGCGATCATTTTCCAATTAAAATTGAAGAAATTGAATCGACAAATGAAGACCATCATTCCCGATGGAATTTGAATAAAGCAAACTGGGAGAATTTTATAGAGCTATGTAATGAAAAATTAAATCCTGAAATGTTTAAAACAGCAGATGATATACAAGCTTTTACTGATACATTAATTCATGTAGCCGAAAAATGTATTCCAAAGTCCTCGACACGTTCAAAAAGAAATAGACCTTGGTTTAATAAAGATGTTAAAAATTCAATAAATAAAAGAAAATCTGCCTTACGAAAGTTCAATAGGCAGCCAACAAAAGAAAATCTAATCCATGCCAAACAAATGCGAGCTAAAGCTCGCAAGACAATAAAAACGGCTAAAAGAACATCTTGGCAGCAATACGTCTCCAAACTTAATTCTAGAACTCCAGCAAAGAAAATATGGGACATGATTCGAAAAATTACTGGCAAAAATAAAAATAACAAACATGTCCATATTAAATCAAATGGAAATATATGCTCAACGACTAAAGATATTTCCAATGCACTAGGAGAGAATTTTCAGAAAAACTCTTCTAGTGCAAACTATTCCGAAACCTTTCAAAACATAAAACAGGAACGAGAGAAAGAGCATCTAAATTTTACGTCACTAAATCATGAAAAATATAATGTACCATTCACAGCTTCAGAATTATTAGATGCTCTTCATAAATCTCACGATACAGCTGCTGGTCCTGATGACATTCATTATCAAATTCTTAAACATTTACCCGATAACGCTTTAAAAACTTTATTAAATATTTTAAATGATATTTGGATCACTGGAAAATTTCCAAAAGACTGGAGTAAAGCAACGATTATACCTATACCAAAACCAAATAAAGATCATACTGAAGCTACTAACTACAGACCTATTGCTTTGACAAGTTGTTTATGTAAAACAATGGAGAGAATGATTAATGATAGACTGGTTTGGTTCTTGGAATCAAACCAGCTAATAACAAAATATCAAGCTGGATTCAGAAAAAATAACTGTACAAACGATCATTTGATTCGTTTGGAATCCTTTATTCGTGATGCCTTTATTAAAAAAGAACATGTCGTAGCTGTATTTTTTGATCTTGAAAAAGCTTACGATACTACATGGAAACATGGCATCATGAAAGATTTACATAAATTAGGCCTTAAAGGCCGATTACCACTTTTTATTCAAAATTTTTTATCAGATCGAACATTTAATGTTCGAATAGGTAATACGTTATCGGACATATTTAAACAAGAACAAGGTGTACCACAGGGAAGCATTTTATCACCTACCTTGTTTGGCATTAAAATTAACGATATTGTTAAATGTGTGAAAGACCTTGATTGTTCACTTTTTGTTGACGATTTTGGAATATTTATTAGATCGAAAAATATGGAAACCATTGAATTCAAACTACAACGATGTTTAAACAATATAGAAGATTGGGCAACAGAAAATGGTTTCAAATTTTCAAAAACAAAAACTCAATGCGTTCATTTTTGTCAGATACGTCAGCTACATTTAGATCCTCATCTCACCATATACGGTAGTCCAATTCCAGTCGTCAGTGAAGCAAAATTCCTGGGTCTTTTGTTCGATAACAAATTATCTTTTATACCACACATCAAAGCTTTAAAAGCTAAATGTCTTAAAGCACTTGATATTCTTAAAGTTCTCTCCAGTTCCGACTGGGGAGGAGATCGTACTGTTCTTTTAAATCTTTATAGATCTTTAATTCGATCTAAACTGGATTATGGATCCATAGTTTATGGATCCGCTAGAAAATCTTATTTGAAATCTTTGGATACTATTCATCATCAAGGTTTACGTCTGGCTCTAGGGGCTTTTCGTACTTCCCCCGTCGAAAGTTTATATGCTGAATCAAATGAACCATCATTGTATATAAGAAGAGAGAAATTGTCTCTTCAATATGTTACTAAATTAGCCGCCAATCCACGTAATTCAGCTCATGATTGTGTTTTTAACCCTAAATATGAAAGATTTTACAATAATAAACCAACAGCTATTAAACCCCTAGGCCTGAGAATACAACCGTTACTTGAAGAGGCCAATATCTATATTAAAAATGTTCAGCATTTTTCTTTTCCATCAAAAGAGCCATGGACGTTAAACCCTCCAAAGATTATTTTAGACCTTCATAAAAATAAAAAAACAGAAGTCGAGTCGCATATTTTTAAGAATGAATTTTTAGAAATCAAATCAAATTATAAACATTACCTGTCAATTTATACAGATGGTTCGAAACAAGATGAGAAAGTTGCTTGTTCTGTTATTAGTCCAAATTTTACTGACAGTATCAGATTACCTGATAATAGCTCCATTTTTACCGCCGAAGCCAAGGCAGTTGATATTGCACTTTACCATATCAGAGATCAGTCTGAAAAACAGTTTATCATTTATTCAGATTCTCTTTCTGTATTAAAATCTCTTAAAGATTTACACCATAGAAACCCATTAATTCAGCAAATTCTTAACAAATATTATTATCTTTCCGCTTCAAAAGAAATTGTATTTTGTTGGCTTCCCAGCCACGTTAATATTCGTGGAAATGAATTAGCAGATTCAGAAGCCAAATCTGCATTATCCTTGGTTATAACCAATTTCAAAATTCCTCACTCCGACTTTAAATCAAACGTCTGTCAATACATCAACAACAAATGTCAGTCTGTTTGGGAAACACAAACTTATAATAAATTAAATGAAATCAAACCAAATTTTAACAGCAAATGCACATTCTCTAATCTCGGCAGAAAAGAACAAACAAAAATCACGAGATGTAGACTTGGACACACTAGAATTACTCATTCTTATATTTTAAACAATGAACAAGCTCCATTCTGCATTCCTTGTAATGAACCTTTCACAGTCAAACATTTTCTTATCACTTGTGCTGAATTTAATCACATTCGCACAAAGTATTTTAATATAAAAACTATAAAGGAACTTTTTGATATGCCAACTCAGAAAATACTCGACTTTCTTAAAGAGATCGGACTTTTTAATAAAATATGATCAGTATTTTTAATCACTTAAAATCATTGATACTTTATCTCTTTAAAATAAATACATCAATCCTAGATATTTTTAAATTTCTCATTAAATAAAATCATCATATAACATAAAACTTATTAGACGCTATATGCCCTTTTAGGGTTGAGCGTCTATAAACAAAATATCCATCCATCCATCCAATCACTAAGCGCAGAAAGGTTCTGAGTTTGTTTTCTTAATGAAGGCAAACTCAATCGTACTTCGGTGCAGTCTGATCAGGACCTTAGCATAGCTATCATTGCACTGCAGAATATCTAATAAATATCCTTATATTGTTCAGCTTCGCTGACCGATCATGATCTTCACTTTCTGCCTATGTCCCGAAGACCTTCCCTCTTGCTAAGCTTCATTAGTTACGAAAATATCCCTATTCAAATATATTGAAAATTTCACCACCAAAAAGTGAAAAAGATTTCAGAAAAAATAAATATTTCTGCTCAAAACATCATATTTCTGCTCAAAATATCTATGTTTTTGAGCAGAAATAATATATATATACCCTTGTAAACCCCAGTTGATAAAACTTAGGTTTAAGGGGGTCAAAATAGATATGTTTTCCTGATGAATGCATTGTCAAACCTTTCTAATTCTGATCCGAGTTAACGAAACTCGCGCCATTTTCTCAACTTTTTTCTCATCATTTGAGGTTTTGATTAGTTACTGATTGGTTTCTCGTCAATAGAGGTTTTGATTGGTTACATGTATTGATTGTTTCTCATCATTAGATATATATATTCTACAGCAGGTCTGTTAATCATCACAATTCCACTAGAACGCAAAACGATACATATGTATTTAGGCAACCATTGAGTTATTTAATCCTGATCCTGCTGAACCCAGATATGCCCTGCCTTTGCAAACAGTGTATATCCAGATCAGTACCCACTGATCTACACGGTTTGCCAATAAGTATGTTAATTTATATCAACAATATGGATCAAGTAATCTGATTGGCTGAAAATTAGAAATGGGCGTGGCATATTTATTTTTTCAGCAGAACGATAGTAAAAGGGAGCCGCAAGGTTTAAAAGACGGTGTCTCAGCTGAAAGTTTGACAAACCATGCATTTTGATGCAAGTTTTTTTCAAAATCGGAAAACTAAGTGTTAATTTCACTTGATGTCAAAACTCCTGCCAAGGCCGCCGCCATTTTGAATATTTAATGAGCTTCTTAATATTTTATTAAATAAAATCTCCTGAATGTCAGTAAATCAAGTCAAGAAAACATATATGTCTAGATATATAACTATCAGTTATGGTACTAAAATATTGAACATTGCATATATTATTTAGATTTTGCGTATTTAACCAGTTTACGCTGATCTTCACTCTTCAGATTGTCCATTTACACTATAAGGAGTGTCTGGTTAGTTTTTATTATTACCGGGTTTCAGAAATTCCTTAATTTAATGGAAACGGTGTAGACCCTGATCAGACGCTGCCTTCTACGGCGTCTGATCTGGGTCTAAACTGTTTGCCAATGTCCCTTTTATGGGGCGCTGAGCTTAAATGGGTTAAGGCCTTGTGACATCATAAAGCTTCTTTGAATAATCAGAATGGTGACACCCATTTATGCATTTTCTAAATCTTTATAAACTTCGATAACTTTCTCATTCATCATTCGATTTAGAAATTTGCATTCGAATGTACTTGTCAGGACTTGTCAGGACCATCCATCTCAAACATTGTTCTCCAGCCTTGCTTTTCCTTTAAGCTCCCAAGAACATTGCTACTATATGGCAATCTCTGAAATATTTTAACTAAAATACATCAGTGAAACACATCGGCATTTTACTTTGATAATCGACATTCCAATATCTGTAAACACCGAAATGATTCATATAACCTTAGATATGCCAAGTCAATTACACGCAAATTATCATACAGGATACCCTATTTATAAATGCAGTTTTGTTCCGAAGAGTTTGCCATTCAAAAGAATCCCAACACGGAACAGAATGATACGTAACTTTGTACGTCAAAAGTTAACTGGAGACATAAGCGTATTCCGTGAACTCAGTTTGGTAATCATCGATTACTGAACGACAAAGTTAGACTGGCTTGAATAACTGCTATCATATAATCCGATCGCCGTTTATAACGAACCTACGGAACATACGAAGACGATGGCGAAAACTGATTGTCTCAGTTAAATTTTGCCGTATAATAGAATGCTTGTTAGTTCTCATTTACTACGAGAAACCTGTTCTGGATATTTATTAGAATCGCCTCGTCCATGCGGTTCTATCAAAGCCATAACATGAGTTTCTTCAGTATTTAACCCATTTCAGTCTGCAGGCTCGCAATTAACCAACAGTGCCGACCCAGATCAGATGCCGCAAAACGCGGCGGCTGATCAGGGTGTACACTGTTTGCATTGACTGCTTAAATTTCAATGATAAATGGTTGCCTTTCAAAATATAATAATGAAAACTAACCAGACGCATAGCTCCAGATAAGACGCTTTATTTCTGCCGGAAAGTATTACGTTTTATTTCTCGGCGAAAACGTATGTTAAGGGACTCATTAGAAGCTATTGAGTATTCACAACCTGATTTCTTCGGGAATAAGATGGGGGTGAAAGATAGTATGTAGATACCTCCCCCCCCCCCCCCCCCCCCATTTTTATCTTCGACTATGCACACGCCCTACTATTAGAAATAGACCAGTCCAAAGAATTATAGTACTCGACGTTCATGGGTTAATATAATCTTCACTATCGCTTAGTATCCATTTTTATTGTCGCTATAACGAGTTACGTCGTTGTATCGAATGTCTAAGGATGGCTGTACTAGCGACGGAAAACATCGTAACTACTTTGAATCTAACTTCAGACTTGCAGTAAGAAGAAACGAAGTGTTGGAACAAAGAAATTAGCAAGTCCTGAGGACAAGGTTTTCTCTACCTCCAGCATGATACATATCCTGCCCAATGCCAACAGTGCCACAAACAACCTAGGTATGTATCACTTACCTCGCTGTCTCTTTAACTTTTTACTGCATATATATTACCCGTCCGGCACATGACATTTACACAACGTCGCATCAACGTCGATACATCGACGTTCAGGCGACGTTGTATAAACGTTATATAAACGTTATATAAACACCGTGTAACCGTTGGGTTAATAAATTTTAAAGCGTGATAAGATAATAACCATCGAAATTTTATATTTCGAATATGTTGTGAAAATGTCATAACTTGCATAATCGCAGATAGGAATAGTATTCAGAAAAATCTCCCTAAATAACGTTGTGCATCAGGAAAACACACCTATATAATTGTGACCCTACTAAAACCCACTTTTATACAGTAAAACTGGGGTTTACATGGGTATACATTTTTCTTTTTTCTGATTAAAAAGATTGCGGGTAAACGTTAGAACCGCCTAACAAGTACTCTCAATCTGTTTTGAGCCGAAATATGAAATATTCGATTTTATCTAAATTTTCAGTTTTGGTGCTTTAGTTTTCAATGTATTTGAGTAGGCGTGTTTTCATAATGGGGTACTCATAACAAGCGCCGCCCCGGGGTGCACCTAATAAGTAGTAGAAAAATATTATTTTTTGGTTGAAAGCGCCTTATTAAGAGCTATGTAGAAAAAATCCTGCCTTATTAAGAGCTATGTAGAAAAAAACCCTGAAAGTTATAGCAACGTTGACCTTGGCCTCCTCGTTTTTATTTCTATTTCCTCATAGATTTCCCTTCCGCTAATTCATGAAGCCCAGTTGTCAATGTGCACAAGTACTGGTTAACCGATTAGAGGACTAAACCTGCCTAGGAAGAGTGGTCGGGTTAATTGACCGCGCTCGACATGATCCTAATGCGTTGACTGGACCGTAAAACCTCAACACAAACAAATTTCCTCATAGAACATGTTTGGGGATTTGCTAGAATCACCGATTCTAATAAGTATCCAAAACATGCGTTTCTTGTAGTATTGAATACAATGATCTTGCACAAATTCTGTCACCTCTTGAGCGTTTTCGTGCCTATGCAATTATCATTATAACGCACTCCTCCGTATATGTACCCTCAATGCTTCTCCGTATTTGAAACCGGTCGATCTAGGCATTTAAATAAGAGGAGTTGGGATGGGAGTCTGAATTTAGTAGTTTTATAATATTATACCTTATGTTACCTCTAGCACCATAAAACCATGCTAATCTTCCTCATTTCGAATTGTGAATATCATAGCTCGCATAGCCCTACATGAAAACAGGTATTTAAAACTGTCGTTTTGGGGTGACGGGTGTGGGGTGTTATTTTTTTTTTATTTTTTATTTTATTTTTTTTTTCTCAAATTAACAAATTTGTGGATATTTATTAGATTTGTGGATATTCATTTCTGAGGCGTTACAAATGATTATCCAGCTTGTTTTCATCGAGTAAACCAAGAAGTCTCTTTGTAAGGTCATAATATCTCTTTGTAAGGCCATAATCAGAGTTCAGTCATGTTGTCTGCATACATTCCAAAAAGCCACTAATACCAAGGCTCCCTTCTTATAGGCTGCTTCGACCAAAAGTGCATTCGAACATGCGCAAAGTGCGCCGATTCAACCATCTGCGCATGCGCAAATTATCATCCTGGCCTTTGCTCTCCAGTCATGATCTGTATTCTGTAATTGTCAATGGTTCTGTTAGCGGAGTGTCAAGCCCTGATCTGAATGTGCAGATGCCAGGCTATGTGTCTTCGCTGTCGGCATATGCCCGAAAACGTGTCATCTCGAAAACATGCCTATATAATTTTGACCCCCTTAAACCCCACTTTTATATGGTAAAACTATGGCTCTACAGGGGTATACATTTTTTGTTTTCCAATTAAAAACATAGATTGTGGGTAATCGCTTCGTCGAGGCAGTTATAACGAGTACCCACAATCTGTTTTGAGATGAAATATTATCTGAATTTTCAGTTTTTTTGAGGTGAAATGTTCTATATATTTGAGTAGGCATGTTTTTGTAATGTATTCGCATAGTGCGACCCACTTAAAAGTATTCAGTCTTGACCAGATAATAGGTATTGACTGGTTATGATTACAGACTAATATAGAAATGAATCGGACACTTAGGAAAGTCACCTAATCAAAGTAGACATCGTTGAAATTTGAAATTTACAGAGGATTGGGAACATTATGCTTTTAATGGGAGTAAATAAACCGTTCATAAAATACTGAACTGAAAGCCCCTTCGTCAACCCTTATATGTATTCACATGTACATTAATTTAGCCTGGAAACCCTCGGAGCTAACTGGCAAACACTGCAGACCGTGATTAGACCCAGCACTATGCATCGGATCACGGTCTCCACTCTAGGAATATCTAAATCACGTAGCCTGACACTCAATATAAAGTGCGAGTTTATTCAGTGTAAGATGGGTTAATTTTAACCGATGTACCTTTCTTATCTTTTACAGGAAATCTGTGGCTGGCTGTTGGAGCTGGACTTATGACACTGTATTACAAAATGAATTAGTTTGTTAATAGAATTAAACTATAAAATAGTTTATTACTAAAATTAAAAAATACTTCCTATACTGTTTGGTTGTTTATCTATTTTACGTTGTACTCGCATCCATTACTTATTACCACTAACAACACTACAGTCGAATTTCAATGGCTCCCACCTCATTCTTTAAGATCATAGAAATTCTAGACATGGGTTGTTGGAGCCACCGACGGTTTATCCTAGCGCCTAGTCAGGAGGCAATATTTATGGGTATAATTAAGGGATTTTTTTATCCTCTATAAAATGAGTATTAATTTGATTCGTCTCTTTGAGGCGATCCTAATGATTACACGCAACATATATTTTCAAGATGAAAAATTTTCAAATTGTGACAAACTACAAACTGGTTCGCACAGGTATGGTAAACGAACCATCCATGTTAGAATCGTTGACGTTTTACTATTCGTCCAAGGAACTAGTTGCTTCATGCTGTATCTACATTGTACTCATAAAATTGCTCCAACCTGACAGCAAATTCTTGAGTTACGTATTTACCTGAGATTATGCATGAAGCGTAACGCCACATCCGTTCACTTTCTACACATTTTGCAGTTTTAATTTAATCAACAGTTAAAAGGACGCTGTAGTTTATCCATAAATACATATGTAGACCCTCATCGGATGACGCATTAAGGTCTACACGACTCCAATTAACAACAGGATATACTAATTGGACACCCGTTAATTTGTAAATGCATCTGAAAAAGATAAGAGTACTAGGAACAAATTATTTAAACTGTCCAAATCCTGTCGAACCGCTAAAGATCCGATACACATTTGTCCCGTGCTGGTCCCGGGCTTAGAATAGGCCAGACGTACCCTCTGCGTGACGTACGAGCCGTCTAAAAGAGGCTGCCCGTGACCACCCGGGCCCTCGAAATAGGTGGCTGCCTTCCGCTTCTGTGGCAGTTGGGTAAAACCCCTAACATAACAGAGCAACCGTCCGTTCAACCGGTATAATTCCAGACTATAAAATTAAATTTACTGAAATGTGTTTGTGTCATTTTTCCGAACTCTAACATTCTCTGCATTAAAAAGTAAGATGCATTTAATATTGTTAGATAAAAAATTAAACGTTTTTCAAGGTATGAAAGCTACATATCATTTGAAAGCTACATATCATCTAAATCAGCTTGTTTGACTCTCTTAAAAAAATGAATCCAAAATGAATCCTGGCTGCCTTCCGCTTCTGTGGCAGTTGGGTAAAACTCCTAACATAACAGGTCCCGTGCTGGTCCCGGGCTTAGAATAGGCCAGACGTAACCTCTGCGTGACGTACGAGCCGGCTAAAAGAGGCCGCCCGTGACCACCCGGGCCCTCGAAATAGGTGGCTGCCTTCCGCTTCTGTGGCAGTTGGGTAAAACCCCTAACATAACAGAGCAACCGTCCGTTCAACCGGTATAATTCCAGAAGATAAAATTCATTTATTGAAATGCATCTTAAATTGGAAAAAACAAATTTCGCGAGATCTATCCTTTTAAACCTTTCCTATCTCATGTTACTAACATGCTTCATTTGTTTGTGTATCATTCTGTGCCCGTGGGTCGCACATGGGACGAAGATTATAACCTCATCTGTATTTAACATATGTGTTTGTCTTGTGTTTGTGTCATTTTTCCGAACTCTAGCATTCTCCACATTAAAAAATAAGATGCATTTAATATTGTTAGATAAAAAAACTAAACGTTTTTCAAGGTATGAAAGCTACATATCATTTGAAAGCTACATATCATCTAACACAGCTTGTTTGTTTGACTCTCTTTAAAAATGAATCCAAAATTTAATAAACTGTTTATTTTAAATATGGATCTCCTAATTTGTTAAAAATAACCTTTCAATTTCCCAGACGTTTTTCGGCCTCCCTTGTCTGTAGGGAATAAAATCTACAGGTCACTTTCCTTCTGTAGTGGATAGGGTGTAATCCCCTATTAAAACAGGAACCACCTGTTTGCCGTGGGTGGCGTCTCGTATGCTGGGAGAGGGGAACCTGATGATTGAGGAAAGCCCAGGGATCTCCAGCTTTTCAACACATCATTTTGGCCCTTATTTCAGATAGAAGAGCGGTCTGGGTTAGATCCGGCCTGGATCAATCGGCTCAGTCGTGCCAAGCTCTAGAAGCGCACAACTTGTTCTTAGCTTCTTTCTCTCTTTTATACGTATCTTTATGGTACCAAACCGGGCTTATTTTTCTCATGTTCCTCTAACTTTAAGTGAGTTTCAATGGGCGGCGGCTGAAGGGTCAATTGGTGGGCTTGTATTGGGGCTTTGGCGGAAACCTCTGTGAGTGGAGGCTGTGGAAAGGGGGATGAACTCAACTGTTCATAAATTTTTCTATGGAAATTTAGATGAATAGGTGGGAAATCATCTAAGCATGAGGCCGAGCTGAAGACTCTGATCTTGACACCGAGTATAATAGCAATGTAGCCTTGACGTTAGAAATAGGAGATCCATTTCTGTTAAACGTCCCCTTGTAGGGCTCCATGGAGGGTGGGGCGCATAGCTATCGAATCAAAAATTTCATCACCATGGCATCTCGAAAACGATTTCTGGCGTTCGACTCTTCGGAGGACGACACGCAACCGACTACATTTACATTCAAAGCTAATGAGAACTTCGCTAAATTTTTAGTGATTTCGAGTAAAGAGGACAAACCTATTACTTCACTGTCACCTTTCATTATAGAAAAGCAAATAGAATCAATTATAGGCACTCCAAAAAATGTAAAAAAATTAAAAAATGGAACTCTTTTGGTCGAAACTAACAGAAAATCTCAAACTGATAATCTCTTGAAAATTACAAAATTCTTTAACATTAATGTCTCTGTCACGGAACATAAAACTCTAAACAGTTGCAAAGGTATTATCCGTGACAGAATGCTAAAACATGAAACTGAAGAAAATATCACAGAATATCTTAACACACAAGGAGTAACAGCTTGCAAACGCTTTAAAATTAAAAAAGATGGAAACTTTATAGAAACAAATACACTTTTACTAACTTTCAACACCACAACTTTACCGAAATCACTAAAAATATTTTACCGAATTATACCGGTTGAAGTTTACATTCCAAATCCTCTGCGGTGTTTCAACTGTCAGAGGTTTGGACATCATGAAAACGGCTGTCCGGAAGCACCTGGATCAGTATGTGAAAAATGTGGTATGGGTGAATTTGATCACCCTACAAATGCTTGTAAAAATGAAGCCAAGTGTGTGAACTGTCACAAAAACCATCAATCAAAATCAAATCAGTGTGAAATTTGGAAAAAAGAGAAAGAAATCATGAAAATTAAAGTAACACAAAAAATCACTTATTTGGAAGCCAAAAAGATTCAAGAAAATCAACCTGAAATCACCTTTGCAAAAGTTGTTCAATCCCTAAACACTAAACCTGAAACGAAAGAAAGTTCTACCCAGTTTAACGAAAAAGATTCTGTCATCAAAGCAAATTCAAAAGTTATTACTCCTACTGTAAAACCTAAACCTAAACCCACATCTACTCATCAGTCTAGACCACCAACAAAATCTCAAAACAGTTCACAAACACAGCCGACTAAAACAAGTGGATCACAACAGAGATCCAGGTCCAGGACAGCTGACCAGAAAGAAAAAAATGGAAAAGAAAAAGATAAAGATAAAGCACCAAATCCATATAGTAAAGGGGCGTCGGCCGATCCGATCAAGTTGGTCAATCGGTTCGATTCCCTTGAGAACATGGAGTTAGAGACTGACTCCTCCATGTTCTTGCAGTCTCAGAGAAAACAAAAGGATTAAGTTCCTTATTTTCAAATCATCTCTCCATTCATCATGGATAAAAAATCAATTATTCAGTGGAACTGTCGAGGACTAAAAGCAAATTATAACGAAATTTTAATTTTAACAACACTACTTTCTCCGACTGTCTTTTGTCTCCAGGAAACCTTTTTAAAGAATACAGATAATATTAATTTTAAAAATTATAGTTTATATAATCATATCGCAACTGAAAATCAGAAAGCCTCAGGAGGCTCATCTATCCTTGTAAAATCAAATGTTCCTCATAGACAGATAGATATAAATAGTAATTTACAAGCTGTTGCTGTAAATGTCACTCTGTCTAAATCCATAACAATTTGTTCTCTGTATCTCCCTCCACACTGTAAATTTTCTAAACACGATTTAGAAAATCTTATAAACCAGTTACCTCGTCCTTATTTATTATTAGGTGACTTTAATAGTCACAGCAAACTATGGGGTTGTCTGGATACAAATGACAAAGGAGAAATAATAGAAAATTTTATTGCAGAAAATGATCTATGTTTATTTAACGATAAACAACCAACTTATCTTCATTCTCCTACAAGAAATTATTTTGCTTTAGATTTGTCTATATGCTCTCCAAATATTTACTTAGATTTTGATTGGTCAGTTTTAGATGACCTTCATGGGAGCGATCATTTTCCAATTAAAATTGAAGAAATTGAATCGACAAATGAAGACCATCATTCCCGATGGAATTTGAATAAAGCAAACTGGGAGAATTTTATAGAGCTATGTAGTGAAAAATTAAATCCTGAAATGTTTAAAACAGCAGATGATATACAAGCTTTTACTGATACATTAATTCATGTAGCCGAAAAATGTATTCCAAAGTCCTCGACATGTTCAAAAAGAAATAGACCTTGGTTTAATAAAGATGTTAAAAATTCAATAAATAAAAGAAAATCTGCCTTACGAAAGTTCAATAGGCAGCCAACAAAAGAAAATCTAATCCATGCCAAACAAATGCGAGCAAAAGCTCGCAAGACAATAAAAACGGCTAAAAGAACATCTTGGCAGCAATACGTCTCCAAACTTAATTCTAGAACTCCAGCAAAGAAAATATGGGACATGATTCGAAAAATTACTGGCAAAAATAAAAATAACAAGCATGTCCATATTAAATCAAATGGAAATATATGCTCAACGACTAAAGATATTTCCAATGCACTAGGAGAGAATTTTCAGAAAAACTCTTCTAGTGCAAACTATTCCGAAACCTTTCAAAACATAAAACAGGAACGAGAGAAAGAGCATCTAAATTTTACGTCACTAAATCATGAAAAATATAATGTACCATTCACAGCTTCAGAATTATTAGATGCTCTTCATAAATCTCACGATACAGCTGCTGGACCTGATGACATTCATTATCAAATTCTTAAACATTTACCCGATAACGCTTTAAAAACTTTATTAAATATTTTAAATGATATTTGGATCACTGGAAAATTTCCAAAAGACTGGAGTAAAGCAACGATTATACCTATACCAAAACCAAATAAAGATCATACTGAAGCTACTAACTACAGACCTATTGCTTTGACAAGTTGTTTATGTAAAACAATGGAGAGAATGATTAATGATAGACTGGTTTGGTTCTTGGAATCAAACCAGCTAATAACAAAATATCAAGCTGGATTCAGAAAAAATAACTGTACAAACGATCATTTGATTCGTTTGGAATCCTTTATTCGTGATGCCTTTATTAAAAAAGAACATGTCGTAGCTGTATTTTTTGATCTTGAAAAAGCTTACGATACTACATGGAAACATGGCATCATGAAAGATTTACATAAATTAGGCCTTAAAGGCCGATTACCACTTTTTATTCAAAATTTTTTATCAGATCGAACATTTAATGTTCGAATAGGTAATACGTTATCGGACATATTTAAACAAGAACAAGGTGTACCACAGGGAAGCATTTTATCACCTACCTTGTTTGGCATTAAAATTAACGATATTGTTAAATGTGTGAAAGACCTTGATTGTTCACTTTTTGTTGACGATTTTGGAATATTTATTAGATCGAAAAATATGGAAACCATTGAATTCAAACTACAACGATGTTTAAACAATATAGAAGATTGGGCAACAGAAAATGGTTTCAAATTTTCAAAAACAAAAACTCAATGCGTTCATTTTTGTCAGATACGTCAGCTACATTTAGATCCTCATCTCACGATATACGGTAGTCCAATTCCAGTCGTCAGTGAAGCAAAATTCCTGGGTCTTTTGTTCGATAACAAATTATCTTTTATACCACACATCAAAGCTTTAAAAGCTAAATGTTTAAAAGCTCTTGATATTCTTAAAGTTCTCTCCAGTTCCGACTGGGGAGGAGATCGTACTGTCCTTTTAAATCTCTATAGATCTTTAATTAGATCTAAATTGGATTATGGATCCATAGTTTATGGATCCGCAAGAAAATCTTATTTGAAATCTTTGGATACTATTCATCACCAAGGTTTACGTCTGGCTCTAGGGGCTTTTCGTACTTCCCCCGTCGAAAGTTTATACGCTGAATCAAATGAACCATCATTGTATATAAGAAGAGAGAAATTGTCTCTTCAATATGTTACTAAATTAGCCGCCAATCCACGTAATTCAGCTCATGATTGTGTTTTTAACCCTAAATATGAAAGATTTTACAATAATAAACCAACAGCTATTAAACCCCTTGGCCTGAGAATACAACCGTTACTTGAAGAGGCCAATATCAATATTAAAAATGTTCAGCATTTTTCTTTTCCATCAAAAGAGCCATGGACGTTAAACCCTCCAAAGATTATTTTAGACCTTCATAAAAATAAAAAAACAGAAGTCGAGTCGCATATTTTTAAGAATGAATTTTTAGAAATCAAATCAAATTATAAACATTACCTGTCAATTTATACAGATGGTTCGAAACAAGATGAGAAAGTTGCTTGTTCTGTTATTAGTCCAAATTTTACTGACAGTATCAGATTACCTGATAATAGCTCCATTTTTACCGCCGAAGCCAAGGCAATTGATATTGCACTTTACCATATCAGAGATCAGTCTGAAAAACAGTTTATCATTTATTCAGATTCTCTTTCTGTATTAAAATCTCTTAAAGATTTACACCATAGAAACCCATTAATTCAGCAAATTCTTAAAAAAATATTATTATCTTTCCGCTTCAAAAGAAATTGTATTTTGTTGGCTTCCCAGCCACGTTAATATTCGTGGAAATGAATTAGCAGATTCAGAAGCCAAATCTGCATTATCCTTAGTAATAACCAATTTCAAAATTCCTCACTCCGACTTTAAATCAAACGTCTGTCAATACATCAACAACAAATGTCAGTCTGTTTGGGAAACACAAACTTATAATAAATTAAATGAAATCAAACCAAATTTTAACAGCAAATGCACATTCTCTAATCTCAGCAGAAAAGAACAAACAAAAATCACGAGATGTAGACTTGGACACACTAGAATTACTCATTCTTATATTTTAAACAATGAACAAGCTCCATTCTGCATTCCTTGTAACGAACCTTTTACGGTCAAACATTTTCTTGTCACTTGTGCTGAATTTAATTATATTCGCACAAAGTATTTTAATGTAAAAAATATAAAGGAACTTTTTAATATGCCAACTCAAAAAATACTCGATTTTCTGAAAGAGATCGGACTTTTTAATAAAATATGATCTGTATTTTAATAACATAAAATCATTGATACTTTATCTTTCTTAAAATGAACTCATCAATCCTAGATATTTTTAATTTCTCATTAAATAAAATCATCATATAATATTCATCTTATTAGACGCTATATGCCCTTTTAGGGTTGAGCGTCTATAAACAAAATATCCATCCATCCATCCATCCATTCTGCATTCCTTGTAACGAACCTTTTACGGTCAAACATTTTCTTGTCACTTGTGCTGAATTTAATTATATTCGCACAAAGTATTTTAATGTAAAAAATATAAAGGAACTTTTTAATATGCCAACTCAAAAAATACTCGATTTTCTGAAAGAGATCGGACTTTTTAATAAAATATGATCTGTATTTTAATAACATAAAATCATTGATACTTTATCTTTCTTAAAATGAACTCATCAATCCTAGATATTTTTAATTTCTCATTAAATAAAATCATCATATAATATTCATCTTATTAGACGCTATATGCCCTTTTAGGGTTGAGCGTCTATAAACAAAATATCCATCCATCCATCCAAAGATTATTTTAGACCTTCATAAAAATAAAAAAACAGAAGTCGAGTCGCATATTTTTAAGAATGAATTTTTAGAAATCAAATCAAATTATAAACATTACCTGTCAATTTATACAGATGGTTCGAAACAAGATGAGAAAGTTGCTTGTTCTGTTATTAGTCCAAATTTTACTGACAGTATCAGATTACCTGATAATAGCTCCATTTTTACCGCCGAAGCCAAGGCAATAGATATTGCACTTTACCATATCAGAGATCAGTCTGAAAAACAGTTTATCATTTATTCAGATTCTCTTTCTGTATTAAAATCTCTTAAAGATTTACACCATACAAACCCATTAATTCAGCAAATTCTTAAAAAATATTATTATCTTTCCGCTTCAAAAGAAATTGTATTTTGTTGGCTTCCCAGCCACGTTAATATTCGTGGAAATGAATTAGCAGATTCAGAAGCCAAATCTGCATTATCCTTAGTAATAACCAATTTCAAAATTCCTCACTCCGACTTTAAATCAAACGTCTGTCAATACATCAACAACAAATGTCAGTCTGTTTGGGAAACACAAACTTATAATAAATTAAATGAAATCAAACCAAATTTTAACAGCAAATGCACATTTTCTAATCTCAGCAGAAAAGAACAAACAAAAATCACGAGATGTAGACTTGGACACACTAGAATTACTCATTCTTATATTTTAAACAATGAACAAGCTCCATTCTGCATTCCTTGTAATGAACCTTTCACAGTCAAACATTTTCTTATCACTTGTGCTGAATTTAATCACATTCGCACAAAGTATTTTAATATAAAAACTATAAAGGAACTTTTTGATATGCCCACTCAGAAAATACTCGACTTTCTTAAAGAGATCGGACTTTTTAATAAAATATGATCAGTATTTTTAATAACTTAAAATCATTGATACTTTATCTCTTTAAAATAAACACATCAATCCTAGATATTTTTAAATTTCTCATTAAATAAAATCATCATATAACCTAAAACTTATTAGACGCTATATGCCCTTTTAGGGTTGAGCGTCTATAAACAAAATATCCATCCATCCATTAAATAAAATCATCATATAATCGTCCCGTGCTGGTCCCGGGCTTAGAATAGGCCAGACGTACCCTCTGCGTGACGTACGAGCCGGCTAAAAGAGGCCGCCCGTGACCACCCGGGCCCTCGAAATAGGTGGCTGCCTTCCGCTTCTGTGGCAGTTGGGTAAAACCCCTAACATAACAGAGCAACCGTCCGTTCAACCGGTATAATTCCAGAATATAAAATTCATTTATTGAAATGCATCTTAAATTGGAAAAAACAAATTTCGCGATATCTATCCTTTTAAATCTTTCCTATCTCATGTTACTAACATGCTTCATTTGTTTGTGTATCATTTTGTGCCCGTGGGTCGCACATGGGACGAAGATTATAACCTCATCTGTATTTAACATATGTGTTTTGTCTTGTGTTTGTGTCATTTTTCCGAACTCTAGCATTCTCCACATTAAAAAGTAAGATGCATTTAATATTGTTAGATAAAAAACTAAACGTTTTTCAAGGTATGAAAGCTACATATCATTTGAAAGCTACATATCATCTAACACAGCTTGTTTGTTTGATCTCTTAAAAAATGAATCCAAAATGAATCCTTCTTTTAATAAATTGTTTATTTTAAATATGGATCTACTAATTTATATTAAAAATAACCTTTCAATTTCCCAGACGTTTTCGGCCTCCCTTGTCTGTAGGGAATAAAATCTACAGATCACTTTCCTTCTGTAGTGGATAGGGTGTAATCCCCTATTAAAACAGGAACCACCTGTTTGCCGTGGGTGGCGTCTCGTATGCTGGGAGAGGGGAACCTGATGATTGAGGAAAGCCCAGGGATCTCCAGCTTTTCAACACATCATTTTGGCCCTTATTTCAGATAGAAGAGCGGTCTGGGTTAGATCCGGCCTGGATCAATCGGCTCAGTCGTGCCAAGCTCTAGAAGCGCACAACTTGTTCTTAGCTTCTTTCTCTCTTTTATACGTATCTTGATGGTACAAACCGGGCTTATTTTTCTCACGTTCCTCTAACTTTAAGTGAGTTTCAATGGGCGGCGGCTGAAGGGTCAATTGGTGGGCTTGTATTGGGGCTTTGGCGGAAACCTCTGTGAGTGGAGGCTGTGGATAAGGGGGATGAACTCAACTGTTCATAAATTTTTCTATGGAAATTTAGATGAATAGGTGGGAAATCATCTAAGCATGAGGCCGAGCTGAAGACTCTGATCTTGACACCGAGTATAATAGCAATGTAGCCTTGACGTTAGAAATAGGAGATCCATTTCTGTTAAACGTCCCCTTGTAGGGCTCCATGGAGGGTGGGGCGCATAGCTATCGAATCAAAAATTTCATCACCATGGCATCTCGAAAACGATTTCTGGCGTTCGACTCTTCGGAGGACGACACGCAACCGACTACATTTACATTCAAAGCTAATGAGAACTTCGCTAAATTTTTAGTGATTTCGAGTAAAGAGGACAAACCTATTACTTCACTGTCACCTTTCATTATAGAAAAGCAAATAGAATCTTTAATAGGCACTCCAAAAAATGTAAAAAAATTAAAAAATGGAACTCTTTTGGTCGAAACTAACAGAAAATCTCAAACTGATAATCTCTTGAAAATTACAAAATTCTTTAACATTAATGTCTCTGTCACGGAACATAAAACACTCAATAGTTGCAAAGGTATTATCCGTGACAGGATGCTAAAACATGAAACTGAAGAAAATATCACAGAATATCTTAACACACAAGGAGTAACAGCTTGCAAACGTTTTAAAATTAAAAAAGATGGAAACTTTATAGAAACAAATACACTTTTACTAACTTTCAACACCACAACTTTACCGAAATCACTAAAAATATTTTACCGAATTATACCGGTTGAAGTCTACATTCCAAATCCTCTGCGGTGTTTCAACTGTCAGAGGTTTGGACATCATGAAAACGGCTGTCCGGAAGCACCTGGATCAGTATGTGAAAAATGTGGTATGGGTGAATTTGATCACCCTACAAATGCTTGTAAAAATGAAGCCAAGTGTGTGAACTGTCACAAAAACCATCAATCAAAATCAAATCAGTGTGAAATTTGGAAAAAAGAGAAAGAAATCATGAAAATTAAAGTAACACAAAAAATCACTTATTTGGAAGCCAAAAAGATTCAAGAAAATCAACCTGAAATCACTTTTGCAAAAGTTGTTCAATCCCTAAACACTAAACCTGAAACCAAAGAAATTTCTACCCAGTTTAACGAAAAAGATTCTGTCATCAAAGCAAATTCAAAAGTTATTACTCCTACTGTAAAACCTAAACCTAAACCCACATCTACTCATCAGTCTAGACCACCAACAAAATCTCAAAACAGTTCACAAACACAGCCGACTAAAACAAGTGGATCACAACAGAGATCCAGGTCCAGGACAGCTGACCAGAAAGAAAAAAATGGAAAAGAAAAAGATAAAGATAAAGCACCAAATCCATATAGTAAAGGGGCGTCGGCCGATCCGATCAAGTTGGTCAATCGGTTCGATTCCCTTGAGAACATGGAGTTAGAGACTGACTCCTCCATATTCTTGCAGTCTCAGAGAAAACAAAAGGATTAAGTTCCTTATTTTCAAATCATCTCTCCATTCATCATGGATAAAAAATCAATTATTCAGTGGAACTGTCGAGGACTAAAAGCAAATTATAACGAAATTTTAATTTTAACAACACTACTTTCTCCGACTGTCTTTTGTCTCCAGGAAACCTTTTTAAAGAATACAGATAATATTAATTTTAAAAATTATAGTTTGTATAATCATATCGCAACTGAAAATCAGAAAGCCTCAGGAGGCTCATCTATCCTTGTAAAATCAAATGTTCCTCATAGACAGATAGATATAAATAGTAATTTACAAGCTGTTGCTGTAAATGTCACTCTGTCTAAAACCATAACAATTTGTTCTCTATATCTCCCTCCACACTGTAAATTTTCTAAACACGATTTAGAAAATCTTATAAACCAGTTACCTCGTCCTTATTTATTATTAGGTGACTTTAATAGTCACAGCAAACTATGGGGTTGTCTGGATACAAATGACAAAGGAGAAATAATAGAAAATTTTATTGCAGAAAATGATCTATGTTTATTTAACGATAAACAACCAACTTATCTTCATTCTCCTACAAGAAATTATTTTGCTTTAGATTTGTCTATATGCTCTCCAAATATTTACTTAGATTTTGATTGGTCAGTTTTAGATGACCTTCATGGGAGCGATCATTTTCCAATTAAAATTGAAGAAATTGAATCGACAAATGAAGACCATCATTCCCGATGGAATTTGAATAAAGCAAACTGGGAGAATTTTATAGAGCTATGTAATGAAAAATTAAATCCTGAAATGTTTAAAACAGCAGATGATATACAAGCTTTTACTGATACATTAATTCATGTAGCCGAAAAATGTATTCCAAAGTCCTCGACACGTTCAAAAAGAAATAGACCTTGGTTTAATAAAGATGTTAAAAATTCAATAAATAAAAGAAAATCTGCCTTACGAAAGTTCAATAGGCAGCCAACAAAAGAAAATCTAATCCATGCCAAACAAATGCGAGCTAAAGCTCGCAAGACAATAAAAACGGCTAAAAGAACATCTTGGCAGCAATACGTCTCCAAACTTAATTCTAGAACTCCAGCAAAGAAAATATGGGACATGATTCGAAAAATTACTGGCAAAAATAAAAATAACAAACATGTCCATATTAAATCAAATGGAAATATATGCTCAACGACTAAAGATATTTCCAATGCACTAGGAGAGAATTTTCAGAAAAACTCTTCTAGTGCAAACTATTCCGAAACCTTTCAAAACATAAAACAGGAACGAGAGAAAGAGCATCTAAATTTTACGTCACTAAATCATGAAAAATATAATGTACCATTCACAGCTTCAGAATTATTAGATGCTCTTCATAAATCTCACGATACAGCTGCTGGTCCTGATGACATTCATTATCAAATTCTTAAACATTTACCCGATAACGCTTTAAAAACTTTATTAAATATTTTAAATGATATTTGGATCACTGGAAAATTTCCAAAAGACTGGAGTAAAGCAACGATTATACCTATACCAAAACCAAATAAAGATCATACTGAAGCTACTAACTACAGACCTATTGCTTTGACAAGTTGTTTATGTAAAACAATGGAGAGAATGATTAATGATAGGCTGGTTTGGTTCTTGGAATCAAACCAGCTTATAACAAAATATCAAGCTGGATTCAGAAAAAATAACTGTACAAACGATCATTTGATTCGTTTGGAATCCTTTATTCGTGATGCCTTTATTAAAAAAGAACATGTCGTAGCTGTATTTTTTGATCTTGAAAAAGCTTACGATACTACATGGAAACATGGCATCATGAAAGATTTACATAAATTAGGCCTTAAAGGCCGATTACCACTTTTTATTCAAAACTTTTTATCAGATCGAACATTTAATGTTCGAATAGGTAATACGTTATCGGACATATTTAAACAAGAACAAGGTGTACCACAGGGAAGCATTTTATCACCTACCTTGTTTGGCATTAAAATTAACGATATTGTTAAATGTGTGAAAGACCTTGATTGTTCACTTTTTGTTGACGATTTTGGAATATTTATTAGATCGAAAAATATGGAAACCATTGAATTCAAACTACAACGATGTTTAAACAATATAGAAGATTGGGCAACAGAAAATGGTTTCAAATTTTCAAAACCAAAAACTCAATGCGTTCATTTTTGTCAGATACGTCAGCTACATTTAGATCCTCATCTCACCATATACGGTAGTCCAATTCCAGTCGTCAGTGAAGCAAAATTCCTGGGTCTTTTGTTCGATAACAAATTATCTTTTATACCACACATCAAAGCTTTAAAAGCTAAATGTTTAAAAGCTCTTGATATTCTAAAAGTTCTCTCCAGTTCCGACTGGGGAGGAGATCGTACTGTTCTTTTAAATCTCTATAGATCTTTAATTCGATCTAAATTGGATTATGGATCCATAGTTTATGGATCCGCAAGAAAATCTTATTTGAAATCTTTGGATACTATTCATCACCAAGGTTTACGTCTGGCTCTAGGGGCTTTTCGTACTTCCCCCGTCGAAAGTTTATACGCTGAATCAAATGAACCATCATTGTATATAAGAAGAGAGAAATTGTCTCTTCAATATGTTACTAAATTAGCCGCCAATCCACGTAATTCAGCTCATGATTGTGTTTTTAACCCTAAATATGAAAGATTTTACAATAATAAACCAACAGCTATTAAACCCCTTGGCCTGAGAATACAACCGTTACTTGAAGAGGCCAATATCAATATTAAAAATGTTCAGCATTTTTCTTTTCCATCAAAAGAGCCATGGACGTTAAACCCTCCAAAGATTATTTTAGACCTTCATAAAAATAAAAAAACAGAAGTCGAGTCACATATTTTTAAGAATGAATTTTTAGAAATCAAATCAAATTATAAACATTACCTGTCAATTTATACAGATGGTTCGAAACAAGATGAGAAAGTTGCTTGTTCTGTTATTAGTCCAAATTTTACTGACAGTATCAGATTACCTGATAATAGCTCCATTTTTACCGCCGAAGCCAAGGCAATTGATATTGCACTTTACCATATCAGAGATCAGTCTGAAAAACAGTTTATCATTTATTCAGATTCTCTTTCTGTATTAAAATCTCTTAAAGATTTACACCATAGAAACCCATTAATTCAGCAAATTCTTAAAAAATATTATTATCTTTCCGCTTCTAAAGAAATTGTATTTTGTTGGCTTCCCAGCCACGTTAATATTCGTGGAAATGAATTAGCAGATTCAGAAGCCAAATCTGCATTATCCTTAGTAATAACCAATTTTAAAATTCCTCACTCCGACTTTAAATCAAACGTCTGTCAATACATCAACAACAAATGTCAGTCTGTTTGGGAAACACAAACTTATAATAAATTAAATGAAATCAAACCAAATTTTAACAGCAAATGCACATTCTCTAATCTCAGCAGAAAAGAACAAACAAAAATCACGAGATGTAGACTTGGACACACTAGAATTACTCATTCTTATATTTTAAACAATGAACAAGCTCCATTCTGCATTCCTTGTAACGAACCTTTTACGGTCAAACATTTTCTTGTCACTTGTGCTGAATTTAATTATATTCGCACAAAGTATTTTAATGTAAAAAATATAAAGGAACTTTTTAATATGCCAACTCAAAAAATACTCGATTTTCTGAAAGAGATCGGACTTTTTAATAAAATATGATCTGTATTTTAATAACATAAAATCATTGATACTTTATCTTTCTTAAAATGAACTCATCAATCCTAGATATTTTTAATTTCTCATTAAATAAAATCATCATATAATCATCTTATTAGACGCTATATGCCCTTTTAGGGTTGAGCGTCTATAAACAAAATATCCATCCATCCATCAAAAGTTATTACTCCTACTCTAAAACCTAAACCTAAACCCACATCTACTCATCAGTCTAGACCACCAACAAAATCTCAAAACAGTTCACAAACACAGCCGACTAAAACAAGTGGATCACAACAGAGATCCAGGTCCAGGACAGCTGACCAGAAAGGAAAAAATGGAAAAGAAAAAGATAAAGATAAAGAACCAAATCCATATAGTAAAGGGGCGTCGGCCGATCCGATCAAGTTGGTCAATCGGTTCGATTCCCTTGAGAACATGGAGTTAGAGACTGACTCCTCCATGTTCTTGCAGTCTCAGAGAAAACAAAAGGATTAAGTTCTTATCTTCAAATCATCTCTCCATTTATCATGGATAAAAAATCAATTATTCAGTGGAACTGTCGAGGACTAAAAGCAAATTATAACGAAATTTTAATTTTAACAACACTACTTTCTCCGACTGTCTTTTGTCTCCAGGAAACCTTTTTAAAAAATACAGATAATATTAATTTTAAAAATTATAGTTTATATAACCATATCGCAACTGAAAATCAGAAAGCCTCAGGAGGTTCATCTATCCTTGTAAAATCAAATGTTCCTCATAGACAGATAGATATAAATAGTAATTTACAAGCTGTTGCTGTAAATGTCACTGTCTAAATCCATAACAATTTGTTCTCTATATCTTCCTCCACACTGTAAATTTTCTAAACACGATTTAGAAAATCTTATAAACCAGTTACCTCGTCCTTATTTATTATTAGGTGACTTTAATAGTCACAGCAAACTATGGGGTTGTCTGGATACAAATGACAAAGGAGAAATAATAGAAAATTTTATTGCAGAAAATGATTTGTTTATTTAACGATAAACAACCAACTTATCTTCATTCTCCTACAAGAAATTATTTTGCTTTAGATTTGTCTATATGCTCTCCAAATATTTACTTAGATTTTGATTGGTCAGTTTTAGATGACCTTCATGGGAGCGATCATTTTCCAATTAAAATTGAAGAAATTACATCGACAAATGAAGACCATCATTCCCGATGGAATTTGAATAAAGCAAACTGGGAGAATTTTATGGAGCTATGTAATGAAAAATTAAATCCTGAAATGTTTAAAACAGCAGATGATATACAAGCTTTCACTGATACATTAATTCATGTAGCCGAAAAATGTATTCCAAAGTCCTCGACACGTTCAAAAAGAAATAGACCTTGGTTTAATAAAGATGTTACAAATTCAATAAATAAAAGAAAATCTGCCTTACGAAAGTTCAATAGGCAGCCAACAAAAGAAAATCTAATCCATGCCAAACAAATGCGAGCTAAAGCTCGCAAGACAATAAAAACGGCTAAAAGAACATCTTGGCAGCAATACGTCTCCAAACTTAATTCTAGAACTCCAGCAAAGAAGATATGGGACATGATTCGAAAAATTACTGGCAAAAATAAAAAATAACAAGCATGTCCATATTAAATCAAATGGAAATATATGCTCAACGACTAAAGATATTTCCAATGCACTAGGAGAGAATTTTCAGAAAATCTCTTCTAGTGCAAATTCTTCTGAAACATTTCAAAACATAAAACAGGAACGAGAGAAAGAGCATCTAAATTTTACGTCACTAAATCATGAAAAATATAATGTACCATTCACAGCTTCAGAATTATTAGATGCTCTTCATAAATCTCACGATACAGCTGCTGGTCCTGATGACATTCATTATCAAATTCTTAAACATTTACCCGATAACACTTTAAAAACTTTATTAAATATTTTAAATGATATTTGGATCACTGGAAAATTTCCAAAAGACTGGAGTAAAGCAACGATTATACCTATACCAAAACCAAATAAAGATCATACTGAAGCTACTAACTATAGACCTATTGCTTTGACAAGTTGTTTGTGTAAAACAATGGAGAGAATGATTAATGATAGACTGGTTTGGTTCTTGGAATCAAACCAGCTTATAACAAAATACCAAGCTGGATTCAGAAAAAATAACTGTACAAACGATCATTTGATTCGTTTGGAATCCTTTATTCGTGATGCCTTTATTAAAAAAGAACATGTCGTAGCTGTATTTTTTGATCTTGAAAAAGCTTACGATACTACATGGAAACATGGCATCATGAAAGATTTACATAAATTAGGCCTTAAAGGCCGATTACCACTTTTTATTCAAAACTTTTTATCAGATCGAACATTTAATGTTCGAATAGGTAATACGTTATCGGACATATTTAAACAAGAACAAGGTGTACCACAGGGAAGCATTTTATCACCTACCTTGTTTGGCATTAAAATTAACGATATTGTTAAATGTGTGAAAGACCTTGATTGTTCACTTTTTGTTGACGATTTTGGAATATTTATTAGATCGAAAAATATGGAAACCATTGAATTCAAACTACAACGATGTTTAAACAATATAGAAGATTGGGCAACAGAAAATGGTTTCAAATTTTCAAAAACAAAAACTCAATGCGTTCATTTTTGTCAGATACGTCAGCTACATTTAGATCCTCATCTCACCATATACGGTAGTCCTATTCCAGTCGTCAGTGAAGCAAAATTCCTAGGTCTTTTGTTCGATAACAAATTATCTTTTATACCACACATCAAAGCTTTAAAAGCTAAATGTCTTAAAGCTCTTGATATTCTTAAAGTTCTCTCCAGTTCCGACTGGGGAGGAGATCGTACTGTCCTTTTAAATCTCTATAGATCTTTAATTAGATCTAAATTGGATTATGGATCCATAGTTTATGGATCCGCAAGAAAATCTTATTTGAAATCTTTGGATACTATTCATCACCAGGGTTTACGTCTGGCTCTAGGGGCTTTTCGTACTTCCCCCGTCGAAAGTTTATACGCTGAATCAAATGAACCATCATTGTATATAAGAAGAGAGAAATTGTCTCTTCAATATGTTACTAAATTAGCCGCCAATCCACGTAATTCAGCTCATGATTGTGTTTTTAACCCTAAATATGAAAGATTTTACAATAATAAACCAACAGCTATTAAACCCCTTGGCCTGAGAATACAACCGTTACTTGAAGAGGCCAATATCAATATTAAAAATGTTCAGCATTTTTCTTTTCCATCAAAAGAGCCATGGACGTTAAACCCTCCAAAGATTATTTTAGACCTTCATAAAAATAAAAAAACAGAAGTCGAGTCGCATATTTTTAAGAATGGATTTTTAGAAATCAAATCAAATTATAAACATTACCTGTCAATTTATACAGATGGTTCGAAACAAGATGAGAAAGTTGCTTGTTCTGTTATTAGTCCAAATTTTACTGACAGTATCAGATTACCTGATAATAGCTCCATTTTTACCGCCGAAGCCAAGGCAATAGATATTGCACTTTACCATATCAGAGATCAGTCTGAAAAACAGTTTATCATTTATTCAGATTCTCTTTCTGTATTAAAATCTCTTAAAGATTTACACCATACAAACCCGTTAATTCAGCAAATTCTTAAAAAATATTATTATCTTTCCACTTCAAAAGAAATTGTATTTTGTTGGCTTCCCAGCCACGTTAATATTCGTGGAAATGAATTAGCAGATTCAGAAGCCAAATCTGCATTATCCTTAGTAATAACCAATTTCAAAATTCCTCACTCCGACTTTAAATCAAACGTCTGTCAATACATCAACAACAAATGTCAGTCTGTTTGGGAAACACAAACTTATAATAAATTAAATGAAATCAAACCAAATTTTAACAGCAAATGCACATTCTCTAATCTCAGCAGAAAAGAACAAACAAAAATCACGAGATGTAGACTTGGACACACTAGAATTACTCATTCTTATATTCTAAACAATGAACAAGCTCCATTCTGCATTCCTTGTAATGAACCTTTCACAGTCAAACATTTTCTTATCACTTGTGCTGAATTTAATCACATTCGCACAAAGTATTTTAATATAAACACTATAAAGGAACTTTTTGATATGCCAACTCAGAAAATACTCGACTTTCTTAAAGAGATCGGACTTTTTAATAAAATATGATCAGTATTTTTAATCACTTAAAATCATTGATACTTTATCTCTTTAAAATAAACACATTAATCCTAGATATTTTTAAATTTCTCATTAAATAAAATCATCATATAACATAAAACTTATTAGACGCTATATGCCCTTTTAGGGTTGAGCGTCTATAAACAAAATATCCATCCATCCATCCATCCACGATACAGCTGCTGGTCCTGATGACATTCATTATCAAATTCTTAAACATTTACCCGATAACGCTTTAAAAACTTTATTAAATATTTTAAATGATATTTGGATCACTGGAAAATTTCCAAAAGACTGGAGTAAAGCAACGATTATACCTATACCAAAACCAAATAAAGACCATACTGAAGCTACTAACTACAGACCTATTGCTTTGACAAGTTGTTTATGTAAAACAATGGAGAGAATGATTAATGATAGACTGGTTTGGTTCTTGGAATCAAACCAGCTTATAACAAAATATCAAGCTGGATTCAGAAAAAATAACTGTACAAACGATCATTTGATTCGTTTGAAATCTTTTATTCGTTATGCCTTTGTTAAAAAAGAACATGTAGTAGCTGTATTTTTTGACCTTGAAAAAGCTTACGATACTACTTGGAAACATGGCATCATGAAAGATTTACATAAATTAGGCCTTAAAGGCCGATTACCACTTTTTATTCAAAACTTTTTATCAGATCGAACATTTAATGTTCGAATAGGTAATACGTTATCGGACATATTTAAACAAGAACAAGGTGTACCACAGGGAAGCATTTTATCACCTACCTTGTTTGGCATTAAAATTAACGATATTGTTAAATGTGTGAAAGACCTTGATTGTTCACTTTTTGTTGACGATTTTGGAATATTTATTAGATCGAAAAATATGGAAACCATTGAATTCAAACTACAACGATGTTTAAATAATATAGAAAATTGGGCAACAGAAAATGGTTTCAAATTTTCAAAAACAAACTCAATGCGTTCATTTTTGTCAGATACGTCAGCTACATTTAGATCCTCATCTCACCATATACGGTAGTCCCATTCCAGTCGTCAGTGAAGCAAAATTCCTGGGTCTTTTGTTCGATAACAAATTATCTTTTATACCACACATCAAAGCTTTAAAAGCTAAATGTTTAAAAGCTCTTGATATTCTTAAAGTTCTCTCCAGTTCCGACTGGGGAGGAGATCGTACTGTTCTTTTAAATCTTTATAGATCTTTAATTCGATCTAAACTGGATTATGGATCCATAGTTTATGGATCCGCTAGAAAATCTTATTTGAAATCTTTGGATACTATTCACCACCAAGGTTTACGTCTGGCTCTAGGGGCTTTTCGTACTTCCCCCGTCGAAAGTTTATACGCTGAATCAAATGAACCATCATTGTATATAAGAAGAGAGAAATTGTTTCTTCAATATGTTACTAAATTAGCCGCCAATCCACGTAATTCAGCTCATGATTGTGTTTTTAACCCTAAATATGAAAGATTTTACAATAATAAACCAACAGCTATTAAACCCCTTGGCCTGAGAATACAACCGTTACTTGAAGAGGCCAATATCAATATTAAAAATGTTCAGCATTTTTCTTTTCCATCAAAAGAGCCATGGACGTTAAACCCTCCAAAGATTATTTTAGACCTTCATAAAAATAAAAAAACAGAAGTCGAGTCGCATATTTTTAAGAATGAATTTTTAGAAATCAAATCAAATTATAAACATTACCTGTCAATTTATACAGATGGTTCGAAACAAGATGAGAAAGTTGCTTGTTCTGTTATTAGTCCAAATTTTACTGACAGTATCAGATTACCTGATAATAGCTCCATTTTTACCGCCGAAGCCAAGGCAATTGATATTGCACTTTACCATATCAGAGATCAGTCTGAAAAACAGTTTATCATTTATTCAGATTCTCTTTCTGTATTAAAATCTCTTAAAGATTTACACCATAGAAACCCATTAATTCAGCAAATTCTTAAAAAATATATTATCTTTCCGCTTCAAAAGAAATTGTATTTTGTTGGCTTCCCAGCCACGTTAATATTCGTGGAAATGAATTAGCAGATTCAGAAGCCAAATCTGCATTATCCTTAGTAATAACCAATTTCAAAATTCCTCACTCCGACTTTAAATCAAACGTCTGTCAATACATCAACAACAAATGTCAGTCTGTTTGGGAAACACAAACTTATAATAAATGAAATCAAACCAAATTTTAACAGCAAATACACATTCTCTAATCTCAGCAGAAAAGAACAAACAAAAATCACGAGATGTAGACTTGGACACACTAGAATTACTCAATTATTATATTTTAAACAATGAACAAGCTCCATTCTGCATTCCTTGTAATGAACCTTTCACAGTCAAACATTTTCTTATCACTTGTGCTGAATTTAATCACATTCGCACAAAGTATTTTAATATAAAAACTATAAAGGAACTTTTTGATATGCCAACTCAGAAAATACTCGACTTTCTTAAAGAGATCTGACTTTTTAATAAAATATGATCAGTATTTTTAATAACTTAAAATCTTTGATACTTTACCTGTTTAAAATGAATACATCAATCCTAGATATTTTTAAATTTCTCATTAAATAAAATCATCATATAACATAAAACTTATTAGACGCTATATGCCCTTTTAGGGTTGAGCGTCTATAAACAAAATAACCATCCATCCAAGTCCTGTGCAGACACGCCCCGTGCTGGTCCCGGGCTTAGAATAGGCCAGACGTATCCTCTGCGTGACGTACGAGCCGGCTAAAAGAGGCCGCCCGTGACCACCCGGGCCCTCGAAATAGGTGGCTGCCTTCCGCTTCTGTGGCAGTTGGGTAAAACCCCTAACATAACAGAGCAACCGTCCGTTCAACCGGTATAATTCCAGACTATAAAATTAAATTTACTGAAATGCATCTTAAATTGGAAAAAAACAAATTTCGCGAGATCTATCCTTTTAAACCTTTCCTATCTCATGTTACTAACATGCTTCATTTGTTTGTGTATCATTATGTGCCCGTGGGTCGCACATGGGACGAAGATTATAACCTCATCTGTATTTAACATATGTGTTTGTCTTGTGTTTGTGTCATATTTCCGAACTCTAGCATTCTCCACATTAAAAAGTAAGATGCATTTAATATTGTTAGATAAAAAACTAAACGTTTTTCAAGGTATGAAAGCTACATATCATTTGAAAGCTACATATCATCTAACACAGCTTGTTTGTTTCTTTAAACATGAATCCAAAAATGAATCCTTCTTTCTATAATAAACTGTTTATTTTAAATATGGATCTCCTAATTTATTAAAAATAACCTTTCAATTTCCAAGACGTTTTCGGCCTCCCTTGTCTGTAGGGAATAAAATCTACAGATCACTTTCCTTCTGTAGTGGATAGGGTGTAATCCCCTATTAAAGCAGGAACCACCTGTTTGCCGTGGGTGGCGTCTCGTATGCTGGGAGAGGGGAACCTGATGATTGAGGAAAGCCCAGGGATCTCCAGCTTTTCAACACATCATTTTGGCCCTTATTTCAGATAGAAGAGCGGTCTGGGTTAGATCCGGCCTGGATCAATCGGCTCAGTCGTGCCAAGCTCTAGAAGCGCACAACTTGTTCTTAGCTTCTTTCTCTCTTTCATACGTATCTTTATGGTACCAAACCGGGCTTATTTTTCTCATGTTCCTCTAACTTTAAGTGAGTTTCAATGGGCGGCGGCTGAAGGGTCAATTGGTGGGCTTGTATTGGGGCTTTGGCGGAAACCTCTGTGAGTGGAGGCTGTGGATAGGGGGATGAACTCAACTGTTCATAAATTTTTCTATGGAAATTTAGATGAATAGGTGGGAAATCATCTAAGCATGAGGCCGAGCTGAAGACTCTGATCTTGACACCGAGTATAATAGCAATGTAGCCTTGACGTTAGAAATAGGAGATCCATTTCTGTTAAAACGTCCCCTTGTAGGGCTCCATGGAGGGTGGGGCGCATAGCTATCGAATCAAAAATTTCATCACCATGGCATCTCGAAAACGATTTCTGGCGTTCGACTCTTCGGAGGACGACACGCAACCGACTACTTTTACTTTCAAAGCAAATGAGAACTTCGCTAAATTTTTAGTGATTTCGAGTAAGGAAGACAAACCAATTACTTCACTGTCTCCTTTCATCATAGAAAAGCAAATAGAATCTTTAATAGGCACTCCAAAAAATGTAAAAAAATTAAAAAATGGAACTCTTTTGGTCGAAACTAACAGAAAATCTCAAACTGATAATCTCTTGAAAATTACAAAATTCTTTAACATTAATGTCTCTGTCACGGAACATAAAACACTCAATAGTTGCAAAGGTATTATCCGTGACAGGATGCTAAAACATGAAACTGAAGAAAATATCACAGAATATCTTAACACACAAGGAGTAACAGCTTGCAAACGTTTTAAAATTAAAAAAGATGGAAACTTTATAGAAACAAATACACTTTTACTAACTTTCAACACCACAACTTTACCGAAATCACTAAAAATCTTTTACCGAATTATACCGGTTGAAGTCTACATTCCAAATCCTCTGCGGTGTTTCAACTGTCAGAGGTTTGGACATCATGAAAACGGCTGTCCTGAATTACCTGGATCAGTATGTGAAAAATGTGGTATGGGTGACTTTGATCACTCTGCAAATGCTTGTAAAAATGAAGCCAAGTGTGTGAACTGTCACAAAAACCATCAATCAAAATCAAATCAGTGTGAAATTTGGAAAAAAGAGAAAGAAATAATGAAAATTAAAGTTACACAAAAAATTACTTATTTGGAAGCCAAAAAAATACAAGAAAATCAACCTGAAATCACCTTTGCAAAAGTTGTTCAATCCCTTAACACTAAACCTGAAACCAAAGAAATTTCTACCCAGTTTAACGAAAAAGATTCTGTCATCAAAGCAAATTCAAAAGTTATTACTCCTACTGTAAAACCTAAACCTAAACCCACATCTACTCATCAGTCTAGACCACCAACAAAATCTCAAAACAGTTCACAAACACAGCCGACAAAAACAAGTGGATCACAACAGAGATCCAGGTCCAGGACAGCTGACCAGAAAGGAAAAAATGGAAAAGAAAAAGATAAAGATAAAGTACCAAATCCATATAGTAAAGGGGCGTCGGCCGATCCGATCAAGTTGGTCAATCGGTTCGATTCCCTTGAGAACATGGAGTTAGAGATTGACTCCTCCATGTTCTCGCAGTCTCAGAGAAAACAAAAGGATTAAGTTCCTTATTTTCAAATCATCTCTCCATTTATCATGGATAAAAAATCAATTATTCAGTGGAACTGTCGAGGACTAAAAGCAAATTATAACGAAATTTTAATTTTAACAACACTACTTTCTCCGACTGTCTTTTGTCTCCAGGAAACCTTTTTAAAAAATACAGATAATATTAATTTTAAAAATTATAGTTTATATAATCATATTGCAACTGAAAATCAGAAAGCCTCAGGAGGTTCATCTATCCTTGTAAAATCAAATGTTCCTCATAGACAGATAGATATAAATAGTAATCTACAAGCTGTTGCTGTAAATGTCACTCTGTCTAAATCCATAACAATTTGTTCTCTATCTTCCTCCACACTGTAAATTTTCTAAACACGATTTAGAAAATCTTATAAACCAATTACCTCGTCCTTATTTATTATTAGGTGACTTTAATAGTCACAGCAAACTTTGGGGTTGTCTGGATACAAATGACAAAGGAGAAATAATAGAAAATTTTATTGCAGAAAATGATTTATGTTTATTTAACGATAAACAACCAACTTATCTTCATTCTCCTACAAGAAATTATTTTGCTTTAGATTTGTCTATATGCTCTCCAAATATTTACTTAGATTTTGATTGGTCAGTTTTAGATGACCTTCATGGGAGCGATCATTTTCCAATTAAAATTGAAGAAATTGAATCGACAAATGAAGACCATCATTCCCGATGGAATTTGAATAAAGCAAACTGGGAGAATTTTATGGAGCTATGTAATGAAAAATTAAATCCTGAAATGTTTAAAACAGCAGATGATATACAAACTTTTACTGATACATTAATTCATGTAGCCGAAAAATGTATTCCAAAGTCCTCGACACGTTCAAAAAGAAATAGACCTTGGTTTAATAAAGATGTTAAAAATTCAATAAATAAAAGAAAATCTGCCTTACGAAAGTTCAATAGGCAACCAACAAAAGAAAATCTTATCCATGCCAAACAAATGCGAGCAAAAGCTCGCAAGACAATAAAAACGGCTAAAAGAACATCTTGGCAGCAATACGTCTCCAAACTTAATTCTAGAACTCCAGCAAAGAAGATATGGGACATGATTCGAAAAATTACTGGCAAAAATAAAAATAACAAGCATGTCCATATTAAATCAAATGGAAATATATGTTCAACGACTAAAGATATTTCCAATGCACTAGGGGAGAATTTTCAGAAAAACTCTTCTAGTGCAAACTTTTCCGAAACCTTTCAAAACATAAAACAGGAACGAGAGAAAGAGCATCTAAATTTTACGTCACTAAATCATGAAAAATATAATGTACCATTCACAGCTTCAGAATTATCAGATGCTCTTAATAAATCTCACGATACAGCTGCTGGTCCTGATGACATCCATTATCAAATTCTTAAACATTTACCCGATAACGCTTTAAAAACTTTATTAAATATTTTAAATGATATTTGGATCACTGGAAAATTTCCAAAAGACTGGAGTAAAGCAACGATTATACCTATACCAAAACCAAATAAAGATCATACTGAAGCTACTAACTACAGACCTATTGCTTTGACAAGTTGTTTATGTAAAACAATGGAGAGAATGATAAATGATAGACTGGTTTGGTTCTTGGAATCAAACCAGCTAATAACAAAATATCAAGCTGGATTCAGAAAAAATAACTGTACAAATGATCATTTGATTCGTTTGGAATCCTTTATTCGTGATGCCTTTATTAAAAAAGAACATGTCGTAGCTGTATTTTTTGATCTTGAAAAAGCTTACGATACTACATGGAAACATGGCATCATGAAAGATTTACATAAATTAGGCCTTAAAGGCCGATTACCACTTTTTATTCAAAATTTTTTATCAGATCGAACATTTAATGTTCGAATAGGTAATACGTTATCGGACATATTTAAACAAGAACAAGGTGTACCACAGGGAAGCATTTTATCACCTACCTTGTTTGGCATTAAAATTAACGATATTGTTAAATGTGTGAAAGACCTTGATTGTTCACTTTTTGTTGACGATTTTGGAATATTTATTAGATCGAAAAATATGGAAACCATTGAATTCAAACTACAACGATGTTTAAACAATATAGAAGATTGGGCAACAGAAAATGGTTTCAAATTTTCAAAAACAAAAACTCAATGCGTTCATTTTTGTCAGATACGTCAGCTACATTTAGATCCTCATCTCACCATATACGGTAGTCCAATTCCAGTCGTCAGTGAAGCAAAATTCCTGGGTCTTTTGTTCGATAACAAATTATCTTTTATACCACACATCAAAGCTTTAAAAGCTAAATGTTTAAAAGCTCTTGATATTCTTAAAGTTCTCTCCAGTTCCGACTGGGGAGGAGATCGTACTATCCTTTTAAATCTCGATAGATCTTTAATTAGATCTAAATTGGATTATGGATCCATAGTTTATGGATCCACAAGAAAATCTTATTTGAAATCTTTGGATACTATTCATCACCAAGGTTTACGTCTGGCTCTAGGGGCTTTTCGTACTTCCCCCGTCGAAAGTTTATACGCTGAATCAAATGAACCATCATTGTATATAAGAAGAGAGAAATTGTCTCTTCAATATGTTACTAAATTAGCCGCCAATCCACGTAATTCAGCTCATGATTGTGTTTTTAACCCTAAATATGAAAGATTTTACAATAATAAACCAACAGCTATTAAACCCCTTGGCCTGAGAATACAACCGTTACTTGAACAGGCCAATATCAATATTAAAAATGTTCAGCATTTTTCTTTTCCATCAAAAGAGCCATGGACGTTAAACCCTCCAAAGATTATTTTAGACCTTCATAAAAATAAAAAAACAGAAGTCGAGTCGCATATTTTTAAGAATGAATTTTTAGAAATCAAATCAAATTATAAACATTACCTGTCAATTTATACAGATGGTTCGAAACAAGATGAGAAAGTTGCTTGTTCTGCTATTAGTCCAAATTTTACTGACAGTATCAGATTACCTGATAATAGCTCCATTTTTACCGCCGAAGCCAAGGCAATTGATATTGCACTTTACCATATCAGAGATCAGTCTGAAAAACAGTTTATCATTTATTCAGATTCTCTTTCTGTATTAAAATCTCTTAAAGATTTACACCATAGAAACCCATTAATTCAGCAAATTCTTAAAAAATATTATTATCTTTCCGCTTCAAAAGAAATTGTATTTTGTTGGCTTCCCAGCCACGTTAATATTCGTGGAAATGAATTAGCAGATTCAGAAGCCAAATCTGCATTATCCTTAGTAATAACCAATTTCAAAATTCCTCACTCCGACTTTAAATCAAACGTCTGTCAATACATCAACAACAAATGTCAGTCTGTTTGGGAAACACAAACTTATAATAAATTAAATGAAATCAAACCAAATTTTAACAGCAAATGCACATTCTCTAATCTCAGCAGAAAAGAACAAACAAAAATCACGAGATGTAGACTTGGACACACTAGAATTACTCATTCTTATATTTTAAACAATGAACAAGCTCCATTCTGCATTCCTTGTAACGAACCTTTTACGGTCAAACATTTTCTTGTCACTTGTGCTGAATTTAATTATATTCGCACAAAGTATTTTAATGTAAAAAATATAAAGGAACTTTTTAATATGCCAACTCAAAAATTACTCGATTTTCTGAAAGAGATCGGACTTTTTAATAAAATATGATCTGTATTTTAATAACATAAAATCATTGATACTTTATCTTTCTTAAAATGAACTCATCAATCCTAGATATTTTTAATTTCTCATTAAATAAAATCATCATATAATATTCATCTTATTAGACGCTATATGCCCTTTTAGGGTTGAGCGTCTATAAACAAAATATCCATCCATCCATCCATCCATCCATCCATCCATCCATCCATCCTGTGCAGACACTAAAGCATCTAGAAATACAATTTCTCTATCTAGGTCGTACTACAAGAAATATTTGAAAATAAAAGCTTTGCTGTGATTAGAGATGAAGTTTTATGGGGAATTAAGGCCAAAATAGACCAAAGTGGTATGATAAAACTTAAGCCGGCCCTAAGGGGAGATGGGGTAGAGATTGGCGTATGCCGCCTCCCAAACTATTGCTACATATGAAAACTTAATAAAACCGAATCTCCCATTTACAATCTTTGTGTGTTCTTAGTTTTCAAAGGCAACTATTTAGATGTTTATTGTATTCAGATGTTCTATCATTACCCAATGATTCTGCAAGTGGATAGGAAAAGCACTTTGCAGGCTGATCTGGACCATCACTATCCGCATGTATATATGGCGCGGTTAATATATTTGATATGCATCTAAGCATCTCGACATAACAAATCTTCGACCACATGCACACTGCTCATGGGTGAACGAAACTGCATTCGTAAATCATGCAAACAGTAAAGATCCAGATCGGCGAACAGACCAGTCTAATAAGGGCATTTACTACACATCTGATCTGCGCCTTTGTCAATATGATCCGTTTTACAGAGCAAGATTCATTCCTAGTAGATTTTTAAGCGGAGGGTCCGGATAGCATTACTGTACATGAAGAGAAATAAGCATTAACCCTTGTCATGCTGAATTAAGATGTCACGCCCACTTGTGTTCAGCCAGTCAGATTCCTTGATTTAGTATGTTGATACAAATGAAGAAATAAAGCAGATCCAAACCTGAAGGCAACTGATCTGGATCTACACTGTTTGCAATGACAGGATATATCGCATTCAACAGGACAATGATTTAGTAGAACATTGATAAAAAAAAAAAAAAAAAAAAAAAAAAAAACTGAAATATTGATACAGATGGAGAGAAATGAGAAACGGGACGAGTATACAACCTAGAGGATTCTTTCTTCAAATTTAACTAAAATCAAATGGGCCGCACCTAATGGAGGGCAAATGCCTGGATGATAATTTGAAGCAAATTATCATCCGGGCATTTGCCCTCCATTCATCCATTCTCTAGTATACTATATTTAGCGAACAGTGAAGACACCGATCAGACTGCGCCATTTCGTATGCTGGTCTAGGCCTTATTCCGCATATTCCAGAAGACGCGTTTTCGCATGGCGAGGCCCAAATATTCAGTTGTATAATTACTGTACAGGCCGATCAAATTTACCCGTCCTTTTGACCTTTTAATTATAAAAATTAGTATAAGTTGCTGCCAGAACAGGTTCCTACTATACTGATGAGATAATTGCTAGTCTCGCGTGGAACGCCGGATTTTATTACTCTAATGCTTAAATTATATAGTACACATACCCTCATGAATATTACATGTAAGTAAAGGTCAAATAATCCGGTTAAAATGGCCTATATATATATATAATGTATGTATATGGATCAAAATGATCTTACACAATACCTAAATAGGACTCTCCATCCAGAAAATACCGCATTTTACCCTCATACTTGGCATAAGATTTTTAAAAGGACAAATTTATTGCTTGTCGAGGATCAAAACATAAACTTTGACAGAAGCCTGATCAGATCGGAATATTCACTTTTCGACTATTCAGGATAAGTACGGTAGCATACCCAGCTAGCATTCTTTATAAATCTATAGATTTATCAATGTTGGTTGGGTATGTATTCTAAACATTTTTACATGTATTTAATGTACATTATTTCCTTCATTTTTACAGGAAATCTGTGGATGGCTGTTGGAGCAGGACTTATGACAATGTACTATAAATGAATATTTGAAATATTAATGTAGTTGTTAATTGAATTAAACTAGAAGTTTGATCCCGTGTCTTTCTGTTATTTCCTTATATCTAATTTATGCTATACTCGCAACCCTGACGACAAACAAATTCTAAAAGAGTACTACTTCCTGAACCTATTTGCATCCCTTATCAATGGTACTACTCTTGAAAGGACATTTAGTATTTGTTTTCTCAAAAAATAGCTCTATTTTAAGAAGGGATGCTAGTTTAAGAAGGCATTCATATACAGATAAAGCACTCGTATCCTAGACGTTCCTCTATTTGCGTAATTCCCAAACTGTTATCTATTTTCCATCATCAGTTATGTCTATTTACCGGTTGATGCCAAGTGGAGTTTACTTAATCAGCCATGCCTTCCATATTATCGCCTGCCCGTGACCACCCGGGCCCTCGACATAGGTGGCTGCCTTCCGCTTCTGTGGCAGTTGGGTAAAACCCCTCACATAACAGAGCAACCGTCCGTTCAACCGGTATAATTCCAGACTATAAAATTCAATTTATTGAAATGCATCTTAAATTTGAAAAAACAAATTTCGCGAGAACTATCCTTTTAAACCTTTCCTATCTCATGTTACTAACATGCTTCATTTGTTTGTGTATCATTTTGTGCCCATGGGTCGCATATGGGTGAAGATTATAACCTCATCTGTATTTAACGCCCCGTGCTGGTTCCGTCCCGTGCTGGTCCCGGGCTTAGAATAGGCCAGACGTACCCTCTGCGTGACGTACGAGCCGGCTAAAAGAGGCCGCCCGTGACCACCCGGGCCCTCGAAATAGGTGGCTGCCTTCCGCTTCTGTGGCAGTTGGGTAAAACCCCTAACATAACAGAGCAACCGTCCGTTCAACCGGTATAATTCCTAACTATAAAATTACATTTATTGAAATGCATCTTAAATTTGAAAAAAAAACAAATTTCGCGAGATCTATCCTTTTAAACCTTTCCTATCTCATGTTACTAACATGCTTCATTTGTTTGTGTATCATCCTGTGCCCGTGGGTCGCACATGGGACGAAGATTATAACCTCATCTGTATTTAACATATGTGTTTGTATTGTGTTTGTGTCATTTTTCCGAACTCTAGCATTCTCCACATTAAAAAAAATAAGATGCATTTAATATTGTTAGATAAAAAACTAAACGTTTTTCAAGGTATGAAAGCTACATATCATTTGAAAGCTACATATCATCTAACACGGCTTGTTTATTTGACTCCCTTAAAAAATGAATACTTCTTTCTAAAATAAACTGTTTATTTTAAATATGGATCTCCTAATTTGTTAAAAATAACCTTTCAATTTCCCAGACGTTTTCGGCCTCCCTTGTCTGTAGGGAATAAAATCTACAGATCACTTTCCTTCTGTAGTGGATAGGGTGTAATCCCCTATTAAAACAGGAACCACCTGTTTGCCGTGGGTGGCGTCTCGTATGCTGGGAGAGGGGAACCTGATGATTGAGGAAAGCCCAGGGATCTCCAGCTTTTCAACACATCATTTTGGCCCTTATTTCAGATAGAAGAGCGGTCTGGGTTAGATCCGGCCTGGATCAATCGGCTCAGTCGTGCCAAGCTCTAGAAGCGCACAACTTGTTCTTAGCTTCTTTCTCTCTTTCATACGTATCTTTATGGTACCAAACCGGGCTTATTTTTCTCATGTTCCTCTAACTTTAAGTGAGTTTCAATGGGCGGCGGCTGAAGGGTCAATTGGTGGGCTTGTATTGGGGCTTTGGCGGAAACCTCTGTGAGTGGAGGCTGTGGATAGGGGGATGAACTCAACTGTTCATAAATTTTTCTATGGAAATTTAGATGAATAGGTGGGAAATCATCTAAGCATGAGGCCGAGCTGAAGACTCTGATCTTGACACCGAGTATAATAGCAATGTAGCCTTGACGTTAGAAATAGGAGATCCATTTCTGTTAAACGTCCCCTTGTAGGGCTCCATGGAGGGTGGGGCGCATAGCTATCGAATCAAAAATTTCATCACCATGGCATCTCGAAAACGATTTCTGGCGTTCGACTCTTCGGAGGACGACACGCAACCGACTACATTTACATTCAAAGCTAATGAGAACTTCGCTAAATTTTTAGTGATTTCGAGTAAAGAGGACAAACCTATTACTTCACTGTCACCTTTCATTATAGAAAAGCAAATAGAATCAATTATAGGCACTCCAAAAAATGTAAAAAAATTAAAAAATGGAACTCTTTTGGTCGAAACTAACAGAAAATCTCAAACTGATAATCTCTTGAAAATTACAAAATTCTTTAACATTAATGTCTCTGTCACGGAACATAAAACTCTAAACAGTTGCAAAGGTATTATCCGTGACAGAATGCTAAAACATGAAACTGAAGAAAATATCACAGAATATCTTAACACACAAGGAGTAACAGCTTGCAAACGCTTTAAAATTAAAAAAGATGGAAACTTTATAGAAACAAATACACTTTTACTAACTTTCAACACCACAACTTTACCGAAATCACTAAAAATATTTTACCGAATTATACCGGTTGAAGTTTACATTCCAAATCCTCTGCGGTGTTTCAACTGTCAGAGGTTTGGACATCATGAAAACGGCTGTCCGGAAGCACCTGGATCAGTATGTGAAAAATGTGGTATGGGTGAATTTGATCACCCTACAAATGCTTGTAAAAATGAAGCCAAGTGTGTGAACTGTCACAAAAACCATCAATCAAAATCAAATCAGTGTGAAATTTGGAAAAAAGAGAAAGAAATCATGAAAATTAAAGTAACACAAAAAATCACTTATTTGGAAGCCAAAAAGATTCAAGAAAATAAACCTGAAATCACCTTTGCAAAAGTTGTTCAATCCCTAAACACTAAACCTGAAACCAAAGAAAGTTCTACCCAGTTTAACGAAAAAGATTCTGTCATCAAAGCAAATTCAAAAGTTATTACTCCTACTGTAAAACCTAAACCTAAACCCACATCTACTCATCAGTCTAGACCACCAACAAAATCTCAAAACAGTTCACAAACACAGCCGACTAAAACAAGTGGATCACAACAGAGATCCAGGTCCAGGACAGCTGACCAGAAAGAAAAAAATGGAAAAGAAAAAGATAAAGATAAAGCACCAAATCCATATAGTAAAGGGGCGTCGGCCGATCCGATCAAGTTGGTCAATCGGTTCGATTCCCTTGAGAACATGGAGTTAGAGACTGACTCCTCCATGTTCTTGCAGTCTCAGAGAAAACAAAAGGATTAAGTTCCTTATTTTCAAATCATCTCTCCATTCATCATGGATAAAAAATCAATTATTCAGTGGAACTGTCGAGGACTAAAAGCAAATTATAACGAAATTTTAATTTTAACAACACTACTTTCTCCGACTGTCTTTTGTCTCCAGGAAACCTTTTTAAAGAATACAGATAATATTAATTTTAAAAATTATAGTTTATATAATCATATCGCAACTGAAAATCAGAAAGCCTCAGGAGGCTCATCTATCCTTGTAAAATCAAATGTTCCTCATAGACAAATAGATATAAATAGTAATTTACAAGCTGTTGCTGTAAATGTCACTCTGTCTAAATCCATAACAATTTGTTCTCTATATCTTCCTCCACACTGTAAATTTTCTAAACATGATTTAGAAAATCTTATAAACCAGTTACCTCGTCCTTATTTATTATTAGGTGACTTTAATAGTCACAGCAAACTATGGGGTTGTCTGGATACAAATGACAAAGGAGAAATAATAGAAAATTTTATTGCAGAAAATGATTTATGTTTATTTAACGATAAACAACCAACTTATCTTCATTCTCCTACAAGAAATTATTTTGCTTTAGATTTGTCTATATGCTCTCCAAATATTTACTTAGATTTTGATTGGTCAGTTTTAGATGACCTTCATGGGAGCGATCATTTTCCAATTAAAATTGAAGAAATTGAATCGACAAATGAAGACCATCATTCCCGATGGAATTTGAATAAAGCAAACTGGGAGAATTTTATGGAGCTATGTAATGAAAAATTAAATCCTGAAATGTTTAAAACAGCAGATGATATACAAGCTTTTACTGATACATTAATTCATGTAGCCGAAAAATGTATTCCAAAGTCCTCGACACGTTCAAAAAGAAATAGACCTTGGTTTAATAAAGATGTTAAAAATTCAATAAATAAAAGAAAATCTGCCTTACGAAAGTTCAATAGGCAGCCAACAAAAGAAAATCTAATCCATGCCAAACAAACGCGAGCAAAAGCTCGCAAGACAATAAAAACGGCTAAAAGAACATCTTGGCAGCAATACGTCTCCAAACTTAATTCTAGAACTCCAGCAAAGAAAATATGGGACATGATTCGAAAAATTTCTGGTAAAAATAAAAATAACAAGCATGTCCATATTAAATCAAATGGAAATATATGTTCAACGACTAAAGATATTTCCAATGCACTAGGGGAGAATTTTCAGAAAAACTCTTCTAGTGCAAATTATTCCGAAACCTTTCAAAACATAAAACAGGAACGAGAGAAAGAGCATCTAAATTTTACGTCACTAAATCATGAAAAATATAATGTACCATTCACAGCTTCAGAATTATTAGATGCTCTTCATAAATCTCACGATACAGCTGCTGGTCCTGATGACATTCATTATCAAATTCTTAAACATTTACCCGATAACGCTTTAAAAACTTTATTAAATATTTTAAATGATATTTGGATCACTGGAAAATTTCCAAAAGACTGGAGTAAAGCAACGATTATACCTATACCAAAACCAAATAAAGATCATACTGAAGCTACTAACTACAGACCTATTGCTTTGACAAGTTGTTTATGTAAAACAATGGAGAGAATGATTAATGATAGACTGGTTTGGTTCTTGGAATCAAACCAGCTTATAACAAAATATCAAGCTGGATTCAGAAAAAATAACTGTACAAACGATCATTTGATCCGTTTGGAATCCTTTATTCGTGATGCCTTTATTAAAAAAGAACATGTCGTAGCTGTATTTTTTGATCTTGAAAAAGCTTACGATACTACATGGAAACATGGCATCATGAAAGATTTACATAAATTAGGCCTTAAAGGCCGATTACCACTTTTTATTCAAAATTTTTTATCAGATCGAACATTTAATGTTCGAATAGGTAATACGTTATCGGACATATTTAAACAAGAACAAGGTGTACCACAGGGAAGCATTTTATCACCTACCTTGTTTGGCATTAAAATTAACGATATTGTTAAATGTGTGAAAGACCTTGATTGTTCACTTTTTGTTGACGATTTTGGAATATTTATTAGATCGAAAAATATGGAAACCATTGAATTCAAACTACAACGATGTTTAAACAATATAGAAGATTGGGCAACAGAAAATGGATTCAAATTTTCTAAAACAAAAACTCAATGCGTTCATTTTTGTCAGATACGTCAGCTACATTTAGATCCTCATCTCACCATATACGGTAGTCCAATTCCAGTCGTCAGTGAAGCAAAATTCCTGGGTCTTTTGTTCGATAACAAATTATCTTTTATACCACACATCAAAGCTTTAAAAGCTAAATGTTTAAAAGCTCTTGATATTCTTAAAGTTCTCTCCAGTTCCGACTGGGGAGGAGATCGTACTGTTCTTTTAAATCTCTATAGATCTTTAATTAGATCTAAACTGGATTATGGATCCATAGTTTATGGATCCGCTAGAAAATCTTATTTGAAATCTTTGGATACTATTCATCACCAAGGTTTACGTCTGGCTCTAGGGGCTTTTCGTACTTCCCCCGTCGAAAGTTTATACGCTGAATCAAATGAACCATCATTGTATATAAGAAGAGAGAAATTGTCTCTTCAATATGTTACTAAATTAGCCGCCAATCCACGTAATTCAGCTCATGATTGTGTTTTTAACCCTAAATATGAAAGATTTTACAATAATAAACCAACAGCTATTAAACCCCTTGGCCTGAGAATACAACCGTTACTTGAAGAGGCCAATATCAATATTAAAAATGTTCAGCATTTTTCTTTTCCATCAAAAGAGCCATGGACGTTAAACCCTCCAAAGATTATTTTAGACCTTCATAAAAATAAAAAAACAGAAGTCGAGTCGCATATTTTTAAGAATGAATTTTTAGAAATCAAATCAAATTATAAACATTACCTGTCAATTTATACAGATGGTTCGAAACAAGATGAGAAAGTTGCTTGTTCTGCTATTAGTCCAAATTTTACTGACAGTATCAGATTACCTGATAATAGCTCCATTTTTACCGCCGAAGCCAAGGCAATTGATATTGCACTTTACCATATCAGAGATCAGTCTGAAAAACAGTTTATCATTTATTCAGATTCTCTTTCTGTATTAAAATCTCTTAAAGATTTACACCATAGAAACCCATTAATTCAGCAAATTCTTAAAAAATATTATTATCTTTCCGCTTCAAAAGAAATTGTATTTTGTTGGCTTCCCAGCCACGTTAATATTCGTGGAAATGAATTAGCAGATTCAGAAGCCAAATCTGCATTATCCTTAGTAATAACCAATTTCAAAATTCCTCACTCCGACTTTAAATCAAACGTCTGTCAATACATCAACAACAAATGTCAGTCTGTTTGGGAGACACAAACTTATAATAAATTAAATGAAATCAAACCAAATTTTAACAGCAAATGCACATTCTCTAATCTCAGCAGAAAAGAACAAACAAAAATCACGAGATGTAGACTTGGACACACTAGAATTACTCATTCTTATATTTTAAACAATGAACAAGCTCCATTCTGCATTCCTTGTAACGAACCTTTTACGGTCAAACATTTTCTTGTCACTTGTGCTGAATTTAATTATATTCGCACAAAGTATTTTAATGTAAAAAATATAAAGGAACTTTTTAATATGCCAACTCAAAAATTACTCGATTTTCTGAAAGAGATCGGACTTTTTAATAAAATATGATCTGTATTTTAATAACATAAAATCATTGATACTTTATCTTTCTTAAAATGAACTCATCAATCCTAGATATTTTTAATTTCTCATTAAATAAAATCATCATATAATATTCATCTTATTAGACGCTATATGCCCTTTTAGGGTTGAGCGTCTATAAACAAAATATCCATCCATCCATCTAAACCTAAACCCACATCTACTCATCAGTCTAGACCACCAACAAAATCTCAAAACAGTTCACAAACACAGCCGACTAAAACAAGTGGATCACAACAGAGATCCAGGTCCAGGACAGCTGACCAGAAAGAAAAAAATGGAAAAGAAAAAGATAAAGATAAAGCACCAAATCCATATAGTAAAGGGGCGTCGGCCGATCCGATCAAGTTGGTCAATCGGTTCGATTCCCTTGAGAACATGGAGTTAGAGACTGACTCCTCCATGTTCTTGCAGTCTCAGAGAAAACAAAAGGATTAAGTTCCTTATTTTCAAATCATCTCTCCATTCATCATGGATAAAAAATCAATTATTCAGTGGAACTGTCGAGGACTAAAAGCAAATTATAACGAAATTTTAATTTTAACAACACTACTTTCTCCGACTGTCTTTTGTCTCCAGGAAACCTTTTTAAAGAATACAGATAATATTAATTTTAAAAATTATAGTTTATATAATCATATCGCAACTGAAAATCAGAAAGCCTCAGGAGGCTCATCTATCCTTGTAAAATCAAATGTTCCTCATAGACAAATAGATATAAATAGTAATTTACAAGCTGTTGCTGTAAATGTCACTCTGTCTAAATCCATAACAATTTGTTCTCTATATCTTCCTCCACACTGTAAATTTTCTAAACATGATTTAGAAAATCTTATAAACCAGTTACCTCGTCCTTATTTATTATTAGGTGACTTTAATAGTCACAGCAAACTATGGGGTTGTCTGGATACAAATGACAAAGGAGAAATAATAGAAAATTTTATTGCAGAAAATGATTTATGTTTATTTAACGATAAACAACCAACTTATCTTCATTCTCCTACAAGAAATTATTTTGCTTTAGATTTGTCTATATGCTCTCCAAATATTTACTTAGATTTTGATTGGTCAGTTTTAGATGACCTTCATGGGAGCGATCATTTTCCAATTAAAATTGAAGAAATTGAATCGACAAATGAAGACCATCATTCCCGATGGAATTTGAATAAAGCAAACTGGGAGAATTTTATGGAGCTATGTAATGAAAAATTAAATCCTGAAATGTTTAAAACAGCAGATGATATACAAGCTTTTACTGATACATTAATTCATGTAGCCGAAAAATGTATTCCAAAGTCCTCGACACGTTCAAAAAGAAATAGACCTTGGTTTAATAAAGATGTTAAAAATTCAATAAATAAAAGAAAATCTGCCTTACGAAAGTTCAATAGGCAGCCAACAAAAGAAAATCTAATCCATGCCAAACAAACGCGAGCAAAAGCTCGCAAGACAATAAAAACGGCTAAAAGAACATCTTGGCAGCAATACGTCTCCAAACTTAATTCTAGAACTCCAGCAAAGAAAATATGGGACATGATTCGAAAAATTTCTGGTAAAAATAAAAATAACAAGCATGTCCATATTAAATCAAATGGAAATATATGTTCAACGACTAAAGATATTTCCAATGCACTAGGGGAGAATTTTCAGAAAAACTCTTCTAGTGCAAATTATTCCGAAACCTTTCAAAACATAAAACAGGAACGAGAGAAAGAGCATCTAAATTTTACGTCACTAAATCATGAAAAATATAATGTACCATTCACAGCTTCAGAATTATTAGATGCTCTTCATAAATCTCATGATACAGCTGCTGGTCCTGATGACATTCATTATCAAATTCTGAAACATTTACCCGATAACGCTTTAAAAACTTTATTAAATATTTTAAATGATATTTGGATCACTGGAAAATTTCCAAAAGACTGGAGTAAAGCAACGATTATACCTATACCAAAACCAAATAAAGATCATACTGAAGCTACTAACTACAGACCTATTGCTTTGACAAGTTGTTTATGTAAAACAATGGAGAGAATGATTAATGATAGACTGGTTTGGTTCTTGGAATCAAACCAGCTTATAACAAAATATCAAGCTGGATTCAGAAAAAATAACTGTACAAACGATCATTTGATTCGTTTGGAATCCTTTATTCGTGATGCCTTTATTAAAAAAGAACATGTCGTAGCTGTATTTTTTGATCTTGAAAAAGCTTACGATACTACATGGAAACATGGCATCATGAAAGATTTACATAAATTAGGCCTTAAAGGCCGATTACCACTTTTTATTCAAAATTTTTTATCAGATCGAACATTTAATGTTCGAATAGGTAATACGTTATCGGACATATTTAAACAAGAACAAGGTGTACCACAGGGAAGCATTTTATCACCTACCTTGTTTGGCATTAAAATTAACGATATTGTTAAATGTGTGAAAGACCTTGACTGTTCACTTTTTGTTGACGATTTTGGAATATTTATTAGATCGAAAAATATGGAAACCATTGAATTCAAACTACAACGATGTTTAAACAATATAGAAGATTGGGCAACAGAAAATGGTTTCAAATTTTCAAAAACAAAAACTCAATGCGTTCATTTTTGTCAGATACGTCAGCTACATTTAGATCCTCATCTCACCATATACGGTAGTCCAATTCCAGTCGTCAGTGAAGCAAAATTCCTGGGTCTTTTGTTCGATAACAAATTATCTTTTATACCACACATCAAAGCTTTAAAAGCTAAATGTTTAAAAGCTCTTGATATTCTTAAAGTTCTCTCCAGTTCCGACTGGGGAGGAGATCGTACAGTTCTTTTAAATCTTTATAGATCTTTAATTCGATCTAAACTGGATTATGGATCCATAGTTTATGGATCCGCTAGAAAATCTTATTTGAAATCTTTGGATACTATTCATCACCAAGGTTTACGTCTGGCTCTAGGGGCTTTTCGTACTTCCCCCGTCGAAAGTTTATACGCTGAATCAAATGAACCATCATTGTATATAAGAAGAGAGAAATTGTCTCTTCAATATGTTACTAAATTAGCCGCCAATCCACGTAATTCAGCTCATGATTGTGTTTTTAACCCTAAATATGAAAGATTTTACAATAATAAACCAACAGCTATTAAACCCCTTGGCCTGAGAATACAACCGTTACTTGAAGAGGCCAATATCAATATTAAAAATGTTCAGCATTTTTCTTTTCCATCAAAAGAGCCATGGACGTTAAACCCTCCAAAGATTATTTTAGACCTTCATAAAAATAAAAAAACAGAAGTCGAGTCGCATATTTTTAAAAATGAATTTTTAGAAATCAAATCAAATTATAAACATTACCTGTCAATTTATACAGATGGTTCGAAACAAGATGAGAAAGTTGCTTGTTCTGTTATTAGTCCAAATTTTACTGACAGTATCAGATTACCTGATAATAGCTCCATTTTTACCGCCGAAGCCAAGGCAATTGATATTGCGCTTTACCATATCAGAGACCAGCCTGAAAAACAGTTCATCATTTATTCAGATTCTCTTTCTGTATTAAAATCCCTTAAAGATTTACACCATAGAAACCCATTAATTCAGCAAATTCTTAAAAAATATTATTATCTTTCCGCTTCAAAAGAAATTGTATTTTGTTGGCTTCCCAGCCACGTTAATATTCGTGGAAATGAATTAGCAGATTCAGAAGCCAAATCTGCATTATCCTTAGTAATAACCAATTTCAAAATTCCTCAATCCGACTTTAAATCAAACATCTGTCAATACATCAACAACAAATGTCAGTCTGTTTGGGAAACACAAACTTATAATAAATTAAATGAAATCAAACCAAATTTTAACAGTAAATGCACATTCTCTAATCTCAGCAGAAAAGAACAAACAAAAATCACGAGATGTAGACTTGGACACACTAGAATTACTCATTCTTATATTTTAAACAATGAACAAGCTCCATTCTGCATTCCTTGTAATGAACCTTTCACAGTCAAACATTTTCTTATCACTTGTGCTGAATTTAATTATATTCGCACAAAGTATTTTAATGTAAAAAATATAAAGGAACTCTTTAATATGCCAACTCGGAAAATACTCGACTTTCTTAAAGAGATCGGACTTTTTAATAAAATATGATCAGTATTTTTAATCACTTAAAATCATTGATACTTTATCTCTTTAAAATAAACACATCAATTCTAGATATTTTTAAATTTCTCATTAAATAAAATCATCATATAACATAAAACTTATTAGACGCTATATGCCCTTTTAGGGTTGAGCGTCTATAAACAAAATATCCATCCATCCATCCGAGCTAAAGCTCGCAAGACAATAAAAACGGCTAAAAGAACATCTTGGCAGCAATACGTCTCCAAACTTAATTCTAGAACTCCAGCAAAGAAAATATGGGACATGATTCGAAAAATTACTGGCAAAAATAAAAATAACAAACATGTCCATATTAAATCAAATGGAAATATATGCTCAACGACTAAAGATATTTCCAATGCACTAGGAGAGAATTTTCAGAAAAACTCTTCTAGTGCAAACTATTCCGAAACCTTTCAAAACATAAAACAGGAACGAGAGAAAGAGCATCTAAATTTTACGTCACTAAATCATGAAAAATATAATGTACCATTCACAGCTTCAGAATTATTAGATGCTCTTCATAAATCTCACGATACAGCTGCTGGTCCTGATGACATTCATTATCAAATTCTTAAACATTTACCCGATAACGCTTTAAAAACTTTATTAAATATTTTAAATGATATTTGGATCACTGGAAAATTTCCAAAAGACTGGAGTAAAGCAACGATTATACCTATACCAAAACCAAATAAAGATCATACTGAAGCTACTAACTACAGACCTATTGCTTTGACAAGTTGTTTATGTAAAACAATGGAGAGAATGATTAATGATAGACTGGTTTGGTTCTTGGAATCAAACCAGCTAATAACAAAATATCAAGCTGGATTCAGAAAAAATAACTGTACAAACGATCATTTGATTCGTTTGGAATCCTTTATTCGTGATGCCTTTATTAAAAAAGAACATGTCGTAGCTGTATTTTTTGATCTTGAAAAAGCTTACGATACTACATGGAAACATGGCATCATGAAAGATTTACATAAATTAGGCCTTAAAGGCCGATTACCATTTTTTATTCAAAATTTTTTATCAGATCGAACATTTAATGTTCGAATAGGTAATACGTTATCGGACATATTTAAACAAGAACAAGGTGTACCACAGGGAAGCATTTTATCACCTACCTTGTTTGGCATTAAAATTAACGATATTGTTAAATGTGTGAAAGACCTTGATTGTTCACTTTTTGTTGACGATTTTGGAATATTTATTAGATCGAAAAATATGGAAACCATTGAATTCAAACTACAACGATGTTTAAACAATATAGAAGATTGGGCAACAGAAAATGGTTTCAAATTTTCAAAAACAAAAACTCAATGCGTTCATTTTTGTCAGATACGTCAGCTACATTTAGATCCTCATCTCACCATATACGGTAGTCCAATTCCAGTCGTCAGTGAAGCAAAATTCCTGGGTCTTTTGTTCGATAACAAATTATCTTTTATACCACACATCAAAGCTTTAAAAGCTAAATGTTTAAAAGCTCTTGATATTCTTAAAGTTCTCTCCAGTTCCGACTGGGGAGGAGATCGTACTGTTCTTTTAAATCTCTATAGATCTTTAATTCGATCTAAACTGGATTATGGATCCATAGTTTATGGATCCGCTAGAAAATCTTATTTGAAATCTTTGGATACTATTCATCACCAAGGTTTACGTCTGGCTCTAGGGGCTTTTCGTACTTCCCCCGTCGAAAGTTTATACGCCGAATCAAATGAACCATCATTGTATATAAGAAGAGAGAAATTGTCTCTTCAATATGTTACTAAATTAGCCGCCAATCCACGTAATTCAGCTCATGATTGTGTTTTTAACCCTAAATATGAAAGATTTTACAATAATAAACCAACAGCTATTAAACCCCTTGGCCTGAGAATACAACCGTTACTTGAAGAGGCCAATATCAATATTAATAATGTTCAGCATTATTCTGTTCCATCAAAAGAGCCATGGACGGTAAACCCTCCAAAGATTATTTTAGACCTTCATAAAAATAAAAAAACAGAAGTCGAGTCGCATATTTTTAAGAATGAATTTTTAGAAATCAAATCAAATTATAAACATTACCTGTCAATTTATACAGATGGTTCGAAACAAGATGAGAAAGTTGCTTGTTCTGTTATTAGTCCAAATTTTACTGACAGTATCAGATTACCTGAAAATAGCTCCATTTTTACCGCCGAAGCCAAGGCAATTGATATTGCACTTTACCATATCAGAGATCAGTCTGAAAAACAGTTTATCATTTATTCAGATTCTCTTTCTGTATTAAAATCTCTTAAAGATTTACACCATAGAAACCCATTAATTCAGCAAATTCTTAAAAAATATTATTATCTTTCTGCTTCAAAAGAAATTGTATTTTGTTGGCTTCCCAGCCACGTTAATATTCGTGGAAATGAATTAGCAGATTCAGAAGCCAAATCTGCATTATCCTTAGTAATAACCAATTTTAAAATTCCTCACTCCGACTTTAAATCAAACGTCTGTCAATACATCAACAACAAATGTCAGTCTGTTTGGGAAACACAAACTTATAATAAATTAAATGAAATCAAACCAAATTTTAACAGCAAATGCACATTCTCTAATCTCAGCAGAAAAGAACAAACAAAAATCACGAGATGTAGACTTGGACACACTAGAATTACTCATTCTTATATTTTAAACAATGAACAAGCTCCATTCTGCATTCCTTGTAACGAACCTTTTACGGTCAAACATTTTCTTGTCACTTGTGCTGAATTTAATTATATTCGCACAAAGTATTTTAATGTAAAAAATATAAAGGAACTTTTTAATATGCCAACTCAAAAAATACTCGATTTTCTGAAAGAGATCGGACTTTTTAATAAAATATGATCTGTATTTTAATAACATAAAATCATTGATACTTTATCTTTCTTAACATGAACTCATCAATCCTAGATATTTTTAATTTCTCATTAAATAAAATCATCATATAATCATCTTATTAGACGCTATATGCCCTTTTAGGGTTGAGCGTCTATAAACAAAATATCCATCCATCCATCCATCCATCCATATAATATTCATCTTATTAGACGCTATATGCCCTTTTAGGGTTGAGCGTCTATAAACAAAATATCCATCCATCCATCCATTTCTGTTAAACGTCCCCTTGTAGGGCTCCATGGAGGGTGGGGCGCATAGCTATCGAATCAAAAATTTCATCACCATGGCATCTCGAAAACGATTTCTGGCGTTCGACTCTTCGGAGGACGACACGCAACCGACTACATTTACATTCAAAGCTAATGAGAACTTCGCTAAATTTTTAGTGATTTCGAGTAAAGAGGACAAACCTATTACTTCACTGTCACCTTTCATTATAGAAAAGCAAATAGAATCAATTATAGGTACTCCAAAAAATGTAAAAAAATTAAAAAATGGAACTCTTTTGGTCGAAACTAACAGAAAATCTCAAACTGATAATCTCTTGAAAATTACAAAATTCTTTAACATTAATGTCTCTGTCACGGAACATAAAACTCTAAACAGTTGCAAAGGTATTATCCGTGACAGAATGCTAAAACATGAAACTGAAGAAAATATCACAGAATATCTTAACACACAAGGAGTAACAGCTTGCAAACGTTTTAAAATTAAAAAAGATGGAAACTTTATAGAAACAAATACACTTTTACTAACTTTCAACACCACAACTTTACCGAAATCACTAAAAATATTTTACCGAATTATACCGGTTGAAGTCTACATTCCAAATCCTCTGCGGTGTTTCAACTGTCAGAGATTTGGACATCATGAAAACGGCTGTCCGGAAGCACCTGGATCAGTATGTGAAAAATGTGGTATGGGTGAATTTGATCACCCTACAAATGCTTGTAAAAATGAAGCCAAGTGTGTGAACTGTCACAAAAACCATCAATCAAAATCAAATCAGTGTGAAATTTGGAAAAAAGAGAAAGAAATCATGAAAATTAAAGTTACACAAAAAATCACTTATTTGGAAGCCAAAAAGATTCAAGAAAATCAACCTGAAATCACCTTTGCAAAAGTTGTTCAATCCCTAAACACTAAACCTGAAACCAAAGAAAGTTCTACCCAGTTTAACGAAAAAGATTCTGTCATCAAAGCAAATTCAAAAGTTATTACTCCTACTGTAAAACCTAAACCTAAACCCACATCTACTCATCAGTCTAGACCACCAACAAAATCTCAAAACAGTTCACAAACACAGTCGACTAAAACAAGTGGATCACAACAGAGATCCAGGTCCAGGACAGCTGACCAGAAAGAAAAAAATGGAAAAGAAAAAGATAAAGATAAAGCACCAAATCCATATAGTAAAGGGGCGTCGGCCGATCCGATCAAGTTGGTCAATCGGTTCGATTCCCTTGAGAACATGGAGTTAGAGACTGACTCCTCCATGTTCTTGCAGTCTCAGAGAAAACAAAAGGATTAAGTTCCTTATTTTCAAATCATCTCTCCATTCATCATGGATAAAAAATCAATTATTCAGTGGAACTGTCGAGGACTAAAAGCAAATTATAACGAAATTTTAATTTTAACAACACTACTTTCTCCGACTGTCTTTTGTCTCCAGGAAACCTTTTTAAAGAATACAGATAATATTAATTTTAAAAATTATAGTTTATATAATCATATCGCAACTGAAAATCAGAAAGCCTCAGGAGGCTCATCTATCCTTGTAAAATCAAATGTTCCTCATAGACAGATAGATATAAATAGTAATTTACAAGCTGTTGCTGTAAATGTCACTCTGTCTAAATCCATAACAATTTGTTCTCTATATCTCCCTCCACACTGTAAATTTCCTAAACACGATTTAGAAAATCTTATAAACCAGTTACCTCGTCCTTATTTATTATTAGGTGACTTTAATAGTCACAGCAAACTATGGGGTTGTCTGGATACAAATGACAAAGGAGAAATAATAGAAAATTTTATTGCAGAAAATGATCTATGTTTATTTAACGATAAACAACCAACTTATCTTCATTCTCCTACAAGAAATTATTTTGCTTTAGATTTGTCTATATGCTCTCCAAATATTTACTTAGATTTTGATTGGTCAGTTTTAGATGACCTTCATGGGAGCGATCATTTTCCGATTAAAATTGAAGAAATTGAATCGACAAATGAAGACCATCATTCCCGATGGAATTTGAATAAAGCAAACTGGGAGAATTTTATAGAGCTATGTAATGAAAAATTAAATCCTGAAATGTTTAAAACAGCAGATGATATACAAGCTTTTACTGATACATTAATTCATGTAGCCGAAAAATGTATTCCAAAGTCCTCGACACGTTCAAAAAGAAATAGACCTTGGTTTAATAAAGATGTTAAAAATTCAATAAATAAAAGAAAATCTGCCTTACGAAAGTTCAATAGGCAGCCAACAAAAGAAAATCTAATCCATGCCAAACAAATGCGAGCTAAAGCTCGCAAGACAATAAAAACGGCTAAAAGAACATCTTGGCAGCAATACGTCTCCAAACTTAATTCTAGAACTCCAGCAAAGAAAATATGGGACATGATTCGAAAAATTACTGGCAAAAATAAAAATAACAAACATGTCCATATTAAATCAAATGGAAATATATGCTCAACGACTAAAGATATTTCCAATGCACTAGGAGAGAATTTTCAGAAAAACTCTTCTAGTGCAAATTATTCTGAAACCTTTCAAAACATAAAACAGGAACGAGAGAAAGAGCATCTAAATTTTACGTCACTAAATCATGAAAAATATAATGTACCATTCACAGCTTCAGAATTATTAGATGCTCTTCATAAATCTCACGATACAGCTGCTGGTCCTGATGACATTCATTATCAAATTCTTAAACATTTACCCGATAACGCTTTAAAAACTTTATTAAATATTTTAAATGATATTTGGATCACTGGAAAATTTCCAAAAGACTGGAGTAAAGCAACGATTATACCTATACCAAAACCAAATAAAGATCATACTGAAGCTACTAACTACAGACCTATTGCTTTGACAAGTTGTTTATGTAAAACAATGGAGAGAATGATTAATGATAGGCTGGTTTGGTTCTTGGAATCAAACCAGCTTATAACAAAATATCAAGCTGGATTCAGAAAAAATAACTGTACAAACGATCATTTGATTCGTTTGGAATCCTTTATTCGTGATGCCTTTATTAAAAAAGAACATGTCGTAGCTGTATTTTTTGATCTTGAAAAAGCTTACGATACTACATGGAAACATGGCATCATGAAAGATTTACATAAATTAGGCCTTAAAGGCCGATTACCACTTTTTATTCAAAATTTTTTATCAGATCGAACATTTAATGTTCGAATAGGTAATACGTTATCGGACATATTTAAACAAGAACAAGGTGTACCACAGGGAAGCATTTTATCACCTACCTTGTTTGGCATTAAAATTAACGATATTGTTAAATGTGTGAAAGACCTTGATTGTTCACTTTTTGTTGACGATTTTGGAATATTTATTAGATCGAAAAATATGGAAACCATTGAATTCAAACTACAACGATGTTTAAACAATATAGAAGATTGGGCAACAGAAAATGGTTTCAAATTTTCAAAAACAAAAACTCAATGCGTTCATTTTTGTCAGATACGTCAGCTACATTTAGATCCTCATCTCAACATATACGGTAGTCCAATTCCAGTCGTCAGTGAAGCAAAATTCCTGGGTCTTTTGTTCGATAACAAATTATCTTTTATACCACACATCAAAGCTTTAAAAGCTAAATGTTTAAAAGCTCTTGATATTCTTAAAGTTCTCTCCAGTTCCGACTGGGGAGGAGATCGTACTGTCCTTTTAAATCTCTATAGATCTTTAATTAGATCTAAATTGGATTATGGATCCATAGTTTATGGATCCGCAAGAAAATCTTATTTGAAATCTTTGGATACTATTCATCACCAAGGTTTACGTCTGGCTCTAGGGGCTTTTCGTACTTCCCCCGTCGAAAGTTTATACGCTGAATCGAATGAACCATCATTGTATATAAGAAGAGAGAAATTGTCTCTTCAATATGTTACTAAATTAGCCGCCAATCCACGTAATTCAGCTCATGATTGTGTTTTTAACCCTAAATATGAAAGATTTTACAATAATAAACCAACAGCTATTAAACCCCTTGGCCTGAGAATACAACCGTTACTTGAACAGGCCAATATCAATATTAAAAATGTTCAGCATTTTTCTTTTCCATCAAAAGAGCCATGGACGTTAAACCCTCCAAAGATTATTTTAGACCTTCATAAAAATAAAAAAACAGAAGTCGAGTCGCATATTTTTAAGAATGAATTTTTAGAAATCAAATCAAATTATAAACATTACCTGTCAATTTATACAGATGGTTCGAAACAAGATGAGAAAGTTGCTTGTTCTGTTATTAGTCCAAATTTTACTGACAGTATCAGATTACCTGATAATAGCTCCATTTTTACCGCCGAAGCCAAGGCAATTGATATTGCACTTTACCATATCAGAGATCAGTCTGAAAAACAGTTTATCATTTATTCAGATTCTCTTTCTGTATTAAAATCTCTTAAAGATTTACACCATAGAAACCCATTAATTCAGCAAATTCTTAAAAAATATTATTATCTTTCCGCTTCAAAAGAAATTGTATTTTGTTGGCTTCCCAGCCACGTTAATATTCGTGGAAATGAATTAGCAGATTCAGAAGCCAAATCTGCATTATCCTTAGTAATAACCAATTTCAAAATTCCTCACTCCGACTTTAAATCAAACGTCTGTCAATACATCAACAACAAATGTCAGTCTGTTTGGGAAACACAAACTTATAATAAATTAAATGAAATCAAACCAAATTTTAACAGCAAATGCACATTCTCTAATCTCAGCAGAAAAGAACAAACAAAAATCACGAGATGTAGACTTGGACACACTAGAATTACTCATTCTTATATTTTAAACAATGAACAAGCTCCATTCTGCATTCCTTGTAACGAACCTTTTACGGTCAAACATTTTCTTGTCACTTGTGCTGAATTTAATTATATTCGCACAAAGTATTTTAATGTAAAAAATATAAAGGAACTTTTTAATATGCCAACTCAGAAAATACTCGACTTTCTTAAAGAGATCGGACTTTTAAATAAAATATGATCAGTATTTTTAATCACTTAAAATCATTGATACTTTATCTCTTTAAAATAAATACATCAATCCTAGATATTTTTAAATTTCTCATTAAATAAAATCATCATATAACATAAAACTTATTAGACGCTATATGCCCTTGTAGGGTTGAGCGTCTATAAACAAAATATCCATCCATCCATCCGTGCTGGTTCCGGGCTTAGAATAGGCCAGACGTACCCTCCGCGTGACGTACGAGACGTCTAAAACAGGCCGCCCGTGACCACCCGGGCCCTCGAAATAGGTGGCTGCCTTCCGCTTCTGTGGCAGTTGGGTAAAACCCCTAACATAACAGAGCAACCGTCCGTTCAACCGGTATAATTCCAGACTATAAAATTACATTTATTGAAATGCAACTTAAATTGGAAAAAAAAACAAATTTCGCGAGATCTATCCTTTTAAACCTTTCCTATCTCATGTTACTAACATGCTTCATTTGTTTGTTTATCATTCTGTGCCCGTGGGTCGCACATGGGACGAAGATTATAACCTCATCTGTATTTAACATATGTGTTTGTCTTGTATTTGTGTCATTTTTCCGACCTCTAGCATTCTCCACATTAAAAAATAAGATGCATTTAATATTGTTAGATAAAAAAACTAAACGTTTTTCAAGGTATGAAAGCTACATATCATTTGAAAGCTACATATTATCTAACACAGCTTGTTTGTTTGATCTCTTAAAAAAATGAAACCAAAATGAATCCTTCTTTCTATAATAAACTGTTTATTTTAAATATGGATCTCCTAATTTGTTAAAAATAACCTTTCAATTTCCCAGACGTTTTCGGCCTCCCTTGTCTGTAGGGAATAAAATCTACAGATCACTTTCCTTCTGTAGTGGATAGGGTGTAATCCCCTATTAAAACAGGAACCACCTGTTTGCCGTGGGTGGCGTCTCGTATGCTGGGAGAGGGGAACCTGATGATTGAGGAAAGCCCAGGGATCTCCAGCTTTTCAACACATCATTTTGGCCCTTATTTCAGATAGAAGAGCGGTCTGGGTTAGATCCGGCCTGGATCAATCGGCTCAGTCGTGCCAAGCTCTAGAAGCGCACAACTTGTTCTTAGCTTCTTTCTCTCTTTCATACGTATCTTTATGGTACCAAACCGGGCTTATTTTTCTCATGTTCCTCTAACTTTAAGTGAGTTTCAATGGGCGGCGGCTGAAGGGTCAATTGGTGGGCTTGTATTGGGGCTTTGGCGGAAACCTCTGTGAGTGGAGGCTGTGGATAGGGGGATGAACTCAACTGTTCATAAATTTTTCTATGGAAATTTAGATGAATAGGTGGGAAATCATCTAAGCATGAGGCCGAGCTGAAGACTCTGATCTTGACACCGAGTATAATAGCAATGTAGCCTTGACGTTAGAAATAGGAGATCCATTTCTGTTAAACGTCCCCTTGTAGGGCTCCATGGAGGGTGGGGCGCATAGCTATCGAATCAAAAATTTCATCATCATGGCCTCTCGAAAACGATTTCTGGCGTTCGACTCTTCGGAGGACGACACGCAACCGACTACTTTTACTTTCAAAGCAAATGAGAACTTCGCTAAATTTTTAGTGATTTCGAGTAAGGAAGACAAACCAATTACTTCACTGTCTCCTTTCATCATAGAAAAGCAAATAGAATCTTTATTAGGCACTCCAAAAAATGTAAAAAAATTAAAAAATGGAACTCTTTTGGTCGAAACTAACAGAAAATCTCAAACTGATAATCTCTTGAAAATTACAAAATTCTTTAACATTAATGTCTCTGTCACGGAACATAAAACACTCAATAGTTGCAAAGGTATTATCCGTGACAGGATGCTAAAACATGAAACTGAAGAAGATATCACAGAATATCTTAACATACAAGGAGTAACAGCTTGCAAACGTTTTAAAATTAAAAAAGATGGAAACTTTATAGAAACAAATACTTTTACTAACTTTCAACACCACAACTTTACCGAAATCACTAAAAATCTTTTACCGAATTATACCGGTTGAAGTCTACATTCCAAATCCTCTGTCCCGTGCTGGTCCCGGGCTTAGAATAGGCCAGACGTACCCTCTGCGTGACGTACGAGCCGTCTAAAAGAGGCCGCCCGTGACCACCCGGGCCCTCGAAATAGGTGGCTGCCTTCCGCTTCTGTGGCAGTTAGGTAAAACCCCTAACAATACAGAGCAACCGTCCGTTCAACCGGTATAATTCCAGACTATAAAATTACATTTATTGAAATGCATCTTAAATTGGAAAAAACAAATTTCGCGAGATCTATCCTTTTAAACCTTTCCTATCTCATGTTACTAACATGCTTCATTTGTTTGTGTATCATTCTGTGCCCAGTCCCGTGCTGGTCCCGGGCTTAGAATAGGCCAGACGTACCCTCTGCGTGACGTACGAGCCGGCTAAAAGAGGCCGCCCGTGACCACCCGGGCCCTCGAAATAGGTGGCTGCCTTCCGCTTCTGTGGCAGTTGGGTAAAACCCCTAACATAACAGAGCAACCGTCCGTTCAACCGGTATAATTCCAGAATATAAAATTCATTTATTGAAATGCATCTTAAATTGGAAAAAACAAATTTCGCGAGATCTATCCTTTTAAACCTTTCCTATCTCATGTTACTAACATGCTTCATTTGTTTGTGTATCATTCTGTGCCCGTGGGTCGCACATGGGACGAAGATTATAACCTCATCTGTATTTAACATATGTGTTTGTCTTGTGTTTGTGTCATTTTTCCGAACTCTAGCATATTCCACATTAAAGATAAGATGCATTATTTATTGTTAGATAAAAAAACTAAACGTTTTTCAAGGTATGAAAGCTACATATCATTTGAAAGCTACATATCATCTAACACAGCTTGTTTGTTTGACTCTCTTTAAAAATGAATCCAAAATGAATCCTTCTTTCTATAATAAACTGTTTATTTTAAATATGGATCTCCTAATGTCAAAAATAACCTTTCAATTTCCCAGACGTTTTCGGCCTCCCTTGTCTGTAGGGAATAAAATCTACAGATCACTTTCCTTCTGTAGTGGATAGGGTGTAATCCCCTATTAAAACAGGAACCACCTGTTTGCCGTGGGTGGCGTCTCGTATGCTGGGAGAGGGGAACCTGATGATTGAGGAAAGCCCAGGGATCTCCAGCTTTTCAACACATCATTTTGGCCCTTATTTCAGATAGAAGAGCGGTCTGGGTTAGATCCGGCCTGGATCAATCGGCTCAGTCGTGCCAAGCTCTAGAAGCGCACAACTTGTTCTTAGCTTCTTTCTCTCTTTCATACGTATCTTTATGGTACCAAACCGGGCTTATTTTTCTCATGTTCCTCTAACTTTAAGTGAGTTTCAATGGGCGGCGGCTGAAGGGTCAATTGGTGGGCTTGTATTGGGGCTTTGGCGGAAACCTCTGTGAGTGGAGGCTGTGGATAGGGGGATGAACTCAACTGTTCATAAATTTTTCTATGGAAATTTAGATGAATAGGTGGGAAATCATCTAAGCATGAGGCCGAGCTGAAGACTCTGATCTTGACACCGAGTATAATAGCAATGTAGCCTTGACGTTAGAAATAGGAGATCCATTTCTGTTAAACGTCCCCTTGTAGGGCTCCATGGAGGGTGGGGCGCATAGCTATCGAATCAAAAATTTCATCACCATGGCATCTCGAAAACGATTTCTGGCGTTCGACTCTTCGGAGGACGACACGCAACCGACTACATTTACATTCAAAGCTAATGAGAACTTCGCTAAATTTTTAGTGATTTCGAGTAAAGAGGACAAACCTATTACTTCACTGTCACCTTTCATTATAGAAAAACAAATAGAATCAATTATAGGCACTCCAAAAAATGTAAAAAAAATTAAAAAATGGAACTCTTTTGGTCGAAACTAACAGAAAATCTCAAACTGATAATCTCTTGAAAATTACAAAATTCTTTAACATTAATGTCTCTGTCACGGAACATAAAACTCTAAACAGTTGCAAAGGTATTATCCGTGACAGAATGCTAAAACATGAAACTGAAGAAAATATCACAGAATATCTTAACACACAAGGAGTAACAGCTTGCAAACGTTTTAAAATTAAAAAAGATGGAAACTTTATAGAAACAAATACACTTTTACTAACTTTCAACACCACAACTTTACCGAAATCACTAAAAATCTTTTACCGAATTATACCGGTTGAAGTCTACATTCCAAATCCTCTGCGGTGTTTCAACTGTCAGAGGTTTGGACATCATGAAAACGGCTGTCCGGAAGCACCTGGATCAGTATGTGAAAAATGTGGTATGGGTGAATTTGATCACCCTACAAATGCTTGTAAAAATGAAGCCAAGTGTGTGAACTGTCACAAAAACCATCAATCAAAATCAAATCAGTGTGAAATTTGGAAAAAAGAGAAAGAAATAATGAAAATTAAAGTTACACAAAAAATTACTTATTTGGAAGCCAAAAAGATTCAAGAAAATCAACCTGAAATCACCTTTGCAAAAGTTGTTCAGTCCCTAAACACTAAACCTGAAACCAAAGAAAGTTCTACCCAGTTTAACGAAAAAGATTCTGTCATCAAAGCAAATTCAAAAGTTATTACTCCTACTGTAAAACCTAAACCTAAACCCACATCTACTCATCAGTCTAGACCACCAACAAAATCTCAAAACAGTTCACAAACACAGCCGACTAAAACAAGTGGATCACAACAGAGATCCAGGTCCAGGACAGCTGACCAGAAAGAAAAAAATGGAAAAGAAAAAGATAAAGATAAAGTACCAAATCCATATAGTAAAGGTCCCGTGCTGGTCCCGGGCTTAGAATAGGCCAGACGTACCCTCTGCGTGACGTACGAGCCGGCTAAAAGAGGCCGCCCGTGACCACCCGGGCCCTCGAAATAGGTGGCTGCCTTCCGCTTCTGTGGCAGTTGGGTAAAACCCCTAGCATAACAGAGCAACCGTCCGTTCAACCGGTATAATTCCAGAATATAAAATTCATTTATTGAAATGCATCTTAAATTGGAAAAAACAAATTTCGCGAGATCTATCCTTTTAAACCTTTCCTATCTCATGTTACTAACATGCTTCATTTGTTTGTGTATCATTCTGTGCCCGTGGGTCGCACATGGGACGAAGATTATAACCTCATCTGTATTTAACATGTGTTTGTCTTGTGTTTGTGTCATTTTTTCCGAACTCTAGCATTCTCTACATTAAAAAGTAAGATGCATTTAATATTGTTAGATAAAAAACTAAACGTTTTTCAAGGTATGAAAGCTACATATCATTTGAAAGCTACATATCATCTAACACAGCTTATTTGTTTGACTCTCTTAAAAAATGAATCCAAAATGAATCCTTCTTTTAATAAACTGTTTATTTTAAATATGGATCTCCTAATTTATATTAAAAATAACCTTTCAATTTCCCAGACGTTTTCGGCCTCCCTTGTCTGTAGGGAATAAAATCTACAGATCACTTTCCTTCTGTAGTGGATAGGGTGTAATCCCCTATTAAAACAGGAACCACCTGTTTGCCGTGGGTGGCGTCTCGTATGCTGGGAGAGGGGAACCTGATGATTGAGGAAAGCCCAGGGATCTCCAGCTTTTCAACACATCATTTTGGCCCTTATTTCAGATAGAAGAGCGGTCTGGGTTAGATCCGGCCTGGATCAATCGGCTCAGTCGTGCCAAGCTCTAGAAACGCACAACTTGTTCTTAGCTTCTTTCTCTCTTTCATACGTATCTTTATGGTACCAAACCGGGCTTATTTTTCTCATGTTCCTCTAACTTTAAGTGAGTTTCAATGGGCGGCGGCTGAAGGGTCAATTGGTGGGCTTGTATTGGGGCTTTGGCGGAAACCTCTGTGAGTGGAGGCTGTGGATAGGGGGATGAACTCAACTGTTCATAAATTTTTCTATGGAAATTTAGATGAATAGGTGGGAAATCATCTAAGCATGAGGCCGAGCTGAAGACTCTGATCTTGACACCGAGTATAATAGTAATGTAGCCTTGACGTTAGAAATAGGAGATCCATTTCTGTTAAACGTCCCCTTGTAGGGCTCCATGGAGGGTGGGGCGCATAGCTATCGAATCAAAAATTTCATCACCATGGCATCTCGAAAACGATTTCTGGCGTTCGACTCTTCGGAGGACGACACGCAACCGACTACATTTACATTCAAAGCTAATGAGAACTTCGCTAAATTTTTAGTGATTTTGAGTAAAGAGGACAAACCTATTACTTCACTGTCACCTTTCATTATAGAAAAGCAAATAGAATCAATTATAGGCACTCCAAAAAATGTAAAAAAATTAAAAAATGGAACTCTTTTGGTCGAAACTAACAGAAAATCTCAAACTGATAATCTCTTGAAAATTACAAAATTCTTTAACATTAATGTCTCTGTCACGGAACATAAAACTCTAAACAGTTGCAAAGGTATTATCCGTGACAGAATGCTAAAACATGAAACTGAAGAAAATATCACAGAATATCTTAACACACAAGGAGTAACAGCTTGCAAACGTTTTAAAATTAAAAAAGATGGAAACTTTATAGAAACAAATACACTTTTACTAACTTTCAACACCACAACTTTACCGAAATCACTAAAAATCTTTTACCGAATTATACCGGTTGAAGTCTACATTCCAAATCCTCTGCGGTGTTTCAACTGTCAGAGGTTTGGACATCATGAAAACGGCTGTCCGGAAGCACCTGGATCAGTATGTGAAAAATGTGGTATGGGTGAATTTGATCACCCTACAAATGCTTGTAAAAATGAAGCCAAGTGTGTGAACTGTCACAAAAACCATCAATCAAAATCAAATCAGTGTGAAATTTGGAAAAAAGAGAAAGAAATCATGAAAATTAAAGTTACACAAAAAATCACTTATTTGGAAGCCAAAAAGATTCAAGAAAATCAACCTGAAATCACCTTTGCAAAAGTTGTTCAATCCCTAAACACTAAACCTGAAACCAAAGAAAGTTCTACCCAGTTTAACGAAAAAGATTCTGTCATCAAAGCAAATTCAAAAGTTATTACTCCTACTGTAAAACCTAAACCTAAACCCACATCTACTCATCAGTCTAGACCACCAACAAAATCTCAAAACAGTTCACAAACACAGCCGACTAAAACAAGTGGATCACAACAGAGATCCAGGTCCAGGACAGCTGACCAGAAAGAAAAAAATGGAAAAGAAAAAGATAAAGATAAAGCACCAAATCCATATAGTAAAGGGGCGTCGGCCGATCCGATCAAGTTGGTCAATCGGTTCGATTCCCTTGAGAACAAATTTTACGTCACTAAATCATGAAAAATATAATGTACCATTCACAGCTTCAGAATTATTAGATGCTCTTCATAAATCTCACGATACAGCTGCTGGTCCTGATGACATTCATTATCAAATTCTTAAACATTTACCCGATAACGCTTTAAAAACTTTATTAAATATTTTAAATGATATTTGGATCACTGGAAAATTTCCAAAAGACTGGAGTAAAGCAACGATTATACCTATACCAAAACCAAATAAAGATCATACTGAAGCTACTAACTACAGACCTATTGCTTTGACAAGTTGTTTATGTAAAACAATGGAGAGAATGATTAATGATAGACTGGTTTGGTTCTTGGAATCAAACCAGCTAATAACAAAATATCAAGCTGGATTCAGAAAAAATAACTGTACAAACGATCATTTGATTCGTTTGGAATCCTTTATTCGTGATGCCTTTATTAAAAAAGAACATGTCGTAGCTGTATTTTTTGATCTTGAAAAAGCTTACGATACTACATGGAAACATGGCATCATGAAAGATTTACATAAATTAGGCCTTAAAGGCCGATTACCACTTTTTATTCAAAATTTTTTATCAGATCGAACATTTAATGTTCGAATAGGTAATACGTTATCGGACATATTTAAACAAGAACAAGGTGTACCACAGGGAAGCATTTTATCACCTACCTTGTTTGGCATTAAAATTAACGATATTGTTAAATGTGTGAAAGACCTTGATTGTTCACTTTTTGTTGACGATTTTGGAATATTTATTAGATCGAAAAATATGGAAACCATTGAATTCAAACTACAACGATGTTTAAACAATATAGAAGATTGGGCAACAGAAAATGGTTTCAAATTTTCAAAAACAAAAACTCAATGCGTTCATTTTTGTCAGATACGTCAGCTACATTTAGATCCTCATCTCACGATATACGGTAGTCCAATTCCAGTCGTCAGTGAAGCAAAATTCCTGGGTCTTTTGTTCGATAACAAATTATCTTTTATACCACACATCAAAGCTTTAAAAGCTAAATGTTTAAAAGCTCTTGATATTCTTAAAGTTCTCTCCAGTTCCGACTGGGGAGGAGATCGTACTGTCCTTTTAAATCTCTATAGATCTTTAATTAGATCTAAATTGGATTATGGATCCATAGTTTATGGATCCGCTAGAAAATCTTATTTGAAATCTTTGGATACTATTCATCACCAAGGTTTACGTCTGGCTCTAGGGGCTTTTCGTACTTCCCCCGTCGAAAGTTTATACGCTGAATCAAATGAACCATCATTGTATATAAGAAGAGAGAAATTGTCTCTTCAATATGTTACTAAATTAGCCGCCAATCCACGTAATTCAGCTCATGATTGTGTTTTTAACCCTAAATATGAAAGATTTTACAATAATAAACCAACAGCTATTAAACCCCTTGGCCTGAGAATACAACCGTTACTTGAAGAGGCCAATATCAATATTAAAAATGTTCAGCATTTTTCTTTTCCATCAAAAGAGCCATGGACGTTAAACCCTCCAAAGATTATTTTAGACCTTCATAAAAATAAAAAAACAGAAGTCGAGTCGCATATTTTTTAGAATGAATTTTTAGAAATCAAATCAAATTATAAACATTACCTGTCAATTTATACAGATGGTTCGAAACAAGATGAGAAAGTTGCTTGTTCTGTTATTAGTCCAAATTTTACTGACAGTATCAGATTACCTGATAATAGCTCCATTTTTACCGCCGAAGCCAAGGCAATTGATATTGCACTTTACCATATCAGAGATCAGTCTGAAAAACAGTTTATCATTTATTCAGATTCTCTTTCTGTATTAAAATCTCTTAAAGATTTACACCATAGAAACCCATTAATTCAGCAAATTCTTAAAAAATATTATTATCTTTCCGCTTCAAAAGAAATTGTATTTTGTTGGCTTCCCAGCCACGTTAATATTCGTGGAAATGAATTAGCAGATTCAGAAGCCAAATCTGCATTATCCTTAGTAATAACCAATTTCAAAATTCCTCACTCCGACTTTAAATCAAACGTCTGTCAATACATCAACAACAAATGTCAGTCTGTTTGGGAAACACAAACTTATAATAAATTAAATGAAATCAAACCAAATTTTAACAGCAAATGCACATTCTCTAATCTCAGCAGAAAAGAACAAACAAAAATCACGAGATGTAGACTTGGACACACTAGAATTACTCATTCTTATATTTTAAACAATGAACAAGCTCCATTCTGCATTCCTTGTAACGAACCTTTTACGGTCAAACATTTTCTTGTCACTTGTGCTGAATTTAATTATATTCGCACAAAGTATTTTAATGTAAAAAATATAAAGGAACTTTTTAATATGCCAACTCAAAAAATACTCGATTTTCTGAAAGAGATCGGACTTTTTAATAAAATATGATCTGTATTTTAATAACATAAAATCATTGATACTTTATCTTTCTTAAAATGAACACATCAATTCTAGATATTTTTAATTTCTCATTAAATAAAATCATCATATAATAATCTTATTAGACGCTATATGCCCTTTTAGGGTTGAGCGTCTATAAACAAAATATCCATCCATCCATCCATCCATATAGTAAAGGGGCGTCGGCCGATCCGATCAAGTTGGTCAATCGGTTCGATTCCCTTGAGACCATGGAGTTAGAGACTGACTCCTCCATGTTCTCGCAGTCTCAGAGAAAACAAAAGGATTAAGTTCCTTATCTTCAAATCATCTCTCCATTTATCATGGATAAAAAATCAATTATTCAGTGGAACTGTCGAGGACTAAAAGCAAATTATAACGAAATTTTAATTTTAACAACACTACTTTCTCCGACTGTCTTTTGTCTCCAGGAAACCTTTTTAAAAAATACAGATAATATTAATTTTAAAAATTATAGTTTATATAATCATATCGCAACTGAAAATCAGAAAGCCTCAGGAGGTTCATCTATCCTTGTAAAATCAAATGTTCCTCATAGACAGATAGATATAAATAGTAATTTACAAGCTGTTGCTGTAAATGTCACTCTGTCTAAATCCATAACAATTTCTTCTCTATATCTTCCTCCACACTGTAAATTTTCTAAACACGATTTAGAAAATCTTATAAACCAGTTACCTCGTCCTTATTTATTATTAGGTGATTTTAATAGTCACAGCAAACTATGGGGTTGTCTGGATACAAATGACAAAGGAGAAATAATAGAAAATTTTATTGCAGAAAATGATTTATGTTTATTTAACGATAAACAACCAACTTATCTTCATTCTCCTACAAGAAATTATTTTGCTTTAGATTTGTCTATATGCTCTCCAAATATTTACTTAGATTTTGATTGGTCAGTTTTAGATGACCTTCATGGGAGCGATCATTTTCCAATTAAAATTGAAGAAATTACATCGACAAATGAAGACCATCATTCCCGATGGAATTTCAATAAAGCAAACTGGGAGAATTTTATGGAGCTATGTAATGAAAAATTAAATCCTGAAATGTTTAAAACAGCAGATGATCTACAAGCTTTTACTGATACATTAATTCATGTAGCCGAAAAATGTATTCCAAAGTCCTCGACACGTTCAAAAAGAAATAGACCTTGGTTTAATAAAGATGTTAAAAATTCAATAAATAAAAGAAAATCTGCCTTACGAAAGTTCAATAGGCAGCCAACAAAAGAAAATCTAATCCCTGCCAAACAAATGCGAGCAAAAGCTCGCAAGACAATAAAAACGGCTAAAAGAACATCTTGGCAGCAATACGTCTCCAAACTTAATTCTAGAACTCCAGCAAAGAAAATATGGGACATGATTCGAAAAATTACTGGCAAAAATAAAAATAACAAGCATGTCCATATTAAATCAAATGGAAATATATGCTCAACGACTAAAGATATTTCCAATGCACTAGGAGAGAATTTTCAGAAAAACTCTTCTAGTGCAAATTATTCCGAAACCTTTCAAAACAAAAAACAGGAACAAGAGAAAGAGCATCTAAATTTTACGTCACTAAATCATGAAAAATATAATGTACCATTCACAGCTTCAGAATTATCAGATGCTCTTAATAAATCTCACGATACAGCTGCTGGTCCTGATGACATTCATTATCAAATTCTTAAACATTTACCCGATAACGCTTTAAAAACTTTATTAAATATTTTAAATGATATTTGGATCACTGGAAGATTTCCAAAAGACTGGAGTAAAGCAACGATTATACCTATACCAAAACCAAATAAAGATCATACTGAAGCTACTAACTATAGACCTATTGCTTTGACAAGTTGTTTGTGTAAAACAATGGAGAGAATGATTAATGATAGACTGGTTTGGTTCTTAGAATCAAACCAGCTTATAACAAAATATCAAGCTGGATTCAGAAAAAATAACTGTACAAACGATCATTTGATTCGTTTGGAATCTTTTATTCGTGATGCCTTTGTTAAAAAAGAACATGTCGTAGCTGTATTTTTTGACTTAGAAAAAGCTTACGATACTACCTGGAAACATGGCATCATGAAAGATTTACATAAATTAGGCCTTAAAGGCCGATTACCACTTTTTATTCAAAACTTTTTATCAGATCGAACATTTAATGTTCGAATAGGTAATACGTTATCGGACATATTTAAACAAGAACAAGGTGTACCACAGGGAAGCATTTTATCACCTACCTTGTTTGGCATTAAAATTAACGATATTGTTAAATGTGTGAAAGACCTTGATTGTTCACTTTTTGTTGACGATTTTGGAATATTTATTAGATCGAAAAATATGGAAACCATTGAATTCAAACTACAACGATGTTTAAACAATATAGAAGATTGGGCAACAGAAAATGGTTTCAAATTTTCAAAAACAAAAACTCAATGCGTTCAATTTTGTCAGATACGTCAGCTACATTTAGATCCTCATCTCACCATATACGGTAGTCCAATTCCAGTCGTCAGTGAAGCAAAATTCCTGGGTCTTTTGTTCGATAACAAATTATCTTTTATACCACACATCAAAGCTTTAAAAGCTAAATGTCTTAAAGCTCTTGATATTCTTAAAGTTCTCTCCAGTTCCGACTGGGGAGGAGATCGTACTGTTCTTTTAAATCTCTATAGATCTTTAATTAGATCTAAATTGGATTATGGATCCATAGTTTATGGATCCGCAAGAAAATTTTATTTGAAATCTTTGGATACTATTCATCACCAAGGTTTACGTCTGGCTCTAGGGGCTTTTCGTACTTCCCCTGTCGAAAGTTTATACGCTGAATCAAATGAACCATCATTGTATATAAGAAGAGAGAAATTGTCTCTTCAATGTTACTAAATTAGCCGCCAATCCACGTAATTCAGCTCATGATTGTGTTTTTAACCCTAAATATGAAAGATTTTACAATAATAAACCAACAGCTATTAAACCCCTTGGCCTGAGAATACAACCGTTACTTGAAGAGGCCAATATCAATATTAAAAATGTTCAGCATTTTTCTTTTCCATCAAAAGAGCCATGGACGTTAAACCCTCCAAAGATTATTTTAGACCTTCATAAAAATAAAAAAACAGAAGTCGAGTCGCATATTTTTAAGAATGAATTTTTAGAAATCAAATCAAATTATAAACATTACCTGTCAATTTATACAGATGGTTCGAAACAAGATGAGAAAGTTGCTTGTTCTGTTATTAGTCCAAATTTTACTGACAGTATTCGATTACCTGATAATAGCTCCATTTTTACCGCCGAAGCCAAGGCAATTGATATTGCACTTTACCATATCAGAGATCAGTCTGAAAAACAGTTTATCATTTATTCAGATTCTCTTTCTGTATTAAAATCTCTTAAAGATTTACACCATAGAAACCCATTAATTCAGCAAATTCTTAAAAAATATTATTATCTTTCCGCTTCAAAAGAAATTGTATTTTGTTGGCTTCCCAGCCACGTTAATATTCGTGGAAATGAATTAGCAGATTCAGAAGCCAAATCTGCATTATCCTTAATAATAACCAATTTCAAAATTCCTCACTCCGACTTTAAATCAAACGTCTGTCAATACATCAACAACAAATGTCAGTCTGTTTGGGAAACACAAACTTATAATAAATTAAATGAAATCAAACCAAATTTTAACAGCAAATGCACATTCTCTAATCTCAGCAGAAAAGAACAAACAAAAATCACGAGATGTAGACTTGGACACACTAGAATTACTCATTCTTATATTTTAAACAATGAACAAGCTCCATTCTGCATTCCTTGTAACGAACCTTTTACGGTCAAACATTTTCTTGTCACTTGTGCTGAATTTAATTATATTCGCACAAAGTATTTTAATGTAAAAAATATAAAGGAACTTTTTAATATGCCAACTCAAAAAATACTCGATTTTCTGAAAGAGATCGGACTTTTTAATAAAATATGATCTGTATTTTAATAACATAAAATCATTGATACTTTATCTTTTTAAAATGAACTCATCAATCCTAGATATTTTTATTTTCTCATTAAATAAAATCATCATATAATATACATCTTATTAGACGCTATATGCCCTTTTAGGGTTGAGCGTCTATAAACAAAATATCCATCCATCCATCCGAAACCTTTCAAAACATAAAACAGGAACGAGAGAAAGAGCATCTAAATTTTACGTCACTAAATCATGAAAAATATAATGTACCATTCACAGCTTCAGAATTATTAGATGCTCTTCATAAATCTCATGATACAGCTGCTGGTCCTGATGACATTCATTATCAAATTCTTAAACATTTACCCAATAACGCTTTAAAAACTTTATTAAATATTTTAAATGATATTTGGATCACTGGAAAATTTCCAAAAGACTGGAGTAAAGCAACGATTATACCTATACCAAAACCAAATAAAGATCATACTGAAGCTACTAACTACAGACCTATTGCTTTGACAAGTTGTTTATGTAAAACAATGGAGAGAATGATTAATGATAGGCTGGTTTGGTTCTTGGAATCAAACCAGCTTATAACAAAATATCAAGCTGGATTCAGAAAAAATAACTGTACAAACGATCATTTGATTCGTTTGGAATCCTTTATTCGTGATGCCTTTATTAAAAAAGAACATGTCATAGCTGTATTTTTGATCTTGAAAAAGCTTACGATACTACATGGAAACATGGCATCATGAAAGATTTACATAAATTAGGCCTTAAAGGCCGATTACCACTTTTTATTCAAAACTTTTTATCAGATCGAACATTTAATGTTCGAATAGGTAATACGTTATCGGACATATTTAAACAAGAACAAGGTGTACCACAGGGAAGCATTTTATCACCTACCTTGTTTGGCATTAAAATTAACGATATTATTAAATGTGTGAAAGACCTTGATTGTTCACTTTTTGTTGACGATTTTGGAATATTTATTAGATCGAAAAATATGGAAACCATTGAATTCAAACTACAACGATGTTTAAACCATATAGAAGATTGGGCAACAGAAAATGGTTTCAAATTTTCAAAAACAAAAACTCAATGCGTTCATTTTTGTCAGATACGTCAGCTACATTTAGATCCTCATCTCACCATATACGGTAGTCCAATTCCAGTCGTCAGTGAAGCAAAATTCCTGGGTCTTTTGTTCGATAACAAATTATCTTTTATACCACACATCAAAGCTTTAAAAGCTAAATGTTTAAAAGCTCTTGATATTCTTAAAGTTCTCTCCAGTTCCGACTGGGGAGGAGATCGTACTGTTCTTTTAAATCTCTAGAGATCTTTAATTAGATCTAAATTGGATTATGGATCCATAGTTTATGGATCCGCAAGAAAATCTTATTTGAAATCTTTGGATACTATTCATCACCAAGGTTTACGTCTGGCTCTAGGGGCTTTTCGTACTTCCCCCGTCGAAAGTTTATACGCTGAATCAAATGAACCATCATTGTATATAAGAAGAGAGAAATTGTCTCTTCAATATGTTACTAAATTAGCCGCCAATCCACGTAATTCAGCTCATGATTGTGTTTTTAACCCTAAATATGAAAGATTTTACAATAATAAACCAACTGCTATTAAACCCCTTGGCCTGAGAATACAACCGTTACTTGAAGAGGCCAATATCAATATTAAAAATGTTCAGCATTTTTCTTTTCCATCAAAAGAGCCATGGACGTTAAACCCTCCAAAGATTATTTTAGACCTTCATAAAAATAAAAAAACAGAAGTCGAGTCGCATATTTTTAAGAATGAATTTTTAGAAATCAAATCAAATTATAAACATTACCTGTCAATTTATACAGATGGTTCGAAACAAGAGGAGAAAGTTGCTTGTTCTGTTATTAGTCCAAATTTTACTGACAGTATCAGATTACCTGATAATAGCTCCATTTTTACCGCCGAAGCCAAGGCAATTGATATTGCACTTTACCATATCAGAGATCAGTCTGAAAAACAGTTTATCATTTATTCAGATTCTCTTTCTGTATTAAAATCTCTTAAAGATTTACACCATACAAACCCATTAATTCAGCAAATTCTTAAAAAATATTATTATCTTTCCGCTTCAAAAGAAATTGTATTTTGTTGGCTTCCCAGCCACGTTAATATTCGTGGAAATGAATTAGCAGATTCAGAAGCCAAATATGCATTATCCTTAGTAATAACCAATTTCAAAATTCCTCACTCCGACTTTAAATCAAACGTCTGTCAATACATCAACAACAAATGTCAGTCTGTTTGGGAAACACAAACTTATAATAAATTAAATGAAATCAAACCAAATTTTAACAGCAAATGCACATTCTCTAATCTCAGCAGAAAAGAACAAACAAAAATCACGAGATGTAGACTTGGACACACTAGAATTACTCATTCTTATATTTTAAACAATGAACAAGCTCCATTCTGCATTCCTTGTAACGAACCTTTTACGGTCAAACATTTTCTTGTCACTTGTGCTGAATTTAATTATATTCGCACAAAGTATTTTAATGTAAAAAATATAAAGGAACTTTTTAATATGCCAACTCAAAAAATACTCGATTTTCTGAAAGAGATCGGACTTTTTAATAAAATATGATCTGTATTTTAATAACATAAAGTCATTGATACTTTATCTTTTTAAAATGAACTCATCAATCCTAGATATTTTTGTCCCGTGCTGGTCCCGGGCTTAGAATAGGCCAGACGTACCCTCTGCGTGACGTACGAGCCGGCTAAAAGAGGCCGCCCGTGACCACCCGGGCCCTCGAAATAGGTGGCTGCCTTCCGCTTCTGTGGCAGTTGGGTAAAACCCCTAACATAACAGAGCAACCGTCCGTTCAACCGGTATAATTCCAGACTATAAAATTACATTTATTGAAATGCATCTTAAATTGGAAAAAAACAAATTTCGCGAGATCTATCCTTTTAAACCTTTCCTATCTCATGTTACTAACATGCTTCATTTGTTTGTGTATCATTCTGTGCCCGTGGGTCGCACATGGGACGAAGATTATAACCTCATCTGTATTTAACATATGTGTTTGTCTTGTGTTTGTGTCATTTTTCCGAACTCTAGCATTCTCCACATTAAAAAATAAGATGCATTTAATATTGTTAGATAAAAAAACTAAACGTTTTTCAAGGTATGAAAGCTACATATCATTTGAAAGCTACATATCATCTAACACAGCTTGTTTGTTTGACTATCCTAAAAATGAATCCAAAATAAATCTTTCTTTAATAAACTGTTTATTTTAAATATGGATCTCCTAATTTATGTTAAAAATAACCTTTTAATTTCCCAGACGTTTTCGGCCTCCCTTGTCTGTAGGGAATAAAATCTACAGATCACTTTCCTTCTGTAGTGGATAGGGTGTAATCCCCTATTAAAACAGGAACCACCTGTTTGCCGTGGGTGGCGTCTCGTATGCTGGGAGAGGGGAACCTGATGATTGAGGAAAGCCCAGGGATCTCCAGCTTTTCAACACATCATTTTGGCCCTTATTTCAGATAGAAGAGCGGTCTGGGTTAGATCCGGCCTGGATCAATCGGCTCAGTCGTGCCAAGCTCTAGAAGCGCACAACTTGTTCTTAGCTTCTTTCTCTCTTTTATACGTATCTTGATGGTACAAACCGGGCTTATTTTTCTCACGTTCCTCTAACTTTAAGTGAGTTTCAATGGGCGGCGGCTGAAGGGTCAATTGGTGGGCTTGCATTGGGGCTTTGGCGGAAACCTCTGTGAGTGGAGGCTGTGGATAGGGGGATGAACTCAACTGTTCATAAACTTTTCTGTGGAAATTTAGATGAATAGGTGGGAAATCATCTAAGCATGAGGCCGAGCTGAAGACTCTGATCTTGACACCGAGTATAATAGCAATGTAGCCTTGACGTTAGAAATAGGAGATCCATTTCTGTTAAACGTCCCCTTGTAGGGCTCCATGGAGGGTGGGGCGCATAGCTATCGAATCAAAAATTTCATCACCATGGCATCTCGAAAACGATTTCTGGCGTTCGACTCTTCGGAGGACGACACGCAACCGACTACTTTTACTTTCAAAGCAAATGAGAACTTCGCTAAATTTTTAGTGATTTCGAGTAAAGAGGACAAACCTATTACTTCACTGTCACCTTTCATTATAGAAAAGCAAATAGAATCAATTATAGGCACTCCAAAAAATGTAAAAAAGTTAAAAAATGGAACTCTTTTGGTCGAAACTAACAGAAAATCTCAAACTGATAATCTCTTGAAAATTACAAAATTCTTTAACATTAATGTCTCTGTCACGGAACATAAAACACTCAATAGTTGCAAAGGTATTATCCGTGACAGGATGCTAAAACATGAAACTGAAGAAAATATCACAGAATATCTTAACACACAAGGAGTAACAGCTTGCAAACGTTTTAAAATTAAAAAAGATGGAAACTATATAGAAACAAATACACTTTTACTAACTTTCAACACAACAACTTTACCGAAATCACTAAAAATATTTTACCGAATTATACCGGTTGAAGTCTACATACCAAATCCTCTGCGGTGTTTCAACTGTCAGAGGTTTGGACATCATGAAAACGGCTGTCCGGAAGCACCTGGATCAGTATGTGAAAAATGTGGTATGGGTGACTTTGATCACTCTACAAATGCTTGTAAAAATGAAGCCAAGTGTGTGAACTGTCACAAAAACCATCAATCAAAATCAAATCAGTGTGAAATTTGGAAAAAAGAGAAAGAAATCATGAAAATTAAAGTTACACAAAAAATCACTTATTTGGAAGCCAAAAAAATACAAGAAAATCAACCTGAAATCACCTTTGCAAAAGTTGTTCAATCCCTAAACACTAAACCTGAAACCAAAGAAAGTTCTACCCAGTTTAACGAAAAAGATTCTGTCATCAAAGCAAATTCAAAAGTTATTACTCCTACTGTAAAACCTAAACCTAAACCCACATCTACTCATCAGTCTAGACCACCAACAAAATCTCAAAACAGTTCACAAACACAGCCGACTAAAACAAGTGGATCACAACAGAGATCCAGGTCCAGGACAGCTGACCAGAAAGAAAAAAATGGAAAAGAAAAAGATAAAGATAAAGCACCAAATCCATATAGTAAAGGGGCGTCGGCCGATCCGATCAAGTTGGTCAATCGGTTCGATTCCCTTGAGAACATGGAGTTAGAGACTGACTCCTCCATGTTCTTGCAGTCTCAGAGAAAACAAAAGGATTAAGTTCCTTATTTTCATATCATCTCTCCATTCATCATGGATAAAAAATCAATTATTCAGTGGAACTGTCGAGGACTAAAAGCAAATTATAACGAAATTTTAATTTTAACAACACTACTTTCTCCGACTGTCTTTTGTCTCCAGGAAACCTTTTTAAAGAATACAGATAATATTAATTTTAAAAATTATAGTTTATATAATCATATCGCAACTGAAAATCAGAAAGCCTCAGGAGGCTCATCTATCCTTGTAAAATCAAATGTTCCTCATAGACAGATAGATATAAATAGTAATTTACAAGCTGTTGCTGTAAATGTCACTCTGTCTAAATCCATAACAATTTGTTCTCTATATCTCCCTCCACACTGTAAATTTTCTAAACACGATTTAGAAAATCTTATAAACCAGTTACCTCATCCTTATTTATTATTAGGTGACTTTAATAGTCACAGCAAACTATGGGGTTGTCTGGATACAAATGACAAAGGAGAAATAATAGAAAATTTTATTGCAGAAAATGATCTATGTTTATTTAACGATAAACAACCAACTTATCTTCATTCTCCTACAAGAAATTATTTTGCTTTAGATTTGTCTATATGCTCTCCAAATATTTACTTAGATTTTGATTGGTCAGTTTTAGATGACCTTCATGGGAGCGATCATTTTCCAATTAAAATTGAAGAAATTGAATCGACAAATGAAGACCATCATTCCCGATGGAATTTGAATAAAGCAAACTGGGAGAATTTTATAGAGCTATGTAATGAAAAATTAAATCCTGAAATGTTTAAAACAGCAGATGATATACAAGCTTTTACTGATACATTAATTCATGTAGCCGAAAAATGTATTCCAAAGTCCTCGACACGTTCAAAAAGAAATAGACCTTGGTTTAATAAAGATGTTAAAAATTCAATAAATAAAAGAAAATCTGCCTTACGAAAGTTCAATAGGCAGCCAACAAAAGAAAATCTAATCCATGCCAAACAAATGCGAGCAAAAGCTCGCAAGACAATAAAAACGGCTAAAAGAACATCTTGGCAGCAATACGTCTCCAAACTTAATTCTAGAACTCCAGCAAAGAAAATATGGGACATGATTCGAAAAATTACTGGCAAAAATAAAAATAACAAACATGTCCATATTAAATCAAATGGAAATATATGCTCAACGACTAAAGATATTTCCAATGCACTAGGAGAGAATTTTCAGAAAAACTCTTCTAGTGCAAACTATTCCGAAACCTTTCAAAACATAAAACAGGAACGAGAGAAAGAGCATCTAAATTTTACATCACTAAATCATGAAAAATATAATGTACCATTCACAGCTTCAGAATTATTAGATGCTCTTCATAAATCTCACGATACAGCTGCTGGTCCTGATGACATTCATTATCAAATTCTTAAACATTTACCCGATAACGCTTTAAAAACTTTATTAAATATTTTAAATGATATTTGGATCACTGGAAAATTTCCAAAAGACTGGAGTAAAGCAACGATTATACCTATACCAAAACCAAATAAAGATCATACTGAAGCTACTAACTACAGACCTATTGCTTTGACAAGTTGTTTATGTAAAACAATGGAGAGAATGATTAATGATAGACTGGTTTGGTTCTTGGAATCAAACCAGCCAATAACAAAATATCAAGCTGGATTCAGAAAAAATAACTGTACAAACGATCATTTGATTCGTTTGGAATCCTTTATTCGTGATGCCTTTATTAAAAAAGAACATGTCGTAGCTGTATTTTTTGATCTTGAAAAAGCTTACGATACTACATGGAAACATGGCATCATGAAAGATTTACATAAATTAGGCCTTAAAGGCCGATTACCACTTTTTATTCAAAATTTTTTATCAGATCGAACATTTAATGTTCGAATAGGTAATACTTTATCGGACATATTTAAACAAGAACAAAATGTACCACAGGGAAGCATTTTATCACCTACCTTGTTTGGCATTAAAATTAACGATATTGTTAAATGTGTGAAAGACCTTGATTGTTCACTTTTTGTTGACGATTTTGGAATATTTATTAGATCGAAAAATATGGAAACCATTGAATTCAAACTACAACGATGTTTAAACAATATAGAAGATTGGGCAACAGAAAATGGTTTCAAATTTTCAAAAAACAAAAACTCAATGCGTTCATTTTTGTCAGATACGTCAGCTACATTTAGATCCTCATCTCACCATATACGGTAGTCCAATTCCAGTCGTCAGTGAAGCAAAATTCCTGGGTCTTTTGTTCGATAACAAATTATCTTTTATACCACACATCAAAGTTTTAAAAGCTAAATGTTTAAAAGCTCTTGATATTCTTAAAGTTCTCTCCAGTTCCGACTGGGGAGGAGATCGTACTGTTCTTTTAAATCTCTATAGATCTTTAATTAGATCTAAATTGGATTATGGATCCATAGTTTATGGATCCGCAAGAAAATCTTATTTGAAATCTTTGGATACTATTCATCACCAAGGTTTACGTCTGGCTCTAGGGGCTTTTCGTACTTCCCCCGTCGAAAGTTTATACGCTGAATCAAATGAACCATCATTGTATATAAGAAGAGAGAAATTGTCTCTTCAATATGTTACTAAATTAGCCGCCAATCCACGTAATTCAGCCTATGATTGTGTTTTTAATCCTAAATATGAAAGATTTTACAACAACAAATCAACGGCTATTAAACCCCTAGGCCTGAGAATACAACCGTTACTTGAAGAGGCCAATATCAATATTAAAAATGTTCAGCATTTTTCTTTTCCATCAAAAGAGCCATGGACGTTAAACCCTCCAAAGATTATTTTAGACCTTCATAAAAATAAAAAAACAGAAGTCGAGTCGCATATTTTTAAGAGTGAATTTTTAGAAATCAAATCAAATTATAAACATTACCTGTCAATTTATACAGATGGTTCGAAACAAGATGAGAAAGTTGCTTGTTCTGTTATTAGTCCAAATTTTACTGACAGTATCAGATTACCTGATAATAGCTCCATTTTTACCGCCGAAGCCAAGGCAATAGATATTGCACTTTACCATATCAGAGATCAGTCTGAAAAACAGTTTATCATTTATTCAGATTCTCTTTCTGTATTAAAATCTCTTAAAGATTTACACCATACAAACCCATTAATTCAGCAAATTCTTAAAAAATATTATTATCTTTCCGCTTCAAAAGAAATTGTATTTTGTTGGCTTCCCAGCCACGTTAATATTCGTGGAAATGAATTAACAGATTCAGAAGCCAAATCTGCATTATCCTTAGTAATAACCAATTTCAAAATTCCTCACTCCGACTTTAAATCAAACGTCTGTCAATACATCAACAACAAATGTCAGTCTGTTTGGGAAACACAAACTTATGATAAATTAAATGAAATCAAACCAAATTTTAACAGCAAATGCACATTTTCTAATCTCAGCAGAAAAGAACAAACAAAAATCACGAGATGTAGACTTGGACACACTAGAATTACTCATTCTTATATTTTAAACAATGAACAAGCTCCATTCTGCATTCCTTGTAATGAACCTTTCACAGTCAAACATTTTCTTATCACTTGTGCTGAATTTAATCACATTCGCACAAAGTATTTTAATATAAAAACTATAAAGGAACTTTTTGATATGCCAACTCAGAAAATACTCGACTTTCTTAAAGAGATCGGACTTTTTAATAAAATATGATCAGTATTTTTAATCACTTATAATCATTGATACTTTATCTCTTTAAAATAAATACATCAATCCTAGATATTTTTAAATTTCTCATTAAATAAAATCATCATATAACATAAAACTTATTAGACGCTATATGCCCTTTTAGGGTTGAGCGTCTATAAACAAAATATCCATCCATCCATCCTAGATATTTTTAATTTCTCATTAAATAAAATCATCATATAACATACATCTTATTAGACGCTATATGCCCTTTTAGGGTTGAGCGTCTAAAAATATCCATCCATCCATCCAAAATGAATCCTTCTTTCTTTAATAAACTGTTTATTTTAAATATGGATCTCCTAATTTATATTAAAAATAACCTTTCAATTTCCCAGACGTTTTCGGCCTCCCTTGTCTGTAGGGAATAAAATCTACAGATCACTTTCCTTCTGTAGTGGATAGGGTGTAATCCCCTATTAAAACAGGAACCACCTGTTTGCCGTGGGTGGCGTCTCGTATGCTGGGAGAGGGGAACCTGATGATTGAGGAAAGCCCAGGGATCTCCAGCTTTTCAACACATCATTTTGGCCCTTATTTCAGATAGAAGAGCGGTCTGGGTTAGATCCGGCCTGGATCAATCGGCTCAGTCGTGCCAAGCTCTAGAAGCGCACAACTTGTTCTTAGCTTCTTTCTCTCTTTCATACGTATCTTTATGGTACCAAACCGGGCTTATTTTTCTCATGTTCCTCTAACTTTAAGTGAGTTTCAATGGGCGGCGGCTGAAGGGTCAATTGGTGGGCTTGTATTGGGGCTTTGGCGGAAACCTCTGTGAGTGGAGGCTGTGGATAGGGGGATGAACTCAACTGTTCATAAATTTTTCTATGGAAATTTAGATGAATAGGTGGGAAATCATCTAAGCATGAGGCCGAGCTGAAGACTCTGATCTTGACACCGAGTATAATAGCAATGTAGCCTTGACGTTAGAAATAGGAGATCCATTTCTGTTAAACGTCCCCTTGTAGGGCTCCATGGAGGGTGGGGCGCATAGCTATCGAATCAAAAATTTCATCATCATGGCCTCTCGAAAACGATTTCTGGCGTTCGACTCTTCGGAGGACGACACGCAACCGACTACTTTTACTTTCAAAGCAAATGAGAACTTCGCTAAATTTTTAGTGATTTCGAGTAAGGAAGACAAACCAATTACTTCACTGTCTCCTTTCATCATAGAAAAGCAAATAGAATCTTTAATAGGCACTCCAAAAACGTAAAAAAATTAAAAAATGGAACTCTTTTGGTCGAAACTAACAGAAAATCTCAAACTGATAATCTCTTGAAAATTACAAAATTCTTTAACATTAATGTTTCTGTCACGGAACATAAAACACTCAATAGTTGCAAAGGTATTATCCGTGACAGGATGCTAAAACATGAAACTGAAGAAAATATCACAGAATATCTTAACACACAAGGAGTAACAGCTTGCAAACGTTTTAAAATTAAAAAAGATGGAAACTTTATAGAAACAAATACTTTTACTAACTTTCAACACCACAACTTTACCGAAATCACTAAAAATCTTTTACCGAATTATACCGGTTGAAGTCTACATTCCAAATCCTCTGCGGTGTTTCAACTGTCAGAGGTTTGGACATCATGAAAACGGCTGTCCTGAATTACCTGGATCAGTATGTGAAAAATGTGGTATGGGTGACTTTGATCACTCTACAAATGCTTGTAAAAATGAAGCCAAGTGTGTGAACTGTCACAAAAACCATCAATCAAAATCAAATCAGTGTGAAATTTGGAAAAAAGAGAAAGAAATCATGAAAATTAAAGTTACACAAAAAATCACTTATTTGGAAGCCAAAAAAATACAAGAAAATCAACCTGAAATCACCTTTGCAAAAGTTGTTCAATCCCTAAACACTAAACCTGAAACCAAAGAAAGTTCTACCCAGTTTAACGAAAAAGATTCTGTCATCAAAGCAAATTCAAAAGTTATTACTCCTACTGTAAAACCTAAACCTAAACCCACATCTACTCATCAGTCTAGACCACCAACAAAATCTCAAAACAGTTCACAAACACAGCCGACTAAAACAAGTGGATCACAACAGAGATCCAGGTCCAGGACAGCTGACCAGAAAGGAAAAAATGGAAAAGAAAAAGATAAAGATAAAGCACCAAATCCATATAGTAAAGGGGCGTCGGCCGATCCGATCAAGTTGGTCAATCGGTTCGATTCCCTTGAGACCATGGAGTTAGAGACTGACTCCTCCATGTTCTCGCAGTCTCAGAGAAAACAAAAGGATTAAGTTACTTATCTTCAAATCATCTCTCCATTTATCATGGATAAAAAATCAATTATTCAGTGGAACTGTCGAGGACTAAAAGCAAATTATAACGAAATTTTAATTTTAACAACACTACTTTCTCCGACTGTCTTTTGTCTCCAGGAAACCTTTTTAAAAAATACAGATAATATTAATTTTAAAAATTATAGTTTATATAATCATATCGCAACTGAAAATCAGAAAGCCTCAGGAGGTTCATCTATCCTTGTAAAATCAAATGTTCCTCATAGACAGATAGATATAAATAGTAATTTACAAGCTGTTGCTGTAAATGTCACTCTGTCTAAATCCATAACAATTTCTTCTCTATATCTTCCTCCACACTGTAAATTTTCTAAACACGATTTAGAAAATCTTATAAACCAGTTACCTCGTCCTTATTTATTATTAGGTGATTTTAATAGTCACAGCAAACTATGGGGTTGTCTGGATACAAATGACAAAGGAGAAATAATAGAAAATTTTATTGCAGAAAATGATTTATGTTTATTTAACGATAAACAACCAACTTATCTTCATTCTCCTACAAGAAATTATTTTGCTTTAGATTTGTCTATATGCTCTCCAAATATTTACTTAGATTTTAATTGGTCAGTTTTAGATGACCTTCATGGGAGCGATCATTTTCCAATTAAAATTGAAGAAATTACATCGACAAATGAAGACCATCATTCCCGATGGAATTTCAATAAAGCAAACTGGGAGAATTTTATGGAGCTATGTAATGAAAAATTAAATCCTGAAATGTTTAAAACAGCAGATGATATACAAGCTTTTACTGATACATTAATTCATGTAGCCGAAAAATGTATTCCAAAGTCCTCGACACGTTCAAAAAGAAATAGACCTTGGTTTAATAAAGATGTTAAAAATTCAATAAATAAAAGAAAATCTGCCTGACGAAAGTTCAATAGGCAGCCAACAAAAGAAAATCTAATCCATGCCAAACAAATGCGAGCAAAAGCTCGCAAGACAATAAAAACGGCTAAAAGAACATCTTGGCAGCAATACGTCTCCAAACTTAATTCTAGAACTCCAGCAAAGAAAATATGGGACATGATTCGAAAAATTACTGGCAAAAATAAAAATAACAAGCATGTCCATATTAAATCAAATGGAAATATATGCTCAACGACTAAAGATATTTCCAATGCACTAGGAGAGAATTTTCAGAAAAACTCTTCTAGTGCAAATTATTCCGAAACCTTTCAAAACATAAAACAGGAACAAGAGAAAGAGCATCTAAATTTTACGTCACTAAATCATGAAAGATATAATGTACCATTCACAGCTTCAGAATTATCAGATGCTCTTAATAAATCTCACGATACAGCTGCTGGTCCTGATGACATCCATTATCAAATTCTTAAACATTTACCCGATAACGCTTTAAAAACTTTATTAAATATTTTAAATGATATTTGGATCACTGGAAAATTTCCAAAAGACTGGAGTAAAGCAACGATTATACCTATACCAAAACCAAATAAAGATCATACTGAAGCTACTAACTACAGACCTATTGCTTTGACAAGTTGTTTGTGTAAAACAATGGAGAGAATGATTAATGATAGGCTGGTTTGGTTCTTGGAATCAAACCAGCTTATAAAAAAATATCAAGCTGGATTCAGAAAAAATAACTGTACAAACGATCATTTGATTCGTTTGGAATCCTTTATTCGTGATGCCTTTATTAAAAAAGAACATGTCGTAGCTGTATTTTTTGATCTTGAAAAAGCTTACGATACTACATGGAAACATGGCAGCATGAAAGATTTACATAAATTAGGCCTTAAAGGCCGATTACCACTTTTTATTCAAAATTTTTTATCAGATCGAACATTTAATGTTCGAATAGGTAATACGTTATCGGACATATTTAAACAAGAACAAGGTGTACCACAGGGAAGCATTTTATCACCTACCTTGTTTGGCATTAAAATTAACGATATTGTTAAATGTGTGAAAGACCTTGATTGTTCACTTTTTGTTGACGATTTTGGAATATTTATTAGATCGAAAAATATGGAAACCATTGAATTCAAACTACAACGATGTTTAAACAATATAGAAGATTGGGCAACAGAAAATGGTTTCAAATTTTCAAAAACAAAAACTCAATGCGTTCATTTTTGTCAGATACGTCAGCTACATTTAGATCCTCATCTCACCATATACGGAAGTCCAATTCCAGTCGTCAGTGAAGCAAAATACCTGGGTCTTTTGTTCGATAACAAATTATCTTTTATACCACACATCAAAGCTTTAAAAGCTAAATGTCTTAAAGCACTTGATATTCTTAAAGTTCTCTCCAGTTCCGACTGGGGAGGAGATCGTACTGTCCTTTTAAATCTCTATAGATCTTTAATTAGATCTAAATTGGATTATGGATCCATAGTTTATGGATCCGCAAGAAAATCTTATTTGAAATCTTTGGATACTATTCATCACCAAGGTTTACGTCTGGCTCTAGGGGCTTTTCGTACTTCCCCCGTCGAAAGTTTATACGCTGAATCAAATGAACCATCATTGTATATAAGAAGACAGAAATTGTCTCTTCAATATGTTACTAAATTAGCCGCCAATCCACGTAATTCAGCCTATGATTGTGTTTTTAATCCTAAATATGAAAGATTTTACAACAATAAACCAACAGCTATTAAACCCCTTGGCCTGAGAATACAACCGTTACTTGAAGAGGCCAATATCAATATTAAAAATGTTCAGCATTTTTCTTTTCCATCAAAAGAGCCATGGACGTTAAACCCTCCAAAGATTATTTTAGACCTTCATAAAAATAAAAAAACAGAAGTCGAGTCGCATATTTTTAAGAATGAATTTTTAGAAATCAAATCAAATTATAAACATTACCTGTCAATTTATACAGATGGTTCGAAACAAGATGAGAAAGTTGCTTGTTCTGTTATTAGTCCAAATTTTACTGACAGTATCAGATTACCTGATAATAGCTCCATTTTTACCGCCGAAGCCAAGGCAATTGATATTGCACTTTACCATATCAGAGATCAGTCTGAAAAACAGTTTATCATTTATTCAGATTCTCTTTCTGTATTAAAATCTCTTAAAGATTTACACCATAGAAACCCATTAATTCAGCAAATTCTTAAAAAATATTATTATCTTTCTGCTTCAAAAGAAATTGTATTTTGTTGGCTTCCCAGCCACGTTAATATTCGTGGAAATGAATTAGCCGATTCAGAAGCTAAATCTGCATTATCCTTAGTAATAACCAATTTCAAAATTCCTCACTCCGACTTTAAATCAAACGTCTGTCAATACATCAACAACAAATGTCAGTCTGTTTGGGAAACACAAACTTATAATAAATCAAATGAAATCAAACCAAATTTTAACAGCAAATGCACATTCTCTAATCTCAGCAGAAAAGAACAAACAAAAATCACGAGATGTAGACTTGGACACACTAGAATTACTCATTCTTATATTTTAAACAATGAACAAGCTCCATTCTGCATTCCTTGTAACGAACCTTTTACGGTCAAACATTTTCTTGTCACTTGTGCTGAATTTAATTATATTCGCACAAAGTATTTTAATGTAAAAAATATAAAGGAACTTTTTGATATGCCAACTCAAAAAATACTCGATTTTCTGAAAGAGATCGGACTTTTTTATAAAATATGATCTGTATTTTAATAACATAAAATCATTGATACTTTATCTTTTTAAAATGAACTCATCAATCCTAGATATTTTTAATTTCTCATTAAATAAAATCATCATATAACATACATCTTATTAGACGCTATATGCCCTTTTAGGGTTGAGCGTCTATAAACAAAATATCCATCCATCCATCCAAAATGAATCCTTCTTTCTTTAATAAACTGTTTATTTTAAATATGGATCTCCTAATTTATATTAAAAATAACCTTTCAATTTCCCAGACGTTTTCGGCCTCCCTTGTCTGTAGGGAATAAAATCTACAGATCACTTTCCTTCTGTAGTGGATAGGGTGTAATCCCCTATTAAAACAGGAACCACCTGTTTGCCGTGGGTGGCGTCTCGTATGCTGGGAGAGGGGAACCTGATGATTGAGGAAAGCCCAGGGATCTCCAGCTTTTCAACACATCATTTGGCCCTTATTTCAGATAGAAGAGCGGTCTGGGTTAGATCCGGCCTGGATCAATCGGCTCAGTCGTGCCAAGCTCTAGAAGCGCACAGCTTGTTCTTAGCTTCTTTCTCTCTTTCATACGTATCTTTATGGTACCAAACCGGGCTTATTTTTCTCATGTTCCTCTAACTTTAAGTGAGTTTCAATGGGCGGCGGCTGAAGGGTCAATTGGTGGGCTTGTATTGGGGCTTTGGCGGAAACCTCTGTGAGTGGAGGCTGTGGATAGGGGGATGAACTCAACTGTTCATAAATTTTTCTATGGAAATTTAGATGAATAGGTGGGAAATCATCTAAGCATGAGGCCGAGCTGAAGACTCTGATCTTGACACCGAGTATAATAGCAATGTAGCCTTGACGTTAGAAATAGGAGATCCATTTCTGTTAAACGTCCCCTTGTAGGGCTCCATGGAGGGTGGGGCGCATAGCTATCGAATCAAAAATTTCATCATCATGGCCTCTCGAAAACGATTTCTGGCGTTCGACTCTTCGGAGGACGACACGCAACCGACTACTTTTACTTTCAAAGCAAATGAGAACTTCGCTAAATTTTTAGTGATTTCGAGTAAGGAAGACAAACCAATTACTTCACTGTCTCCTTTCATCATAGAAAAGCAAATAGAATCTTTAATAGGCACTCCAAAAAATGTAAAAAAATTAAAAAATGGAACTCTTTTGGTCGAAACTAACAGAAAATCTCAAACTGATCATCTCTTGAAAATTACAAAATTCTTTAACATTAATGTCTCTGTCACGGAACATAAAACACTCAATAGTTGCAAAGGTATTATCCGTGACAGGATGCTAAAACATGAAACTGAAGAAAATATCACAGAATATCTTAACACACAAGGAGTAACAGCTTGCAAACGTTTTAAAATTAAAAAAGATGGAAACTTTATAGAAACAAATACACTTTTACTAACTTTCAACACCACAACTTTACCGAAATCACTAAAAATCTTTTACCGAATTATACCGGTTGAAGTCTACATTCCAAATCCTCTGCGGTGTTTCAACTGTCAGAGGTTTGGACATCATGAAAACGGCTGTCCTGAATTACCTGGATCAGTATGTGAAAAATGTGGTATGGGTGACTTTGATCACTCTACAAATGCTTGTAAAAATGAAGCCAAGTGTGTGAACTGTCACAAAAACCATCAATCAAAATCAAATCAGTGTGAAATTTGGAAAAAAGAGAAAGAAATCATGAAAATTAAAGTTACACAAAAAATCACTTATTTGGAAGCCAAAAAAATACAAGAAAATCAACCTGAAATCACCTTTGCAAAAGTTGTTCAATCCCTAAACACTAAACCTGAAACCAAAGAAATTTCTACCCAGTTTAACGAAAAAGATTCTGTCATCAAAGCAAATTCAAAAGTTATTACTCCTACTGTAAAATTCAACCGGTATAACTGTAAAACCTAAACCTAAACCCACATCTACTCATCAGTCTAGACCACCAACAAAATCTCAAAACAGTTCACAAACACAGCCGACTAAAACAAGTGGATCACAACAGAGATCCAGGTCCAGGACAGCTGACCAGAAAGGAAAAAATGGAAAAGAAAAAGATAAAGATAAAGCACCAAATCCATATAGTAAAGGGGCGTCGGCCGATCCGATCAAGTTGGTCAATCGGTTCGATTCCCTTGAGACCATGGGTCCCGTGCTGGTCCCGGGCTTAGAATAGGCCAGACGTACCCTCTGCGTGACGTACGAGCCGGCTAAAAGAGGCCGCCCGTGACCACCCGGGCCCTCGAAATAGGTGGCTGCCTTCCGCTTCTGTGGCAGTTGGGTAAAACCCCTAACATAACAGAGCAACCGTCCGTTCAACCGGTATAATTCCAGACTATAAAATTAAATTTATTGAAATGCATCTTAAATAGGAAAATACAAATTTCGCGAGATCTATCCTTTTCAACCTTTCCTATCTCATGTTACTAACATGCTTCATTTGTTTGTGTATCATTCTGTGCCCGTGGGTCGCACATGGGACGAAGATTATAACCTCATCTGTTTTTAACATATGTGTTTGTCTTGTGTTTGTGTCATTTTTCCGAACTCTAGCATTCTCCACATTAAAAAATAAGATGCATTTAATATTGTTAGATAAAAAAACTAAACGTTTTTCAAGGTATGAAAGCTACATATCATTTGAAAGCTACATATCATCTAACACAGCTTGTTTGTTTGATCTCTTAAAAAATGAATCCAAAATGAATCCTTCTTTCTTTAATAAACTGTTTATTTTAAATATGGATCTCCTAATTTATCTTAAAAATAACCTTTCAATTTCCCAGACGTTTTCGGCCTCCCTTGTCTGTAGGGAATAAAATCTACAGATCACTTTCCTTCTGTAGTGGATAGGGTGTAATCCCCTATTAAAACAGGAACCACCTGTTTGCCGTGGGTGGCGTCTCGTATGCTGGGAGAGGGGAACCTGATGATTGAGGAAAGCCCAGGGATCTCCAGCTTTTCAACACATCATTTTGGCCCTTATTTCAGATGGAAGAGCGATCTGGGTTAGATCCGGCCTGGATCAATCGGCTCAGTCGTGCCAAGCTCTAGAAGCGCACAACTTGTTCTTAGCTTCTTTCTCTCTTTCATACGTATCTTTATGGTACCAAACCGGGCTTATTTTTCTCTTGTTCATCTAACTTTAAGTGAGTTTCAATGGGCGGCGGCTGAAGGGTCAATTGGTGGGCTTGTATTGGGGCTTTGGCGGAAACCTCTGTGAGTGGAGGCTGTGGATAGGGGGATGAACTCAACTGTTCATAAATTTTTCTATGGAAATTTAGATGAATAGGTGGGAAATCATCTAAGCATGAGGCCGAGCTGAAGACTCTGATCTTGACACCGAGTATAATAGCAATGTAGCCTTGACGTTAGAAATAGGAGATCCATTTCTGTTAAACGTCCCCTTGTAGGACTCCATGGAGGGTGGGGCGCATAGCTATCGAATCAAAAATTTCATCACCATGGCCTCTCGAAAACGATTTCTGGCGTTCGACTCTTCGGAGGACGACACGCAACCGACTACTTTTACTTTCAAAGCAAATGAGAACTTCGCTAAATTTTGAGTGATTTCGAGTAAAGAGGACAAACCTATTACTTCACTGTCACCTTTCATTATAGAAAAGCAAATAGAATCAATTATAGGCACTCCAAAAAATGTAAAAAAATTAAAAAATGGAACTCTTTTGGTCGAAACGAACAGAAAATCTCAAACTGATACTTTTGAAACTTACAAAATTTTTTAATATTAATGTCACTGTCACGGAACATAAAATTCTCAACAGTTGCAAAGGTATTATCCGTGACAGAATGCTAAAACATGAAACTGAAGAAAATATCACAGAATATCTTAACACACAAGGAGTAACAGCTTGCAAACGTTTTAAAATTAAAAAAGATGGAAACTTTATAGAAACAAATACACTTTTACTAACTTTCAACACCACAACTTTACCGAAATCACTAAAAATCTTTTACCGAATTATACCGGTTGAAGTCTACATTCCAAATCCTCTGCGGTGTTTCAACTGTCAGAGGTTTGGACATCATGAAAACGGCTGTCCGGAAGCACCTGGATCAGTATGTGAAAAATGTGGTATGGGTGAATTTGATCACCCTACAAATGCTTGTAAAAATGAAGCCAAGTGTGTGAACTGTCACAAAAACCATCAATCAAAATCAAATCAGTGTGAAATTTGGAAAAAAGAGAAAGAAATCATGAAAATTAAAGTTACACAAAAAATTACTTATTTGGAAGCCAAAAAGATTCAAGAAAATCAACCTGAAATCACCTTTGCAAAAGTTGTTCAATCCCTAAACACTAAACCTGAAACCAAAGAAACTTCTACCCAGTTTAACGAAAAAGATTCTGTCATCAAAGCAAATTCAAAAGTTATTACTCCTACTCTAAAACCTAAACCTAAACCCACATCTACTCATCAGTCTAGACCACCAATAAAATCTCAAAACAGTTCACAAACACAGCCGACTAAAACAAGTGGATCACAACAGAGATCCAGGTTCAGGACAGCTGACCAGAAAGGAAAAAATGGAAAAGAAAAAGATAAAGAAAAAGAACCAAATCCATATAGTAAAGGGGCGTCGGCCGATCCGATCAAGTTGGTCAATCGGTTCGATTCCCTCGAGAACATGGAGTTAGAGACTGACTCCTCCATGTTCTCGCAGTCTCAGAGAAAACATAAGGATTAAGTTCCTTATTTTCAAATCATCTCTCCATTTATCATGGATAAAAAATCAATTCAGTGGAACTGTCGAGGACTAAAAGCAAATTATAACGAAATTTTAATTTTAACAACACTACTTTCTCCGACTGTCTTTTGTCTCCAGGAAACCTTTTTAAAAAATACAGATAATATTAATTTTAAAAATTATAGTTTATATAATCATATTGCAACTGAAAATCAGAAAGCCTCAGGAGGTTCATCTATCCTTGTAAAATCAAATGTTCCTCATAGACAGATAGATATAAATAGTAATTTACAAGCTGTTGCTGTAAATGTCACTCTGTCTAAATCCATAACAATTTGTTCTCTATATCTTCCTCCACACTGTAAATTTTCTAAACACGATTTAGAAAATCTTATAAACCAGTTACCTCGTCCTTATTTATTAGTAGGTGATTTTAATAGTCACAGCAAACTTTGGGGTTGTCTGGATACAAATGACAAAGGAGAAATAATAGAAAATTTTATTGCAGAAAATGATTTATGTTTATTTAACGATAAACAACCAACTTATCTTCATTCTCCTACAAGAAATTATTTTGCTTTAGATTTGTCTATATGCTCTCCAAATATTTACTTAGATTTTGATTGGTCAGTTTTAGATGACCTTCATGGGAGCGATCATTTTCCAATTAAAATTGAAGAAATTGAATCGACAAATGAAGACCATCATTCCCGATGGAATTTCAATAAAGCAAACTGGGAGAATTTTATGGAGCTATGTAATGAAAAATTAAATCCTGAAATGTTTAAAACAGCAGATGATATACAAGCTTTTACTGATACATTAATTCATGTAGCCGAAAAATGTATTCCAAAGTCCTCGACACGTTCAAAAAGAAATAGACCTTGGTTTAATAAAGATGTTAAAAATTCAATAAATAAAAGAAAATCTGCCTTACGAAAGTTCAATAGGCAGCCAACAAAAGAAAATCTAATCCATGCCAAAAAAATGCGAGCAAAAGCTCGCAAGACAATAAAAACGGCTAAAAGAACATCTTGGCAGCAATACGTCTCCAAACTTAATTCTAGAACTCCAGCAAAGAAAATATGGGACATGATTCGAAAAATTACTGGCAAAAATAAAAATAACAAGCATGTCCATATTAAATCAAATGGAAATATATGCTCAACGACTAAAGATATTTCCAATGCACTAGGAGAGAATTTTCAGAAAAACTCTTCTAGTGCAAATTATTCCGAAACCTTTCAAAACATAAAACAGGAACAAGAGAAAGAGCATCTAAATTTTACGTCACTAAATCATGAAAAATATAATGTACCATTCACAGTTTCAGAATTATCAGATGCTCTTAATAAATCTCACGATACAGCTGCTGGTCCTGATGACATCCATTATCAAATTCTTAAACATTTACCCGATAACGCTTTAAAAACTTTATTAAATATTTTAAATGATATTTGGATCACTGGAAAATTTCCAAAATACTGGAGTAAAGCAACGATTATACCTATACCAAAACCAAATAAAGATCATACTGAAGCTACTAGCTATAGACCTATTGCTTTGACAAGTTGTTTGTGTAAAACAATGGAGAGAATGATTAATGATAGACTGGTTTGGTTCTTAGAATCAAACCAGCTTATAACAAAATATCAAGCTGGATTCAGAAAAAATAACTATACAAACGATCATTTGATTCGTTTGGAATCTTTTATTCGTGATGCCTTTGTTAAAAAAGAACATGTCGTAGCTGTATTTTTTGACTTAGAAAAAGCTTACGATACTACCTGGAAACATGGCATCATGAAAGATTTACATAAATTAGGCCTTAAAGGCCGATTACCACTTTTTATTCAAAACTTTTTATCAGATCGAACATTTAATGTTCGAATAGGTAATACGTTATCGGACATATTTAAACAAGAACAAGGTGTACCACAGGGAAGCATTTTATCACCTACCTTGTTTGGCATTAAAATTAACGATATTGTTAAATGTGTGAAAGACCTTGATTGTTCACTTTTTGTTGACGATTTTGGAATATTTATTAGATCGAAAAATATGGAAACCATTGAATTCAAACTACAACGATGTTTAAACAATATAGAAGATTGGGCAACAGAAAATGGTTTCAAATTTTCAAAAACAAAAACTCAATGCGTTCATTTTTGTCAGATACGTCAGCTACATTTAGATCCTCATCTCACCATATACGGTAGTCCAATTCCAGTCGTCAGTGAAGCAAAATTCCTGGGTCTTTTGTTCGATAACAAATTATCTTTTATACCACACATCAAAGCTTTAAAATCTAAATGTTTAAAAGCTCTTGATATTCTTAAAGTTCTCTCCAGTTCCGACTGGGGAGGAGATCGTACTGTTCTTTTAAATCTCTATAGATCTTTAATTAGATCTAAATTGGATTATGGATCCATACTTTATGGATCCGCAAGAAAATCTTATTTGAAATCTTTGGATACTATTCATCACCAAGGTTTACGTCTGGCTCTAGGGGCTTTTCGTACTTCCCCCGTCGAAAGTTTATACGCTGAATCAAATGAACCATCATTGTATATAAGAAGAGAGAAATTGTCTCTTCAATATGTTACTAAATTAGCCGCCAATCCACGTAATTCAGCCTATGATTGTGTTTTTAATCCTAAATATGAAAGATTTTACAACAACAAACCAACGGCTATTAAACCCCTTGGCCTGAGAATACAACCGTTACTTGAAGAGGCCAATATCAATATTAAAAATGTTCAGCATTTTTCTTTTCCATCAAAAGAGCCATGGACGTTAAACCCTCCAAAGATTATTTTAGACCTTCATAAAAATAAAAAAACAGAAGTCGAGTCGCATATTTTTAAGAATGAATTTTTAGAAATCAAATCAAATTATAAACATTACCTGTCTATTTATACAGATGGTTCAAAACAAGATGAGAAAGTTGCTTGTTCTGTTATTAGTCCAAATTTTACTGACAGTATCAGATTACCTGATAATAGCTCCATTTTTACCGCCGAAGCCAAGGCAATTGATATTGCACTTTACCATATCAGAGATCAGTCTGAAAAACAGTTTATCATCTATTCAGATTCTCTTTCTGTATTAAAATCTCTTAAAGATTTACACCATAGAAACCCATTAATTCAGCAAATTCTTAAAAAATATTATTATCTTTCCGCTTCAAAAGAAATTGTATTTTGTTGGCTTCCCAGCCACGTTAATATTCGTGGAAATGAATTAGCAGATTCAGAAGCCAAATCTGCATTATCCTTAGTAATAACCAATTTCAAAATTCCTCACTCCGACTTTAAATCAAACGTCTGTCAATACATCAACAACAAATGTCAGTCTGTTTGGGAAACACAAACTTATAATAAATTAAATGAAATCAAACCAAATTTTAACAGCAAATGCACATTCTCTAATCTCAGCAGAAAAGAACAAACAAAAATCACGAGATGTAGACTTGGACACACTAGAATTACTCATTCTTATATTTTAAACAATGAACAAGCTCCATTCTGCATTCCTTGTAACGAACCTTTTACGGTCAAACATTTTCTTGTCACTTGTGCTGAATTTAATTATATTCGCACAAAGTATTTTAATGTAAAAAATATAAAGGAACTTTTTAATATGCCAACTCAAAAAATACTCGATTTTCTGAAAGAGATCGGACTTTTTAATAAAATATGATCTGTATTTTAATAACATAAAATCATTGATACTTTATCTTTTTAAAATGAACTCATCAATCCTAGATATTTTTAATTTCTCATTAAATAAAATCATCATATAATATACATCTTATTAGACGCTATATGCCCTTTTAGGGTTGAGCGTCTATAAACAAAATATCCATCCATCCATCCTTGAGACCATGGAGTTAGAGACTGACTCCTCCATGTTCTCGCAGTCTCAGAGAAAACAAAAGGATTAAGTTCCTTATCTTCAAATCATCTCTCCATTTATCATGGATAAAAAATCAATTATTCAGTGGAACTGTCGAGGACTAAAAGCAAATTATAACGAAATTTTAATTTTAACAACACTACTTTCTCCGACTGTCTTTTGTCTCCAGGAAACCTTTTTAAAAAATACAGATAATATTAATTTTAAAAATTATAGTTTATATAACCATATCGCAACTGAAAATCAGAAAGCCTCAGGAGGTTCATCTATCCTTGTAAAATCAAATGTTCCTCATAGACAGATAGATATAAATAGTAATTTACAAGCTGTTGCTGTAAATGTCACTCTGTCTAAATCCATAACAATTTGTTCTCTATATCTTCCTCCACACTGTAAATATTCTAAACACGATTTAGAAAATCTTATAAACCAGTTACCTCGTCCTTATTTATTATTAGGTGATTTTAATAGTCACAGCAAACTATGGGGTTGTCTGGATACAAATGACAAAGGAGAAATAATAGAAAATTTTATTGCAGAAAATGATTTATGTTTATTTAACGATAAACAATCAACTTATCTTCATTCTCCTACAAGAAATTATTTTGCTTTAGATTTGTCTATATGCTCTCCAAATATTTACTTAGATTTTGATTGGTCAGTTTTAGATGACCTTCATGGGAGCGATCATTTTCCAATTAAAATTGAAGAAATTGAATCGACAAATGAAGACCATCATTCCCGATGGAATTTCAATAAAGCAAACTGGGAGAATTTTATGGAGCTATGTAATGAAAAATTAAATCCTGAAATGATTAAAACAGCAGATGATATACAAGCTTTTACTGATATATTAATTCATGTAGCCGAAAAATGTATTCCAAAGTCCTCGACACGTTCAAAAAGAAATAGACCTTGGTTTAATAAAGATGTTAAAAATTCAATAAATAAAAGAAAATCTGCCTTACGAAAGTTCAATAGGCAGCCAACAAAAGAAAATCTAATCCATGCCAAACAAATGCGAGCAAAAGCTCGCAAGACAATAAAAACGGCTAAAAGAACATCTTGGCAGCAATACGTCTCCAAACTTAATTCTAGAACTCCAGCAAAGAAAATATGGGACATGATTCGAAAAATTACTGGCAAAAAAATAAAAATAACAAGCATGTCCATATTAAATCAAATGGAAATATATGCTCAACGACTAAAGATATTTCCAATGCACTAGGAGAGAATTTTCAGAAAAACTCTTCTAGTGCAAATTATTCCGAAACCTTTCAAAACATAAAACAGGAACAAGAGAAAGAGCATCTAAATTTTACGTCACTAAATCATGAAAGATATAATGTACCATTCACAGCTTCAGAATTATCAGATGCTCTTAATAAATCTCACGATACAGCTGCTGGTCCTGATGACATCCATTATCAAATTCTTAAACATTTACCCGATAACGCTTTAAAAACTTTATTAAATATTTTAAATGATATTTGGATCACTGGAAAATTTCCAAAAGACTGGAGTAAAGCAACGATTATACCTATACCAAAACCAAATAAAGATCATACTGAAGCTACTAACTATAGACCTATTGCTTTGACAAGTTGTTTGTGTAAAACAATGGAGAGAATGATTAATGATAGACTGGTTTGGTTCTTAGAATCAAACCAGCTTATAACAAAAAATCAAGCTGGATTCAGAAAAAATAACTGTACAAACGATCATTTGATTCGTTTGGAATCTTTTATTCGTGATGCCTTTGTTAAAAAAGAACATGTCGTAGCTGTATTTTTTTACTTAGAAAAAGCTTACGATACTACCTGGAAACATGGCATCATGAAAGATTTACATAAATTAGGCCTTAAAGGCCGATTACCACTTTTTATTCAAAACTTTTTATCAGATCGAACATTTAATGTTCGAATAGGTAATACGTTATCGGACATATTTAAACAAGAACAAGGTGTACCACAGGGAAGCATTTTATCACCTACCCTTGTTTGGCATTAAAATTAACGATATTGTTAAATGTGTGAAAGACCTTGATTGTTCACTTTTTGTTGACGATTTTGGAATATTTATTAGATCGAAAAATATGGAAACCATTGAATTCAAACTACAACGATGTTTAAACAATATAGAAGATTGGGCAACAGAAAATGGTTTCAAATTTTCAAAAACAAAAACTCAATGCGTTCATTTTTGTCAGATACGTCAGCTACATTTAGATCCTCATCTCACCATATACGGTAGTCTAATTCCAGTCGTCAGTGAAGCAAAATTCCTGGGTCTTTTGTTCGATAACAAATTATCTTTTATACCACACATAAAAGCTTTAAAAGCTAAATGTTTAAAAGCATTTGATATTCTTAAAGTTCTCTCCAGTTCCGACTGGGGAGGAGATCGTACTGTTCTTTTAAATCTCTATAGATCTTTAATTAGATCTAAATTGGATTATGGATCCGTAGTTTATGGATCCGCAAGAAAATCTTATTTGAAATCTTTGGATACTATTCATCACCAAGGTTTACGTCTGGCTCTAGGGGCTTTTCGTACTTCCCCCGTCGAAAGTTTATACGCTGAATCAAATGAACCATCATTGTATATAAGAAGAGAGAAATTGTCTCTTCAATATGTTACTAAATTAGCCGCCAATCCACGTAATTCAGCCTATGATTGTGTTTTTAATCCTAAATATGAAAGATTTTACAACAACAAACCAACGGCTATTAAACCCCTAGGCCTGAGAATACAACCGTTACTTGAAGAGGCCAATATCAATATTAAAAATGTTCAGCATTTTTCTTTTCCATCAAAAGAGCCATGGACGTTAAACCCTCCAAAGATTATTTTAGACCTTCATAAAAATAAAAAAACAGAAGTCGAGTCGCATATTTTTAAGAATGAATTTTTAGAAATCAAATCAAATTATAAACATTACCTGTCAATTTATACAGACGGTTCGAAACAAGATGAGAAAGTTGCTTGTTCTGTTATTAGTCCAAATTTTACTGACAGTATCAGATTACCTGATAATAGCTCCATTTTTACCGCCGAAGCCAAGGCAATAGATATTGCACTTTACCATATCAGAGATCAGTCTGAAAAACAGTTTATCATTTATTCAGATTCTCTTTCTGTATTAAAATCTCTTAAAGATTTACACCATACAAACCCATTAATTCAGCAAATTCTTAAAAAATATTATTATCTTTCCGCTTCAAAAGAAATTGTATTTTGTTGGCTTCCCAGCCACGTTAATATTCGTGGAAATGAATTAGCAGATTCAGAAGCCAAATCTGCATTATCCTTAGTAATAACCAATTTCAAAATTCCTCACTCCGACTTTAAATCAAACGTCTGTCAATACATCAACAACAAATGTCAGTCTGTTTGGGAAACACAAACTTATAATAAATTAAATGAAATCAAACCAAATTTTAACAGCAAATGCACATTTTCTAATCTCAGCAGAAAAGAACAAACAAAAATCACGAGATGTAGACTTGGACACACTAGAATTACTCATTCTTATATTTTAAACAATGAGCAAGCTCCATTCTGCATTCCTTGTAATGAACCTTTCACAGTCAAACATTTTCTTATCACCTGTGCTGAATTTAATCACATTCGCACAAAGTATTTTAATATAAAAACTATAAAGGAACTTTTTGATATGCCAACTCAGAAAATACTCGACTTTCTTAAAGAGATCGAACTTTTTAATAAAATATGATCAGTATTTTTAATCACTTAAAATCATTGATACTTTATCTCTTTAAAATAAATACATCAATCCTAGATATTTTTAAATTTCTCATTAAATAAAATCATCATATAACATAAAACTTATTAGACGCTATATGCCCTTTTAGGGTTGAGCGTCTATAAACAAAATACCCATCCATCCATCCGAAACCTTTCAAAACATAAAACAGGAACGAGAGAAAGAGCATCTAAATTTTACGTCACTAAATCATGAAAAATATAATGTACCATTCACAGCTTCAGAATTATTAGATGCTCTTCATAAATCTCGTGATACAGCTGCTGGTCCTGGTGACATTCATTATCAAATTCTTAAACATTTACCCAATAACGCTTTAAAAACTTTATTAAATATTTTAAATGATATTTGGATCACTGGAAAATTTCCAAAAGACTGGAGTAAAGCAACGATTATACCTATACCAAAACCAAATAAAGATCATACTGAAGCTACTAACTACAGACCTATTGCTTTGACAAGTTGTTTATGTAAAACAATGGAGAGAATGATTAATGATAGGCTGGTTTGGTTCTTGGAATCAAACCAGCTTATAACAAAATATCAAGCTGGATTCAGAAAAAATAACTGTACAAACGATCATTTGATTCGTTTGGAATCCTTTATTCGTGATGCCTTTATTAAAAAAGAACATGTCGTAGCTGTATTTTTTGATCTTGAAAAAGCTTACGATACGACATGGAAACATGGCATCATGAAAGATTTACATAAATTAGGCCTTAAAGGCCGATTACCACTTATTATTCAAAATTTTTTATCAGATCGAACATTGAATGTTCGAATAGGTAATACGTTATCAGACATATTTAAACAAGAACAAGGTGTACCACAGGGAAGCATTTTATCACCTACCTTGTTTGGCATTAAAATTAACGATATTGTTAAATGTGTGAAAGACCTTGATTGTTCACTTTTTGTTGACGATTTTGGAATATTTATTAGATCGAAAAATATGGAAACCATTGAATTCAAACTACAACGATGTTTAAATAATATAGAAAATTGGGCAACAGAAAATGGTTTCAAATTTTCAAAAACAAAAACTCAATGCGTTCATTTTTGTCAGATACGTCAGCTACATTTAGATCCTCATCTCACCATATATGGTAGTCCCATTCCAGTCGTCAGTGAAGCAAAATTTCTGGGTCTTTTGTTCGATAACAAATTATCTTTTATACCACACATCAAAGCTTTAAAAGCTAAATGTTTAAAAGCTCTTGATATTCTTAAAGTTCTCTCCAGTTCCGACTGGGGAGGAGATCGTACTGTTCTTTTAAATCTCTATAGATCGTTAATTTGATCTAAATTGGATTATGGATCCATAGTTTATGGATCCGCAAGAAAATCTTATTTAATATCTTTGGATACTATTCATCACCAAGGTTTACGTCTGGCTCTAGGGGCTTTTCGTACTTCCCCCGTCGAAAGTTTATACGCTGAATCAAATGAACCATCATTGTATATAAGAAGACAGAAATTGTCTCTTCAATATGTTACTAAATTAGCCGCCAATCCACGTAATTCAACCTATTATTGTGTTTTTAATCCTAAATATGAAAGATTTTACAACAATAAACCAACGGCTATTAAACCCCTTGGCCTGAGAATACAACCGTTACTTGAAGAGGCCAATATCAATATTAAAAATGTTCAGCATTTTTCTTTTCCATCAAAAGAGACATGGACGTTAAACCCTCCAAAGATTATTTTAGACCTTCATAAAAATAAAAAAACAGAAGTCGGGTCGCATATTTTTAAGAATGAATTTTTAGAAATCAAATCAAATTATAAACATTACCTGTCAATTTATACAGATGGTTCGAAACAAGATGAGAAAGTTGCTTGTTCTGTTATTAGTCCAAATTTTACTGACAGTATCAGATTACCTGATAATAGCTCCATTTTTACCGCCGAAGCCAAGGCAATTGATATTGCACTTTACCATATCAGAGATCAGTCTGAAAAACAGTTTATCATTTATTCAGATTCTCTTTCTGTATTAAAATCCCTTAAAGATTTACACCATAGAAACCCGTTGATTCAGCAAATTCTTATAAAATATTATTATCTTTCCGCTTCAAAAGAAATTGTATTTTGTTGGCTTCCCAGCCACGTTAATATTCGTGGAAATGAATTAGCAGATTCAGAAGCCAAATCTGCATTATCCTTAGTAATAACCAATTTCAAAATTCCTCACTCCGACTTTAAATCAAACGTCTGTCAATACATCAACAACAAATGTCAGTCTGTTTGGGAAACACAAACTTATAATAAATTAAATGAAATCAAACCAAATTTTAACAGCAAATGCACATTCTCTAATCTCAGCAGAAAAGAACAAACAAAAATCACGAGATGTAGACTTGGACACACTAGAATTACTCATTCTTATATTTTAAACAATGAACAAGCTCCATTCTGCATTCCTTGTAATGAACCTTTCACAGTCAAACATTTTCTTATCACTTGTGCTGAATTTAATCACGTTCGCACAAAGTATTTTAATATAAAAACTATAAAGGAACTTTTTGATATGCCAACTCAGAAAATACTCGACTTTCTTAAAGAGATCGGACTTTTTAATAAAATATGATCAGTATTTTTAATAACTTAAAATCATTGATACTTTATCTCTTTAAAATAAGCACATCAATCTTAGATATTTTTAAATTTCTCATTAAATAAAATCATCATATAACATAAAACTTATTAGACGCTATATGCCCTTTTAGGGTTGAGCGTCTATAAACAAAATATCCATCCATCCATCATCTTACCATATACGGTAGTCCTATTCCAGTCGTCAGTGAAGCAAAATTCTTAGGTCTTTTGTTCGATAACAAATTATCTTTTATACCACACATCAAAGCTTTAAAAGCTAAATGTCTTAAAGCACTTGATATTCTTAAAGTTCTCTCCAGTTCCGACTGGGGAGGAGATCGTACTGTTCTTTTAAATCTTTATAGATCTTTAATTCGATCTAAACTGGATTATGGATCCATAGTTTAGGGATCCGCAAGAAAATCTTATTTGAAATCTTTGGATACTATTCATCACCAAGGTTTATGTCTGGCTCTAGGGGTTTTTCGTACTTCCCCCGTCGAAAGTTTATACGCTGAATCAAATGAACCATCATTGTATATAAGAAGAGAGAAATTGTCGCTTCAATATGTTACTAAATTAGCCGCCAATCCACGTAATTCAGCTTATGATTGTATTTTTAACCCTAAATATGAAAGATTTTACAACAACAAACCAACGGCTATTAAACCCCTTGGCCTGAGAATACAACCGTTACTTGAAGAGGCCAATATTAATATTAAAACTGTTCAGCCCTTTTCTTTTCCATCAAAAGAGCCATGGACGTTAAACCCTCCAAAGATAATTTTTGACCTTCATAAAAATAAAAAAACAGAAGTCGAGTCGCATATTTTTAAGAATGAATTTTTAGAAATCAAATCAAATTATAAACATTACCTGTCAATTTATACAGATGGTTCGAAACAAGATGAGAAAGTTGCTTGTTCTGTTATTAGTCCAAATTTTACTGACAGTATCAGATTACCTGATAATAGCTCCATTTTTACCGCCGAAGCCAAGTCAATTGATATTGCACTTTACCATATCAGAGATCAGTCTAAAAAACAGTTCATTATTTATTCAGATTCTCTTTCTGTATTAAAATCTCTTAAAGATTTACACCATAGAAACCCATTAATTCAGCAAATTCTTAAAAAAATATTATTACCTTTCAGTTTCAAAAGAAATTGTATTTTGTTGGCTTCCCAGCCACGTTAATATTCGTGGAAATGAATTAGCCGATTTAGAAGCCAAATCTGCACTATCCTTAGCGATAACAAATTTCAAAATTCCTCACTCCGACTTTAAATCGAACATCCATCTATACATTAACAATAAATGTCAGTCTGTTTGGGAAACACAAACTCAAAATAAACTAAACGAACTAAAACCAAACTTTAACAGCAAATGCACATTCTCTCATTACAGCAGAAAAGAACAAACAAAAATCACGAGATGTAGAATTGGACACTAGAATTACTCATTCTTATATATTAAAAAATGAACAAGCTCCATTCTGCATTCCTTGTAACGAACCTTTTACAGTCAAACATTTTCTTATCACTTGTGCTGAATTTAACTATATTCGCACAAAGTATTTTAATGTAAAAACTATAAAGGAACTTTTTAATGACATGCGAACTCAGAAAATACTCGACTTTCTTAAAGAGATCGGACTTTTTAATAAAATATGATCAGTATTTTTAATAACTTAAAATCATTGATACTTTATCTTTTTAAAATGAACACATCAATCCTAGATATTTTTAATTTCTCATTAAATAAAATCATCATATAATATACAACTTATTAGACGCTATATGCCCTTTTAGGGTTGAGCGTCTATAAATAAAATATCCATCCATCCATCCCCTTGTAGGGCTCCATGGAGGGTGGGGCGCATAGCTATCGAATCAAAAATTTCATCACCATGGCCTCTCGAAAACGATTTCTGGCGTTCGACTCTTCGGAGGACGACACGCAACCGACTACTTTTACTTTCAAAGCAAATGAGAACTTCCCTAAATTTTTAGTGATTTCGAGTTAAGAGGACAAACCTATTACTTCACTGTCACCTTTCATTATAGAAAAGCAAATAGAATCTATTATAGGCACTCCAAAAATGTAAAAAAATTAAAAAATGGAACTCTTTTGGTCGAAACAAACAGAAAATCTCAAACTGATAATCTCTTGAAAATTACAAAATTCTTTAACATTAATGTCACTGTCACGGAACATAAAACACTCAATAGTTGCAAAGGTATTATCCGTGACAGGATGCTAAAACATGAAACTGAAGAAAATATCACAGAATATCTTAACACACAAGGAGTAACAGCTTGCAAACGTTTTAAAATTAAAAAAAGATGGAAACTTTATAGAAACAAATACACTTTTACTAACTTTCAACACCACAACTTTACCGAAATCACTAAAAATATTTTACCGAATTATACCGGTTGTAGTCTACATCCCAAATCCTCTGCGGTGTTTCATCTGTCAGAGGTTTGGACATCATGAAAACGGCTGTCCTGAATTACCTGGATCAGTTTGTGAAAAATGTGGTATGGGTGACTTTGATCACTCTACAAATGCTTGTAAAAATGAAGCCAAGTGTGTGAACTGTCACAAAAACCATCAATCAAAATCAAATCAGTGTGAAATTTGGAAAAAAGAGGAAGAAATAATGAAAATTAAAGTTACACAAGAAATTACTTATTTGGAAGCCAAAAAAAATACAAGAAAATCAACCTGAAATCACCTTTGCAAAAGTTGTTCAATCCCTAAACACTAAACCTGAAACCAAAGAAAGTTCTACCCAGTTTAACGAAAAAGATTCTGTCATCAAAGCAAATTCAAAAGTTATTACTCCTACTCTAAAACCTAAACCTAAACCCACATCTACTCATCAGTCTAGACCACCAACAAAATCTCAAAACAGTTCACAAACACAGCCGACTAAAACAAGTGGATCACAACAGAGATCCAGGTCCAGGACAGCTGACCAGAAAGGAAAAAATGGAAAAGAAAAAGATAAAGAAAAAGAACCAAATCCATATAGTAAAGGGGCGTCGGCCGATCCGATCAAGCTGGTCAATCGGTTCGATTCCCTTGAGAACATGGAGTTAGAGATTGACTCCTCCATGTTCTCGCAGTCTCAGAGAAAACAAAAGGATTAAGTTCCTTATTTTCAAATCATCTCTCCATTTATCATGGATAAAAAATCAATTATTCAATGGAACTGTCGAGGACTAAAAGCAAATTATAACGAAATTTTAATTTTAACAACACTACTTTCTCCGACTGTCTTTTGTCTCCAGGAAACCTTTTTAAAAAATACAGATAATATTAATTTTAAAAATTATAGTTTATATAATCATATCGCAACTGAAAATCAGAAAGCCTCAGGAGATTCATCTATCCTTGTAAAATCAAATGTTCCTCATAGACAGATAGATATAAATAGTAATTTACAAGCTGTTGCTGTAAATGTCACTCTGTCTAAATCCATAACAATTTGTTCTCTATATCTTCCTCCACACTGTAAATTTTCTAAACACGATTTAGAAAATCTTATAAACCAGTTACCTCGTCCTTATTTATTATTAGGTGACTTTAATAGTCACAGCAAACTATGGGGTTGTCTGGATACAAATGACAAAGGAAAAATAATAGAAAATTTTATTGCAGAAAATGATTTATGTTTATTTAACGATAAACAACCAACTTATCTTCATTCTCCTACAAGAAATTATTTTGCTTTAGATTTGTCTATATGCTCTCCAAATATTTACTTAGATTTTGATTGGTCAGTTTTAGATGACCTTCATGGGAGCGATCATTTTCCAATTAAAATAGAAGAAATTGAATCGACAAATGAAGACCATCATTCCCGATGGAATTTGAATAAAGCAAACCGGTAGAATTTTATGGGGCTATGTAATGAAAAATTAAATCCTGGAATGTTTAAAACAGCAGATGATATACAACCTTTTACTGATACATTAAATCATGTAGTCGAAAAAAGTATCCCGAAGTCCTCGACACGTTCAAAAAGAAATAGACCTTGGTTTAATAACGATGTTAAAAATTCAATATATAAAAGAAAATCTGCCTTACGAAAGTTCAATAGGCAGCCAACAAAAGAAAATCTAATCCATGCCAAACAAATGCGAGCTAAAGCTCGCAAGACAATAAAAACGGCTAAAAGAATATCTTGGCAGTACTACGTCTCCAAACCTAATTCTAGAACTCCAGCAAAGAAAATATGGAACATGATTCGAAAAATTACTAGCAAAAATAAAAATAACAAGCATGTCCATATTAAATCAAATGGAAATATATGCTCAACGACTAAATATATTTCCAATGCACTAGGAGAGAGTTTTCAGAAAAACTCTTCTAGTGCATATTATTCCGAAACCTTTCAAAACATAAAACAGAAACAAGAGAAAGAGCATCTAAATTTTATGTCACTTAATCATGAAAAATATAATGTACCATTCACAGCTTCAGAATTATTAGATGCTCTTCATAAATCTCACGGTACAGCGGCTGGTCCTGATGAAATTCATTATCAAATTCTTAAACATTTACCTGATAACGCTTTAAAAACTTTATTAAATATTTTAAATGATATTTGGATCACTGGAAAATTTCCAAAAGACTGGAGTAAAGCAACGATTATACCTATACCAAAACCAAATAAAGATCATACTGAAGCTACTTACTATAGACCTATTGCTTTGACAAGTTGTCTATGTAAAACAATGGAGAGAATGATTAATGATAGACTGGTTTGGTTCTTGGAATCAAACCAGCTTATAACAAAATATCAAGCTGTATTCAGAAAAAAATAACTGTACAAACGATCATTTGATTCGTTTGGAATCTTTTATTCGTGATGCCTTTGTTAAAAAGGAACATGTCGTAGCTGTATTTTTTGACCTTGAAAAAGCTGACGATACTACTTGGAAACATGGCATAATGAAAGATTTACATAAATTAGGCCTTAAAGGCCGATTACCACTTTTAATTCAAATTTTTTATCAGATCGAACATTTAATGTTCGAATAGGTAATACGTTATTGGACATATTTAAACATGAACAAGGTGTACCACAGGGAAGCATTTTATCACCTACCTTGTTTGGCGTTAAAATTAACGATATTGTTAAACGTGTGAAAGACCTTGATTGTTCACTTTTTGCTGACGATTTTGGAATCTTTATTAGATCAAAAAATATGGAAACCATTGAATTCAAACTACAACGATGTTTAAACAATATAGAAGATTGGGCAACAGAAAATGGTTTCAAATTTTCAAAAACAAAAACTCATGCGTTCATTTTTGTCAAATACGTCAGCTACATTTAGATCCTCATCTCACCATATACGGTAGTCCGATTCCAGTCGTCAGTGAAGCAAAATTCCTGGATCTTTTGTTCGATAACAAATTATCTTTTATACCACACATCAAAGCTTTAAAAGCTAAATGTTTAAAAGCACTTGATATTCTTAAAGTTCTCTCCAGTTCCGACTGGGGAGGAGATCGTACTGTTCTTTTAAATCTTTATAGACCTTTAATTCGATCTAAACTGGATTATGGATCCATAGTTTATGGATCCGCTAGAAAATCTTATTTGAAATCTTTGGATACTATTCATCACCAAGGTTTACGTCTGGCTCTAGGGGCTTTTCGTACTTCCCCCATCGAAAGTTTATACGCTGAATCAAATGAACCATCATTGTATATAAGAAAATAGAAATCGTCTCTTCAATATGTTACTAAATTAGCCGCCAATCCACGTAATTCAGCTTATGATTGTGTTTTTAACCCTAAATATGAAATATTTTACAATAACAAACCAACGGCTATTAAACCCCTTGGCCTGAGAATATAACCGTTACTTGAAGAAACCAATATTAATATTAAAACTGTTCAGCCCTTTTATTTCCCATCAAAAGAGCTATGGACGTTAAACCCTCCAAAGATTATTTTTGACCTTCATAAAAATTAAAAAAAACAGAAGTCTAGCCACATATTTTTAAGAATGAATTTTTAGAAATCAAATCAAATTAGAAATATTACCTGTCAATTTATACAGATGGTTCGAAACAAGATGAGAAAGTTGCTTGTTCTGTTATTAGTCCAAATTTTACTGACAGTATCAGATTACCTGATAATAGCTCCAGTTTTACCGCCGAAGCCAAGGCAATTGATATTGCACTTTACCATATCAGAGATCAGTCTGAAAAACAGTTCATCATTTATTCAGATTCTCTTTCTGTATTAAAATCTCTTAAAGATTTTCACCATAAAAACCCATTTGTTCAGCAAATTCTTAAAAAATATTATTACCTTTCAGTTTCAAAAAAAAAATCTATTTTGTTGGCTTCCCAGCCACGTTAATATTCGTGGAAATGAATTAGCCGATTTAGAAGCTAAATCTGCACTATCCTTAGTGATAACAAATTTCAAAATTCCTCACTCCGACTTTAAATCGAACATCCGTCTATACATTAACAATAAATGTCAGTCTGTTTGGGAAACGCAAACTCAAAATAAATTAAATGAAATAAAACCAAATTTTAAAACCAAATGTACATTCTCTAATTACAGCAGAAAAGAACAAACAAAAATAACGAGATGTAGAATTGGACACACTAGACTTACTCATACTTACATATTAAAAAATGAAGAAGCTCCATCATGCATTCCTTGTAACGAACCTTTTACAGTCAAACATTTTCTTATCACTTGTGCTGAATTTAATTATATTCGCACAAAGTATTTTAATGTAAAAAATATAAAGGAACTTTTTAATATGCCAACTCAAAAAATACTCGACTTTCTGAAAGAGATCGGACTTTTTAATAAAATATGATCTGTATTTTAACTTAAAGTCATTGATACTTTATCTTTTTAAAATGAACACATCAATCCTAGATATTTTTAATTTCTCATTAAATAAAATCATCATATAATATACAACTTATTAGACACTATATGCCCTTTTAGGGTCGAGCGTCTATAAATAAAATATCCATCCATCCATCTAAACTGGATTATGGATCCATAGTTTATGGATCCGCTAGAAAATCTTATTTGAAATCTTTGGATACTATTCAACACCAAGGTTTACGTCTGGCTCTAGGGGCTTTTCGTACGTCCACCATCGAAAGTTTATACGCTGAATCAAATGAACCATCACTGTATATAAGAAGGGCAAAAATATCTCTTCAATATGTTTTTAAATTAACCGCCAATCCACGAAATTCAGCTTATGATTGTGTTTTTAATCCTAAATACGAAAGATTTTACAATAATAAACCAACGGCTATTAAACCCCTTGGTCTAAGAATACAAACATTACTTGAAAAGGCCAATATTAATATTAAAAATGTTCAGCCCTTTTCCTTTCCATCAAAAGAGCCATGGACGTTAAACCCTCCAAAGATTGTTTTAGATCTTCATAAAAATAAAAAATCCGAAGTTGAATCACATATTTTTAAGAATGAATTTTTAGAAATCAAATCAAACTATAAACATTACCTGTCAATTTATACAGATGGTTCGAAACAAGATGAGAAAGTTGCTTGTTCTGTTATTACTCCAAATTTTACTGACAGTATCAGATTAGCTGATAATAGCTCCATTTTTACCGCCGAAGCCAAGGCAATTGATATTGCTCTTTACCATATCAGAGAACAGTCTGAAAAACAGTTAATCATTTATTCAGATTCTCTTTCTGTATTAAATCTCTTAAAGATTTACACCATAGAAACCCATTAATTCAGCAAATTCTAAAAAAATATTACCTTTCAGTTTCAAAAGAAATTGTATTTTGTTGGCTTCCCAGCCACGTTAATATTCGTGGAAATGAATTAGCAGATTTAGAAGCCAAATCTGCACTATCCTTAGTGACAACAAATTTCAAAATTCCTCACTCCGACTTTAAATCAAACATCCGTCTATACATTAACAATAAATGTCAGTCTGTTTCGGAAGCGAAACACAAATTCAAAATAAACTAGATGAAATAAAACCAAATTTTAACAGCAAATGCACATTCTCTAATTACAGCAGAAAAGAACAAACAAAAATCACCAGATGTAGAATTGGACACACTAGAATTACTCATTCTTATATTTTAAAAAAAATGAACAAGCTCCATTCTGCATTCCTTGCAACGAACGTTTTACAGTCAAACATTTTCTTATCACTTGTGCAGAATTCGATTATATTCGCACAAAGTATTTTAGTGTTAAAACTATAAAGGAACTTTTTAATGATATACCAACTAAGAAAACACTCGACTTTCTTAAAGAGATCGGACTTTTTAATAAAATATAACCTGTATTTTTAATGAATTAAAATCATTGATACTTTATCTTTTTAAAATAAACACATCAATCCTATAAATATTTAATTTCTCATTAAATAAAATCATCATATAATATACAACTTCTTAGACGCTATATGCCCTTTTAGGGTTGAGCGTCTATAAATAAAATATCTATCCATCCATCCATCCATCCATCCATCCTAAACCGTTGGTCGATTTAAATTGAAACTCGCACTGTAGCAACAGAATGACCTCTATATTGAAAATAGCTAAAATTGTGCCGATCGGAAATCCAAGATGGCTGCCACAGCGGCCATCTTATAATACTGTTTTCGACATCTCCTCGAGAACTACTCTGCGAATTGTCGAAAGTTATGGCTGAGCAACATGCCGACCAGCAGATATAAAAAATAACTAAAATCCTATTGCTTGGAATGCAAATGACCACCACAGGCGCTATCTTGAAACTTTTTAACTTGATTTTTGAGATCTGCTCCATTGGGGAATTTGAGTTGAAACTTACATTGTAGCAAAAGAAGGACTTGTAGATCAAGTGTGTAAAATTTTGCTGATCAGAAATTATTATTGAAGTAGTAAAACTTGATAGTAACAATCAAGATATTGCTCTCCCTTCCCCCCCCCCCCCCCCCACACACACACACACTTCCGATCCCCACACTCCACTTGGGCATATCTGCTCTTGCCCCTAGGCTATATTATATAGGCATGTTTTCGTGATAGACAACCTGGGCGAGTATTACATAAAAGGTAACTTATAGTCTTATACGTAGGACGTAAATAGTTTACCTCATCAAAATGTGAAAAACTGGCCTATGCTCAGTTGGTTAAAGGCTTACTGAACAAGGGATTTCGCGTTCGAATTTGAGGTCCATGCACTCGCACTTCATACGATATTTTCCGGTACAAAGCAATGTCAAATGAATTTGCATACTATATGCTATATAAATAGATACATTATAATGTTTGCTCGAACATATTCATTATTAAACAGACCGAACAGAAAAAAAAAATGTTACGCAGACCAATAAATAACAAATGTTACACAAAGCAGCTAACATCAACTGTTACAGAACCAAACAAACAACAAGAGTTACACAGAGAAACAAACAACAAATGCTACAAAGACCAACGAAACACAAATATTACTCAGACCAACAAACAACAAATGTTACACAGACCGCTAACAACTAACAACGTATGTTACACAGATCAACAAACAAAATGTTACCCGGAGCAGCAAATAACAAATGTTAAACAGAGCAACAAACAAGAACTTTTACACAAACCAACAAAAAAAAAATGTTACACAGACCGAGCAAAAAAAAATGTTATTCAGACCGACAAAAATCAAATGATACACTGACCAGCAAACAACAAATGTTACACAGACCAACAAACAACAAGTGTTGCACAGAGCAACAAACAAGAACTGCTACACAGAACAACAAACAACAAATGTTACACAGACCAACAAACAACAAGTGTTGCACAGAGCAACAAACAAGAACTGCTACACAGAACAACAAACAACAATTATTACACAGAGCAACAAACAACGTGTTGCACAGAGCAACAAACAAGAACTTTTACACAAACCAACAAAAACAAATGTTACACAGACCGAGCAAAAAAAATGTTATTCAGACCGACAAAAATCAAATGATACACTGACCAACAAACAACAAATGTTAACATAGACCAACAAACAACAAGTGTTGCACAGAGCAACAATCAAGAACTGCTACACAGACCAACAAACAACAAATGTTACACAGACCAACAAACAACAAGTGTTGCACAGAGCAACAAACAAGAACTGCTACACAGACCAACAAACAACAAATATTACACAGACGAACAAACAACAAATGTTACACAGACCAACAAACAACTTAATACTTCAGCAAAACAATACCATGATCTCATATGCCACAACATTTCCTGTAAGATCTTATGTACTTCCAGCCAAGACTCAGGTCGCCTGCGCAGATGAGCAGGCTGATCAGTCTTCGCTGTCCGCCTAAATACGTTTAAGGGTCCTTGTCTACTCACAAAGTGCTCTTAACCCTTGTCCTGCTGAACCCGGATATACCCTGTTTTGCAAACAGTGTAGATCCAGATCAGATGGCTTATGAAGAAGCCAACTGATCTGGATCTGCACTGTTTGCCATCAAGTATGCTAATCCAAAGCAACAATCTGGATCAAGTAACCTGATTGGCTGAAATCAGAAGAGGCATCTTAATTTATTCAGCAGGACTAGGGTTAAAATACTTTGATTTGTGCAGAATCACAGGCTGGTCTGTTTGCTGGGCGCTCATGCAGAAAATGCTGTGTCCCGGCTCATATCATTTCTGACTTTTTCTATAAGTTCGTTCGTTAGAGATAAGGTAAGAGAACATTCAATTTGTCTGATCCTTGAGATTTCTGAAATTGCTTCTAAGCAAGTAAATACACATTATTACTTACCTAAGCAGATGTTGCATTGTGCACGTGCAAGGCGAATTATTTTAGTGAATAGATGTACAGACACATCGGGACAGGTCAGTAAGACGGGCTTATTCGATACCCCCGCAATACCCAAAATGGACCGACGGACAACGTGAAAACAGTATCCCCCCCCCCACACACACACACATACACACAGAGTTTGCGGGGCTATATAAAACAACGTTTTCACGTTCAACAGTATACCTGTATTGCTCACTGCATCACGAAAACATGCCTGTATAATTTTGACCCCCTTAAACCCCACTTTTATATAGTAAAACTGGAGTTTACAGGGGTATACATTACGTTTTCTTATTTTTGCTGAAAGATATAGATTGTGATACTCGTTAGAACCGCCTCGCCGAGGCGGTTCTATCTCGTACCCACAATCTATGTTTTGAGAAGATATATGAAAAAATACCAGAGTTTTTTATTTGAAAATTTTCAGTTTTTGGAGGTGAAAAATTTTCTATTTATTTGAATAGGCGTGTTTCGTAATGGAATGCCTTAGCAAACAGTGTAGACCCAGAACAGATTGTTCAGGTGTGGTCTGAGCAGTAATTCAGCCGGCAATTTAAGGCAAGTCAACAGGTAATCAAACTTTGCAATAAATACGGTAAGAAGAGACATTATCTAAATATTTAGGATAAGTTCGGAGAGAAGTGAAGGTGTCAAAATTATTAGGATAAGTTCGGTGATAAGTGAAGGTGTCAAAATATTTAAAATGAGTTCGGTTAAAAGTGAAGGTGTCAAAATATTTAGGATAAGTTCGGTGAGAAGTGAACGTGTCCAAATATTAAGGAAAAGTTCGGTGAGAAGTGAAGGTGTCCAAATATTCAGGATAAGTTTGGTGAAAAGTGAAGCTGTCCGAACATTTAGTATAAGTTCGGTGAGAAGTGAAGGTGTCAGAATATTAAGGATACGTTCGGTGAGAAGTGAAGGTGTCCAAATATTTAGGAAAAATTCGGTGAGAAGTGAAGGTGTCCAAATATTTAGGATAAGTTCGGTGAGAAGTGAAGGTGTCCGAGTTTTTAGGATAAGTTCGGTGAGAAGTGGTTGTCCGAATATTTAGGATAAGTTCGGTGAGGAGTGCAGGTGTCCAAATATTTAGGATAAGTTCGGTGAGAAGTGAAGTTGTCCGAATATTTAGGATAAGTTCGGAGAGAAGTGAAGGTGTCAAAATATTTAGGATAAGTTCGGTGAGAAGTGAAGCTGTCCAAATATTTAGGATAAGTTCGGTAAGAAGTGAAGGTGTCCAAATATTTAGGATAAATTCGGTGAAAAGTGAAGGTGTCCAAAAGTTTAGAATAAGTTCGGTGAGAAGTGAAGTTGTCTGAATATTTAGGATCAGTTCGGTGAGAAGTGTAGGTGTCCAAATATTTAGCATAGGTTCGGTGAGAAGTGAAGTTGTCCAAATATTTAGGATAAGTTCGGTGAGAAGTGAAGGTGTCAAAATATTTAGGATAAGTTCGGTGAGAAGTGAGGTTGTCCAAATATTTAGGATAAGTTCGGTGAGAAGTGAAGGAGTCCAAATATTTAGGATAAGTTCGGTGAGAAGTGAAGTTGTCCAAATATTTAGGATAAGTTCGGTGAGAAGTGAAGTTGTCCGAATATTTAGGATAAGTTCGGAGAGAAGTGAAGGTGTCAAAATATTTAGGATAAGTTCGGTGAGAAGTAAAGTTGTCCGAATATTTAGGATAATTTCGGTGAGAAGTAAAGTTGTCCGAATATTTAGGATAAGTTCGGTGAGAAGAGAAGGTGTCCAAATATTTAAGTTCGGTGAGAAGTGGTTGTCCGAATATTTAGGATAAGTTCGGTGAGAAGTGAAGTTGTCCGAATATTTCGGATAAGTTCGGTGAGAAGTGAAGTTGTCCGAATATTTAGGATAAGTTCGGTGAGAAGTGAAGGTGTCCAAATATTTAGGATAAGTTCGGTAAGAAGTGAAATTATCCGAATATTCAAGATAAATTCTGCAAGAGGAGGATGAGTGATTATTTAAGATAGGTACGAAAATCAGCCGCTCTTGACGTAAAATGTCCTGGTACGTAATTCCACTGCGCATGTCCAAACTAGGCTGCTGAGTCCGATCTGAGCATGCATAGTCCAGCAAGACAATATTTGGATATTAATGCCCAATGGGCACATTACGTTTATATAACGTCGTTTTAAGGTAGTACTTAAGTCAGAGGAAAAATCGTATTCTCTTCTATTTACGATGCATAACAGATTTTGGGATCTGAAGTTTTTCTTTTCTTTTCCAATTACAATTCAGCAAATTGTCTTGAGAAATAAAATATAGACTAAGTTGTATTTGTATCTGAAATATAGAATTAAAAGTGTTTTTATAACTTGCCGTAATTTGACACACCGATCGCTTAATGTTTCTGGGTTTATTTTGTGAAGTATTTTTTTTACTATAACGTTTAGGCGCACAATAAAAAACAAAGATTGAAAGACATAAACTTATTTAAAGTTCTCAAGAAAAATCGTGACGCAGTAAAATGCCTCTCAGGTATGCAAACGATCGTGTATTGTCACTCCCGGTACTTGTTAACTTATTATCCAAAGGAGGCAATTTGCATGAAGTGTCAGATCCTATTTTCTAGGAAAAATAAGAAAAATATTTCAAAACATCGTCTGCTGAAATTTTTTACCTAGCATGAACTCTTCCACTGCCACAGGCGATAATAATAGGCCTTTGCAAACAGCGTAGATCCAGATGAGACGGCTCAATGAGCCGTCTCATCTGGATCTACGCCGTTTGACATTCAGTCTTTCAGCTTTACATATAAACGTCTTTCACAAACGATAGTTTGTTAAAAATAAAAATGCAGACGATAAATGTCGTCTGAAATTTGGCGCCGAAAGAGTTAATGCATGCGTCATTATGCTTAATTTAAGTCTGAGTTACAATATTGCATGTCTACATTATTACTGCGTTTACCACAAAATATTTGGACACCTTCACTCCATACTCTAGTTGCCCTAAACTATACCCTATTCTATATAACTACCTGTCGATAATTTCTAATCAAAGCACTGACAGCACTTGGATAGATTGTCTTGGTGTAGGATAGGAAAATGGTCCTGAACGCAGACAGAAGACGGTGTCATTTAACCCTTAATTTCCTGTAATTTAAGCAAACAGTGCAGACCCTGATCAGACGCCGCGTTCTGCGGCGTCTGATCTCGGTCTGCACTGTTTGCCAATGTTCTGGATGTCCCAGTCCAGGTTTTGCAGATAACTTTCTATCAACAGCACTCTGACGCAACAGCGATAAGAATAGCGCGGTTTGATTACATTGCTCAATGGTAATCACGTGGACAACTACCTTAAGGAAATTTTGGCGTTTATATACTATGGCTCGATTGTAAACAACAGACCAAAAACGGCTAGGCGAGTTCTGCGGCATCTGATATTCATCACGAAAACATACCTATATAATTTTGACCGCTCCCCCCTCCCCCCACCCCCCCACCCACCCACCCTTAAACCCCATTTTTATATAGTAAAACTGGGGTTCACAGGGGTATACATTATTTTTCTTGTTTTTGAGCAGAAATATGAAAAATATAAGCATTTTTATCTGTAAACTTTCAGTTTTGGTGTTGAAATTTTCAATATATTTGTATAGGCGTGCTTTCGTAATGGGTGTACACTATTTGCTCAGGCCTGTCAGTCCGAGTAACTAGGAGAAATATGGTATGATGGCATTAAAGAAACTGGTACGGTTTACTCCTGTCTGATGTTTCAAATGATTTATAATTTTTATTCATGGCTATTTTTTTAAATGCGAACTAAACCAGAAGGGTAGTTTAACTGGAAAAGCGGGTTCTTTGTCGCTAAAGAATTGATGGTGAATAATGTTCTTGATGTCAGAGCATAATCATACTATAAACCTGAAAAACAAAAATATTACGAAAACACGCCTATTCCAATATATAGAAAATTTCACCTCCAAAAATTGAAAATTTTCAGTTAAAAAAACTCTGATATTTTTCACATTTCTGCTCAAAACAAAGATTGTCGGTGCTCGTTTGAACCGCCTTTGCGAGGCGGTTCTAACGAGTACCCATAATCTATGTTTTTGAGCAGAAATAAGAAAAATAATATAAACCCCTGTAAACTCGATTTTACTATATAAAAGTAGGGTTTAAGGGGTCAAAATTATACAGGCACGTTTTCGTGATGACATCCCCTTAACATGTTAACGAATATCTAGTAAATACAGCAGACCCTCGTTACATGTACAAAGATAGCATTTGTTCCCAAAGACGTTGTTAAATCGAATTTGCAGTTGTAAAGAATACTTAGTGAACAAATGATAAGTGAGAAAGAATCTTTTTTATTCACATTTCCTCACAAAATAGAACGGATGCTTAGGATTTTTTTTAAATCGCCTCAGTACAGCGATATTAAAATATATTAAACATAGGTTTCTTGAAGTACTGGACACAATATCCTTGCAAAATTTCTGATATATGTCACCTCAAAAGGGAAGGTTTCGTGTCATTCAAGCTATCATTTTTAACGATTTTTGTCGTTATATCGAGTGTCAGTATAAAGGGGACTGACTGTCATTCAACTTTTCAACACACACGCACATACACACACAAAGAGAGAGAGAGAGAAAGAGAGAGAGAGATCTCTGACAGAGAAGCAGACATATATAAAGAATGAGAGAGAGAGAGAGAGAGAGAGAGAGTCAAAACTTTCATTTATAAAATTATAGAACAGTGAGTTTATAGGGCATCAAGTCATCAATATAGCAATAAATGGCCAAAACGAATATTTTATTGTGGGTTTTCTCTGACACAATGCATCTATATATTCAGTTGTTTTGGATTAAATTTATTAAATTTACTTTATACGATCAAGAGCATATTGTAATACTGCGTGTTAACATGCAATCTGAATATGCATTTCTGTCCGGCTTTTGACATAATCATAATGTTGGCGCGCAATTGCGTCAGTCACGCGAGCGACATATTAACCCATTTACGTATAGCTTACTCTTTTACTTAAACTCTTTAGACAGGTCCATTTCCTATATAAGGGGTGTCTGGTTAATTTTATTATTACCATGTTTTATAAAAATTCCTGTATTTACTGCAAACAGTGTAGACCCTGTTCAGACGCCGCGTTCTGCGCCGTCTGATCTGGGTCTACACTGTTTGCAAATATCTTTTTATGGGACGCTAGGAATAAACGGATTAATAACGAACAAAAACATCATGAATCAAGGAATTAAGTCTTAAAGCGCTTATCACAACTAAAGCCAAAGTTTCTGTACTTTTCAGAGAAAATAAAAAGTTTTGCATTTCATGTGAATCGTCTGTTAGGCTAAAATCACAAGCGTAACCGTTAAAGAACTAATCAAAACTACAGTATACGACATTTTTTTTTCAGAGAAATTAAAGCTTGGAATTTCATGTGAATCGTCAAGTGATATGCCAAATCTTATTTTCTCTGCTATAATAATAATAATGATAATAAGAATAAGAATAAAGTTTGTTTTAAGGACCACGCGTCAATGTGTCAAAAGTCCTATGCGGACGGTGAATGCGCACATCGGCCTGCACACCCGCAGTCTGATCAGGACTTGTGTTCTATTGAATACAGCAGGATGTTTCAAAGGAAGATAAGGAGTCCGAATGAATCCGTGCACATGCGCAGGATATCCGCATAATTTGCATATTTTGCATTTGCTGAAAGACAAGTTTTCGCTTAAGAATCAAATCATTGTAAATGGCGTAATAAACATCATAAGATTTGAAATGATATCCTAAAGTTTTTTTTTTTTTTTTTTTTATTATTATTATACTTTGCTGGCAAGATGGCGGCTATTCCTCCTAAGATCACTGTTAACACTTTCAGCCCGGCTAACCAAAACAGAAACCTGTGTAAACAGCGTAGATCCAGATGAGACGGCATCTAGATGAGACAGTGAGAATCTAGGTTTTTTCGCCCCAAAACCACCCCACCCCTAGTCGTGTCGCCCCAACGACGTTTTGACACTTGTCGTTTCGCCCCACTGGTCGTTTGGCTCCCTAGTCGTTTTGGTCCCCTTGTCGTTTAGCCCCTAGTATATTTAAAAAGAAATGCAGCAGAGAATTTACAATCATTACATCTTATCAATAGAGTAAGATACCTAAGCTTCTCTAAACAAGAACCTGCTTTATTATCAAACAAGGCAAATATTTTTAATACAGATCAGCCTGTCTACCGTCGCCTCTGAACGACGCATATGATACTTACCTCCAAGATAGCATGGTATCTTTTGTTTCTGTATCTCCGAAATCGCTTCTAGGTAATGTCTGTAGCTCTACAAGCTGGTTTTAGACTTACCTGATTAAAACCGTGACTTCGCAACGTCTGACCCGCCCCTTTTTAGTCATAATATACTATCTCAAAGCAAACCAAAAAGGGGCGGATCAGACATTTCTTTTTAAATATACTGGGGGCGAAACGACAAGGGGACCGAAACGACTAGGGGGCCAAACGACCAGTGGGGCGAAATGACAAGTGTCGAAACGTCTTTGGGGCGACACGACTAGGGGTAGGGTGGTTTTGGGGCGAAAAGACCTAGATTCTCATTGCTATCGCGCTATGGGGGCCAGATCTTTCATTTCATGTCAACAAAATAAGTAGATCTTATCTCGAGAGTCGGTAGAATTCAATATCATCGAACGAAACGAAAAATAAATAATTGATATGATCTTTCCATGTCAGTCGCCATTTTGTTAAACTGTTTTTGCATTGTCACCGACAGGTAGCGCCCCATCACGCACTTACCTGTCACCTTTAACCAATGGTATCTGGGAAATTAATGCAGAATACAACAGTTACTGCTTTCTTCATCTGCTTTTTAAGCCAAAATTGGCTAGATCCCACAATAATTCAAAGCGTCAAATGTGCGAGATCTAAATGAGGTATCGTTAGATCTCGCGAGAAAGATGTTCTTGGCGAAGACATGCGCACGTCACAAGACTTTATGAGTTGATTTCTCGCTATTGGCTAATCAACTTAAAACGAGTATCTCGTGGTTTCAGTGACGTACATGTAGTTTGAGCAAAAATGTTAATTGTAAGGCTTGCTAAGAGAAATACATATAGACTAGAAAATGATATTAAGTTAAACCATCTAAAAATACATTTACAGATGAAAAAATTGTGACGTTTTATACAATTTCCACAATGCACTGAATTTGGATGTGTTCCTTATCTGGAAGTTTTTTCACTTATTTTCGGTCGTGGCGTTCCAATGCCTATCGATCTGTCGACAAACTGTGCAATGTTGCACGGGACCAAATAATAAATGATATTTGTGACAACCGTGTTTGTCAAAATTACTCTAAAAGTCGGCGAAGCAGCAAAAACGCCATTTATCTTTGTGATTTCAGCGCATGGTGTGTTCCCATCTGCAGGAAAATTTTTGTTGATCGAGGTAAACTCTGAAATGGACCAATATTGGGAGCTGGAATAGTTAGAAGTTGTAATTAGAGTCGTTTCTGGGGTAGCTGCATCATAGATGTAGTCTGAAAACTACCTGTGACATAAAATATTTACCCTTTTTCTACTTCCCAGCGACACTGTTTATCAATGATTTTCGTGTGCTCCGTATCATTTACCCACGTGACTATGACGTACGTTTGCCACCCTGAGATACTATTAAACGAGTTACACTTACAGAAATCACCTAGACAATGGACCAGTGAAGTGTTGCGTCATTTATTACGTAGTCTTTCTCATTATTCGTTCTGCGGCGTCCGATTAGGGTCTGCACTGTTTGCAAATGTCCCAGTGCACTCTACTCTGACGTCACAGTGAGAAGAATTGCTTGGCTATAAATAATCGTTACCTGGATTTCGTCTAACGTGCGGTTTGATAACAATGGTCAATGGTAACCTCGCGGACAACTACCCTAAGGAAATTCAGTCGGCGTTTGTATACTATGGTTCGATTGTAAACAATCGATCCAATAACTCATGAACCCGTTTTATTTATTGAAACGCCCACTGAAAATGGGCGGAGTCTAATTCTGCGCAAGCACATTAGAGAGGTTCCGAACTTTAAAGCTGAAACTTCAACCTGTTGGCTACAACAAATAGCAGACAATAATTTGAAAATATTTTTTTATCTTTCACACAAAATAAGATTCTTGCGGAGACAATTTAAATGAAATGTCAAGCATAAATTTCTGTGATAGAAAATAAATAAATAAATAAATGAATAAATAAATAAATAAATAAATAAATCGTCTGATGACTAAACTAAAGAGTGTTTAAGTTTAAAATGTGTAGAAGGGGGATAAACTGGTATTGTTTATCACTGTTATCGATGCTGATAAGCAGCATAAAGCATGCTTAATTTTTCCAACGGGCTCAATATTTACAAGTATTAGCTTTCACAAAAAGCTTGGTCAATGCCTAGCACACAATGTGTGCTGCGCGGTGATCAAGCTTCTTGTAAAAGCTTATACTTATAATAAAGTTTCCTTTTAAAAGGAAAGGCTTGCCAAGTTTTATGAGTGCTCTCTCTCTCTCTCTCTCTGTGCATGTTTATAGGAATGAAAATGCTACAAACCATGATCCTAGTTTGTTCACACAGTTCCCTATATTCCAATAGAGGTGACACCTATTTAACCTGTCCAACATACCAACCACATATAATCCAACTAGCTCAAAGTGTACTAGAGTTATCGAGCGTACACAATTTCATTACTAAACATTCCAATGGAAAGTAAATCGAAAACTAACACAATGTGAATTACCATTCTTGGACACGACACTTGGTTTGTCCTACATACATACCAAACATCATCAAACTATCTCCCCAGCTAGCATTCTACGTAAATCTACATCGGGCCTGACGGGCCGATGACGGCCCGATATAGATTTACGTAGAATGCTGACTGGGTTAAAGTATGTAACTAAATATTAACAGGGGATGTCATAAGAGTTATTATAATTCATGCAGCCTTTCATGCAGAGAAATTGATGGAAATGGTCCAATCTTTACATTCCACTGCAATATGATTTCCCTTCTGCATGATTAACTGCAGCCCCTATTTCTGAGTCTGATACATTTTACAGCCTGTGGCATCCCTTTCCTGCTTCTACGTACAGTGCAAAGACAGTAAATTCGATCACCACGAGGGCTTTAAAACAAAGCAGGACTCGAGAGAGAGAGAAAATAAAGATACATATACACATGTAAGATTTTCCTTTCTATTTGTTTGTCAGATCTTGTAGCACCCGTTCTGCTCCCCCGTGTTTGCCAGTATAAATCTGAACTTTATGCACACAGCCATTTTGCCTAATGGCTCCTTCCAACACGTTAATTCCAAATTTTGCCGGTTTTGTCCGAAATACTATTTGGACGTATGTCTGCCCTTAAATGCTATTGTCCTTGCGGAAGCTGACTGCTCTCTGTGTCGGATCCCGTAGTTATGTAAACTTGACCTTAGAAACTGTAAGGTTCTTGTGCATCACGAAAACATGCCTATATAATTTCGACCCCCTTAAACCCCACTTTTATATAGTAAAACTGGGGGTTACAGGGATATACATTAGTTTTCTTATTTCTGCTCAAAACCATAGATTGTGGGTACTCGACAGAACCACCTTGCCGAGGCGGTTCTAACGAGTACCCACAATCTATGTTTTGAGCAGAAATTTGAAAAATATAAGAATTTTTTAACCTGATTTTTTTTTTTTTTTTTTTATGGTAAAATTTTCAGTTTATTTGAATAGGCATGTTTTCGTAATGGCGACAAAGCGTGTCGTTACCAGGCTGGTCTTCGAGGAGAATTTCACTTGTGTCATTCTTGGACATTCATTTTTTTCAAAGCATGTCCTTGTTATTATTTGGGGTATACTGTGAATAGCAAATAGGTAAATGAATGTCACTTGACTTGTTAAAGGACGGAAATTCATCCAAACAGTATGTCCAAGTTGAGATATTTTATACCGATGAATGAAGCTGTCACATTAAAACCAGCCAATATACTGGCTCTTGGAGAAACATTGTCTCTTCAGGTGCATTCGACGTATCTTTGCAACGTTTTAGCCCATCGAGACCTTGACAATATCACGCAAAAGGTTCTAATGGGCATTACGAAAACATACCTATATAACTTTGACCCCCTTAAACTCCATTTTTATATAATAAAACTGGGGTTTACAGGGGTATACATTATTTTTCTTATTTCTGCTCAAAAGCATAGATTGTGGGTACTTGTTAGAACCGCCTTGTCGAGGCGGTTCTAACAAGTACCCACAATTATGTTTTGAGCCGAAATGTGAAAAATATCAGAAATTTTTATCTGAAAATTTTCAATTTTTGGTGGTAAAAGTTTCATATTTGAATAGGCATGTTTTCGTAATGGAAAGGTTTTCGAAAGGTGGTCCTACTCTCCTTTTTGTCGATAGTATCCTTTCTAGTCGATTCGTTCTCGGAGTAAGAAATGGGTTTTACTACTGTAAACATGATAAAAACGGACCCACTATATAACGAAAATAATTATGAATTTGAAAAAAAAAACGAGAACAAGAAAACGTATAACATGAAACATCAACGCCGTGGCCTGTGGCGTCTGATCTAAATCTACACTATTTGGTTGCTTTTTGCGGCTAGTGATCTGTCTACGCTGTTTGCTCAGGCACATGTGTCAGAATGCCAAAGGTAAATGCCATACATTATTTGTGCCACAAGAACAGGAAAGAGGAACCTCTTTCACACACTGTGCAACCTGATGCAAATATAAAATCAAAGGACTGACAGCACTGGTAGATCGATTGTCTCTAAGTGTAGGCTGGGAAAATGGTTCTGAACTGGGACTTAAAACTGTTTCCTTTAACACACTACTTCTTGTCATTTAAGCAGACAGTGCAGATCCTGATCAGACACCGCGTTCTGTGGTGTCTGATCTGGGTCTGCATTGTTTGCCAATGTCCTATGACACGTTCTGCCCAAATGTCCCAGTCCAGGTGTTACAAACAGCACTCTGGCGTCACAGCGACATGAAAAAGGCAGCTATAAATAGCCGTTACCTTGATTTCGTTTATAGCGGCGCTGCCTCTACGTGACTCAGTTGCCTGGTAGCGTTAAAAATCTGAATAGATCATCACGAAAACATGCCTATATAATTTTGACCCCCTTAAAGCCCACTTTTATATAGTAAAACTGGGGTTTGCAGGGTATAAGTTATTTTTCTTATTTCTGCTCAAAACATGGATTGTGGGTATTCGTTAGAACCGTCTCGCCCAGGCGGTTCTAACAAGTACGCACAATCTATGTTTTGAGCAGAAATATGAAAAATATCAGAATTTTTTATCTGAAAATTTTCATTTTTTGGTGGTAAAATTTTCAGTCTATTGGAATAGGTGTGTTTTCGTAATGAGACAGTTCGTCTATAGCGCAATTTGATTACATTGACCAATGATTTTCAAGTGGACAATTAAAGAAAATTTTGGCATTGTATACTATGGCTCGATTGTAAACAATGCCCCAATACTTTCTGAATATAAAGTACAACGAACAGGCTCGCGATGGATACAGATGGTTCGTTTATTCCAATCTTGTTGTCTTCGACCACGGGCGTAGACATGGTCGATCTACACGTCTGCCATTGCTCCGGAAGCACATTGTGAAAGGTCATGGACAGGTTCAGCGCTATTTTCCATGGACTACTCAACGTCTTTGGATTGCCATTTAGAATGAAAAGCTCGTTCCGGTTTTAGTCTGTATGTGTCCTTGTTTTCAGGGCTCAGTCATCTTTCGAAACAAACATAGTCGGAAAACCCGTCTACTGCCGTAAAAGACCATTGATACGGCGGCCGTGTCTATTCACATGGCTGCCGGGTGTATAAGGTGTTGGACAACCGGCAGACGGATCAATAACCACCAGCGCCTGCTTTTTCACGGCGGCCGTATATGAAACATGAGGGTCTATATTGTTTGCCACTCATGCAGCAGTTTTAGACACATCAACAGGAAGAAAATGGACCTGTTCATGTTTTAGGACATTTAGATTTTATACCTTAACCCATTAAAGACTGAATAAACTCTCCCATACTATATATTGGAGGAGTTAATTTTAGATTTTAGGTATGTAAGGCTATATGATGTAGATATTCCTAAAGAAAAATGGTTGAACTATTTGCAAACAGTGGAGATTCTGATCAGATGCCGCGTATTGCGGCGTCTGATCTGGGTCTGCACTGTTTACCAGTTATACATTTAGGGGACTCCAGTCTTCAATGGGTTAAGCGTTTCATTGACTGTGTGTTATTTTATATCACAAATATCATAACATTATTTAATCTTACGATTCATGCAGCTATTTAAAAACTGTACTGTCACAAAAGCCGGCCCCGTTGGCTCAGTAGGGGGCGCGTCCGACTAGGGATCAGGGGGTCGCGAGTTCGATCCCTTGGCAACATTCTTTTGTGGATATTTATCATGCTACAGTCATTCTCTCCCTTCCGCTAATTCAAGATGGGCAGTTGTCGGTTTCTGGCGAAAGAATGTGCACAATTACTATTAACCGCGTTGAAGACTGTCACAAAAAGAGAATTATTTAAGTGAAAAGAGCTAAAAATGACTTGACTTAGCAATGCACTAAGTAAACTTGATTTGGACTGCCTGTATCGTTGCTCTTTCCTGATTCCGAGTATAGTGGGGCCTTATGGTTGGTTCTAGCTGGATGTACTCAGTCATGCCTAAATGTGCCTTAACGCTTTCAGCCCTGCAGACCAAACATTTCTTTTTTGCAAACAGTGTAGATCCTGATGATAGGCTCATACTGAGCCGTCTCATTCAGGAGCTACACTGTCTGCCATTCTGTTTTTATTTTGACTGAGACCCCTATTTGGAAGAGTGGTTCTGACCTGATTCAAAAATGGAAGAGTCCACTTCAGAAATTCAGGGATGAAAGAGTAAAGCATATGTGATCATTTGATTCTACAGAAGCCAGGCTTCATTGAGGAGAACCGTGGTCCTTGTCAGGCGGCGCATCGGCACAACATGACTAAAACCTTTGCTATTCACAAAAGTACCATTTTGCTTGACACGGTCTATACCAGTCGAACTTCAATAGCTCGAACATCTTTGGGACCATGGAAATTTGTTCGAGATATGGGTAGTTCAAGCCACTGAGGGTTATTCAGTAACGCCAGGTCAGGAAGCAAATGCTGATAACTTTGGGAATTCTTTTTGATCTTCTACACAATAATGGTATGTTGAGTGTTCTCATTAGAATCGCCTCGATGAGGCGATTCTAATGAGTACACTCAATATACAATTTCATGATAAAATAAAAAAAAATCCTAAATATTTGTTTTCTAAAGCTATCGAAAGAAATTTCTTAGGGACTCAAAATATGAGTTCGAATTAGCCATGGTAAACGAGCAATCGGTGTTCGAGTCATCGAAGTTTTACCATATGCGGTCCGTAAAGTGAGTAAATATGCCTTAGGATAAGTGCGCACAGCGAAGACTGAGACTAATCTGCGCATCCGCAGTCTAATCAAAGTCTTTACTAAGGATAGCACAATTAATCGGATAATCGATTAACGGATCGATAAATTCCACAAAGATTATCATTACATATTTGCTAATAATCGATCATTTGATTTCTGTGTCTGTTACTTTACGAACTCCCCTTAGTATTCAGACACCTCAACTCCTTACCATACTTAATCTAAAATTTGAACAAGTACAACTTACTACCCACTGTTGCGTCTAAAATAGCTGGCTGAGTGGCAAACAGTGTAGACCCTGATGAGACGCCGCGTTTGCGGAGTCTCATCTGGGTCTACAATGTTTGCTCAGGCCTGTCTGACCAAATACATACAATAAAATATAACATATGGTAAGAGTCATGCTCAGACAGGGAAAATTATGACCAAATCTTCTGTGATTATTAATCGATTATCGATCACAATGGCAGGACTGATATTCGATTATCTCTTCAGCTCTGATTAGCCAGCCTTTGTATTTACTGCCCACTTACAAAATCATATCTTTGGTGATCCAAAGAGGGCCCAACGAGGACATTGATCAGACTGCGCGGATGCGCGGGATGATCGGAGTCTTCGTTAGACACACTTGTCCAAGTTACATTTTCTCACCTTGCATCTTACATAGGGATCAAACATGGTTTTTCATGCATTAACACTCGCCAGGTCCGTGGGAGGTGTTGAAAACCGAGGGAACTGGCGAATGTTAATGCATTGAAAAACCATGTTCGATCGCTATTATTGTAAAAAAAACAACAAAAAAAAACTGAAAACGTTTGCTACATTTCGCGTTATTTCTTGCACTATTTTGTTTCGCCTTTTCACCGATGTCTCACGAACGCAGTTTCCTCGGACTACGCTCGTTCTAGGGCCAGGCAATACACGTCTCGTAACGGCAGTAAATCTGTGGCCCCGGTACGATCATATTGAAAGTTGCGTAGCTGTGCATTAACAGCGCGACAACTTGCATGAAATGTCAGAGCGTATTTTCCATGGGAAAGACGAAAAATATTATCAATTTGTCGTCTGATGAATTTGCGGTAAAAGTTAATTAGATAATCTGTCTAATGGTTATCATCAGTACTGAAGTTATTATTTTGTTAACAAAATATGGGCAAATTCAGCTGTGGGCAAATTCAGCAGACAACAGACTGGTGATATTTTACGTAGTTTTTCCAGAAAATAAGATCTGATATTTCATGCAAGTGTCTCCTTTCCCAGAAAATAGGGTTAGACATTTATAGGCTTCATTCAGAAAAACCGTGGTCCTTGTCAGGCGGCGCATCGGCACAACATAACAAAAACCTGAAGTGCATGAAATGTCAAATCCTATTTTCTGGAAAAGATTTTAAAAATATATCATTTATTTGTTGTCTGCTGAATTTGCCCGTGTAGCGTTAAGGGACTATTAGATAGTCATGCAATGCTTGTAATCTAAAGGTTATCAACTGTACAGAAGTTACTATTTTCTTAACAGTTTTGACACACATTATTCTAATACTTAGCCTCTGTTATCAACACTTCAAAACAACTTTGTAGCAGTTTTTATCAGTCAACAAACTATTGATACCAAGTGTGGTCGTTTTGAAACTGATCCAAAATAAGCGGTATCAACAAAATGTGCCTTAACCATTCTCATGTTGAATAAATTAGGATGCCACGCCCACTTCTAATTTCCAGCCAATCAGATTACTTAACCCGGGTTTTTGATAGAAATTCACATATTTTTAAGGCAAACAGTGTAGATCCAGATCAGTTGGCTTCTTCAGAAGCCAACTGATCTGGATCTACACTGTTTGCTAAGACAGGGCATGTCGTGTTCAGCAAGAGAAGGGTTAAGACTGATAATCATGTTATTGACGGCAAAACATTATTGATGGAAAACATTATGAAACACGCCTCTTCAAATATATTGAAAATTTCGCCACCAAAAATCTGAAATTTTCAGATAAAAATTCTGATATTTTTTCATTTTTCTGCTCAAAAAACGTAGATTGTTGGTACTCGTTAGAACCGCCTCAGTAGCCACAATCTATGTTTTTAGCAGAAATAAGAAAAATGTGTATACCACTGTAAACCCCAGTTTTACTATATAAAAGTGGGTTTAAGGGGATCAAAATTATATAGGTATGTTTTCGTGATGGTGCGCTTTAGCTGAATGCGAACAGAGACGGCCCATATCAGTCAGCGTATTCGCGCAGTTGGTTCAAGGTCTCCTCTGTTCGTGTTAATTCTGTAATATCCACAGATTCTGTAAATGGGCAGCGATGGCCTGATTAGACAGCGGAAACAAACAAACCGATCTAGGCTTCCGGTGCTTTGCCCGCATATGGTATAAAAGTCCTTTTATAGCGATACGCGTCTATTTTGCCTCCAGAGAAGATTAAGGGTAATTAATACACTTCCATGTGAGACAACTCTGACAAACTTGTCTTGTCTCCCTTTGAAAAGGAGGTTTACTCTAAACGAAAAAAAAAAAAAAAACATCCCAGCCAGAGACATTCGACCCACCAGTGGTGTCAGTGCTTTGGTTGTATATTTTATCGATGTGTGAATGCCGATGACTCACTCACAAACTAAATAAAGCCATTTCGGGCTTAGTTCAGTTTGTGAGTTATTCACCGGCCTTTTCACATCGAGAAAAAAAAATCTGCAAAAATAAAATGTATTTCTTATAATTCCAGCTTGGTCACATTTATGTCGAAAAAAATAGATAAAATTGCTCAATTTAGAAATTTACGCGAAGAAAATAGTTCTAAGATTCCTGCTCAGTGGATTTATCGAAGTATAACACCCGTTTCAAATTTGCTGTCCATCACGAAAACATACCTTTATAACTTTAACCCCCTTAAACCCCACTTTTATATAGTAAAACTAGGGTTTACAGGGATATACTTTATTTTTTCTTATTTCTGCTCAAAAACATAGATTGTTGGTACTCGTTAAAACCGCCTCATCGAGGCGGTTCTAACAAATACCCACAATCTATGTTTTTTGAGCAGAAATATGAAAAATATCAGAATTTTTATCTGAAAACTTTCAGTTTTTGGTGGTGAAATTTTCAATATATTTGAATATGCGTAATGCGACCAATCAAATTGCACTAAATTAGTTGAGTTTGAATTATTCGTCTATGAAAGCTATTTCCTCACTTTCGTAGAATATTAATTGTTTTACTGGTTGTTTTGGGGTGGAAGCACATAACAATTCATGAGCGAAGAGATAAGGAATTCTCTCTCTGTCAAAATCAAGTGATTCTGGAGTGGTTGGTTCGGTATGGCTAGGTATAAAACTGTGGTAGAGCTTTGTAACTCTTGAAGAATTAGTTCTTGGAACAAAAGTGTACACACCCACCTTGTTATGGGATTCACAGGTGGGGGACATTTTTGAATTAGAGACATCTTCGTTATGAGAAACATTTACGTCGTTTTCTTTGATTGATAATGTCAAGTTCTTAGAGCAAAGTTTGAAATTACTTTTAAAGTTTGTGTTATCAAGGGATTTCTCAATGTGTGTTGGTCTTTCATTTATATAATTTTGATCGGTATCAAGAATTGGACTGTTTGGCATTCTATGTTTTGGAACAAGAGATTCTAGTTCTGTGTTAAGTTTGGAAGAAGAGTTTTGAAAGTCCTTTGCATGAATATCACGTGGGTTTGACGTTTTGTCAGAATTCTTGTCACATATCTGCTTATGTCGAGACTTGTAATTTTTGTCCGCCTCCTTTTCTGATTTATATGTATCTGACCGCTTCTCTGTTTGGAGTGGTTCTTGAACTGAAACAGTAAAATACATTAAGGGAAAGGATGTACCTTTAACCATTTCACCCCTAAATTTATTATATGGACTCTTCCATCTCAGAATTAGGCCACATCTATTGTTGCATATAGGAGGTTCAGTCAAGGTTTTCAGAGAAAAGAAGCTTTGACATTTCATGCGAATCGTGTGCCAGACAATTTACATGAAAATTCAAGCTTTATTTTCTCTTAAAAATAAAAAACAAAATCAATGTGCCATCTACTCTGATTGTGATTTAAGTTTTATTCTTGATTAATAAACGACAGATTTCTTATTGTCAAATGTCGCAATAAATCAAATATTTACATGAAAAAGAGCCAAGAAAACAATAATGCCGTATTTACCGAAATATTAAGACACCGTAATTTCTTACCATAATGTTGAGGCCTAATTGGGTGAACTAGATTAGATAGTCTGACCCAGAAAACTTGGTTCTTCATTTTTTTTTCTTCAGTTTTGTGAATGTATCCATTGCTCTCAAAGGTCATTCCTTCTAGAATCTATTGATCTAAAATTTGATCAAGTCCATTTTATTACCTATTAATGCATCTAAAACCGGTAGATAGTTTGCAAACAATTTAGACCCAGATCAGACGCCGCGTTCTGTGGCGTCTGATCTGGGTCTACATTGTTTGCTCAGGCATATCTGTCCCAACAGTCTGAGTAAAACACGGTGCCAATACTTTGGGCATAATACGATAGTTACCTAATTGTGACTCTTTGGTAATGGCATTCCTGCGCCGTCTCATGATGTATAGGACGATGAAGACTATTCCAACTAGGACGATAAAACACGAGGTAGAAATAATGGTTGCGACTATAGAAACGGACAGCCCACTTCTCACTTCAGGTAAATCTGGAAACAAAACATTAGCAAAAATTGTTTTATAAATGCACTATTCGAACTGCACATGATCAGAGGTCGCGTACAGTTAACGACAGTTTCTTTGTGGCATCTGACAGCCTGTAAAATTTCAGTTTGTAACTCGTTCTTGAACTGGATCAGAAATGAAATGATTTTTTTATCGTATCTCTGAATTAATGTTGGCAACATTAAATTCAGAGATACGATAAAAATCATTTCATTTCAAGAACGAGAGACTAACTGAAATTTTACAAGTTGTTAAATACCACATTTTATGATCGCATTAATACCATGTATCAATTTGTTAAACCTTTTTTGGATAATAAACTTACTGTCTATTTTGAGCAATATGGAGCCTTTAACCCTTTCATCCCTGGCTTTCTTAAGAAGACTCTTCTGTTGTTTTTTGTTTTAGTTTGGATGTGTCCATTGTTGCTATAAGGGATGTCAGTCAAAAATACGAAAAAAAAAAATAATAAAAATAAATAGAAAATAAATAAATAAATAAAACAAAAATAAAAATAAAAATAAAAAATAAACGGCAAACTGTGTAAATCCTAATGAGATGGCTCATCATGAGGTTGAAATCATACTGGCATAAGATAAAATGATAAGTATAGAGATAAAAATATCGCCTGTGGGGTTAAAAGTGTAGGATGTAAAAGACATTTGCCTATCTGAAACGGGCTCAATAAACTAAAAACATGAGAAAAAAAGCCTTATCGCGCATGCGGACATCGAAGGTCCAGACAAGCTTGGGCATTCACACAGTCGGCATCATAAAAACATACATGTACCTATACAATTTTGACCTCCTTACATTACGAATACAAGTCTATTCAAATATACTGAAAGTTTTACCATCAAAAATGAAAATTTTTAGATAAAACTTCTGGTATTTTTCGTATTTCTGCTCAAAACATAGATATAAAAGTGGGGTTAAGGGGGTCAATATTATATAGGCATGTTTTCGTGATGAACCCAACTTTTATATAGTACAACTGGGGTTTACCGGGGTATACATTATTTTTGCTCAAAACATAGATTGTGAGTACTCGTTAGAACCGCCTCGATGAGGCGGTTCTAACAAGTGCCCACAATCTTTTAGCAGAAATATGAAAAAACAAATCAGGATTTTTTATTTGAAAATTTTCATTTTTTGGTGGTAAAATTTTCAGTATATTTGAATAGGTATGTTTTCGTAATCGATTAGTGTCTTTAATATTTGTTCGCGTACAGTATCATTGGATACTGTAGAATAAATGGGCCAATTAAGAAGTTTCTGATCAGACAACGCGCATGCGCAGGCTAACCTGGGCCTTCGATGTTCGCATATGACACAAGGAACATTTTTCTGCGTTATGCATCATTTAACACTTAATTAAACGCAAATCACAACTGCAGCAGACTACATTTTATTTCATTTTCATGTTTTGTTTCTTTTGTTGTTGTTGTTTTTTTTTTTTTTTTTTTTCAAGAATATAAGACTTGATATTTCATGTGAATCTAGCAGACGATTCACATGAAATGCCAAGTGTTATTTTCTCTGAAAAATAACAACATAAATTTTAGCATGTCGCCTGCTACAAATATGCTTTCAGTACATGTACCCACAACACGTGTTTTATGGAGAAATAAGGAAATAAATCCCAGAATTAACACTAGACTGGCTCCAGTCTCCAATGACTAAATGTTTTCTTACAATCCTGTTTGATAATCCACTAAAATAAAGCAAAAATAATATCATGACTATAAAAGGCTGGTCACTAGTGACCAGCCTTTATAGTCATGATGTTATTTCGGATTGACAAAGTGGATTAACAGACAGGATTATAAGAAAAAATATTTAGTCACTGGAGATTTGAGCCAGTCTAAACAAGCATCTGATACTCCTCCCAAGTTCCTCTGGATGCTTTAGGAAACAGTGTAATTCCACATCTACCAGCGACCGTCCTTAATTTTCAAGCAAAGTATACTGAAGAGAAAGAGAAACGCAGGGTAAAGTTTTGTACTGATGCAGGGTCAGAGGCAGTACAGTAAAACCTCAACAGCTCGAACACCGATGGCTCGTTTACCATGGCTAATTTGAACTCGTTTTTGAGTCCCTTCGAAATTCTTCCGACAGCTCAAGAAAACAAATATTTAAGGAAATTTTATCATTTTATCAAGAAATAGTATGTTGTGTGTACTCATTAGAATCGCCCCGATGATGCGATTATAATGAGTACACTCAACATACTATTATTGTGTAGCGAATCGACAAGACTTCCCTAAATTATCGTTATTTGCTTCCTGACCTGGTGCCATAATTAACCCTCAGTGGCTCGAACTACCCATATCTCGAACAAATTTCCATGGTCCCAAAGATGTTCGAGCCATTGAAGTTCGATTGTATTAAGTTGCTAATCATTTTTGGGTGAATGTTTCCACTATTGAACGTCTTGTTAACAGTTTAAGGGCGACATGACATGTTGCCGAATGACCGCGACCTTGACGCCCACGCGTGACGTTGCGACGTCAGGACAGGACACTTGCGCATTCATCACCTAACTGTCACCGAAACTGCCCTTACTACCGTTGGTCCTTGTAATCGCCCCGTTCTGCCCGGAACTGTGAGAAATCGATTGCGCTAGGTTGGAATTCGGGCACGCCATCTGTATGTCGGTACGCCCATGGCTCGGGCATATCGCATGCGTCATATAGCGTGGTTGACGACACATGCCGCCAGAATATTTCCAATGAGGCATTAGAGGCCTTCGATGTTCGCATATGACACAAGGAACATTTTACTGACGAGTCCCGTTTCACTCTTTTTCGCCTAGACGGTCGACGTGGTCGACGTCGCGTTTACCGACGTCATCAGGAATGCTTCGCCGACGCTTGTGTTACCGAGAGGGATAGACATGGGGTGGTTCTACTAAGGTCTAGGAAGGCATGGTTCGTGGTGTAAAATCACAGCTGATTTTGATAGCGGACAATTTAACAGCAGTACGGTATAGGGATTTAGTCCTCCGCCCATTTGTAGTCCCTTTTTCGCAGCAATGTTACTTGATTTTACAGCATGACAATGTCCGACTTTATTTTAATTCAGCATAAAAGTTTAGCCTGCGTTTCTTTTTTACCTCAGTATATGATAAGGGGTTAAGGCATCCGGATATTTAGGGAAATACGGTATAAGGCTTCGTGTTGGGAACCCCAAACCTACTACAATGCGTTAAACAAACTCACCAGCGCATTGTTCGTCTTCACCCAGGGAGCAGTGTTTTGTGCCATCACATACAAGTTTCACCGATATGCACTCCCTGTTGTTGCACTGAAACTCATTCCAAGCACATGCTGAAAACAACAAGAGGTACGGCAGTACTGTCTTCGGATTTAACCTTTCATCCCCGAGTTTCTAAAGCGGACTCTTCCCTCCTTAAATCTGGTCAGAACCATCATTCCAAATAGGGGCAACAGTCAAAAATCAAAACAGAATAGCAAACAGTTTAGTTCCTGATGAGACGGCTAATTATGAGCCGACTTATCAGGATCTACACTGTTTGCAAAACCAATTGGTTTGGTCTGCAGGGCGTTCCATAAAAAGGGACATTGGCAAACAGCGTAGACCCAGATCAGACCCGCAGAACTCGGGTATCCACTGTTTGCATTTGATTTAGGAATTACTGTTAAACATTGTAATAGTAAAATCAACATTGACATCCCTTCTAGTTGTAAATGGACCTGTCCAAAGAGTTAGGGTAGAAGAGCCCATTCGACATAAATAGATTAAGTGGATTGCGCATGCCCAGTTTAGGTTGCATACATGTGAAGTGTGGTTTGTGCCATGCGCAGTTTGCATTTTAGCTGAATACAGAGGAAAGATATGGTCCCATTTTGCAGTGAGAGGCAGATCGTTTCTCCCTAGAAAAGGTTACAACTGGGGACCACCCAAAACCTTTTAACTATGCAGATCAAGACAGAGAACTTTGCAAACAGTATAAATCCAGATGAGACGGCCCGTAATGAGCCATCCCATCTGGATTTACACTACTTGCAATTCTGGTTTGATTTACATCTGTCACCCTTTTGGCAGCAATGGATGTGTCCAAATGCTGAGATGGAAGAGTCTATTTCAGAAAGAAACTCAGGTGTGAAAAAGTTAAAGAAAGGAATTTGCTCCCAGACGTGATAAATAGGCCAAATCGATCGTAAAAAGTGTATTTTTGGAAAGAAATATTTTTATTTCTGAATGTATTTGTTATGTATATAGTAAAGAATTAAAGATTTTCGTTCATTTCATCATGAAAACATGCCTATATAATATTGACCCCCTTAAACCCCACTTTTATATAGTAAAACTGGGGTTTACAGGGGTATACATTATTTTTCTTATTTCTGCTCAAAACATAGATTGTGGGTACTCGTTAGAACCGCCTCGACGAGGCGGTTCTAACGAGTACCCACAATCTATGTTTTGAGCAGAAAATTGAAAAAATATCAGAGTTTTTTTATCTGGAAATTTTCAGTTTTCAGAGGTGAAACTTTCTATATATTTGAATAGGCGTGTGTACGTAATGTGTTTCCAAAGGCAACCTTTAAGATTTTTATTTTACATTATAGTGCAAGATACTTTCGTATCTGAGATAATGAGCAAACAACCTATACTTACGACATGGTTCTGTCGCGGGTACACAGGTTCCCTGTGAACAAAGTTTATAGAAATCTGGTTTGTACAAGCAGTCATGGTCTCGAACAGTAACTAGGCGAACGTTTGGCGCCTGCATTCTGGAATTAAAATTAAACATTTAAAATGCCATTAACTTATAAGAATAAGAAGCATAACTATTAGAATCAACCTAGCGGGTACGTACAACGACGCCTCAACGTCGATGCAACGTCATTGCGTTGCATCGACGTTATGGCGTCGTTGTATAAATGTCATGTGCCCACTGCGAAATTTCCAGTTGAATTTATTTTCCTTCCTACAAGGGTGTTTTTGCTAATGTATATAAATCATACGAATGATATATAATCAAACCAAAAGGATCTACTCGTAAAGAAAATAATTTGTTGCTTTGGGAGCAAATTCTTTGCTTTTAGAGCACACCACTTTTCTGTAGGGGCCGGGTATGCTGGAATGCAAGCAGGAATTTACAAATGTTATTTTCCTTGTGAAAATTGGCGGCAAAATCGCCTGATATATCCGGTCACCTTAAGACAGCAGGCTGATCCGAGTCTTCGCAGTCCCATTACGAAAACACGCCTATTCAAATACACTGAAAATTTTACCACCAAAAAATGTCAATTTTCGGATAAAAAATTCTGATAGTTGTCATATTTCTGCTCAAAACATAGATTGTGGGTACTCGTTAGAACCGCCTCGGCGAGGCGGTTCTAACGAGTACCCACAATCTATGTTTTTGAGCAGAAATAAAGAAAATAATGTACACCCATGTAAACCCGTTTTACTATATAAAAGTGGGGTTTTAGGGGGTCAAAATTATATAGGTATGATTTCATGATGGTACATACGATAAAGATTTTGTTTCTTATGTAAAGGGTCAAATAAACAAATGCCCTAATTTGAAAACATGACCGTTCATAATGAGAATATAATAGTAAAAATCGAGAAGGAAGAATAAAAACAGACATTTTCTATAAAGAAACTGACAGCAAACAGTACTTACTATGTTATTCTTGTCACTTTGGGCATAATTAATGTTCCATTCAACCTAGCACGCTGCCGAAGAACAACGGTATCAAAAGAACAAACGTTACAAATCCGTATACAGGAATTAAAGTCTTTCCTTATCAAACAAAAATATCCCGAACACATACAGTCGACTCTCGTTATCTCAAAGTTCAACGGATTCTCTGAAATACGTCGAGATACCCGTACCTCGACATATCAGATTTGAAGAATTGAGGAAAAAACAAATTGAACAAGCACATTCCACAAATGAATATGTAATTTGACTCCTGAAGTTAGAGATAGATTGAAAATATTGTGGAAAAGAGGAGAAATTGCCCTCAAGCTCTCCTCTTTTCCACAATATTTTGTTACCTGTTAGATTTCCATGTTAAAACAGGGACCAGATTTTCACTTTGAGATATGCGGCTATTCGAGATAAGCGGTCGAGATAACGATAGTCGACTGTAATAGATTTTGGCTTAAATAAGGTTATCAGGCTGGATAAGGAACTACTTTGAACAGTAAACAGAAGGCGGGAAGAATGTATCATCTCTTAAGTACCAACGTACAACCCGGACCCACAAATGTACCAACAATTTACCAGTTTCGGAGGAAGATGGAAAAATGAAAGGGATTTTGACAAAATATAAACTTAATAAGAGCAAAAGAGAACAATACAATCTTAAACGATTGCTCACTAAAGCAAAATTTACTTCAAATGATCAACACGCAGTAAAAAATGCAACAGACCTTACTGCGGCCTCTGCATTCATATGTTCGAAGGGAACTCACTAACATTCAGCTGTGGGAGCAACTTCAAAGTCCATGAAAACATGTCGTGACGTTAAAAATATAAATTGGCTTAATATCTAAGTGGCATGAAATACCAGGACCAGCCTTTGAAGGCGCGCTGGCTGGTTTGTTCCTTTGTTTCTATAGGCTTAAGCTTCCAGGACTTTTTTGTTTTAAGGTAATTCAGTTATGTACAGTAAGAGGACAACAAAGGCCCTGATCAGCATGCGCAACTGTGCATGCTGATCTGGGCCTTTGTTGTCCAAATACCCTTCGAAGACATTTTGGCTTAATAGCGTTGTTCAGTTGAGCACTGTTATCATTCATTCTGTAGGCGAACAGCAATGAGTCCTGATCAACCTGTGAAGGTGAATCAGCCCAGATGGGTATTGTAAACAAACAGTAAAAATTGTTACTAGATGCGCAGGCTGATCTGGGTCGCCCTTCTCGTGTACACATTAAAGATCGCTTTATTCATATCATAAGTCCTCGTCTACTTTAACACTTTCAGCGCTTTCGCGGAGACTGGTCATGAAATATTTTTTTTACGATCTTCTCCCCCTTCCACTGATTCAAGAAGGGCAGTTGTCAGTTTCTTGCGAAAGAACGTGCACTAGTACTGGTTTAACTGGTTAGAGGACTAAGCCTGCCCAGTAAAAGTAGCGTTAGGTTAATTGATCGGCTCGACATGACCTTAATAGGGTTGACTGGGCCATATAATCTACAAATCAATCAAAAGAAAAAAAAATCACAGTGCCAATCACAACTGCAGCAGACGACATTTTCGAATATTATTTTTCATTATTATTATTATTTCAAAGAAAATAAGTCTTTACATTTCATGTGAATCGTCTGCCAAGCAGACGATTCACATGAAATGTCAAGAATTATTTTCCCTGAAAAATAAAAACAACATGATATTAGAACATCGTTTGCTTCAAAATTTGCTTGGCGCTTAAAGGGCGAAACGTCTCAACGTCTTTGAAGCTTGAACTATTTCACCTCGTAATCTATGTATTAGTCTACTATTTAATAATTTAATGCTATTAAAAGATATACAGATAAGTCACATAGTCATTTTTGCATTGAGTAACTGGGATCAATAGATTAATCACACTGATACAATTTGTATTTTACTCCATTCAGCAAATTCTTGTCTGTTTTCGTACCTATCTTCTTGTCTGGATAAATGCTATGTAGATAGTAAAAAAAGGCCTTTCATGAAGGTGCGTGTACAACTGTAGTATATTGAATCTCTCTACACCAGCCTCCTTTGGGCTGCTAGAAACTGAGTACTGTAGGAAGGTGTGTGTGTGTGGGGGGGGTCGATTTTACGTGTGTGTGCGTGCGTGTGTGTGTGGCAGACACAGACAAAGGCACACAGGCCGTGAAAGAACAATAAGTGTTATGTCTATTTTGAACACTTTAAATCCATTTCATTATATACATGTACGTTACACATCCCGTAGATAGAACGGTAAATACTGACAACTGGCTACCAGCGCCTTTACCGTAATTTTTTCGGGGGCCCGTAGAACTTTCGCAGGACTTTCCTCGTAGGATGTTAAAATGTATCAGCTAAAGATACGGTGCGGTAGCTCACATCCTTACTATGTCGTATTCGTTACCTACATTGCTCTACACTTCCCTACTCGTCGTAATTATTACTGTAAATAATTCAGGCGCCCGTAAAATTTACGGTACATGTACTAGCAGCCAGTTGCCAATATTTACCGTAAAATCTATGGGATCTTTTTAGAGTGTACCATATGGAAACAATTCATAATGTCATCCTTGCTGAATCCAGAAACAATGTAATATTTTTACACTTGGGGATGAGGTGAAAGTGTCCTGTGGCTTTTGTCACCGGGACGTCAACTGATATTGGCTTACAGTTGGGGAAGGCCTGCAGTCTTTGCAGCAGGTAAGGGTAGAGGGGCGAATGTTGTTATTTCTTCTGTTCCTTCACTTTCTTTCATTTCCCTCTTTCTTCTCTATCCCTCTCTTTAATCTCTTCTACCATCTCTTCTATCTCATTTCTCCTTTCTCTGCGAGACGACACAAAATGATCCACAAGGGTTGACGTGTCGTTAAACCCCCACACAATCAATCAATTTTCACAATTAGCATGAAAAATCTTTTTGGACAAAATAAGCGCTTTCGGCTGTTGCTTTCTTCAGAGTTTTAGTTCACTGATTTACTGTGAGAATAAAAACAAAGAAACGAAAAGTATATATTAAGGTGTCATGGAAAATAAAGGCAACTACTAAGTACATGTACAACGTAAAAAGGATTTGAAATGTCATTCTTTATTTGTACCTGTTGTGTGCATATTACATTCTGTATGTATTGTATTGTTTTATCTTATATGTTGCTGATCTGTGATACCAAAATCAACCAATCAGTCAATCAATCAATGAAGAAATAAGCTTTCTCGAGACACATTATTAGCGAGGTAAAACAAAATATTCGGGTGCTGTGAAATCTGATCAATGTTGCACAAACGACACGATATAATAATAATAATAATAATAATAATAATAATTTAACTTATAGAATGTCTTAAGCCTTGGGTCTTCGAAACGCATGCACAACTGAATACATTTAGAATAAAACAATCTTTTTTAATTCAACAATTTGCCATTAAGTTAAAAGACATGAGACGACAGATATGTCATTACTGATATATAATCTGTTTATCGCAGCAGAAAAAACAACCCACTGTTAACGCTTATATTAGCACTCTGGGTAAAATTTTCAGCAGACGTCATATTGATTTTTTTTTCTTATTTCTTTTTCCAGAAAACAGAATTTGACATTTCATGCAAATTGTGTCTTATGGAGACAATTTGCATGAAATGTCAAATCTTGTTTTCTAGAAAACAATAGAAACCTATCAGCTGTCGTCTAATAAATTAGCCCAGAGAGTGGTCAAAGTTAAATCAAGGAAGAAAAACAGCGTCTGTATAAGAGAGAGAGAGAGAGAGAGAGGAGAGAGAGAGAGAGAGAGAGAGAGAGAGAGAGAGAGAGTTAATACATATTTAAAATTGCTTACTTAAGTAGTGTTAAAATCCATATTAGTTTAGGATATGTATGCTGTTAGCATAAGAAATATAACTGTGTATAAACAATCGTATTGTCAACAAAAACGCATATAATAGGATACATATATACACCTATTTATGAAACAAATCATAGGACAGTTGGTTTTATGTACAGTGGTTTTGTAGGCGGATTCAACTGTTGCCTCCATACATTACGAAAACACGCCTATTCAAATATATAGAAAATTTAACCTCCAAAAACTGAAAATTTTCAGATAAAAAACTATGATATGTTTTTCATATTTCTGCTCAAAACATAGATTGTGGGTACTCGTTAGAACCGCCTCGGCGAGGCGGTTCTAACGAGTATCCACAATCTATGTTTTTGAGCAGAAATAAGAAAAATGATGTATACCCCTGTAAACCCCAGTTTTACTATATAAAAGTGGGGTTTAAGGGGGTCAAATTTATATACGCCTGTTTTCGTGATGATTGCGCACGCCTAAGAGATACCGACCAGGTTATACATTCGCCCTTTTGGTCATAGACTTATTAGTCTAATAAATAATTGATTTTTTTTTTTTTTTTTTTTTTTTTTTTTTTTTTTTTTTTGTATTTTTTTTTACGAATTTGCACGCATTCTGGCGAATTTTTATTAGGGAAATGAATACACTTTTAGGGAGGGGGCAACCCCGTAAAAATTGTTTGGCCTCACCTCTGAAAAGGGGTCAATTCTAAAAAGAAAACATTTGCATCCCATTGGGAATACATTCTTTCTTTATAGCGTGGCTTTTTTCAAAAGGGAATTTGTGTGTATGAAACTAAATAGGAAGTTAAAAGTTATCTCGCATATTAAAATGGCTGAAAATCTTATAAGTGTAATCAATCCCTTTAAATCTTTCACTGCCACACGTGATAATAACAGGCTTTTGCAAACAGCATAGATCCAGATCTACGCTGTTTGATATTCCGTCTTTCAACCTTACGTACAAACTTCTTTTTAAGCGATAGTTTGTTAAAAAAGAAAAAAAAAAAAAAAAAAAAAAAAGCAGACGACAAATGACGTCTGAAATTTGGCACCGAAAGAGTTAAGAAATCGATTGAAATGAGAAAACAGCATTTGGTGCAAATATGGGCAATAAAGTCCCAAATCAGCCTGCGATTCCACATTTTTATTTCAGGAACGTAACATAAAAAAGTTGACATAATCAGGAAAAAATAGTTTCTAATAGGAAGTCCCAAAGCATCTTTGTTTTGAATGTAGTCCTGGGACACGTTTATGACATAGCAAATGTCATCAATAAGTATTTAGAAAAAAAAAAAAAAAAAAAAAAAAAAAAAAAAACGTAACGAACTATATCGGAGGTTCCCAAGAAATATCTTAGTAGAAGACAGACTTTTCATGACGACATTTAGAAGTAGCTAGGTGCACAAGCCAGTTTTGTTCGTGTCCTTTACACCAGAGCGTCCATCACGAAAACATGCCTATATAATGTTGACCCCCTTAAACCCCACTTTCATATAGTAAAACTGGGGTTTACAGGGGTATATATTATTTTTCTTATTTTGCTCAAAAGCATAGATTGTGGGTACTCGTTAGAACCGCCTCATCAAGGCGGTTCTAACGAGTACCCACAATCTATGTTTTGAGCAGAAATATGAAAAATAACAGAATTTTTATCTGAATTTTTTCAATTTTTTGGTGGTAAAATTTTCAGTATATATGAATAAGCTTGTTTTCGTAATGCTTCTCATATATCAGGCAGGAAATCAGAATACGCCATATCAAACCGTTGCCAAATGTAAGAGAGATGAAGATTTATGTATAGAAGACAGAATCGCCAGAGTTATTCTTGTAAAATGATGACTTCCTAATAATAACTGAAGGTATGTACTATAAGAATCAGCCATGATATGACACAAGTGATCCCATCCTGACATATGAATCTTCCAAGATGTGGTATACGCGGCTCTGAAATACCATTCCGATTTGAAAGAAACCCCAGGGTACTCTGGAGTTTGGATTGAATTGATTTAGGGAATTTGATACACTTTCAAGAGTAAGAGTAAGTACGGAAGAGTGATCAAATTGAACCCCCTCCGAAATCGTCCTGGATCCGCCCTTGAAGTTGCAAACATTACTAGATATAGGAGCAAGTATATCTGACGGAATTGATATCACAGCAGTACACAGTTCTTGAGATTTACAGCGAGAACTTTATCATCAAAAGGCGCAACCCTCGAGTCCACCGCTTTAGTGGGAAATTCGGCAAGCCTCGTTTCCCACTGGAACGTTGGACCCTCGGTTTGGGATTTTCCCGTCCCCATTGAACATCAGTGATGGATTCTATTTGTCCTCATTAGAAAAAAGAAAAGAAGCTGTTAAGAATAATGTTAAACATTGGCTTAAAGAGACTGGATACACCCGGTAGTTTCCGCCATTTTAACAAGGGTTACAACTTTGTGACTTCCTGTTTGCTTTCCTTTCTGAAGGAGGTCAAATCTTAAAAGAAGGAATGTGCGCCTAAGAATAAGGTGCAAATTCTTTTCTTTTAGAGCTAACACCTTTTCGGAATAGAGGCAAACGGAGGGACTTGCTAAGACCTAGCCGGCATTCTTAATAAATCTACAGCGGGCCGTTATCGGCCCGTCAGGGTAGCTGACGGGCCGATAACGGCCCGCTATAGATTTATGTAGAATGCTTACTGGGGATTCAGCTACTCAAAACAGCTGGTTGTTCCACGTATGGCGATTATTCAAAGGTCTTTACTGGGGTAGTTTTCAAGCATATCTGAGGAAGCACGACTACTGTCCTTTCAACATCTTTCGGAAAGTCGTTTTGTTTTACTTTTTCCAGGCGCTTTACACAGAAGATGTAATTGGAAAAAGTTTGTTATAAGTTGACACCGTTTGTCGTAACCATGTATACACAAAAGGTTTGATTCTATTCATTGGTTTAAACAACAAATCGAATATTTTCATTTTCCCATAGTAAAAATGGCTATAAAATATGCAGAAATTGGTACGATATGTAAGCTTGAGACAGGTTTTCAACAATTTCCCATTGTTTAAAATTTCTGAAATTTTCACAATATTGTTGTAGAACATCAATAATTTGAAATCCATAAAGAAAAGCAAAAAATGTTTTCTAATAAAAAAAAAATCCAAAAACCCAATTTACTATAGAAATTGCATGGGGTAGACCCATCTTTGGCCATAAAATTAATTTTACTGTAAATACTTGAAAATAAAGCAGACAAACAGTAAAGACAAATCTTTTCTGATAAGATATTGTCAATCAGAAATCAATAATTCCATTTAAAATAAAACGCCAAGCGAAAAACGTCTTTCCAAGAGATGTCGAAAGCACAGTAGAGTAGATGTGGTATTTGACCGATACCTTAGTGCGCAATCTATCAAATCGTCTTTACGATTAATACTAGTAGACCCTGGTTTTCTTTTCGTCAGATATGGAGTCACTTTAAAGCTTGGAGGATAATTATTAGGGTCTTAGTTTTTTTTTGTCCAATGAGCTTCTTGAGCTTGGAGGAAATCTTCCTGAGGGTTGTGAGGTAGTTGGCGGGAGGGTTTTGAAGATCCAAATAATGCTAAATCTAAGAAGCTCAGCGTATCCCATGAGGACATAGATACCAGATTGGCTGACCATGCCAAAGATACACTGACACAGGCCTGCCTAGCTCTGCTTGTTTTAAGGCTATCTGGTGAAAGAATGGCTATATTACTATCTTTAATACCCGACAAAGCGGACGTTCTCGACTAGCCGTTCCATACTAAACATTAAATGCCTTTAGTGTCATAAGATGTCCAGTTTTCATGATGTGTAAACAACAGTGCTCAAGTCTTCCTGTTCCAGTGCCATGGCGAATAACCTTCTCGTCCTTCGTTATCTCTTTTATTTTAAGACCAAAGGTGCTTTTAGACATTTTAATTCATAGCAATAATATTCTAACGGTCTTATCCCTATAATGTCTCCGTCACAGCCATGCTGAGTAAAAAAGGAGTAGACGATATTTTGAAGTATTGACCCCTAAGGAGTAAAATTGCATGAAATGTCAACCCCTAAAATAAGAAAATCTTCATCAGTTTACCGTCTACTGCTTTTGTTCAGAAAATACATTCCGAAAACATACCTATATAATTTTGACCCCCATAAACCCTACTTTTATATAGTAAAACTGGGGTTTACAGGAGTATACATTATTTTTCTTATTTCTACTCAAACACATAGCTTGTGGGTACTCGGCGAGGCGGTTCTAACAAGTACCACAATCTATGTTTTGAGCAGAAATATGAAAAATATCAGAATTTTTTATCTGAATTTTTTCAATTATTTTGTGGTAAAATTTTCTAAATGTTTGAATAGGCATGTTTTCGTAATGTGCTAAATGATACCATATTAATTGATCGTGTATTGCATTGCCATATACGACATGCAATTGAAATATAAAAAAGAGGAAATTCTAGTTTATTTTTTACAAGTTTTGTTTTCACACAGTAGGATATTACAGCTAGATCCGTAAAGAAAGATTGTCGCTTTATTGTCCTGAAATACCAAAAAGAATGAAGATCAGCAAATTATGTCAAATTGACTCAGCCGTACTACTTGAGTGACAATACTGTTTTATTTTATGTGAATGATTTCATTCAACCGGCATTTGACCTTGTTATAATACATTCATACTATGGAGCGGTAGTAACAATGTTAGTCACACTGACTTATATTTCATATGTTAAGCTTTACCGCTCTCGCGGGAAATTCAGCAGACGGCAAATTGATGATATTTTTGCTTATTTTTCCCAGGAAACAGGATTTGACATTTCATGCAAATTTGCATGGAATGTCAAATCCTGTTTTCTGGGAAAAATAATAAAAATATATAATATGTCGTTTGCTGAAAAGTTTACCCAGATTGCTAAAGTGTTAAGTCAGTCAGTCAAGTAATCAAAACATTGTGCCGTTAAGTTTTTTCATCTGCCTTTGTCGACATCATGAGGCTCTGAAAGACATAGCTGAAACATCGATTCAAAGTTACAATCATCGTTGGTTTATGCTGATTTTTTATTATTATTTTTATTATTATTATCCCCACGCTTTAGCGATGGGGATATTGGGAATGCCTCGTCCGTCCGTCTGTCCGTCCTCTCACTGGGCGGAATTTAACCAAACTTGCTACAAGACTTCCCCACGTGGTAAGGGTGTGCGTCCGTCTGTCCATCCGTCCGTCAACCTGTACGTCACTCTATCTCCTCCTTAACCACTGGATGGAATTTAACCAAACTTGCTACACGACTTCCCCGCATGGTAAGGGTGTGCAATAGCACCATTATTTTTCCGTCCGTCCGTACGTCCGTCAAGCCATTAGCAACGTTAGCACCGTACGTGGTGAATTTGTGACGGCATGCCATCGACTGCGAAATCTAGTTATTATTATTATTATTATTATTATTATTATTATTATTATTATTTATTATTATTATTATTATTATTATTATTATTGTTGTTGATGATGCTGTTTGATTGCTTGCTTACTTTCTTTCATTTATGTTGCTTTCGTACAATAATTTCATTTACAATTTGAAACACTGTGCCCCAAACTATGTGCCGGTCCTTACAAAATACCAAACTTCAAAAAAGGGGCATAACTTTCACAAAATCCGATTGTCAATCAGGTGATCTACTGCTCAGCCTCAATTAGTCTGGCAAATATCAAAGCCCTGATTCAAAAACTTTCTGAGGATCTTGTACGCAAAGTAGAGTGTGACGAACGGACGTACAAAGTAAATGACCCCACATTATTCTTCCAAAGTTGTTTGTACAATAACACCGTTTTCTTAAACTCTTTCACTGCCACAGGCGATAATAATAGGCTTTCGCAAACAGCATAGATCCAGCTGAGACGGTCCATATGAGCTATCTCATCTGGATCTACGCTGTTTGACATTCAGTCTTTCAACTTTAAGTATAAACTTCTTTTCAAGCGATAGTAAAAAAAGAAAAGCAGACGACAAATGTAGTCTGAAATTGGCACCGAAAGAGTTAAGGGGAATAAATACACTTTCGTGAGAGATAACTCTGTCAAAATTGTTATTGTCTCCCTTCTGAGTCAACTTTTAAAGGGTAAAAATGGTCCCCGTTGGAGAAAATTCTTTCCTGTTACAGTAGACCCCTTTTCTGAAAGAGCTTGGTGTCCAGTAGACTGGCTTCCGTCTCCAGTGACTAAATGTCTATTTTTATATTCCGATTTGATAATCCACTAAAATAAAAAAAAAAAAAAAAAAAAAAAAAAAAAAAAAAAAAGAAAATGCCATGACTATAAAGGCTGGTCCCTAGAGTGACCAGCCTTTATAGTCATGATATTATTTTGGTTTTATTTTAGTGGATAGAGTGACCAGCCTTTATAGTCATGATATTATTTTGGTTTTATTTTAGTGGATTAACAAACTTATTTTAGTGGATTAACAAACTATCAAACATGATTATAAGAATAACTATTTAGCCACTGCAGACTGGAGCCAGTCTAGGTGTGCAGAAAAGCAAGCAGGAACTTCAAAAATGTTATCTCATACTATTTCTAACTTACCTAACGCATAAGCAAATGTATTGAACCCTTACCACTCTCTTAGCTATTTCAGCAGATGACAAATTGATGATACTTTTCTTATTTTCCCAAGAAAGCAAGAACTGAAATTCCATGCAAATTGTCTCCACTGGTGGCGCTTTGCATAAAGTGTCAAAACCTGTTGTCTGGGAAAAATAAGAAAGCTATTTCAATATGTCGTCTGCTGAAAAAATTACCCAGAGTTCTAAGCGTTAAAGACGTTTTCTTAATATGAATGAGAATACTTTTTTATCTGAACGGGAGGTGGTTTTTTTGTTTGTTTGTTGTTGTTGTTGTTGTTTTTTTTTTTTTTTTTTTTTTTTTTTTTTGTTTTTTTTTTTATACAGATCACCTGACGTGACTCAAACTGTAACAATCTTCACCAATATGTTGTTAGAACAACTCATTGTATTGTTTAAAATAAAAGGCTAATAACATTTCTGTTTCATTGTTTCAAATTAAATAAAATGCCTATTACTAAATTTGCCAGCTATTTCAACTTCGCCTGCAAAGGTTATCTGTTAATTGCAAAATGGAATTCATTATAAGCAGTTGTTTCAATTAACAATGCTTGCCCTAGTATCAGAAAACGCCCCCGCAAGTCACCAGTCATCGCAGAGGTTATCTTGACTTTGTTAAATTTAGTTGTTAATTGTTTTATGACAATGTATTTTTTCGGTATTGAACTCATTCACGAAGCAAAGAAATCACAGAATAACCAAACTTATAACCCCAAAAGGGTTAATTGGCAAACAGTGCAGATCCAGATCAGACGCCGCAGGATGCGGCGTCTGATCAGGGTCTACACTGTTTTCATTAAAAAACAGGAATTTCTATAAAACGTAATAAAAAACTAACCAGGCGCCCTGCTTTTGGAAATAGAACGGTCCAAAGAGTCATGATAGAAGAGTCCACTCGATGTAAATGAGTTAAATAGCATGTGTGAACTGCGAGATAGTGACGATTCAGACCAGCATTTAGGCCATGCCGTGCGCAAACGTGTCTCCGGGCATATGCGGACAGCGAAGGCCCAGATCAGACTGCGCGGATGCGCAGTCTGATCAGGGCCTTCGCTGTCCGCAAACAGAATCATTGGCAGCCATAGAATGTTTTAATTGAGAACAAATGCCCGGATGAGACTTTGCGCATATGCAGGATGATGTGAATCTGCACATTTTGCACATTCTCGAAGGTACTTTTTCGCTTGACGCTGTCCATTTATAACTACGTGAATGCAAAATTGAAGGGCGGTATTTTGTTGTTCGATGTCTTAAGCGGAATGGATACACGTACAGGGGTAGGATTTGTCCCTCTTCTGAGAAAGGGATTCGCCCTAAAAGACGACAGTGAGAGCATTTTCTTTCCTTTTTTGATTAGACCTCTTTTCAGACCGGGAACCAAACAGGAAGTCACATCCCAGTTAGCATTCGGTTTAAATCTATATCGGATCGTTATTGGCCCGAAAGGATACATGTACCTGACATGTACCTGTCGGGCCGATAACGATCCGATATAGATTTAAGCAGAATGCTAGCGAGGAGAACAGGTCTCAAGCCTTTGTACGAATAAAGGAAACTGAACAAAGTTTATTCAGGTCCATTAAAAAATCTAGTAAGATCAAGTCGTGCGACTGTGCAGATCTTATTAACATGTGACAAAACGAATATGTTCTTAAGCCATTTAGCTTGAAAAGACTTCCTCACACGAAATATTGGAAAAGTTCATTTTCAATTTTAGGTATGTCAGGCTATGTGATTTAGATATTCCTAGAGAAAAATCATGCGGCAAAATTATTTGCAAACAGAGGAAACCCTGATCTGACCAGCTATCCTTTTGGAGTCCTACAGACTAAATTGAGTTGAAGGTTTTTTTGTTTTTTTTTTGTTGTTTTTTTGTTGTTGTTTTTTTTTTTTTTTTTTTTTTTCGACCAAACGTTACCATCGCCGAAAGGTCGTATCGGCCCAATGTCGTACACACCCAAACGTCGTAGCGACGGAATGTCTTCCGACGAAATTTCGTGCACCCAAAGGTAAGGCACCCTAGACCATGGAAGTAGCGCCGAATGATTTGTGTGGATGCACTGAACAACCTTGCTTTCATGGACTGCTGCCTGTCACTTACCGTCATCTCTCCACTTAATACTCAAATCAGAGGAACACTAGAAGTACGGAACGTACATGTACTATAACAATCAGACACAGGGTGTTGATTTTGAGTTTTAACCCATTTATGCCGAATGGAATCTTCTACCACAAATCTTTGGACAGGTCTATTTTATATATAGGGGGATGTCTAGTTTTTTATTATTACTATCTTTTATAGGAGTTTCTGAACTTAATGCAAACAGTGTTGACCCTGATCAGACGCCGCATTCTGTGGCGTCTGATCTGGGTCTACACTGTTTGTCACTGTCCCTTTTATGGGACGCTAGGCATAAATGGGTTAATTTTCGATGTCTTGCACTCAGATCTTAGAACCTTTCCTGAATAATGACAAGTACCCTGTAGATTTATCCGCCACATCACAAAAACATGCCTATATAATATTGACCCCCTAAAAACCCACTTTTATATAGTAAAATGTGGGTTTACAGGGGTATACATTATTTTTCTTATTTCTGCTCAAAAATATAGATTGTGGGGATACTCGTCGCCGAGGCGGATCTAAAGAGTACCCACAATTTATATTTTGAGCAGAAATATGAAAAATATCATTTTTTATCTGAAAATTTAAGTTTTTGGAGATAAAATTTTCAATATATTTGAATAGGCGCGTTTTCGTAATGATATTTTACAAGGAGACAACTGCTGGGACTTCCTGTTTACTTCCCTATAAACCAATCCCCTTCCGGAAAGGACTCTATTTTGGAATAAAGTACGTTTTCGCTTGAGTCCACCAGGCAGCATATATATCAAAAAGACTATCTAAAGTCAAAGCATGTGATCAAAGTAGTAACGTGATAAGTACTGGCCAGTCAATAAATAAAAGTGATAGAGATGGATTCAAACTTTATTAAACCATAACCCTTTCGTCCCTGAGTTTCTGAAGTGAACACTTCCATCTTTGAAATTGGTCAGAACCATTGTTCCAAATAGGGGTTTCAGTCACATATCAAAACAGATTGTTTTAAAAAAAGAGAGTGAATTCGGATGAGGCGGTTCATTATGAGCCATCTCATCTGGATATACACTATTTGCATCTGTGCCAGTCTACAGGGTTGAAAGGGTTAAAGCGGCAACCCTATAGCATCTGACGAGTTTTAAGGGCTCCATATTCCTCAAAAATAGACATTTCATTATCCAAGAAAGGTTAAATAAATTGATATATGGTATTAGCCTGTAAAATTTCAGTTAGTCTTTCGTTCTTGAAATGAAATGCTTTTCTATCGTATCTCTGAATTAATGTTGCCAACATTAATTCATAGATACTATAAAAAAAAATCATTTTTGATCGAGTTAAAAAATGAGACACTAACTGAAATTTTACAGGCTGTCAGACGCCATATTTTATGATCGTATTGATACTATTAGACTGGCTCCAGTCGTTTTTTGTTTTATATCTATTTTTCTTTTTCTCTACATTATTTTTTTATCATGATCCTCTTTAATCCAACTTCAAGTTACCTATGGCTGAATAAAAACAAAAGCTATACAAGCGTTGTGTCCCCTCAAAAAAAAAAAGAAGAAAAAGAGAGAAAAGAAAAATAAAGAAAGGGTCTGGGGCCAGACTATGATACTATATATTTCAATTTATTAATCCTTTCTTGTCTACTTTTGAGAAATATCGAGTCTTTAACATGAAATACATGTTTTGTTGTTGTTGTTGTTTTTTTGTTTGTTTTTTTGTTTTGTTTTTTTTTTGTTTTTTTGTTGTTGTTTTTTTTTTTGTTTTTTTTTTTGTTTTGTTTTTTTGTTTTTTGTTTTTTCACTTTTCAGAAAAAAGAGGGATAGGCGGACGTTTCAAAAGAAATGTCGAACCTTATTTACACTGAAAAGTATAACTGACGAGCATGTCGTCTGCAACAAGTTTGTATGGTGCTTTAAAGGTTAACGCTTTGCATCTGGGTAAAGTTTTGAGCAGAGGACACTTCAATATGTTTTTCTTTTTTTTCCAAAACAAATAGGCTTTGACATTTCATGCATATTGTCTCCTGAGGAGGCAATTTGCATGACATGTCAAAGCCTATTTTCTATGAAAAATAAGAAAAATATATTATCACTTTGTCATTCGCTGAATTTGTCCAGAGAGTGATAAAGGTTGAACTTCTGAACCATTTTTTGTTTCATTCTAAACAGATAAGTTTGTAATGGAACCCTTGATTTCATTCAGTTGAACAAATATCTATGATAGCCAACAAATCATGGGCGTTGCGTGAATTAACGAGCAAAGAATCCTCACATACATACATATGAGTAACGAAGACCCAAATCCATTACGAAAACACGCCCATTCAAATATATAGAACATTTCGTCCAAAAAAAATGAAAATTTTCAGATAAAAACTCAGATTAGGTTAATATTTCTGCTCAAAACATAGATTGTGGGTACCCGTTAGAACCGCCTCGGCGAGGCGGTTCTAACGAGTACCCACAATCTATGTTTTTGAGCAGAAATAAGAAAAATAATGTTTACCCCTGTAAATCTCAGTTTTACTATATAAAAGTGGGGTTTAATGGGGTCAAAATTATATAGGCATGTTTTCGTGATCACACGGGAGTAATACCGAAATATCTTTACCTGTGCTGTCGACCGAGCCGGTGTCGCGTGAGATGTTTAAGACCATGAGATGTTTCAGAACGCATGCGCAACGGACTCGGATATCAAGTGGGGCAAAAGGTGTGAGATTTGTCAGAATTTATCTGCCCCGGTACTGTGTAAACTTGCTGTCGGCGAACCAAGACATACGGTTTTCGGCCTTGACGCGAGGATAACATGAGTAAAGGATCCTCACAAGTATGGGCTAAGAACGCCAAGATCAGCCTGCGCATTTGCGCAGTTTGATTAGAGCGTTCGTTACCGGCTTAGACTCATTTGGTACTTAGAAATATAAAAGAAAGTCCTGATCAAAGTGTAGGGATGCGCAGGCTTCTCTGAGCTTTTGCGACATAATGCATCACGAAACCATACCTATATAATTTTGATCCCTTTAAATCCCACTTTTATATAGTAAAACTGGGGTTTACAGGGGTATTATACATTATTTTTCTTAATTCTACTCAAAGATATAGATTGTGGGTACTCGTTAGAACCGCCTCATCGAGGCGGTTCTAACGAGTACCCACAATCTATGTTTTGAGCAGAAATGTGAAAAATATCAGATTTTTTTTATCTGAAAATTTTCATTTTTTAGTGGTAAAATTTTCAGTATATTTGAATAGGCGTGTTTTCGTAATGGAAAGTCCTGGTGTGTGTGTGGGGATGCGTAGGCTTCCTTGAGGTTTTGTGACATAAGGGTCGTTTTCAAACGTTGCGCATCAGTTATATTTTCTTGATTATCTAAATGCACCTGGACAAGCAACAAAAAAAAAAAAAATGTAAGTGCATTGCGTCCATAGCTAGAATGTATGGTTGTATGTGTGCATGCAAGCGTGCGAGAATGCGTGCGTGTTCTTTATGCTTATATACTGTCTGCAAGGTGATCTAAAAACGACTGCACCATTGAAGAAAACATATTTGAGGCCGCGCCATGTGGAAATGTGTCTTTGGGACTTGTACGGACAGCAACGGTCCAGGGTAGCCTGCACATCCGCCAAGTCTGACCATGGCTTGCGCTGTCCGCTTGGTTCTACTGAATATAAACGGTTGTAGCAAACACCATAATCGGACTGCATTGCTTAACTGGCTGATTTGGATCTTTTCTGTTCGTGTATGCCACGAAAGACATATTTCCTCATGGCAAAAAGTGGAATCAGAGGGGCAGAAATTATGGCGGACCTCACATGATGACAAATATATTGCACTTACAGAATATCATCACGAAAACATGTCTATGTAATTTTAACCCCTCAAACCCCACTTTTATATAGAAAAAATGGGGTTTGCAGGGGTATACATTATTTTTCTTATTTCTGCTATAAAATATAAATTGTGGGTACCCGTTAGAACCGCCTCGATGAGGCGGTTCTAACGTGTACCCACATTCTCTGTTTCAAGCAAAAATAACAAAAAGATCACATTTTTTCATCGGAAACTTTTTTGTTTTTGCAGCCATAAAAAAGTGACATTATATTGAATGGGTGTGTTTTCGTAATATATGGGTCATTGCACTGATGTTGGTGACTATTGCCCCGTGTTGAGATATCAAAGGTATCCTTTGATATTTCAACGCGGGACAATATTCACTATTTTACTTTATAGCTATAAACATTTTGTGTCATTTTCAGTTGTTTTTAGCCTCAAAACAGGCATTTTTATTTTTTGTAAAATTCAGAGCCTGTACCAAATGCGAGGCAAATGTTGACGTGATATCATCAAAAGGTACGTCGTGTATCGATAACATTCGAAGACATCCGAGTAAGCGTGTAATATCAAGTATTGATCGTGTCGATATCGAGTAATATCTGTATGTTTGTTTGTGTTGAGGTTTTACGGCCCAGTCAACCCAATGGGGTCATGTCGAGCGCGGTCAGTTTACCTAACCACACGTTTACTGGGCAGGCTTAGTCCTCTAAGCGGTTAACCAGTATTGTGCACATTCTTTCGCTTGCTCCTCGGATTCTACCATTTAATATCTATACCTATAGATAAAATTATAGCCTTGTCCGGTGACCTGAAGTTTCTGGTATCCTGCTGTATATATTACGTCAAATAGAAAACTGAAACCAGATGTTACAGGTCACCATACAAGGTTATATTTTACCTATATATAATAATATGTTTTGTTTGTTTGAGTTGGAATTTTACGACCAGTCAACAGTCTGAAGGTCATGTCGAGCTGTCAGTTAGCCTACTGACAATTTCATTTGGCAGGCTTAGTTCTCTAACGGTTAACCAGTACTTGTACTCGTATTTCGCCAGTAGCTGATAACTGCCCTGCTTCAATCAGCGGAAGTGGGTAGGAGGAGACCGCAGATAATATTTCTATTTCGTGATCAATTTCAACGTAAGTTATATGGCCGAAGTGGGATTCGAACTTGCGACCGCTGAATCTACAGTCATACTTTGGAGCCCGGCAGTGCTATACAGTATAACCTCAATGGCTCGAACACGGATGGCTCGTTTACCGTTGATGATTCGAACTCTTTTTTTTCAGTCCCTACAAAATTCTTCCAATAGCTCGAGGAAACAAAAATTTAATGATTTTTTTTCTTATTTTATCATGGAATTGTATGTTGTGTGTATTCATTAGAATCGCCTCATCGAGGCGATTCTAATGAGAACACTCAACATACAATCATTGTGTAGAAAATCGAAAAGATTTCCCTAAATTATCGCTATTTGCTTCCTAAAATGGTGCCATGATTATCCTCAGTGGCTCGAACTACCCATGTCTCGAGCGAATTTCCATGGTCCCAAAGATGTTCGAGCCGTTGAGGTTCGACTGTATATATATTAGTTGGATAGAATGTCAACCACCATTAAAAGAAATACTTCATTATTCGGAATTCAGACACAAAATTGGGAATCTGGGTAAATACGGCATTATAGGGTTAAACAGCTCCTTTCACCACATGCAGTTCGATTGGCTATATAGACAGTAGACATGATTCTTCAGCAGCCTTTGAAAATAAACTTGTGTACTGATGAGGACAAGATCTGTATTAAACAAATGTCAATCAAAGTAATCATTTGAACATCAAGACATTGACTCAGGGGTCATACCTTTTCCTTATATATGATACACCTTGGTACCCAAACATAAGTACAATACAAATTAGATACTTTCATTTCTGATAGCAATCTTGTACAGGAAGGCCGCACCACACGAAGAGGGACCTTAACCCTTAAAGCGCCAGTCACAACTATTGTCGTCTGCTTTGTCATCTGCTTGTCATTTTTGCAAACAGTGTGGACCCAGATCAGACTGCTCCTTTAGGAGCAGTCTGACCAGGTTCCACACTGTTTGCCTGTATGCAAAAATAGGTTTGAAAAGTCTGCAAGAATTATCAGCAGACGACATAAACAGACGACATTTTCAGATGCAGTTTTTCTTGGCGCTTTAGGGGTTAAAAAGATTTTGTGAAAGCCACCAACGAACAAGATCATCGAATAACGAACAAAATCAGGTGGCAGTTTAACGAGGACCGTCGCATTTCTACACTACATTTAAAAGGGAACGGGTATGTTTGTGGGTGCGGTTGTGGGTGAGGGGTGGGGGGGGGCAACTATGTCATTATTGTTTTTTACTCTCGTCTGTAAAGCAAGAACAAAAAATATTTGCCAGAAGAGTTGTTAAGTAGTAATAATTTAGTGATTATTCTTGGATCATTTTCTGTAATTCTCCATAAAACATTCGTTGTGGGTACACACTCAGGGGTGGGGTGGTCGGGGTGGGGCGGGGGCACTCACTTTATAAGTATGGGTAGGGATGGATGTGCTGACAAAGGGGGTCTTATTTTCAGAGGCTGTCTGGAACGGGGCTATGTTTCATTGTAAAAAGTCTGGGAAGGGATTTAAATATACCTGTCTGGAAAGGGATTCATGTCTGTCTGGAAAGGGGGTGGTAAACTGCCATATAGCCTGGAACGGAACGGGGCTATCATAAATAGATTTTTTTTAATGATATGAAGCGCCAGAGGTAAATGAAGTCTTAATATTGATAATATGCAAATCCTTGATAAGTTAACTCACTGAGCAAATGAGCATATATTGTTTGTCTACAAATGGGGTATATGTTCGTCTAACTTTTGTCAGGACAGGGGTCTCAATCGTGTCTGGAAAGGGGTAGGAGTCCCGCACGTCTGGCAGCCATCTCATCTGGATCTACACTGTTTGTCGTTCTGTTCTTAATTTTTGATCGATACCCTGTTTACAATAATGTACATGCCCAAATTCAAAGATGGAAGAGTCCACTTTAGAGTTTTAGGGGTGAAAGGGTTAACTATTTTTCAATGCAGTTGTTAAACCTGATCAAGGTGTAAGGATGAACAGGTTGATCTAGGCATTCGCTGTTTATATTGTTTGCTATAGCCGGCCATATTAGAAGAGGTCGTGCAATTTCATGTGATTTGTCTTTATATGAAAGAAGATTGACAGTCCTTGTGAATCACCCCCTGTTTACATAAAATGTCAAGCTCTTTTGTCTTCAAGGGGGCTGGATGTACTTTTCCGCCATTTTTAGAAGAGGAATATCTTTGTGACTTTCTATTTGCTTTCCCTTCTTAAAAAGATCTACTGTCTTTTAGGATAGACCCCTTTTCAGAATGGCAATAAAACACTGTTTAAATAGTTGTCTCCCTGCAATTATATTCATTCCCCCTTAAGAAAATATCATTAACATAAATGCAAGGATAAATTTGTACTCGAAAGCAGAAACATGTAAGTATGAAAGCCGATAGAAGATTTCTTATTTCTAACTTTTTACTTCTCGTTTCTTACATTTCTTTCTGCTAACGTCTTACTTTTTATCGTCAGAGATAAATGTTCGATTTAAAACAATAGTATAATATCTAAATTTTTCTGTTAGACCCAACGACCAACCGACCTACTTGATGGTTCCTGTATACCCCCTCCCAAACGCCTGTCCGCTTAAAGAATCAAATAATACCGCAGAATGTATCAACGAAGGGCAAACCATTACGAAAACATGCCTATTCAAATATATTGAGAATTTTACCACCCAAAAATGAAACTTTTCAGAAGAAAAAATCTGATATTTTTCATATTACTGCTCAAAACATAGATTGTGGGTACTCGTTAGAACCGCCTCGGCGAGGCGGTTCTAACGAGTACCCACAATCAATGTTTTCAGCAGAAATAAGAAAAAAAATGTTTACCCCTGTAAACCCCAGTTTTACTATATAATATAGGCATGTTTTCGTGATGTCCCTGGTGCGACTGTACGCATGGACAGGCTGATCCCTATCAGTGTATTTCATATACATTTAAAGATGCGTTTTAATTGACCCAAACGGGCACATGGCGTTTATACAACGTCGCAACAATGTCGATGCAAAGTCATGACTTTGCCGTCATGACGTTGCATCGACGTTGATGCGACGTTCTCTCAACGTTGCGTGCCCGCTGTGACGATGCTTAATGTCAAGGGCTATGTATTTATCCGAAGTGTTCGGACACCTTAACTCAATACCATACATATCCTAAAGTCCGAACAAATCCATCTTACTGACAGTTAATGTATTTAAAAGCTTCTGGATGAATGGCAAACAGTGTAGACCCTGATCAGCCGATCACACGCCGCGTTCTGATCTGGGTCTACATTGTTCACGTATGTACGTCCGAATATTCAGTTTGAATATTGCAATACAACCATACTGTTTGATTCGAACTGTTTTAACGTGACGGAAATAATGATGCGTATAAATGAAAATTGAACGAAAGTATCCGCGTATTTTGTTTCATGTTTGTTTTTATTTGCTTTAGTCATAATTTTACTTCTCCTGAGTTGGTGAACTCAATGACACAATGATTCTCTCTCTCTCTCTCTCTCTCTCTCTCTCTCTCTCTCTCTCTCTCTCTCTCTCTCTCTCTCTCTCTCTCTCTCTCTCTCTCTCTCTCTCTCTCTCTCTCTCTCTCTCTGTCACGTTGTCTCAGCTACCAGGCCCCGAGCAACAGGGAGGCAGCGGTGGATGTGTTGTGTGTTTGCGCATACGCTCATTTCCAAAGCCTTGCTTTCATGAATCGCCCATGCACGCTTGGAGTCATCGTCTGTAATCATATAACCAAGCGCATCTTTATTCATATTATACTGAACCCAGGTCATATCTAGTATAAGCTAAGTGGTTGGATCCACGTCTAATATTAATTTTTTCACCATTAATTTTTTTAAGTGGCCTCTTCAGCTTTGAATGTAGACATGTCCAGTATTGGAAACGGGGGTGCCAGTCAAAAACCAAAACCGAATGGCAGACAGCGTATATCCTGATGAGACGGCTCATTGCGAGCCGTCTCATCTGGATCTACGCTGTTTGCAAATGTATCTGTATCAGGGCTTAAAGGGTTAACGCCTCATAAGTTCTGGACCTCTTTTTACTAAATAAAGTTCTGAAATGGGCTTTGCCTCAATTCTGAATAAATGAAGTATTAATTTTTACGGCTTTGTTAAAATCTCAGACTCTTTGAAAACTTTTTTCTTCCTTCAATCGCCCACTGAAAAGAGATAGAGCCTCAATTTTTGAAAGCTGATAAGAGAGGTTCCAAAGTTGTAACCTCAATCTAAACTGCTGTCTGTAAGTAAAAGCAGGTAATATTGTATTTCTGTCTTATTTTTTCGCTGAAAATAAGACTCCCGAATTTCATTAATTTTCGCCCGATGCTTTCGCCTACAGAGTGCTTAATGTACCAAAAACGTATATGAGCCGGGGCACGGCATTTCTTCAACATTGCATGTGCGTCTAGCGCGGGTGCGCAGACTAATCTGGATCTTCACTGTCCATATATGCTATAAAGATCGATATTGTTCGCAAGATGAGGTTCAATTTATGCATGCAAATGGTTGTATAACACAAGTTTGTCTTGCTAATATGATGTAGCCATTAAATATGGCTCGTGAGAAATGTCTATGTAGTCATTGTGAAAAATTAACTTATAATGTTACATGCTAATAATCATAATAAAATGTCAGTTTATGAATGGACTGACAAAAAATGAGTGCCGCGCAGAACGAAAAGATTTATTACTGCATATACAAACAGCAAGTCTAGCCACTGATTGCCGTATTTACCCTAAATATTCGGACATCTGTTTTTTACCATCCCAGCGGACACGCGACGTTGATACAACGTCGATTCAACGTTGATCTTAACGTTGAATCAACGTTCGTTCAACGTTGTGTATGACTGCCGGGATACTCAAAACGTTGAATCAACGTTGAATCGATGTTGTTTCAACGTTGTGTCTTGACGTCGCATCAACGTTGTTTCAAAGTTGTGTGCCTGCTGGTATACTCAAGACGTCGAACCAACGTTCAATCGACGTTGTTTCAACGTCGTGGCTGCTTGACGTTGAATCAATGTTGTATCAATGTGTCCATTGGGATACTCGAGACGTTGAATCCACGTTGTTTCAACGCTGTGTGTCTGCTGGGATACTTGTCCTTAAATCTGAGAATCCATTTTACTGCTGACATCGCTGGCTCAGTCGGATGCGCGTCAGATTGGTGATCAGGAGGTCACGGGTTCGATCCCCACCGGGTCTGGCAACATTCTTTTGAAGAGATTGATCATGAAACGTTTGCTACGGCCATTCTCTCCCTTTCGCTGATTCAAAAATGCCAGTTGTCAGTTTCTGGTGAAAGAATGTAAACCGGTTGGAGGACTAAGACTGTCCAGGAAAATGTGGATAAGTAAACTGACCGGCTCGAAATGACCCTAATGGGTTGACTGGGCCATAAAACCTCAGTCAATCAAAAGTCCATTTTACTACATGCACCAGTTGGCCTGTCTGAGAATGCTGGATATGTAGTAAACAGTGTAGAACCTGATCAGAGTCCGATCAGCTGTGCATGCGCAGGCTGATCTGGGTTTTCGATGTTCATATCCCAGCTGGCATTCTTTATAAATCTATAGCGGGCCGTTATCGGCCCGTCAGCTACCCTGACCTGTAACGGGCCGCTATAGATTTATAAAGAATGCCTACTTGGATATGCCCGCGTAGACCTCTTTTCTCTTGACACGACTGAGGTGTATATTAGAGCAATACATTTTCTTTTATTCGTAAATAATACCTCTATGTTTAAGGAAATTACAAATTTTATTTTATCTTAAGAAAGAAATTTTTTAACTTGGCGGAAATAATGATGAATTCATATTGATAAAAATGTCATCTGAAGACTTTAGAATTGTTTATGTTCGATAGTTATTCTGTTATGTACTAACGTTGAAATCATCACGAAAACATGCCTGTACAATGTTGACCCCCTTAAATCCCACTTTTATATAGTAAAACTAGGATTTACAGGGGTATACATATTTTTCCTTATTTCTGCTAAAAAATCATAGATTGTGTGTACTCGTTAGAACCGCTTCGCCGAGACGGTTCTAACGAATACCCACAATCTATGTTTTGAGCAGAAATATGAAAAATATTATTTTTTTTATCTTAAGATTTTCATTTTTTGGTGTTAAAATTTTCAGTATATTTGAATAGGCTTATTTTCGTAATGATATTATTGTCGCAACGTCAGAAAACAGACTTGCGGACATGAGTGCCCAATCAATCTGAAGTCCCTTCTGAAAAGGGATCTACCCTAAAAATAAGGAATTTAAGAATTTGCATCGCCTTCGAAGTGGCAGATCTGTTTTTTTTTTTTTTCTTTTTTTTTTTTTTTTTGAGTAGATCCCTTTTCAGAAGTGAGGCAAAAATAATTTTGCCATAACTGCCTCGCCCCGCAAACCCCACCCCCACAACTCCCTGAAAGTGTATCTTTTCCTATAATTTGCGCTCTTATCGATTTAATAAAGTAATGTTTTATTTATTTATTTTTTTTTCCCCACTGGCTAAAACAGCAGATAAATTATGAATTATGCAGATAGCAAGATGACACAGGTGACAGAATATAGTCGGGGTTGGCAGCAGGTTTCACGTCTTTAAAATTTATGAAAACAAAATCAAAATGTTATTGCAAACACCAATAATAAACCCAGTAAGCATTCTACATAAATCTATAGCGGGCCCTTATCGGCCCGTCAGGGTAGCTGACGGGCCGATAACGGCCCGCTATAGATTTATGTAGAATGCGAGCTGCGTTGCTGTCCTTACACACAGGCGTACATGTAGCACTCACTTCGCACATTGCTCACTGTGCGTAAGGAAAAATATCTGCAAAAAAGAGAGATCGCCTAGCATAAAATATGATTTTCCTCCTTTATAATAGGGGCTGTTCTTAAAAGGAAGAATTCGCTCCCTCTAATTCTAACCTTTAAGAACAGCCCCAAATTTAAGAAGCGATACTACGGATTTTTTTTTCTAGTTTTTCGTGGGCGTAAAAATAACTCCATTTTCACTACGCCGCTGCATATATGCCCTGCAGATCGCTTTTCTGATGACACGACTCGGTGTATATATTAGAGCAACTGTTATATTTTCATAATACTTCTATTCGTAACCCTTGTCCTGCTGATTCCGGATATACCCTGCCTTTGCAAACAGTGCAGGCTTCTGAAGCCAACTGATCTGGATCTGCACTGTTTGCCATTAAGTAGGTGAGTTTATAGCATCAGTCCAAATCAAGTAATCTGATTGGCTGGAAATTAGAAGCGGGCGTTGCATCTTAATTTATTCAGCAAGTCAAGGGTTTAGAAAATTGCGGAATTCTATTTTATAATGAAACGTGATACTGCTGTAACGCTACCGTTCAACCCTTAAAGCTCTAACCACAATAGCAGCAGACGACATTTTGATTTTTCTTTTTTTGTATTTTCTAAAGAAAATAATACTTGGCACTTCATATGAATCGTCTGCTAGGCAGACAATTTACATGAAATGTGGTCATATAATCTCTGAAATTTATAATGATAAAATATAGAAGGTAATCTGCTACAATTTTGTTTGTGCTTTAAGGGTTTAGAAAGACTTTTTCAACTTGGCGGAAATAATGATGTATGAATATTAATAAAACAGTCATCTGAAGGTTTTTAAAACTTTTTTTTTTGTATGTGTGTATGCTGCAATGTAGAAACATTCAAAATCGGGCAGCAACGCGAAAACGTGCACCTGATAATGACATGTGTGAACCTATCCTTGTTCACAAAATTCCGTATTTAACGCACGCGCGTACGCAGAGAGAGAGAGAGAGAGAGAGAGAGAGAGAGAGAGAGAGAGAGAGAGAGAGAGAGAGAGAGAAAGATCAATGGGTTTCCTGTCCTATAGGGTAATGTAAAAAATTAGAACTCTATATATCATAGAAAGAACACATACACTTCCTTTATTGTTCTTATTCATTCATATAAACCCGGTAAATTTGCTGTGCATGAAATATAGGAGTAAATCACACATAGTAACCATCCGAAGACTAGCACTTTTTTATATAATAAAATGATAATTGGACGATTATATCCCACCAGGCATATAAAGCTAAAACAACGTAGTTTTAACGTTGAAGTGATGTTGTTTCAACGATGAGTGTTACAGACGTCTAATCAATGTTGAAACGAAGTTGCTTCAATGTTGAAACGATGTTGTTCCAACGCTAATTGTCATAGACGTTGAAGCATGTTGAAACGACGTTTGTTTCAACGTTAAGTGCCCACTGGGAAAATGCACATATATTATGCAGGTTATATTATAATAAGGGAATCCAGTGTACTGTATATATATGATGCACAACGACATGAAAAAAGGTCCCTTGTACAATTCGCTCAGTCTGATCAAAGACCTCCTTGCCTGCTTTCAGAATCCCTTGATACTGGATTGTTGAGCAGCACAGATCAAGAAATCTGATTGGCCGAAAACTAGAAGTGGGCGTGGCATCTTAATATATTCAGCAGGACAAGGGTTAATTTCCTACAGGAGACCTTTCTGAATAATGATCTACTTTAAAATGAAATAATTTGCTACCAAAGGGGAGAAAATTTTTCATTACACAGAAGGGAGGTAAAGCAATTATGTTGCATCTCCCCACCCCTCACCCTCTGAAAGCGCAACTATTCCCCTTAATTTGCAGTCTTTGTCTTCTTTATCGATCAAATAAAGTAATGAATATTTTATTTTGCTCCCGCAGATAGAAACGGCTGTAAATTATGCAGCTATCAAGATAAAATAGGCATGGATTGGCAGAAAATTCCCACCTGTTCAGTAAAAAATTAAAAATGAACTTACATGTATAAATACTAACTGTTACATATCAGTGGAGGAAAGAAAGAACTCAAATGATAAAATATGTAACCACATGTACAGTTAACCCTTTCACCCTTGTGTTTCTAATGTGAACTCTTCCAGTTTTGAATCTGGACCTACCCATTATTGCAAATAGTGGTGTTGAGTCAAAATCAAGACCAGAATAGCAGTGTAGATACAGATGAGATGGCTCATTAAAAGCAGTTTCATCTGGATTTACACTGTTTGCATACATACAATGTATATGCTTAGATCTACAGAGTTGAAGGGTTAATCAAAGTAATATAAAATCGAAGAATTGGCAGCACTGGTGGGTCGACTGTCTCTGAATGTAGGCTGGGAAAATAGTCCAGGACTCGGACTTAAGATTGTTTCATTTTACCCTTATCTTCCTGTACTTTCAGCAAACAGTGCAGATTCTGATCAGACGCCGCAGATCGCAGCGTCTGATCTGGGTCTGCACTATTTTCAATTGTCCCAGTAAATAATTTACAGATAACCCACTTTACACGACACTGACTAGACCAGCGCAGCTATAAATAACCGTTACCTGGATTTCGTACAAACGGGCGGTTTGATTTCATTGGTCAATGATAATCACGTGGACAACAACCTTAAGAAAAATTTGGTGTATGTATATTATGGATGGATTACAAACAATCGACCCAATAAAAGGGCGACAGAAAATTTAATCTGGAATTTTTATAGACAACTTTTTATCTATGTCACAAGTCGGAAAAAGTCTGACTAACAAATTGCAGGCCGCAGATATAAGACTTGAGAAATGGGATGTTATAGGTAGGAAGAAATGCAAAGCAAACAATGATTTCGAAGAGGCATATTAGAAAATGGATAAACTTCAAAGAGATCACTCCAAGCTGCAATTTTTGCCTTCCTCTTCAAAGGAAGAAACTTCCATTACAAATGAATTTTGTTTGTTTGTGTTGAGGTTTTACGGCCCAGTCAACCCAATGGGGTCATGTCAAGCGCGGTCAATTTACCTAACCACACGTTTACTGGGCAGGCTTAGTCCTCTAAGCGGTTAACCAGTATTGTGCACATTCTTTCGCCAGAAACTGACAACTGCCCTTCTTGAATCAGCGGAAGGGAGAGAATGACCGTAGAAAATATTTCATGATCAATCTCCACGAAAGAATGTTGCCGACCTCGGCGGGGGTTGAACCCGCGACCTCCTGGTCTCCAGTCGGACGGCGCATCCAACTGAGCCACTGAGGCCGGCACAAATGAATTCGCTTTCTAGTATATATAGAGGATATTTACTCTTTTGCTGTGAATACCATAAATATTGTCATCGAGTGTAATGAAAACATCAGTATTTTCACGAGTGCGAAGCACGAGTGAAATTTTGAATGTTTTCATTGCACGAGATGAAAATTGTTATGGTATTCACTGAAAAAGAGTAAATTTTCTTTTTATTTCATTGTTTACACGACAATGCGCGCTTCTGACGTCATAACTAACGTCCCAAAACAAAACATGAACGTCATGGCGTCGACGTTCAGTGCTTAACATGTGAAGCGCTGGAGAGACAAAAACAAAAAGTTTCGGCAAATCAAAATAATCTTGATACCAAAATGTTCCTTACATTCTAACTAAGAAAATGCATACCAACACTTGATAGTTTAGTTCAGAAACGAAGAAGTTAGAGGTGTTCAAAATTCTGAAGTGGCGGTAACATCCACTTCTGAAACAATGAAAAAAAACCGAAGTCGTCCAAAGCGAGGAGTGAAAATATAAATCGTAACAGTCACAAATGAAATGATACGATATTTTATCTTCACCAGATATACACTGATTTCACCGCTAACAATAAAATAAAATTCACGCTTCTTTTCTCAAACCTTAAGTGAGTTAGTTTTAAAATGAATAATGAGCTCCCAGTGAGGAGCAAATTCTTTCATTTTAGTGTAGCCCCATTTGAGAAGGGAGATAATAACTTCTTGTTTATAGTGATCTCCCGTGTAGATGTATATCTGAGTCACATTAGGTAATATTCAATTGCATATATATCATTTGGAGTATTGGATTTATATAAAATATCATTAGGTTAAAATCTACCCCTGTCAACTGCATGTTGTTAAAAATATATTTTGATATCTTTGAAACGACTAGCATAATACACTTTTAAGAAACGACGCATTACGAAAACATGCCTATTGACACATACTGTAAATTTTACCACCAAAACTGAAAAATTTTCAGCTAAAAATTCAGATATTTTTCATATTTCTGCTCAAAACATAGATTGTGGGTACTCGTTAGAACCGCCTCGGCGAGGCGGTTCTAACGAGTACCCACAATCTATGTTTTTGAGCAGAAATAAGAAAAATAATATATACCCCTGTAAACCCCAGTTTTACTATATAAAAGTGGGGTTTAAGGGGGTCAAAATTATATAGGCATGTTTTCGTAATGGATACGACGTTTAAAGGCTCCATATTCCTCAAAAATAGACATTTTATTATCCAAGAAAGGTTTAACAAATTGATATATGGTATTAAAACAATCATAAAATGTGGCACCTATCTGCTTGTAAAATTTCAGTAAGTCTCTCATTCTTGAAATGAAATGATTTTTATCGTATCTCTGAATTAATGCTGGCAATAAAACATCATTTCATTTTTGATCCAGTTCAAAAACGAGAGACTAGCTGAAATTTTACAGTCTGTCAAATGCCACATTTTATGATCATATCAATATTATATAACAATTTATTAAAGTTTTCTCGGATAAAAAAATAAAATAAAATAAAAAAAAAAACAAAAAAAAAACAAAAAAAAAACATGTCTATTTTTTAGGAAAATGGAGCCTTTAACTATAACTGTTTATATGTGTAATAAAATCTACAAAGGTTGAAAGTATAGAAGTTCGAAAATGTGTCGAAATCATTTCCGATAAAAAGCGGACAGTGATTGTCTACAGATCAACCTTCGCATCCGAGCAGTAGTCAAAGCATCACGAAAACATACCTATATAATTTTGATCCCCTTAAACCCAACTTTTATATAGTAAAACTGGGGTTTACATGGGTATACATTATTTTTCATATCTCTGCTCAAAAACATAGATTGTGGGTACTCGTTAGAACCGCCTCGCCGAGGCGGTTCTAACGAGTACCTACAATCTATATTTTGGGCAGAAATATGAAAAATATTAGAATTTTTTTATCTGAAAATTTTCCTTTTTTGGTCGTAAAATTTTCAATATATTTGAATAGGAGTGTTTTCGTAATGAAATACAAACTGGACGGACAGTACATCACGAAAACACGCCTATATAATTTTGACCCCCTTAAACCCCACCTGTAAAACTGGGGTTTACAGGGGTATACATTAATTTTCTTATTTCTGCTGAAAAACATAGATTGTGGGTACTCGTTAGAGCCGCCTCGTCGAGGCGGTTCTAACGAGTACCCACAATCTATGTTTTTTAGCAGAAATATGAAAAATATCAGAATTTTTTATCTGAAAATTTTCATTTTTTGGTGGTAAAATTTTCAGTGTATTTGAATAGGCATGTTTTCGTAATGAAACGAACCACAGATCAAGCTGTAGATGCTTAGCAGATCAGACTAGGATATGCCCAGAGGTTCACTTTTCTTAACCCATTTTAGTCTGGTGACCCCAAAAAGGGTAATTGGCAAACAGTGCAGACCCAGATCAGACGCCGCAGAACACGGTGTCTGATCAGGGTCTCCGCTGTTTGCAAATAGTTCAATCATTTTTCTCTAGGAATATCTAAATCAAATAGCCTGACATACCTAAAATCGAAATTAGAATATTCCAATATATATAGTGTGTGTGTGTGTGGGGGGGGGGGGGTTCTTTCAGTCTACAATGGGTTAAAGCCGAATCCAAATGGTGCCAGGCATGAGAAAAGGGCCCTTATGCCATTTGCGAACAGCAAAGACATAGATCAGCCCGCACACTAGGGCCCAGTTGTTCAAAACTTAACGAAGTTGTTAGTTAACGTGACGTTAACATTACGTAACAGTGACTTTTGCTGAAATATGTGAGTAAATTTTGCATTACATTTTGCAGCAAAAATATCAATGTATTTGAAAATACCTTAGCTACAACAGTTAACGAGTTTGTCATTAACGAGCTCGTTAAGCTAACGATACTTTGAACAAATGGGCTTACTGTACTTTCGACATCATTTGGAAAGACGTTTTTTGCTTGGTGTTTTATTTTAAAAGAAAATATTTTGTTTCTGATTGACCATATCTTGTCAGAAACCATTTGTCTTTTCTGTTCCTGTTTATTTACCATAAAATTAAATTTACAGCCAAAAATGGGTCTGACCTATGTAATTTCTATAGTAAAGTGATTTTTTTTTATTTATTTATTTATTTATTTATTTATTTATTTTTTTTTTTTTTTTTTTTTTTTTTGAATTTTTGTCTAAGAAAATAAGGGTTAAGTCAGCATCGATATATCACTGTATAGGTAGTAAAAGGCGATTTCACTATGTAACATCGAAGCAAGTAATTAACACAGTTTCGATATAACATACATGCACTTGTGGGTCGTTAAGGCAGTTTCTACACGATGGTCCTGTAAACAAAAACTTTTGAAGTATTTCCCCTTCACTGAAACGCATTTTTGAAACCGTTTTACCCTCCCGCGCAAAGCAGTTCTGTAGAGAGTAAAAAGGTTACAAAAAAGTTGTGTGAGTTTCGGTAAAGATAATTGCTTCGAAGGTTTGCAGTAAAATGGCTCGAACATCTTTCGGACCATGGAAATTTGTTCGAAACATGGGTAGTTCGAGCCACTGGGGGTTAATCATGACACCAGTTCAGGAATCAAATAGCGATAATTTCGGGAAATCTTTTCGATTTTCTACACAACGATTGTATGTTATGTGTACTCATTAGAATCTCATCGATGAGGCGATTCTAATTACACACAACATACAATTCCATGATAAAATTAGAAAAAAAACACTAAATATTTGTTTTCTTGAGCTATTGGAAGAATCTTTTTGGGACTGAAAAACGAGTTCGAATCATCCACGGTAAACGAGCCATCCGTGTTCGAGCCATTGAGGTTATACTGTATATTAAAATGGTGCCCGCTGCTATTTAAGTCCAGCAGGTTAAAGATTAACATGTAAATAGCATGGAACACATTGTTTTAACTTAAACGTACAAAACTTTCCTTTAAAAGGTCAATCACAACAGCAGAAAATGGCACTCCGGATTTTTTATTTTGCGAGAAAAACTTCATATTTCATGTGAATTGTCTGTCTAGCAAACGGTTCACGTGAAACCGGTAAAGCCTTGTTGTCTCTGAAAAAATAAAATAATACTTTATAATGTCTTCTGCTACATTTTTGAAATGCTGACACAATTGAGACCAGAGGAGTTTTTAAGGAGGAGTATATGAGGAAAATTCTGTGTCAGTTCTTCATAAAAACATTAGAAGCATTAGAAGCGCCACGTGGATGCACTTATAATGAGTACCCACAACGTATGTTTTTATAGAGAAATCCCGTGGGCTTTGAGCGGGGTGAGCGCTTGTTTGCGTGGGGTGTGGGGGAGCGTTCGCTAGTCAGCTTGGTACCGATGCTCGAAAAATAAATGGTGAGAAAGATTTTTTGTTGTTTTTTTTTCAAACCGGGCAGTGCACAGCGCTGTTATCATTTAAGATAGAAAAAAAAAGGTAATTTAACGGGAAAAAGGTGTGATTTCACGAGTCTGATAAAAGCGCTGTGATTAGGGGATAAAATAAAATCAGATGCTCACTGTATGCAGTGCGGTGAATCTACCCGAAACGACCTCGGTAAGTTGTTTTGCCTTTCTCCCAATTTTTCTGAATTTAGATACACCTTTGATGCATATTCACGGCTGCTTATCTCTAAACGCGCAACACCGTGTTGTGAAAAGAAAATCGAAAGGAGATCTTCCTGAAGTGGTTGCGGAGAGTCAGTTTAGGTGGCGTTGAAGGTTGGTGTCAGTTGGAATAAGGCTGAAATTTTGGAACAACATCCAAAATCGTGCGACGTTATTCAACCTCTTATTTAGTCTCCCATATAATCAGACCGAAATTGCAGTCTTTTAAGCGAACACGGAACAAAACTCCTTTTTCTCCAGATGCAAGGTTGGTCAGATTTTGTCGTTCGGAAGATCTCCTTACGGTTTTCTTTCACAACAGTGTGTTGCGCGTGTGGAGATAGGCAGCCGTGATATTATTGAACAGAAGCTTATAGACATCTTCTCTAAAATCTATAGGAAATGGGTACTTTTTCTTATTACACAGTGAAAAAGAGTACTTTTTTTTTAAAAGAACGCATTGAAAAGGTATCAATTTTAACCCTTGTCCTGCTGAACCCAGATATATCCTGCCTTTGCAAACAGTGTAGATCCAGATCAGTTGGCTTCTTCTTGTTTGCCATTAAGATTGTGAATTTATATAAACCATCTGGATCAAGTAATCTGCTTGGCTGAAAACTAGAAGTGGGCGTGGTATCTTAATTTATTCAGCATGACGTTTAATATTTCGAGCACACTGTTTAGGGTATGTTTTGCAATGCTTTGTTTAAGCAATGGTACAAAGCTGACCAGCAAGCGCCTCCCGCCCCCCCCCCCCCACCCCACCCCCCCCCCCCCCCACGGGTTGGGTGGGGGTGGAGAAATAAGCCCAAAATATTCCAGAATAATCATCAAATACTCTTCCTTAAGTGAGGTTTCTAACGACTGGGATAATTTATTTCTGGACGCTGTAGATTTGTGTTTGGATTGTCAAAAGTTGTTTGAGCACTATTTGTTTCATCAATAAATTCAATGTCTTGACTTCCATGAAGCACCAATTGTTTCTTTACCGCCTGTTTTGGAGTGGAAGCACATAACAGCTCATGGGCAAACAAGAACGAGATTTTATCTCGATCGAAGTCAACCGATTCTGGCGTGGACGGTTCCGTGTGACTAGGCACGTAACTATGGTAAATATTAGGCGCTCCTCGTGCAGAAGTCCTTGGTCTAAATATGTATTTCCCTACTTTTGTTTGAGATTCTTCTTCTGAACATGGTTGAGAACTTTGGGGCGGCACAGTGCTGTCTGTTTCAGCGTTTTTACACTTGACTGACGGAGACGACTGGCAAGAATACATGATTGATGAACCGGAATTAATATCACTCACTGCTTTGTCAGTTTCCGCATTGTTTAACTGTTCACAAGATTTTTCACAATTATTAGAATTGTCATGTTGTTCCTCAGATTTTGAGTTAAGCTGCTGTTCCTCATGACATTCTAATTTTCCTGAATGTTTGGAACAATTTTGAGATGATTTTGAATAATGATCATATGGTGTTGTGGCATTTCCATTTAAATGCTTGTATCTTATCTTGTAGACTCTGCCAAGTTCCTTGTCTGAATTATATGTGTCATCTGACGGGTTCTCCATCTGTAAAGGCTCTAAAATAATAATAAAAAAAAAACGATAATAATTCTAATGGATACATTTTCAGGGGAGATAACTCTACCAAAATTGTTTTATCTCCCTTCTGAATAGGGTCTACTCTAAAAGAAAAGAATTTGCTCCCTGTGGGTGTGAGCTAATTCTTTCCTTTAAAGTAGACTCCTTTTCAGAAGGGGTTGACGTATAGGAACAATAACAGAAAGTCACAGTAGTTACTTCCCTTGTGAAAATTGTGAAAAATCTACCGAGTGTATCAAGTACCCGTATGTTTAATGGATACATCTGAAAGATTTTGCTACCCTTTTACGAAGAGAAACAACGCTTGAAGACACGAAATTACCTCCACAGTAGTTGACACTTTCCAAAAATGGGGGCTTGTCTTATAAGAAAGAATTGGCTCCTAGTTAGAACAAATTCTTCAAATGTAGCTCCCTGTGAGAAAGGAAGTAAAAATAAGTTTCATAGGATGTTCCAAGGGAAATAACTCTGATGTGAAAAAAGGTTGAAGTATGTATTCCCCTGAATTTCATTCCAGCGTGGCAAAGATCAAAAACAAGTATGTGTTTGGTCAATGAAACAAAAAATCACTCTAGATCATAACATGCCACATGACCAACATTTAACCAAAGCAAATATCCGTAAGCAATTACTTTTGTTTAACGCATAGCACTCTGGGTAAAATTTTCAGCAGACGACATTTTGAAATATTTTTCTTATTTTTCCCAGAAAACAGGATTTGACATTTCATGCAAATTGTCTCCTAAGGAGACAATTTGCATGGAATGTCAAATCCTGTTTTCTGGGAAAAATAAGAAAAATAACATCATTTTGTCGTCTGCTGAAAATGCCCAGAGAGTGGTAAAGGTTAAGTCGCTTTCCTGCTTTTTGGATTTAGTGTTTACAATGGAGCGATAGTATACAAAAGCCACAACTTCCTTAAGGTAGTTGTCCACGTGATTATCATAGACCCATGTAATCAAACCGTGCGTCAGACGAAAGCCAGGTAACGTTTATTTATAGCCGCGCTATTCTTGTCGCTGTGATGGCAGAGTGCTGTCAATAGAGGGTTATCTGTTAAACCTGGACTGGGACATTTGGGGCATTGGCAAACAGTGCAGACCTAGATCAGGGTCTGCACTGTTTGCTTCACTTACAGGAAGTTATGGATTAAGCTATATTTCCGTCCCTGGCCATTTTCTCAGCCAGCACTCAGACAATTGACCCACCTGTGCTGTCGGTGCTTTGATTATTGTCTAGTTTGCGTTTGTTTCAATAACACGATTAACCCTTAAACTGCCAATCTGCTTTGTCATCTGCTTGTGATTTTAAAAGTCATTTCTGCAAACAATGTGGACCCAGATCAGACTGCTCCTTTAGAAGCAGTCTGATCTGGATCCACACTGTTTGCCTGTATGCAAAAATAAGTTTGAAAAGTTTGCAAGAATATTCAGCAGACGACATAAACAGACGACATTTTCAGATGCAGGTTTTCTTGGCGTTTTAAGGGTTAGACTGTGTTCTAAAACTGATAATTTTACTTTGTCTCATTAACCTTTAGAAACAATGCTGAATGAGTCGACTTGAAATGATGAGTCTTATTTTCTCAGAAAAATAATAGAAAAATAGAGTGTCGTCCGCTACAATTTCGCTTACGCTTTAAGGGGTAGGAAATACAGTAAAGTATCCACATATTTTTCACAACATATGTTGTGGCGCCTCATCGAGCCGCTTCTAATGAATACCCACAACAAATATTTTTGTCGAGAAGCAAGAAAAACATGAATACTTTTCAGTTAAAAAAGCGCCTTATTTTGAACTATGGTACATGTGGTTTGTAGACTGAATAGATTCCCTACACTATATATTGGAAGAGTCCAATTTCAAGTTTAGGTATGTCCAGCATTGAGATTTAGATATTCCTAGAGAAAAATGGATAAACTATTTGCTAACAGTGGCGACCCTGATCAGATGCCGCGTCCAAATTTAGCGGTCTCCAGACTACAATGGGTTAAGGAATTATTGTGAAACTGGGCCCGGAGTAGCATGGTTTTACTGTAATGTACCTGTCAAAATTAAAATTCAAATTGATCTAATGCATAAAACGTGCATGTAAAATAGCAATTGTGTGGATATTTACTTTTTTACTCCTCAAAATAAAGTATACATGCAATAACTTATGGACCAACGCATACAGATAACTTTTTAATGCAACAGAAAAAAAGGAATTAACCCATTGAAGACTGGACACCCCTAAACGGGTAACTTGCAAACAGTGCAGACCAAGATCAGAGGCAGCAGAACGCGGCGTCTGATCATGGTCTCCACTATTTGCAAATAGTTAAAACCATTTTTCTTTATGAATATCTATATAATATTGCCTGATATACCTAAAAATCGAAAATGGAATCTTCCAATATATATATATATATATATATATATATATATATATATATAGTGGGAGAGTTTATTCAGCCTTTAATGGATTAATCTTAACCCTTAAAGCGCCAAGCCAATATTGTAGCAGACGACATTCAATTTTTTTTTCAGAGAAAACAAGTCTTGACATGTCATGTGAATCGTCTGCCAAGCAGAAGATTCACATGAAATGTCAAGACTTGTTTTCTCTGAAAAATAAAAATAAATAAAAAATTGTCGTCTGCTGCAGTTGTGATTGGCGTTTAAGGGTTAATCAAATGTTGTGTTTCTTTTTGGGACAGTATATGTTAGTGTCAGTGTATAAACGGAAACTACATGAAATAGTTACCTGCTTGCGACTCCTGAGATATGTTGCTTCTCTGTCGTCTTAGATAGTACAAACATAGTAGAATTATAACAACAGCACATATGAAAACAGACCCAGAAACTATAGCAGTTATTTCAGTAATCGAAAGTGTACTTCCTAGGTCGGACGAATCTGTAAAAAGAAAAAAAATAAGTCTAACTGACAAAATTCCTTCACTAAATGCAACATACCATACTTGTTTGTCTGTTTGTTTGTTCGAGTTGGAGTTTTACGGCCCAAGCAACACTGTTTTCATGTCGAGCCGGTCAGTTAACCTACACACATTTTTCCTGGGCAGGCTTACTCCTCTAACCCAGCTAGCATTCTACGTAAATCTACATCGGGCCGTCATCGGCCCGTCAGCTACCCTGACGGGCCGATGACGGCCCGATAAAGATTTACGTAGAATGCTGACTGGGAAGAGGTTAACCAGTAGGTGCGTATATACGTTCACCAGCTGCCCTTCATAAATCAGTGGATGGGGGAGTATGACCATAGAAATGATTTCATAATCAACGTCCACGAAAGTTATGTGGCCATACTTGGATACCGTATTTACACTAAGTAAGGGGAGATATATGTCTTTGCAAATAGTGTAGACCAAAGTTAGACACTGCTTCGTGTGTGTGTATGTGTGTATGCGTGCGTGCGTGCGTGTGTGTGTGTGTCCAATTGAGACACCGCTTCATCTGTGCGTGCGTCTGTGTTTGGTTCTACATTCGTTAGCAGCCTTTCTGTATTGGATCTGCATTCATATCGTAGATTAGAATATAAGTCTGGCCTAATACTAGTATTTCCGAAATGATGAACAAAATAGACTTTTTATTAGGGCTGCATTCAGAAGTGCAAAGTGATGGCGAACGTTTTGCCCTGGATCCCTGGACCTAATGACTAGCGCCAACAGGAGCAGGGGTCCAGGGCAAAAAAATCACGGGTAACGTGCACTTCTGAACGCAGCCCAGGTCTTTCCTACAATACAGCATGTGGGCACAGCGAAGACTCAGATCGGCCTGCAAAACTGCGCAGTCTGATCAGAGTCGTGGCAGGGCAATCTGCAGGTAGGCATGGATCCAAAGCGTCCTCAGGAGGCCAGCATGCGCAGGCTGGTCAGAGATTCGCTGACCAGACATACAATCTTGTAGGAAACTCAGTGCCCCGGGCCGGTGTACCCCGGCTCATATTTTCGGATACCTGAGATGTACACCACAAACTTCTATTATTGATAATGATCAATAAACTCATCCATCATACGCTAAGCATCACCTGTCAGAGTTGTACAGATGAGGGTTGATCAAATTGCCATTTATCAACCATTTTTTGTCTTCATTCGTATGGTTTCTTCATTACACCAAACTGGTTCTTCCATCAACGTTTACCACTCTCTGGGCTAATTCAACAGACGACAAATGGATGATATATCTTTCTCATTTATCCCTGAAAATAGGCTTTGATATTTCATGCAAAATGCCTTCCTAGAGACATTTTGCATGAAACATCAAAGCCTATTTTCTGGGAAAACTAAGGTAAAGTTTTTAAAAGGTCGTCTGCTAAAATTGTACCTAGCATGCGAAGAGTTAAAAACGAAATGCTTATAGCGGATATCACAAAAATCAAGCTTACATGTACATTATATGTACTCTTAGATTACCATGCAAAATTGCGCACAAAAGGACCTCTAACTGTAACATAGGCAATCCGCCTATCCCCAGCTTTCATGATTTCTCCATACCATTAATAAATTGATTATGAACATTCTAAATAGCTTTCGCTTTCATAGAAAATAAGGTTTGACATTTGATGTTCGGAAAAACGTTCGAAACGCTATTGTCATTTCACAGAAGGCGAACATGTCAGATGTTCACACTTTCATTAAAAACTGAAATGAACTGTAATCATTTTTATTTAGAAAAGAAAAGAAGTTTTGAATTGAGTTCAATGTCACCCAAACCAAATAAACTCTAAGCTTGTTGCAGCGATGTATCTATGCAGATTTGGTAAGAATGCGTCCTCTTGTTCAGAGATACTTTGCAGACAAAAAACTGTTCATCCAAACCGAAGCCGATGCCAACACCAGGATCCCGACCGAGATTCATGTATACCCCATTACACCGAAACTCATATATACTCCCTCGCCCCTCCCCCACCCCCTTCAAATCTGGTTGGGGAACATACTGTGCTTTACCCTAAATATTCGGACTCCTAAACCCATATATAATTATACATGCCCTAAAATTGAAAGTCTATTTTACTACCAGGCGAGGTGGCTAAATCTTTACTAGATGACTGGCAAACAGTGTAGACCCTGATCAGACGCCGCGTTATGCGGCGTCTGATCTGGGTCTACACTGTTTGTTCTGGCCTATTTGTCCCAATGCTTAGGGTAAATACGGTCCGCTGGTTTTCTGTGAACACTCACCTGAGCAATATTCATCTTCCCCTCCAAAACAGTCATTACTTCCGTTACATACCAGTTGCAGGGGTATACACCGCCGGTCCGCACACTCAAACTCTTTTACATCACACGCTGAAAGTAGGAGCGACTCTCTGTTAACGCTCTCCATACTAGGCAAAAATTTTCACCAGATGAAATCTTGGAATATTTTTTATTTTTCCAGAAAATAGAGGTTGACATTTCATTGAAACTGTCTCGTAAGGAGCCTGACAATTTGCATGAAATGTCAAATCTTATTTTCTGAAAATAAAATAAGAAAAATGTTGCAAATTTGTCGTCTGCAGGATTTCCCAACAGCTTGGTGCAGGTTAATGCAGTGACATATCTCTAATAGACTCTTCCATCATGTAAGTCGGAACGGTTCATTGTCTACTTAAAGGGGTCTTTTATGTAAACTGATATGCTTCTGTTCTTATAAATTGCTTATTTGGTGACAAAAGATGAAAATCCTAATCATTCGCCTCATTCTGTGGTGTCTGATATGGGTCTACATTGTTTGAGAAATTCCATTTTTGAATGCTAGACATTAAAGAAATACTACCATAAACTTAATGTCTATTAACCAGCGAGCAATCAAACTCAAAATTGTTTTGGAAAACATCTAAGCAAATTTTCAATTTAAACAAAAAGCCTACAGTCCTAACTTCACTTAATTTGAATAATAAATACGTCGAAACAAGCACTCAGAAAGCAAACATGTTAAATAACTACTCCTCACAAGCAATAGAAGATGAATTTTTATAAATCTTGACCCCACTTGTCAATTTTCAGCATGAAAACTTAGCAAAAATAACAATAACAATCAAAGAAGTAAATGACGGCCTGGAAAACTTAAATATAATTAAGGCAAGTGGCCCGATTTTATCAGTCAAAGACTTTTAAAGGAAGGTGCTCCTGTATTGTCTAAACCTATGTCTATAAGTTTTAATCGTTCTCTACAGCAAGGATACTTCTGACCTTTTTGGAAGGACGCTAACGTAGTAGCAATACTTGACAAAGGAGACAAACCATTACAATCTATGTAATTACAGACCTATCTCTCTATTAGGCACGGTAGGAAAAACTATGGAATAGTGTGTCCACAAACATCTCTTCAACTATATCAGCAGAAATAATCTACTTACTCCCTTCCAGGCTAGATTTATTCCAGGAGACAACACTACTAATCTGGGCCCGGTTGTTCAAAGCGTCGTTAGCTTAACGAGCTCGTTAAGGGTCATTTCGTTAACTGTTTTAGCAGATTCAATATGCAATATTCTGATATTTTTTGCTGAAAAAATGTGAGTAGCTTTTGCACTGCAAAAGCTACTCACATTTTTTCAGCAAAAAATTTCAGCATATTTGTGTATCACTCGATTTAAATTTTAACGAATCGTTAACTAACGACATCGTTAGCTTTGAACAACTGGGCCCAGATGCTACATATTTACCATACGTTCTGTGAAGCTGTTGATAATGGTAAGGAAGTTAGGGTACTATTTTGTGACATTAGTAAGGCTTTTGATAGGGTCTGGCAAAAAGGTTTGCTGTATAAATTTGCAGCCATGGGAATTTCAGACTATCTTCTGCGTTGGTTCACAAGATATCTTAGGCCGGAGACAGAGTTGTCATTGATGGTATTGCATCTGATTGGGCGTCCATTCTTGCCGGTGTCACCCAAGCTCTATTTTAGAACCGCTACTCTTTTTTATTTATATAGACGATATTAACTCATCCATCCTCCTTTTTGCTCATGACACCAGCCTGTACATTGTTGTTGAAAATCCACAATCTGCAGCACACAGCCTTAATATACACTTTAAAACTATAAACAAATGGGCAAACTCATGGTTGACTGATTTTAATCCAACAAAAACTACATCTCTTCTGATATCTAGGAAACTTAATCCAGTTACACATCCTCCTCTCAGAATGAACAATGCCGTGCTTACAGAAACTTCGAAAACACAAACATCTGGGTCTCACTTTCAGAAGCTCGTGCACATGGGCAGAACCCATAAATAAGATCACTGAAACTGCATGGATTAGATTCAGTCTGATAAGAGCTCTTAAGCTTAACCCTTCTCTTGCTGAACACGACATGCCCTGTCTTAGCAAACAGTGTAGATCCAGATCAGTTGGCTTCTTCAGAAGCCAACTGATCTGGATCTACACTGTTTGTCATTAAATAAATGAATTTCTAACAAAAACTCAGATCAGGTAATCTGATTGGCTGGAAATTATAAGTGGGTGTGGCATCTTAATTTATTCAGCATGACAAGGGTTAAGCTTAACCGACAAACACTAGAACGTATATACATAGCATTTATACGTCCCCTACTTTAAAACAGCGATTCAGAATGGGATTTTTGCACAAGTAAATCTAAGAAACAGTTGAATCTGATACACCACGAAGCAGCCAAAATCATCACCGGGGCAACAAAACTAGTCTGGCCCCAGACCCTTTCTTTATTTTCTTTTCTTTCTTTTTCTTCTTTCTTTTTTTTTTTGAGGGGACACAACACTTGTATAGCTTGTAGAATTTTTGTTTACTTCAGTCCCTTGGCTAGAAAGAAAGGTTCAGCCATAGGTAACTTGAAGTTGGATTAAAGAGGATCATGATAAAAAAAATAATGTAGAGGAAGAGAGAAATATATATAAAACAAAAACGACTGGAGCCAGTCTACAACAAAACTGTACTATTGAAAAACTCCTCGCCGCTATTGGTTGGAATTCTCTGCAGGAAATGCGTACAAAGCATAAGCTCACCATTTTCTTTAAGATAATTAACCCTTGTCCTGCTGAACCCGGATGTATCCTTCCATTGCAAACAGTGCAGATCCAGATCAGTTGGCTTCTGAAGAAGCCAACTGAAGCCAACTGATCTGGATCTGCACTGTTTGCCATGAAGAATGTGAATTTTTATCAACAATCTGGATCAAGTAATATGATTGGCTGAAAATTAGAAGTGGGCGTGGCCTCTTAATTTATTCAGATGGACAAGGGTTAATGGTCTTACGCCGCGGTACCTGTCAGGGGTACTCCGTCTCTTGTTCAAGAAAGTAATCCCTACAATGTTTGAAATGCGAACGCTTTACACCCTATGCATGCCAATACCAACCTATTTTCTAATTCTTTCTTCCCTTCTACTATACGTGCATGGGACGAATTTCAGAGGAAATAAAAGAAGCAAACATGGACTCAGCAGTTAAATATCGCCTAAACAGAAGCAAACGGTCACCATCTAAATATTATAATGTTGATACAAGAATGGGACAGAGATTACATGCTAGGCTACCATAGATGGCAGTTCTCTCAATTCGCATTTTTATTGAAAAAAAAAAAGAAAAAAAAAAAATAGTTGCTACCCCAACATGTGTGTGTGGCGGTTTTGGGAGTCCTTATCACTTTTTCTTTATCTCTCCTAGATGCATAGGCATTAGAAATACTTATCTATCAAATATTTTTCAAACTCACAGTACAAGAGATCTACTACTTGGAAAAGAAACTGCCAAAGTTAATGAAAATGGGAATATGTTCTAAAAGTTCAAGAGTATACTATTAAATCAAGACGATCCACCTGACTTAACATGCGTGCTATTCTACATCTGAGCCGAAACATACAACTCATCTGTAAAACCATGTCTGAAATCAAATAAGTCACTTTTTTTATTTTGAAACGTGGAGATTACACGTACTTCTTGGGAATCGGTCAAAATTCTGTATTTCCATAAATGTATTATCTTCATTATGTACAGAGATTTAAATGAAGTTGAAATAATAGCTAGCTTTCTGCCATACGTCATGTACATGTATTTACTACTACCTACTTATACAGTCGAATCTCAATAGCTCGAACACCGATGGCTCGTTCACCATGGCTAATTCGAACTCGTTTTTGAGTCCCTACGAAATTCTTCCAACAGATCAGGAAAACAAATATTTAAGGAAGCTTTCTTATTTCATTATGTTCGAGGCGATTCTAATGAGTACACATACAACATACAATTATTGTGTAGAAGATCGATGGATTTCCCATAAGTAGTGATATTTGCTTCCTGACCTGGCGCCATGATTAACCTTAACTGGCTCGAACTACCCATGGCTCGAACAATTTTCAATGGTCCCAAAGGTGTTCGAGCCATTGAAGTTCGACTGTACAAGGATACATCTGCATTACCCCATTACATTAAGCAAGTTTGGCAACTGCCAGACAGAACAGAATTGTAAGTTCTTAAATATACAGTTGACTCCCGTTATCTCGACCTCGCTTATCTCAAATAGCCGCTTATCTCGAAGTGAAAATCTGGTCCCTGCCTAAACATGAACATGTAACAACAGGTAAAAAAAAATATTGTGGAAAAGAGGAGAAATTGCTCCCAAGGAGCAATTTCTCCTCTTTTCCACAATATTTTCAATATATCTCTAACTTCAGGAGTCCATTTAAATATATATCTGCTAAATGTGATTGTTCGAATTATTTTTTCCTCAATTCTGCAACTCTTATATGTCGAGGTACGGATATCTCGAAGTATTTAATAGAGTCCCTTGGAATTCCAGATAACGAGAGTCGACTATACATGTAATTCTTAGTTATAAAATATATGTTGTATTCATCTATATATGCAATGTTATGGAAATGTACTCTCTCTCTCTCTCTCTCTCTCTCTCTCTCTCTCTCTCTCTCTCTCTCTCTCTCTCTCTCTCTCTCTCTCTCTCTCTCTCTCTCTCTCTCTCTCTCTCTCTCTCTCTCTCTCTCTCTCTCTCTCTCTCTCTCTCTCTCTCTCTCTCTCTCTCTCTCTCTCTCTCTCTCTCTTCAGTAACATGTTTGATTGCTTCGTTATTACTTTAGGTCATTCAAACGAACGAAAATTTTTTTCTATGTAAACTAGGAAATGACCTATATGAGCTTATAGCTTACTGTCAGAAACTGGAACATTGATATTGCATATGTTTGTATACATGTAAATGAACAAATAAAATATTATTTTAAACCGAAATGTCGTCTGCAGAATTAACCCAGAGAATAGCAAAGGTTAATGAATTAACGATAATATAGATGTTTGTATTGCCAAGGCGAACGGACGAGCCCAAACGAAAACATCCTTCATTTTTTGTTGACAATATGATGCCTAAATTTTACATCTTTTGCGGAAAGTGTTTGAAGATTTCATTGGGCTGTCAAGATTTGAGCCGCAACATTACAAACGTACCTTCAGACATGTGCTCCCAGCGAAGATTCGGATCAGCCTGCGCATTCGCGCAGTCTGATCAGAATCTTCACTGGGCGTTTTTTCTGGATAGCCAAGGATGCAAAATTTCTTCGTGCGGATAAAGAAGACTCTGATAAGACTGCATGGATGCTCAGGCTAATTTGAGTCTTCAATGGGCGTAGAAGGTACGTTTTCTCAAGTTGCGTTTCATTTATAATGAAGTTCATTCTCAAAAACTGCCCCTTTGTTTAATTCTCAATACAGTTGGCCATCTCGAAACTTTGGGGGAGTTATAGCCATGAAAAATGATATACAGTCGACTTTTGTTATCTCGAATTCCAAGGGACTCTCTAAAATACTTCGAGAGATCCGTACTTCGACATATCAGATTTGCAGAATTGAGGAAAAACTAATTTGAACAACCACATTTAACAAATATATGTGTAATTGGAGAATTGTGGAAAAGAGGAGAAATTGCTCCTTCTCTTTTCCACATTATTTTATATGTTGTTAGATTTTCATGTTTAGGCAGGGACCAGATTTTCATTTCGAGGTAAGCGGTTATTCGAGATAAGCGAGGTCAAGATAGCGAGAGTCAACTGTATTAGGAAGCTATTTCCTCGGTTTTATACAGATATTTGAAATATGTGGACTGTGGACTTCTAGTACAATCAGGTTACGGTAATATATAATACAAAGGATAGTAGAAGAACGTAAAGATTCTGACCAATTTCTCATAACCCGTGCCAACAAACAAACAAACAAACAAACAGCTTAAACATGTAAATAGCAATAGACAACATTTAAACTTGTTTCCGAGTTGATTTATTGGTTCACTAGTGCATGCATTTGGTTGTAGACAAAAGTTTACCACTTCGAGGCGTGGGTAAAAATGTTTGAAATATTTTTTTTTTATTTTTCCCGGAAAATAGGAGTTGGCATTTCATACAACGGTTCTCCTTAGGAGACAATTAGTATGAAATGTCAAAGCTTATTTTCTGGGGGAAAAAGAAAGATATCATCAACTTATCGTCTGCTGAAGTTGCTTAGAGACTGGTGAAGGTTAAATTTCATAGTCGTCTGGACCAGCTTCCCAGAAGACTATACTGTCATAATCCCGTACGAATTTGTAGTGATGGGTTACCGTCAGTGTTTACTGTAATTTTTCGGACAGACAGGCCTGTGCAAACAATGCAGAATCAGGTCAGACGCAGCAGAATGACACTCACCCATCGGGTTTTAGACACTCAACATGTAGAAAAATGGACTTGTTCAAATTTTAGGACAATGATGGTATGAAATCAAAGTGTCCTAACATTTAGGGTAAATACTGTATAATATTCGATAAATATTTACTCTGACCATGACGTAGCACGGAATTCCCATGTTCAGCAGTGAAAGTTCAATATTCCCCGTGGGACATAAAGGTCAGTAACACTGATCTGTTTACTACGAAAGACCGGTAGTGACATTTCAACTACATTAATTCAAGCTTCTCGAATTCACGATTTCAACTTCACGAATTCACGATTTTAACTTCACGAATTCAAGATTTCAACTTCACGAATTCACGAATTCAACTTCACAAATTCATTTTTCACGAACTCAGCTACACGAATTCACGAATTCAACTTAACGAATTTACGAATTCCACTTCACGAATTCCACTTCACGTATTCAACTCCACGAATTCACGAATTCAACTTCCTGAATTCACGAATTCACGAATTCCACTTCACGAATTCAAGTTCACGAATTCAACAGTTGAATTCGTGAAGTTGAATTCGTAAATTCGTGCAGTTGAAATCGTGAATTTGTGAAGCTGAAATCGAGAATTCGTGAAGTTGAAACCTTGAATTCATGTATTTGAAATGTTACTATCGGTTTTTCGTAGTCTACACATACTCGCATAATACGTGAATGTTTTACTGGCCATGACGTAGCAATTCCCATGTTCAGCAGTGAAATTTCAATATTCCTCATGTGACGTTATGGTCGGTAAACATTCATCTGTTTGTTTACTGGCTATGATGTAGCATGGAATTTCCATATTCAGCATTAAACTTTAAATATTCCTCTAGTGACGTAATGGTCAGTAAACGGTCCTCTGTTTACACATATATACTCGTATAATACGATGAATGTCTACTGGCCATGACGTAGCATGGAACACTCATGTTCAGCAGTGAAATCTCAGTGTTCCCCGTTTGACGTAATGGTTCCCGTTTGACGTAATGGTTCCCCGTAATGGTTCCCCGTTCAACTTCACAAATTCATTTTCACGAACTCAGCTACACGAATTCACGAATTCAACCATGACAGTCCTCTGTTTACATATACTCGTATAATACGATGAATATTTACTGGCCATGACGTAGTATGGAATTCCCATGTTCAGCAGTGAAATTTCAGTGTTCCCCGTGTGACGTAATGGCAATAAACAGTCCTCTGTCTACACATCTCATATAATACGATGAATGTTTACTGGCCATGACGTAGCATGGAATTCCCATGTTCAGCAGTGAAATTTCAATATTCACCGTGTGACGTAATGGTCAGTAAGCAGTCCTTTGCTTTTACAATGCTTTGAATTTCATATGAGCCAGCGCATGACAAAACCAACAAAATGACATGTGCGCCTAGCGAAGACTCAGATCAGCCTGGGCATCCGCCCAGTCTGATCAGTTTGTTTGTGCTGAGGTTTTACGGCCCAGTCAACCCAATGGGGTCATGTCGAGCGCGGTCAGTTTACCTAACCACACGTTTACTGGGCAGGCTTAATCCTCTAAGCGGTTAACCAGTATTGTGCACATTCTTTCGCCAGAAACTGACAACTGCCCTTCTTGAATCAGCGGAAGGGAGAGAATGACCGTAGAAAATATTTCATGATCAGTCTCCACGAAAGAATGTTGCCGACCTCGGCGGGGGTTGAACCCGCGACCTCCTGGTCTCCAGTCGGACGGCGCATCCAACTGAGCCACCGAAGCCGGCATCCAGTCTGATCAGAGTCTTCGCTATCCGCATGAAAAAAGCTTGGGTCCTTAGCTACGTATTGAGCGCATAGCGAAGATTCTGATCAGACTGGGCGGATGCCCAGGCTGATCTGAGTCTTCGCTGGGCGAACATGCCACTGTGGGTTTTGTCATTCGCTGGCTCATATTCGAACACAGCAATCAATGCTAAAACAAGTTTTGCAGTTAAAAAGAAAACTTCATACACTTACGACAAGGTTCTGTAAGAGGAACGCACGCAGTTTTCGAGCACAGTTTAAATTCGAATGGCCTAGACAAACAATCTTGAACACTTGCTGGCAGGAAGTTAGCTGTCTGCATGCTCTGTTAGGCCGTCTGAAACAAAGATTTAATCGTGTGAGGTACATAAATTTATAATGTAAGCACGCAATCATGTTTTATATCAAGCAGTTATGCATGCTGGATCGCACACAAGTAAACATTTATGTATTCACGCTCGCATACATACATACGTACGTACGTACGTGTACGTACGTACATACATACGTATGTTTGTTTGTTTGTGTTGAGGTTTTACGGCCCAGTCAACCCAATGGGATGTCGAGCGCGGTCAGTTTACCTAACCACACGTTTACTGGACAGGCTTAGTCCTCTAAGCGGTTAACCAGTATTGTGCACATTCTTTCGCCAGAAACTGACAACTGCCCTTCTTGAATCAGCGGAAGGGAGAGAATGACCGTAGAAAATATTTCATGATCAATCTCAACGAAAGAATGTTGCCGACCTCGGCGGGGGATGAACCCGCGACCTCCTGGTCTCCAGTCGGACGGCGCATCCAACTGAGCTACAGAGGCCGGCACATACGTATGTACGTACGTACGTACGTGCGTGCGTGCGTACATACATACATACATACATACATACATACATACATACATTCACTTGGTCCATGGCAAAGTGGTCAACTGCAGTATCCTTGACACTGAATGTAAATAATATCATGTCAAAAAGGCACATAACATGCTTAGTTTACTTGAATAATGTTTGAATTGATAAATTATGGAAAACAAATGGAAAGTTGTTGTTACAAGGAGCCATGAACCGTCCCATACCCACTTCCGGTACTGTGGTGGAAGTGGATGGGGTTTCTTTAAACAACCTGCGGAAGCAATTTAAAACCGGATTAATATTTTAATCTTTACATTATTATTTCATTGTGTCAGAGAGAGAGAGATAGACAGACAGACAGACAGAGAGAGAGACAGAGAGAGAGTCCAAACGGACGTTTTTTATTATTATTTAAAGGCTCCGTATTTCTAAAATAATAGACATTTATTATCCAAGAAATGCTTAATTAATTGATATATGGTATTAATACAATTATGAAATGTTGCACCTGACAGCCTGTAAAATTTCAGTTAGTCTCTCGTTCTTGAAATGAAATGATTTTATCGTTTCTGAATTAATGTTGCCAACATTAATTCAGAGATGATACGATAAAAAGTCATTTCATTTTTTATCCTAAGAAGACAATTTGCAAGAAAAGCCAAAACCTGTTTTCTGGGAAAAGGACAGTTTGCCTATAATGCCAAAGCCTATATTCTGGGGCAAATAAGGAGGCAAATAAGGGAATATTCAAAATATCGTCTGCTGATTTTTCCCATGATGCTAAATGCAAAATAAGTATATCTTGCGTTCTCGTCCATTGTCAAATTGTTGACACATACTAAAGCGCTAAGCAAAATTGCAGCAGACGACACTTTAATTTGTTTTCATGATTTGTCAGAGAAAATATGTCTTGACATTTCATGTGAATCGTCTGCTAGATTCACAGACGATTCACATGAAATGTCAAGCCTTATTTTCTATGAAAAGTAACCCCTGCCACTCACAATTGCGATTACCACTTTTAGGGTTATAATATGAAGAAAAAATTGCGTTATCTCATTATCAAGAGAACAGTGAAAGAGCCTGAACAAATCGAATACCAGTCTCTTCACGACTATTTCCGTTTCCTCTTTTTAAACATTACTACACAAACTTTGTAGTCGAGTACGCGGCGGCGCAAGCTGCTTCCGGTTTACGCTATTTGCGTTCTCAGCAAAGCTTAAACACGTCTTTAGTTTTCTTGTACACTGTAATTGTATGGCGAATACGTGACAGATGTTTAGAAAGGTTGTAACGTTCTGTTTTGAAGTAAATTAATCTATTTTGAAATAAAATATTTTATAACTTACAAAGACGGTGTCAGACGAAAATGCTTTAACAGTCCTCCCATTAGCCTTAGAATCACAAAAGATCGCATGCAAACAGTGATGGTTCGTATCAACCTGCGCATCCGCGCAGTCTGATCAGGACCTTCGTTGTACTTTTGAATATTGGACAATAAAAAGTTCTCGTTATTTTCCCTTCTTTGAAAATACAGTGGCCTCAAATGTCTGACTTTTACCGCGAAAACTTATTTTGTGGGTTAAATATCTGACAGTCACTGCGAAAACACTATATGCGGTGGTTAACCTGCCAGAAAAGGAAAAGATGCTGATTTTTCGAGTTGACGGCAGTTTTGAGTACAGAAGAAAAACCTTATCATAACGATAACAATCCTAAACCAGATCTTGATAATATCAATGGACAGATAACAATCCTAAACCAGATCTTGATAGTATCAATGCATATAGCAAGTTTGGTTAAAAGGCTATGTTATTTACTCAAGCTATCGTCCGGAAACGAAAATATGGGCGTGTCTCAGATAACTCCGTAAAAATTTGACGAATTTTGCCCATTAGCAATTCCAAACCAGATCTCCTTAATGCCAATGCATATAGCAAGTTTGGTTAAAATCCCTTGTTAATTACTCAAGTTATCGTCCGGAAACGAAAATATGGGCGTGTCTCGAGCAGATAACTTCGTAAAAAATTGACGAAATTTGCCCATTAGCAATTCCAAACCAGATCTCCTTAATGTCAATGCATATAGCAAGTTTGCAAGTTATCACTCGGAAACGAAAATATGGGCGTGTCTTGGGCAGATAACTCCGTAAAATGTGACAAACTTTGCCCATTAGCAATCCCAAAACAGATATCCACAATATCAATGCACATATTAACATCACGAAAACATACCTATATAATTTTGACCCCCTTAAACCCCACTTTTATATAGTAAAACTGGGGTTTACAGGGGTATACATTATTTTTCTTATTTCTGCTCAAAAACATAGATTGTGGGTACTCGTTAGAACCGCCTCGGCGAGGCGGTTCTAACGAGTACCCACAATCTATGTTTTGATCAGAAATATGTAAAATATAGGAATTTTTTATCTGAAAATTTTCATTTTTGGGTGGTAAAATTTTCAGTATATTTGAATAGGCATGTTTTCGTAATGGTTTGGTGAAAATTCATTGATGTTTACTCAAGTTACCATCCAGAAACGAAAAACGGACGGGCGGATGGACGGACGTACGACTGACGGATGGAGGAACAGACACACGGACGTCCAACGTGAAACCATAATACCCCGCCACTATTGTGTGTCGGGGTATAAAAAAGGCAAAACACAATAAAACTTACCAAAGTACTTGTGAAGCTCTTTAATAGCATTTTACTTTAGTTCAAACTGTACAACTTAAATTTTTAATGTGTTAAAAAGTGTTGTTTAGTTTAAACATATTTATTTCATAATTTCTCTATGACAAACAAAACATATATGCATACAATAATACTTTATAGCATTGTTAAAAAGACTGGAGTCGTGATCAGAAAGAATCTATCTAATTTTAGATGCACATGGTACATGTAGATTTTCTGCCTTTTTTTTCAAGGGAGACAAACATTTTTGACTTCCTTTTTGCTTTCCTGCACACCAAGTCCCCGCTGAGTAGGGGTCTACTCAAAAAAGGAAAGAATTTGCTCCCCTTTAATTTGCTCCCCTTAAAGGGGAGCAAATTCTTTCCTTTTAGGACAGACCCTTTTTCAGAAAGGAGCAAAAATACAATGTATTTTGGAGGGTAACCTCCCTTAAAAGTCCTTAAGAACAGTCATATATACCGCCTTGTTCATTTCTTCGAAAGCCTGGTTAAAAATAGAAATGTAAAGTTTATTATATTACGTAAATGATACGATAGGTAAAATTGTTTTCGCCGGTCTTATTGTTATTTTTCAATCACACGGAAAACTTTTTATAAAAAAATTTAAAAAAAGAAAATGAAAAAAAAAAAAAAAAAAAAAAAAGATCTGACTGTTAAATTTCCAGTTCCAGAAGGAAGTTGCGAAGAAAACCCGCAACACATGTAAAATGAATTTGAATGATAAATTTGGAAACAAGCATGAAATTATTGAATGATTCACAAGTGATTTCTAAATATTTATTTATTTTGACAGAAAAAGTGTCGCCTGCAAAACAATCATGTCGGAAGATAAAAGCTAAGCTAATCGTTTCGTACTAAAATATGACAAATATTTTTATATGTGCCCCTGAATATCTGAAAAGATGCTACGGCCGATTAAACGAAGTTGGTCAATTTACTTAAAAATCATGGTATAATTTTAATCCAGTGAAACTTGGGGCAAATAAATTGACATTTAAGATTAGACCTGTTTTACATTTATACAGGTAACTGGATAGATGTACTTAACCTATGCGTCTGTACATTAATTAAATTAATACTTTGCATGCTGGGTAAAAAAATCAGCAGACGACATTTTAAAATTTTCTTTTTTTTTTTTTTTTTTTTTTTTCTAGAAAATAGGTTTCGACACTTAATGCAAATTGTCTCCTAAGGAGACTTAGGAGACAATTTGCATGAAGTGTCAGACCCTACTTTCTAGGAATATTAAGAAAAATATTATCAGTTTGTCTTCTGCTGAATTTGCCCATAGCATGGTAAATGTTAATACCATTTGCGAACGTAAACTAATCCAAGATTTTTGTTGTTTTTTTTACAGCGGTCGTTTCTCTCAATGCTTTTTCTTCATTTCTTGCCCCCAAAAGTGGCTTAACCCTTATAGCGCCAATCACAATTGCAGCAGACGACATTTTGATTGTTTTTTGTTGTTGTTTTTTTTGTTTTTTTTTTTTTTTTTTTTTGTTTATTGTTGTTTTTTTTTTGTTGTTTTTTTTGTTTTTTTTTTGTATTTTTTTTTTTGTTTGTTTGTTTTTTTCAAAGAGAAAAATAAGTCTTGACATTTTATGCGATTCACATCATGTGGTTACAACGTGGTAACAACGTCGCTGCAACGTAACGACGTTGTAGCGACGTTGTATCGACGCTGATGCTACTTTGCGTGTTTGCTGGGTGGTTATTGCCGGTACTGATCTTCGCTGTTCAGATAAAAACCCATTTATTTCTCTGTACACATCGCTAATTGTACCTCACTTTGATTATTTTGAGATTCATGCCTGAACAAACAGTGTAGACCCAGGACCTCAGTCATGGTCTGTACTGGTTGCCGTTCATCAACCATATTTGCTATACACATCCGGGTAGCGAAACTGACTTGCTCAACTTCAACTTTTAGAAAATTCAGTGAACTCTCATTACAACGACAGCATTTGCTCCCAAAGACATTGCCATTAAAATGAATTTGCTGTTGTACAGAATACTTAATGAGCAGATTGATATGTAAGAAAGACATTGTTTTATTCTTATTTCCTCACAGAACATATATTTTGGATATGTGTTAGAATCGCCTCAGTGAGGCGATTCTAACAAATATTCAAAACTATGGTTCTTTAAAGTATTAAATAAAATGCTCGTGCATAATTTGTAAGTAATTGTTACCTCTTAAGCGAAGGTTTCGTGACAGTCAAATTGTCATTATAACGCATTTTGTCGCTCTATCGAGTGTCGGTATAAATAGGGTTGTCTGTAGACTACATGTACAGTCAAACCTCAATAGCTCGAACACCGATGGCTCGTTGACCATGGTTAATTCGAATTTTGATTTCCTACGAAATTCTTCCGATAGCTCAAGAAAACAAATATTTAGGGAAATTTTCTTGTTTAATCATGAATTTGTACGTTGTGTGTACTCAATAGAATCGCCTCATTGAGGCGATTCTAACCAGTACACTCAACATACAATTTTTTTGTAGAAAATCGAAAAGATTTCTCTACATTATCATTATTTGCTTCCTGACCTGGCGCCATGATTAACCTTCAGTGGCTCGAACTATCCATATCTCGAACAAATTTCCATGGTCCCAAAGATGTTTGAGCTATTGAAGTTCGACTGTATATGGTAAGGAGTGAAGGTATCCGAATTTTCAGAGTACATGTACTAACGATGTATTTTACTTTGTCTTGAAGCCAATGCTTGTTGTCCATCTAATCAAGAAGGACCCTTTTTCTTATTTTCGTTTGATTTGTTTGTGTTGGGGTTTTACGGCCCAGTCAACCCAATGGGGTCATATCGAGCGCGGTCAGTTTACCTAACCACACGTTTACTGGGCAGGCTTAGTCCTCTAAGCGGTTAACCAATATTGTGTACATTCTTTCGCCAGAAACTGACAACTGCCCTTCTTGAATCAGCGGAAGGGAGAGAATGACCGTAGAAAATATTTCATGATCAATCTCCACGAAAGAATGTTGCCGACCTCGGCGGGGGTTGAACCCGCGACCTCCTGGTCTCCAGTCGAACGGCGCATCCAACTGAGCCACCGAGGCCGGCTTATTTTCGTTTGAAAATATTACGGGGAACTAATACACTTTCATGGTTGACAAATCTTGATAAACTTGTTTGCCTTCCTTGTGAAAAGGAATCTACTTTAAAAGGAAAGAATTTGCTCCTAAAGGGAGCAAATTCCTTTTAGCCTTTTAGTGTAGATTCATTTTCAACGAAAAAAACAAAAAGAAAAACAAGTTAAGTCGGTTTACAACAACTTTCTAATAGAGGAAATTACTGCACCCAATATTGCAGTGATGGCATGCAACAAATCCGTTACAGCCCTACCATGGCACAACCCATATCGTAGCGCAAGCGCAACTCGGTCCAGACATAACATTGTAAGTTAAGTCTGTGACATTTATCAGAAGCGCCTAGCAGAGACGCCTCCGATGAGTTTAAAATGGCAGAAATGTACCAGGGCTGCATTCAAGTTACTCGCGAGTGTTATGTCTAAGATCGCTGCTCCTGTTGGCGTTCGTCATTAGGGACAAAGATCCAGGACAAAACATCTGAACGGCTGCATTCAAATGTACAAGTAACTCGCTAGTGTTTACAAGGGTTCAGAGCAAAACGTTCGCCATCATTTTGGATTTTTGAACGTAGCCCAGCCGTGCCCATACACCTTAAACTTATGAACATATACATGTATTTGGTTTCTTTGCTAATGTGACCAGGCCCGGATGACAAGTTAATACACCTCAGACAGAAGTATCAGGGAGGGCGGGGACGTTTAACGGTGTATATACTGACATGGTCAAAAATCTCTTGGTGTACTTTAAATAAATCGGTTTTGATATAAGAGCAAAATAAATTGACATTAAAGATTAGAATATGTAAACATAAGTTTGACCCGGTTAACCCATTAAAGACTGGAGACCCCTAAACGTGTAACTGGCAAACAGTGCAGACCCAGATCAGACGCGGCGTCTGATCAGGGTCTCCACTGTTTGCAAACAATTCAACCATGTTTTTCTTTAAGAATATCTACATCATATAGCCTGACTTACCTAATATCGAAAATGAACTCTTTCAATATATAGTGTGGGAGAGTTTATTCAGTCTTTAATAGGTTAAACTCTGGAGAGATCACAGCGTACACTTCCAGGCAAACAGCCGGGCAAAGCCGTACTATCTCGTTACGGAACTAGCTCAATCAGAAATGAGTTGCTACAAGAGAAAACATACCTTCCCAGCGGGCACCAACGTTCAGATAACGTCGAATCAACGTCGATGCATGGTCACATGACGTTGCATCGACGTTGATGCGACGCTACATACAGACGATATGTGCCGTTGGTTTCTGACGTGCGATCAAAGAAGACTCAAACTGGACTGCGCAGTCTTATTAGAGTCTTCGTTATCCGCATGAAGAAAAGTTGCATCCTTGGCTGTCCAAAACATTACGAAAACATGCCTATTCAAATATACTAAAAATTTCACCACCAAAAAGTGAAATTTTTCAGATAAAAAATTTCTGATATTTTTCATATTTCTGCTCAAAACATAGACTGTGATTAATCGTTAGAACCGCCTCGACGAGGCGGTTCTAACGAGTACTCACAATCTATGTTTTGAGCAGAAATAAGAAAAATAATGTATACCCCTATAAACACCAGTTTTACTATATAAAAATGGGGTTTAAGGGGATCAAAATTATATAGGCATGTTTTTCTGATGTGCGCCTAGTAAAGATTCTGATCAGACTGTACGAATGCACATGTCGGAAGGTAAGTTTTCTGATGTTTCTGTTCAAATGAGCCGTGTCATTAGAAAATATGTCTTCGGGGCATATGTAAACAGTGGAGAGCCAGATCAGCTTACAAAACCATACAGTCTGATAATGAACATAGACTGTAAAAAGATCCCTTAGATTTTACGGTAAATACTCGCAACTGGCTGCCAGTATATGTACCGTAAATTTAGGGGCGCCAGTAGATTACAGAAATAATTACGCCTGGTAGGGCAGTGTAGGGCAAGGAAGGTAACGTATAGGACATTGTAGGGATGTGAGCTACCGCACCGTATCTTAAGCTTATACATCATTACCCCATCCTACGAGGAAATTCCTGCAAAAATCTACGCTATGCAAAAAATTCACGGTAAAGGCGCTGGTAGCCACTTGCCAGTATTTACCGTAAAATCTATGGGAATTTTTACAACCAGCTAGCATTCTTCATAAAACTATAGCGGACCGTTATCGGCCCGTCAGCTACCCTGACGGGCCGATAACGACCCGCTTTAGATTTATAAAGAATGCCAGCTTGGTCGGTGTGTATTTCAGTAGTACCCAATAATTCTGTACGCGGTCAGTGAATGCCCTAACAGACTACGCGGATACTGAGAGCATTTTTCATCAGTAATGTCTACAGCTTTCCAACCCAGCGAATGCCCCGGATACGAAAGCTAATGATGGTTTTTCATGGCATACATACACACACACACACACACACACACACAAAACACTTGTCTATCAAACTTGCAAATAAAGGATATATTTTTTCGATCGGAAAGTACTGATTTGTTTTTCTTATTTCTCCACGAAAGAAGGTACTCATTCGAAATATCTCGCCGAGGTGCTTCTAATGAGTACCTACATGTTTTCGCGTAGAAATTAAAAAAAAAAACTATTAAAGACACCTTTACACTATAACGAATTGAGGTAACGTACCGTGAACGAATGGACAAAATTTGACAAAGCTCGAACACGCACAAATACGCACAAAAAAAAACCCGACGAATGAGTTCATCGGGGCTAAACATAACGAACTGAAAACGAATTTGAAACGACACCAGAACGAGTTCATAACGTATGAGTAACTACATATTAACGTACCAGAGTGAATTCGAAACGAATATCAACGGTCTCTCAACGTGTTGTGCGTGCTCTCTGCGTGCGCTCTGCGTATAGTGTGCATATTGGAACCGATTATGTGACATGCAGGTATATAAACCATTTGCTTCACTTCGACAGTTGTTGTTGTTATGCGGATTTTTAACGCTACCAGGTACCCGAGGCACATAGAGGCAGCGGCGATTGTTATGTACACGTATTTGTACAGCCTTGCTTTCGTGGATCACCCATGCACACTTAGTGCCGCTGTCTGTCACTATAAGGGAAAAAAATAGTCACTGGAGACTGGAGCTTGTCTATTGTCCTTGTTGCCTGTTAAGATTTTGACTCATACACCGTTAATGATATTAATCCTATCAAATTTCTTAAAGTCATAAACCATTTTTATGCATTAACTGTAATGTGTTTTAATCAAGTATAAAGATTTAATATGATTACAAGACATTACTAATATGGCCGCGTCAAGCGAAAAAGTGCCTTCAAATATGCGATAAAATGCGCAGTCGGATCACCTTGCGCATGCGTAAAGTATCATCCGGGCGTTTTCTCTCTCCATTCATATCTTCTGTAATATCCAATTATCCAATTATTCTGTTAGCGGACAATGAAGGGCCGGATCAGACTGCGCTGATGCGCAGTCTGATCCGGCCCTTCATTGTCCGCATATGCCCGAAGACACGTTTCGCATGACAAGGCCCAATAATACTTAATCGGGAGCTTAATCGGGAGTCAAGACTAAACAGTAATCTGGTATACATATCAGCTTTGCAACGACCGTTCCTTGTCAGAAATTTTCTGTTAGGAAGCTTCTTACACTCTACATAATCTTTCTTAGGGACCGACCTTTTGATTTTTATGGGGCGGGTGGTGGTGTGGGTGGTGGGGGATGTTTTCCGAACTTTAATATTTTTTTGCTGTTGTTTTTTCTTTCGCGCGACGCGAGTCTGTCTTTTAAGTCTCGTTTTTACAAAGCGTAAAATAGTATTTGCCCTGGTCCTGGCTATGCTTTTCTGGCAAAAGAAGGTCCTGGATTTTTTTCTCAAAAAATCTCCCCCATCCCACATCCCGGTCAAAAAGCGTACCGTCGGACATGTGTGCCCAGCGAAGATTTAGATCAGAGTGTGCATTCTGACCTGACTCTTCACTGGATGTATTTATGCATTCTATGCTTTTGCAGGCTGATGATCGCCTTCGTTAAACGGATCCAGGAGAATAAATTGATGCCCACAGAAGGTCATGCATGACTGATCAGACTGCGTCCATGTGCAGGCCGATAAGCAAAAACTAACAGAGGTCAGGAAGCATAAAATTCTAGTTAAATGGCATCTCGTAAATAACTGAGGAGACTGACCCAAACGTGGGAGGCTTTGTCTGTCAACGTTTTATTTTAATGCATATCCATCAGTCGGACTGCTTGACATGATATTATTCTTAAAGGAAAAGGCAATGTTTGTATTCAACGAATGTGAAAAGAAAAAAAACTAAGATCCACGCAATTTATGCAAAACTGGCTGATAAATATACATATGCTTGAAATTTTCAAAATTGCTTAAATGGGCGCTGCCATTTTGAATATTTAATGAGGCGTTGGCAAATCCTAAATGAACTAGTAACGGTGTTTTCAGAGAAAACAGATGCCCTTTACCGTGCACTTTTAGTTTTTCTACTCCTGTGCCTTTGAAAAAGTAGGTCAAGGTCACCAAATTTAAATAAATTCTTTGTTATGTCACAGTTATATATCTATGAAAATTTGGGAATCCAACCACTGATTCACAAAATATTGTGCAGACAAGAAAGTGTGACGCCGACGCTGTACATTGTTTGACATCCTGGTTGATTTTTTGATTGCCATCCCTATATTGAATACTGGATATGTCCAAATTCAAAGATGGACGAGTCCATTTCAGCATTACGAAAACACGCCTATTCAAATATATTGAGAATTTTACCACCAAAAAATGAAAACTTTTAGATGCAAACATTCTGGAAGTTTTCATATTTCTGCTCTAATTATAGATTGTGGTACTCGTTAGAACCGCCTCGACGAGGCGGTTCTAACGAGTACCCACAATCTATATTTTTGAGCAGAAATAAGAAAATTAATGTATACCCCTGTAAACCCCAGTTTTACTGTATAAAAGTGGGGTTTAAGGGGGTCAAAACTATATAGGCGTGTTTTCGTGATGGACACTCAAGGTCTGCAGGACCGAAAGAGGTTAAATCAGAACAATACATGTGTAGTGTCAAAACCAGATAGCCTGAGATGATACTTTGTCCACTGTGGCGTTAAAAGGATGCTTTCACCAAATAAATTGAAATAGTTGATAGTATCTGACTTCAGAGACATCGCTAGTAAATGATATATGGTTTCATGCGCACGAGATATGACCCTAATAAAAGGACAAGATAAGTTTCAGCTGGTGGCAACCCTAAATTAGTCATATTTCGTATATTACCCTAAGTATGGGGGCACCTTAAGGCCTTACTATATAAAAGAGCCGGTGCTAGGGACGTATGCAGCCTCGCAAACGTCAGCGCTGTATATGAAGAGACTTAATAAAACCGAGTCTCAATTTTCGTTCTATTGTGCGTTCTTTGTTTCCAAAATGCCACCTTTTAGATTTTTATAGTCCTAAAATTTGAACGGGAATATCTGACTAGTCAGCTGTTGATGCGTCTAAAACCTTCCGGGTGAGTGACAAACAGTGTAGACCCTGATCACACGCCGCTTTGCGGCGTCTGATCTGGGTCTACATTGTTTGCTCAGGCCTTTGCTTGAATACACAAACGTGGAATCAATACAATATGGATAACGGGCTATATCCATAGTGAGACGATCTCTTTAAGTGATAATATAATTATAATACCGAGAACTTGTTTATTTGTGCCGACATGTTTATTTAAATAAAGCCACGACGCTTTCCTTTCATTTGGACAGCAGATGTGACAGTTGAACATATGTCGCATAAAAATCTCAAGCGCAAAACGAACATGGGCCTTTCACACAGAAACTGACCTTATTACATAATACACATGCGTGGGCTCGGGTTAGACCACGCACATGCGCAGCCCGATCAGGTCTGCGCTGATTGCTTATATAACGATCTCCACTATTCTATAACTGGATAAACATCAGGTCACGTGGCAGTGCAAGCTGATCTGGGTCTAAGCTGTTAGCATATTACGCAATGTCAGCTTCTGATTGGGAGGAGTCAGTCGTGACAATAATTTAACGCTTAGCATGCTGGGTAAAATTTTCAGCAAACAACATTTTGAAATATTTTTCTTACTTTCCCCCCAAAAAATAGCATTTGACATTTCATGCAAATTGTTTCCTGAGGAGACAGTTTGCATGAAATGTTAAATCCTATCTTCTAGGTTATAAGAAACAAATAATCAGTTTGTCGTCTGCTGACTTTGCACATGCAAAGTATTAAGCATAATAATACAGCCAATATTTCCTGTTACATACAAGAGTCTGCCCGGGCCCCGATAAAAAGTACCGGATATTTTTGCAGACTGACACGCAAGAACCGGACCGGACCCAGAGATAAAGGACTTGAAAGTTACGAACTGTTATACAAGAGCCGGGACCGGTCCCAGAAATAAAATACTTCATGATATTTTACAGACGACAAACAAGAATCAGGCCCACAGATAAATGAATCCATGATATTTGCAGACGACATAGGCCCAGAGATAAGGAATCCATGATATTCAGTTACAGACTGTCATACAGGAACCGGACTCAGAGAAAAAGGATTTCATAGCATTTATAGACTGGCATACTGTAACCATGCCCAGAGAAAAAAGTCTTCTTGGTATTTACAGCCTGTCATACAAGAACTAGACCCAGAGATAAAGGACTTCGTAATATTTACAGACTGGCATACTGTATCCAGAGATAAAAAGTTTCTTAGTATTTACAGACTGTCATACAAGAATATACATTTACAATCTTGCATACAAGATCCGGACTCAGACAAAAAGACTTAATAGTAATTTAAGATTGGCATACTGTAACCTTGACCGGAAATACGCGTAAAAGTTTTTATGATATTAAAGACAAGAATCAGGCCCAGAGACAAATGGACTTCATAGTCCACAGACTGGCATACTCTGACCGTGCCCAGAGATAAAAAATTTCATGATAGTAACAGACTGTCATACAAGAATGAGGCCAAGATATAAAAGGTTCTCATGTTTTTTACAAACTGTCATACTGTAATCATGTCCTGAGATAAAGTTTTCATAGAATCTACAGACTGCAGAATAAGAATCGGGCCCAGAGATAAAAGGACTTCATAGTATTTACAGACTTAAGTACTGTAACCATGCCTAGAGGTAAAAGTATTTTTTACCTATTTACAGACCGCCATAAAAGGCCTAGACATAAATATTCAAGACATTTACAAACTGCCTTAATAGAACCCGGACCCAGAGATAAGAACTTCATCAGCAGTATCTACATTTGGTATGATGTAACCAGGCATAAAAATTGAATATATTTACAGACTGCCATAAAGAAAAAGGATCAAGGGATAAAGGCCTTCATCAGAAGTATTTTTACAGTTGGCATGCTGTAACCAGGCCTAGAAATTTTATTAGATATTTACAGACTGCCATCAAAGACAAGGGCCCAGAGATGAAGGCCTTTTATCAGAAGTATTTATAGCTGGCATGCTGTAACCAGGCCTAGAGATAAATATTGAATATATATACAGACTGCCATCAAAGACAAGGACCCAGAGATAAAGTTCTTCATCAGAAATATTTACAGTTGGCATGTTGTAACCAGGCCTAGAGATAAATATTGAATATATTTACAGACTGCCATAAAAGAAACGGACCCAGAGATAAAGACCTTCATCAGAAGTATTTACAGTTGGCATGCTGTAACCAGGCCTTGAGAAAAGTATTGAATATATTTACAAACTGCCATAAAACAACCGAACCCAGAGGTAAAGGCCTTCATCAGTAGTATTTACAGTTGGCGTGCTGTTACAAGGCCTGGAGATAAATATTCAGTATTATTACAGACTGCCCTTAAAGAATCGGACCCAGAGATAAGGTTCTTCATCAGAAGTATTTACAGTTGGCATACTGTAACCAGGCCTAGAGATATATATTGAATATATTTACAGACTGCCATAAAAGACAATGACCCAGAGATAAAGACCTTCATCAGTAGTATTTACAGTTGGTATGCTGTAACCAGGCCTGGAGATAAATAATGAATAAATTTACAGACTGCCCTAAAAGAACCGGACCCAGAGATAAAGGCCTTCATCAGTAGTATTTACAGTTGGCATAAAAGTTACCAGGCCTAGAGTTAAATATCCAATATAAAACATATTTACAGACTGTCATAAAAGAACCTGATCCAAAGATAAAGGCTTTTATCAGTAGTATTTACAGTTGGTATAGTGTAACCAGGCCTCGAGATTAATATTGAATATATTTACAGACTGCCATAAACAGAACCTGACCCAGAGATGAAGTCCTCTATCAGTAGTATATATAGTTGGCATACTGTAACCAGGTCTAGAGTTGGTATAGTGTAACCAGGCATTGAGATTAATATTGAATATATTTACAGACTGCCATAAGCAGAACCTGACCCAGAGATAAATGCCGTCATCAGTAGTATTTACAGTTGGCAGACTGTAACCAGGACTAGAGATAAATATTCAATATATACAGTATATTTACAGACTGTCATAAAAGAACCGGGCCCAGAGATAAAGGACTTCATCAGTAGTATTTACGGAGTGCCATACTGTCAACAGGCTCAGAGACAAAGTAATACATGGTATTTACAGATACAAGAACTGAGCCCCGTGGTAAAAAACAAATCCATGGTATTTACAGGCTAGCATATACAGGCGCCGGACCCAGAGGGAAATAAAGGATAAAACGTCACTCATTTCTCGTCTACTAATTTGTTACAGGTCACCATTTAGTAAATAATCACGAAATTAGCGCATGATTTGTGATATTTTCCTGTATTTGTTTTTAAAAATGAAAAAAAGACCTGACATTACTTGTGAATTTTCTCATGGAACAGGATTCACGTGAAACGTAGGTTCCTGATTGCTCTGAAGAATGAGTCATTACTAAAACACGCCTATTCAAATATACCCAGGCGGTTCTAACGAGTACCCACATTCTATGTTTTTGATCAGAAATAAGAAAAATAATGTATACCCCTGTAAAGCCCAGTTTTACTATAAAAAAGTGGGGTTTGAGGGGTTCAAAATTATATAGGCATGTTTTCGCGATAAAAATATTAATTTGTCACCTGCTAACGTTTAAATGTAGTGCTGTAAGGGCTGATAATATTCGTATGCTAATTGATAAATCAAACCCATCGGACAGATTCGTTAGAATGAATGTAAGTAAATTGACATTAGAGCTAAAGATCAATTATTGGATAAATAAACTAACCTTTAATATTGAATACATAACCGGTACCTTTGGCTTAGTTATTGTATGGTAGAGGAGCCATAAAATTAAATTTATTAAAAGAGGATCAAATTACCTTTTAAATTAGTGGATAATATTAATCCCCACGCTTTAGTGATGTGGATATTTGAACGCCTCCGTCCATCCGTCCGTCCGTCACGCTATCTCCTTCTAAACCACAGTACGGTATTTAACCAAACTTGCGACATGACTTCCCCGCGTGGTAAGGGTGTGCAAGTGCAACATTATTTTTCCACCTGTCTCTCCTCCTTAACCACTTCGTGGAATTTGACCAAACTTGCTTTATGACCCCCACGTAGTAAAAGTGTGCGAGCAACATTATTTTTCCGTCCGTCCGTCCATCCGTCTGTCATGCAGTCACGTCGAGCATGGGGATTTTGCAATAGCGTGCCCTGGACTGTGCAATCTAGTTTTTTTTTTTGTTTTTTTTTTTTTTCCTTATTTTTCGAGAAAACAGACTTTGCCATTTCATGCAAATTCTCTTCTAAGCTCAGCGAAACGGGCTCTTCAAGTATATAAACACCTTCAGCTCAGCCTGAGCTTCCACACAGTCTGATTAGTCATACAGATTGCATTTCGTAGGTTCTCCTCGAACAGTGTCAGACAGGGGATTCAGAAGCGGTTCGAGGTTCGTAGGGTTCAGCTGAACCCGAGTTTGACTCAAAATTTCATTCTCACCGTAAATTTTGGATATATCTGATAAATTTGGGATACCGTATTTACCCTAAATATTCATATTCCTTACATTTTACCTTATACTTCTCTTTAATAAGTCCAGTTTACTTCCTATGGATGTGTGTAAAATTGCTGGACATTACGAAAACACGCCTATTCAAATATATTGAAACTTTCACCACCCAAAAAAAATGAAAATTTGCAGATAAAAAATTCTGGTATTTTTCATATTTCTGCTCAAAAACATAGATTGTGGGTACTCGTTAGAACCGTCTCGCTGGCTCAAAAACATAGATTGTGGGTACTCGTTAGAACCGCCTCAGCGAGGCGGTTCTAACGAGTACCAACAATCTCTGTTTTTGAACAGAAATAAGCAAAATAATGTCTACCCCGGTACTATATACAAGTGGCGTTTAAGGGGGTCCAAATTATATAGGCATGTTTTTGTGATGATGAGTGGCAAACAGTGTTGGCCCAGATCAGACGCCGCAGATCGCGGCCTCTGATCTGGGACTACACTGTTTGCTCGGGCCTTTCTGTCCGAATACGTAGAGTAAATTCGGGTAATTTGATGAAATCGAACCCCTCAGAAATTATTCTGGATCCGCCCCTGGTGTCAGATCTTCATCCGGACCTGTGCAGAGAACAGCACAGATCTCAGATCAGATGTGTGATCGACAGACTGGCTCCATTCTCCAGTGACTTAATGTTTACTCTTATAATCCTGTTTGATGATCCACTGAAATAAAACCAGAGTAATACAATGACTGTTCACTGGTGACAAGTGACCAGCCTCTATAATCATGATATTGCATTGTTCTTATTTTTAGGGGATGTATCAAACAGGTTAATAAGAATAAATAGTCACTAGAGACTGGAGCCAGTCTAGAAATTGGAACTGCGCTGTTCGCATGTGAACGAAGACATTTTCTTTTGACACTGTCCAATATCCCTTCGTCCCATTGTCCATGAACTTGTCCTGTATGACATTAATTGAGCTACGGGGCAACGGTAAGACTTTTACAGCCTTAGTTTCAATTGTTAAAGAAATGAAGATTTAATTTAATAGTCTCTTAATTGGAAACATCGGACAACAACTATTTTGGCCTTTTCAGTCGCTGAAGGGTTTTAAAGCCTTTAAAATTTTGCGGGATTAGTCATGTACATAAGCCCTCCATTACAGTACCTTGCACACCTAACCCCCCCCCCCCCCACCCCAACCTCCACCCCGCACACAAACACATACACACACACACACACTTTTGCGGGATTAGTCATGTACATAAGCCTTCCATTACAGTACCTTGCACACCTACCCCCCCCCCCCAACCTCCACCCGCACACACACACACACACACACACAAACACACACACACACACACACACACACAACCTCTCCGGCAGCAATGAGCACATTTCGCACCTTCTACTGGTTCAAGAAGGGCAGCTGTTAGCAGCTGGCGAAGGTATGTGCATAAAATACAGTCGACTCTCGTTGTCTCAAAGTACAAGGGACCCTCTGAAATACTTCGAGATATTCGTACATCGCCATATCAGATTTGCAGAATTGTGGAAAAAATAAATCGAACAACTACACTTATCGAATAAAGATTTAATTTGACTCCTGAAGTCAGAAATATATTGAAAATTTTATGGAAAAGTGGAGCAAATTTCTCATCTTTTCAACAAATATTTTATAACCTATTGATAAATCTTCATGTTTAAACAGGGACCATATTATTTTCGCTTCGAGATAAGCGGTTATTCCAGATAAACGACGTCGATATAATGAGTCAACTATACTGATCAACCACTCAGAGGATTAAACATATCCAGGAAAGTGTGAGTAGGTTAAAATAACGGCTCGACATGACCTTAACGGTGTTGACTGGGCCTTAAAACTCAAAATCAAACAAACCTGAGAGAGAGAGAGAGAGAGAGAGAGAGAGAGAGAGAGAGATGCGGGGTGGCAACCGCTCAGCCATGCCGCCGCATCTGCGCAACACGAGTGTTGGACAGGCAGACCGACAGACAGACAGACAGAAAACAGACAGACAGACAGACAGACAGACAGCTATTAAATAGGATGATCAGACTGGTCTAGGCATTTCCTATTTCCATGGGTTTTATTCATGATACTGCCCATTTCCCACACTAAGTTTGTTCAGATATGTGAAGTATGCATTTGAATATGTTAGTTCAAAAGATAAAGTACCTTCACTTATGTGCAGCCCATATCATTGTGCGTGTTGTGTGTACCGACAAAAAATATTGCGATTATCCGAATTTTCAGTTAACTCTTATTATTATAATTAGGGATCTAGTTTATACTTGTGCTAAAAATGTTGTAGGTTTCATTGCAACATGTTTTCACACAGGTAAAATCTATTTTAAGGAGAATCGATACATTTTCAGGGGATGAAACCCTGTCAAAATTGTGCCCCCCCCCCCCCCCCACCCACGACCCCACCCCTTCTGAAAGGGTCTACTCTGAATTTGCTGAAATTCTATCCTTTTAGAGTAGACCCCTTTTCAGGAGGGACTTCCAGTGTACCAAGTCTGTCCAGCCCACTTAAATCAGGTTTTTAATCTTTTCAGCCCTGCAAACAAATACTAATACTTTTGCAAAGCCGGCAAAGGCACGGTCAGCCCACATAGAATAACCTGTTGCTTTATTTAAACTAAGTGTTCGGACAGACAGGCCTACAAATAGTGTAGAACCGGATCAGAGGACGCAGAATGTGTCTGATCACGGTGTGTACACTGTTTGCCACCCCGGCAGCCATTATTTTTTGACAATTCAAAAGCATCACGAAAAAAACGCCAATATAATATTGACCCCCTTAAACCCCACTTTTATATAGTAAAACTGGGGTGTACATGGGTATGCATTATTTCTCTTATTTCTGTTCAAAAAAAATAGATTGTGGGTACTCGTTAGAACCGCCTCGGCGAGGCGGTTCTAATGAGTACCCACAATCTATGTTTTGAGCTGAAATATGAAAAATATCAGATTTATTTTATCTGAAAATTTTATGTTTTTGGAGGTAAAATTTTCTATAGATTTGAATAGGCGTGTTTTTGTAATGGTAGTAAAATAGACAAGTTCAAATTTTAAGACTGCTGTGATAAGGAACTAAGCTATCCGAAAATTTATGGCAAATACGGTCTACGGTATTTTGTAGATATTTCTGTGCCTCGCATCAAAATTGATAAAATAACATAATATAAGCCAGCGTACGACAAAACCTACATTAAGACTTGTGCGACCAGCGAAGACAGATCAGCCTGCGTATCCGCGCAGTCTGGTCAGAGTCTACGCTGATCGCATGTGCCTTCTACAGCCTCCGGGCTAACCAAAGAAGGATAAACTAGAACCCGTGTCATACTGGGTGGATGTACATGCTGATCTGAATCTATCCTGGTTATACAGGTCTTATTGTAGGTTTTGTCTAGACTGGCTCCAGTCTCCAGTGACTAAATATGTTTTTCTTATAATCTGTTTAATAATCTGCTAAAATTAAACCAAAGCAATATCATGACTATAGAGGCTGGTCACTATAGTGACCAGCCTTTATAGTCATGATATTTTGTGGTTTTATTTTAGTGGATTATGAGAGAAATATTTAGTCACTGAAGACTGGAGTCAGTCTTGGTTTTGTCGAGCACTGGCTCATATCTGAATGGATACGCTTTCAGGGGAGGCAACTCTGTCAAAATCGTGTTGCCTCCTTTTTAAAAAGGGTCTACTCTATAAGGAAAGCAATTCTTTCCTTTTAGAGTAGACCCTTTTTCAGAAAGGGTTTTGTGTCCAGGAAAGCAAACGTCCGTAAAGTTGTCTCGCTTTGTTAAATACCAAGTGTGTCAGGATGATGCGTATCACAAGAATAGGACCCTTGTACCATATGCGGGCATCCGAGGAATTCTGATCATATCCATGTCCGTTATATCCATTCGCGCAGTCTGATTTTAACCATTACACTTTATGAACTGCCATGTCAGAAAGCGTACCTTCGGCCATGTGCGCCCAGTGAAAATTCAGATCAGCCTGCGCATTCGCGCAGTCTGATCAGAATCTTCACTGGATGCATTTTAGAATGCAAAGGATGCAAAGTTTCTTCATGCGGACAACGAAGAATCTGATCAGACTGCGCGGATGCGCAGGCTGATCTGAATTTTCGTTGGGTGCACATGTCAGACGGTACGTTTTCTCCGATTGTGGCTCACATCAAAAGAGAAGGGCCTTGGAGGCGTATGCTGATCTGGGCCGTATAGCATAAGGTCCTTTTTCTTGCTTTGAAAATTCATTTAATCTTTATTTATGGAAAAGTCACCTTCCATTCTCCGAAATCAGTAGAAATTTTATACCCAGGTAAGTTAACATGGTAATTAGCCGGGTCAAGAGAAAAGATACTTCGCTCTTTGTGGTATATGCGAACAGTCAAGAGCCGACAGCCAGCGAAACACACAGTCAACTCGATGTGTGTTTTTCGACGTAGTCTATAGAATCAAATGATAACTGTTCAAGGAGACGGAATATACCTGGCAAAAATTCCGACTTTTTAACAAGGGAGATAATTTTAGTTGTTTTGTGTTAGGTTTCCTATTATACACCTATCCGCTTTTCTGAAAATCGGTCTACTCTAAAACGAAAGAATTTGCTCCTTCTTTGGGAGCAAATTATTTCCTTTTAGGGTGGACATTGGGAGCAAATTCCTTTTAGAATGGACCCCTTTTCTGAGCCCGTTTTCCCAATGGGAGCAAATTATTTCCGTTAACAATAGACCCCCAGGAGCGAATGCTTTCTTTTTAGAGTGAACCCTTTTTCAGAAGGGGGGCAGAAACAACTTTAACAGATTTGTTTTCCTTGAAACGGCTATTCCCCTTACATGGACACCAATAGCTTTCACCAGAATGTGTTGATATGCAGACTGGTTGTTTACCCAACCCCGATGATACAATTCTTGCATAGCGGATAACATTACGAAAACAGGCCTATTCAAATATACTGAAAATTTTACCGCCAAAAACTGAAAATTTTCTGATAAAAATTCTGCTATTTTTCATATTTCTGCTCAAAACATAGATTGTGGGTACTCGTTAGAACCACCTCTTCGTACTCGTTAGAACCGCCCCGACGAGACGGTTCTAACGAGTACCCACAATCTATGTTTTTGAGCAGAAATAAGAAAAATAATGTGTACCCCTGTAAACCCCAGTTTCACTACATAAAAGTGGGGTTTTGAGGGGGTCAATTATATAGGTATGTTTTCGTGATGAGGATTTCCGCAAATTACACTGGTGCAAATCTTATCTCACACACCCTTATCCGTCCCGTGGGAAAGCTAAAAACGGAGAATTTTCACTTGTTTGATATACACTGGTTGTATGGGACGTCACGGTACGCCATCGTTAAGGTTGACGTCAATAACGTAATGACGTCACTAAACGTCACGTAATCAGGGACTGATTTTTCTATCTATCCCTCACACCCACGATGGTTTCTTATATTCCCACATGGCTCGGTCTGCATTTCGTTTGATACTGCGTGATAATGCACAAGTCTTTAGATAACCTTTTTATGTATTTATGATTACACAAACAGACAAAATGTTTTTGATTTCCTCATAACAAGCTTGCTATCATTCTATCATTATTAATCAACCATTATGTGGCCTAAATGTGAAGTATTCGTGCTAATAATAATACAAGAGAGAGAGAGAGAGAGAGAGAGAGAGAGAGAGAGAGAGAGAGAGAGAGAGGGGGGGGGATGGGGGAGGGCCAACCGCTCAGCCTCGCCGACGCATCTGCGCAACACACGTGTAAGCCAGGCAGACAGACAGACAGACAGATAGATATTAAATAGGATGATTAGACTGATCTAGGCATTTCCTATTTCCATGTTGTTTTTTTTTTTTTTTTTTTTTTCATGATACTGCCCATTTCCCACACTAAGTTTGTTCAGATATGTGAAGTATGCATTTAAAAATATCAGTTCAAAAGATAAAGTCCTTCACTTATGTGCAGTCCGTATAATTGTGCATGTTGTGTGTACCGACAAAAAATATTGCGATTATCCGAATCTTCAGCTAACTCTTATTATTATAATTAGGGATCGAGTTTATACTTGTGCTAAAAATGTTGTAGTTTTCATTCTATTTAACCCTTAAAGCGCTGCATCTGAAAATGTCGTCTGTTTATGTCGTCTGCTGAATATTCTTGCAGACTTTTCAAACCTATTTTTGTCTACAGGCAAACAGTGTAGACCCTGATCAGACTGCTCCTAGGAGCAGTCTGATCTGGGTCCACACTGTTTGCAAAAATGACATTTTAAAATCACAAGCAGATGACAAAGCAGACGACAATTGCCGGCCTCGGTGGCGCAGTTGGATGCGCGTCTGACTGGAGACCAGGAGGTCGCGGGTTCGACCCCCGCCGAGGTCGGCAACATTCTTTCGTGGAGATTGATCATGAAATATTTTCTACGGTCATTCTCTCCCTTCCGCTGATTCAAGAAGGGCAGTTGTCAGTTTCTGGCGAAAGAATGTGTACAAGTACTGGTTAACCGCTTAGAGGACTAAGCCTGCCCAGTAAATGTGTGGTTAGATAAACTGACCGCGCTCGACATGACCCCATTGGGTTGACTGTGCCGTAAAACCTTAACACAAAACAAAAAATAAACAATTGTTGTGACTGGCAGTTTAAGGGTTAAGGAGAATCGATACATTTCAGGGGAGGCAACTGTCAAAATTGTGTTGCGTCCCCCGCCCCCTCCCCACACTCCCTTCTTAAAAGGGTCTACTCTAAAAGGAAAGAATTGCTCCCATATGGGGACCCTTTTTCCTGTGTAACAAGTCTGTCCAGCCCACTTAAATCAGGAATACGTTTATCTTCCAACGCTAATGTAATATTAGCTGATGCACTCTATCAACTGTCTCGACATATCTATTGCTGTTACGGGACGGGGAACACTAAACACAGATCAAATCAATCGATCAACTTACTTTACCGAAAGAGGTGCGACATGCTCCCTAGTTAATCATCATCATCATCATCATCATCGTCGTCGTCATCATCATTACTATTATTATTATCTCGTTACTATTATTATTGTTATTATTTTTATTTTTATTATTATTATTATTCATTAGGAAAACATGCCTATTCAAATATACTGAAAATTTTACCACCAAAACAATAACATTTTCAGATTAAAAAATTCTGATATTTTTCATATTTCTGCTCAAAACATAGATTGTGGGTACTCGTTAGAACCACCTCGGCGAGGCGTTTCTAACGAGTACCCATAATCTAAGTTTTTGAGCAGAAAAAAGAAAAATAATGTATACCCCTTTAAACCCCAGTTTTACTATATAAAAGTGGGGTTTAAGGGGGTCAAAATTATATAGGCATGTTCTCGTGATGTTATTATTATTATTATTATATTTGCTAAATAATTGCCAACATGCTATGTTTCCATCTACTCTTCACATGTTATTACGCTGCTATATAATTTTCAGGAGATGATTTACATAAGCTCTAAGCTTTTTATCAAATCCTGTACCATATAATATTATGCTATGTATATGTGAAAAATGTTGAATAAAATATTGTTTAAACTAAATCAGCCCAGCAGACCAATACAGATACCTTTGCAAACAGTGCAGATCTAGATGAGACGGCTCGTGTTTAAACTAAATCAGCCCAGCAGACCAATACAGATACCTTTGCAAACAGTGCAGAGTTCACTTCAGAAACTTAGGGGCGAAAGGGTTAAAATGGTGTTGCTTTTAAAGAAAAGAGGGCAAGTAAAAAAAAGGAACCATAGAGATACAGTAACATCGCCTCAGCTGACCGTGACCCTGACTCTAACCGTTTCAGTGTAAAAAAAAATCTGTAAACACATAAAAAAAAAAACGCCAGCACTGTAATTAGTTATATACGCGGGTATCGGGTATCAGTAGGTACCGTGTTTCGCAGTTTGGCTCTATCGCGAAATTCGCAAAACTGATTAGCACGCGAATTGTCAATGTTATTTTAGCAGCTTTTGGTCCGTAGTGCGAAATAATTGCAAGTACTCTTTAGAGGAAGTTTCAACAGACATCACCATTCTGTTTCTATCTTAAAATTTAAAAAATAAATAAATAAATAAATAAATAAATAAATAAACGGGTTTGTTGGCCACGGAAATTTAGTTCTTTCTATGAATAAGGCATTTGCTTTGTGTGTGTGTGTGTGTGTGTGTGTGTGTGTGTGTGAGAGAGAGAGAGAGAGAGAGAGAGAGAGAGAGAGAGAGTAGTATAGGGTGGCACCCTATACTACTTGTGTGTGTTGAGGTTTTACGGCCCACGGACAACCCAGTGGGGTCATGTCGAGCGCGGTCAGTTTACCTAGGACAGGCTTAGTCCTCTAAGCGGTTAACCAGTATTGTGTACATTCTTTGGACAGAAACTGACAACTGCCCTTCTTCTGTCAGCGGAAGGGAGAGAATGGCCGTAGAAAGTATTACGTGATCAATCGCCACGAAAGAATGCTGCCGACCCGCCGTGGGGTCGAACCTGCAACCTCCTGATCTTCAGTTTTTAAATAAATAATGTTATTAATAAAAGCATCGTAAGCATACTTCCCCGCCAGTTTGGTGAAAATCCATCAACATTTACTCAACTTATTGTTTGGAAACGAAAATACAAGCATGTCTCGGGCAGATAACTCCCTCAAAAATTGACAACTTTTGCCATTAGCAATCCCAAACTAGCTTTACACAATATCAATGCACATACCAAGTTTGGTGAAAATCCATTGATAATTATCAAGTTATCTTCCAGAAACGAAAATACGGGCATTTCTCGGACAGGTAACTCCGTCAAACATTGACGAAAGCCCATTAGCATTCCCAAACCAGATCTCCATAATATCAATGCACATACCAAGTTTGGTGGAAATCCACTGGTATTTACTCAAGTTATCGTCCGGAAACGAATACACGGACGGACAGACGACAGACGGACGGACGGTCACACGGAAGGACACACAGGCGACCGACGTGAAACCATATTAATACCCCGCCACAATCGTGTGGCGGAGTAAAAACTGAAAACGATTCTATTTAACAAGTATGTATAAGTTTTACCTAAGTAAAAATTATTACAAGGTATTCTGATAGCGTTGCCTCCCCTGAAAATGTATCCATTCCCTTTCTACCCAGTCAGCATTCTACGTAAATCTATATCGGGCCGTCATCGGCCCGTCAGGGTAGCTGACGGGCCGATGACGGCCCGATGTAGATTTACGTAGAATGCTAGCTGGGTAAATGCCTTATTCGGACTGCATGGACTTCGGACGCGATGTTAATTTTCGCTCTTGCCATTCGCAGACTCCTTTTCTCATGATAAAGCCAAAATTTATGAAAGCGAAAGTAAATTTAATACGTCTTTCCTAAACAGTTTTTACATAGACTTGCCCAAGTATATTCATTTAGTTCCTCTTGTATATTTAAAAAATCAAGTCCTGTATCTGATATTAATGAAATGAAACGACATATAGAGATAAAAAAAATGCTAAAGGGGATTTCACAATAGTTTGCTCCTAAAGACATTTCCAATAACAAGTAGGACTAATACAAATGAGGGAACTTGGGCAAGTCTATTTTTTACACTGTTCTAAAATATCTTCAATTTCCATAACCCTAATCAGTTTACAGTTTATGTTTAGAATTTACCTTAAACATTGGGACAGCAGCCTGGGCATACAATGTACACTCAGATCTGATATCAGGGTGTTCATTTTGTAAGTCATCCAGCAGTTTCTGACATAACAACGGATGGTAAAATGGACTTACAAGTATAGTAAGAAGTTAGGTTAAGTTAGCATTAAATACAGGGATTTCGATAAAGCATGGTATTAATAACAGCTAACCAGGCACCCCTGCTACTGAGAATGGATAGATTCAAAGAGCTATGGCAGACTGAGAGAGCGCTCGGCATAAATGTGTTTAGATGTCCAGATATTTAGGGTAAACACTGTAATTCCAACGATCACATTAATTAAATTTCACCACTCTCTAGGCTAATTCAGCAGACGACAAATTGGCAATATTTTTCCCCCAGAAAACAGGTTGATTCATGTAAATTGCCTCCAATTGTAAATTGCATGAACTGTAAAAACCTGTTTTCTGGGGAAAATATTTTAATATGTCATCTGCTGAAAGTTTTACCAAGTGCAAAGCGTTAATAATTAATTATATACGATTAAAATGTATTATTTAATCGCTTACCTCCCAGCTACTGTAACGTTTCAGTAAAACAAAATCCAGAAATTAACTCGTCCATGCTTTTAGACAAGCACAGACAGACGTATTTCGCTTCTACGTGGAAACAACACTGATAACAATTGACTTAATTAAGAATTTATATCCCTAAGGCTTTGCGATGTTTAACTCCTGTATAATTTTAATTGCTAATGTGACCACAGATGTACAGTGTAAAGCACACTGAGCTTTCTGAATTTACTTTACATACTAATATACTGTCTTAGTCTTTAAACAGGCTGGTTCGGTTTTCTATAGTCTCGTATAGTACGGTGTAACGCGTTTACCATAAGTATTCGAACGCTGGATTCTCACATAGTACGATGTACCAGGTTTACCATAAGTATTCGGACGCTGGTTCTATTTTCTATATTCTCGCAAAGTACGTTGTACCAGATTTATCATAAGTATTCGCATAGTATGATATATCATGTTTACCATAAGTATTCGGACACTGGCTAAGTTTTATATATTCTCGCCTATTACGGTGTACCGTATTTACCATAAGCATTCGGACGGCGGTTCAGATTTCTTTATTCTCGTAAAGGACGATGTACATCATTTACCATAACAGTATTCGGACGATGGTTCAGTTTTCTATATTCTACCAGATAACGGTGTATCGGGTTTACCCCAAGTATTCGGACGCTGGTTCAGTTTTCTACGTTCTTGCATAGTACGGTGTACCATATTTACCAGAAATATTCGGATGCTTTAACTCCTTACTATACATGTTCTAATATTCGAGGAAGTCCACTTTACTACTTGATGTGTCGAAAAAACACTGGTTGAGTAGCAAACTGTGTATATACTTTACGACATAAAATTTACTGCTCAGACATTTGTGCATGATTCAGTATGATTCAGTATTATTTACATATAAAATGTATATGATTGTCGCGCTTTCAATTTGCCTATGTTAGTATTGGAGTTTTGTAGTTAGCATATTAAAGCTCCCAGTTTCCCCCTACTTTGTCTTGGTGTTTTGTTTAAAGCAGAAATATGAAAAATATTAGAATTTTTATCTGAAAATTTTCAGGGTTTTTTTTGTGTATGTGGTGATAGTTTCAATATATTTGAATAGGCGTGTGTTTTGTTTTGTTTTTTTTTTTTTTGTTGTTGTTTTTTTTTTTTTTGTTTGTTTTTTTTTTTTTTTTTTTTTGTTTTTTTTGTTTTTTGGGTTTTTTTTTTTTTTTTTTTTTTTTTTTTTTTGCAAGAATTATCTCTTTGGGATAGGGCAATGATGAGCAGCCTTGCTATACGACATGGTAGCCCTACCCTGGCCTGCATATCATATTTAGCCTCAACCTGTCAATGCCTCGGGGCCGACGGGGCGGTTGGGGGGTGGTAACTTCCTACTATCCTACTATATATGGCATATGACATGATGCAATAAAAATATGTTTATACTTATATGACATATTACGGATGTGCGTGCCGAATCGCCCCCCTTTTCAGCGCTGTCAAGAAAATGATTAACCCCTTTTTTTCAGGCAAAATTATATGACTGACCCCATTTTTCTGGATTGGTATATGAAAGGCCCAACTTTTCTGATGTATCCCGGTACATGCACATATCTTTCGTTCAGATATTTTCCGAGGCGGCTTGTTCTCTTGGTACTCAATGAATTGACTGCGATATTTGTCTGACTACCATCAATAAATAGGTGCAAAAAATCAAAGGGCAGTATATGAATGGTTCAATATTTCAGACGATCTAGTATATGAATGGGTCCGTTTTTTTTCAAAGGCCAGGTATATGAATGGGGTAGGTTTCGAAATACTGGCTCGAACACCCGTACCGCCATTAACCCCGTTACCACCCTCACCTCCCACCCACCCATGAAATTAATGCGTAGAGATTTCCTAAAATAATCTACGCATGTCCGTGAAATATAACGGTACAAGCGCTGGCAGCTGGTAACCAGGTATTTCACCATAGAACCCACGATTTTTTTTACAGTGCACGCACACACACACGCACGCACGCACGCGTACGCACGCACACACACACATACACGTACACACGTACACACACACACACACACACACACACACACACACAATTGAGGTCCAGATCAGCCTGCGCACATAGCGTGTGTGCATGTGTATATGTGTTATTTGCGTACGTACGTGTGTTTGTGTGTGTACGTCGGGTAGGGCATTACGAAAACACGCCTATTCCAATATATTGAAAATTTCACCACCAAAAAACTGAAAGTTTTCAGATAAAAATTCCGATATTTTTCGTATTTCTGCTCAAAACATAGATTCTGGGTACTCGTTAGAACCGCCTCGCCGAGGCGGGTCTAACGAGTATCCACAATCTATGTTTTGAGCAGAAATAAGTAAATAATGTATACCCCTGGAAACCCCAGTTTTACTATATAAAAGTGGGGTTTAAGAGGGTCAAAATTACATAGGCGTGTTTTCGTGATGGAGGGTAGGGTACTGATTCGTCCGATCAGGGCATTCGCTCTCCGCTTGCAAAATCATTTGAACCGCAACGCAAGTAAACATACCTTCGGACATGTGCGCCCAGCGAAGATTCAGATCAGCCTGCGTATTCGCGCAGCCTGATCGAATCTTACCTGGGTGCAGTTTGCATAGCCAAGGATGCAAAGTTTCTACTTGCGGACAACGAAGTCTCTAATCAGACAGCGCAGATGCGCAGGCTGATTTGAGTTTTCGTGGGACGTTCATGTCAGAAGGTACGTTTTCTCACGTGAAGGCTTTTTTGATATTGGAGACTATATTCACGCCAAATGGCCTGACAGGACAGGGCCGCTGTGCACGCTGATCAGGAAATTTACTGACTGCATATGCCCTAACGAGAGGCCTCGGAGACCATTGGTTAGAGCGTTTGATTGTGGTACTGAAAGTTACAGATTCGAGACAAGTATAGCCCATCGACTGAAAACCTCTTTCTGTTCCCCCAGCAGTGAATGGGTAGGCTAACCTTCGATGGAAGGATAAGGGGGAAAAATATACTTTTAGTGGAGGTAACTCTGTTCAAATTGTTTTGTCCCCTTCACAAAGAGGTCTACTCTAAAAGGAAAGAATTTGCTCCCTGTGGGAGCGAATTCTTTCCCTTTGGAGTAGGCCCTTTTCAGACGGGAATTGATGTGCAGGAAAGCAAAGTTGTCTTCCTTGTTAAAAACTGGAGGAAACTACATCAACTGTATAAATTTCATCTAAATTTTCATCACTCTCTGGGCTAGTTCATCAGACGACAAACTGGTGATATTTTCTACCTTTTTTTTTCAGAAAAAAAAAAAAAAAACAAAAAAAAAAAAAGGATTGACAGTTCATGTAAATTGTCACCACTGGAGACAATTTGCATGAAATGTCAAATCCTGTTTCGTGGAAAACTAAGAACAATATTTCAAAATGTCGTCCGCTGAAAAGTTTACCCAGGGTGCTAAATTGTTTAAGAAGAGCGAAAGGAGAGGATTTGGTCCGCCTTCTGTGGTCCAAAGTACGATGGGCTCTAACTCCCCTCGCCCCAAGACTACAGTCGAACTTCCATGGCTCGAACATCTTTGGGACCATGGAAATTTGTTCGAGATATGGGTAGTTCGAGCCACTGAGGGTTAATCATTAACGCCAGGTCAGGAAGGAAATGGTGATGATTTAGGGAATTCTTTTTGATCTTCTACACAATAATGATATGTTGAGTGTACTCATTAGAATCGCCTCCATGAGGCGGTTCTAATGAGTACACTCAACATACAATTTCATGATAAAATAAAACAAATACTTTTATTTAAATATTTGTTTTCTAAAGCTATCGAAAGAAATTTCGTAGGGACTTAAAATACGAGTTCGAATTAGCCATGGTAAACGAGCCATCGATGTTCGAGTCACCGAGGTTTTACTGTATATAGAACAGCTATATCGTATCCCCAAGGCACATTTTTTCATTGCACGGTTTATGTACGCTATATCTTACTATTGATAACATGGCCTCGGGAATATGACATACAGTTGTTTCCGGTCAAGCGTCCTCATTTAACCTTCGGACAACTTCAGACTAATGACTTTGAATATGTCAACTGCTTGGAGATTCTGACTTGTCCTTTTGGGCCACGTCAAGTGACAAAAATGCCTTCGAATATGCGCAAGATGCTCATTTAGATCATCCTGCGCATGCACAATGTATCATCCGGGCGTTTGCTCTGATACATTCTGTGGTATCCAACGATTCAGTTAGCAGACAGTGAAGTCCCTGATCAGACTGTGCGGATGCGAAGACTGTTCTAGGCCTTCGCTGTTCGTACATGTCCGAAGACGCGTTTTCGCAGGTCGCGGTTAATTTAACGCGCATCACGAGAAATGGTCTCTTTGGCCATATGCGAGTTTGTGGACTGTCTGAGCATTGTCTAGCCATTGATATGTTCTAAATCATCACTGATTCTGTCATTACGAAAACACGCCTATTCAAATATACTGAAAATTGTACCGCCAAAAACGAAATTTTTCACATAAAAAATTCTGATATTTTTCATATTTCTGCTCAAAAACATAGATTGTGGGTACTCGTTAGAACCGCCTCGACGGGGCGGTTCTCACGAGCACCACAATCTATGTTTTTTCGAGGCGGTTCTAACGAGTACCCACAATCTATGTTTTTGAGCAGAAATTTAGAAATAAAAAAAATAATGTATATCCCTGTAAACCCCAGTTTTATTATATAAAAGTGGGGTTTAAGGCGGTCAAAATTATATAGGCATGTTTTCGTGATGTAGCGAACAGCGAAGGGCTTGATCGGAATGTACGAATACGAAGGCTCTACTCACATTCTAATGGTGTCAGGTCCCTTTTCGTGCGAAAACGGAGGTTGTACTCACATTTTTATGGTGCATGGGCCTTTTTCCCGCTTTGACTATCATTTAAAGCTTAGCATGCTGAATGAAATTGTAGCAGATGAAATTTTGAAATATTTTGTTTTATTTTTCCCACTAAAAGGATTTGACATCTCATGCTAATAGCCTATTTTCTGGGGAAAAATAACAAAAGACTGTCCATTTGTCATCTGCTGAATTAGCCTAGAGAGTAGTAAAGTTTAAATTAGACTGGCTCCAGTCACTATAGTGACCAGCCTTTATAACCATATTACAGTCGAACTTCAATGGCTCGAACATCATCGGGACCATGGAAATTTGTTCGAGATATGAGTAGTTCGAGCCACTGAGGGTTAATCATTAACGCCAGGTCAGGAAGCAAATAGTGATAATTTAGGGTATTCTTTTTTATCTTCTACACAATAATGGTATGTTGAGTGTTCTCATTAGAATCGCCTCCATGAGGCGATTCTAATGAGTACACTCAACACACAATTTCATGATAAAATAAAAAAAATCCTAAATATTTGTTTTCTAAAGCTATCGAAAGAAATTTCGTAGGGACGCAAAATACGAGTTCGAATTAGTTATGGTAAACGAGCCATCGGTGTTCGAGTCATCGAGGTTTTACTGTATTTTAGCGGACTATTAAAAAGGAATATAAGATGAGTATATATTTAGTCATTGAAGATAGGAGCCAGTTTAATCATAAGAATTATAAAAATAAACATTTAGTCCCTGTAGACTGGAGCCAGTCAAAGGTTGAATTATTGGCACCACGACGAAGTGATAACCATACATGTAAGCAATCAGCATACCTGTAGTTTATACCCGCGCTGTCCCATAAAGATCAACACCATTCGCTAATGTATAATTATCTCACAACGTAGAAAATAGGTGTCCATGCGTCCAAACACACACACGCACGCACGCACGCACGCACACATACAAATCCTATCTTATGGGAAAAAGAAGAAAAGCATTTCAAAATGTTGTCTGCTAATTTTTTACCCTGCATTCTGTGTTAATCTTGGACATGCTGGGTACAATTTTTCTCAGAAAATAGGCTTCGACATTTCATGCAAACTGTCTCCTTAGGAGACAGTTTGCATGAAATATCAATGCCTATTTTCTGGTGAAAATAAGTAAAATTATCATCAATTTGTCGTCTGCTGAATTAGCCCAAAGAATGGTAAAAATAATGTAGCAATAATGGCGGAACAAATAGAGAGCAGTGAAATTATCTTACAAAATTGCTGCTTGTCAGTAATATTGCCTAATTTGAGTAGATTGTCATTTTATACTTATTAATGACAGGTTCTATCTGTCATTCTTTGTTGCCACGCACGGTTTTTGAGAAAGTGACTTTGACTACTATTCAATTTCGTATTCATCCGCGCACAAAAATAGACCCAATGTTCAATGTGTCTATATTAGTACGCCATTGAAGAGCTGTACATACAAAGTAGTGCAACTTGTGCTTGATCTATGGAGAGAGTCGCTGAGAAAACCCGCCTTAATATATGTGCGAACAACAAAGGCGCAGATCAGCCTGCGCGTCCGCGCAGGCTGATCAGCGCCTTTGTTGTTCGCTGTAGCTCGTTTTTTTTCGACGAAGAAGCGTCTCACAAACTTAAATGGAGAACAGAATGATACCTGGAATTTATTAGTTTCTCATAGAATCTGTCATTTCAGGGCTATTCAGCCCTTTGATTTCAAATGACTTCACACAGAAGTCATTTGACCTTTAGGCAACTAACATTAGCTGCGTGGAAATAAACATATCAACAAACTGTATAATTAAACACAAGAACACGGATCGGTCACGACAGAAAATATTAAAGGAGAAACTATAATATTGCATTTCCCTGGGAAAGCTCGCTTTAGAGTTTACCACTCTCTGGGCTAATTCTGCAGACGTCAAACCGATGATATTATTCTAATTTTCCACAGAAATAGGCTTTGACATTTTATGCAAATTGACTACCGAGGAGACAATTTGCATGACATGCCAAAGCCTACTTTCTAGGGAAAATAAGAAAGATATTTCAAGGTGTCGTCCGCTGAAATTTTACCCAACATGCTAAGCGTTAAAGACGGTTTGGAAAAATGATCTCTCAGGGTACATGTAACCTATCAAATTGTCAAATGATTCACGCGTGTATTTCACCTGTTACCGTGTTTATCTTAAATATTCGAATATATGCTTTACAAAACAGTGTAGACCCAGATCTAACTGTTCCAAAGGAGCAGTTTGATCAGGTCTTCACATATTGTCAAATATTTGAAATATGAGATACATCTCCTGGGCCCAGGTTTACGATCATTCCTAAAGTTAAGGTCCTTAACTTTGAGGGTGATATTTGCATAGCATATTTTGGCTTTTCACATAAACACTGAATTTCAACGATGAAACAAATAAATTTATTTAGATGTTGATTACTTGACAAACGCAAAACTATTCATTTTAGTTGACTTTAGATAGACCTACCTATTTCATGTGTTAAAATTTCAGACTTCAAGGTACACCTTAACTCTGAGGAACGACTATAAACCTAGGCCCAGGTAGTTAAATGGTCTCGTTCAAATTTTAGCCTTCAATGCCAAATGTCCCATTAAATGGGCACTTGCAAATAATGTAGACCCAGATCAGACGCCGCAGAACGCGGCGTCTGATCAGCGTCTACAGTGTTTGCGTGAAGTACCGTAACATCTATAATAGATGATAATAAAAACAAACCAGACAAACCTTCCTTTAGACACGGGCCAGCCCAAACAAAATGGGAGAAGAGTCCACTAGTGTAGTACGGCGGAGATGAGATGTCCAAAAATTATAATAACAGCCGGGACACAGCATTTCCAATAAGACTGCATGTGCTCAGACGAACTTGCCTCCGCGAATGCTGACCAGAGCCTTCGACTGATGACGCTTTAGATCCTTTGCTATCCATAGAGTACCCTGCAGATCCTCTGATCAGACTGCATGGATGCAGAGACTGATCTTTGTCTTCGCCATGCAATCTTGTTGGAAATTACTGTTCCCCGACTTAAATGGTATAACTGGTATATCTAGGATAACTCCTCACTGTGCTCACAGAACCTGTACTGATCCTAACAATTGAACAATTCCATCTGAGTCATTTCCCAGCGGGCACATGACATTTATATGACGTTACATCGACATTAATGTGACATTGTTTAAATGTCATGTCATGTGCCCGCTCGGTAAGCTCAGTTTGATCTGGGTCTGCACTCACTACAGATTCTAAAAGGAATGACCTTTGAGAGCAAGGGGCTCACAAACCTAAAAGCAGAAGTGTCAAGTTTTCTGGACAGGACTAGCTAGTTTCGGCAAAAAAGGCCTCCTCAGTGACCCTTATATAATTTTTCAAAAATCCTGGAATGAATCCTAGTGATCACAAAGGAGCAGAAAATATAAAGTACATAATAGTGAAGTTCTGGGAGACGTCTTACGGCCACCACATGGCACAAACACTAGCTGTAGTGAAGAAGAACTCTTTTCGGTTAAATCTTATCAGTATAATACATTTTACCTGTGCGGAAATAAGAATTAAATTTGGTTAGTGATGGATTTTACCTGTGCGGAAAGCGTTGCGGTTTGAATCGCAAAGCTTTCCGCGCAGGTAAAATCCACCGCTAATCAAATGGGCCGGACTAGCTAGTTTCGGCAAATAAGGGCTCATTAGTGACCCTAATTTTGTTTTCAAAAACCCCGGAATGGACCCAGTGATAACAAAGGAGCAGAAAATATAAAGTACTCAATAGTGAAGTTCTGGGAGACGTCTTACGGCCAAACGCATGGCACAAACACTAGCTGTAGTGAAGAAAAATAGAAATCTTTTCAACTTCGAATGCTGCAGATTTTCGGTTAAATCTTATCAGTATAATACATTTAATAAGAATTATATTTGGTCAGTGATGGATTTTACCTGTGCGGAAAGCGTGGCGGTTTCAAGGCCTCATTAGTGTCCCCCTTTTAATTTTTTTCAAAAATACCGGTATGGACCCAGTGATAACAAAGTACATGTACTCCATAATGAAGTTCTGGGAGACGTCTTACGGCCACTGCATGGCACTAACACTGGCTGTAATGAAAACAAAATAGGCTTTTTCAACTTTGATTGCTGCAGATTTTCAGTTAAATCTTATCAGTATAATATATTTTACCTGTTCGGAAATAAGAATTAAATTTGGTTTGCGATGGATTTTACCTGTGCGGAAAACGTTGCGGTTTCGTGATGTAACAGCAACAAAATGTTTAATTGCTGGTTGTACTCTTCATTGACGTTTTATTCCTGTTTTTTCTCCCTTTCCTTCTGTTAGTATTTTTTTTCTTTTGTATATTCCTGTATTGAAACTTACAGTCAATTGTCCTTTGTTGATAAGAATGTCATTGATAAATCAACTTGCCATAGAACTATTACAGTTTTATTACCATGTTCTAGGAGAAGAACTGAATAAGCTTTAAGCTTCCGTTCTGATCCTAAATGTTTGTATTGTCTTCATTGTTATATCTGTACACAAACTGAAATTCTGAATAAAATATGTTTAAACTAACCGCAAAGCTTTCAGCGCAGGTAAAATCCATCGCTAATCAGATGTCACTATAATTTCCGTTGATTTGATTGGTGAAACTACAATAATTATTTTGTTGAGTCGCATAGTATCCCTAGTGATTTGTGGGTAATCATTTTGAAGATCGATCTTGTCTATTCAACTTGTTAAGAGATACAAGACTAGTCTCGGTCGCGCCATGCGAAAACGTGTCTAATGGCATATGCGGACAGCGATGATCCAGATCTGCCTGCGCATCCCCGCAGTCTGATCAGGGCATTCAACGTCCGCTAACAGAATCGTTGGTTACTAAAGAGTGTATGAATGGAGAGCAAAGGCCCGGATGATACGCTGCGCATTCGCAGAACAATGTGAATATGTACCTTTTGCGCATCCTCGAAGGCCTTTTTTCGCTTGACGCGGCCCTGTCTGGTGATGTCATCCTTTTGTACACAAATCTTTGTTTGGAATCAGTTTATGCTATAGAAAATAATTTCGTTGGGCTCTTAGATTTTATCTAAAGACGACGATAATTGTTTTTGCGCACAATGTGTGGTTATGCTGTGCAACATAACCCAACAGAAACACTATCTATTTTATGGTAAATGACGAATGCTACTGAATTTCAAGATTTTACCCTACGTTAGGCTGACTTCGATTTCACAGAACGCAGGCCTGGTGATAGATGATAGATATGCATTTATTTTCAGTGTATTTGAATAGGCGTGTTTTCGTAATGGATTTCTATTGGGAGAAGTCAATTTGAATGAAATGCCAAGCCTTATTTTCTATGAATCACAAGAAAACAAGTCAAGCTAAAGCTGAAAATGTATATGAGACGAGACACGTAATTACATTATGTGCACGCGGACAAGTGTATTTAGCAGACAGCATTTTGAAATAGTTTTGTGACTTTTATCACAACGTTTTGGATCTAAAAATTGCACATGTGCTTTGTCTCCTTCCTCAGGAGACAATTCATATATTGAGTCTTTCCCTTTCCCGCTTAGCACTCTGGGTGAGATTTTCAGCAGACGACATTTTTAAATATTTTTCTTGCTTTTTTTCCCATAAAACAGGTTTTGACATCTTATGCAAATTGTCTCCATTGGAGATAAATTTGCATTAAATATCAAATCCTGTTTTCTGGGGAAAAACAAATAAGAAAAATATCATCAATTTGTCGTCTGCTGAGTTAGCCCAGAGAGAAGTAAGGATAAATATGATGTCTGTTTACCCTGACAGCGCAATACAAATTTATAACAGAACATGGTAAATTATAACATTCCTTTTCAGTTTTCAGAGAAAATCCTCGACCAGCGTACAGTGCCGATCCGCGCAGTCTTGTCAGAGTCTACACGGGTCGCTAATGTATGGAATTTTAAAATTCTCTAAGTGTAGACCCTGCATGGTCAGGCTGTGCAGATGCGCAGGCTGATCTGGGTCTACACTGGTTGCAAATGCAAATGATTTCTATTTGGAAAGTTCAATATAAACACATATAATCTGATAATTTACGCTCGCAATGAGAAAAACTATTCAGGATATAATGTGCATGCCCAGATCAGCCACTGCAGATCTGTGCAGACTGATCAAGGTCTTCTCTTTCCGCATACAATGTCAATCTTTACTATAAAATATGTTGATGAACACAAAGGCCCTTGTGTCAATGCGCAGATGGGCAGTCTGATATAACTCTTTGTAATTCTGGGATCCCTTGAAGCATACGCGATTTTTACTCTGTAAAAACGAAAATTTTCTTACCTCAATCTTCTTCGCTATACATGTATCCCATAATTTTTAACTGATGTCACAAACAGACCACTGTATAATTCTTTGTTTGTTTATAAATGCATCCGTATTATGTATTGATTAATGCCAGACTGCGGGTACAAAATTCAATATTAACCTTCAACACTCTGTGGGCTAATTCAGCAGACGATAAATTGATTTTTTTTTTTTCTTAGTTTTCCAAGAAAACAGGATTTGACACTTCATGCAAATTGTCTCCAGTGGTGATAATTTGCATAAATGTCAAAAATGTTTTCTGGGGGAAAAATAAGAAAAATATTTCAATTTGTCATCTGCTGAAAATTTTACCGAGAGTGCTAAGCGTTAAGCATATGACGGCGCGACTCGCGATGATTCACATTCACAAAACAAAAGATGAAAAAGTCTCTGCAGACAAAGAGTTGCGCAGAGACAAACAGAAGCTACAGTCGACTCTCGTTATCTCGACCTCGCTTATCTCGAATATCCGCTTATCCCGAAGTGAAACTCTGGTTTCTGTTTTAACATGGAAATCTAACAATAGGTAACAAAATATTGTGGAAAAAAGGAGAAATTGCTCCTCCACTTTTCCACAAAATTTTCACTATTATATCTAACTTCAGGATTTAATTTACACATTCATTTGTTAAATGTGGTTGTTCGATTTATTGTTTTCCTCAATTCCGCAAATCTGATATGTCGAGGTACGGATATCTCGAAGTATTTCAGAGAGTCCCTTGGACTTCGAGATAACGAGAGTCGACTGTATTTCCAACTAAAGTATATGGGAGAAAAGGGACTTAAGGGAACAGGAACCACTTGGTAGATTTTCAGCAATTTTTTGACAAGAGAGACAACTTCTGTGACGTCCTGTTTGCTCTCGCATCTGAAAAGTAGTCAACTCTAAAAAGAAAGGATTTGCTCCTGGTGGAGTGGGGGTGGGGTGCAAATTCTTTCGTTTTAGAGTAGACCATTATCAGGAGAGAGACAAAACATTTCTTAAGGATTATCTGCTCTGAAATTGTGTTAATAAACCATCCTTCTGAAAATTGGTCTGTTCTACAAGGAAAGAACTGCCACTATGGGAGCAATCTCTATTTTTAGGAAGTAGACAATTTCAGAAGCTAAACAAAACAATTTTTATCGAGTTATCTCCTGTGAAAGTGTATCAATAAAACCCACTTCTAGAATGTGGTGTATTCTGGGAGCAAGTTCTTTCCTTTTAGTGTAGACCATTTTAAGGAGAGAGACAAAACAATTTTTAAAGAGTTGTCTCCTGTGAAATTGTGTCAGTAAAAATTCTGAAAACTGGTTTACCTTAAAAGGAAAGAATTTGCTCCCACGGGGAGCAAATTCTTTTCTTTTTAGAGTAGACCTTTATTCAGAAGGGAGACAAAACACAATTTTAAAGAGTTATCTCCTGTGAAAGGGTATCAATATAAATTCCCCTTCTGAAAAGTGGTTTATCTTAAAAGGAAGGAATTTGCTCCCATATGGAGCAAATTCTTTCCTTTTAGTGTAGATACCTTTTCAGAACTGGAGACAAAATAATCTTGAAAGAGTTACTTCCTCTGGAATTGCATTATTTTCCAATAAAACACAAGAAGGGAGCTAAAATCTATTTTGACATGTGGAGGTGAATCCTCCTGCATTCAATTCCCCTTACGTCACGAAAACATGCATATATAATTTTGACCCCCTTAAACTCCACTTTTATAGATAGGGGTATACATTATTTTTCTTATTTTTGCTAAAGAACATAGATTGTGGGTACTCGTTAGAACCGACTCGCCGAGGCGGTTCGAACTACCCATAATCTATGTTTTGAGTAGAAATATGAAAAATGTCAGAGTTTTTTATCTGAAAAATTTGAATTTTTGGAGGTGAAATTTTCTATATATTTGAATTGACGTGTTTTCGTATTGACTCTCTAGCAAAATTAGTGGCCCTATCAAGGGAGCTTGTTATGTCCTGCCGCCGAGTAAAATAACAACTAATCAAACATTTAAATTCAGTGTGGGGAATCCACGTGACCAAATGACAAAGAATTAGACCAGATCGCAGAATAGCGTTTATACCATCAGAAGAGCTTGATTTTCCGCGTACTCTGCGCTTTATTTGAACAAATTCCATTTGGTATGAATAAAGATATTCTAAAAAAAATCCTACCTTATGCGGAGCTATAAATAGTGGCAAATTTAAACTCTGTTTAATTGTGAAGTATACTTTTCTATATATATATATATATATATATATATATATATATATATATATATATATATATATATATATATATATATATATATATATATATATATATATATATATATATATACATATATATATATATATATATATATATATATATATATATATATATATATTTCCAATAAAAATGTCACGAGGTTAAAGTGTTTACTGAGATGATTATAATGATATGCTTCAACATTATTTATTTATTTATTTATTTATTTCATTATATTTTATTTTATTTTGTGATGTTATTTATTTATTTATTTATTTATTTATTTATCGTATTAAATTGTATTCAATTTTATTCAATTTTATCTATTATTTATTTACAGTTGCTTATTTAATTTATTTATTCATTTATTTGTTTATTTATTTATTTATTTATTTCGGGGATCGGGTTGCGTTTGAAAAGAAGAAAACTGTTTGTTGGTTTTTATATTATTTTATCAGAAATGCTGGTCACCCGACAACTTAATTAGCGCCATCGATATATAGAATCTCATACCTATCTTATCTCGGGTAGAATAGATACGACCCAGCGGGCATATGCCCTGAATGTATTAACATCGATGCAACGTTGCATCGACGTTAATGTGACGTATAAAGGTCATGTGACCGCTGGAGAGGCGTGCCATGAGAAAATTTCTTCATTACAGACATGTGCAGAACCACACATGTATTTGCCTACTGCTTGAAATAGTTTAATGGCATATCCAGATGTTTGTTGTTGTTGTTTGTTTGTTTGTTTTTGGCTCCACATCAAACATGATCGATTTGTGTGTGTGTGTGTGTGTGTGTGTGTGTGTGTGTGTGTGTGTGTGTGTGTGTGTGTGTGTGTGTGTGTGTGTGTGTGTGTGTGTGTGTGTGTGTGTGTGTGTGTGTGTGTGTGTGTGTGTGTGAGAGAGACAGACAGAGACAGAGACAGACAGACGGAGAGACGGGCGAAATGACGGACGGACGGACAGAGAGAGAGAGAGAAAGAGAGAGATGGGCGGAGGGGGTAAAAATGGTGGGGCCGCATTCGTTGGCTGGCTGCATGAATGGCTGGGAGGCTGGCTTTCTGCCGGATGGATGGATGGATGTGGTTGGATGGATGGATGGATGGGTGGGTGGATGGACGGCGTTTTAACATTTAAGGTTTAACGGCTATATCTTTTGCTATTTTCTTTTGTTTGGTTAAACTGGTTAAGCCCCTAAAACTATTATTTACGGAATAAATCTATTATTTTCTTATCGTTTTGTATTGTTATCTAATCCTAAGCCTAACCCCTAAACCCTAAATGTTTGCTCGGACGGACGGACGGACGCACAGACGGACGTCCGTTCCCACGTTCACGCATTTATTGGGTATTTTCTATGTTAGATAAATACCCAACAGTACGTTAAAAGTACCCACTAGTAGTCTACGGAATAAAGAGAATAGTGTAGTAAAAATACCCAATATATGTGCCCATTCGTGTGCCCGGACGGAAGAACGGACAGACGGTCGATCTATAAACTCTTAGTGCATTACACAGATAGCGTTATCACTGGGACTTGTACCGTACCTTTATTTAATGAAAACTACTTGCGTTATACATAACAATTATAAATAACGTATTTTCATCTTTAAAAGTATAATACAAGTCCTTGTGAACTTCATTACTAGTGCGTAAAGTCGACTTCGGAGAGGGGCAAGGTTTTACCACAAACGATGATTACGTCCCCTTTTAGCTCTTTGAAAAATTAGGTTTGATAACAGTCAGAAAACGGCGGATTTGGTGAGAGTTTCGTCCGCATATTAAACCTATTCCAGCAAAATGCCGGTAATTCTCAACTTTTTAAATAACATATACCACCAGCGAAGTCACTTGGATTATAAATATGTCAAATGGCGTTGTTGTTGTTTAAACATTAAATATTTCTTAACCATAATGGTGGGTGGGGTACGTTTAGGAAATGTGGCAAATGCTACCATATGGTTAAATTGCCTAAGATCCTCGATTTTATGAGTATTTTCTTAAATTTGACACATTTTTTTTTTATCAGCGCTAACATAATGACGTCCTCTTCGGAGGTTAAGACGTAATGGAAGAAAGTGTCCCGTAGACTTGTGGATCTAGTGAACTTCAGATGCTCTCAGAAAACTTGCCCATGAACAGGTCTAGTAAATTGAGTCTGTGCATTTTATTCACAGTGAAAAAATGTTCTGATTGGCCATAGCTTATAGTGATTATTGCAAAAGCTGGCATGACCTCATCACCCTTCATACAGGTATCTTACGGGTACAAATCAAAGAAGCGGAAACAAAGCCCATAATTATATCACCACATCTAGGTGAGGTGTCAGGAACCAGTAGGGCACCTACTGTTTCTCCCCAGAATTGACTGTCTCTCAAATGTCTTCGTGGACATATGGCATTATGTCAAGAAAGAAATGAAAAATTTTGGCTGGACATTCATATCATAGACTAACTCCTTTTTTCTTTGAAAATTGATAAGTAACAGTCAAAGCAAGGTTGGCAAAATGCCGGCAAATATGAGTATTTTCCATGCCGGTGGTATTTACCGGCAAATACTGGTAAATGCCGGCAAATACTGGTAAATGCTGGCAAATACTGGAAATTGGCATTTACCACCCTGGAAGTAAGACAAAACCCTACCCTCAGTATCAACCAATGGACAATGTCTGTAATAGGGGCTACATAGTTGACTTAGTATTTACATTATACTGATTGCAGTTTAACTCTGGTTTAAGTTTACTTTAATATTAAATTCAGTTAAGTGAAATCTAGAGAAAAAAAAGCCTGTGTCATACCTGCCAAAGTACTCATCAGGTGGCTTGTGGCTACCACTACAGGTTTTTATTTTTAATTTTTCTTTCTTTTCATTCTTTTTTTCTTTTGTTTTTTGTTTTTTAATCTTTTTTTTTCTTTTTTAATTTTTTTTTTGTATCTTTTCATTTTTATTTTTTTTTTTTTTAACTTTTTTTATCTTTTTTTTTTTTTTCTTCAATATTTTCAATAACACCTTTTTACTTTCACCTAGACTTATTGTCTATATGCGTTCATTTATGACATCTTGCCCCTGGCTATCAAGTACCCTTTTGAACAAACAATTGTCCTGGGATTTGTTGTTTTAGTAATTAGACCATACAGGTAGTCTTGCTAATTAAATGTACACCAAAACTCCTAAAAATTTTGAATATAGTAAAGTGATGTAAATATCCTAAACTTTGCAAAACATACTTTTACCATACAGAAGTGTGTTTAAAAGATGCAGATGGCCTGGCAAACATTTAAGATCCTGATCAGACTGTTCAGTATGATCTTGGTCTGCTCTTTTTGACATGGTCTGCCAGCACAAAAACTTAGGGTCATTATGGTAAATGTCAGTGGCCAGGTGCACAGGTGAATTTCTACTATTGAGATAAAGGCCTACATGATTTTTTTTTAATTAAAGACCATTTGTTGTTTAAATAATTTCAAAATTTTTGTCTTAGATTCACTTTTTGGCAGTGTTACATGTTTATATTGAGATTTCTTCTATTCTTCAGGGTGGTAACCTTATATAATTAATGATTTTAACATTCTTACTCATCTAGTTTGCTTATACTATTTCAATGCAACTTGTTTAAAGACTTCTGCAGTTTTTTAAGGCAAAAAAAATTTCAATTTGCCGGTATTTGCCAGTATTTGCCACTTGAGGAGTATTTTCCAGACCGGTAAATACCGGCAAATGCCACTGGTAAATACCGGGGGTGGAATTTGCCGCCCAACCTTGAGTCAAAGTCTTTATTTGTTTTTGTTACAGCCAAAAGGCAAGCAAGGAACCAAAGGTCAGAAGCAGATTTTAGAGGAAAACAAACAGACATTAAACTTCTACCTGTACATAATATTAGGTGTAAATGTAAGTATACAACTTTGATTACACCACAACCTCTTTATAACACTGTTGCTGGGACCCATGAATGGACATTTTTCTATAGAATCTATACATTTTTTTTTTGGATACAATATTTTTAGGGTCCTTTCTTATAATGAACTATCATAAAGAGGTTCCAGTATATAACAAAGAAGAAAAAGAGAGAGAAAAATGCTGTGTGAATTTGTATTCTCTCATACTGTTCAGACTGGGATTTTCCATCAGCCATTGCTGTTGCTCTAGATTAGACAGATATCCTGAAAGGTATTTGAGCCAGCACACAACAAAACCTACAATAAGATGCCTGCTACCAGCAAAGACTCAGATCAGCATGTACATCCACCTAATATGGCAAGGGTTCACATTTATCTCTCTTTGGATAGCCCAGAGGCTAAAAAAGGCACATGCAATCAGGGAAAACTCTGATCAGATGGTACGGATGTGCAGGCTGATCTAAGTCTTCGCTGATCGAGCAAGTCTTATTGTAGTTTTTGTCATGTGCTGGTTCATTTTTCTTATTTCTCCATGAAAAATAGTTGTGTATGTGCTTAAAAAAGTCTGCTTGTTTAGGTATGTTCTAATTAATATACACAGCAAGCATTTTTGTGGAGAAAGAAGCAAAAAAGGAATATAGTTTTGATTTAAAAAGCAACAAAAACTAGATGGTTCAGTCAGTAGATATTATTCCAAATAGGATGTTTATACATGCCCATTTTATTATTTCATGCTGTTTTATTAATGACATGTTGATGAAAATATTAATGCTTTTTTCCATAGCATTTTTATGTTTTGACTGCATTAAAAGAATAGAACCATAATTAATATATGTTTTGAAAAGGTTCTGTTCAGTAGTAGTTAATTTGGCAGATTTGCAGTAGTGTATATCTCCTGATGTCTGTGTGTGATACTTGGACTAATGATCAAACACTGGTTCAAAGTTTTGTCCATTACAAGTCCCACCTCCATCAGTGACCTTAAGCTCAATATCATGCATATAGAGAAATTTTATATTAAGATTTTTGCAGTGCTCCAGTTAGCCCTATACAGAGGGGTGGACTGCCACTCTTGCCCTCTCCTGCCACCCCTCTGCCCTGTTTAAGCAGTCCGCTGCCATTTCAGTTCCAGACATACAAATGTAAACCCTACATTTTGATTAAATATCATGAAAATTGGACCAAAATTTATAAGAAATTATAAATGTTTAACTTCTTACGGATGGTCAGGTGGTTTTTCCCCGGGTTCTCCGGTTTTCACCCACCTTTGATAAACGATTGGCTGAATATAAGTGAAATATTCTTGAAAGGACCGTAAAACCCAAATAAAAAAAAAAAATATATATATATATATATATATATATATATATATATATATATATATATAATGTTTAAAGGCCAGTTATCTGTGTATGAGGCATTTATTTTGGAATGGGATTATATTTTGTAAAATGTCTTGATACTTAGCACATCACATGACACATAGTATGACAGCACAAAAGTGCCCTCCCTGGAACCACTCTGCCGTCATATCCTAGCTTGAGCACTGTTTTGGTAAACTTTGACTTACAAGCAGTCAGTCATTCAGGCAAGCTATGCTATCATGCAGCACTCTAGAGGATTTGTTAACCTTTACCACTCTCTGGGCATTTTCAGCAGACGACAGATTGATGATATTTTTCTTATTTTTCCCAGAAAACAGGATTTGACATTTCATGCAAATTGTCTCCTTAGGAGACAATTTGCATGAAATGTCCTATCCTGTTTTCTGAGAAAAATAAGAAAAATATTTCAAAATGTCGTCTGCTGAAAATTTTACCCAGAGTGCTAAGCGTTAAGGAGGAGTATTTGATAATAATTCTGGGATAATTTTTCTCCAGTTCTCCATAAAAATATGTGTTATGGGATAATAATAAATTTCATAGCTCTAGTTAAGGCGCTTTTTTTAGTCCAAAAGTGTTGATATGTTGTGGTACTCATTAGAAGCACCTCACAATATTTATATTATTTCTCCACAAAAACATATATTGTGGTACTCATTAGAAGTGCCTCAGTGAGGCACTTCTAATGAGTACCCACAACATATGTGGAGAAATAAGAAAAATATTAACCTGATACCCACTCTTATCTAGGCCTCGTTGTTTTTTTATGGAGAAATAAGAAAACTTATCCCAGAAGTACATGTATCACCGAATATGTCTCCTTAAAAATGCTATGCAACTCTTGTTGTAAAATTGAGTTCAGCTTATTTGTTTCTATTTGCAGATTGTATATTTCCTAGTACAGTACTTCATCTTTTCTGAATCTTTTACTGCAATGTACATAGTAAGTATTGCCCTTCACACAGCTTTCGATAAGGCGCTGTTTTAAGCCAAACAGTCATGTTTTTTTTTATTTTTTCCATTAATACATATGTTGTAGCACTGGTTAGAAGTCCTTGCCAAGGCACGTCTGATGAGTGCCCGCAATGTAGTAGAAATAAGAGAAAATAAGCTGGAAAGTCAGCCTTGGTGAGGCACTTCTAATGAGTTCCCACAGCATGTGTTTTCAGGAAGATATAAGCAAAATATTTATACTTTTTGGTTAAAAAAAAGTGCCTCATTTTCTTACTGAGGTGCTTCTAATGAGTACCCCACAACACATGTTCTCTTCGAGAAACAAGAAAATATATGTCATAATCTGGCTACTCTAGAGCTATGAAGTCCTTGTCCCAGGACAGGTAAATTGAAATTTCTTACTTGTCCTCAGGGAAATGGGACCAAGTTAGACAAGCTGAGCATGGTATTTTCACAGCCCTGAGTGTAGACTCAGATTAGACACCACATGATCAGAGTCTACACTTTCTGCCACTTAGTGTATGTACTTTTTAGACAGATTGAATTTGTTAAAATTTTAGGATAAGTTGTTGAGGAATTTACTCTGGTCCTGCTGAACCCGGATATGCCCTGCCTTTGCAAACAGTGTAAATACAAATCAGTTGGCTTCAAAGAAGCCAGCTGATCTGGATCTGCACTGTTTGCAATTAAGTGTGTGAATTTAAGTCAGCAATCTGGATCAAGTAATCTGATTGGCTGAAGATTTGAAGTAGGCGTGGAATCTTAATATATTCAGCTTGACAAGGGTTAAGGTGCCTCAGTTTTTAGGACTATTATGGAAGGAAGACATTGTAATATTCCTTTGTTTTTCACAGTGTGTCCAAAATACTTAAACTTTACCACTCTCTGAGATAATTCAGCAGACGATAAATTCACAATATTTTGCTTATATTTTTTTTCCAGAAAATAGGCCTTGATATTTCATGCAAACTGTCTCTTATCTCCTTAGGAGACAATTTGCTTGAGCTGTCAAAGTCTGTTTTCTGGAAAAAATAAGAAAACTATTTCAAAATGTTGTCTGGTGATATTTTTACCCAGCATGGGGTGTATTAAAAGACTCTCAATCTTCTATTTTCAGATTCTTTCAATGCTAGCAGTGGGTACCTATATAGGATGTTATAAATTTATGAGCAGTATGGCCGGTGGTGGAATTGATTTAAATATGGAGTCAGGAATGGCAGAGTAAGTTTCATCTTACAGTATTTATCTTAACCCTTTCATCCCTGAGTTTCTGAAGTGGACTCTCCCATCTTTGAATTTGGACATCCACTGCCTCAAATAGGTGTTTAGTGTAAAATCAAAAACAGTATGGCAAACAGTGTAGATCCTGATGAGATGGCTCATTACAAGCTGTCTCATCAGACATCTGGATCTACACTTTTTGAACAGGTAATTGTTTTGGTCTGGCAGGCTGATAGGGTCAAGGTTGGTCGGTAAATACCAGTGGCGGGAATTCCCACTGGTATTTACCGGTAATTACCATCCTGGGAAATACTCCAAATTTCAGTAAAAATGGGAAATACTGGAAAATAGTGGGAAATATGATTTTTTTTTTTGTTATTTCATTGAAAAGCTGTTTTTTGTTGTTGTTTTTTTGTTTTTGTTTGTTTTTTTTGTTTTTTTTGTTATTTCATTGAAAAGCTGTTATTTTGTTGTTGTTTTTTGTTATTTCATTGAAAAGCACTACTAATATTTGTGTAATTCAATTGAAATAATGAACAATTAATTATTTTGCAACATTTTTAGGGTGCAGAGACTTATTTAGAATCACTCATATGCTATAGAAGATGAATACCATAATGATCCTAAGATTTGGGACAGACAGGCCTGGGCAAACAGTACAGACCCAGATCAGACAGCTCCTTCAGGAGTGTTTGCCATTGGAACTATGTGTTTTGCATGTTTTAGTGTAATAATAAAACCACATTGTTCAAATTTTTGGAGAATTACAACTTTTTGGATGTCTGAATATTTAGGATGTTTACACTAGTTCATGTTTCTGTGAAAGGTCTGTTTGCAAGTTTGTCAAGTAATGTGTGAATAGTATTCCTACTGCTAAAAGGTGTGAGAATTTAATTGTTTGTTTAAGACAAGTATTAAAAGAACACAAGTTAGCCTATAGGTTTCTTAAATAATCTACAGGTACTCTCCAAAGTATTTTTAAAGTCAAGTCAAATAGCTGAAAGTTAAAAACTAATATTTCAGAATCATAGTTTTGAAAAGAATTATATACATACTATATGAAGGTAATAAACTATAGGTCTTTCAGGTAATTCAATATGAAATTGAAATGATTTTGCTTTCAAATAGCTAGGTAGGTGGGGTTATATTAAGCAATCTCAATTGGTACCATCTCTGTAAATGTTTATTTCCCAGTATTTCCTGGGAATTCCTAGTATTTCCCAGGAATTCCCTGTATTTCACGCCATCCTGGGAAATATTTCCCACTTTTTTGCCAACCTTGGATAGGGTTGAACAGTCAGACACCTTTACTCCTTGCCATATTTGTCCTAAAATTTGAACAAATCAGCTTTTCTGTTTTTGTCCTAGAAATTGAACCCTACAATTTGAACAAATACATTTTTCTGTTTTTGTATCTGAAAACAACTCAATAAGTAACAAAGAGAGTAGACCCTGATCAGATGTCTCATCCTGCAGCATCTGATCTGGGTTTATGCTATTTGACAGGCCTGTTTGTCCAAAAACTTTGGGCTTAGAGGACTAAGTCTGCCCAGCAAAAGTGTGGTAAGGTAAACTGACTGGCTTGACATGACCTTAATAGTGTTGACTGGCCATTAAACTCCAAATCAACCAAATACTTAGGGTACATTTGTTTGTTTTTGTTCAGGTTTACCTAACCACACCTTTTCCTGGGCAGGCTTAGTCCTCTAAGTGATTAATCATTTACTTGTGCACATTTGTTCACTAGAAACTGACTTCTAATAGGGTAAATAAAAGTTAAGTGTTTAAGGTGAATTAATGCAAGTTCAGGGGAGGCATCTCAGTCAAAGTTATTTTTGTATGCTGAAAAACAGTAACTCCACCGTAAAAGGTAAGAACTGGCTCCCTTTGGGGGTAAACACTTTCCTTTTGGAGTAGACCCCTGAAGGACATCACAAAAGTTGTCCCCTTTGTACAAAATGGCAGAAACCCTACCTGGTGTATTCAGTCTCCATAACCCTTAGCATTGGGTAGAATTTTCAGCAGACAGTATTTTGAAATATTTTTCTTATTTTTCCCAGGAAACAGGATTTGACATTTTGGAGACAATTTGCACAGAAAATATCAGATCCTTTTTTCTGGGAAAAATAAGAAAAAATATCACCAGTGTGTCATCTACTGAATTAGTCCAGAGAGTGGTAAAAGATAATATACATATTCGGTCAATAGAAATGGATAAAGTAGTATTCAGATGATAATACTTTTTTCTTAGTTCTCTGCATCTGAACTTCTTACCAAAACATACAGTCGAGCTAAAAGGCTCAACCATCTTTTGGACCATAGAAATTTCTTCTAGACATTTCGAGCTATTGAAGGTTAATCATACCAGGTCAGTTGCTGAGGCGATTCCAGTGAGTACCCACAACATACATTTTCATGGAGAAATAAGGACAATAATTTTTCTGGATACCCTTATTATCTAGAGTTATTTTATTCTCTAAGCAGGTACAGAAGGCCTTGTATAGACTGTAAAGATATCCATTTGATCTGATGAATACAGTAAATGTCCTAAAATTTCAAACACTTTTTTTCAAACTAGTTTGGCCTAGATTTTTTTTTTCTATTATACAGTTGTTTCTTAAAATATTTAGTGGAATGGCAAACAGTGTAGATCCTGAGCAGACTGCTCCATCAGGAGCAGTCTGATCTGGGTCTGCTCTGTTTGCTTATACCATTTTGTCAGAAATTTGGTGTTCGAAATTTTAGGACATTTACCATATTGCAAGAATATGGCCCTTTATGCCATACAGGAACAAGGTCCTGGAACAACCACACAGCTGTCTGATAATGGTTTTCCCTGCCCACCTATATACATAGGACTATAACTAGGCTCATTAAAGCACTATTTAGAGTATGATAAGGTTTAAAGATGACCCCAAAAATGTAGTAGCCAAATAAAATTGTATAAATTACATGTATATAGACAAATGACCATTTATGGTCATTTTCTATGTAATCTATGGCAAATGCTCTAAAATCTCGAACACCAAATTGTCTGACAAAATGACATATGCAAACAGTGCTGACCCTGAAGGAGCAGTCTGATCATGGTCTACACAGTTCACCTTTCCACTAAGCATTTTAAGAAACAACTGTATAAAAGGCAGAAGCCAAAACAGTATGGAATAAAGTGTTCTAATTTTTAGGACATTTACTGAATACATTTTTGTTTGGACCCTACTTTTGTATAATTAATACATTGTTGTTTGGCTACATTGTTTTTGCTGTGAATCCCAGAAATAGTGTTATAAAGAGATTGTAGTGTGCTCTACAGGTGCAGATCAGACTGTCAAATATACAGTCTGATCTGTGCCTTTGTTATCTGCATATGACATAACTCACATAAGGGCTAGATTTTCTTGTATATAATATACACCACAACCTCTTTAAAACACTATTGTTGGGGTCCATGTCATAAACCATGTTAGTTAAACAACCGTGTTATATCCAAACAAAAATGTATAGATTATATTGAAAAATGACCATTTATGGTCATTTTTTCAATATAATCTTTACATTTTTGGGATCCATCTTTGAACCGTGTTATATCCAAAACCGTGTTATATCGAACCGTGTTATAAAGAGGTTGTAGTGTATGACTGTTCTTTTATCCCTTTCAGGCATGCAAAAGATGTTTTATTACTAACAGCAATAGTACAAGCTTTGTCGCTTATTTCAAATTATTTTTGGTTACTCTGGTTAATAGTAAGTATAACATTTTTATACTGGAAATCTTGGATGGTTCTTTTTTATTGTATACTTGTTCTTAATAAAGGTCTGATTTCATGGTACATTCCTGGACATATTATAATCTTATATTACTTGACAAAAATGTGTCACCTTTACATGTATGTTTATTGATATACCATAATTAAAAAAAAAACTTCTAAATACAGTAAATTTTCGTGGACAAATAGAATTACAATACTGATGTCTACAAAGAACCTTTATGTATATTATTTCTCATCAACATTTAACTTGCTGAATTAAATATCAGCAGACATTTGAAATAGTTGTTTGTTGTTTTTTTTTCATAAATCAGGCTTGACATTTCATCCATACAAATCTGTAATGAAGACTGAAAAAAAAACAAAAAAAACAAAAAAAAACTATTTTTTTCCCAAAAGACTGGAGGTTGGTACAGGCAGTTTAGCATAATGCATAATGATTTACATGTAACTTTGATACCTTTTTTTTTCCATTTACATGTACATTCATCTTTGTACCTCTTTCACTGACAGTGTCCAATAAAAAAAGGGAACACTAATTTTTGTATTCCTTATAAAATGATCATTTCAGAAATGTGGAATCTTTGATATTAAAAGCCTCACAATTCATTGCTGCTTTATTAAGATGGAATGTATGAGTTACATCCCATGGCTCATAGTTTTGTGTTATTTTATTTTGCAATTGCCTCCGCAAGGCATTTTTAATGAGGCTACACAAGGTATGTTTGGTTGAAAAAAAAACAAAACCTTTTCACCATAATTAGTGACTTTATTTGGAACTATGAAACATGTCTAAATATGGAGACATTGTGGGCTTCTTATTTCCATATAGCATTATGAAGGTTTTCTTGATGCTTTTTCATGTCCTGGCAAAGTTTTTGTTGTTGTTTGGCTCGGTTGCTCAGTCAGCTGTGCATCCGACTAGTGATCAGGAGGTTGTGGGTTCGATCCCTGCTGGGTCCAGCAAATTCTTTCTTGGAGATTGATCATGAAATATTTTCTATGGTCATTCTCTCCCTTCCACTGATTTAAGAAGGGCAGTTGTCAGTTTCTGGCAAAAGAATGTACACAATTACTGGTTAACCACATAGAGGACTAAGGCTGCCCAGGAAAAAGCATGGTTAGGTAAACTGACCGCTTTTGACATGACCCTAATTGGTTGACTGGACCGTAAAACCTCAACACAAACAAACAAAGAAGAAAAAGAAATTGTTTGTTTGTTTGTTTGTTTTCTTGAAATATCTGGATTGCCTAATGATAGAAAAAAGTAATACTGGATAATATAAGGATGAAAAGAGAAGGTCTTGATTAGACTGCAAGGATTACATTAACTTCAACAAGGTTATTTCTATTTTTATTTTTATTGTGTTTTCAGGCCCCTGGAAGAGCCTCTTATCTCTTGTGGGTGAATATATTAGGTCCATGGTTCTTTGCTGAGCCACCAGAAGTTGATGATAAGAAACAGAAAAAGATGGAAAGAAAAATGAGAAGACATTGATATAAGTTACAGTTAAACCAATTATTCACAAATTTAAGGGGATTTGATACACGTGGTAGATTTTCCACCATATTTTAACTTTTATGACTTCCTATTTCATGAATATGAAAATAAAAAATAGGCAGAACTGAAGGCAAATAATGTGCCCTCAGTTCTGTCTGGGCCCAGTTGTTCAAAGCTAACGACGTCGTTAGTTAACGATTCGTTAAAATTTACATCGAGTGATACGCAAATATTCTGAAATTTTTTGCTGAAAAAATGTGAGTAGCTTTTGCAGTGCAAAAGCTACTCACATTTTTTCAGCAAAAAATATCAGAATATTGTGTATTGGATCAGCTAAAACAGTTAACGAAATGACCCTTAACGACGTCGTTAAGCTAACGACGCTTTGAACAACTGGGTCCTGATTATTTTTTTCATCCGTAACTGACTTGTTATCATTATACATGTATCTGTTTCACTATTAAACCATGTTAATATACCATTTGGATGCAAATGACCCCCATGGCTTGATGGGTCATTAAACCTGAACTCATCATAATCCTATATGCTTTCCTGCAAACCAGTCTCCTTCTAAAAAAGGATTTCCTCTTAAAGGAAAGTATTCGCTCCCTTTCTCTTTTGGGCGCATACTTATTCCTTTTAGAGCAGACTCCTTTTCAGAGAGGGGGTTAAAACACAGTTTAAATAGTTGCCCCCCCCTCCCCCCCCCCTCCCCTCCCCTGAAAGTGTATCCATTATTCATAAGGGGAATGCATACACAGAATATTCCAGGGGAGATCACTCTGTTCTGAAAGTATTTCCTACCTTTTTAAAAGGAGCTGCTCTTAATGGAAATAATTTGCTCTCATAGGAGCAGTAGAGAAAATTCTTTCCTTTAATGGTACCCCACTTTGAGAAGGGTTGCATACACCAGACAAGCAAATTCTCTTGTATTGAAATGATATTCTTTTAAAAAAGGGAAAGCAGTGCAAACTCTTCACAGCAGCCACACTTTGGGAGATACAAAACTGGCTTTTGTAGTGAGGTGGCTGTTGAAGAGAGGTTAAAATACAGTAAAACAACACTCTGGGAAATCAGGAATTTCCAAATGGCTGTTATACATTTGTAGGCAGTAGCTGTATTGAGAGATAACCATTCTTGGAGGGTCCATTGTAACTTTCGGCTCTGAGTGCTGTCCATTTGAGGGGTTATCAGCCCCTTTAGAGGAATTTATACATTTTCAAGAATAAGAACTTTGTCAATATTGTTTTGCCCCACTGTTGTAAAAGGGGTCTGCTCTAAAAGGAAAGAATGTGCTCCCTTGGGGAGCACATTCTTTCCTTTTAGAGCAGACCCTTTTTCAGAAGGGGATTGATATGCAGAAATGCAAATAAGAAGTCACAGAAGTTGTTTCCTTGTAAAAATGGCAAAAAAAATCTACCAAGTGTATCCAATCACCTAAAAATGCTACAAATAAATTTTTTGTAAATATTTTTCTTATTTTTTTTTTTTTTTTTTTTTTTTTCCATGAAATATAGCTCCTGATTTTTTGTGAACCATTTCCTAAAAAAAAATAATGATTCACACAAAAATTGAAGCTCTTTTGGCTGAGAAAAATCAGACAAGTATTGCTCATTTGTTTACTTGTACAGTCATAATTTGTGAAATCAAGATTAACCTTTAAAGCACGAAGCAAAATTGTAGCAGATAAGAGAAAATGAGACTTGGCATTTCATGTGAATTGTCTGCTAGGCAGACAATTCACACGAAATGTCAAGCCTTATTTGTTCTGTAAAATATAAACAAAAAAAATCAAAATTTTGTCTGCTGTAGTTGTGATAAGCGGTTTAATGGTTAATAAGTGGCATGAAAGAAAATCACTTGCTGAAGATGAATATCAAGAATATTTTGAAGGAAAACATTCACTGTGTAGGAACTGTGTTACATGAGAAACCTTTCTCTATGAAGGGAAACTGATACGCTTTCAAGAGAGATGACTCAGTCAGAATTGTTTTGCTCCCTTCTGAAAAGGAATTTTCTCAAAAAGGAAAGAATTTGCTCCCATGGGATTTAGAAGGTGTTACAGTTGTTCTCAACCAAGAAGTATGTTTTCATTGGGAAACATAACATTGTAACATACTCTACCTTCAGTCCATAGCTCTAGACAAGAGGTATTGAGATAAATCTTTTTCTCATTTCTCCCTAAAAACGTTTCGGATACTCACTAGAAGCACCACACAAATACACTTCTACTGAGTGCCACAACATAAATTTTCATGCAGAAATGAGAAAAATATAAACATGTTTTGGTCAAATAAAGTATGAAGGTCATAGACTCACAGAGAAACAATTTTGTAACAGTTTTACAATGACATTAGGAAGATAGGAAGGTAAAGGGACTCATTTTGATTCTGTACATGAATATACTATTTTTACTGCACTGTCTTTGCATGTATGGTGACAGAAGCACGAGATTTTAAGATTTTGGGCATGTTGACATGACCTCTTCCCAGTTTACATTAACTTACCTATGTAAATATATACTTCTTAGCCATATCTCTAGTTAAGGATTTTTTTTTTCAATTAAAATTATATTAATATGTTTGTTATTTTCTGCACAAAAACATATGTTATGGGAACTCATTAGAAGCCCCTTTTTGAGATGCTTCTGATGGGCACCCACAATGTTTTTGTGAAGAAAAAACAAAAAAAAAAAAACAACGCCATTTGATACCTCCCCTATGTATGGCTGACTAAGATATTGGTTAGCACTCCATGTCATGAAGTCTAGGCTCCAGGCTCCAGATTCTATCCCACTGGAGGCAGAATTCATCTCCTGACTGTATGGCTCTTCTTGTACAGAGGCTCTCATTACCACCCTTCCATCTCAATATGACCTAAATGTTGAAAGGGGCATAAAATACCAAACCATCATCATCTTACCCGTGTTCTCATTAATCCCAAATATGGAGTCCTGGACTCTTATTTTGGTGGCAGGCACTTAGTTTTCAGAAAAAAAAATGCATCATTTGCAAACTACATTGGACTCCTACTGCCTGAAGAGAATAGCCTAGGAACCCTTGTTGTCAAAATCCTAGTGAAAAACCTTGCTTTCATTTATGGGCAATGGAAAACCACTGTACATTTCTACATTCAAAATGCAGTTGTGTTTTAATTTCAAGTTCTGAAAACTGTGTTCAAGTTTCATGAAGTGTTACTTTGTTTACAATGAAAGAAGTCCTTCAGTTTCATATCTACTGTACTCCAGGTATGAGAGGTATCCAGAATTTTTTTTTCTTATTTCTCCATGAAAACATGTGTTGTGGGTACTCAGAAGCTCCTTGCATGGGTGCTTCTCCATGAAAACATATGTTGTGGGTACTCATTAAGAATACCTTGCAGAGGTGCTTCAAATGAGTGTCCACAACATGTTTTTGTGGAGAAATAAGTAAAATTTATGTGCCATAAAGTCGAAAAAAAAAATCTCATCTCAGGCTGTATTGTTCCACTCTTGACAGAATTCCACCCTCATTTTCCTTAGATGTTGAGATATGAACTGTTTGTACTGTATTTAATCCTAAATAATCAGACAGACAGGCCTATGCAAATATGGTAGACCATGATCAGATTCTGTGTTTTAGACCAATCAAGCCATTTTACACACCTACAGTCAACTCTCAATATTTCAACTTTGCTTATCTTGAATAATTGCTTATCTCGAAGTGAAAATCTGGTCCATGTTTTAACATGGAAATCTAACAACATGTAACAAAATATTGTGGAAAAGAGGAGAAATTGCTCCTCAGGAGCAATTTCTCCTCTTTTCTACGATATTTTCAATATATCTCTAATTGTAGGGGTCATATTACATATTCATTTGTGAAATGTGGTTGTTCGATTTATTAATTCCTCAATTCGGCAAGTCTGATATGTTGAGGTATGGATATCTCAAAGTGTTTCAGAGAGACCCTTTGACTTCGAGATAACAGGACTTGACTGTAGTTAAATGAGTCACAAGATCAGAAAACATACCTTCAGATATGTGCACCCAGCAAAGATTCAGATCAGCCTGTGCATTAATTTGGTCTGATCAGAATCTTTTCTGGGCATATTTTCGATGGCCAAAGATGCAAAGTTTCTACATGTAGACAACGAAGACTCTGATCTAACTGCACAGATGCACAGACTGATTTGAGTCTTCACGTCAGAAGGTAAGTTTTTGCATATTGGGACCCTACTTGTTCAAATTATAGGAGAAGTATGGTAAAGAAATAAGGTGTGCAAAGATTTTGGGTACAGTAAATGACCTAAAATTTCGTACATCAAATTGACAAAATGGCATGTGCAAACAGTACAGACCCAGTAGGAGTAGTCTGATCAGGGTCTGCACTGTTTGCCATTCAGCAAAGTAGTTAAAAACACAATTGTATAAAAAGCAAAATTTAGGGCATAAAGGTAGGGAATAAAGTGTTCTAAATTTTAGGACACTTACCGTAAATAGGGTAATTGTATTTGAGCCAAAGTATATGAAAATATACGGTAAATGTCCTATTTTTTACACCAAAGTTTGCAATAAAATATCATATGCAAACAGTGCAGACCCAGATCAAACTACTTATGAAGGAGCAGTCTGATCAGGGTCTACACTGTTTGCCATTCTGCTGAGTAGTTAAACACAATTGCATAAAAAGCAAAATTCAGGCATAAAGGTTTGGAATAACATGTTCGAAATTTTAGGGCATTTACCGTAACTATGGTAACTATGTTTGAATCAAAGTATGTGAAAATGTTTGGTAAATATTCTAACATTTTGTTCCCAGTGTTTGCAATAAAATGACATATGTAAACAGTGCAGACCCAGATTAGACTGCTCCTGAAGGAGCAGTCTGATCAGGGTCTACACTGTTTGCCTGTCCACTAAGTATTTTAAGAAATAACTGAATAAAAAGCAAAATTTGGGCAAAAAAGGTATGGAGTAAAGTTCGAAATTTTAGGACACTTATTGTAAATAAGGTAACTATATTTGAGTCACAGCATGAGGAACTGTACCTTGGATATGTGTACCCAATGAAAACTCTGGCCAATCTGCCCATCTGCACGGACTTACCCATCTTCACTTTACTCATGAAGAAACTTTGGCTATCACGAGAGTGTTAACCCTTTCATCACTGAGTTTCTAAAGTGAATTTCATTCTTGTATTTGGACAGGTCCACTTATGCAAATAGGGGTTTGAGTCTAAAAAAAAACAACAGACTGGCAAACAGTGTAGACCCTAATGAGATGGCTCATTATGATTTACACTGTTTGCCATTTTTTTTTTTTTTTTTTTTTATAGACGGAAACCCCTATTTGCATCAGTAGACTCAGTAAATCATTATAAGCCACCTCATCTGGATCTACACTGTTTGCACAGATATTGGTTTTGATCTGCAGTGCAGGAATGGTTAAATGAAGATTAATGGGATTGGAGATGGGGGGAGGGGGTTGGGGTTGGGCTGATTGGAGACTTTTCTGAGCACACACATCTATTCATACATTTTTTGTTTTTTTTGCTCACCTTCTGACACATTTGAGGACCAAAAATTTCCTGTTGCAATTTTTTTTTCATTTGTCCTGTGCAGCTTGTTCTTCTGTATGTGTGTAGATGAGCATATTTACTCCTATTGCAGTATGTAAAAGTGAAGACCCACACCAGTGCGTGTTGTCAAAATTTATGCTATTCACCGTAGCTCTCGAGGGTACTGGGTAAATATTTTTTCTTATTTCTGCATGAAAACATACGTTGTGGGTACTCATTAGAAGTACCTCATTGAGGTGCTTGTAATGAGTACCCACAATATAGGTGTTCATGGAGGAAAAAGAAAAAGTATATGTTACCCAGAATTAGTACCAAATATTCCTTCTAAATTGGCGTGCGTGGATGTACAGGCTGATCTGAGTCTTTTCTGGTTATACAGATCGAATTGTAGGGTTTGTCCTGTGCTGGCTTATTGGTCATCTGCTCATTTCACCATCAGCATGTTGAGAGTAAATGTTAAGTTATTAAAGTACTTTTAAAACCTCTTACTGTTTTGATTACTTTATTTTACTTTTAAAAGTAGCTACAGATATAGTGCTTTTCTCAGACTAAGAGTAGATATTTTGATCTTTTAAGCTCTGTGATCACTCTTTGTCCGTCGTCCATCCGTCCGTCGTCCGCCCACAGCTTTGAACAACTTCTCCTCTGAACTCCTGGGCCAGTTTTCTTCAAATTTCTCCTGGAGCCTTCTGTTAATGGGGGACTGAAAATCTTTACTAATGGGCTCGGTCCGTTAATCAAGATGTCAATTATGCCCATGTATGGTAAACACTTAAAATACTCTTCTCCAGAACCAAAAAACAGCTTCAAGGCTGAATATTGATATGTAGCATCAGGGAATCAAGGTCTACCAAGTTTATTCAAATGATGACCCTAGGTTGACATTTGACCTTTTTACAGCAAGGCCAAATTTGCGTCCCTATGGGGAAAATGTTGAAAATTCAGTTTCTCAAAATGTAGTAAAGATCAATGGCTGAAACTTACAATGTATGATCAAAGTAGCAAACCTTTCATTTACAATCAACATTTTACCCCACAAGGTTATCTGCCCCTGGGCTATATACATGTATAAAATATCTCAATCTTTAAACGTCTTCTTCTGTAAAACAGCCTATCCAATTTTCACCAGATATCACTGTCAAAGGCATGTTATCAATTTGTTCAAACCGTTCTGCATCATTAAACAAGATGGCTGCCATGTTGAAAAACACTTAAAAATCTTCTCCAGAACCAAGAAAGCTTCAAGGCTGACTCTTGTTACAGAGCATCGGGACTCAAGGTCATCGGTTTGTTCAAATGATGACCCTAGGTTGACATTTGACCTTTTTACGACACAGTCAAATTTACGTCTCTATGCATTTGTATGGGGGAAATATTGAAAATTCAGTTTCTCAAAATGTATTAAAGACCAATTGTTGAAACTAACGTAGCAAACACTTTTAGTTACAACCAAAAATTTGTCCCTGGGGGTTATCTGCCCTTGCCTCTGGGTTATATACATGTATAAAATATCACAATCTTTAAACATCCTCTTCTCTGAAACAGCTTGACCAATTTTCATTAGATTTCACATTGGGCTTTCTGTCAAAGGGGTATTATCAATTGGTTCGAACGGTTTTGCATCAATAAACAAGATGTCTACCTTGCCCATATATGGTTAAAAAAAAAAATAAATAAATAAATAAATAAACTCTTAAAAATCCACTTCTCCAGAAGCTGAATCTTGGTATACAGCATCTGGGATTTAATTTCTACCAAGTTGATTCAAATAATGATTCTAGGTTGACCTTTGACCTTTCTATGGCAAGGTCAAATTTGTATTCCCATACTCTTGTATGGGTAAAATGTTGTAAAATCATTTTCTGAAAATGTATTAAAGACAGCTGGCTGAAACTTACAATGTATGATCAAAGTAGCAAACCCTTTTAGTTACAATCAAAATTTGGCTTCCTGGGTTATCTGTCCTTGCCTCTGGGCTATACTCGTACATGTATAAAATCCCATAATCTTTAAACGTCTTCTTTGAAATAGTTTGACCAATTTTCACCAGATTACACTTTTGGCCTTCTGTCGAAGGCATATTATCAATTTGTTCAAACCGTTCTGCATTATTTAACAAGGTGGTCGTCATTCCCATATATGGTAAAAAACACCTAAAAATCTTCTTACGAATCAAGAAAGCTTCAAGGTTGAATCTTGGTATATAGCATCCGGGACTTAAGGTCCACCAAGTATAGTCAAATGATGATCCTAGGATGACCATTGCCCTTTCAAGGACAAGGTCAAATTTGCAGCCGCATATTCTTGTGTGGGGAAAATGTGGCAATAATGGAAGAAAGTTGTATGGCATCTGCAGATATGCAATTGCCGTTTTACTCCGGTGAGTGAATTGTGGCCCACGGGCCTCTTTTTTCTAAGTTCCCCCTGAAAAAATACTGTAATTGTATAATGTTCGCGGGGATTTATTTTCGCGATTTTATAATTTTAGAAATTTTCACTGGTATTAGAATTTACGGATTTGTAAATTGGCCTCAATATTTCTATACAAAAATATATGGTTAGGGTGTTTAAAAAATTTGCAGATTTATGCTGACTGTGAAATTAGCAAGCATAAATACACCGCAAACATTTGTACAATCCCAGCTAGCATTCTACGTAAATCTATAGCGGGCCGTTATCGGCCCGTCAGCTACCCTGACGGGCCGATAACGGCCCGCTATAGATTTATGTAGAATGCTTACTGGGATTACAGTATGTTGTGGTTACTCATTAGAAGCATCTCATTTAGGTGCTTCTAATGAGTACCCTCAACATATATTTTAATGGAGAAATAAGAATACTCTGCTGATACCCCATCTTATCTGGAGCTATGACTCATTGCAGAATCAGCAGACCACAAATTGGTGATACTTTCCCAGACAACAGGGATTGACATTTCATGCATATTGTCTTCTAAGGATTTTACCAGAAACTTGGAATTGATAGATCATGCAAATTATACCCTTATAAGACAGTTTGCATGAAATGTCAAACCCAGTTTTCTGGAGAAAATGAATAAAAAAACTTTCTTGTCTGCACAATATCTTGTGAACCAGTGGTTGCATTCTCCCCAAATTTTCTTGGAAATACAATTGGGACATAAAGAACTGATTAGATTTTGGTGACCTTGCCCTAATTTCCAGGTCTGTTTTCTCTGAAAACAGTTACAATGTACTACATGTAGTTTAGATTATATATACTTTCTTACCTCTAACAAACACTCCTTGAAATTGAATAAAATCTGTCTTATTCAGCAAGTCGCATGCTTTCTTGTATGGTGAACATACAACAAACAGGCGTTTGCTACTATTCTCTCCTTCTTTCTTTCCTTCTTTTTTTTATTATTACCTTTGATTGTGCAAGTGATAGTTTTAATGTTTGACTTAGAATCGAGTGGTCCTGAGTTCGAGGTCTGCAACAGGTGCTGAAAAACACTTGACAAGGGCCTACACTGTGTACAGTCGAACTTCAATGGCTCGAACACCTTTGGGACCATGGAAAATTGTTCGAGCCATGGGTAGTTCGAGCCAATGAAAGTTAATCATGGCGCCAGATCGGGAAGCAAATATCGCTTTTTCTGGGAAATCTATCGATCTTCTACACAATAAGTGTATGTTGAGTGTACTCTTCGAGGCGATTCTAATGAGTAAACTCAACATACAATTTCATAATGGAATACAAACGCTTCCTTAAATATTTGTTTTCTTGATCTATCGGAAGAATTTCGTAGGGACTCAAAACCGAATTCGAATTATCCATGGTGAACGAGCCATCGGAGTTCGAGCTATTGAGATTCGACTGTATAGGGAATAAAGGTTTGTCTGATAAAGCAAGAATAAATAAACTACAGATACCTCTAAAATCAGAAATGAACCTGTCCAGTCCATAAAAAAAAATTCATTTGTATGCGTATATAGTCAAAGTCGATGATGAAGAATGCCGGATATATCAGTGATTAATGCATATACAACTGACTGCATCTACCAGGCATAGTCATTCATTTCGAATATAATAGTAGTGAGAGTGCCAACATAATCAAAACGCTCTTTATTTACTCACATTTCGACCACGTTCGGCCAGGTCGTTGTAACCAGACTATTTTGTTTGTGTTGAGGTTTTACGGCCCAGTCAACCCAATGGGGGGATCATGTCGAGCGTGGTCAGTTTACCTTACTACACTTTTACTGGGCAAGATTAGTCCTCTAAGCGGTTATCCAGTATTGTGCACATCCTTTCGCCAGAAACGTCACCAGACTATACCAGGTTCACTCACGACTATACGAAACCAACAATTGGTGCACACATTCAGGCACGTACGAAAATAAAATGTCTACAAAAACAACTTTCGGCAGAAGTGCATTGCCCCGTTATATGGCATGTCATTTTAGTACAAAATCACTATGCTAGTCTATAACTGTCCGGCAGCACTGAACATTTGGAAGCTGTGAAAAAATGGAACGTTTTATCATCTAACTGTTGTTGTTGTTGTTGTTGTTGTTGTGTGTGTGTGTGTGTGTGTGTGTGTGTGTGTGTGTGTGTGTGTGTGTGTGTGTGTTTGCCTCGGATCGATAAAATCAAACATTTGACAAATCCATTGGCTAGATTTTGTCGGTAATAATCAGTATGTGAAAAATCATCAAAATATTCCACGCAGTTCAAGGGTTTGGGCCATTTTCATATTTTCACAGTTTTGCTTCGGCATAGCCTCTGTCAAAGAAAACTCCCGTTTGGCAAGTTCATTGGCTATTTCTGGTCGGTATCTATCGGTATGTCAAAAATCATCAATGATTAAAAGCGCTATGGCCATTTTCGCTAACTGATCACGAACGGACAGACGGACTCACAAGGTGATTATAGTGCACTCTTCGAAAGTCATCCTTTCAAGCGATCGACTTTTCTGCAGGATCGTGCAATTTCCTGGAGCAATTAATTACACCTCTGACAAGCTAAACGTTACCACTCTCTAATTCAGTAGACGCCAAATTAATGATATGTTTCCCTGAAAACAGGATTTGACGTTAGAGCCCTTTTTTGGATGAAATGTCAAAACCTGTTTTCTGGTAAAATTAAGAAAAACATTTCAGTATGTCGTCTGCTGAGAAAAACCAACATGCCAAGCGTTAATTGACTTTGCAGAAGCACGATGCCAAGTAAAGCCTGCATTTTAAAATGTCATATCATTTACAACACTGACTTTGACATGAAACATTATATATATATATAGCAGTTTGATATTAATTACTTATAAATTAGAGTCAAAAGCAGCTTTGTAACCGGTGTGCTATAAGTGCACAGCCTTTTATTAACGCTAAGCATTCTGGGTAAAAAATTGAGCAGACGACATTTTGAAACCGTTTTCTTATATTTCCAAGAAAACAAAATTTGACATTTCTTGCAAAATGTCTCCACTGAAGACAATTTGCATGAAATGTCAAATCCTGTTTTCTGAGAAAAATAAGAAAAAATATCATCAGTTTGTCGTCTGCAGAATTAGCCAAGAGAGTGGTAGAGGTTAATTAACTTTAGTATTACGCACAGAAATTTAAAGGTAATTGACGCACTTGCTAGATTTTTCAACATTTTGCATACGCTACTTTTGTGACATCATGTATACCTTTCTGCAGACCAAGACACTTCTGAAAAGGGGTCTACTCTTAAAGGACAGAATTTGCTTCCACAGGGAACAAATTCTTTCCTTTTAGAGTAGACCTAAATTCAGAAGGGAGATAAAATCAATTCTGACGTAATTGCTGCCACTGAAAATATATCTGTTCCCCTGAATCATTATGTATTCACCTACAAATGCAATTATGAAAAAGTAGTCGTTATGAAAACGGGAGCAAATTCTTTCCTTTTAGAGTAGTCCCCCTTTTTTGGAAGGGAGGTAAAATCAATTCTGATAGAGTTGCCACCCTTGAAAGTATCTTTTTCCCTTGGTTATACTATCGGAAAAAAGTATTGCAACTTTTGTTTTACTAATTTCTTGGTAATAAATAAAATTAAGGAATTTGCTTTATATGCGCGGATACAGCAATCATATGCATAGATTGAGGCACATGATTTTTTTTTTTCATTACGAAAACATGCCTATTCAAATATACTGAAAATTTTACCACCAAAAAATGAAAATTTTCAGATAAAAAATTCTGATATTTTTCCTATTTCTGCTCAAAACATAGATTGTGGGTACTCGTTAGAACCGCCTCTGAGAGGCGGTTCTAACGAGTACCCACAATCTATGTTTTGAGCAGAAATAAGAAAAATTGATATTTTTCCTATTGAGCAGAAATAAGAAAAATAATGTATACCCCTGTAAACCCCAGTTTTACTATGTAAAAGTGGGGTTTGACGGGGTCAAAATTATATAGGCATGTTTTCGTGATGTTTTGCTGCAAGGTGTCCTGTAGCTTTTATTCACCGGGGCACCCAACTGATATTGGCGTACAGTTGGACAAGACCTACTGTCCTTGCAGCAGGTAAGGGTAGAGAGGGAATGTTATATCTTCTGTTTCTTCATTTTCTATTTTATTTTTGTTTTTCTTCTTTCTATCTATCCCTCTTTCATTTTCTATATCTCTTTTCTCTCTTTCTCTAGGAGACGACACAAAAAGACCCACAAGGGTTGACATGTCGTTTAACTCCAACACAATCAAAAACTGAAGTAAAGCAAGGTCTGATAGACTGAAGGGTACCTGCCAAACTATTTCGTATCTTCTGAACGGCTATTGTAACCACGCCCAATGTGAACTCAGATTGGATAGAGTAGTCGTTATTCTCGTTGACGAGACTTGATGTTTGGAATCCGTTTCTAGTGTCAGTAGTATTCGGAAATCAATCGATTCTTGCATGCTACACATGGAGTTTTGTGACACCTGCATCAGTTAGTGGGGCATATTTCGTTTTCGATTTTTTTACCTTGCTTTCACTTTGTTTGATTACTGTGAATACTTAGGACACCTTGTAGAAACAAAGTCTGTCACAGGTTAGTTTAAACAGCAAAAGAAACCTTCCTTTCGCGATAGGAAGTTTTTTTTTTTTTGTTTTTTTTTTTTTTTTTTCTACGAAATGAAGTTTTTCTATTGAGCTCAAATAGTTTTTTCTTTGCTTTTGTGATAGTTACAACTAGGGTGGAAGTTATTTTATGCTTTCAAATTGTCGTTTATAGTTAGGGGAATGGATTTCATTACAAAAAAATATAGATTCGAAAGGGGTTCATTCCTTTTGCGAAAGAAAGATAATTCAAACGAAAGGAAGGGTCCTATAGTGATCACACTATTTTTCAGTTATTTTGAATTATAATTGCGGCCTAAATTTGTTTGTTTGTTTGGTCTTCTTTTAGTTGTTTGAAGTCATATTTCACGAGGGTGAGTCAATAAAATAACCAGCCTATCCCATTTCCGATGGACCGAGACGGTCACGATTTTCATGCTTTGTTTCAATATAATATATTATGTTTTATACATGGGTACAAAATTGCACACGTATCGAGTCATTCTTTAATAAGATAATGAATGTCAAACATGGCTAGTGATGCAAAGGCATGCTTTTCATCTAAAGTTGTGTACCGTGCTGTAATTCGGTACTTGATTTAAAAGGTAAAACAGGCAAGGAAATACACGGCGAGTTAGCCGATGTTTATGGGTCTTCTGCACCATCTTATGCTCAAGTTAAATTCTGGGTAGGGGAATTCAAACGCGGTAGAACGTCTTTAGAAGATGAAGCCAGGTCTGGACGCCCACTGGATGCCACCGACGAACAAATGTATAAGAAAGTTCTGGATCTGGTATACTCTGATAGGCGAATTCAGGTGGAAGAAATAGCGCAGACATTAGGCATTTCACATGAGAGTGTTTCAACAATCTTACATGATCGTTTAGGTATGCTCAAGCTAACAGCCCGTTGGGTCCCCAAATCCCTTAGCAATGAGCAAATGGCAACCAGAGCATCAGTATGCAGCGCCTTGTTGAAGCGTTTTAGGTCAAAAGATGATTTTCTTATGCGTCTGGTGACTGTAGATGAGACTTGGGTTCATTATTATGAGCCAGAGAATAAAGCTCAGAGTCGTAGTGGGAAGGACCTGGGTCCCCGAGGCCAAAGAAGTTCAAGACGCAACCTTCTGCTGGCAAGGTGATGGCCACAGTATTTTGGGATGTAAAAGGCTTTATAATGTTGGACTTTTTACCCAAGAGAAGTACAATAACTGGAGTGTACTATGCAAACTTGTTAGACCAGCTGAGAACCGCCATCCGTAAAAAACGCCCAGGTAAGTTTTGCTGCAACAGGACAACGCGAGAGTCCACACTTGCAAAGTTGCAATGGATGCTGTAGAGCGAAACGGGTATGAATTAATACCACATCCTGCCTATTCGCCTGACCTAGCTCCTAGCGACTTCTTCCTATTCCCAACCTTGAAAAAGGATATCCGTGGACTTCATTTCCGGTCTGATGAAGAAGTCGTGAAGGCAGTTGAGGAGTGGGTCAATGGAAAGGACCCTGACTTTTTCAGTTCTGGGCTGATGGCACTTGAACACCGTTGGTCTAAGTGCATCACACAAGAGGGCAATTACATCGAAACAGAAGAGGTGGATCTCAACCGGAAATAAGTTAGGCTGGTTACTTATTGACCCACCCTCGTATATTATGGATAATGTTGTTGTTTTTTTTTTTGTTTTTTTTGTTTTTTTTTTTTTGTTGATGTTTTTTCGAAACCTGCGTATGCAATTTGAATTTAAACAAAACTCACTAATGTGCATGAATGTTATATTTTTCATCTTGAACATTCTTTTTCATCTTAAAACGACAAACAAAAAAAAAACTTCTATAAAGAGTGTTCATTTCCTTTTAGAAGAAGGGGAAGATATCTTGTGATTTACGTAAAATTATACACATGAGAACAATTCACGTTCAATGCACGCATACAGACCGACATTTATACAACATTCTAATACTATCCCATAAACATACATCAATCCCCAGCATTACAGAAATTATCAAAAAATAACAAAATACAAAAAAAAAAAAAAAAAAAAAACATTATTAAATTAAACAAAAAACAAAAACAAACAAACTTCCTTTCATAGAAGAAAATGTCTTTTCTTTCGCGAAAGGAAGTTCCTTTTGCTATAGTATAAATGACAACTTTTCAAATAAAGGACAACTTGAAAACATAAAATAACTTTCATCCTAGTTGTAACCATCTTTAAAACGAAGTAAAACTACAGTCGAACTTCAATGGCTCGAACATCTTTGGGACCATAGAAAATTGTTCGAGACATTGGTAGTTCGCTACTGAGGGTTAATCATGGTGCCAGGTCAGGAAGCAAATAGCGATAATTTAGGGATTTTTTCTCGATTTTCTACACAATAATTGTATATTGAGTGTACTCATTAGAATCGCCTCAATGAGGCGATTCTAATGAGTACACACAACATACAATTCCATGATAAAATAAGGAAAAAAAGTCCCTAAATATTTGTTTTCTTGAGCTATTGGAAGGATTTCGCAGGGACTGAAAAACGAGTTCGAATCATCCACGGTAAACGAGCCATCCGGGTTCGAGCCATTGAGGTTATACTGTATTTTGGCTCAATAGAAAAACTTCATTTCGTGGAAAAAAGCTTCCTTTCGCGAAAAGAAGGTTCATTTAGACCTCTGTCCCTGGTGTTCTAATTAGTTATGAAAAGCAGACCGACAATGAAAGTAGCGACGTATACACAGATGTAAAACATGTTGGAATACACTCGACACGTCTTCCGACTGTATGACGTCAGTACAATTGATAGGTACCATGGAATCTCATACGACAAACCTATGCAATGAATACCCCGGTAAACCTCACCTTATATAAAAATAAATTTGGTTTACAGGGCTATTACTTATTACTGCTCAAAAACAAATATTATAGTTACTCGTCGAGGCAGTTCTAACGAGTAGCCACAATCTGTGCCTGGACTAAAAGTGAGGAAAACGTCGGCAAAAATAGACCAAAAATTATCATTTTTATTGTTAAGATTTTGCATAGGCGTGTTTACAAAATGAGTTTTCCGCTTTGTTTTCCAACCGTGAATACATGTTTCTGTTACAGTTTCAATGTCCTTCACGTACAGGTTATTGCCCCAAAAAAGATGGCAGATTTCAAAGAGATAGTGAATCATATAGTGACAAAAATGTAATAAAGAAATCAAATTTAATAAATTTGACGATTGATATCTGCGAGCACTCAGTTTCAAAATAATTCCAGAATTGTGTCGGGAACAGGGTCCATCACGAAAACACGCCTATATAATTTTGACCCCCGTAAACCCCACTTTTATATAGTAAAACTGGGGTTTACAGGGGTATGCATTATTTTTCTTATTTTTGCTCAAAACATAGATTGTGGGTACTCGTTAGAACCGCCTCGGCGAGGCGGTTCTAACGAGTACCCACTATCTATGTTTTGAGCAGAAATATGAAAAATATCAGTTTTTTTCTGAAAATTTTCAGTTTTTGGAGGTGAAATTTTCAATACATTTGAATAGGCGTGTTTTCGTAATGGAGAGATAAAATTAAATAAAAGCAAAGAAACAATTACAAGATTGCTTAGGTGTTATGAAGTGTATATTCTCTTCTGTTTGTCCATGTCCAGCGTCTAGAGAACTACATTCGCAAAGAATTCGTGTATGTGCGTGTGTGTGGTGGTGGGGGTGCGGGGATTTGGGGTGTAACATGTAGATTCTTGATCGGAGATCTAACATCTTATCGAGACTATTTATGCATTTCCCTTTACTGACAATTATCACCAGGGCCCAGTTGTTCAAACGACATAGTTAGTTAACGAGACGTTAAAATTTATATCATGTGATATGCAAATACACTGTTATTTTATGCTGTAAAAAGGTGACCTGCTGCAAAAGCTACTCACATTTTTTTCAGCAAAAAAAAAAAAATCAGCGTATCTGATATTAACTTCGCCAAAACATTTAACGAATTCACACTTTACGATCGAGCTCGTTAAGCTAACGATACTTTGAATAATTGGGCCCTGGTCTAGTAAATTGACCAACCGACAAACAATATCGTTCTACAAATAATTTGTCGATCGGTCAATAACACCGTTTGTCGATTGGATGTTTGATGACGTCAAGTACTGAATGGAGGATTTATTCATACCACGGAATTACAGATTGTCACAGCTGTTTCTACCATAAATTCACAAGCTTGTGAAGCTACCATATATTTTCGCGGTACCAGCCACGTACCAGCTGACTCATTTCTGTATTAAAATGGCGGTTTACAACACATTTCCTAAATTTCTGTACAAGAATGTCAGAGAAAAATAAGTCGAGTAAATGTGGAAATTTGTTTAACTTCTGACACTAAGCAATAACGCCAAATTAAGCGATTACCTACCGTCGATATTATTCTGGTACACGTTCATCTGGTACTTTTAGTCAATGCTACACAGTGATATTTGCGTGAGCAGAATCCAGAAATGTAAAGAAAACAACTCTTCTGAAAAGGGGTCTACTCTTAAAGAAAAGAAGTTGCCTTCACCCTCACATTACGAAAACATGCCTATTCAAATAAACTGAAAATTTTATAACCAAAAACTGAAAATTTTCAGATAAAAAATTCTGATATTTTTCATATTTCTGCTCAAAACATAGATTGTGGGTACTCGTTAGAACCGCCTCGCCGAGGCGGTTCTAACGAGTGCCCACAATCAATGTGGGTTCTAACGAGTGCCCACAATCAATGTTTTGAGCAGAAATAAGTCAAATAATGTATACTCCTGTAAACCCCAGTTTTACTACATAAAAGTGGGGTTTAAGGGGATCAAAATTATATAGACATGTTTTCGTGATGAACCCAAGGGAGGCAAAATCAATTTGACAAGATGTTACCTCGGATCCACCCTGTACACTCCCTTTAAAGGCAAGTCGAACACTTAGCACATATTGATAACAACATGTTTTGATATGTGTGACATATAAGCTTCGTGTACATTTATTTACTAAACAGGAAACATCGTGGCCTGTGCCTTCTATTCGCAGATATTATAAAATACAGTTTGATGATCAACGCGAGCACCCCCGACCACCCCCTCGCCTCCTTGTACCATATGCAAACAGCTAAGAACTGTTTAGTCTGCGCAACCGCGCAGTCTGATCAGGACCATCTGTGAGCGTCGTTACATTCTACAATGTCAAACGATGCCGTTAGTGGAAGCACAAATTCGATAAGAACCATTTTCCCTTGTTATGGTTTGTTTACAGTCCTCATAATCATATCGTGGCTGTCAATTTCAGCACCTATAGGTATTGGCAATATCAATTTTAGCATCACAACAAATGATATAATGCGGCCGGAAAAGACGGAGACCTGCCGTTCTTAGTATCCGTGTAGTCCGTGCGGGGTTTACACATACACAACGATTAGAACCATCACGAAAACATGCCTATATAATTTTGACCTCACTTAAACCCCACTTTTCATATAGTAAAACTGGTGTTTACAGAGGTATACAAAAATAAATATTATTTTACTTATTTTGTTAAAAAAACATAGATTGTGGGTACTCGTTAGAACCGCCTCGCCGAGGCGGTTCTAATGAGAACCGACAATCTATGTTTTGAGCGGAAATATGAAAAATATCGGAATGTTTCGTTGAAAATTTCCTGTTTTGATTGTAAAATTTTCAATATATATCGATAGGCGTGTTTTCGTAATGGTGTAGATTGTGCATAGCGATCAGCGAAGATCCTGGTCGATGAATACGCAGACAGGTTTGAACTTTGTATGCTACACATATCCTAATTAACCCTTGTAATGCTGAATATATTTAAGATGCAACACCCACTTCTAATCTTCAAATTACATGATCCGGGGTGGTGTTATACAAATTTCCATACTTACTGATAAACAGTGGAGATCCGGATCAGTTGGCTTGAAAGCCAACTGATCTGGATCTACACCGTTTGCAAAGGCAGGGCACATCCGGGTATAGCAGGACCAGAGTTAAGATAGCCTTTTGTTGCCCTTGGATCGTTTGTTTATAATGTACTGATCCGATTTGATACACATTGCTTAAAAAGGATCTAGTCCTTCTCTCTTCAGTAATATATTCTCGGGTATTTGCTGAATCTGTAAGGGTCCAATGACTTTTTGCATAATCTGCAGATTCTGTAAGGGTCCAATGAATTTCTGCAGAATTTGCAGCCAATTTTACTATGGGAAAAATGAAAATGTCCGATTTTCGGGGCAAACTGCAGGAATGTGCGAAATGGCAAGAGGGTCGTTTTTCCATGTGGCGCATCATCCATAATATTATGTACCTCGTATCAATGTTGATTTGCAATATAAATAAAGTTATGCATTTGACACTTGTAAACACATAGACATGAGCTTGTTTAGCCATTCCTATTTCAAGGGCAACCATTTGCGTAATAATCACGTGACGTTCTGACGAGGTAAGCAAATCCCACAGTTCAGCCGGTACCGCAGCTGGACAGTTTGGCAAAGTCTGTCAAGATACAAACGTAAGAGAAGATACCCAGGAAATGCCACAATCACGAAGCACAGCCTTCCCGAGGCACCAATGAAGGTATTACGAAAACACGCCTATTCAAATATATTGAAAATTTCGCCACCACAAAACGGAAAAGTTACAGATAAAAATTCTGATATTTTTCATATTTTTGCTCAAAACATAGATTGTGGATATTCGTTAGAACCGCCTCACCAAGGCAGTTCTAACGAGTACTCACAATCTATGTTTTAAGCAGAAAAAAGAAAAATAATATATACCCGTGGAAACCCCAATTTTACTATATAAAAGTGGGGTTTAAGGGGGTCAGAATTATATTGGTGTATTTTCGTAATGGAGAGACAAGCGGCAAATAAAGACAAACAAACACCAAATATGAAACAACCAACGCACAGAAAAGAAGAACAGCAACAGAGGAATTGCCTCCGAACTTGGGGGCCTGAAAACAGTTTTATTCGCGCGAAACCTCACCCCTAAATTTGGTACAGTTCCAAAGTACTAACATGTGTTTGGTCCGCAGTGGGGTCCTTCACCTCTTTTGTGAAACATCACAGTGAAATACATGTAATCAAAACAATGTGATGAAACAAAGCAAAGGATTCAGTGTAGATCTGAAAAAAAAAACAAAAAAAAACAAACAAGAAAACCACGTCATCATTATCACCATCACCATCAACAACAACAACAGTGCTTTTAAATACTATTTTGAAAAGGGCCAATCTTTAAAACGTGCCGTGTTGGGACAAAAGGGATCTTAAAACTTATGCAGACAGCGAGTCCCAGATCAGCAACTGCGTCCCAGCATTCTGTCCTGGGCCTGGTGATTTTGTAACGTGAACAGGGTAGACCCTGATCGGAATTTGCGGATGCTGTTGCCGATTTGGGACTTTGCGGTCTGCATAGCGACTTGTAGCCTCTTCTTACATGTGTGCCACAACGTCAGAAAAACGTACCTTCGGACATGAGCGCCCAGCAAAGATTCAGATCAGACTGCGCATTTGCGCAGTCTGATCAGAATCTTCGCTGGGCGCCTTTTGGATAGCCAATGATGTAAAGTTTCTTCATGCGGACGACGAAGACTCTGATTTAAGTCAGACACTGGCTGATTTGAGTCTTCATCGAGTGCGCATATTAGAAAGTACATTTTCTCATGTTGTTGTGCAATGATCTGTATATAATAACAAACCACATAAACTGCAAAATTGTATTATTTTTTATAGATACATTATTGCATGTACGAAAACTTAGTGTTATAAAAAAGCCAACGGACACATGGCTTATAAGACAAAGCAAAAAGCAAAAAATCTTAACCTACCCTGGAGAGAAGATAATGAGTATCAAGAAGGATTGCTCTATGAGTATAAAGAAGTTCTCTACGTCTGTCAAGAAGAATTTCACTATGACTATAAAGAGGGATTTTACTTTAACTATCAAGGATTTCACTATGAATATCAAGGATATCACTATGACTATCAAGGCGTATTTCACTATGAGTATCAAGAACGACTTCTCTATGAGTATAAAGAAGACTAATTTCACTATAACTATCAAGAAGAATTCTACTATGAGTATCAAGAAAGATTTTTCTATGAGCATCAGAAGAATTTCACTATGAGCATCAAGACAAAATTCAATATAAGTATCAAGAAGGATTTCACTATGAGCATCAAGAGGAATTTCATTATGAGTATCAAGAAGAATTTCACTGTGACTATAAAGAAGAATTTTTACCATGAATATCAAGAAGAATTTCACTATGAGCATCAAGACAAAATTCAATATAAGTATCAAGAAGGATTTCACTATGAGCATCAAGAGGAATTTCATTATGAGTATCAAGAAGAATTTCACTGTGACTATCAAGAAGAATTTTTACCATGAATATCAAGAAGAATTTCACTATGATTATCAAGACAAATTTCAATATGAGTATCAAGAAGGATTTCACTATGAGCATCAAGAGGAATTTCATTATGAGTATCAAGAAGAATTTCACTGTGACTATCAAGAAGAATTTTACCATGAATATCAAGAAGAATTTCACTATGAGCATCAAGACAAATTTCAATATGAGTATCAAGAAGGATTTCACTATGAGCATCAAGAGGAATTTCATTATGAGTATCAAGAAGAATTTCACTGTGACTATCAAGAAGAATTTTTACCATGAATATCAAGAAGAATTTCACTATGATTATCAAGACAAATTTCAATATGAGTATCAAGAAGGATTTCACTATGAGCATCAAGAGGAATTTCATTATGAGTATCAAGAAGAATTTCACTGTGACTATCAAGAAGAATTTTTACCATGAATATCAAGAAGAATTTCACTATGAGCATCAAGACAAATTTCAATATGAGTACCAAGAAGGATTTCACTATAAGTATCAAGAAGAATTTCACTATGACTATCAAGAAGAATTTTATTATGAGTATCGACAAGGATTTCCCTATGATTATCAAGAAGAAATTCACAAAGAGTATCAAGTAGAATTTCCATATGACTATCAAGAAAAATTTCATTATGAGCATCAATAAGAATGTCACTATGAATATCAAGAACAATCTAACTATGAGTAGCAAGAAGAATTTCACTGCGAGTATCGAGAATAATTTCACTATTAGTATTAAGAAAAATTTCAATATGCGTGTCAAGAACAATTTCACTATGTCTATCAAGGAGACTTTCACTACGCATGTCAAGAAAGATTTTACTATGAGCATCAAGAAGAATTTCACTATTAGTATCATAAAGGATTTAACTATGAGCATCAAGAAGAATTTCACTATGAGAATCTATAAAAAGATTTACTGTGAGCATCAAGAAGAAATTCACTATGATTATCAATAAGGATTTTACTATAATTATCAAAAAGTATTTCACTACGCGTGTCAAGAAGGATTTACTATGAGTATCAAGAAGTCTTGGCTTGGCGCATATGTCTGAAGGCACAACGACTCACACCGACGAAGAATTTCACTATGAGTCTCAAGAAGAATTTCAAAACGAGTGTCAAGAAGAATTTCAATATGAGTATCGAGAAGCATTTTACTTTGAGTATTGAGAAGAATTTCACAATTTAAAGAAGAATTTCGATACACGTGTCGGGAAGATTTTCACTATGACCCTCAAGAAGAAATTTCACTACGCGTGTCAAGAAGGATTTTACTGTGAGCCCCAAGAAGATGTCATCATGAATATCAAGAAGAATTTTACTATGAGCATCAAGAAGAATTTCACTGTGAGTATCAAGGAGGATTTCACTATGACTATCAAGAAGGATTTCACTATGACTATCAAGAAGTATATTACTACGCGTATCAAGAAGGATTTTACTATGAGCATCAAGAAGTATTTCACTATGAGTATCAAGAGGATTTTACTATGAGCATCAAGAAGAATTTCGCTATGACTATCAAGAAGGATTTCATTATGACTATCAAGAAGTATATTACTACGCGTGTCAAGAAAGATTTTACTATGAGCATCAAGAAGAATTTCACTATGAGTATCAAAGAGGATTTTACTATGAGCATCAAGAAGAATTTCACTATGACTATCAAGAAGGATTACACTATGACTATCAAGAGGTATATTACTACGCGTGTCAAGAAGAATTTTACTATGAGCATCAAGATGAATTTCACTATGACTATCAAGGAGGATTTTACTTTGAACATCAAGAAGAATTTCACTATGACTATCAAGAAGGATTTCAATATGACGATCAAGAAGTATATTACTACGCGTCAAGAAGGATTTTACTATGAGCATCAAGAAGAATTTCACTATGACTGTCAAGAAGAAATTCACTATGACTATCAAGAAGTATATTACTACGCGTGTCAAGAAGGATTTCAATATGAGTATGTAGAAGAATTTCACTATAAGTATGAAGAAGAATTTCACTATGAATAAAAAGAAGAATTTCACTATAGGCATCAAGAAGAATTTCACTACGAGTATCAAGAAGGATTTCATTATGAGTATCAAGAAGGATTTCACTATGAGTATCAAGAAGGATTTCACTATGACTTCAAGAAGAAATTCGCTATGAGTATCAAGAAGAATTTCACTATTGGCATCAAGAAGAATTTCACTATGAGTATCAAGAAGAATTTCACTATTGGAAGAATTTCACTATGAGTATCAAGAAGAATTTCACTATTGGCATCAAGAAGAATTTCACTATGAGTATCAAGAAGGATTTCACTATGACTTCAAGAAGAAATTCGCTATGAGTATCAAGAAGAATTTCACTACTGGCATCAAGAAGAATTCCACTATGAGTATCAAAAAGAATTTTACTATTGGCATCAAGAAGAATTTCACTATGAGTATCAAGAAGAATTTCACTATTGGCATCAAGAAGAATTTCACTATGAGTATCAAGAAGGATTTCACTATGACTTCAAGAAGAAATTCGCTATGAGTATCAAGAAGAATTATACTACGAATTTCAAGAAGGATTTACTATGAGTATCAAGAAGAATTTCATTGTGAGTTACAAGAAGAAATTCAATATGAGTATCAAAAAGAATTTTTCTATGAGTATTAAGAAGAATTTCACTATGATAACAAGAATTTCACTGCGACTATCAAAAAAGATTTCACTATGGGTGTCAACAAGGATTTCACTACGCGTATCAAGAATAATTTCACTATTAGTGTTAACCCTTGTCATGCTGAATAAATTCAGTTGCCGCACCCAATTCTAATGGTCAGCCAATCAGATTCCTTGATCCAGATTGTTGATATAATTTCAAGTACTGAGTGGAAAACAGTGTAGATCTAGATCAGTAGGCTTCTTCAGAAGCCAACTGATCTGGATCTACACTGTTTGTAAATAAAGGGTATATCTGGGTTCAGCAGGACAAGGGTAAAGAAAAAATCACTGTAGATCAACTGGCAACTAGGAACAACAGCAACAGCATTCTTGTTCCGGAGATGTAGTAGTAGGAGCAGCTGTTGTAGTGGTAGTGGTAGGAGGAGGAGTTGTAGTAGAAGTAGTTGTTGTTGTTGTTGTTGTTGTTGCACCGACTTCGCCACAAATGGCTTCATATGGGACACAGTCGCCAAGGTGACAGTACTGAAAGAAACCGAAAATGTATCTCTTAACATTTTAAAAATTTCAGCATACGACATTTTGATTTTTTTTTCTTATTTTTCCTAGAAAATAGGATCTGACACTTCATGCAAATTGTCTCCTTAGGAGACAATAAATTGTCTCCTTAGACAATTTGATTGAAGTGTCAGATCCTATTGTCTTGGAAAAATAAGAAAAATATCATCAGTCTGTTGTCTGCTGCTAAATTGATCCCTTTTAGACTGAATAAACTACCCCTCCCCCCATCCCCCACCACACACACACACTATGTCTGTATTGGAAGAATCCAATTTCAATCTAAGGTACAATGTATGTCTGGCTATGTAATATAGATATTCCTACAGAAAAAACCATTTGCAAACATGGAGGCTCTGATCAGACGCCGCGTTCTGTGGCGTCTGATCTGGGCCTGCACTGTTTACCCAGACTAAAATGGGTAAATGCTGGGTAGTATGCTGGGTAAAATTTCAGCAGACGAAATTCGGAAATATTTTTCTTATTTTTTCCAGAAAATAGACTTTAACATTTTATTCAAATTGTCTTCGACAATTTATAGGAAATCCCAAAGACTATTGTCTGGAAAAAAAAAAAAACAACACGAAAATATCATCAGTTTGTCGTCTGCTGTAATTGCCTAGGGAGTGGTAAAATTTAAATAGGTCGTTTATCACAAAATCATTGTTAGTGTTCTTTTGCCCCGAATGGACTAACGTCAGAAAACGTATCTTCGCACATGTGCGCCCAGCGAAGTTCAGTCTGCGCATTCGCACAGTCTGATTAGAATCTTAAATGGATGCATTCCGGATAGCCAAACATGCAAACTTTCTTCATGCGGACAATGAAGACTCTGATCAGACTGTGCGAATGCGCAGGCTGATTTGAGTCTTCGTTGGGTGCACATGTAAGAAGGTACGTTTTCTCTTTATGCGGTTCAAATATTACGTTAACATACCCTTGTGAAATGTATATTTGGGCCCGCACATGAGAAAATGGTACTTATCACATAGGCGACCTGCAAATACTCAGGCGAGCCTGTGCATAAGCGCAGTCTCGCCAGAACCTTTGCTTTTTGCAGACGTGTAGTAGAGACCTTGAAAAAGCTTCAGGCAAAAAAGCATGTCTGTAGCTCAAATAGGGGACTGCACATGCGCATTTGAAGAATCACAGGTCGGAAAAAAACATAAGGTCCTTTTTATCGCCTGTCGGCTTATTTCTAGACCATCACTGTAGATTAATTGTCTTATTTCTCCATGGAAACATATGAAGTGGGTATTTATTAGAGAGGCGCTTCTAATGGGTACCCACAACATATGTTTTTTGTTGTTGTTTTTGTTGTTTTCTTTTTTTTATTGTTGTTTTTGTAATTTCAGTGGCAGCTTTCTTTAGCAACTGGATATATTTAAGGAATTCAGTTATTGTTTTCAGTAACAGAAATAATGCGGTTCGAACAAATATACATCAGTGGCATCAGACCTAAACAGAGAAAAATGACACGAGTGTTTTTTTTGCACATTGCATAATTGTTCATGACCAGAATCGATAAAACCGAGCCTACTTTGTTTCATTTAATTGGTGTGTATTTCCAGCGTGCACGCAAAGTTGAGACAACGTCACATCAACGTCGATGCAACGTCATGACGTTGATGCGACGTTGTAGAAACACAATGTGCCCGCTGGGGGTGCTTCAAAAGTATCCCCTTTTCCAAAATTTATTTTTGCTACAGCTGATTAATAAAGTACACATTCTTGAAGTACGGACATTTTTTTTTTTTTTTTTTTTGCTATTTTTGTTTATCAGGGCCCAGGTTTACAATTTTTCCTTAGATTTAAGGTGTACCTTAACTTAAGGTCTGAAATTTTAACACATGAACTGAGGTATTTAAAGTCAACTAAAATGAATAGCTTTGTGTTTGTTCAGTAGTATATATCGAAATATACTTACACGTTTCACCGTTGAAAACCACCTTTAATGTGAAAATGCAAAATGTGCTTTGCACATCTCAGTCCTCAAAGTAAGATCGTCCGAACTTTGGGAATGAATGTAAACTTAGGCCCTGATGTGTCTTTTTGCTTCCAAAGGTTCTGTTTTATATTAATTATTTAGCTATATCCCCGCACACTGTGTTTGTAGGGTATACTGTTTTTCACGTTGTCCGTCCGTATGTCCATCCGTTACGTTTTGGTTTCTGCTAAATATCTTGCTAAATATTTTAAGGAATCTTTTCACGTTCTGTATAAATGTTGATATTGATGAGCTGTTGCTGCTAGAGAAAATAAGGGCATATGGTTATTTCCTGTAGAGTTAATGCCTTTTGTTATTATTGAAAAGTTGCTTTGGCATGAATTTATATAGTGTCTGCCTGGTGAAATCAACTTATCTGAAAGTATTTATTGAAGCACTCTGTTACTTTGCAAGCTCATTACCGACATATTTAACACATGCAAGAAGAACTATGACGCTAAACAATTCATTTTCGTCAAAACGACAGCATTTTCTTTTTAACCTGGCCATGTTTTGGTAATTCTTGATTCATTTATTTTCTGCTTCTTATCTTGCTTAATTAATAAATCAGGGAATCATATTTTGCATAGATGTTGATAATGGTGAGATGTTGCTATTACAGAAAAATTAGGGGCTTTGCTATTTTTCAAAAGTTACTTTGGCATGAATCTATATAGTGCATGCATGGTAAAATCAGTTCGTCTTAAAGTATTTATTGAAGCAATCTGATACTTTGCAGACTCATTACAGACATATTGAGCACGTTCATGTTGACATAAAGATCTATAACTCACACAGCACACACACTATGGATGATTTGAATTGATGTCTGATCCGTTACCACTGCCTGTGTAAAGTCAACAGACAACAAATTGATGTTTTTTCATACATTTGCCAGAACAAAGCCTGTTTTCATTTCATGCTATTTTTTCCTAAAGACATACAGCCGAACCTCAATAGCTCGAACACAGATGGCTCGTTTACTATGGCTAATTCGAACTCGTTTTTGAGTATTTACGAAATTCTTCCGATAGCTCAAGAAAACATATATTTAGGCAAATTTTCTTAGTTGATCATAAAACTGTATGTTGTGAGTACTCATAAGAATTGTCTCATCGAAGCGATTCTAATGAGTACACTCAACGTACCATTATTGTGTAGAAGATCAAAAGATTTCTCTTAATTATCGCCATTTTCTTCCTGACCTGGCGCCATGATTAACCCTCAGTGGCTCGAACTACTCATATCTAGAACAAATTTCCAATTTCCCAAGGATGTTGGAGCCATTGATGTTCGACTGTATTTGCCATATACGAGCATGCGCACTCAGGCACATGCTCAGTGTGTGTGGTCTATATGATGGTTCGTGCATACAAGCAGTCTTATTGGAGCATGCGCAGAAATTTGTTTGTAGCGTAAGTATCCCAAGCATTGGGACTGACAGACAATTCAAGACAACTCTCTTTATACCGACACTCGATACAACGACACAAATTCTTTATAATGACAATTTGACTGTCACAAAACTTTCGCTTAAGAAGTAACAATTAGTCAAAAACTAAGCAAGAATATTGTATTTTATACTTAAAAGCATATGTTTTGTATATTTGTTAGAATCACCCCATCGAGGCTATTCTAACAAATATCCAAAACCGAAGTTCTGTGAGGTAATGAGAACAAATAAGGACCTTTCTTAAATATTAATCTGCTCATTAAGTATACTGTACAATAGCAAATTCATTTTAATGGCAACGTCTTTGGGAACAAATGCTGTCATTGTAAGAAGGGTCCACTGAATAACAAATGTAACATTTGCGGTAGTTTTTTTTTTCTTATTAATCCATTTACGTCGATTGGATTCTTCTACTACAACTTTTTCGACCGGTCTATATTCAACAGTAGGGTATCTGGTTAGTTTTCATTATTACTATCTTTTAAAGTAATTCCTTGATTTAACGGAAACAGTCTAGACCCTGATCCGACGCCACAGTCTGCACTGTTTGACAAATATCCTTTTGGGGGTTTCCCGATAAAAATGGGTTAATCTGAGAAAACGAGTCCAAGCCATGTGATTCGTCTCGTATGGCGATGACTGTCGTGAAATGTCTAGTCTTTTTATCTCAGAGGAGACGATTCACAGCCTTTTTTTTTTTCTCACAGAAATTGACTGACGCGAAATTTCAAATTCTATTAAAAGATGAAAATTAAAATAAGGGGAAACTAAAATGTCGACTGCTAAGATATTTGCATCTGGCACTTTAACCCTTAAAAGGGCTATGCAAAATTGCAGCAGATGGCATTTTGTCATTTTTAATTTTTGTTTTAAATAAGACTTAGCATTTCATGTGAATCGTCTGGTAGGTACACGATTCACATGAAATGTTAGCCTCATTTTCTCTGAAAAACACATAAACAATTAAAATGTCGTCTGTTGCATTTGTGATAACACTATTATGATTAAAGGGGTCGCGCCATTCGAAAACGTCTTCGGACGTATGCGGATAGTGAAGTCTCGAATCAGCCTACGCATCCGCATAATCTGATCAGGGCATTCCTTGTCCACTAACATAATCATTGGATATTACAAAATGTATGAATGGAGAGCATAGTTCCGGATGATCCTTTGCGCATGCGCAGAATGATGTGAATCCGAACATTTTGCTCATGCTCGAAGGCCTTTTTGCTTGAAGCGGCCCAGATGAAAACAACTTACGTAATCTTTCTGTGGGTCTGCTCCCTCACAGGGTGTGCCATCAACTACAAACTGCATATAATGACAGTCACCGCCAGAACTGGGCCCACAGGAGAGTACATCTGCTTGCCAACAACCGTAAGCTGGTACCTTTGTCTGAGAAAAAAAACAACACAACCAAAGCTATTATATTACTTTACCCAGCGGGCACATGACGTTTATACAACGTCGCTTCAACGTCGATGCAACGTCATGACGTTGCATCGACGTCGATGCGACGTTGTCTCAACTGCTGGGTTATTTCACATAGACTCAACTTATCATTCCCAAAGTTTCTCAAGGAATTTCACCTTTTACTCTACATGTTCATAATTACTGCATTCGTACAACTCTTTCAAGAGACGACTAAAATAAGGTCCCGGGTTCTGTTGTAAGCAAAGCTTTATAGAGAGGGTCTCCTTCAAGAGACGACTTAAATAAGGTCCCGGGTTCTGTTGTAAGCATAGCTTTATACAGAGGGTCTCTTTCAAGAGACGACTAAAATAAGATCCCGGGTTCTGTTGTAACCATATCTTTATAGAGGGTCTTAAATAGCATCATATAGGAATGCGGGCTGTTGATGGTGGCCCACCATGGCTGGAACTCTCGGGAACCGAAACACACACACACACACACACACACACACACACACACACACACACACACACACACACACACACACACACATATATATATATATATATATATATATATATATATATATATATATATATATATATATATATATATATATATATATATATATATATATATATATATATATATATATATATATATATATATATATAGGCTGGGATAGGAGACAGGAGTTGGTCGTCTTAGTTAGTACAGATAAACCTATATGGGATACCAGAGGAGGACCAATGGTTTTAAACCGCTTACCTGAGTGCTGAGTGTTTTTTAAATGAATTTGAAGGTCATTATAGAACACTGTCCCATGGACCATTAATATGCTTATTGGAAGCCAGGCTCATGTTATGGGGCTTTATGCCCCTCCTTAGGATCAGGAACCAAGGGGTCTGTACCATGAGTTTATTTGCTGATTATGTTAAATTCTGTGTTAATGTCGAGATCCAGGAGTGACTTTGACCTGTGATACTCATGTAGCTTCATTTACTCATCTAGTTGAGTGCAAATACAAAATTAAAGTTCACAGGCAACAACAGTTTCCAAAAAAAAATAAAACTTTCCACTTTTTCCCATACAAATGCGTATGCGACCAAATTTGACCTTGATGTAAATTGGATCAAGGTCAAGCCAGTCATCATTTGAATAAACTATTAAGGGCCCCGAGACCCCAATACTAAATACCAAGTTTCAAGGCAATCAGTCCATTAGTTCCGGAGCAGAAGGTTTTTCAAATGATTTTACCAAATACGGGCATGGCAGCCAGTTCTTTAAAGCTTTCCTATGAAATTTAGTTACAAATGGCTCAGTGGTTTCTGAAAAAGAAACAAGATTTAATTTTCATATCTGAATGACCTTGGGCCAAGGTCAAGGAATGGCCTTGACCTTGAATATTCATGTAGTTTTATTTACTTATTTAGCTACCTGCATCTACAAATTTTCAGATCACAGGCTGGAATAGTTTCTGAAAAATACACAGTTATGACTTTTTTCCCATACAAAAGCCTATGGGACCAAAGTTGACCGTAGGCTAAAATAGGTCAAGGCCATCTAGGGGTCATTACTTGAATAAACTTTGATTGACACGAGTCTCCAATACTACATACCAAGTTTCATGATAATCAGCCCACTTGTTCCGAAGAAGAAGATTTTTAAAAGGTTTTGAACTTATATGTGTATGGCGGCCATGTTGGTCATGTGACCAAATTCATATTAATTAATTATTATTTTATTGTTCTAAAAATTTCATATGAAATTTGGTTACAAATGGCGCAGTAGTTTCTGAGAAAAGCAAGTTTTAATTTTCATATATGAATGACCTTTGGCCAAGGTCAAGGAATGACCTTGACCTTGAATACTAATGTAGTTTCATTAACTCATTTAGCTCACTATATCTATCAATATTTAGACCACAGACTGCAATAGTTTCTGAAAAGTACAAGGATTTGACTTTTTCCCATACAAAAGTCTATGCGAATAAATTGTACATTGGTCTAAAACAGGTCGAGGTCATCCAAGTGTCATCATTTGAACAAACTATAATTGGCTTGAGTTCCCAGTGCTTCATACTAAGTTTCACGACAATCGGCCTACTGATTTGGGAGAAGAAGATTTTTATGGGCATGGCGGCCATTTTGGTCATGTGATCAAACTCATATTAATTTATTATTATTTTTTTTGTTCTTAAACTTTCATATGAAATTTGATTACAAATGGCCGGTAGTTTCTGAGAAAAGCAAGTTCATATCTGAATGACCTTGGACCAAGGTCAAGGAGTTACATTGACCTTGAATACTAATGTAGTTTCATTTATTCATTTAGCTCATTGCATCTACCAATTTTCAGACCACATGCTGCAACAGGTTCTGAAAAATACAAGGATTTGGCGGTCATATTGGTCAAGTGCCCAAACTCATATTAATTTATTTTCAGTTTTTGGTTCCTAAAAAATATATATGGAATTTGATTACAAATGGCCCAGTAGTTTCTGAGAAAAGTAAGTTTTAATTTTCATATCTGAATGACCTTGGGCCAAGGTCAAGGAATGACCCTGACCTTGAATAATCATGTAGTTTCATTTGCATATTCAGCTCCCTGCATCTACCAATTTTCAGACCACAAGCTGCAATAGTTTTTTTAAAAATACAAGAATTTGACTTTTTTCCCATACAAAAGTCTATGCGAACAAATTTGACCCTGGCTTAAAACAGGTGAGGTCACCAATGTGTCATCATTTGAACACGCTATGATTGGCTCGAGTCCCCAATGCTTAAACCAAGTTTCATGACAATCGGCCTATTGGTTCGGAAGAACAGTTTTAAAGGGGTTTTACCTTATATGGCATGGTGACCCTATTGGTCATATGACCAAACGCATTTCGATTAATTATCATTTTCTTGTTCCTAGAAATTTTCATATTAAATTTGGTTACAAATGGCCGAGTAGTTTTTGAGAAAAACAAGTTATAAATTTTCATATCTGAATGACATTGGGCCAAGGAATGACCTTGACCTTGAATACTCATGTTTTATTTACTCATTTACCTCACTGCGTCTACCAATTTTCAAACCACAGACTGCAATAGTTTCTGTAAAATACAAGGTTTCGATTTTTTCCCCCACAAAAGTCTATGCGAACAAATTTGACCTTGGCCTAAAATAGGTCAGGTCATCCAAGTGTCATCATTTGAACAAACTCTCATTAGTTCGGGTTCCCAGCTACATACCAAGTTTCATGACAATCGGCCTACTGGTTTCGGAGAGGAATATTTTTAAGAGTTTTTTATCTTATATGGGCATGGCGGCCATTTTGGTCATGTGACTTGGACCCCGCGAACAAACTTTCGTTCCCCCATCCTATGGATGCTCCACATGCTTCAATCGGCCCAGTGGTTTTAGAGGAGAAGTTGTTTGAAAATGTTGACAGACGACAGACTGCAGACGACAGATGACGACAACAGAGGCTGGTCATACTATAAGCTCACCCAGTGAGCCTACGGCTCAGGTAAGCTAATAAGACACTCTTGGCTGTGAACTAACGTGTGTATATTAGATTGCTCAGAGGTCGTTCACTGATTATACATTTTCTTATAACTTTGGTATGAACGCACTTTCCCATTACGAAAACACGCTTATTCAAATATATTGAAAATTTTACAATCCAAAAAGGAAAATTTTCAGGTAAAAAATTCTGATATATTTTCATATTTCTGCTCAAAACATAGATTGTGAGTACTCTTCTAACGAGTACCCACAATCTATGTTTTGAGCAGAAATAAGAAAAATAATGTATACCCTTGTAAACCCCAGTTTTTCTATATAAAAGTGGGGTTAAAGGGGGTCAAAATTATATAGATAGGTTTTCAGGATGCATCCGGTGCGCAAGTGATGGCAGCTGATATCCAGTTAGACGTACGTACCTGGACATGTTCAGCTGCGGCCAATACGAAAAAGGCAAGATACGCTCGGGAAAATACGCTACCATTCGTTATGCATCCAACAGATAGATCAGCTTGACAACAATAGTACTTACTTCAATTTATTATTGCTTTTCTGATTTTGTTCCACAAAAATACGCTACAATACAAAAACAAGAATTTCAAGAGATCAGCGCCAACTTGAGCATTGCAGGAAGAACTTTGATTACTTTGTGTACAATTATATGATTGGAAGCTGTTTAAGTAGAGTCCGCTTAGTTGCCACAGGATTCTGTTTGATCGGATAGGGAATATTGAAAACCAGGAAATTTTTGTTAAAGCACATATCGGAAAACCTAGAAATAAAGGACAAGCCTTGTGTCTGGAAGTCCTAGGATGCACTCAAGTAGGCCTACCCAATGAACGCATAAAAATCGCAAAAAGCATCAAAACATACCATGCCACTGCATTCTACGTATCCTGGATAGTAACGCATTTCACACTGGTATTCTATGGAAGCTTGCACATACCATCCTCGAGGCCCAATACAGAAGTTCTGGGTAAAGCTTGCATCTTGGTAGCCCAGACAATCAGTGACGCCAAGTTGACTGTATGATTATAATAAGAAGTAGTAGTATTTGGGCCGCGCCGTGCGAAAACGTGTCCTTGGGCATATGCGGAAAGCGAAGGCCCAGATCTCATCACGAAAACACGCCTATTCAAATATATAGAAAATTTCACTTCCAAAAACAGAAAATTTTCAGATAAAAACATTAATATTTTTCATATTTCTGCTCAAAGTATAAATTGTGGGTATTTGTTAGAACCGCCTCGATGAGGCGGTTCTAACGAGTACCCACAATCTATGGTTTTGAGCAGAAATAAGAAAATAATGTATATCCCTGTAAACCCCAGTTTTACTATATAAAAGTGGGGTTTAAGGGGGTCAAAATTATAAAGGCATATTTTCGTGATGGCCAGCGCACCCAGGGTCTGATCAAGGCCCAAGGCCTATAATGTCAGCTAACAGAATCACTGAATACTAAAGACTGTTTGAATGGAAAGCGCAGGCTCAGATAACACTTTGTGCATACGCAAGATGATCAGAATCTGCAGATTTTGCACATGTTAGTAGACACTTTTCATTGACGCAGCCCATTTATACATGTACTTTCTGTTGTTGTTTCAGAATTATAACAGCTGTACCGTTATTTACCCTAAATATTCGGACAAACAGGCTTAAGAAAACAGTGATAACCTAGATCAGTCGCAGATGAAATGAGGTTTGACCAGACTCTACCATTAGGAAAACACGCCTATTCAAATATATTAAAAAACTTTACAACCAAAACAGGAAAAATTTCAGACAAAAAATTCTGATATATTTTCATATTCCTGCTCAAAACATAGATTGTGGGTACTCGTTAGAACCGCCTCACCGAGGCGGTTCTAACGAGTACCCACAATCTATGTTTTTGAGCAGAAATAAGAAAAATAATGTATACCCTTGTAAACCCCAGTTTTACTATATAAAAATGGGGTTTACGGGGGTCAATATTGTATAGGCGTGTTTTCGTGATGAATGTTTGCCAGCTATCACTAATGTATAGTTGTATTAACAGTTAAAAATATTTAGGGAAAATGTAACGAAATAAACGACAACCATAGGTTTAGAAGCGCTTCTTATGAGTGCCACAACATATGTTTTTGTGGAGAAATAAAAAGAATATCAATACTTTTGAACTGAAAAAAACGCCTTAACGAGAGCTATGGACAATCAAAATTTATACTGTGCTTTCGACATCTTTCAGAAAGTCTTTTTTTTTTTTTTTTTTTTTTTTTGCTTGGCGCTTTACATAAAAAAGAAGTAAATGCACATTTTTGTTACCTATGCACAAAATATTTTATTCTAGTCATTGTTTTAAAAAAAAATCAAATATTTTCACTTTTTCCAATAGTAAAAAGGTATGCAAATTTTGCAGAAACCTTTAGGGTTATGTAACCTGGAGGCATATTTTCAACAAGTTCTGCTTTTTTTCAATTTTTCTGAAAGTTTCACAATATTGTTGTGAAACATCAATTATTGAAATTCAGGATAGAAAAGTAAAAAATATTTTCTAAGACAAGAAATCTCTTTACTTTTGAGATTGCATAGGTCAGACTAATTTTTGGCTGTAAATTTAATTTTAGGGTACATATTTGACAGCAAAATACAGAAACAGAAATGACAAATGGTTTCTGATAAGATATGTTAAATCAGAACAAAATACTTTCATTTGAAATAAAACGCCGAGCAAAAAACGTCTTACCAAGTGAAGTCGAAAGGTTTAATATTTTGGATGTCTGATCTCAGATCCCAGGTATATGATCTACTGTTTACAAAATCTAAGCACTTTATGATAGGCCATGGACTGATCTAATGCTATTTTCCATGGACCGCTCAACATTAGTAAAACCAAGTATTAGCCTTCACACAAAAAAAAAAAAAAAAAAGAACGAGAGGACCATGATGGTCCTTAACGTTCACCGGTGCTAAAAAGTCAAGGTCACTCGATGTCTACAACATTCATAAATCTGGAGGACATAATATATCCGTGTCCCCTCATCTGCAAGTTTAAGATAGAGCCACTTAAAAGCGATCGAGATATGTAGCCAACAAGAATAATTATAGGCATCTTTAGCAATCAAGGGGCATAACTCTGTATCAGATTGTGTAGGTTTTCATTTTTTTTTTTTTTTCGAAATCAAACGTTTTTTAAAGTTTATCCATGTCCTCCTCATCTGCAGGAATATCTAATTAAAACTGAAGGAACTATACCCTAAGGGCTTTGTAGCAGTCACGGACTATGTAAAGCTAAATGTGAAAAGATGGCCCAGGTCCCACGATGTCAATTTTATTCCTCAATCTATGGGATATAACTCTAACATATCTACGTCCAGTTCCAGGACGATTTGACCAAAACTATATGGGCTATGTAACAATTTCGACAAAACTTAATGTTTTGCATACTGTAACTTCAAAAGAATACATGCTGCTCCACATCATGATCTTTCTATCCAATAAACGCCGGCTTGACAGATGAAAACTGTAGTAGGAATTGGCCAGAAATGAAGTCATGTGTGAACCATCTTTAAAGAGTAATAACTTTATCAAATTTGGCGCACTGTAACCTCGAAATAGTCCAACGAAAACTGTAGGAGTTAGCCGAAAATGAAGTCATTTCTCAGCAATCTTTAAGAGTAATGACTCTATCAAAATTTGGTGTACTGTCGTCTCGAAACTATACGCGCTGTACCACCTCATAGTCTAGCTATCCGCCAAGTTTCATCAACCCCATTCAATGTAGACTGTAGGAAGAGTTATGCTTGAAAAATCTTTCAAAATAGTGACAACTGTCAAAATTTGGTGTACTGTAACCTTGAAGTAATACGCGCTGTATCATCTCATGGTCTAACTGTCCACCAAGTTTCAACTTAATGAAAACTGTAGGAGGAGTTCGCCGGAAATTGTCATATCTGAACAATCTTTAAAGAGTAATAATTCTATTACTAGTTTGTGTTCTTTACCTCGAAACAATATGTGCTGTACCGCCTTATAGTCTGACTCTACAACAAGTTTCAATCTCATTCGATGAAGATCTGATCATTCAGAAGAAGATCTGATCAATCAAATGTCATACTCATTCAGGAAGATCTGATCCCCGATGGCTCGTTTACCATGGATTAGTCGAACACGTTCTTGAGTCCGCAAGGATTTCCTCCAAATACGATATACGGATAATTTAGGGAGATTTTCTACTTTTATTTTGTTAATGTATGCTGTATGTACTCATTAGAATCGCCTCTATGAGGCGATTCCAATAAGTACTAAGAAACCACATTTAAAATATAGAACACCGAAAAGATATCTCACAATTATCTCAATTGTGCCCCGTAGTGTGGCACTAATAGCAACCTTCCGAGGCTCGAACATGGTCCCAAAGGGGTTCGAGCCATCGAAGTTTGACTGTATATCTAAAATAAAAAATCTGATATGGATTGTTTTCGAATTCATCCAAGACTTCATCCATGTCCACTTTCACTGCAAGTTTAAGGAAGCCCCGAAACTTCAAAACTGAAGAAGTTAAGCCGATGATAAAGTAAAATATAGCTTTAATAACAATTAAGACGTAACTCTAAGATAAATCTTCCAATCTGGCCAGGTTTAAAACTCATTTGGATTTTATCCCTGTCCACCTTATCTGCAAGTTTCAGGAATATCTTATCAAAACTGAACGAGTTATGCTGGTGAAAAAGTCAAATACAGGTTTTTTCAGCAACTCTAAAAGTAATGATCCGATGTGATTCAAACTAATCCGAGATTTAATCCATGTGTACCTTATCTAAAAGTTCCAGGAAGTACGAGTTATGCAGATGACAAAACGAAACAGAGGCGTTTACAGCAATCAAGGGGATGTAACTGATTAATGATTCGATCTAGGCAGTTTTCGAATCATAGGAGAATTTACCCATGTCCACCTCATCTGTAAGTTTTAGGAAAAATCAATTAAAACTGAACGAGTTATGCTGATGATAAAGTCAAACAGAGGCTTTATTCAGCAATCGAAGTCTAAGACTAAGGCTCCAATCTAACCAGTTTTCAAACGACCGAGATTTTATCCATACCCATATTAATTGCAAGTTTCAGGAATATCTGATCAAAACTGAACGAGTTATGCTGATGAATATCAAACAGCAGGGTAGCCACGCACTCTGGAAAACAGGGAAAATGGTGAAAAAAAATTCCCTGCAGGGATAAATCAGGGAATTTGAAATTTTGCTGAAAATCAGGGAAAAATCAGGGAATTTCAAAAAATCTTATCTTTGTAAGGTCAAAATATTCAAATTTTATAGCTGTTCAGATGTGGCTACTGGTGGTTTCTTTCTGCCATATGCTTAAAATACCTGCAGATCTAATCTTACTTAAAGGTGGAGTACTTGTTAGGTGGAGTACTTGTTTGCTGTATATTCTGTTTTTTTCTTTTTCTCATTCCAAAGTAAATTAGCACATGTACATCATACTTTAGATAAATTTTCATTTAATTAAGAATATTGTGACAGCTTTGTGTATAAACATGTCACTTGACAGCATTTGAATCAGTATATGACTTCTAAAAGTAGGGGTCATTGCGATAATATTAAGGTTTTTAATCAGGGAAAATCAAATCAAATCAGGGAAAAATCAGGGAATTTGATTGCTAAAAATGTGTGGCCACCCTGAACAGAGGCGTTTTCAGTAATCAAGGGGATGTAACTCTAAGATTAATGCTCCGATCTCCGAGATTTCATCCGTCCACCTTATCTTTAGTTTTAGGAAGATCTTATCAAAACTAAATTAGTTATTCTGATGATAATATCAAACCGAGGCTTTACCATAGTGCAGATTATATTTCATTTCCTTTCAGATCATTGGGCCCATTGTGGAATCTTTGAAAATGGAGTTCTGCTCATGTATACGCTAGAGGGCGTAAGCAGTGTTGCAAACTTCATTACTGCTTATGAAGAGTCTCAATAAAACTGAGACACCCATGTTCTTATCTGTAGTGTGTTCTTTGTTTCCACAGGCAATCTTTTGACGTTTATTTTACTACACTGCAGCTGGTATTAGTGCCGTGTGGCGGCGGCAGAACGTCTCCTCGTATTTTTACCATAGTGCAGATTATATTTCATTTCCTTTGGGAACATTGGGCCCATTGTGGAATCTTTGAAAATGGAGTTCTGCTCATGTATACGCTAGAGGGCGTAAGCAGTGTTGCAAACCTCATTACTGCTTATGAAGAGTCTCAATAAAACCGAGACTCCCATTTTCTTATCTGTAGTGTGTTCTTTGTTTCCAAAGGCAATCTTTTGACGTTTTCTTTTTTAGCAATCACGGGGACATAACTCTTAACGATCCTATCTAGACAGTTTCAAACTCATCTGAGATTTTATGCCTACTTTATCTGTAAGTTTCAGAAGGATCCGATCAAAGCTGAACGATTTATGCTGACGAAAAGCTTTTTCCCATTTTAAGTTTATGGGAACTTGTGGTTGCCATGGCAACCAATGTTTTCACTGGATTTCCATGAAAACCGTATGTCATCGATGCTTCACAAAAGGCATGCAATACATGGGAAATGACTTAGATTAACCTCCAGACTACTGAGATATAACTGGTCTAAGTTGTTTACGGACGACGGCGGACGATGGATGACCACCATCCTATAAGCTCCCCTGGAGCTTTGGCACAGGTGAGCTAAACTTGGTCTACGCTTAGCACACAATAAATATTAAAGCTGATTGACGACTGACATCAAGGTGTCAAGTTTTATATTAATCCATCATTCATCGTTCAACTTTATTAAAACCAAGTACATGTATTAGCCCATGTTTAACCAAGTATTAGCTTACAAAAATCTTGGTCTACGCTTAGCATACAACGCGCAGTCTTGTAGGGAACACTGTGCACCGATATTAAGAGGAGATATATTCGTTAACAGTTTAACCCTGTCAGTTTCTGGCGAATGAACGTAAACAGTACTGGTTAACCGCTTAGAGGACTAAGCCTACTAAGAAAACGTGTGGTTAGGTAAACGTGTGGTTAGGTAAACTGACCGCGCTCGACATGGCCCCATTGGGTTGACTGGGCTGTAAATCCTCAACACAAACGAATAAAACTGCCAATTACAACAATTGTCGTCTGCTTTGTCATCTGCTTGTGATTTTAAAAGTCATTTTTGCAAACAGTGTGGACCCAGATCAGACTGCTCCTCTAGGAGCAGAGGAGCAGTCTGATCTGGGTCCAAACTGTTCGCCTGTATGCAAAAATAGATTTGAAAAGTTTCAAGAATATTCAGCAGATGACATAAACAGACGACATTTTCAGATGCCGGTTTTCTTAGTGTTTTAAGAGTTAAGAATTAACTCACTGTGCACTTTTGTCAGCTGCTTTCTTCAAAGTTTTAAGATGTCTGCGTGTGATAAAAAAGACAAATGAATTTTCTAGGTAAAGAAAACTGACAGACAGACAGACAATATCTCAAGGTATCAGTATGCAAACATTCTCATGTATATTTCTCACGTAGGACATTTCTATGCCCTTGAGCTAAACGATTAAATTCTAAGTGCAAGCCCTTGGCCCCTTAGCAACTATGCTTAAGACAAGAGAAGATGTCATTGAATGATTTTACATTGTATAGTATTTAATACTTTTTGGCTGCTAAGGCATCTAGTACACGGAAAAAAAAAAACAAACGAAAAAAAAAAAAATAATAAAAAATGAAAAACGACAAGGATTCCCTGGCTCCCGTCTCCGACAGGATATTTTCAAACCATAAGTATAAGACAATACTCATTGAAGACTGGACACCCCTAAACGGGTAACTGACAAACAGTGAGACCGAGATCAGATGTCGTGGTATATAGCCTGACATACCTAAAATCGAAAATGGACTCTTCCAATATATAGTGTGGGTCTTTAAGGGTTAAGTATAACATTTCTCCCCAGACTTCTCTACAGTTAAGATTATATTGTCTTGTCTTTTGTGATCAAAGAAACAATAATGTAATGTTTGTTTTCAAATTACTCCATAGCGTAGGAGAATATGCCATTTAACGATTGTCCCCTCGAAAGCCTATGATAATTGCTTGGTGTCCATGGCAGCCCACTAAATCGGCTGATCGACATAAAGCACAATGTATCATACAGACTTTCTCAATTATTTCTTCCAAATTTGGTTCAAATTCGTTGAATGCTTTAGAAGTAGGCATCATTTAAACAGTATTTGTTTTTCGACGAAGTCGTATTAATATCACACATTGCCTTAACGAATGAGAAAGAAAAAGTATGGAAAAAAATATATGTCACATTACAAAAACACGCCTATTCAAATATAAAGAAAAATCCACCTCCAAATACCGAAATTTTTCAGGTAAAAAACTCTGATATTTTTCATATTTCTGCTCAAAACATAGATTGTGGATACTCGTTAGAACCGCCTCGATGAGGCGGTTCTAACGAGTACTCACAATCAATGGTTTTGAGCAGAAATTAGAAAAACAATGTATACCCCTGTAAACCCCAGTAATACTAGATAAAAGTGGGGTTTAAGGGGGGGGGTCAAAATTATATAGGCTTGTTTTCGTGATGTATACTTCGGTCCTTCAAGCTCTTCAGTCTGTAAATTTCTTGGCAGCATGTTATGAGTAAATTAAGCGATGGCAGAAATATCAAATTGTTGTATCTGAAGATGACGATGAAAAAATGGTAAAGTAAAAGACTCTAAAGAAGTAAAATCGAGCAAGCTATTTTTATTGGTAATTATATCTTGACTCGACAGCCAATCCATAGATTCATATTGCGGTATGTCTAAATGACAAAAAGTAGTGTGTGTGTGTGTGTGTGTGTGTGTGTGTGTGTGTGTGTGTGTGTGTGTGTGTGTGTGTGTTATACACGCCAATCCTAAAACTGAAGCAGAAAAACTCAATATAGCCACAGAAACACCCCAGCGAGCACGCGGCGTTCACAGACTGTCGCAACAACGTCGATGCAACGCCACGACGTTTAGACAACGTCGCAACCGTTGATGCAACGTCATGACGTTGTTTCAGCGTTGCGTGCCTGTTGGGATTTAACTACATTTTAACAAATTTAGGAGAAACTGACCGAAGATACTTACTATGCGTCTATAAGATGCCATTCAAAAAACTGGGCACTGCAGCTCGAAAACTGAAAGGCTGTGTCTTGTGCTGAGCTCTCCGGAAAGAAAGAAGAAGGTGACATAATGTATTCTTTTTCATTGCAGGAGTTTCCATCGGAGTCGTGCGGCGCACCCAACCTAGAAGTAATAATACCGTCTTTTACCCTAAGTATTCGACAGACAGGCCTGAGCAAACAAAGATCCAGGTCGGAAGCCACGGAAAGACATTACGAAAACAAGCCTATTCAAATATATAGAAAATTTCATCTCCAAAAACTGAAAATTTTCAGATATAAAACTCCGATATTTTTCATATTTCTGTTCAAAACATAGATTGTGGGTACTCGTTAGAACCGCCTCGCCGAGGCGGTTCTAACGAGTACCCATAATCTATGTTTTTGAGCAGAAATAAGAAAAATAATGTATACCCCTGTAAACCCCAGTTTTATTTTATAGAAGTGGGGTTTAAGGGGGTCAAAATTGTATAAGCAGGTTTTCGTGATGGAGGCGTCTGATTAAGCTCTACATTATTTTCCACTCACCCTCATGATTCAAAAGTAAATTTACCGTGTGCTGCGGCGTCTGAGCAGGGACTATACACTGTTTACCCATAGACCCATATAATGGGATATCCAAAATTTATTTTTCTTATTTCTGCACATAAAACATATGTTATGGTACTCATTAGAAGCGCCTCGTTGAGGCACTTCTAATGAGTACCCTTAAGATATGTTTTCGTGCAGAAATAAGAAAATAATATTCATAGTTTCTTGCTGAAAAAAGTGTCTTATCTGTAGTTATCCGAGGTCGGCAACATTCTTTCGTGGAGATTGATCATGAAATATTTTCTACGGTCATTCTCTCCCTTCCGCTGATTCAAGAAGGGCAGTTATCAGTTTCTGGCGAAAGAATGTGCACAATACTGGTTAACCGCTTAGAGGACTAAGCCTGCCCAGTAAACGTGTGGTTAGGTAAACTGACCGCGCTCGACATGACCCCATTGGGTTGACTGGGCGTAAAACCTCAACACAAACAAAACCACATAACAAGTAGTATCAAGAAAAAAAGAGGCGTGGCGGCCGTAAAACGACTCCCTGTACTTCACTATATGGTAGTTTATGGTAGTACTTACTTCATGGTAAGGCAGTACCACATTTGCAGAAAGCTATATGCAAATTGAGAAATAGTGCACCATTACGTAAACACGCCTATTCAAATATATAGAAAATTTCACCTCTAAAAATTGAAAATTTTCAGATAAAAAACTTTGATAATTTTCATATTTCTGCTCAAAACATAGATTGTGGGTACTCGTTAGAACCGCCTCGGTAAGGCAGTTCTAACGAGTACCACAATTTATGTTTTGAGTAGAAAAATAATGTATACCCCTGTAAACCCCAGTTTTACTATACAAAAGTGGGGTTTAAGGGGGTAAGTATTATATAGGCATGTTTTCGTGATTGAAACTGTAAGTTATTCTAAAAATGGATCTTTGGCCAGACAGGAAAGAATTGCAGAATCTGTGATATAAATTCTTCTGAGAATGTGTCTCAGTTTTTGACACAGTTTATTTTATATTTTACTGAAATAACTGTATTATTGAACAATGCTCTTGGCATTAATAATACCTTTGCATTGCTAAACAGTGTTGACAATCCTAGATGGCTTTTTTACACGAAAGTCAGTACATTTTGTTGGAACTTGGGTCTTATATACATTGTTGTTTTGAAAAAAATATGTAAACATTCTAATTAGAAGTTGCCTCCTTTGAAAAGATATCCAATTCCTTTAAAAAGATTAATAAGGGCATTATATAAGGCTAAATGAATAGAAATGAAAAAAAAAAACCCGTTAAACTATAATAACCCGCCATTATCGTGTCGCGGGCAGATAACTCTGTCAAACATTGACAAAATTTTTGCCCATTAGCAATCCCAAACAAGATCTCTTTCCTATCAATGCATGTACTAAGTTTGGTTGAAGTCCCTTATTTACTAGTTATCGTCCGGAAACAAAAATAGCGGCGAGTCTCGGGCAGATTCCGAGAAAATTTGACGAAATTTGCCCAATAGCAATCCCAAACTAGATCTTTACAGTATCAATGCACATACCAAGTTTGGTGAAAATCCATTCATATTTACTCAACTTATCATCCGGAGACGAAATACGGACGGACGGACGTACGACTGACGGACGGACGGACAGACACACGGACGTCCAACGTGAAACCATAATACCCCGCCACTATCATGTGGCGGGATATAAAAATATATAATGTTAAAAATAATTACGAGTGGACCAATGGTCCTGTAGCTCACTTGAGACTGTTTGTTCTGAGCAAGCTTATAGTAGCATTTTAAAGAATGAAACATATGGGTATGGTAGCCGGTACAGTTTGAAAAACATCTGATGTCTGTATCATACGGTAACTCGGTATGGAATTTAGCTTTAATAAATTTGGCGAAACAGGAACTTCATATCAAATATTAAAGTCCTGTGCCTTCTAGTTTCACACAAGAAGATTCTAACAGTTTTCCCCATATGAGTCTATGTAAAACAACTGAGGCAGGGCCATTTTTTACCCTAGGGCTATAATGTGAACAATTTTGGTAAAGGTCTTCTAGGTAAAACTAAGCACCAAATGTCAAAGGCCTAGGCCTAGCTTCACACAAGAAAGTCTATAAAGTGTTCCCTATAAGAATCTATGTAAGACAAATGACATCCGGGCTGGAGCCAGTTTGACCCCAGGGCCATAATTTGAACCATCTTGGTAAAGGTCCTCTAGCTGAAGCTACATACCGAATATCAAAGGTCTGGGCTTTCTAGTTTTCAGACAAGAAGACTTTTAAGGTTTCTTTAAGTGATACTTTATAAACCAAGTGACCGTTTTGGTGGGCCATTTTTACACCCGGCTATATTTTGAACAATCTTGGTAGAGGTTTATTAGATTAAGCTACATAACAAGTATCAAAGGCATATTTTTTCTAGTTTCAGAAGAAGAGTTTTAAAAAATTTCCCTATATGAGTCTAGGTGAAACAAGTGACCCCCTGGGCGGGGCTATTTTGGACCCTAGGGCTATAATTTGAACAGTCTTGGTAGAGGTCCACATGATAATAGTACATATCAAATATAAAAAAGCCTGGTCTTCTAGGTCAGACAAGAAGATTTTTAAAAGCTTTGCCTATAAGAGTCTAATGACATTTCCATAAAAAAGTCAAGGCCTAACCAAGTTTATTATTTTTTCAAACTTAAGTCGGATCATGTCCTAATTGTTGCACACCAAGCCCCAGGGCCATTGGACCTTTGGTTCCGGAGAGAGAGATTCCGGAGAGATTTTAAAAAGGTTTTTACCATACATGGGCGCGGCGGCCATCTTGGTCATGTTTCCCAGACGCGGAGAACAAACTTGAACCTCCGAAACATTGACACTCCAGGTGAAATTTGGCTTTGATTGGCGCAGTGGTTTCTGAGAAGAGGATGTTTGAAGAGTTTCCCCTATACGAGTTTATTTAAAAGAAGTGACCCCTTGAGCGGGCCTTTTTTGACCCTAAAGCTATAATTTGAATAATTTTGATAGAGGTCTACAAGATAAAGCTACTTACCAAATATCAAAGACATGGGCCTATACAGTAGTTTTAGACACTAATAGTTTGTTTTGCCTATAGGAGCCTATCCAGTCAGCATTCTACGTAAATCTATATCGGGCCGTCATCGGGCCGTCAGGGTAGCTGACGGGCCGATGACGGCCCGATGTAGGTTTACGTAGAATGCTAGCTGGGTACGTAAATAATTACCTTTCCGTAAGAAGGCCAAGGTCATCCCAAGTTTATACTTTTTTTTAATCCCCCGCCGCGAAGCGGATAGGGATTATAGAAATGGCCTTCGTCTGTCCATCTGTCCGTCTGTCCGTCCATCCGTCCGTCCATCTGTCCTTCCGTAACACACTTTTGTCCGCTCCATATCTCCTGAACTCTTTGAAAGATTTTCATTAAACTTTGGTTATATGTTTGCCTCAGTGAGTCAATGTGCAAAACCCATAAGTCAACCATTCCAACTCAAGGTCAAGGTCACAGGTCAAGGTCATGGGTTGGAGCCTTGAATTTCGTGTCCGCTCCATATCTCCTATACCCCTCGAAGGATTTTCTTTAAACTTTGGTCATATGTTTGCCTCAGTGACATGATGTGCAGAATTCATAACTCAACCACGCTGACACAAGGTCAAGGTCACTGTTCAAAGTCACAGGTTTGAGCCTTGAATTTCGTGTCCGCTCTGTATCTCCTATACCAGTGGAAGGACTTTCTTTAAACTTTGATTAAATGTTCACCTTAGTGAGACAATTTGCAGAATCAATAACTCAACCATGCCGACTCAAGATCAAGGTCACCAAGGTCATGGGTTTGAGCCCTGAATTTCGTGTCTGCTCTGTATCTCCTTTACCCCTAAGAGGATTTTCTCTAAACTTTGGTCAAATGTTCACCTCAGTGGGACAATGTGCAGAACCCATAACTCAGCCTTGCGGACCTAAGGTCAAGGTCACAGTTGAAAGTCACGAGTTTGAGTCTTAAAGTTGGTGACGGCTCCATATTTCCTTTACCCCTGGAAGGATTTTCTTTAAACGTTGGTCAAATGTTTGCAGAACCCATAAAACAGCTATGCTGACTCAAGGTCAAGGTCACAATTGAAGGTCACCAGTTTGAGCCTTGAACTTTGAGGCCGCTCCATTGCCATTCAGACTGTCTTGTTAAATTTGGGTCAAATGTTTGCCTTAGTCAGATGATGTGTAGAACCTTTAACTCAACGATGCAGACTCAAGGTCAAGGTCAAAACTGTAGGTCATTCGTCTCTTTCTTGTTCGCTCCATATATCCATATCCTTTGAAAGATTTTCATGAAACTTTGGTCAAATGTTTGCCTTATTGAAGCGACGTGCAGAGCCCATAACCTAAGCATGCCGACTCAAGGTCAAGGTCACAGTAAAAGATCATGAGTTTGAGCCTTGAATTTCATGTTCACTCTATATCTCCTGAGCCCTTTGAAAGATATTTATTAAATTTGGGTCAAATGTTCGCCTTAGTGAGGTGATGTGCAGAACCCATAACTCAACAATGCAAACTCAAGGTCAAGGTCACAATTGAAGGCCACCAGTTTGAGCCTTGAATTTTGAGGCCGCACCATTGTCATTCTGCGGCGGGGATAAAGCTGTCCTTCAGACTGCCTTGTTAAACTTTATTTGGCCCATGTCTCCAGCCCCAGGGCCACTGACCCTTTGGTTCTGGAGAAGAAGATTTTTAAAGGGTTTTTACCATATAAAGGTGTGGTGGGTATCAAGGTCACGTAACCCAGATGCAGCAAACAAAACTAGTATTTTCCCTGGCAATTAAGGCTCCATGCGAAATTTGACTTTGATCGGCCAGTGGTTTCTGAGAAGATGGTTGAAGAATTTTCCCTATATGATTCTGTGGAAAAAAGTGACCCCTGGCCATTTTAACTCCAGGGTTATAATTTGAACAATCTTGGTACAGGTCCACAAGATAACGCTATATACCAAGTATCAATGGCCTTGGCCATCTAGTGTCAGACTAGAAGATTTTTAAAGTTTTGCCTATGGGAGTCTATGTAAACAAATTGACCTTTCCCTAAACAATGTCATCAACCCAAGGTCATCATTTCTTCAAACCTTATAGGGCCAATGTCCCCAGTGCTGCATCTCAAGCCCAAGCCCTTTGGCCCTTTGGTTCCGGAGAAGAAGATTTTAAAACGTTTTCCCATATATGGGCGTTGTGGCAATCTTGGTCATGTGACCCAGATGCCGTGAACAAACTTTCGTTCCCGATATGAGGCTCCATATGAAATCTGGATTTGATTGGTCCAGAGGTTTCTGAGGAGATCATGTTTGAAGAGTGTAGACGACGGACGGACAACGAAGCCTGGCTATATTATAATCTAACCTATTAGCCTAAAGGCTCAAGGGAGCTAATAATAAACCAAATCAGCCTATAAATCCTGGCAGCAGTCTTATCGGGGCCTTGTATCAATTATACAACGACCCTTAAAGATTATTTGTTCCAACTGCGATCAGTATGAGCCTATTCCGGAATATGTGAAAATTTATTAGGACACTGATGAGGCCTTATTGGCCGTAACTAGTTGTCTTGTCGCGAAGATCGCGACTCCATTACGAAAACATGCCTATATAATTTTGACCCCCTTAAACCCCACGTTTATATAGTAAAACTTGGGTTTGCAAGGGTGTACATTATTTTTGTTATTTCTGCTGAAAACATAAATTGTGGGTACTCGTTAGAACCGTCTCGCCGAGGCGGTTCTAACGAGTATCCACAATCTATGTTTTGAGCAGAAATATGAAAAATATCAGAGTTTTTGTATCTGAAAATTTTCAGTTTTTGGAGGTGAAATTTTCTATATATTTGAATAGGCATGTTTTCGTAATGCTATATTAGCGGTTCCCTAAATAACACCGTTTATCCAGCGGTTCCATCCTTACCGTCGGGTCAACGGTTTTATACATATATATTTTCGTAAAATTTGTAGAACACGATTTTCATGAAAATTTCGAATATTATGCCACCATTCTTTGTATGTTCTTGTCACTGGTGAATTATCTGGTATAAATGTCAGGAAAATTTTGCATTCACTAGAGTTCGATTGGGAGTATATGTTATATAAAAAGTAACCTGGAATTAAAAATGTCAAAGGTTGGAGTTGTTTTTCCTTTGGATAATTATAATTTATAAAAGGAAATATTGTTGTCGGTGTGACAGAGAGAAAAATTTTCTACAGTCCAAATAAAATTAAAGTTAACTCTTCTACAAGCCTGGCCCAGAATACTTGGCACTTCAGTTGTTTTCAGTTTTTGTGAGTGTGTTCATTGCTCTCAAGGGTCATTCCTTTTAGACCTTATTTACTTACGCATGTCCAATCTCGTGTGCCGCAACATTTGCCAGGTTGTAACCAATATCTTCGCAGAGAGACACGCGTGAATAATAATAAGGCGTAGACGGGTTGCAGATTGTATTCATGACAGCAACGCCTGAAAATGAAATTTAGACTGGCTCATACGGAACCTTGGAAGGGGCACGCCCTTTCCAATATTAAGCAGAAAAGAAATTAGATAGTATGAAGTTTGCACGAGATCTTTATGTTGAAAAAAAAAAACGACATAATAAGTCGTGCAAACGAGATAAAAGTGGTTTTATTTTCCATTCTGTTTTTCATGGATTAGTTTTCTGTCCGATATTTAGCATAAAAAATCAAAACAATAAACTACAGAATGGAAGCTAAAACAAAAACATTTAACCTTTTTTTCTCATTATAAGTCAATAGGATATTTCTGTTGCCATGGCAACCAAACCAAGAGACAGATGACCATAATTTTAGTTGTTTTGAATTGCCCTTACCGAAGCAATATTTGTTCCAAATAAGAATCATACTGCTTCAGTGTTTTTTAACGAGTTGTCATTTAAATAGTTCAGCTTTTAAAATTTAATGTTGCCATGACAACCAAACGAAATTGTCACTGGTCATAAAAAAAACACACAAACTGGGTATACAATCATTAGATGATCATAACTGCCAAAGATTGTTCACATCATGTCATTGGTTATAGAGAAAATGCAGTTTAACCATTTTCCCATTACAAGTCTATGGGAGCTTTCTATTGCCATAGCAACCAAAACAAGAGGCAGAAAACCACAACCTTAGGTATTTTGAAAACACCCCAGCCCAAGCAACACTCGTACCAAATAAGGGGAAAATGGCTTCAATGGCTTGCTTTGAAGGAGTTGTCGTTTGAATTGTATAGGAACGGGCGGACGGACAACCAGACGGACGACTGGACGGACGGAAGACGGACGAAAAGTGATTACTATTGCCCATCCTGAGCATAGCTCAGGTGAGCTAAAATACGAAAAATAATTCGTTTAGATGGCATATTTTTTTGTTTAAATTTCCACTCTCCTTTTCAGAATGGAAAGATAAGCTGTCGTTTAAACGACATAAGTTTTGTTTTCATCTCCATTCTACTTTTATTGTTTCGATTTCTTTTCTGCTAAATATTGGAAAAGAAATGTCCCCTTCGGAGTTCCGTAGAAACTAGACAATTCCTTTCCCATATTTAACAGAAAAAAAATCAAAACAATAAAACACAGAATGGACCCTAGGGGTCAATAGCTCCGATAGACTTATAATTGGAAAACGTAAAACATCTTCTCTGAAACTTTGAGGCCCACAGCTTATATATTTAGTATATAGCAATGTTTATTGGTCCCCTACATAAATCCTGCCAATCAAGCCCCTGGGCTCCAAACCGGTCATGCCCCAGAGAGGGGGCCGGGGGTCATATGTTTATATAGAGCTATAGCTAAAAAAAACCTTCAAACATCTTATACTCTGAAACGATGAGACCGAGAGTTAACAGCTTAAGTATGTAGCGATGTTTGGTGGTCTCCTACATAAATCCTGCCAATCAAGCCCCTGGGGTCTAAACTGGCTATGCCCCGGGGTTATTAGCTCCCATAATGGGAAAAAACTTTTAAAAAATCTTCTTCTCTGAAACCATGAGGCCCACAGCTTATTAGCTCACCTGAGCCAAAGGCTCAAGTGAGCTATTAGTATGCTAATGCTCCGTCGTCCGTCGTCCGCCGTCCGTCGTCCATCGTCCATCGTCGTCCGTCCACAATTTCAAATAAGTATATCTCTTATACAAGATGGCCAATCTTGATCAAATTTCATAAGAAACATTATTAGATGGGGGAAAGGCTGCATAAGATTTCGGGGCTGATCGGATAGGAATTCTGTTTTCCATGGCAACATATAGCTCGCATAGATTTATATTGGGAAAAAAACTTAAAAAATCTTCTCTGAAACCGTGAGGCCCAGAGCTTAGATATTTAGTAAGTAACAACGTTAAGTAGTCACCTACATAAATCCTGCCAACCATGCCCCTGGGGTCCAAATTGGCTACGCCCCGAGGCTCATTAGCTCTCATAGACATAATGGGAAAAACTTAAAAAATCATCTTCTCTAAACCATGAGGCCCAGGGCTTAGATATTTAGTATTTAGCAACGTTAAGTGGTCAGCTTCATAAATCCTGCCAACCATACCCCTAGGGTCCAAATTGGCCACGCCCCCGGGGCTCATTAGCTCCCATAGACTTATAATGGGGAAAATAACTTCAAAAATCTTCATTTAAACCATAAGGCACAGAGCTTAGATATTTAGTATGAAGCAACGATAAGTGGTCACCTACATAAATCCTGCCAACCATGTCCCTAGGGTCCAAAGTGGCCACGCCCGGGGCTCATTAGCTCCCAAAGACTTATAATGGGAAATACTTAAAAAATCTTATTCTCTAAAACTATAAGGCCCAGAGCTTAGCTATTTAGTATGCAGCATTATTAAGTGGTCACCCACATAAATCCTGCCAACCACGCCCTTAGGGTCCTAATTGGTGATGCCCTGGGGCTCATTAGCTCCCACAGACTTATAATAGAAAAAAAAAACTTAAAAAGTCTTCTTCTCTGAAAACATAAGGTCCAGAGCTTAGATATTAAGAATGTAGCAATAGTAAGTGGTCACCAACATAAATCCTACCATCCATGCTCCTAGGGTCCAAATTGGCCAAGCCACAGGGCTCAGCAACTCCCACAGACTTATAATGGGAAAAACTTCAAAATTCTTCTTCTCTGAAATCTTAAGGCTCCGAGCTTAGATTTTTAGTATGTAGCAACATTAAGTGGTCACCTACATAAATCCTGCCAACCATGCCCCTGGGGTCTGAAGTGGCCACACCCCGGGACTCATCAGCTCCCATAGACATAAAATGGGAAAAACCTAAATCCTGTTCTCTGAAACCATAAGGACCAGCGCTAAGATATTTAGTATGTAGCAATTTAAAGGAAAAACGGACCAAATTATACCCATTTGTGGACTTAGGCATTGTGGCGTAGGAAAAGCTTGTAAGCAAAATATCTCAGGAACCGCTTGGGCTAGGCTCTTGAAATTTTGCAGGCTATTTGGAACTAATGTGAAGATGTCCTGGTCAAATTTTGATATACATTTATGAAAAAATGACCAAATTATGCTCCTTTGTGGACTCAGACAGTTTGGCATAGGAAAAGCTTGTAAGCAAAATATCTTTTTGATTTATGACCCTTTGAAAATTTCAGCATTTTAACCTTGTAAGCAAGATATTTCAAACACTGTTAAAGACATTGCCTTGAAACTTGACAGGGAATGATGAGTAAATGACCTGATTAACTTACAGCAGTTAACTCAGGTGAGCGTTGTTGCCCATGGGCCTCTTGTTTTATTTCCGTTTTGATTGTATTGTTTTGATTTCTTTTCTGCTAAATATCGGAAAGGAAATGTCCCATCCGGGGTTCCGTTGAAGCGCTATCACATATCTTTAAACTTTGATTTTAATAGGGTATAAAGTGGTTACAGATAGTAAGCATGACAGCGGCGCCTGAAAATGGAATGCAGGGCTGTTCACTTTCGCCTTTAAGTGGAATTTCCGTTGTTTTCCACCGTTTATGTGGAAAAGAGAATAACCTAATTATACTATGTGGAAACAACGTTTTCTGCAAACAGTGTAGATCCTGATTAGGCGCCTCATTATGATCCGCCTCATCAGGATCTACACTGTTTACCATTCTGTTTTGATTTTTTTATTCAGACCCCTATTTGGAACAATTGTTCTACCCAGAATCAAAGATGGAAGAATCGACTTCAGAAACTCGGGTTGAAATGGTTATGGTTAAGGTAGTTTCAAATACTTACCGACCGGACCTGATCCAGAAGGGTCGTTTAGTGTGATGTCCCGCCTGTTAAACAGAAATATGCAACAAAATTATATGGCCTGCGTCAAGCAAAAAAGTGCTCTCGAAAAAAAGCAAACTGCGCAGATAAAGATCATTCTGCGCATGCGCAAAAGCACATCCGGACTTTTCATTTATACATGGTATAGTGTCCAATGATTCTGTTCGCGGACAGTGAATGTCCTAATCAGACTGGGCGGATGCGCAGGCTGATCTCGGCCTTCGACATCCGCACCTACAACATAAATTTATTTATGGAGAACTAGAGAAATGTGTCCTAGAATTACCATCAAATAATCCTATTTAACATATCCTCTTTTTGAAATGTACAGATATATAAATTACAAAAATATTGTTTCTTGCTTATTAGTCCCCATCGGAATACCCACAATGTTGTGTATATAAATTAGTACAAAACAATGCAGTTACTATCGAACAGAAACGTAAAAACTTCAGACTTTTTTTCCACAAAACCATAAAGTATAAGCATTTTTATCACCTGAGGTGAAAAACGCGTATTTTTCATTACAACACAAGTAAAGGAATCTTCGAATTTGAAAACAACTCTTCAATAAGATAAAGAAGTTAACCTTTTTTTAAAAAATTGTTGCCAAGATAGTAGAACGTGTAGAAAAACCATGTCGACCAACTAGACAACTGAGAATACTAGACAATCGATAATATCTAGATCATTATTTTAGCCAGACCCTCAATGGAAGTTCATCACGAAAACATGCCTATATAATTTTGACCCCCTTAAACCCCACTTTATATAGTAAAACTGGGGTATACAGGGGTATACATTATTTTTCTTATTTCTGCTTAAAAACATAGATTGTGGGTACTCGTTAGAACCGCCTCGCCGAGGCGGTTCTAACGAGTACCCGCAATCTATGTTTTGAGCAGAAAAATGAAGAGTATCAGAGTTTTCTTATCTGAAAATTTTCAGTTTTTGGTGGTGAAATTTTCTATATATTTGAATAGGCGTGTTTTCGTAATGTTTAATTGACCAAAATAGGTTTTTACCAGAGCTTTCATTAACTTTTAAATGCTATTTTATTGTATCTTTGTAATGGCGGTAAGACAAGAACCCAGTAAGCATTCTACATAAATCTATAGCGGGCCGTTATCGGCCCGTCAGGGTAGCTGACGGGCCGATAACGGCCCGCTGTAGATTTATAAAGAATGCTAGCTGGGAAGTTAATAACCTAGAAAACTCGGTCATAGTCAATAAACTTAAATTTGCAATGAAAAGTGGTTTGTACGGCCTTTTATGAGGCTTTGGTAACCAGTATAGGGTTGGAAGCTTGTCCTTTTTCTCTTTTATATTAACTGAAAATTTGCCAGTATGACTTTTATGCCCATCTACAAATGACTTCTCATCATTACAGTCAAACCTGTGTTAAGCAAGCACCTAAGGGAAAGCAGAAAAACGGTTGCTTAAGACAGGTACTTGCTTAATACAGGTAAATTTACACGAATTTGTCTTTCAAGTGAACCAAAAATATGGCCTCTTCATAGAGGTGATTGCTTAATAATGGTGGCCTTTAAGACAGGTTTGACTGTATATGCCTAAATGTAGGTGTTTCTATGTCCAAATGTATGTGTAATCTTTTTTGACTTTTATTTAGCGTTGTCAACTTTCTGATTCAACGTATAAATATTACGCAGTCATCAAATAAAAGCATTATTCACGGCTTTGTCCGCTATGGCCAAAACAAACCTCAGGAGGTTTGCTTTGGCCATAGCAGACAAAGTCGTCTTGAGGTTTGTTTTGGCCATAGCGGACAAAGCCGTAAATAAGTTGTTATAGTTTGAGGACTGGATGAAATCTTGGTTACTTCACGTCAGCTGGTGAAAAGAACAGGTTCCTTTTGACCTTTACACTTTAAAAGATCTCGTAGATTTTACGGTAAAATAACTGGCCTCTGGCTGCTAGCGCATTTACCGTTAATTTTTACGGGCACCCGTAGATTATTTACAGGAATCACCTCGCTAGGCAGGGCTTAGTAGGACAAGATGCGTATCGTTGGGCAGAGCAGGGATATGAACTACCGCACCATATCTGAAACCTACCCAACCGTACCCCATTCTACGAGAGAATTCCTGCAAAGGTTCTATATGTGCCCGTAAAAAGTAAAGGTAAATACACTGCCAGTCAGTTGCCAGAGATTTTACGTATAACCTGTGGGAATTTTTACAGTGTATGCGGCCCCTTAAGCAAACCGAGCACTGGGTCCCTATGCAGACCGGACATATAATTGTAATTTGGAACTGCGTTAGAATTAATTGATTTCGTTCGCAAATGAGCCGGGGCACAGCATTTCCTACACTATTACATGTGCGCCCAGCGAAGACTCAGATCAGCCTGCGCATCCGCGCAGTCTGATCAGTGTCTTCGCAGAGCTCTTTGAGGGTACCCAAAGATCCTATAAGCGTCTGTTTTAGACAAAGAGCGAAGACTTTGATCAGCACGCACAGGCTGATTTGAGTCTTCGTTGGGCGTGCATGCAATCTGTTAAGAAATGTTATTCGTTTCAAACAGAGAAAGAAATATACAATTATGCAGTCAGAGGTATAACACCCTGCAGTTATATTTGACATAACTCCTCATAGTTTTTACTACAGCTTCTACCTCCTTTTATAACATTACTAGCTACTACATGTACCTCCTTTAATAGCAATACGAGCTACTACCTCCTTTTATAACATTACTAGCTACTATCTCCTTTAATAGCAATACGAGCTACTACCTCCTTTTAAAACATTACTAGCTACTACCTCCTTTAATAACATTACTAGCTGTTACTTCCTTTAATAACATTACTAGTTACTACTCCTTTAATAACATTACTAGCTACTACCTCCTTCAATAATATTGACTATATATTTTATACTAGAGAAATAGACTTTGCAAACAGTGTAGCTCCAGATGAGACGGCTCATTACGAGCCGTCTCATCAGGAGCTACGCTGTTTGTCTTTTCTATTTTGACACTAGGCTGAATGGTATTTTGTTCTCGATTTTAGTCTACGACATCCCTCTTTGAGATAATGAACTAAACCAAATTCAAAGACATAAGAGTCCACATCAGAAAGTGGGGATGAAAGGGTTAATGCTCAGACCTGTGCTTATTCAGAGAAAACTTACCCGGTCACAAGTATTGCATGATGGGCTGGTCCTCCGTCCGCAGTTATACCCTCCTCATGGACGAAATTCCCAAACGCCGGTATTGTTGGACCATAATCCAAGTAGCCATAAAACCCTCCTTCTATTTTTGTTAGAAAAGGCCAATCAAATCCGTCCTACAATAATCAAAGTTAACCCTCAAAGCGAGTATCACAACTGTAGCAGAAACGTATATAGTAAATCAGCAATTTGGAAGTTTAGAAAAGTTGCTTTTATAGGGAAGTGGCTGTTGTTGAGAGGTGACCGTTTGTGAAGTTATACTGTAAACTAAACCAGATTCCCCTTAAAACAAAAAATGTACAGATGCATAGATAAAGTGAATTAGACATATCTGGGCTAATGCTTAACACCCTGGACAAAATTTTCAGCAGACGACAAAATGAAATAGTTGTCCTTTTTTTTTTTTTTTTTTTTTTTTTTTTTTGTTTTGTTTTGTTTTCTTTTTTGTTTTGTTTTGTTTTGTCAGAAAACAGAATTTGACATTTCATGCAAATTGTCTCCATTGGAGACAATTTGCATGAAACGTCAAAGCCTGTTTTCTGGGAAAAATAAGAAAATATATAACCAATTTTTCTTCTGCTGAATTAGCCAAGAAAGTGGTTAAGGTAAAATAAATCCACAAAAGCATAGCTCCAGATAAGTTAAACATCCAAATAAACACGTTTCTCATTTCTCCACGAAAACATTGGAGAGCCGAAACGTCCGAAAACGGTACGTTTCTCATTTCTCCACGAAAACATTGGAGCCGAAACGTTCGAAAACATACTTATGGATAGGTGCGCCCATCGAAGATTCGGATTAGCCTGTGCATTCGGGCGGTATTCGATCAGAATCTTCATTGGACGCATTATGTATAGTCAAGAAGGCAAAGTTTCTTCGTGCGGACAACAAAGACCCTGATCAGACTGTGCCGATGTGCAGGATAGATTGGGTCGTCGTTGTGCGCATGCGCATGTCACAAGATACGTTTTCTCACGTTATGACTCATTTGTTGTGGACACTCATTTGAAGCGCATCGGTTTTTACATTTCTCAACTTATTCGGTTTGCAAAGAGTGTCTAGTAATTTGGCTGAATTCAATACCCGTAACAAAACTATGACTACCAAACTTCTCCAACAGGGATATCGGTATCTTAAACTTCGGAAAGATTTTTTTTTTCTAAGTTTTGTCGTCAACACTACGAATAAGTTTCTAAATACAATGTCGTACTAAAAGCACGTATGCTACTTGAGCTTCTTATGACTGTCCACAGCATATGTTTTTTTTTTTGAGAAACAAAAACAAATCAATACGATTCAAATGAAAAACAAAATGGACCTATGCAGTGGTATGAAAATATACATACATCCGGGTAACGCACAAGCACGACATTAACGGCGAGGTCAAGCAGCTGTCCATTTAGAACCTTGTTATAAGTCTTGACGGACTGGAAACGATAGGTCAACTGAAAAAGAAATGTATAAACGTGAACATAAGAAATTCCGTTGCGACAAATTCAATCCTCGAAAAACATGAACCTTCATTATCAGAAAGTAAATGAAATATGTTAATAATGTGCCGCGCAGTGCGAACATTTGTCTTCGGGTATATGCGGACAGCGAAGGCCCAGATCAGCCTGCGCATCCGCGCAGTCTGATCAGGGCCTTTACCGTCCGTTAATAGAATCATTGGATACTACGGAATGTATGAATGGAGAGCAAAGGCCCAGATGATACTTAGACTGGCAATAGTCTATTGCTTTGAAAAATGACTGCATAAAATGCATTAATTATATATGTAGAATCAATTGGGCATTTTTTTTTTCGCTTGACGCAGCCCGTAAATATATAGCTAGTGTGGTTACTTATTGTAATGGCAATATTGGTGGTAAACTGCTATAATGTTAATTTTATATTCCTGAGAGTCTTCTACAAAATCACCATTACAGAACAGGCCTCACGTGCAAGACTGTTTGTTCTATTTTAAGTTGAGGGGCAACAAATACAAGAGAGATAAGTATATGTTTGATACTGTCTGGTGTGAAAACCAGACTAGATCATGTAGTACTGACTTGTTCTAAACATATTGTTACTAACTGATGCAAATTACTGTATAGAACAGTGCGTGAGTATTTTACATAGAACAATGTCAGCAAATTTGGCCCGAGACGAAAAAGTTGGCCAAACCACAACCCATTAATGGCCAACCAAAAAGAGGAAGCACGAAGGACTGGACTGCAAAAGGATATTCCGTACCTATTCAACCCGTCAGTTTGAAAAAAAAATCACTATTAGCTCACCTGAGCTGTGCATATGATGGGATAAAGAGATCATTTGTCGTTCGTCGTGCATGCGAGTGTCCGTGTCTCAATATACTTTTTTTTAGAGGACTTAAAGCACTAAAATGATTTGAGTTTAATTAAGTGAAATGTTGCTTGTGCACGGGACATTCAAGTTTATGAAATTTCTGCCAATCAGATATTTCGATTGAGTGTCATGGCAACGAAAATGTCTCATAGACTTATATTGGGATTATAGCTGAGTACATACAAACAACGGCTTCTCAAAAACCACTTAGCCAGTTGTAACCAAATTATACATTGACAATTTTTACGACAAGAGCTCCAAGTTTATAAAAGGTATTGTGACTCTGCTTTCTAGATCACCGCCTAGACCTTGCATTGTGAACCCTTTAAGGGACTTATTCTTCAAAACAGCTGGGTCGATTGAGCGCAAATTGCATACGAGGCATCCTCGGGATAAGATTTTTCAAATTTGTGAAGAATACTGGGAACCGGCGTTCAAATTAGCCATAATAACCATAATAATGATGAGCAATGCACGAAAAGGCCCTTATGTTATTTGCGGGCAACGTAGGTCCAGATCAGCGTACGAATCTGTGCAGTTCTAATCTGGGCATTAACTGTTCGTTGACATACATTATAAACTATATCCACTGATTCTATAAACGGACAACGAAGGCCCAGATCAGCCTGCGCTTATGCGCAGGCTGATCAGGGCCTACGTTATCCGCAAATTACATAAGGGCCCTTTTCGATGCTGAACATATACACATGTCCAGTAAATCTTCAATGACTCGAACACCGATGGCGTGTTTACCATGGCTGATTTGAGGTCGTTTTTGAGTCCCTAAGAAATTCTTCCGATAGTTCAAGACAACAAATATTTAAGGATATTTTCGCGAAGTTTTCTTATTTTATCATGAAAATGAATGTTATGTGTAATCATTAGAATCGCGTCATCGATGCGATTCAAATGTGTACACTCATCATTATTTTGTAGAATACAGAAATTATCCCTAAATAAACCTCCTGTGCATGAAAATGAATATTATGTGTATTCATAAGAATCGCCTCATCATTGCGATTCTAATGTGTACACGCATCATTATTTTATAGAATATAGAAACATCACGAAAACACGCCTATATAATTTCGACCCCCTTAAACCCCACTTTTATATAGTAAAACTGGGGTTTACAGGGGTATACATTATTTTTCTTATTTCTGCTCAAAAACATAGATTTTGGGTACTTGTTAGAACCGCTTCGTCGAGGCGGTTCTAATGAGTACCCACTATCTATGTATAGAGCAGAAATATGAAAAAATATCAGAGTTTTTCATCTGAAAATTTTTAATTTTTGGAGGTGAAATTTTCTATATGTTTGAATAGGCGAGTTTTCGTAATGTTATCCCTAAATTAACTCCACATGCCTCCTGACCTGGCGCTTTGATTAGCCCCCGGTGGCACCATGTTTATAACAAATTTCTATAGCCCCAAAATTGGTCAAATATTTAAATGCGACTGTAAAACCTTACAATGACCTCTTTTGCAAAACTGCTGGGCCGACTGAGCTCAAATCGCATATGAAGAACATTTAGAATAAGATTTTTAAATTTTGGGATAATTAAACGTAAATGATACACTTTTAAAGGAGGTGACTCTGTCAGAACTGCCTTATCTCCCTTCCTCAAATTACTTTCGTTTAGAGTAGACTCATATGGAACAAATTCTTTCCTTTTACAGTAAACCTCTTTTCAGAAAAGGGGTCTACTCTATAAAGAAAAAGTTTTGTATAGTCTTAAAGGAAGGGATTTGCTCCCTCGGGAGCAAATTCTTTCCTTTTAGAGGAGACCCCCTTTCAGACGGAGCTTGATGTAATGGAATTCAAACAGGAAGTCACAAAAATTATGTCCCTTGTAAAATGGCGGAAAATCTACAAGTATTTTTAGTTCATACCTCATTCCCAGTAAGCACACCCAGGACTTCTGCATCTTGTTTGGCTGCTTCATAATCTCCGTCGTTAACTGCCTTTAGTCTGCAAAATTATGCATATTTGTAAACATATGGGTCGTGCCATGCGAAAACGTGTCTTCCGGTTATGTGGACAGCAAAGGCCCAGATTAGATTGGACCGCGTCATGCGAAAACTGTGTCTTCGGGTTATGCGCAGAGCGAAGGCCCAGATCAGACTGCGCATCCTTGCAGTCTGATCTGGTCCTTCGCTGTCCGCTAACAGAATCATTGGATACTACAGAATGTATAAATGGTGAGCAAAGGCCCAGATCATACTTTGCGCATGCGCAGGATGATCTTAATCTTTGCATAAGTGCATGTTCGAAGGCACGTTTTCGTTTGACGCAGCCCAAAACATGTTTCACATTATCGGACCGCGTCAAGCGAAGTGTTGACTTAGAGCATATGCACCAAACTAACAGCAGGCAGAGAGAATAGGCGTCGAGCTCACAGCTGACTTAGAGCATATGCGTTAATCTAACAACTGACTTAGATCATTTGTACCAAGCTAAAAGCAACTGACTTAGAGCATATACATCAAGCTAACAGCTGACTTAGATCATATGCGTCAATCTAATAACTGACCCAGATCATATGTACCATGCTAAAGGCTGATATAGAGCATAGACGTCGAGCTTAAGATCAAGTGCGTCTAGCTAACATAGATCATATGCGTCAAGAACTGACTTAGATCATATGTACCAAGCTAAAAGCTGATACAGAGCATTAGCGTCGAGCTCACAGCTGACTAAGATCAAGTGCATCTAGCTAACAGCTGACTTAGAACATATGCGTCAAGCTAACAGCTGAATTAGATCATATGCGCCGAGCTAAAACTGATCGAGCTCACAGCTGGTAAGAACGTGTACATAAAGCTAATTGCTGACTTAGTTCAGCTAACAGCCGACACAGAGCTTAGGCGTCGAGCTCACAACTGATTTAGAACATATGCGTCAAGCTAACTGCGGACTTGGATCATACATGTATGCAGTTAGCGAACAGCTGACACAGAGCACAATACGATCGAATGAAAAATTGGGGCACATGAGGTTTTCAGGTATGTGTAAAACATATGGGTGTATAAGTTTTTTTTTCAGATATTGAGGGTTCAGTGGCTGATTTAGATGTTTACTGTGCACGTATACCCAAATACACATTTTCTTATGATATGACACACCTGTATTTTAAACGCTTTGTTTTTTGGTGGTGCTATTTTTATTGGTTTTGTTGGCTTTTTGTGAGTGCACACAACATCTGTTTTGTGGAGGAACAAGAAAACTGAGCCAGCGCGCGACAAAACCTTCATTATGACGTGTGCGACCAGCGAAGACTCAAATCGGCCTGCGCATCTTTATTTATGGTGATTCGCCTCTTATCTACAGGTATGTAAGTCATGGTAATATCTCCTTTGCCATATAAGATAGAAAATAATAAGAAAATGAGAAGGTGTATTAAGTTTTTGTGAATATTAAGACTTATTTTTTGTAGTAAAAACCATTGTTTGAAGCAACAAACAAATTGAAAATCAGTAAATGAAGAAAAAAAAACGAAAAACGAAGGACTTTATTGTGCGTCATGCATAGCGTCTTACGTGGCTCGATGAAACCAAAAAAAAATAAATAAATAAATAGAATCAACTCGTAAATAAACGTAAACTACCATTGGAAGCACTTATAATTTACCACATACCATAAGCAGCGTCGTAAAATATGGCAGTCTTATGAATTACCACACACGCGTCATGGCAATGTTTATGATTTACCACATACACGTCGTAAAATATGGCAATATTCATAAGTTACCTCATACCTATTCATATAAGCAGTGTTGCGTATCAAATATGGCATTATTTTTAATTTACCTCATGCCAATTTATATAAGCAGCGTCGTAAAATATGGCAATATTTACAATTTACTACATACCTATTCATATACGCAGCGTCGTAAAATATGGCAACATTTACAATTTACTACATATCTATTCATATATGCAGCGTCGTAAAATATGGCAATATCTACAATTTACTACATACCTATTCATATACGCAGCGTCGTAAAATATGGCTACATTTATAATTCTCGCTGTACCATCTGGTGTTACAATCTGCCTCCTGGTTCGATCTGGGTTGCTACGAAAGGCTTCTCTTTTCTTACGCATTTCAGCGCCTAGCACAGAAATAGTAAGGAAACTGGCTTAGCATTTATTATAAGACGTCTGTCACTAGCGATTTTTATGTAAAATCGCTAGTGACAGACGTCTGTCAGCAGCGATTTATACGTAAAATCGCTAGTGACAGACGTCTGTCAATAGCCACTCCGTTTGTTTAACCCTTCTTAGATAATAAAATGTAAATAGTAAGGAAACTGACAGGCATTTGTTTATATTGTAAGACGTCTGTCACTAGCGAAATAGTAAGGAAACTGGCTTGTAAAATCAGCGTATTATCGTAAGGGTATAAAAGGAACTGCATTTTAATATCAGTATGATATCAATGAAGTACAGGGCGAGGTTTAACGGCCTCCACACATTTAACAGCGACTGCTGCGATTACAAAATACCCTATCCGACCTAATAAGCGCACTGTGCGTTTAGGTTTTTCAAAATGATTGGGAAAACTTGTGGTAAAATATGTACTTACCTATTAAGGATACACTTTTAAAAGGGTCAGCAAATGATTCATTTTGATGATGTTTATGCGACTGTTTTCCTGATTTTCTTTATAAAAGCATATATTGTGGGTACTCATTTGAATTGCATCGACAAGTCGATGCAATTCAAATGGGTACCCACAACATATGTCTCTATACAGAAGTAGACAAAAAGTACTCTGGCTATAATCTGAAATTTAAACTACGGAATTGCTCGACTGTGCGCTTATAGGGGTATGTGCGGTAATTAGGCCGATTACGGTATACCGACGCTGGTATCCTTTGGAAACAAATAAAAATAAAAAATAACAGACTTTGTTTTATTAAGTCTATTTATTGGGACTTATGAAAAATTAATCATCCCTCACGCTCCCTATCAGCTTTGAGCGGAACTCTATTTTCACACGTGTGAGCCGAACAGTCACAAAGGACTGTTCGATTATAAGTGAAATGTTTCCAAGCTACACATGGTCGAAATTCAATGGCGCGAACATGTTTTAGACCGCGTACATTTGTACTGAACATGAGTAGTTCGAGTTTCTGGGGGTTTTAATACACAGACTGCGCAGGCTGATCTGAATCTTCGCTGGGCGCATATGTCCGACGGTACCTTTTCTGTCGCTGTAGTGCAAGTGATATTCCCTGACGTATATATCATGACAGCTCATGAAATATTGAACTTACCTGATATGGGATTTATCGCCACGTCGGTGCCATTGTCTCTTGGAACACAGAAAGCTCGCTTATTCTTTATAAAACAATTCTCAGTCTCCTCAAAAAGCACGCCAATCTTTAAAGGATATCAAATAGGATTGACAGAAATAACAGGAAAATGACAACAAATGCAGTGTAAGGATTAAAATATTCAGTTGGAATAAACAAGTAATTTATTATTATTTTCTTTCTTTCTTAAATCAAATCATGGTCATGTGTAGTGAAAATATAAACACAAAGATATACATATTATAGAAATACAGAGTGAGTTCAAACGGCAGCGTCATAATACATTCAAACTGACAATATCATCTAGATATACTAGCAACACCATGATAAATTGACAATATCATTTCAAATACTAAGAAGAGTCTCAGCACAAATTTGGTCAAACTCGGTTAAAGAAGTAAGCGATATTGTAGTTTAATATTTCTGACCGTGTGCATTGGCGCCGCCATTTTGAATATTTAGTAAGATAATTATTGAATTATATAAGATACAACTGCAAGTTGCCTGAGGACTCGTACGCAACTTATGTAAGCTAAATGATAGCATATAGTCGACTTTCGTTATCTCGACCACATATCTCGAAAAACCGCTTATCTCAAAGTGAAATTCTGGTCCCTGTTTTAAAATGAAAATCTAACAACAGACAACAAAATATTGTGGAAAAGAGGAGCAATTTCTCCTCTTTTTTCACAATATTTTCAATACTCAAACTACAGGAGTCAAATTACATATTGATTTGTGAAATGTGGTTGTTCGATATATTTTTCCTCAATTCTGCAAATCCGATATGTCGGGGTACGGATATCTCGAAGTATTTCTAAGAGTCCTTTGGACTTCGAGACAAAGAAAGTCGACTGCAAATGAAAACATTTATGTGGCAATAAAATATTGTTTCATAATTTACAATGTATTTTTACTATCCAGTATTGATTGAAAGTACGACTTGACAATCCATTAAACATTAAAACTGAATGAAATGTCTGAAGTTTTAATTTCTACGAAATATAAGAAAATATTTTTTTTCAAGATTTAGCATTCAGAGTGCTGAAGCTTAAAATGTATATGATGGAACGCCAAAATGGTGTGGGCCAATCAATGTTTGATTTGTTATTTCCGGTGGTCACTGACTGAATATCCAGTACAGACATACTAAAATACTAAAATTAAGGCGGTTCGTAATAAGGGATCTCGTTGGTTCGAATCCGGCTCGGGTCGAGACAATTTCCAGTACGCCTAGCTCATACTCGACGTGCCCTGGGTTGAGTATAAAGTGGACAGAGGGAGGTGGGGTGGGGGGGAGGGCGCTTGGTGACAACCAGCGGCACCAAGTATACATGTGTGATCCATGAAAGCAAGGCTGTACAAAGACAGGTCGTAACAATCGCCGCTGCCTCTATGTGCCGCGGGTGCCTGGTAGCGTTAAACATCCACACAACAATAACAACAGAATTTAACTCAGACCATTTTGGTTTTACCATATCCAACCTAATTATCACTCCGTGCGCTTAGGTTTTTCAAATTACTGGAAAAACTCGTAGTAAAATGTCATCTCAGTGAGAAAGACACGCCGCAACGTCAGAAAACGTACCTTCGGACATATATGCCCAGCGAAGATTCAGATCAGCCTGTGCATTCGCTCAGTCTGATCATAATCTTTACTAGGCTCATTTTTGATCGCCAAGGATGCAAAATTTCAGCATGCAGACCACGAAGACTCTAATCAGACTGCGCGGATGCGCAAGCTGATTTGAGTCTTCGTTACGCGCACATGTCAGAAGGTGCGTTTTCTAACGTTGAGTCACAAATAACATACCAATTCACATTCTTTCTTTCCTTTTCCATTAGATTTCGCTTTACATGCGAAAGCTCCGTTTTTGCCGGCATAAAACGCTGTACCCTACAATAAACAAATAAATCACATCAGAAAAAGGTCCGTATGGCCTATTGGTCTGCGAAGGCCGAGATCAATCTGCACATCTGCGCGTCTTGATCAGAGCATTCTCTGTTCTCAAATTTATTTTACAGTGTCCTGTGATTATAAAAGTAGGGAATCAAATGCTATGATCAGATGGTGCGGATGTACATTTTGACCTGGGCTTTTGCTGTTCGCACGTGGCATGAGAGCCATTTTCATACGTTGTGTAAAAAATTGAGGCCGGTTAAATTATCACATATATCATATAATATATATGTGACATGAGAGCCATTTTCATACGTTGTGTAAAAATTGAGGCCGGTTAAATTATCACATATATCATATTTACCTTATATAATCAGACTTGGTAACTCATTAAGGGTAATGAATACATCTCCAAGGGAGATAACTCTGACATGGAAACTGTTGCTTCCCTTCTCAAAGGGGAAATAGTTTTGACTCTTTCGGCACCAAATTTCAGATTTCTTTTGTCATCTGCTTTGTTTTTTGAAAAACAAACAATCGATCGGAAAGAAGTTTATATGTCAATTTGAAAGACTAAATGTCAAACAGCGTTGATCCCGATGAGACGGCTCATTATGAACCGTCTCATCTGAATCTACGCTGTTTGCAAAAGCCTATTATTATCGCCTGTGGCAGGGAGAGAGTTAAAGGAACAAATTTGCTTTCCTTTAATAATTGCCAACATTTATAATGCACCAGTCATTTGAAACTATGGTTCCCACGGGGCCAGGAATAGCGGGGACATAGCGGGGCTTAAGTGCCGTGATTTAACCTCCTATGAGTCCTGGCAGAACCGTAGGTATGCCGGGGTATCAATTTTCGCCAAAATGCTTTGCATGCATAAATTACAGCCACATCAACCTCAAACTTTAGTTTTCTAATAACCTGGCTCATACTACCAATGATACTTTACCTTTGAATATAGCTGTATCGAGTAAACCAGACATTTTACCATGAAAACAAAAGATACAGGTTGATTTATCTAACAGAGAGCAGACTATTCCACGAAACAAAAACTGGCCCCGGGATGAAGGGGCTTAGACAGGTATTTTACCATAAATTTGTTCTCGCAGTGCAGGGTGTTTAGCAGGGCTTTAAAAAAAAATGAAAAGTTAAAAGCCACGCTATTCCTAGGCCCCGTTGGGGGCGAGACTACCAATGACTGTTGCATAAAAGCTTCAGAAACTAGGATGGCATCTTCTGCAAAACGTTTTCTTCCTTTCCAAAACTGCAGCAAATCCTTTCAGCTGTTTCGAGCGCGGTGATTTTACCTTAACTGCACTTTTTTTCTGTGCAAGATTATGCGGTTAACCAGTACTTGTGCACATTCTTTTGCTTGAAACTGAGAACTGCCTTCCACGGCAGAAGGGAGAGAATGTCCGTAGAAAATATTTCGTGATCAATCTCCACGAAATAAAGTTGTCGGACCCGGCGGGGATCAAACCAGCGACCTCCTGATCACCAGTCAGAGGTGCATCCGACTACACCACCGACATTACGAAAACACGCCTATTCTAATATACTGAAAATTTTACCATCTAAAAATGAAAATTTTCAGATAAAAAAAATTCTGATATTTTTCATAATTCTGCTCAAAACATAGATTGTGGATACTCGTTAGAACCGCCTCGCCAAGGCGGTTCTAACGGGTACCCACAATCTATGTTTTTGAGCAGAAATAAGAAAAATAATGTATACCCCTGTAAACCCCAGTTTTACTATATAAAAGTGGGGTTTAAGGGGGTCAAAGTTATATAGGCACGTTTTCGTGATGTCTGCTGTGCTGAAGCTGCTGAGAGAGCTGTAATGGCTAAATCACTACATTACCCGTGAGATCATTTTCCTCCTCTGTTTTTGCGTGCCACTGTCCTTCTCTATCACTGGCAAACGCAGATTTTTGGAAATTTTCGCTACCATCTTTCTGTCTCGAAGTCCTTCAACTTCAATATCTCCTGAAATCTCGTTTGGAAATTTCGTCTTACCGTTGGCGGCATCACGAAGCTCGGCTTTCAGGTTTCGTACTCGTATCTTTCGTACCTTGATGTTACCAGCTATAGTGTTACCTTAAAATAGATCAGTTTGTATAGTAAAGATTTCTTGAAGTGTGTACCAACAGCTGTATTAACTGTTACCACTATAAGCAGACGACAAACTGCTGATATTTTCTTATTTTCCCCAGAAAATAGGCTTTGATATTTCATACAAATTGCTGCCTTGGGAGCCTTTTTTAGGAGTAAAATAAGAAAAACTACATTTGTATTTCCAAATATCGTCTGCTGAAATTTTTAGGAGACAATTTGCATGAAATCATAAGTCTCTATTTTTGCTGATAAAAATAATAATAATAAAACAAAAAACATTTCAACATGTCATTTGCTAAAATTTTTACCCGGCATTCTAAACAATAAGAGATCCATTTTTTTTTTCCTAAGGAAACAATTTGCATGAAAAGCAAAACCGAATTTCTTGGAATAGTTAGAAAAACTATCATCAACTTGTCGTCTTCAGAGAGTGGTAAATGTGTTCACCCAGCATTTTTTTAATAAAGTAAATAAGTAAACAATAGCCGTGACGTGAGAAAAAGCACCTTCTGACACGTGCGTCTAACGAAAACTAAAATCACATCATGAAAACACGCCTATATAATTTTGACCCCCTTAAACCCCACTTTTATATAGTAAAACTGGGGTTTACAGGGGTATACATTATTTGTCTTATTTCTGCTCAAAAACATAGATTGTGGGTACTCGTTAGAACCGCCTCGCCGAGGCGGTTCTAACGAGTACCCACAATCTATGTTTTGAGCAGAAATATGAAAAATATCAGAGTTTTTTATCTGAAAATTTTCAGTTTTTGGAGGTAAAATTTTCTATATATTTGTATAGGCGTGTTTTCGTAATGAGCCTGCGCGTTCGCGCAGAGACTACGTTGTCCGCATGAAGACACATTGATCCTTGGCTATCTAAAATGCGCCCAGTAAAGATTCTGATCTGACTGTGCAAATCTTCTGGCTGATCTGTCTTCGCTGGGAAAACATGTCTGAAGGTATAATCCTGACGTTTCGGCTCATAAAGTTTATTTGGATTCCATTACAGTCAATCTTTTCTTATACCGACACTCCGTACAACGACGAAATTCATAGTAATGACAATTTGAATGTCACGAAACCTTCGCTCAGGAGATGACAATTAATGGGAAATTATACATGAATATTGTATTAACAAATGCTGTCGTTGTAATGCGTGTTCACTGTAAAAGATCACATAGACGAATCATTTTTTTTTTTTTTTTTTTTTTTTTTTTTCTTCAGGTCTGTCCGCTATGGTCATCCTAACTGACCGGCGCGCGACTCGCGCCGTTCTCTTAATATAGCTTTGGATTCATACATATGGTAGACTATTCAATTAGCTCACTAAGGACGTTTTATATTTGCCGGGACGTCGGTTTGTGACGATCCCGGAAAATATAAAAAAAAAAAATATCTTAACACAAACTGTGTTATAAGCAGATTAATGTCTATTTTATTTTCATTTCAATCAAGAAATTTCATAAAGCTTAATAAAAGCAAACATGAAAGAACCACATTGTTTTTCTTTTTTAACTGTTACATTGATTTTTTTTTTAAACTTTAGTAAACCCTTATCCCATATCTCTGTGTAAACATGAACAAAATTTGTGCCGGTGCTTAGACGTTTACGTCTAAATATTTTGTCTTGTCATCTTTCACACTTATTTACAAACCCTGCCGTTTCGTTTCTGCCAAATTTTATTGATCTTAATTCTAATGAGAAAATGAAAGTCTTCTTTCAGTCATAAAGGTTTGATTCAAATATGTGCTAAAACCTGTTTTAAAATTTTGCAAAACGTAATGCGTACTTTTACAAATAACGTATTTAATTTTATATGTTGTTGCTTAAAGGGGAACGCAATATAAGTTGTAAGTAAATCTGGGAGTAAAGTGTTTAACAAGCTATTTATTTTGATGCAAGAGTTTTCAAAATTGGCAAAGAAACAAGGAAGTTATGGTGGTTTGAATATATTTAAAACAGCTGTCATGGATGCCGCCATATTGTAGGCTCTGTGACGTTACACAGCCCAAATGAAATATGTAAAACCAAATTATAAAGGGGTTGAAAGAATAATTTTGCTACAGATTTTTTTTTATAATCTTTTAATTCTACTGACAAGCAATGATCATTTCCCCCAAAAATAAACCAACTTTATGAGAATAACTACCTTTATGAAATGAATTTTGATTTTAATGAAACCTCATTATAATTCAAAATGGCGGCGCCCATTCCACCATTGTTAAAATATTCAGTTGTCTATAATTTACTTAATTTTCCACCGACTTTGGTCACATTTGTGTCAAAATGCATTGTTTTCAGGTTGCGTCCCCTTTAAAATTATTGGTTTGTTTCTATTATAATTAATTATTATTATTATTATTATTATTATTATTATTATTATTATTATTATTATTTGTGCAAACTTTACCAGTACTGTAGTTTGTACGTTCTATATGTTGATCACCTATAAAAAAAAAAAAACGCTCGCATCATTACGAAAACACGCCTATTCAAATATATTGAAAATTTCACCACCCAAAACTGAAAGTTTTCAGATAAAAATAAAACTCTGATATTTTCATATTTCTGCTCAAAACATAGAATGTGGGTACTCGTAAGAACCGCCTCGCTAATCTTTGTTTTTGAGCATAAATAAGAAAAATAACGTACGCCCCTGTAAACCCCAGTTTTACTATATAAAGGTGGGGTTTAAGGGGATCAAAATTATATAGGTATGTTTTCGTGATGTGATGCATGTTTCCCAGGGTTACTGCATTTGGGACACGGGGCATGATGTTTGGACATTGGTTTTGCCACTTCCTTTCTTTCCTGGACCGGGTCCGTTTTTGCAGGGGTGCAAGCAACATGAGGCTGCGCATTTGACTGTTTGGGGGCAACAACAGTTAACAATGTATCTATAAATAATTCGTTTATTTTACAGCAAGATTCTGTAGGCATGACCTGTGTGCATGTATGCATTATCGATTTAAATACTTTTGTAAATCATCTCAGGTATGTTCAGACTAATCTCTACCCGAATACAGTGGCTATCCAATCCATCCTGCAAACTTCTGGGCTTCGTCTGTCCTGGGCATATAGTTCTCCGAGGCTATACAAGTTAATTGACGAGCCAGAAAGTGAAGGCTCATGGATCTACCTGGGCCCAGTCGTGTGCAATATATATACGAGCGTATATATATATATATATATATATATATATATATATATATATATATATATATATATATATATATATATATATATATATATATATTTCTTCTTTTTTTCTTTTGGGGCGGGGGTGTTTTCGGCTCTTTCAAGAATATTTCACCTTAATCGAGCCGATCGTTCATCAAAGGTGGTCGAAAACCGGAGAATCTGGGGGAAAGCCACCTGGCCATCCGTAAGCAGCTTTCCCACATGTGACCTGAGCGAGGCTCGATCCACAGCGGTGAGATACCTAATGGATTCAGAGTCAACTCTTCTATCCACTAGGCTTGGTGGGCCCGAAAAATAGGTGTCTCGGTTTTGCCAAGTTGTATTCCATCTTGGTTCCCCGAGTCGCTTGCATGTTTTAGTAGTGGTGATGCGTGTTAAAAAATGAATTTATAACATAAATTTATTTATTTTTTTATTTTCTTTCTTTATTTATCTTTTTTTTTTTCAGGTATAGATACAATTGTACAGTCGAACCTCAAGAAACTCAATGGCTCGAACATGTTTGGGACCACAGAAATTCGTTCGAGACATGGGTAGTTCGAGCCACTGAAGGTTAATCATCGCACCAGTTCAGGAAGTAAATAGCGATAATTTAGGGAAATCTTTTCGATTTTCTACATAGTTATTGTATGTTGAGTGTACTCATAAGAATCGCCTCGATGAGGCGATTCTAATGAGTACACACAACATACAATTTCACGATAAAATAAAAAAAATCTTAAATATTTGTTTTCTTGAGCTATCGGAAGAATTTCGTAGGGACTCAAAAAACTAGTTCGAATTAGGCATGGTAAACGAGCCATCGGTGTTCGAGCCATCCAGGTTCGACTGTATGTGTATTAATTGTATAATGCATCTGTGTCAGTCCCTTATAATTCTGTATAGAATGGCTTGGTATATTTTTAAATATGTACTTTGTAATATTTATGACGAGATTTTATCGGACTAATAAACGTTAAACCTCACAATCAAAGTAAAGCTAATGTTTGTAAAAGCCAAGTACATATAAACAAAATATGTTTATAATTAGTTTTCGGTGAGATAATCAGATCGTTTACTATTGTCCCGTACCTTGCACTGCAACATTGAACCGCAAATATTTGGAATAATCTTGTTTAAAAAATAATAACTATGAATATTTCCGCTAACCATTATTTAAACCCAAGAATGATTGACCACCTAAAGCAATGGCAATGTATGGAATAAATTAAACCGATTACTGATAATCTTTTATACGACAATGTCATTGAAATATATTTGTTTAAGTTATTAATGTAATATATATATAGCATCGGGGTATGATTATTTCTGTCAAAACATATTAAAATAAAAATAAATCTTGATTTCTTGATGCGCAACTTGGAAAAATCCCTTAAAGCATGTGTGGGCAACCAAGGCCCAGACAAGCCTGCGCATGCGCACAGTCTTTGCTGCCAATTAATGAAGAATACTATAGAATAATTCGTCGTAAGACGTGAAATGAAATTTATCGAAAATTTGAAATGAAAATGAAATTTTGAGTCAAAGAGGGTTCGACTGAATCTCGCGAACCCCGCTGAATCCGCCGCTGCATACAAAACATATTTTTTACATAGAAATAAAAATTATAATAAAAAAGCACACACAAACACAATGAAAATGAAAGAGAATTTTTTTTTTTCCTAGAGGAAAATCTATTGAAGAGAACTATCTCTTAGGAGAATATTTCGCATGAAGCGTCCCAGCTAGCATTCTGTATAAATCTATAGAGGGCCGTTATCGGCCTGTCAACTACCCTGACGGACCGAAAACGGCCCGCTATCGATTTATGTAGAATGCTTACTGGGGTTAGTTATGTTTTCTGTGAATAAGGAGACATTAGACGAACTATCGAAATCTGGGAAAAATAGGAAAATACTTTAAATTTTCTTTTGCTACTGCCTGAGTATAGTGGTTAAAGATGAAATCTCTAGGATGGGTTTAGGTACTACACTATCTATCGATGAAATGAAGGTGAGATTGTAAACATAACACAAACTGCAAAAAAAAAAAAAAAAAAAAAAAAAAAAAAAAGAAAGAAAGAAAGAAAGAAAGAAAAAAGAAAAGAAAAACGGTAGACAGTCGCCTTTCTGAAATATTTTAGGATTACAATTTTTTCCATCGTCCAAAACTGTTGAGCATAGACCCAGATCAGAGACTGCTGATTAAGATCTACGTTGTTTTCACTCGGTCAGTAAAGATAGGCTCACATTTCTTGGTAGTCCGACAGTCAATAGGCAAAATTATTTGTCAGTTTGTGAAGTTGCCTTTTAATCGATGGGTTTTTCTACGTTTTCTAAAAGAAATCTGCACATTACCTAAATGAAGTAAAGTACACGAAAAACTTAAGAGCTTAAAGCTGAAAGAAAATGCATTAAACAAATAAATTTTGTGATTTTTGTCCGTTAAGAAATGGAGCTGTCGTTTTTAAAAGTGAGTATCAGTTTCTCTAAATCTAAGATTTCCGTTGACGTTAAATATGACGTCGCCGTAAAAAGGACATTAAAATTATACTTTGATTTAAAAACCGTGCTGTGCGAAAAGACATCACGAAAACATACCTATATAATTTTGACCCCCTTAAACCCAACTTTTTATATTGTAAAACTGGGGTTTACAGGGGTATACATTATTTTTCTTATTTCTGCTCAAAAACATAGATTGTGGGTACTCGATAGAACCGCCTCGTCGAGGCGGTTCTAACGAGTACCCACAATCTAAAAATATTAAAAACATCAGAATTATTTATCTGAAAATTTTCGTTTTTTTTAGGTTGTAAAATTTTCAATATATTTGAATAGGCGTGTTTCCGTAATGATAATATTTGCAGACCTCTTGAAAGTATGATTATTGATTTCATCTATTTATATATATTTTTTTAATATTTTACGTTACTGTATAGCTTTAATAATTTCTCTGTATAAGCAGTTCTAAAAAATATGGAAATTATTGTTTTAAACGACGACGTCAATAAGTGGCGAATGATTATGTCCACTGACCGAGACTTGTGAAAATTCTATATTACCGGTAAGTATAATGATTATAGCTGAGATGCCCGGATATTTGGGACAATTTAGGTACTAAGCGGTACAAAGACCTACCTGTCGCTGGAACGAAGGCGACACTAGCAAACGTTATACAAACAGCCAACAAACGGTAGACAATCATCATTCTGTATTTTCAGGCTTATAAAATCTGCTTTTACCATCCGAAACTGCTTAGGTATCTTAATACAAATCTGGTGTCTTTCTATCAGTAGCGTCAGATTAAATACTTTCTCCAGGTGTCAAAGGTCATCAAAAGGCGAACTTTCGTATGGGTAACGCCTTTGATGAAAATAAATCTAAAGCGCTAGACAAAATTGTAGCATTTTTTTTTTTTTTTTTTTTTTTAATTATTTTTCTGAGAAAATAAGACTTGGCATTTCATGCGAATCATCTGCAGACGATTTGCATGAAATGTCAAACCCTATTTTCTTTTGAAGAAGACAAAAATATAAAATTGCCATTTGCTGCAGTTGTGATTAGCACTTTAAGGGTTAACTTAGGTACAATTGGGTCAAAAAGAAAAAGGGACATATATGCACTCATTGTCAGAATAAGCCATAAAGCTCCATTTCTGACGACATGGGCTAATTATGTTTGTTTAATTGATCTGCGTGTGAGTTCCATACTATATGGCCGCACCCTGCGAAAATGTGTCTTGGGGCATAGGCCGACAGCAAAGGCCCTGGTCAGACTGCGCATACGCGCAGTCTGACCAGGGCCTTCACTGTCCGCTGACAGAATCATTGGAAATTAAAGGAAGTATCAATGGAGAGCAAATGACCGGATGAGACTTTGCGCATGCGCGGGCTGAATCTGAATATGTACATTTTCAAGCATGCTCGAAGACACCTTTGCGCTTTGCGTGGCCCATGTATAAATTAATATACGAGATCAGCAAGATTATTCTGGCCCTACTTCCGACATATGTGGAGAAGTATATTGGTTGAAAGTAATTAAGTGAACTCAGGAACTGATACAATCAGATCCACATCAAGTTCTCAACGTCAAAGGGAAAGACAAATACAATTAAACAGCCAAAAAAAATTAAAGAGCGGATGGCAAACAGGGTTGGCAGCCATTTCCTAAAACGGTGGCAACTTTGTTACCTTTTTTTATAAACATATTTTATTGCATCTCTTTCATATACATGTATACAATGGGGTTGGGTCACAAGTTCTCACAACATTAGTTACGACCTTCCCCTACAAGATTACAACAATAGATTATAGTCACATGATAATGAGACATGATGATTAGACAATAAGACAGATATTTTTCTAACTAATATAATGATTACGAATAAATAAATAAATAAATAAATAAGGAAATAAATAAATAAATAAATAGTGTGTGCCATCTCAAGAGGTCATGGAATACTCGCAGTTACCATATAGTTAATTAGCAAATCTTTTAGTGCTTTTTATGTAATTCTGGGCCGCTCTAAATAACATAGTGTTACTTTCTAATGATAAGAGTTCATCACCAAATAAGATCAGGTTAATATTCAAAGGGTGGTACTCGCGAGTTTCATGAAATAATCTTAAGCGTTCGTTTGCGTATTTTAAACAACGAAAGAAAAAATGTTCCGCGTTTTCTATTTCTTGAATTACAACTGCAGAGTGGATTCATTGTTAAGTGGGTAAGATACAAATCGTTTGATAAATTACTACAGTTGTTTCTTATTCTAGAATGCATGACTGACAAATATCTGTCTCCGTAGATATAACAAGGTGGTACCTTTTGTACATCTACAAGATCTCTTTTCATTTGATATTTGAATGAGTATAAAATAGAACTATTACGTAAGCTTTCATGAAGAGAGTTCCACACTGCAATACCTGACGGAATGCAAGATTTTCGAAATATTTCCGTCCGGCAAAACGGGATTTTAATGTTATTTTGATTTCTCAAAGGATAATTAGTGGTCTCCCTAATAACAGGAGGGATTAAATCAGTAATATAAGTGGGAACTAAGCCATTCACTGATCTATACATAAAATTAAGTTTCTGCTGTTTACGTCTTTCTGAAAGAGATAACCATCCACATTCCCTGTACAAATTTTCTAAGGAAACAGAACTGGTAAGACCAGTTACAATTCTAGCTGCCTCATTTTGAAGTTTTTCAAGAGCTTTTGAGTCTTGTGAAGAACATCCATCCCAAAGAACTGAAGAATACTTAAGAATAGGTAATACATAAGAAAGATATATTTGGTTTAATGCAACTAGTGAATTTAAATTTTAATCTCCTCATTATACCGACCATTTTTGCAGCACTTGTTAATATGTTTTCAATGTGCATATGCCACTGTCCGTTTTTACTAAAAGTCAATCCTAGGTGTTTATGAAATTCCACGAACTGTATTTGAATGTTATCTAAGATTAAATTAGGCAAGCGTCCTAAATGTTTAAGGGTAAACAGTACTGCTTCTGTTTTAGCAGGATTAAAATTTATTAGCCATCTTTTAGCCCAGGCAACCAGTATTTGGAGATCATGGTTGATAATTCCTTCAATGTCGTGTATATTAGAAGCAGAGTAAATAGAGAACTATCATCAGCGAATAGTCTCGTTATACTTAGTAGTGATTCGGCAATATCATTTATATAAATTAGAAATAGTAAAGGGACTCATACAGATCCCTGTGGTACGCCAGCATTAGTGCTCCTAAAACTTAACTTACATGATTTAATGACTACCCGTTGTTGCCTGTTGTCTAAATAATTTGAAACCCATTTAAGTACATCCCCATCTATCCCTAGTTGTTTAAGTTTAAAAATAAGTCCCTTATGCCACACCCTATCAAATGCTTTAGACACATCACAGAAGACCATGCAAGCAAACTGGTTATTGTCAATAGCTTGGCAAAAGTGGTGGTAAATGTCAATTAATTGAAAAGAAGTAGAATGATTAGGTAAAACCCCGGATTGTTATTTATAAATTAAGTCATTTTTATTTAAAAATTATGAATATGTTTGAATACAATTCGTTCTTGCAGTTTCCGTATTCCACATAAAAGAGATACTGATCGAAAGTTTGAAGGATCAGAACTATCGCCTTTCTTTGATAATGGTATAACATTTGAATATTTCCAAAATTCTACAAATTCCCCTCCCTAAAAGATCTATTAATTTAAAATACTTAAAGGCAATGACACTTCTTTAGCTACAGGTTTTAACATTTTATTGCTAATTCCATCAGGCCCACTAGCTTTATTTGAGTTCAAAATTTCAATTAGTGACTGTATTTCTTCAGGGGTACATACTATATTTATTAATTTATTTTGACATTTCGTCTCAAAAGCAGGTAGTTGACTGCTGTCATCATTAATTGTAGAGATGAAAGTGAAAAATTCATTTAAACATTCAGCCTTTTCTAAATCTGTATAACAATAAGTGTTTTGGTTGGTTTTTAAAGGGAGTATTGAGCTAGTATTACTATTATTTTTAAAGGAAATGCCGTATAATATTCCAAAAGTGTTTTTATCGTTACTGTAGCAGAGTCTAAGTTATTATAAAATTTTTATTTAGCGTGTTTTTTTTTTTTGTGTTTTTTTTTTTTTTTTTTTTTTTTTTTTTTTTTTTTTTTTTTGTTTGTTTGTTTTTTTTTTTTTTTTTTTTTCAAATTATTTACTTTATTTCGTAGCTTTTTATATTTTTCTTTCAAATAATTACTGTCTGATTTAATAAGTTTCCTTTTAAGTCTATCACGTTTCGTAGAAAATGCCTTATTTCATGGTCATACCAGGGTTTATCGTCAGGTCTAACTAGTACTGTTTTTGAAGGTATACACGATTTTACCGTACCAAGAAAAATATTTGTAAATTCAACACAAGCTTCGTCTAAAGACCATTCATTCAGACAACTCCAGTCAAAGTTTCTAATTTGCTGTTTAAGACTTTCAAAATTTGCCCTTTTGTAAATCCAAACTAGCCTTGTATATGTTGTTTGTATTTCATAATGAAAGGGAATAATTAAAAACGTTGCTTTGTGGTCAGATATGTGGTTTGGGGTATCTATTACTCCAGAATCCGAATAAGGCATATCGTCATAAATAATGATTGTATCAAGAATCGCATTGTTTCTTGTGGCAACGTTTATAACATTTTCCATAGATTTAATTAATAAAATATCGCGCAAATTATGATAATTAGTATTTAGTAGGTATTCATTTAAATCGCATACAAGTATAAGATTCCTGCTGATTTCCGATGCTTTCTCAATATTTGTATTAAAATTATTAAAAAAATTACTATTTGCTGTAGTTGGACTATAAAATAAACCAATCAAAATTTTTTTTGCTTAACCTTACTTTCCGCCCAAATAGATTCTTCGCAAAATATTTCTAAATCCGGTCTACGTCGATGTACAAGGTTGGAATTGATATACAAGAACAATCCACCTCCATACATATTCCTGTCTTTCCTATAAGGACCACTGAAAATATTCGAGATACGAAGCAATTCAGAAGATAAATTTTGGTCAAGATGAGTCTCAAAAAAAACATATAACATCAAAATCAGAAAGTTGGTCTTGTATGTAGCTAATTTTATTTCGTATGCTCCTAATATTGAGGTGTAGTATAGATAATGAATGCTCATTTTCAGGACCCGGATTACTCTCAATATCACCGGCTTCTAATAGTAGAAGAAACATAACTAACGAAAATTGAAAATTACATAAACTAGATTCTAACTGTTGTTGAGACACTAAACAAATCCATTTAAATATTGATGTAACTTTTGCCAGAAGACTCCAAAATAGATGCATTAAATTGCATCTTATTATAAGTGTTTGAGAGCTACCGACGGTGCAACAATGAAACAGGCCTATGGAGACCCTCCACTGATCAAGGGAAATACCCATAATAACTAGAGAAAACTGCGGTTGTAGTGGGTCTCCATGGACTATTCCAGTGCTGCATCGACCATGTAAGCATCCCGAGGGGCGCACGCAGTAAAGCTAATAAAAATACAATAAAGTAGATACAAATAATTAAGTGAACAGAATGTATGCATGTAGTTTTGCCTAATCAGTGAACATCGGTAATAGAAATCTTGAAAGAATCATGAAAGTTTTTAAACAGGGTTGAATTACAGCAAAGGGAACAATTGGTGTACGCAAGTAATATTTTCAAGAATCTAAACCCCGCTTCATCCCGCCAGTCACCCGTCGTATCGCCCACCCCGCAGTACTCGGAAGTTCGCACAATGCGCGATCCAACGAGCAACCAACGGGATGAAACAAAGTTTAATCAAACGTTGTTAATCATTTTAGTCATCATTGACCGCGGCACTAGGACGGGTCTTAAGTGATTGTTAACATGTGCATGTTTTGCAGTAATACAGTTATCCCTTAATGAAATCGTGAAAAGGAGCAATTCAACTATTACTAAGCCCAAAAAAAATCAGGTCAAACAGGGCAGACACAGATCAGACGTCGCAATGTACGGAATTCGATCTGTGTCCTCACTGTTTGCTTCGATCTAATACAACTACATAAAATCTTTAAGAATTTATGAATAAAAAATATGCCCAAATTTACCACGGTAACAAGTAGGGTTCAAGGATGCAGAGCCCGACCCGTGAGCCCACTGTTTGCTTCAAAAGGCCATAATTATTTTTACATGAAGTTATAACAATGACAAATATACTAACAGTAAATTCAAAATTTACCATAATAAAGAGTAGGGTTCCACCAAGAACCAGCAAAAACAGTGTAGACATAGATCAGACGTTGCAAAATGCGAAGCCCGATCCACGTCTCCGCTGCTTGGTTTAACTAATGTAGTATTTTAAGAACAGAGACGCGAGGACTAATATTAAGTCTAATTTTCGACATACGAGTAGGGTTCTGTCATGGCATGGCCAAACAGTGTAGAAACAGATCAGACGTCACGATGCGGAGCTCGATCGGCGCCTCCACTGCCTGCTCCAAGTAATCACAGTGCTTTCAGCATAATGTTGTAGGACAAACATTTTATTTTACAAATACTATAATACAAGCCCAAATTCACCAGCGTGAACCTGAAGAGTTCCATCAAGAACCAGGTCAAACAGTGTAGAAGCAGATCAGACGCCACGATACAGACCTCGATCGGCGCCTCCACTGCCTACTCCAAGTAATCACAGTGCTTTCAGCATAATGTTGTAGAACAAACATTTTTACAATTACTATAATACAAGCCTAAATTCACAGCGTGAACCTGAAGAGTTCCACCAAAAACCAGGTCAAACAGTGTAGACGCAGATCAGGTGACGCATAATCGGAGCCCGATCCGCGTCCCCACTGTTTGCTCCGAACAGACACAGAACTTTCTGCATAAATTGTAAAAAGAAAAACCAAATACTCTAACCTCAATTTTACCACGTAAACGAGAAGAGTTCCATTAAGAAACCAGGTCAATCAGTGTAGACGTAGATCAAACGTCGAAAAGTTCGGGGCTGATCCGCTTCTTCATTGTTTCCTTTGAAGGAGCACCGTGCTTTCTAAATGAAATCATGCAAATGTAAAAAAAAAAAAAGAAAATTTAAACCGTAAACGGGCAGCTTTCTGTCAAGAGCCAGGTCAACAGGTGAAGACGCATATCAGACGGCGCACGATGCGGAGCCCGATCCGCGTCTTCACCGCCTGGCTCGAACGAACAAAGTACTCTCTGCAAACATACTACAGGGTGGCAAACGTACGTCATAGTCACGTGGGTAAATGATACGGAGCACACGAAAATCATTGATAAACAGTGTCGCTGGGAAGTAGAAAAAGGGTAAATATTTTATGTCACAGGTAGTTTTCAGACTACATCTATGATGCAGCTACCCCAGAAACGGCTCTAATTACAACTTCTTACTATTCCAGCTCCTAATATTGGTCCGTTTGAGCGCTTACCTCGATCAACCAAAGTTTTCCTGCAGATGGGAACACACCATGCGCTGAAATCACAAAGATAAATAGAGTTTTTGCTGCTTCGCCGACTTTTTAGAGTAATTTTGACAAACACGGTTGTCACAAATATCATTTATTATTTGGTCCCGTGCAACTTTGCACAATTTGTCGACAGATCGATTGGCATTGGAACGCCACGACCGACAATAAGTAAAAAAACTTCCAGATAAGGAACACATCCAAATTCAGTGCATTGTGGAAATGGTATAAAACGTCACATTTTTTATCTGTAAATGTATTTTTAGGCTTTTTAACTTAATGTCATATTCTATTCTATCCGAATTTCTCTTAGCAAGCCTTACAGTTAACATTTTTTGCTCAAACTACGTCACTGAAACTACGAGATACTCGTTTTAAGTTGATTGGCCAATAACAAGAAATCAACTCATTAAGTTTCGTGACGTGCGCAGCTCTTCGCCAAGAACACCTTTCTCGCGAGATCTAACGATACCTCATTCAGATCTCGCACATTTGACGCTTTGAATTATTGTGGGATCTAGCCAGTTTTGGCCTAAAAAGCAGATGAAGAAAGCAATTGTATTCTGCATGAATTTCCAGATACCATTGGCCAAAGGTGACAGGTCAGTGCGTAATGGGGCGATACCTGTCGGTGACAATGCAAAAACAGTTTAACAAAATGGCGACTGACATGGAAAGATCATACCAACTATTAATTTTTCGTTTCGTTCGATCATATTGAATTCTACCGACTCTCGAGATCAGATCTACTTATTTTGTTGACATGAAATGAAAGATCTGGCCCCCATAGCGCGGTAGGCAGTGAGAATCTAGGTCTTTTCGCCCCCAAACCACCCCCACCCCTAGTTTTGTCGCCCCAAAGACGTTTCGGCCCTTGTCGTTTCGCCCCACTGGTCGTTTGGCCCCCTAGTCGTTTCGGTCCCCTTGTCGTTTCGCCCCTAGTATATTTAAAAAGAAATACGTCAGAGAATTTACAATCATTACATCTTATCAATAGAGTAAGGTACCTAAGCTTCTGTAAACAAGAACCTGCTTTATGATTAAACAAGGCAAATATTTGTAATACAGATCAGCCTGTCTACCGTCGACTCTGAACGACGCATATGATGTTTACCTCCGAGATAGCATGGTATCTTTTGTTTCTGTATCTCCGAAATCGCTTCTAGGTAATGTCTGCAGCTGTACAAGCTGGTTTTAGACTTACCTGATTATAACCGTGACTTCGCAACGTCTGATCCGCCCCTTTTTGGTTTGCTTGAGATAGTATATTATGACTAATGCCTATAGTTTCTCTATTCTTTGCTGAACAGGTCGATTAAAGTCTCACCTGGTGGAACCATGCATCCGTACCGTCTGATCTGCGCCTTTGTCGTTCGCTCTGTGATAGAATAATGGTGTTAGATTCTGTATTTTGGGTTTGAATGCTATATAGTTTTTTTGCTAAGCAGGCCAGGAAAACGGAAACCCTGCATCTTCACAATCTGATATGCGCCTTTCTTTGTTCATTCTTGAATATTATACTACTGTTAGTTTCTCAGTCCGAAGTTTAAATGCTAGATAGCTTTTTTGCCAAGCAATGCAGTTTAAATTTTACCTATGCAAACTCTGCATTCGTACGGTCCGATCTGTGCCTTTTAGTGTTAGATTGTATGATAGTATATTGTTTGTAGTGTATGGTTTTCTATATCTGAATTTGAAGACTCGAGCATCTATTTGCATAGGAAAACACTATATAACTAGTCAAAGAATCGTTAGAGTAAAACAAATAAAACCCGAAAAGTATCATGATGAAGCAAACACGAGGGCTCAACAGATACAATATGTTGACGAGCTCCTAGGGATTGATGGGATGTCAAACAACACCACTAAAATTTGAAGTAAAAAAATCATCAATTAAAACCCCTGCCAATGTAGTTTCCTTCTGTTTAAATGTTTGAAATATAGCAAAATGCAAAACTAATGCAACAAATGGTAAAAGTGCATGATCAATTCTGCGAAAAATCACTATTGACGTAAAGCTTCCTTTTCCACATTTCCATGGCGTTAGATGTTGTGATGTCATTTAAAAGTACACAAATGTGACTGCCAGAATTCTATAAAATTTGGGTGGGATATCAATAGCGCGTTAGCGCAATGGTGGTAAAAAAGAAGAAGCTGAAGGCTTTATCCGCCTTTCCATGTTACATGTTATAGTTAGATCTAAAGTTGATCAGTTCTTATGCGTTAATTCTTAATACTTTACTCCGTGTCTGTCTGTTGTAAGCAAATAAATCATTCGCGATGCTTTTAACAATTTCATAACTACAAGACTTGTCTCCACCCCTTTATATTTATAAAAAAAATAAATGTTAAAATATTTTAGTTAGTTAGTGTGATAAATGATATGGAACATATCCGCTGTACATAATGATATAGACCACACATACAAGGGAAAAAGATACAGAACACACAATTTATATGTGGCATGTTTTATTTTCAGATATGGCGAAAAGGAAAACACATCTGACTATCAAAGCCTCTAGGTCTCGGAAGAAAGACCTAAGACTTGGGAGACGAAAGGAAGCATCGCTGAATACGCGTTCATGTGTAAAATGGCCAAGTCTTCTAGATGTCATAGCTTCACCACAGATTTCCGTGAAGAAAAACAACAAACCTCACCCATTAAATTGACAGATAGAAAGAGAACATTTTGGTCGAGATCACCAGGTTCCCCGTTGTGTAAAGGAACGCCCCATGGACGCCAGATATTTAGGTCAACACCCTCAAATTCACCAGCAACGAAGCGGTTATTGGTAGTTCGGCTCGTTCACTTTTTTCAACCGAGACATGTGACGATACATTCGAAGCATTTCCATTAGTATTCACAGACCAACAATAAGCCATTGTCGGGGAACGGATGTATATTCAAGTAGCCATAACAATTATGATCCCCAGGCTCCTCTAATGTCAGATACACTGCAGTCTATTTCAATTTCTCAAACTCCACTCGAACAAGAAATTCAGAAAATGAATGCTATTTTCCCCGATGTACTCAAAACTCTTGAAGAATCCGAGACAAAGAAATCCTGAGAGTTGTTTTTTATGTCCACTCATGAAATTTATGTACTTTCCATCGAAAATCCTCCATCCAAACTTCCAAAACGTTTTGTTTGATCACTATAACGCATAGACGATGTGAGAATCTCGACCCACTGGAGTTATGCAATATTATCCAATAAAAATTGTTAGAATGAACAAGTCTGCAGAAATCCAGAAAGGATTTCTTTGTTCCGGATTATTCAAGAGTTTTGAGTTTGAGAAATTGAAATAGACTGCAGTGTATCTGACATTTGAGGAGCCCGGGGATTATAATTGTTATGGTTACTTGAAGATACATTGCATTCCCCGACATTGGTTAATTGTTGGGCTGTGAAAAAGGTAAGAGAAAAGTCCAGGGAGTGCCACAATCACAAACCGCAGCCCTTCCCAGGAAACCTACAAATCTAAACAAGCACAAATCGAACAAACGTACGAAAAGCACTAACATTAGCTCTCTCTTCCCCAAGCGAGGTAATCGCAATACTAAAAGGACTGGAAAACACAAGAACAAAATGACACACGGAAAGACATACAACAAATCGCCTCGTAGAATAAACCACAAAGCAACAAAGAGTAAGACTAACACCGGGACCACCGCCTTAGAACGGTCGGTAGAACAAACCACCGGGGGGTTTAAAGCACTTTTACAGCCAGCTAACTTCACCCTGGGTCCCGATGCTACCCTTAATACATAAATACATAAAAATTCAGTTCGCATAAAGGCTCCCAACTCAGTCAATGCATCAAAGCGAAAATATAAAAATCAAATTAATCACTATAATAAACAAAGACGAGTACTCATGGCTTATTCTACTGTATGCCAGAGTAAATGAAAACCAATAGTTGAACCACGGCGGGCCAAGCCAAAGACATATAGTCAAGCCCCAACCCACTGGTTAAAGTTTTACGAAGAGGCCGTCATTGAGTCTGAGGCCCGAACCGCCGTCATGCAATTAAAAAGTGAAGCATAGCCATCAACAATGATTGGGTTGACAACTAGGCATGCAGTCTGCCGCATAATATATAGCCAATTCTTTTATAATGGTTAATAAGTTATCTGAATTGCTCCGAAAAATTAGATTTACCTACAATTTTTATAAATCTGTCCGCTAAGTCACCGTAAAATTCGGGTTCCGATATACCTTGTTGCAGAAGTGTTTTCAGGCTGACGCTATATTTTTCTAACAAGGCACTGTGTCTGCGATAAAATTTCGAAAACGCCTTACGAAGTTTAAAATAACGATAGCCCTGCCTAAGAAGTTTGGCAGTAAGGGCTTTATTACAGTAGTTAAAGTCATTAAGATTTGAAGAAGCTCTGGCGAATCTTATAAGTTGAGATATGTATACCCCATATGAGGTACGCCGGGGGACATCGCCATCCAGAAAAGGGAAATTGACTATATCAAAATCAAAATCGTCCCGTTTAATAAATTTTGGTGGAAACTGTACCATTAGATATACATAGATTCAAATCCAAAAAAGGTGCCTCGGTATCGGAAGAATTTGCTCTATTTAATTGGAGTTTTGTAGGGTATATCCGGTCCACCATTTGGTCAAAGTAAATATTGTCAATATTTAATAAATCGTCAAGGTATCTTGAAGTTGAATTGAAAGCCTCAATAATGTAAGCCTGATTTTCACGTGAGAGAGACTTCATGAAATCTCTCTCATAACAAAAAAGAAACAAATCTGCAACAAGAGGAGCACAATTAGTTCCCATCGGGATACCAATAGTTTGTCTATAAAGTTTAGTTCCAAATCAAATGTTATCCAAAAGATAAACAAGGGCATCACAGACTTTTTGACACGACCATAAATTGTGATTATTATACACATCAGAAGTGAAAAAAGCACATTCTTCTTTGCAAGCCAAATATTGGGTATTCTCCCGAATAAACGTTCGGTCAATTAAAGCAATAAGTTTATCTTTTATAAGATGATGAGGTAACGTAGTATACAGTGTAGAAAAATCATATGTAGACAATTTAGAAGCCTGAAAGTTTTTAGATTAAAAATTATTGAGAACATCATTAGAATTTTTAATTGACCAATAATAGTTAATTCCGTCCCTTTCGTAAACAGTATCATAGTATCTAATCCAATGTTTTTAACAGCAGTAAATACTAATGGAAATGCTTCGAATGTATCGTCCCATGTCTCGGTTGAAAAAAACGTGAACGAGCCGAATTACCACGTAACCGCTTCGTTGCTTGCTGGTGACTTTGAGGGGTGTTGGCCTAAATTTCTGGCGTCCATGGGGCGTTCCTTTACACAACGGGGAACCTGGTGATCCCGACCAAAATGTTCTGTTTCTATCTGTCAATATAATGGGAGAGGCTTGTTGTTTTTTTCTTCACGGAAATCTGTGGTGAAGCTATGACAACTAGAAGATCCGGCCATTTTACACATGAACGCGGAATCAATGGTGCTTCCTTTCATCTCCCAAGTCTTAGGTCTTTCTTCCGAGACCTAGAGGCTTTGATAGTCAGGTGTGTTTTCCTTTTCGCCATACCTGAAAATAAAACATAAAGCGACATATAAATTGTGTGTTCTGTATCTTTTTCCCTTGTATGTGTGGTCTATATCATTATGTACAGCGGATGTGTTCCATATTACCACACTAACTGAAATATTTTATCATTTTTTTAATATAAATATAAAGGGGTGGAGACAAGTCTTGTAGTTATGAAATTGTTAAAGGCCATCGCGAATGATTTATTTGCTTACAACAGACAGACACAGAGTAAAGCAATAAGAAGTAACGCATAAGAACTGATCAACTTTAGATCTAATTATAACATGTAACATGGAAAGGCGGATAAAGCCTTCAGCTTCTTCTTTTTACCACCAATGCGCTAACGCGCTAAAGATATCCCACCCAAATTTTGTAGAATTCTGGCAGTCACATCTGTATGTTTTTACATCTAACGCCATGGAAACGTGGGAAAAGGGAAGCTTCACGTCAATAGTGATTTTTCGCAGAATTGATCATGCACTTTTACCATTTGTTGAATCAGTTTTTCATTTTGCTATTTCAAACATTTGAACAGAGGGAAAATACGTTGACATGGGTTTTAATTGATGATTCTTTTTTACTTCAAATTTTCAGTAGTGTTGTTTGACATCCCATCGATCTCTAGGATCCCGTCAACATATTGTATCTGTTGAGTTCTCGTATTTGATTCATCATGATACTTTTCGGGTTTTATTTGTTTTACTCTAACGATTCTTTGACTAGTTATATGGTGTTTTCCTATGCAAACAGACGCTTGTATCTTCAAATTCAGATATAGAAAATCAGAGACTAGAAACATTGTACTATCATACAATCTAACACTAAAAGGCACAGATCGGACCGTACGAGTTTGCATAGGTAAAATTTAAACTTGCCCTGCTTGGCAAAAAAGCTATCTAGCATTTAAACTTCGGACTGACAAACTACCAGCATTATAATATTCAAGAATGAACAACAAAGGCGCATATCAGACTGTAAAGATGCAGGGTTTCCGTTTTTCTGGCTGGCAGCAAAAAAAAACTATACAGCATTCAAACCCAAAATACAGAATCTAACACCATTATTCTATCACAGAGCGAACGACAAAATGGCAGATCAGACGGTACGGATGCATGGTTACATCAGGTGAGACTTTAATCGACCTGTTCAGCAAAGAATAGAGAAACTATAGGCATTAGTCATAATATACTATCTCAAAGCAAACCAAAAAAAAGGGGCTGATCAGACGTTGCGAAGTCACGGTTTTAATCCGGTAAGTTTAAAACCAGCTTGTACAGCTACAGACATTACCTAGAAGCGATTTCGGTGATACAGAAACAAAAGATACCATGCTATCTCGGAGGTAAACATCATATGCGTCGTTCAGAGTCGACGGTAGACAGGCTGATCTGTATTACAAATATTTGCCTTGTTTAATCATAAAGCAGGTTCTTGTTTACAGAAGCTTAGGTATCTTACTCTATTGATAAGATGTAATGATTGTAAATTCTCTGCTGCATTTCTTTTTAAATGTACTAGGAGCGAAACGACAAGAAGACCGAAACGACTGGGGGCGCGGGGCGGGGGAGGGGGAGGGGCGGGGGACAAACGACCAGTGGGGCGAAACGACAAGGGTCAAAACGTCTTTGGGGCGACAAGACTAGGGGTGGTGTGGTTTTGGGGCGAAAAGACCTAGATTCTCACTCCCTACCGCGCTATGGGGGTCAGAGCTTTCATTTCATGTCAACAAAATAAGTAAATATGATCTCGAGAGTCGGTAGAAACGAAAAATAAATAGTTGGTATGCTCTTTCCATGTCAGTCGCCATTTTGTTAAACTGTTTTTGCATTGTCACCGACAAGTAGCGCCCCATCACGCACTGACCTGTCGCCTTTGGCCAATGGTATCTGGGAAATTCATGCAGAATACAATTGCTTTCTTCATCTGCTATTTAAGCCAAAATTGACTAGATCCCGCAATAATTCAAAGCGTCAGATGTGCGAGATCTGAATAAGGTATCGTTAGATCTCGCGAGAAAGATGTTCTTGACGAAGAGATGTGCACGTCACGAGACTTTATGAGTTGATTTCTCGCTATTGGCCAATCAAATTAAAACGAGTATCTAATAGTTTCAGTGACGTAGTTTGAGCAAAAATGGTAACTGTAAGGCTTGCTAAGAGAAATTCGAATAGAAAATGACATTAAATAAACCGCCTAAATACACTTACAGATGAAAAATTGTAACGTTTTATACCATTTCCACAAAGTACTGAATTTGGATGTGTTCCTTATCTGGAAGTTTTTTTACTTATTTTCGGTCGTTGCGTTTCAATGCCAATCGATCTGCGGACAAACTGTGCAATGTTGCAAGGGACCAAATAATAAATGATATTTGTGACAACCGTGTTTGTCAAAATTACTCTAAAAAGTCGGCGAAGCAGCAAAAACGCCATTTATCTTTGTGATTTCAGCGCATGGTGTGTTCCCATCTGCAGGAAAACTTTGGTTGATCGAGGTAAGCTCTCAAACGGACCAATACTGGGAGCTGGAATAGTAAGAAGTTGTAATTAGAGCCGTTTCTGGGGTAGCTGCATCATAGATGTAGTCTTAAAACTACCCGTGACATAAAATATTTACCCTTTTTCTACTTCCAAGCGACACTGTTTATCTATGATTTTCGTGTACTCCGTATCATTTACCCACGTGACTATGACGTACGTTTGCCACCCTGTACTAACATTGAACAAATTAACTACTAAAACGGTTTGGGATTTTTTTTTCCATGACCAGAGAAGATTTAAAGTCACAAGACGTGCATCGTGATCAGCACCGTGCTTCTACATGAAATCATGCAAAAGGAAATTAACCCGTAAACGAGCAGCCTTCCGTCAAGGACCAGTTCAACAAGTGAAGACGCAGATCAGACGGCGCACTTTGTTAACTATCTATACTACTAAAAGAACGAGTAAGCCTCAAAAACTAGGAAACGATAAAAATCTGCTGCCATTGGTTGGTTTAAATTAATAACGATATTGTTCTTATTGATAAATCTTATATTTAATTTTCGGAATTTTTCGGAATTTTATTCTAGTTTTTTCGGGGAAACAGACAATACTTTTTATGAAATTCTCCCAAAGTAGCTTCTCGAATTTACCACCTATTAATAGATTTCGTGCACATTGTAAATAAATCGGATGTCATCTGAGCATAGACGGGTGTGAACGTTCGGTATTCCCCGTGTGGTATAATAGTCAATTTATACATTGCAGCAATGCTTCTGTATACGACAAGGGGGTGACCGAATGAAAGAACAAAGTACGAGAACGTAATGCCATACGTAATTAAGAATCTTTTTTTTTTTTTTTTTTTTCGGGAAAAGTCATTATTTCAAACTGGGTTGAAAAATCTACCCAATAAATATTTTAATTTTGGTCAGTTATTATAGATGAATTGTTTTCTAAGCAAGCTACGTCGTACTCGCTCTTCGAACCATCCCAAACACCGCTGGGTTAATCCGAACCTAATCTAATCACCATCGGGTTCGAGCTATTGAGGGTCGACTGTAATTGGTCCTGGAGGCAACTCTGCATCTATGAGCCGTCGCATGGCAAAATCAACTAAATGACCTTTGAATCACGCGCAGTGACCAGTGCGTCTGCCCAGTCTGATCCGTCTTCAGTGTCCGCACGTAGAAACCTTGAACTCTTAGCAACCCATCGAGTGCGAAGCCACAGTGATTATGAGCCGTCTCAGGATTTACGCTGTTTTCAAAATCTATTATCGACTATGGCAGTAAAAGAGTTAAACCGTCCGAAATCAGTTGGCCGATCACCAACGAATCTACTGGCGCAGTGGTTAAGTTGCTAGAACGTCCGCCTTGCGTTCGGGAGGTTGTGTGCTCGATCCCCGGCCAACCCATACCAAAGAATTTAAACACGATATTACTGTAGCTGCTCTTTCGCTTGGCGGCCTGGTATAACGTGACCGATTTGAATGAAACGTCATGTGTCTGGCTCGGGATATTTTAGTGAGGTAGCACTCTGAAGGTGAATCATATGAAGACATCGTCGCTATATGACTTCAAGATCGTGACGTTGATATAATATAACTTTCGAACGTTTTTTTTTTTTTTTTTTTTTTTTTTTTTTTTTTTTTTTTCTGTCTTTTTCTGATTGAAATCTGTTGGATAATCAAAATTTAACATAATACCCGCGCTAGCGCGGGTCCTTTTCTAATAGCTTTAATTTATATTATTATCAAAAGAAAAGAAAAAAAAACAACATTTGTTTGTAGGTGAAACAATACAGAACATTTAACAACTGGAAATGTGTCCAAAGAACACGGATTCCCCCGCCTGAAAAACTTAAACGCAAATTGCTAACGCCGGACGCAGACGAAATCGTACGGACGGACAAGGGTAACGTTATATGTCCTTTTCACCATTCTTCGAATGGCGGGCGGGGGAGGGGGCATAAAAAGTGAGCGAGTGGCGCTTAAGCGAAAAGAAAGAAAGATGAAGCTTTAACTAACGCCGCATATTAGAAACAGACAACATAAGCTCTGCAGAGGTTTTTTTTGCGACAAATTAAGTATCCATTAGCAAATACTTACCTGCTTTCATTTATCTTCCCAGGACTTCCTTGATAATGTGAGCGTCAGCCAAGGGAGCTCCTAGTATCATTTCTAACGCCTTCGGTATAGCGAGGCCAGGGTTCCCGAAGCGGACGCTCTGCCTCTGATCTATCTTACTGGAATACTGGAGCAAAAGAAAACCATTAACTGAACCCCGGTGGGCCAAAGTACAAGCAAAAAAAAGTTCCGGCCCAAACCATCTAAATGAATATATTTTAAGTCAGGGCCACCATAGAGTCTGAACCTTAACCTACGGCGTGCAATTATAGAAGTAAGCCAAAAAAATGGTCAGCCGTAATTGGACCAACCGCAGTCCGGTACAAACCTAAGATCCTATATGACTGAACAATATTCTTGAGCGATGACAAAAAAAAAAAAAAAAAAAAAAAAAAAAAAAACTCAAAATTTTGTTACTGGAACATTGGAAACTGACAAATATATTGTGAAGCTTGTAGACTGAAACACTGAAACATCTACAACCCGTATGTTATTGGTGAAAATGTCTTCCGCCTTACCAGCGCAGAAGGCATTACGGTATCTATATATCCTGAAGAAAGATTATTCTCTTCTCAGGAGGGGAAAGATACCAGAATTATACTTCACTGTCTCAATATCACAGCGTCATTGCCACATTCAAACAGAAATATTGTATTATTGACAACGTCGGAAAACGTCATATGTGAAAACGTTCGGTGGCGTCTCACCTGGGTCTTCTCAGTTTGCTCAGACCTGTCCATCCGAAACACATGGTAAATACCATATTTTCACAATGTCGCTCGACACGTGAGACGCACACTGGAAGGGTCTATCACCCAGTGTTCATTGGATACACTCACATAAACGTAACCCTGGCCCCGTGGGTAGAAAACATTTTTCATGCTCAATTCGGCTTAACATGAAACTTTCTCTGCTAATTGAAACATGAAAATTCCATAAAAATAGTTTGCATGCTCATATTCATTAGCAACAAACTTTTCATGTTCAGCTATATTTAACAAGACAAAAATTTGCAATTGTCAGTTAGCAAGACACAGTCTATACCTCACTGAAGCGCACGAAAGATTGCATAATGCACTTGGCTAAACATATCCGCCTGTGTATTTAGATATGGGTCTATTATCAAAAGGTTTAGGAATAACTTGGACTGAACCTGTAGATATTGAAGGTATCATTCCATGTAAGTGTGGAATGCACCTTCTCATGGCAGTGTTTACCAGCATTGGACACCTCTATGATGATGCAAGACTCGGGGAACTGCTGTTTGAATCGTTTTTGCTGTGGGAAATGCACACACAAAAACAAAATCTGGAAGAGAATTTGACAAAATCTTTACAAGCATTTCAACCTGTAGATGAGGCAATTTTGGCAAGATTTCTTTTACAGTTTAAAAAATGGTGCAGCAGGGACAACAAAATTTTCCCAGATGATGTACATTGCCACCTGTGCAAGCTCTTATTTGCTATATGGTGGTGAAACAGACAAAGAGAATATCAATGAAATGGTATCTGGTAGTCCTCGGCAATTGTGCAAAATGATCTGCTACCACTGCTATCTGAGTTCAGGGAAGAGGGATGAACATCAGTTTGCAAAGGTCTCTGATGTTTGCAAGCAACAGATCAACATATGCAAAAAAATGCTGTATCAGATTCTTCAAATGCATTATATTCCTGAAGATGTTATCAATGGTTTTAAGGAAGGCCTGTATACTGAAAAACCGTTAGAGGGCAAGTTTGGTTTCGTCTGGATTGACTAGAAGCAACCAGTAATAAAGCTTTAAAGGGATTAAGAAGAATCACTGGACTAACCCTAAATTATTGCATAAAAAGCAGTGCCACACGTTATTAACAGCCGTGCATTAACCGGCGAAAAGCCGTGTATCAACAAGGCAATTCACGCGCTGTTAAGGCATGGCTACGCAACTTTCAATATGATCGTGCCGGGGCCACGAGACATGTACTGCCCAGCACTAGAACAAGCATAGTCCTTGGAAATTGCATTCGCGAGACATCGGTGAAAAGGCGAAACAAAGTAGTGCAAAAAATAACGCGAAATGTAGCAAATGTTTTCAGTTTTTATGCAATAATAGCGATCGAACATGGTTTTTCAATGCATTAACATTCGCAAGGTCCTTAGGGAGGTGTTGAAAACCGCGGCCTCAGTTTTCAACACCTCCTTCGGGACCTGGCGAATGTTAATGCATGAAAAAAACATGTTTGATCCCTATAAGGCAACACACTGGCTAGGTGGTTTCTCGCAACGAATGTGATTACAACATACTAGATGACATTAAATAAATTTGATATGTCTGTCTAAGTGCAGCGAAATTCAACCAGAGTGTAGTTTCACACTCTAAGTATACACACACAGCACAACATGAAGAAAGATGACCCCGATGTTCCGGACGGTCAATTTATTGATCCTTCCAACCTCACGAACCGTTCGAGACATCTTAAAATTTTTGCAACAGATACTAATTCATTTGAGTATTGTAACATGCAGTTTAGTTCTAAATAGCTTGTTAGATGCTTTGTCAATGCAAAACGTTCATGAAAAAAAAATATAATATATATATATATATATATATATATATATATATATATATATATATATATATATATATATATATATATATATATATATATATATATATATATATATATATATATATATATATATATAAGAGATGGCAGACATACAACAGACAGTAAATAGTAAAGACCAAAGACTTCAACTGGTCATTAATCGGAAAGTGATGTATCTGCGTTTGTAAGCAGTTGACTCTTTCAAAAAGGTACCTCTGGAAACAGTATTGACATTTGATAGTGCACAAGTACCTGTCGTTGAAGATGGCCAACTGATTGCACATGTCACTGATTGAGTTTCAGTTGTGGTTTTACCTATTAGGGTCATGTCGAGCAAGTCAGTTTATTTAGCATGACCACACTTTTCTCAGACAGGCTTTAAGTCAAGCTGTTAGTCTGTGCAGATTCATTCGCCAGAAACTGACAACTGCCCTTCTTGAATCAGTGGAATGGATTTATAACGGTAGAAAATATTTCACGATTAATATCTACGAAATGATGTTGCCGGACCCGGAGGGAATCGAACCCACGATCTCCTCATTACGTCAGACGCGCATCCGACTGAGCCAAAGAGGCCAACCCGCCTGTTCATGTTAAATCTGAATTCATGAAAGCATATATGAAGGTAAAGTGTAAACTGTTGCAGTGCATTACGAAACCATGCCTATTCAAATATACTGGAAAACATGCCTGTTCAAATATACTGAAAATTTTACCACAAAAAAAAAATTATACAAATTTCTGATATTTTTCTTAATTCTGCTCAAAACATAGATTGTGAGTACTCGTTCGAACCTCCTCGACAAGGCGGTTCTTACTAGTACCAACAGTCTATTTTTTTAAGCAGAAATAAGAAAAATAATATATATCCCTGTAAACCCTAGTTTTACTATATAAAAGTGGGGTTTAAGGGGGCCAAAGCTATATACACATGTAGCATTTGTTTTCGTTATGAGATGCATTATCTTCGATGCTATGGCTGTAATAGAGATGTTACCAGTACCGTCTAAAATAGTAGATGTAACATTTCTGGACATGACTGAGCAGTTTTGTGACTACATACCTCAGAACAGTCGCATTTATGCTTCTGTCACATAGTTACATGTTCTGCTTGTAAGGTTTGCGGAGAACAGTTTGAAAAATCTAACATCAAAAAAGATGAGACAATAATTAGGAGCAGACGATTCAATTACAACCACATATGGCAGTACCCAAAGAATGAAAAAAAAATTATCCGTAACAGAATTAAAGAAAACATTGTGACTTATTTATATACCAACTTCATAGCCGAAACAGCTAGCAATCAGCTGGACACAAATGAGTCTGATGAGACCATTTTCACTGGCGGTGACTTGAAGGGCAGAGCTATCAAAGTGACCAAAGATGAGCATATGGACGTCTCTAGAGTTACAGAATAACCGGGAGGAAGCAGACACAAGATTATTGCTACATGTTTTAGTTTCTGTAAATCACAGTGCACAATGAGTAGTAGTCAAACGTTCTGATACTGATGCCATTGTTCTGCTTGTACATCACAGATCACAAATTGTTGGAAAGGAGATATTCTTTCTTATAGATGAATGGGCTCACTAGTTGACATGAAACGCTACATCTCTGTTCATCTCTTAATCAGACGTCTTAGAGGAGAACAACGCGCCTTTCTGATTCGCATATAAAATACCCGGCCGGATGTGACATATGCAGTGGTTTCTTTGGGAATGGTAAATAGTCAGTTTTCAAACTTAATGCTAAGTGCATTGAAATTTCAGTGACTGAAAACGTTTGGCAGTGGGCCTATTTCTAAGTGCCAAAAGCTTGCCTGCACTCAGTTTGTCAGAGCTCTATATGGAGAACAAGACTGTACAAACTTGATCAGAGACAGCAAAACCAGAACACCACAAAAGCTTCCTTCAATACATAATAGTTTCTATCTGCATTTTCTAAGTTGCACCTATCACCTTATGGCCTGGAAGGGTTGCTTTGAAACAACATAAGTGCTTCCTCCGCCAACCGATTTCGGCTATGAGATGTTTTGAAGACACCCTTCATGAGTCTTCATGAGCCAGTCACCAGCCGCTCCAAAGCTTTTAAATGACTAAGCAATCAGTTGTGAGAACAGTGTCTGTGATAAAAATGTACAAGGTTTAGCACTGAACAACCATGTACACTAGCATGTGAATGAAGAGTAGCAATTCCTTTGGATTCGCAGGAATAAGACACAAACACAAACATTAACACTTTGTCCATCAAAATACACGTGGTTCTGATAGTGAATCGGAATAGATGTGATATAAAAATGCAGTTTATAACCATTTGATACAGTCATAATTAGACATATGTTTTGATACTTATACTGTTAATGGAACTGTTTCTCTTTGTCACATCGTAGGTTAACTACACACCACCCCTATTATGAAGAATCTATAGACAAAACTGAATGAAGGCCCATTGATCATTACATTTTCTTGGTCTGCATCAATCAAGCCTGTGTTGATACTGAATTTGGGTTGATACAAATTTCGAATCAACTACTAGTGTTCTGTGATAGCATTTTGGAATCTGAATTTACTTTTTTTTTTCTTTAACAAGTACTGGTAGATTAACTCGCGTATGTGTTAGTCTTTTAACCCTTTCATCCCTGCGTTTCTGGACTCTCCCATTCTTGAAATTGGACATGTCCACTGATGCAAATAGGGGTTTTAGTCTAAAAAACAGAATGACAATAAACGTCAAAACAGATTGCCTTTTGAAACAAAGAACACACTACGGATTAGAACATGGGAGTCTTGGTTTTATTGAGACTCTTCATAATCAGTAATGAAGTTTTCAACCATGCTTACGCCCTCTAGCTTATATATGAGCAGAACTCTATTTTCAAATATATCACAAATATACCATGTTTTCAAACAGTGTACATCCTGATGAGACGGCTGATTTGGATCTACACTGTATGCACAGGTATATGTTTTCAAGTTGGTCTGCCAGGTTGAAAGGTTAATAGCAGGATGAACACAGATTACATGTATAGATGCACCCTGTTTTGATAGGCTGATATTTCAAATCAACACAATAATGACACCAAATTGTATAAATTACATTGTATTTGCTATTTATAGCCCGCTTTGAAAAAGTGGCGCTTTACTGAATTTGCCTTGTCCTTCCGTCTTTCCTTTCTTCCGTCCGTCATTCCGTCCATCTTCATCGGATAAATGTTTTCAGGAACTATAAAAGCTGTAAAAATGTAACTTGGTACAGACTTGAATACTGGGCAGATATGTCGGGTATATCAGAATCAGGGCCAGCAGCCTATAACTTAGAATTATATCCCTCGATTGGTTTTACAGTTTGCCATTAATAAAAAAAATTCGTCACATTTTTCTCAAGAACTGTAAGGGTCCAAATGTTGCTACCTGGTACAGAATTGGAAAGTGAGCTGATGTATTGTTTATACCAAAATTAGCACCAAGGGCCTTGAAAGGTTTTACAATGTCATAAATGGAAAATTTTCATTCAAGATTTCTCAGAAACTATGAAAGCTATAAAGCTGAAACTTGGGCAGTTGAATATTGTATCGCGTATACCAGAATAAGGACCAAGGCCCTATAATTCTTGGAGTTACATCCTTTGATAGGTTTTACAATAAGCCATTAATGAAAAAAAATTGTTGTACTTTTCTCATGAGCTGTAAGGGTAAAAAAGTTGAAACCTGGATCGATTTTACGTGTCCATATTACACTATGTCCTACAGTGATGTTATCGGGTAAGCATGAATTCAAAATATTTCAACATTATGGGTATTTCTCCTCTGATAGCGCTGCAGCGAGGCTATAATAGATCCTGTGACAGCTCTAGTTCAAATAGCAGAAAGCAACCTACTTGAATAGGGTTAAGTGTAAGTGCTTCCAGATAAATATTATGCCAATGTCTCGTATTTTCGTGACTTTTGCATTCAATAACCCCACAAAAAGTTGAAAAAGGGACTACATATTTTCATTCTATTTCTGTTAGTTCATGTCTTCACTTTTCGCCCTTTGCAGTGAATTAAAAATGTTTTATGTGCATATACTTGGATTATATCTGTACAGAAAACCCTCAGTCAGCAAATGCTGACCATATGGGGTATATAGATTTGAAAGGCCGTAAATGGGTGCCTCTAAAATACGCAACTTATTGCCACAGTGCTGCAGCAGTAATAGGCTTTCCAAGGCGGTTCTTTTGTTGCAGTTCTTCTTTGTGCGTTTGTGGTTTTATATAAGGCGTTTGTTTTGTCATTATTTGTCCCTCGTCACTCCCTCCCCAGCTAGCATTCTACATAAATCTATAGCGGGCTGTTTACTGGGTACTTTTGGTGTCTCTGGAAGACTGTGTTCGTGATTGTAGCATTGTATCTTCACTTATATTTTAGGATAAACTATGGTATCTTATGAAATACTGATTCCCCATGTAAACATTTATTCTAGCGTATATTTGATCAGATAATAATCAGATTGGATTAGCGGATTAGTTGTATGGTAAATTGTCATATGGAATTCATTCATATGTCATTACAATCCCAGGAAGGTGGATAACGTCAATGGAAAACTCTATTTTTGAATTTTAGTTTAAAATAACAAGTCACTGTGAACCAAACAAAGCCTGAAAAAAGGTTGCACTCTACCGTAACAAGCCTAAGTAATCGGGACAGACAAATAGGCGTGAGCAAAAACTATACTGTCAATATCGTTGCTAAAATTCTATTCTTTTATGTCAACTCATCTTTACAAATCAGTCATTCCGACATTACAACTGATGGCAGAAGAATCTCTCATAATCCATGGCATTAATTTCCTTTTTAAGTCATGCCCACATTTTAGCATTAAAATAATTTTGAATTATCATCACGAAAACATACCTATATAATTTTGACCCACTTAAACCACTTTTATATAGTAAAACTGGGGTTTACAGGGGTCTACATTATTTTTCTTATTTCTGCTCAATAACATAGATTGTGGGTACTCGTTAGAACCACCTCGGCGAGGCGGTTCTAACGAGTAACCACAATCTATGTTTTGAGCAGAAATGTGAAAAATATCAGAAATTTTTATCTGAAAACTTTCAGTTTTTGGTGGTGAAATTTTCAATATATTTGAATCGGCTTGTTTTCGTAATGTTTAGCAATATTTTAATTGCCTATCGGCTCGAACCAATACGTTTTTCCAAGCCATAGTTTAGAGGGAAAAACAACACGATTGACATTTAAGCCGATTTATGTCCTTTGACGACATTCCCAATGAAATGACAAGACTTGTTTTAGGGAAAAATAAACAAAACATCACTCAGCCGTCATCTGCTTTTTATCCCCTGACTGACACGTAGGTTCGCGGGATATAGCGATCAGCATGATTTCCATCCGTCCGTTCGTTGACGCACTCTTGTTCGCTCAATAACGTTGATACCCTTAGACATATTTTGATAATATCTGGTAAAAATGAAGGGGAGAGCCCGAAGGCGTGTCGCGTGCAAAAGAGACAACACTTTCTTCGTTATGTTGTTATCTCCCCTGAAGCCGAAATCTTGTACAAGCCATAACTCCCATACTGTTTGAGATACTGTGATAATATTTGGTAGGGATGAAGAGGAGGGCCAGTAGGCGTGTCGCAAGCAAGATAGACAACTCTCATTTTCTTCATTATGTAGTTATCTCCCCTGTAGCAGAAATCAGTAGAAACCCTTGTGCGCTCCATAATGTTGATACCCTTAGACATATTTTAATAATAATTGGTAGAAATAAAGGGAAGGACCAGTAGGCGTGTCGCGTGCAAGAGTGCCAACTCTCACTATCTTCGTTATGTAGTTATCTCCCCTAAAGTGGAAATCTTGTGCAGGCCATAACTCCTATACTGTTTAAGATAATTTGATATATTTGGTAGGATTAAAGAGGATGACCAGTAGGCTCATGTGCAAGAGAGACAACTCTCACTTTCTTCATTATGTAATTATCACCCCTGAAGCAGAAATCCGTTAACGCATCCTTGTGAGCTCCATAACTTTGATACCCTTAGATATATTCTAATAATATTTGGTAGGAATGAAGAGGAGTACCAGTAGGCGTGTTGCAAGAGAGATAACTCTCATTTTACTCGTTATATAGTTATCTCCCCTGAAGCCAAAATCTTGTGCAGGCCATAACTCCCGTACTGTTTGAGATGATGTGATATTATTTGGTAGGAATGAAGAGGAGGACCAGTAGGCATGTCATGTGCAAGAGAGACAACTCTCATTTTCTTCGTTATGTTATTATCTCCCCTGAAGCCAAAATCTTGTGCAGGCCATAAGTCCCATACCGTTTGAGATTATTTGATAATATGTTGTAGGGACGAAGAGGAGGACCAGTAGGCGTGCCACGTGCAAGAGAGACAACTCTCACTTTCTTCTTTATGTAGTTATCTCCCCAGATGCAGAAGTTTTGTGCAGGCCACTACTACCATACTGTTTGAAATAATTTGATAATATATGGTAGGAACATATATCAAGTCAAGTAGGAGTGTCGCATGCAAGAATGACAACTATTGCTCTGTTCTTTTTTCTAGTTATCTCCCCTAAACAAATTTCTAAGCCAAATTCTTGTGCACTCCATAACTTCTTAATGGTTTGAAATATTTTAATAATATTTGGCAGAGGCATAAGGACCAGAAAGGGATTCACGTACAAGAGAGACAACTATCATTTTCTTCTTATGTAGTTATCTCCCCTGAAACCCAAATCTTGTGCAGGCTATAACTCCCATAGTGTTTGAGATAATTTGATATTATTTGATAGGGCCATATATCAGGTCAAATAGAAGTGTAGCTTGCAAGAAGGACAACTCTTGTTTCGTTTTTCCAAGTTATTTTCCCTTAATAAATTTTTAAGCCAAATTCTTGCGAACACCATAACTTCTGAATGATTTGAAATATTTTGATCATATTTGGTACATGCATAGATAAAGGCCAGTAGGCATGTCACGTAAAACAACTCTCACTTTGTTCGTTTATATCCCTTGAAGCTGAAATCTTGTGCAGCCCATAACTCCCATACTATGTGAGAATTTGATGATATTTGGTAGGGATATTTTTCAGGTCAAATAGAAATGTTACATGCAAGAAGGACAACTTTTGCTTTGTTTTTTATCTCCCCTGAATAAATTTCTAAGCCTAATTCTTGTGCACTCAATAACTTCTGAATGATTTTAAATATTTTGATAATATTTGGTAAAGGCATAGATAAGGACCAGTAGGCGTGTCATGTGCAAGATAGACAACTCTCACTTTTTGTTATGTACTTATTTCCCCTTGAGTTGAAATCTTGTGGACTCACATACCTACTATATCTATAACTCACATACTGTCTGTAATAATTTGATAATATTTTGATGGGACATATATCAGGTCAAGTAGGGGTGTCACATGCAAGAAAGACAACTTTTGCTTTGTTCTTTTGTTTTGACACTCCACTGAATAAATTTCTAAGCCAAATTCTTATGCACTCAATGACTTCTTAATGGTTGAAATAATTTGATAATATTTTGTATATGCACAGATAAGGACCAGTAGGCGTGTCGTATGCAAGAAGGACAAGCTCTGCTGTGGTTGTGTTCTAGCTACTTTCCCAGAATGAATTTCTAAGCCAAAGTTTTTGTGTATGCGGTTTGTAATATTTTGATAATATTTGGTTGAGGTATATATGAGGACCAGTAGGCATGTCGTGTTCAAGAGTATTCTCACTTTCTCCATTATGTACTTATCTCCCCTGATTTCGAAATCTTGTGCAGGCCATAACTCTTATGTCAATATAATTATGTTTGAGATAACTTGCTAATCTTTGGTAGTGACATATATCAGGTCAAGTAGGCGTGTCGCATGTGAGAAGGACAATGTTTGCTCTGTTGATTTTTTTTTTTTTACCCCAGCAAATATCTTTACCTTTACAAGGCATTTATTTTTAACATTATTTCACAAACTCAAAGTATTTGCAAATCTTGTGTATCCTGTACAAATAATCACATCAGAAATCATAAATAGATGACTTTTGACAAAAATAAAAGAAAAATAAAAGAACATGCAAAAATGAAATCATTTACAGTATACCTTTTATTGTTTTCACTTATAATTTTGGTCACATTTCATACTATCTTTGCATATTTTTACTTTGCTCTGTTTCAATATTTCCACTATATCTGATTGAAATATACACCAAATTTAGATATGGCGGTTTAGTCGTGGGATTTAAAATAGATTAACTCTAAAAGGAATTAATTTGCTCCCAGAGAGAGTAAATAATTTCCTTTTAGAATTGTCCCACTTTCAGATAAAGTTTGATGTACGGGAGGGCAAACAGGAAGACCCAAAAATTGTCTCGTTTGTCGAAAATGGCGGAAAATCTAGGCCTAACAGTATCAAATGGTTCAAGTGAAATGCAAATGAACTGATTAGACTGTGCAGATCCATAGGGTGATGTGTACCTTAGCTGTATGCATATAAGTACCTTTTTTAGCTCCGACGTGATTCATCCTCGTTTAGGCTGCAGTACTCGTATAAAAGTATTCAAACAGTTGCAACAAAAATAAATAAAGACCATTACGAAAACACGCCTATTCAAATATATAGAAAATTTCATCTCCAAAAACTGAAAATTTTCAGATAAAAAAACTCCGATATTTTTCATATTTCTGCTCAAAACATAGATTGTGGGTACTCGTTAGAACCGCCTCGCCGAGGCGATTCTAACGGGTACCCACAATCTATGTTTTGAGCAGAAATAAGAAAAATAATGTATACCCCTGTAAACCCCAGTTTTACTATATAAAAGTGGGGTTTAAGGGGGTCAAAATTATATAGGTATGTTTTCGTGATAAGCATATTAAAACAGAATGTATATTATGTTTCCTTTTTACGTTGCAGTGTATCGAACTCCAAACCAGTTGCAAGAAAAATAAATAAAAGACAAGAAAACATAACTATTAGAAATATATATTTTTTTTTTTTTTTTTTTTTTTTTGCGAAATCGCATTCGCCTGCTTATTGGTGTTATCACATACCTGTCGGTTATTTGGCCCTATAGTCCAAATAACAAAAGAGTGATTTTATCGATTTACACAATGGGGACATTAAAGGGACTTAACTGTGTCCGTGTCACTTAACTACATGCCTGTCCGTGTCTACGATTATACGTATTTTCTGTCCAAACTACTATCATAATTCATTTTATGAAAATATTAAGATATGCAGAAAAAAGATTCTACCTTACCCAATATCATTTGAAATTTTAGATATAAATAGTGTAGTACATGTATATATGTTTCGAAACGGCGCTACCTCTGTGCGACTGTTGCGTAGTACCCTTAAAACTGTACTGTTTGTTTATGTTTCGAAACCGTAGCACGACACACTTGAGGTCTGCCAGGCCGCTGAATGTAGTCCCTGGAAGGAGACCTTGATCTCTTTGTCTTTATATTTATGTGTGTGTGTGTGTGTGTGTTTGTTTTGTTTGTTTTTGTATTTTGTTTTTGTATATTTGTTTTCTGTTGTTTGTTTTTTTGTTTGTTTTTTTGTTTTTTATTTTTTGTGTGTGTTTTTTTTTTTGTGTTTTTTTTTTTTTTTTTTTTTTTTTTTTTTTTTGTTTGTTTGTTTTTTTTTGTAAACGATAAAAATACCTAATTCCCTTTCAGTGTAGAAGTATTTATTTACGGAGTGGCTATTTACAGTCAAAAATAGCCAAAAACTGTTAAATTGACTGTAAATAGTCAAAAAAGTTAAATTGGCTGTTTACAGTTGACTGTAGATAGCCAAAAAACATTAAATTGGCTATTTACAGACAACTGTAGATAGCCAATAACGTTAAATTGGCTGTTTACAGTTATATTAAATATAATATGTTCTCGAAAACGGTGCACTAGAAACAATATAATTCCTATTTGCATTAACGGTGGAATATTGTATTCGTTGTGAATTGGGCATTTTTTCAAAACACAGTTTGGGTAAAAAATTCTAAACACATTCTTATTTTGAAAGATAAACAAAACAACTTTTTGAATGACAAAGTAACTGACGTAGCACAGAAGATAATGAAAAGACAATTCACAAACCCCAAAATTAACGGATTTCAGTCCGTTTTGAACAAGCAACACGTTTCTCATTTCAAAGAAAAATCGAAAAAGATATTGTACCAATTCTGCATCGCGGTAATTTTACTTCTGGTCATTGGTTTACCATTTCAACACTAAACTGTTCAAAGGTAGCGTAAATGTGATCGAGCAGGACAGTCAATCACAGATCTTAAGCGTATTGAAACATGACGGTAAAACATCTTTAATGTCCAACATCAAGTTGGCAGAACAGATTGCGGATTGTTTGTCATTGCTTTTGCTGTAGCTTTAAGCTTTGACCTCAGTCCCGCGAAACTCATATTCGAACAACATAAAATGAGGGCATATCTTATTTCCTGCATTTCGCAAGATCAATTTACTAGCTTTCTTTTTAACATAAATACTAACTGAAAGAAGAAAAAGCAGATAACGTCGAAAGAAAATATATTTTGCTCTTGCCGGGGATTGTATGACAGCGAAATGATCCAATGCACTCAATGTTTTGAATTGTATCATTTCCGATGGTTATAAAAGCATATCACTAATTCCATTCAGAAACCAGGCGGTTGTCATTTCAAGAGCGTTAAATATAAGGAATAATAATTTCCGATGGTTATAAAAGCATATCACTAATTCCATTCAGAAACCAGGCGGTTGTCATTTCAAGTGCGTTAAATGTAAGGAATAATTAATTATGTGCAAATGAAAGAGTAATAATAAGTTGCGGCCAATGTACATCTTTTATCATGCTGTTGATGTCTGCATTTGTTTGTTTTGTTTTTTGTTGTTGTTGGATTTTTGTTTTTTGTTGTGTGTGTGTGTGTGTGTGTGTGTGTGTGTGTGTGTGTGTGTTTTAGCTCACCTGAGCCGAAGGCTCATGGTGAGCTATTGTGATCACTCACCGTCCGTCGTCGTCGTCGTCGTCGTCCGGATGTCCGTCTGTCCACAATCTTTAAACAACATCTCCTCCTAAACCACTGGTGGGAATTTGACCAAACTTAACAGGAATGATCCTTGGTTGGTCCTCTTTCAAAGTTGTTCAAATGGTTTCGGTTCATTGCATATCTAGGTCACAGGAGCTAAAAATAGATTTTTTAATCAAAAACTTAAAAAATCTTCTTGTCCGAAACCACTGGACCGATTTCAATATTATTTCGCAAAAAGGTTCCTTTGGTGATCCTCTACCAAGATTGTTCAAGCCATTTGGATTCGTCAAAAAACATGGTCACCAGGGGGCGGGGCTTATTTTCCCTATATATCTATATAGAAAACTTTAAAAATCTTCTTGTCCGAAACCACTGGACCGATTTCAATATAATTTTGCAGAAATGTTTCTTTGGTGATCCTCTACAAAGATTGTTCAAGCCATTTGGATTCGTCAAAAAACATGGCCGCCAGGGGGCGGGGCTTATTTTCCCTGTGTATCAATATAGAAAACTTTAAAAGTCTTCTTGTCAGAAACCACCGGACCAATTTCCATATAATTTTGCAGAAATGTTTCTTTGGTGATCCTCTTGCAAGATTGTTCAAGCCATTTGGATTTGTCAAAAAACATGGCCGCCAGGGGGCGGAGCTTATTTTCACTATGTAACTGTATAGAAAACTTTAAAAAATCTTCTTGTCAGAAACCACTGGACCGATTTACATATAATTTTGCAGAAATGTTTCTTTGGTGATCCTCTTGCAAGATTGTTCAAGCCATTTTGATTCGTCAAAAAACATGGCCGCCAGGGGGCGGGGCTTATTTTCCCTATATATCTGTATAGAAAACTTTAAAAATCTTCTTGTCAGAAACCACTGGACCGATTTCCATATAATTTCGCAGGAATGCTCCTTTGGTGATCCTCTTGCAAGATTGTTCAAGCCATTTGGATTCGTCAAAAAACATGGCCGCCAGGGGGCGGGGCTGTTTTTCCCTATATATCTATATAGAAAACTTTAAAAATCTTCTTATTAGAAATCACTCGACCGATTTCAGTATAATTTTGCAGAAATGTTCCTTTGGTGATCCTCTAACAAGATTGTTCAAGCCATTTGGATTCGTCAAAAAACATGGCTACCAGGGAGGGGGGGGGGGGGTGCGGGGCTTATTTTCCCTATATATCTGTATAGAAAATTTAAAAAATCTTCTTATCAGAAACCACTGGAACGATTGCATTATAATGTGGCAGAAATGTTCCTTTGGTGATCCTGTACCAAGATTGTTCAAGCCATTTGGATTCGTCAAAAAACATGGCCGCCAGGGGGCGGGGCTTATTTTCCCTTTATATCTATATAGAAAAACTTGAAAAATCTTCTTGTCAGAAACCACTGGACCGATTTCATTATAACTTGGCAGAAATGTTTCCTTGGTGACCTTCTACCAAGATTGTTCAAGTAATCGTGATTTGTCAAAAAACATGGCCGCTATGGGGTGGAGCTTATTTTCCTTATATATCTATATAGAAAACTTGAAAAAATCTTCTTGTCAGAAACCACTGGACCGATTTCAATATACCTTGGCAGAAATGTTTTTTTGGTGACCCTTTACCAAGATTGTTCAAGCCGTCATGATTTGTCAAAAAACATGGCCGCCAGAGGGCGGGGCTTATTTTCCCTCTATATATCTATATAGAAAACTTGAAAAAACTTCATTTCAGAAACCACTGGATCGATTTCAATATAACTTGGCAGATATGTTTCCTTGGTGACCCTTTACCAAGATTGTTCAAGCTATCATGATTTGTCAAAAAACATGGCTGGTAGGGGGCGGGGCTTACTTTCCCCGTATATCTACATAGAAAACTTTAATGATCTTCTTGTCAGAAACCACTGCACTGATTTCAATTAAACATTGCATAAATGTTTCTTATGTAACCCTCCATCAAGGTTATGCAAGCCGTCATGATTCATCAAGAAACAGGGCCGCCAGGGGGCGGGGTTTATTTTCCCTATATATCTATATAGAAAAACTTTAAAACTCTTCTTTTCAGAAACCACAGGTCCAATTTCATTACAACTTGGCAAAAATGTTTCCTTGGTGACCCTCTACCATGATTGTTTAAGTAATCATGATTTGTCAAAAAACATGGCTGCTAGTGGGTGGGGCTTATTTTCCCTATATATCTATATAGAAAACTAAAAAATCTTCTTGTCAGAAACCAATGGGCCGATTTCAATATAACTTGGCAGGAATATTTCTTTGGTGACCCTCTACCAAGGTTGTTCAAGCTGTCATGATCGTCAAAAAACATGGCCACTACGGGGCAGGGCTTATTTTTTAGCTCACCTGAGCTGAAAGCTCAAGGTGAGCTTTTGTGATCACTCACCGTCCGTCGTCGTCGTCGTCGTCCGTCCGTCCGTCCGTCCACAATCTTTAAACAACATCTCCTCCTAAACCACTGATTGGATTTTGACCAAACTTTACAGGAATGATCCTTGGTTGGTCCTCTTTCAAAGTTGTTCAAATGGTTCCGGTCCATTGCATATCTAGATCACAGGAGCTAAAAATAGATTTTTTAATTAAAAACTTAAAAAATCTTCTTGTCAGAAACCACTGGACCGATTTCAATATAATTTTGCAGAAATATTCCTTTGGTGATCCTCTACCAAGATTGTTCAAGCCATTCGGATTCGTTAAAAAACATGGCCGCCAGGGGGCGGGGCTTATTTTCCCTATGTATCTATATAGAAACTTTAAATATCTTCTTGTCAGAAACCACGGGACCGATTTCAATGTAATTTTGCTGAAATGTTCCTTTGGTGATCCTCTACCAAGATTGTTCAAGCAATTTGGATTTGCCAAAAAACATGGCCGCCAGGGGGCGGGGCTTATTTTCCCTATGTATCTATATAGAAAACTTTAAAAATCTTCTTGTCAGAACCACTGGACCGATTTCAATGTAATTTTGCAGAAATGTTCCTTTGGTGATCCTCTACCAAGATTGTTCAAGCCATTTGGATTCGTCAAAAAAAATGGCCGCTAGGGGTGGGGCTTATTTTCCCTATATATCTATATAGAAAACTTTAAAAATCTTCTTGTCAGATACCGCAGACTGATTTCCATATAATTTTGCAGAAATGACCTTTGGTGATCCTCTACCAAGATTGTTCAGGCCATTTGGATTCGTCAAAAACATGGCCGCCAGGGGGCGGGGCTTATTTTCCCTATATATCTATATAGAAAACTTTAAAAATCTTCTTGTCCGAAACCACTGGTCCGATTTCAATATAATTTTGCAAAAATGTTCCTTTAGTGATCCTCTACCAAGATTGTTCAAGCCATTTGGATTCCTCAAAAACATGGCCGTCAGGGGGCGGGGCTTAATTTCCCTATATATCTATATAGAAAACTTTAAAAATCTTCTTATCAGAAACCACTGGACCGATTTCCATATAATTTTGCAGAAATGTTCCTTTGGTGATCCTCTACCAAGATTGTTCAAGCCATTTGGATTTGTCAAAAAACATGGCCACCAGAGGGCAGGGCTTATTTTCCCTATATATCTATATAGAAAACTTTAAAAATCTTCTTGTCCGAAACCACTAGACCGACTAAAACATAATTTTGCAGAAATGTTCCTTTGGTGATCCTGTACCAAGATTGTTCAAGCCATTTGGATTCGTCAAAAAACATGGCTGCCAGGGGGTGGGGCTTATTTTCCCAATATATCTATATAGAAAACTTTAAAAATCTTCTTGTCAGAACCACTGCACCGATTTCAATATAATTTTGTAGAAATGTTCCTTTAGTGATCCTCTACCAAGATTGTTCGAGTCAGTTGGATTTGTCAAAAAAACATGGCCGCCAGGGGGCAGGGCTTATTTTCCCTATATATATATCTATATAGAAAACTTTAAAAATCTTCTTGTCAGAAACCACTGGACCGATTTCAATGTAATTTTGCAGATATGTTCCTTTGGTGATCCTCTACCAAGATTGTTCAAGCCATTTGGATTCGTCAAAAAACTTGGCCGCTAGGGGGTGTGGCTTATTTTCCCTATATATCTATATAGAAAACTTTAAAAAATCTTCTTGTCAGAAACCGCAGGACTGATTTCCATATAATTTTGCAGAAAAGTTCCTTTGGTGATCCTCTACCAAGATTGTTCAGGTTATTTGGAATCGTCAAAAAACATGGCCGTCAGGGTCGGGGCTTATTTTCCCTATATATCTATATAGAAAACTTTAAAAAATCTTCTTGTCCGAAACCACTGGTCCGATTTCAATATAATTTTGCAAAAATGTTCCTTTAGTAATCCTCTACCAAGATTGTTCAAGCCATTTGGATTCCTCAAAAAACATGGCCGTCAGGGGGCGGGGCTTTATTTCCCTATATATCTATATAGAAAACTTTAAAAATCTTCTTGTCAGAAACCACTGGACCGATTTCCATATAATTTTGCAGAAATGTTCCTTTGGTAATTCTCTACCAAGATTGTTCGAGCCATTTCGATTAGTCAAAAAACATGGCCACCAGGGGGCGGGGATTATTTTCCCTATATATCTATATTGAAAAATGTAAAAATCTTCTTGTCCGAAACCACTGGACCGATTTCCATATAATTTTGCAGAAATGTTCCTTTGGTGATCCTCTACCAAGATTGTTCAAGCCATTTGGATTTGTCAAAAAACATGGCCACCAGAGGGCAGGGCTTATTTTCCCTATATATCTATATAGAAAACTTTAAAAAATCTTCTTGTCCGAAACCACTGGACCGACTTCAATATAATTTTGCAAAAATGTTCCTTTGGTGATCCTGTACCAAGATTGTTCAAGCCATTTGGATTCGTCAAAAAACATGGCTGCCAGGGGGTGAGGCTTATTTTCCCAATATATCTATATAGAAAACTTTAAAAATCTTCTTGTCAGAACCACTGGACCGATTTCCATATAATTTTGTAGAAATGTTCCTTTAGTAATCCTCTACCAAGATTGTTCGAGTCAGTTGGATTTGTCAAAAAACATGGCCCCCAGGGGGCAGGGCTTATTTTCCCTATATATGTATCTATATAGAAAACTTTAAAAATCTTCTTGGCAGAAACCAATGGACCAATTTCAATATAACTTGGAAGGAATGTGTCTTTGGTCACCCTCTTCCTAGGTTGTTCAAGCCATCATGGTTCGTCAAAAAATATGGCTGCAAGGGGGTGGGGCTTACAGAACAGATTTCAATATAACTTGGCAGGAATGTTCTTTTGGTGACCCTCTACCAAGTTTGTTTAAGCTGTCATGATTCGTGAAAAAAACATGGCCGTTAGGGCGTAGGGCTTTATAGCTATATAAAACTTTTTAAACCACTGGACCAATTTCAATATAACTTGGCAGAAATGTTCCTTTGGTGACGCTCTTTTAAGATTCAGTTCAAGTTGTCAAGATTTGTAAAAAAAACATGGCCGGGGATGTGGTGGAGGGAGGTGGGGTGGTTAGTGCTATGAAGTTTATACAAAAATCCTAGAGCAGTGAACTTGGCTGAAACTTCAACAGTAAATATGCAAATCTGTTTGGTCAGGTGAGCGATATAGGACCATCATGGTCCTCTTGTTGTTGTTTTTTCTTTTTTTTTTTTTTTTTTTTTTTTTGTTTAAATTAAACGAAACTAGTTTTATTGTGAACCTAAAACAGCGCTATGGACAAATTCAGCAGACGAGAGATGATAGTTTTCTTAATTATCCTAGAAAATAGGATTTGACATTTCCTGGAGAGCGCTCTCCAAGATAGACAATTTGCATGAAATGTCAGATCCAAATTTCAGGGAAAACTAAGAAAAATATTTCAAAATTCTATCTGCTGAAAATTTTACCCAGCATGCTAAGCGTTAACGCCAATAAAAACGAAAAGAATATTTACTTCATACTTCTTTCACATAGATTATACGCTTTGCATAAATATAATTATGTACTTATTTGTTACGAGTGGAGCGGGCCTCCATTGGACCCTGGAGTCTGATCTTGGTCGGTGCAGATCGCATATGTATTTTGATATTATGCGATCTGCACCGTTGGGTCGACGATGTTGATTCGGCATGGGTGTTCCTTCAGATATATACACAATAGTGCATACACAGTTTATTTTCTGAGTTTGTTACCCTCATAAAAGCCGCGCCATCCGAAAATGTGTTTTCGGCCATATGCGGACAGCGAAAGCCAAGAACAGATTGCGCATCCGCACCGTCTGATCTAGACCGACACTGTCCGCTAACAGAATCATTGGATATCATGTGAGAATAAATAACTTGTTTGATTTAATCTGAATTAAAATGACGAAAGTTGGGATATCCATGGTTTGGTTTTTGAGCGGTTTTCTTACGTTTTATTAGTAATAAAACAAAATATGAATAAATGGTCTTGCTTCTTCCAGAAAACAACAGAAAAAAAACAACAAAAAAACAAGACTTCTTACTCGTGAATGTTTCATACGAAAAAGAGTCCAAATTATATTTGATTCGATTCTACTTGTACACTGTTTATACTCGCGAGCTCTTTTAAATATGTATGCTACCAGATCTTGACTGACAATTCGAAAAACCAAAACAGAACGGGGAATACATGTAACAAGTAAGAAACCTTGATTTACCGTCCTGTCACCATTATCAAGACAGATCCGATATGATAGAATTGCTGGAGATGCAAGATTAAGCTGTATTATATCACAGAACATATCTTCAATAAGTATGACTGTAAATTTTAACGTTTTTCTTTTTTTTTTTTTTTTTTTTTTTTTTTTTTTTGGCTTTTGACAGTTGACTGTAAATAGCCAATTTAACGGTCTTTTTTTGCTATATAAAGTAACCTGTTAATAGCCATTTTATAGCCAATTTAACATTTTTTTTTTTTTTTTTTTTTTTTGGCTATTTACAATTGACTGTAAATAGCCAATTCAATGTTTGTTGGCTATTTACAGTTGAATGTCCATTTATTTATTTACTAACCAAACAAAATATTTATTTGCCGTATTAAAGTAAATAGTAGACTAATATGAAATGAAAATGATAAAATGCTGGGATGCACATTCTTCGAGCAAAATGAAACTCTATTCTTCTTTGTATAAGCTTTTTTTTTTTAGCTTTCGAACTAATACGTCTGTTCTAAAACCTCGGTTAATTTGTGTTTTATATTCAAAATGTCAGCACAAGTTAAAAATAATTCCAAACCAATACCAACTGAGTCTATCACTTTAAATAAAACGAAAGTAAAAAAATAATGATAATAATAATAATAATAATAATAATAATTATTATTATTATTATTATTATTATTATTATAAAGCTGCTGCATGTCAAAACCAACCATTATGAAAACAGGCCTATTCAAATATATTGAAAATTTCACCACCAAAAACTGAAAGTTTTCAGATAAAAATTCTGATATTTCTCCTATTTCTGCCTAAAACATAGAGTGTGGGTACTCGTTAGAACTGCCTCACTGAGGCAGTTCTAACGAGTACCCACAATCTATGTTTATGAGTAGAAATAAAAATCATTTTGTATACCCCAGTTAACCCCAGTTTTACTATATAAAAGTGGGGTTTAAGGGGATCAAATTTATTTAGGTATGTTTTTGTGATGAACATGCCCTGACTACCCGATGACGACTCAAACCAGCCTGGGTATCCGCCGATTCTGATCAGAGTCTTCTCTATGCACAAGCATATCTCTAAGTGCACAGCAAAGACTGATCAGAATGGGCGGATGTCCAGGCTGATCTCAGCCTTCGCTTGACTCATATGTCATTTTGTTGGTTTTTCCAGGTTGCAGCTCAGTTATAAGCAATAAAAACAAATAAAAAAGTGTTCTCAAATTTATTCTGGTAATTAATTCACAGCATATATAGACCAGCGACCAACATCATAAATGCCATATTGTGATAAAATGTACATGCGCCCAGTGAAGGCAAAATCAGCCTGACCATCCGCGCCTTCTGATCAGTTTGTGGTAAATATCATATCAGTTTAGAGACATTCCCGGATCCTTCTCTTGATAGAACAGTGATTTAGCATGTCATTTTTCCATAGCATGGTGCTTGTTTTTAACTGATAACACTTTTAGCAAGGCCAAGCAGCGTAGTTATATAAACATATATGTTCAGAAAGTAACCTTCTGAAGGCATATCTAGAATTTTGGGCTGGTGGACAAAAACTAAGCTCCGTTTCTGAGCGTGTTGAAGTTTGTTTTGTGTGTGTGTGTGTGTGTGTGTGTGTGTGTGTGTGTGTGTGTGTGTGTGTTTTGGTGGGGGTGAGAGGGCGAGAGGTAGTGGGGTGGTAACTGAATATTAAAAAAACTCTGTGTTGTATTTTTTACACCAAAACAAAAATCATCTGAGACATGACAAGAATGATTTTTGTATCAAGAAACGTCTTAAAGGCTCCATATTCCTAACAAATAGACATTTTTATCCAAGAAAGATTTATTAAATTGATATATAGTATAAATACAATCATAAAATGTGGCATCTGACAGCCTGTAAATTTTCAAATAGTCTCTCGTTCTTGAACAGGGTCAGAAATGAAATGATTTTATCGTACCCCTGAATCAATGAAAATCATTTCATTTTTGATCAAGTTCAAAAACGAGAGACTAACTGAAATTTTACAGGCTGTCAGATGCCACATTTTATGATTGCATTAATACCATTATATATCAAACCTTTCCTGGATAAAAAAAAAATGTCTATGTTTTTAGGAATATGGAGCCTTTAACTTTTTACTCAATATACTATGTGAGTCGTACATTCAAATTTGAATATAACACTTACTAAGTAGATGAGCTCTTTGGCTGACATATGAATGCATAGTCAACCAACACTATAGGGATCAAACATTCGCCAGGTCCCGAGGGAGGTGTTGAAAACCGAGGCCGGAGGCCGCGGTTTTCAACACCTCCCTAGGGACTTGGCAAATGATAATGCATTGAAAAACCATGTTCGATCGCTGTTATTGCATAAAAACTGAAAACATTTGCTACATTTCGCGTTATTTCTTGCACTATTTTGTTTTGCCTTTTCACCGATGTCTCGCGAACGCATTTCCACGGACTATGCTCGTTCTAGGGCCGGGCAGTACACCTCTCGTAACGTCAGCAAATTTGTGGCCCCGGTACGGTCATATTGAAAGTTGTGTAGCCGTGCATTAACAGCGCGTGAATTGCCTTGCTAATACATGGCTTTTCGCCGGTTAATGCACGGCTCTTAATAACATGCAACACTGCGTTTTATGCAGTAATACAGATTGCAACTAGGTCTACAGTTTTGATCAAGTCTGACTGTCCAAATACTATAAATACATAGTCTCCTAACATTAAAGACTTAATCTGTGTCTACATTGTTTCAATCTAGCCTGACTGGCCAAATGCTATGAATTCATAGTCTCCCAATAATATAGATTTCACCTTGGTCTACAGTTTTGATCAAGCCTGACTGTCTAAATACTATGAATGCATGGTCTCCAAACAATACAGAACTGATGTGGGTCTACTCTGTTTTGCTCAAGCCCGACTGTCCAAATACTGTGAATGCATAGGCTCCAAAATTTACAGATCTGATCTGGGTCTACTCTGATTTGCGCAACCCTCTCTGTCTAAAAACTATGAATGCATAGTCTCCCAACATTACAGCTTTCATCTGGGTAAACTACAGATCGGACCTTGATCTACTCTTTTTAGCTTACCTGAGCCGAAGGCTCAGGATCAGCCTTTGTGATCATTTGCCGTCCGTCTTCCTTTATCCGTCCGTCTGTTCATCCGTTTGTCCATCTGTTCATCCACACCTTTGAACGACTTCTCCTCTGAAACCCCTGGGTCAATTTTCTTGAAACATCATGAGGAAGGAGGATTGAAAATTTGTTCAAATGGTCACGGTCCATTAATCAAGTTGGCCGCCCGTATGGCGTAAAAACACTTATAAGTTTTTTCTTCAGAACCGCGAAAGTTTTTAGGCTAAATCATGGTATATAGCATTGGAGACTCAAGGTCTACCAAGTTTGTTCAAATGGTGATCCTATGTTGACCTTTGATCTTTTTACGGCAAGGTCAAATTTTCATCCCTATGCATTTGTATGAAAAACTATTGAAAACCCAGTTTCTCAAACTGTATTAAAGACTAATGGTTAAAACTAACCATATATGACCAAAACAGCAAACACTTTTAGTTACAATCAAAATTTGTCCCCCGGGATTCTCTGCCTTGCCATTGAGCCATATACATGTATAAAATCTCATAATCGTAAAACGCATTCTCTCAAACAACTTGACCAATTTTCACAAGATTTCACATTGGACCTTCCTTTGAAAGGGTATTATCAATGTTTCTGCATCATTAAACAAGATTACCGCCATGCCCATATGTGGTAAAATCATTTAAAAACCTTCTTCTCCAGAACCAAGAAAGCTTCAAGGCTGAATCTTGGTATGTAGCGTCGGATCCTCAAGGTCTACCAAGTTTGTTCACTCAAGGTCTACCAAGGTTATTCAAATTATGCCCCTAGGTTGAGATTTGACTTCTTACGGCAAGGTTAAATTTGTGTCTCTATGCATTTGCATGCGGTAAGTATTGGAAAGTCAGTTTCTCAAAACGTATTTAAGACTAATGGTAAAACTTATTATGTATGTTCAAAGTAGCAAACCCTTTTAGTTACAATCAAACTTTTGTCCCTTACGGTTACCTGCCATTGCCCTTAGGCTATATACATATATAAACTCTTGTAATCTTTAAACGTGCTCTTCTCTGAAAAGCTTACCAATTTTCTACAGGTTTCACATTTGGCATTCTGTCAAAGTAGTTATCAATTTGTTCAAACTGTTCTGCATCATTTAACAAGATGGGCACAATGCCCATAAAAGGTAAACAACACTTAAAAAAATCTGCTCTAGAACCAAGAAAGTTTCAAGGCTGAATCTTGGTATAGAGCATCGGAGACTCAAGGTCTACCAAGTTTCTTCAAACGATGACACTAGATTGATACTTGATCTTCTTACGGCAAAGTCAAATTTGCGTCCCTATGCATTTGTATGGTGAAATTATTGAAAAGTCAGTTTCTCAAAATGTATCAAAGACTAATGGCTGAAACTTACAATGTATGTTCAAAGTAGCAAATCCTTTTAGTTACAATCAAACGTTTGTCCCATGGGGTTATCTGCCCTTGCACTTGGGCTATATGCATGTATAAAATCTCGTAATCTTGAAACATTTTCTCTTCTGAAAATCTTGACCAGTTTTCACCAGATTCCACATTGGGCCTTCTGTCGAAGGGGTTTTATCAATTTGTTTTAAACGATTCCGCATCACCAACAAGACGGCCGCCATGCCCATATATGGTAAAAATAAAACGCCTAAAAATCTTCTCCAGAACCAAGAAAACTTCAAGGCTGATTCTTGTAACATAGCATCGGGGCTGTCATGCTCAGATATGGTTGAAAAAAAAAAAACACTTAAAAATCATCTTCTCCAGAACCAAGAAAACTTTGCGAATGAACCTTGGTATAAAGCATTCGGGACTCAAGTCTACCAAGTTCGTTCACATGATGTTCCTATGATAACCTTTGAGCTTTTTATGACAAGGTCGAATTTGCGTCCCCAAACAAAATGTTGAAAAATCTTATTCTAAAACATGCATTAAATACTTATAACTGAAACTAACATTTATTAAATACTAATAACTGAAACTGACAATGCATAATTAAAGTAATAAAATTAGTAAAACTTGTAAGTTACAATCAAAATATTATCCACTAGGGGAAACTTTCCTTGCCCCAGGGTTTTGTACATAATAAAATTATATAAATCTTTAAATAGCTTCTCTCAAAACCGTCTGAGCACAACAAATAAAGACAATTACATGAGTGCTCAGGAAATACTAAGATCAGCCTCGGATCCGCATAGTTTGAAACAAATATTTTCTGTTCGCTTTATGGGTAACTACAAACCCAAACTTATGAGCCTAGGTGGAAACCAAATACTCTTATTTTTCGCTGAGTTTTTCTCTGTTTTGTTTTATTTCAAGCACAAGCTCACTGATTCCGATTCTGTCAAGTTTCAATTCACTTTAAAAACGTTTTAGAAGCTTTTTTGTGCACTACTATCTTTATCATTGCCACTGGAGCTATACTAGATTGGCTCCAGTCTCAACTGTTTGTAAATCCACTAAAATGAAATCCAAATAATGTCAGGCTGGTCACTAGAATTTAATGAAACTTGCTTTATGACTTCCTTTCCTGATAAGTGTGTGTGAAAGCGAGTACGTCCGTCATGCTATCAGCAACATTAGCACAGAGCGTGGGGATTCGCAATAGCGTGCCACCGACTGCGCATTCTAGTTATTTATTGTCAACACATAAAATGTTTATTGGGACTAAATTTCATCAACAGCACCCGACAACATAAGATAATGTTGACGTTTAGAACTTCTATGAAGTTAAAATAAAATATTATCTTAAGTATTATTTTAGCAATACCAACAGTTTTAAAGCTGCTATGTCCAAATTTTCAAACAATTTTAGGGCAGACAGGCATGAAAGTATTTTTATTTTTAATTGGAAGAAGGGCGCGCCACAAGCAAAACAGGTCAGGCTAGCGGAAAATTTACTTTAGCATTATATCAGATAAAAATCAAAATATTTTCATGCCTGTCTGCCCTAAAATTGTTTGAAAATTTGGTTTAAACAATATTTATTGAATTCTGATTTGATTCACATGAATATCACATATTATCATAAGGTACAGGATTTGATAAAAAGATTAAAGCTTATATAAATCATCTCCTGAACAATGCTAAGTAGTACATATGGCATACATGAATGCTACGGTAGATGGAAAATGTTATATACACAAATTACCAACAGTAGAAGTATAATCAGACATGTTATAGAAAATAATAATAATAATTGACGGACAGTTGCACAACACGATGAAAATCCCATCTTATATATGCAAAGAAAAATAGAATAAAATGCCCGTCGTTGATCGACCGCAAGTTGTTGTTTTTTTTTGTTTGTTTTTTTTGTTGTTGTTTTTTTTTGTGGTTTTTTTTTTTTTTTTTTTGTTGTTTTTTTTTTTTTTTTTGTTTTGTTTTGTTTTTTTTTTTGTTTTGTTTTTTTTTCATCCAGACTTTTAGTGTCAGGTAATTCTTGGTGCCTCAAATAAGTTTAAGTGAACCTTCTAGATCATGAATTCCTACACTTGACAGAACAGAGTTTCATTGTCTGTTACAGTTGCATTGGGTATGCCACAGAGGAGCTGGTTAGTATTAAGGTCTTTGAGATTGTTTGGAAGATAACTTGTTCTTATGGCTGCGTAATTGGGACATTGGAAAAAGTGGTATACACTTTCGAAGCTGCTACAAGAACACGATGGACTCGGAACAATATTTTTTTCTGTAGAGATGGGTATTAAGAGAATTGCACTCCATTTGAAGTCCAGCATGCATAATCTGACCAATGCGAGAGCCGCAGTTGAAGTATTTTCGGGATTTAAGAGGGTCCCTGTTTAGACGGTATTTGAAAGATTAACAGATGGAGCGGTCTTGGCTTCTTCTGGAAGTTCGTTCCATGCTCAAATGGTTGAAGGAAGGAAAGAGTTGTAGAAGATGTTCGTGCGGGTCTGAATGTTACGGAGATCGCTGGAGTTTCTCAGATTATATGGGGTAGTGTTTTGAACCATTTGTGGTATCAGGGATTGTAAGTATTCGGGTGTAAGACCATTGATAATTTTGTAGAAAATTATTAGATTGTGTTTGGCATGCCTTGCTTGGAGAGATTCCCATCCGAGATCAGAAAGAAGATTGCTTATGCTACAGAGTTCAGTTGCTCCTGTCATAATCCTCGCTGCCTCGTTATGAACAGCTTCCATCTGCTTTTTGGTTTCAGTAGAGGCATTGTCCCAGACAGCATCGCTATATTCAAGAAGAGGTCTAACGAAGAATATGTACATCTTTTCGAGTGCTAGCCTGTTGACTTTGAATTTAAGAGACCTTAATAAATTTAGTCTGGTCCATGCTACTGCTGTAATGTTGCTTATATGCTTAGTCCAACTACAGGTGGTTTTAAACTTTAAACCTAAGTGCTTGTGTGATATTGTGTTTGTTATAGATATTCCATTCATATAGAGGGGCGGTCGATTTCGTTTCAAAGACAAGATCATAGATAGACAAAGTTTTAGCAACGTTGAAATCAACCAGCCAATCAGTTCCCCATATATCAGTGCGGTTTAAATCGCCGTTAAGAATGGCGCCTGCAGTGTTGGGGTTTAAAAATTTGGACAGAGCAGCTTTAAAACTTTGGGTATTTGCTGAAGTAATACTTAAAATAACATTGTATTTCGAATATTCTTGACTAAAACTGGAAAATGAGTGATACCTCTAGTAAATTCTTTTTCTAGAATGTTCTTTGATATAATATAAGGAGAAAAGAGTTCAATATGGGCATCTTTGTATACTTTCATCAGAAATTATTCTATACTGGATTACTTTACTATTTTATTTATTCTGGAATTCAACTCTGAATTCAGTGACTTCAAATTGTGGGATCAGAAACTGTTATTTAAAGGATTTGTTTTATAAATTCTTGTGGATTATTTCTGCGGGACTTTGTGACATAAACTTGAAAGGTACTGTTTACTTACATTATTTTGTTTTGAATCTTGTCTTATTTTTTGTGAATAAATATTGTTAATAATTTAAAACTTGTTGCTGGTTTCACTTTCATTTCTTTCTCCTTACTCCTGGCTCGTGACACTTTATAATGATTATAATAATAACTGTCAATTCCTTAGAACGTCTGTCAGTCCGTCGCGCTATCTCCTCCTAAACAACTGGGTGAATTTTAAACAAACTTGCTACATAACTTTCCCATGATAAGGGTGTGCGAGAGTAACATTATTTTTCCGTGCGTCCGTCCGGCGTCAATCTGTCCATCATGCTATCTTCTCCTAAACCACTTGGCTGAATTTAACCGAACTTACTACATGACTTCCCTTCATTATAGGGGCGTGCGAAAGCAACATTATTTTTTCTTGCGTCTGTCCGTCGTCCGTCCAAATGTCCATCACGCTATCTCCTCCTAAATCACTGGGCGGAATTCAACCAAACTTGCTACATGACCCCTCCCCCTCGCCTCGCACACACACACACACACACACACACACACACACACACACACACACACACACACACACCTCACGGAAGGTGTGCCAGAGCAACATTATTTTACCGTCCATCGAGCGTCCGTCTGTTCGTCTTCCATCCATCTGTCCGTTACGCTTTCTTCTCCCAGCTGGGCGGAATTTAACAAAACTCGCTGCAGGACTTCATTTCGTGGTAAGGGTGTGCGAGAGCGTGCCCGTCTGTCCTGCAGTCATGCTATTAGCAACATTAGCAACGAGCGTGGGGATTTCCGATGGCGTGCCACAGGCTGCGTTTTTTAGTGTTTTATTCTGATTGAGCCCGCGCATGACAAAACAACAATATGACCTGTACGTCCAGCTACAACTCAAATCAGCCCAGTCTAATCAGTCTTCGCTGTCCGCTCAGCGAAGTCTCAGATTAGTCTGATCACTCTGCGCTGTCCGAATAAAGCAACACTGGGTCCTTAGCTACTCAATTAGTTCACAGTACGACTGACCAGACTGGGCGGATGTCAAGACTGATCTATCGCTGGACGCTGGGCTGACATTAATTTTGGTGGTTTTGTCATGCAATGTCCAATTTTGGAATTTTGGATCTACTGGGAAATAGCTCTCATATTGATTCTTGCAGATCACGTTTCTGCCCTTTAAATTGAGCCACGTCATCCAAAAAAAAAAAAATTAACAACAAAGCGCGGATAACCTGCGCATCTACGTAGTCTGATTCAGACTCATGTGTTGCTCATTGCTTCGATAGTATAGGCTTACTACCTCCAGCATCTATATCTATAGCTGAATAGGACAGTTTGAGTCGCACTGGATCAGAAAGACCGAAGATCTTTTCTCGTGGCGTTGCTCAATTGAGTATGTTCTTTCCCATTGGATGTCTAGGACAGTTTGTGGAGTACGGTTTGAAAACTAAGACTCTTCGGATGAATTTGATGAGAATATTAGGGAGATTAAGTTTGTTACTGATCCTGCTGTGTACGCATGGAGGAGTAGTTTTGTCGACACCTGTCTAATTGATCACTAGCCTTTTATTTATTTACAGTGAACCCTCGTTACAACGACAACATTTGTTCCTAAAGAAGTTGCCATTAAAATGAATTTGCGGTTGTAAAGAATATTGAAGTAGGCCTGGTTGGCATGCACCTCTGTGAACAACTTAGACTTATTTTAGTCTTATTTTTTGACATTCAATTTGCATTTTTCTTCATCTTTTATAAATACTTTCTCCGCTTCCGCGTTTGTTTTGTCTTCCTGCTAACGAAATGTATAGGGACTTTTGATTGGTCAATTTATCATACAAGTGACCAATCGAGTAATTCTTTATATAGCAGATGTTCGTCACTTTCCGGAAACTTATACGGAATGTCACGATTAGCTTTCTGTTTTAATTACATACCCTGATTACGTTCGGGTATTTTTCTCCCTTGAAATTTTAATTAAAGAGATATTTAATTAATTACTACAATTATGTTAGATCTCTAAATTAAGGTATCTCTATAAAATTTTATATTTATCAGGTTGTTTTCCATATAATCCAGGTATAGATAAAGGATTATCTGTAGATGTTCATTCTCTCTATCATTATAGAGAAAGAACAACCATTTTCCTGGATACCGTTTCCTTTCTTATTCCTTATTTTTTTTTAGTAAATTTGTTACATAAATAGTAAGGTAATTCCTCTCTTAATTGCCCAGATCAGCAACGGTAATATACCGTTCCATTCACATCAGTACAGGTATGTAACTTGTCTATTTTTTTTTCAATAAGCGTTTAGTATACGCTTTAACTTTATTTTTCAATAGAGAAGTTATATTTCTCTTATCCTTTTTCTTTAAACTAAAATTCTAATTGGGCCATGTTTTTTTTACTATTTTGATAAGATTTCTCTCCCTTTAAGTTAAATATACCACATTACCTCTTGAAATTTGAAATTTATGTAAACTAATAAATTATTTAAACTTTAACATGTCTTCCTTTTCTGTCCGAGTCTGATCGTCGCACAGTGATCCGAATCACGCCTTATGCTTGTGAGGTAGCTTTTGGTGAAATCTTGTTACTGACAGCTTCCTCGTATCGTAGGGGCGAACTACTACATCGGTGCCGTGGCCAGTGCGAACGTTTCAGAGTTGGACAGTTAAATAAAATTAGGTTTTAATAGAAAGATTTTCATATCACAATTTAAAAATAATTCTTAACAGAGAAATAATTTAATTTAGTGGTAATTTAAAATAACTCTTAAAGAGAAGAAGTTTAATCTTATCTAATAAAATGGACTTATTTACAGAACCCCAACTTGTAGATTTGTCATCTCCAAGTCTTACTGGAGATATGATATTTAATAAACAACATACAAGTGCAAGTACAAATACATGTACCACATATACACAAACAATCACAGGAGACCCGTGGGATGTGACTTGTACAAAAACAGATACTCAAGCACAGTCAAGAACTGTGTCATTCAATACGCCACGTAGTCAGTGGACGGAAGGCAATATATATGATGTACCACAAAGCATTAGTACACCCAGAGTATGGGAACCCCTACACCTACAGTCATCACAAAGTGAAATAAATCCTGTCCGTGAATCAATGTATGGGGCTAGAGAAACACACACGGGGTATGCACATGCAGGTGTCATGGGAGAACCGGAACAGATTATGTCATCAATAGGATCACATGCAAGGTACTATCATGGTAGGCAAATGACCAGAAATGAACTAGGATTTACACCACAGCACCTGCGTAGTGCATATCCACCCACACAGTATACAACTGGTCAGAGACCATTAGAAACAAATAACTCTTACATGACTAATCGCTCTGGATTACACAGTTCCCTCCCTTTACAGAACAATCCTGCTGTAGGCGTTGAATATATCAGCGCAAGACCAGTTTTAGGAAACACAAAAGTTTTTGAACCCGAAACATTCAGTGGAGACCCAGCAGGGACAGAATGGAGTGAATATATTATTCACTTCGAAATGATTGCAGATTTAAATGCATGGACAGACTATCAGAGGACAAGAGTCCTACTGAGTAAACTGAGGGGTAAAGCTCAAACAATTTTGACTAGTCTCACATATGAACATTATAATGATTATACTAGTTTAAAAAGGGCTTTAACTCAAAGGTTTAACCCTGAGGAGCGGGAAATCGCTCATCGTTGTGAATTCAAAAATCGGAGGAGACAGAAAAATGAACAACCCGCTGACTTTGGGTATGCTTTACAAAGACTGGGAAGAAAAGCTTACCGTAGTATGCCTTATTCATCATTAGAAATACATATTTTAGACCAATTTATAATGGGATTGGGATCATTTGAACTCCAAAAACACGTACAATTCCATCATCCCAAAACACTAGAACAAGCAATAAACTTAGCAACAGAATATGTAGCTATGTGTAAGAACTTAGACAGAATAGAGAAACCCTCGTTGGTTGAAGAAAGGGAAGTAACTCAAACTGAACCTGAACAAAGAAATAATCAAATGAACTCCCTTAGACCAATGGGTCAACAACAGGCTAATTTTGACATAGAAACTTTAGAGACAATTATAAAAAGAGTAGTACAGCAGTCTTTGAAAGAACTTAACCTCTCTGAGCAATCAGAAAACAGACCTAACAATAATAAAGGGTTTAATAACAGATATAATAGACCTTATAATTACAAAGAATTTAATCAGGAGCCAAATAGAAATAGCGAACCCACCAAAGATTTACAAGAAAATGAATTTGGCAATAAACAACAGGGCCCTAGAAAAATAAGTTGCACTTATTGTGGAAAAGATAATCATGTTGAAAGCAGATGCAGAATAAAACAGAGAGATAAAAATAATCAACAAACACAAGTTAAGAAACATTTAAACTAAATTGGACTGATTCACAAATGGCCGGTGGGTTGGTCCCTGATAACAGTCAAAATTGGCCAATACGTAAAGTTCAGTGTAACCAAGAAACTAAAAATGTACAATGCTATCAGTTTGAACCTACTCTTACGTTAAAAACAGGAGAGGTAGTTCAAACAACTGATACATTTCAGCAAGTACGTCCTGTTTCTACACAAAATCATACACCAAATTTGGTAAATGTACCTACAGAAACTATATATGCAAAACAGGCTGGAACAAATGACAGGCAGATAACAACATTAGACAGTACATCTAAACTGCCTTCTCATTTCACTACTATTTCTACAGAACCATATACTCGGTATGCACCAGCTGTAACTTATGACAGCTACATTACACATATACAGCCTGAGAAACAAGAAAATGAATCTAAAATAAATTCTGAATTATCCAGCTTGCTGCATAGAAGCATACCTAATACCACAAGTGTCTTACCTGGCTCAGTAGGACAACAAACAACATCACCATATTTACAGACAAATAATGTAGCTCCTGATCAGCCTAATACTTTAAATATGCAACCATCATTTAAAACAAAAGATCAGGACAATGTAATAATGGCAGGAGAGCCTATTGCAAAAACATTCATTACTCCAGTTAGACAACAGAATAGAACAAAAAGTCAGTCTTTGATTAACAAAACTGGTTTTACTTTACCACATAACCCTTATACCAAGATTGAGAAAAATCAGAACAGTGAAAAACAGGCAATCCAACAAACTTATGACTGCTCTGATGATTTTGTACATGCTGTAAACCAAACCTGCCTTTATGCCAATGGCAATATAGGACATATTAAGGGTAGATTTTTAGTTGATACTGGCTCCAGTATTTGTGTCATTTCTGATAAGGCCTATAACTTATTAGATAATTCTGATACTACGCTTTCACCTACTACCAAGAAAGTACGCATGGCAGATGGAAATCTTTTAAAATTAAAAGGTATATGCGACTTAGAAATACAGCTGGATCATCTGAAATTTAAGCAAGAGTTTTTGGTTGCAGACATAGATGAGTCTTTAGGAATATTAGGAATAAATTTCCTAGAAAAATATGAGGCCGATGTAAAAATTAAGAAAAGGCAACTAAAGACTAACCTCGGTAAAATTAAATTGCATCAAAATAGTTCAGATAGTTGCAACCGTATACAATTATATAGGAATGTAACTATCCCTGCTCATTCAGAGACTTACGTTAAAACGTATTCTACTCAAAATACTTCTACATCACTTAATATTTTAGAACCAGCAAAATGTTATATTGACAAGGGTTTGATAATAGCAAGAACCCTTATAGATACATCACAAGATCAAATGACAATTTCTTTATTAAATTGTAGTAACAAAAATGTTAAATTGAGACAGAATACTACTTTGGGTATTGCTCATCCAGTAGATCAGGTTCTCTTGTATGAGGACCGCTGCACTGACAAGATAGAATTAGGAGACGTGACTGTCCGTCTGTCAGGGATGCTGTTTGTATGAAAAACCAGGAGTCTGTAAAAGACTCTTCGAAGAATCAAATTATTAAACAGCCTGAGCAGTTCCCAGCTAGCAATGAATTACCAGAGTATTTAGAACCTTTGATTCAAAATGCCTCCTCTGACTTAAGTCCATCAGAGCGGGATAGGCTTACTGGTCTAGTAACGGAATTTAAAGATATATTTATGTCCCCTGATGGAAAATTAAAGCAAACTGACTTAGCTGAACATTATATAGATACAGGGGACACGAAACCATTCAAGTTACCTTGTCGGAGACTGCCAATGTTTAAAAAGCCCATAGTACAAAATGAAATAGAGAAAATGCTAGAACAAGAGGTTATAGAACCCAGTGTTAGTGAATGGAATTCTCCCATTTGTTTGGTCACCAAGAAATCGGGAGAATGGAGATTTTGTGTAGATCTACGGGCATTAAATTCAGTTACTAGATTAGACACGTATCCCTTACCACGGATTGATGAAACACTAGATCATTTGTCTAATTCTAAATATTTTAGTACTTTGGACATGGCTAGTGGATACTGGCAAATAAGCTTAAATTCTAAGGATAGAGATAAAACAAGTTTTGCCATTCCAGGTCTGGGAACATGGCGCTTTAAAGTAATGTGTTTCGGTCTAAAAAATGCACCTAGTTCATTTTCTCGACTGATGGAAGTAGTCCTGAAGGGATTACAGTTTGAAAAATGTCTTGTCTATTTAGACGATATAATTGTTGTGGGGAAAGATTTTGAAACAACACTTGAAAATTTGAGATTAGTATTTAGTCGTCTACGCCAAGCAAAGTTGCAATTGAAAGTATCAAAATGTTTGCTATTACAAAAAAGCGTCTTGTTCCTGGGACACCAGGTTTCGGAATTTGGAATAACTTGTGATTTGACCAAATCGGAGATAATTAGAGATTGGCCTCAGCCTCAAGACAAAACTGAAATTAAAAGTTTTCTAGGCCTAGCTAATTATTACCGTAAAATGGTACCAAATTTCTTTGATATTGCCTCGCCCTTGACTCGTCTAACTAAGAAGAAAGCTAAATTTGCATGGGGTCAGTTACAGGAGGAAGCTTTTGTTAAACTGAAACAATGCCTTACAGAACCACCTATTTTAGCATTTCCTCTTGAACAAGGGGGAAGCTTTGTCCTTGATTGTGATGCCAGCGGTTTTGCTATCGGAGCTGTACTTTCACAATATCAGTCAAATGCAGAAAGAGTTATTGCATATGGCAGCCATACTTCAAATGAAACACAACAGAATTACTGTACTACGAAAAGGGAATTGTATAGTATAGTGTATTTTGTACAACATTTTAAACATTATCTGTTGGGTAGGAAATTTATCTTGCGTACAGATCATGCATCACTTCAGTGGCTATGCAATTTCAAGGAACCATCCGGCATTTTAGCCCGGTGGCTTAGTATATTGGGTGCATACGATTACAAAATCATTTTTCGCCCTGGTCATATGCATGCTAATGCTGATGCAGTTAGTAGGAAACCTAAGAGACCCTGTCTGTTTCCAGAATGCAGGGATTGTAACCCTAAAGTAGTTTCAGATCAATTCTCTGGAAATGCTAAGGTACTCCCATGCTCAAACTTGACTGAACAAGAATCTAGTCCATTACCTAATTGGTTAAAGGCTTGGACACGAAAGGAACTTGCAGAAATGCAGAGAAATGATCCTTGCATACTGGAGGTTATTAATTTGAAGGAACAATTTCAACAAAGACCAACAAAATCTAAAATAGGTCAAATACATAGAGATATTATCACCTTACTGGGTCAGTGGGAGCTTTTAAAAATAAATGAAGGTTTACTATATAGAGAAATAGAAGATGAAATGGGATCTGTAATAATGCAACTTGTAGCTCCACGGGAAATGAAAAATATTATATTCACCCACTTACATGGACAAAGGTACTCAGCACATCTAGGTCGTGACCGTACTATAACAGCTATTAAAAAACGTTTTTATTGGCCAGGTATGAATGATGAAATAGCACGGTGATGTAAAGAATGCCAATTATGTTGTCGAGGAAAACCCGGACCAGGGAAGGGTAAATCTGAAATAGAACAGTTCAAAGTCTTTAGACCTATGTTAGTCATTGGAATAGATATCTTGGGTCCACTTAGTCAGAGTTACAACAATAATGAATACATACTGGTTGTAGGGTGTTATTTCACCAAATGGAAGGAGGCTTTTGCTCTCCCAAATCACACAGCAGCTACTGTTGCTGACAAATTAGTTCAGGAGGTTTTCCTAAGATTTGGCTTCCCATATCAAATTCACTCTGACCAGGGACCTGAGTTTCAGTCCCATTTATTTAAAGAAATGTGTACTTTGTTAGGGATTGAGAAAACTCGGACTTGTCCTTATAATCCAAAAAGTGACGGAATGATAGAGCGGTTTAATCGCACATTAATTACCATGTTATCTCTGTTTGTAGACCAAAATCAAAAAGATTGGGATGACCATTTACCATATGTAATGTCTGCATATAGGGCCACTCAACACAAAAGTACAGGGGCATCTCCCAATCTCCTAATGCTCAACAGGGAAATAGATACTCCCTTGGGTGTAATGGTGGGCCCTCCTCCTTCCTCGAAACAACCTGAATGCCCAATTAAGTACATAGAATGGGTTCGAAGCGCCATGCTTTGTGCCTTTGAGTACACCTACCAACAATTAGGATTGGCGGAAACTAGGCAGAAAAGAGACTACAATAGAGGACTCAAACCCCGGGAGTATGAAGAGGGAAATTGGGTATGGAGGTGGTATCCACCCACAGCAAATCAAAAACTAGGATTAGGGTGGGTTGGGCCATATCTCATCATAAAAAGATTGTCATATTTGACATACAGAATTCAGAAAACAAAAGAAGATAGGCCCCTGGTAGTTCATGTGGACCATCTTAAGCCATTTGCAGGTACTAAACATCCAAAAAATTGGTTACTAGAGAACAGGGAAACTGAACCTTTAACAGTAGATGAATCCCATCCTGATACCCCTGTTCAAATTCGAACGAGAAGGGGTCGCCAAATTAAACCGCCAGTAGTATTTTCACCAAGTTAGTTAAAAAAAAAAAAAAAAAAAAAAAAAAAAAAAATTATTAAAACAATGGGGAATATCTGATTAATAGATATTTCACTGTTATATCTGTGAATTTCATACTGTTATTTGTTAAAATAATAGTGGATGTCTGATTGATAGATATTTCATTATTAGCAAATATACTGTTATTCAGTAACAGATAGGTCTTGCAGGCAGAGCCTGTGAAAATAATAATAATAATTTGGAATGGCCTGGGCACTCATGTCTGGAAGATTTTAGTAGGCATGGGTGTGACAGGTCTATACTTATACAGAGAACTGGAGAGGTTCCTACATCTGTACATCTGTTCCTGGATCAGTATTATTTGGTAGATGCATCATGGGCAAGAGGGCTAAGGAATAATTATATATGATGAATTGTGCAGAGCTGAAAGAAAAAAAATATATATATATACAAAATTTGAGGCATAGTTATTCTATTTAGTCAAAGATATATTAAAATACATTTCTGTTTACATATATACATTCAATTTTTTTTTTTTACCTTGGCCAGTTGTGTGCTTGGTGTCAGACATTTTGAGCAGTTAGTATGAGTTCATACATTTCTGGAGTCGCTACGATCACAATATTGTTCCTAGTTTTCCAGAAATTTATTTTATTTCACTGATGCAAAATTCAAAATAATGTAAATAAAATTAACAGATTAATTGTTGTATTTATAGAATAAATGGTTTGCAGCGCTCCTGAAGTTGAGACTAAATCTGTTGTGGTGGTCTAAACTTTTAAAAAAAAAAAAAAAAAAAAAAATCCAAGAAGTTAGGTATGGGGGAAGATATTTTTTTTTTATTATTTACTTACAGTATGTCACAGTCAGAGACCATTAACTTTCCCAGGGAGGGATTGTTTTGTCCCGTGGAGAACTGTCGAACAATACCTTTTAGAACGTATCGGCAACTGGTCAGGCACTGGAAGATCATCCATATGGAGAGAGTTACAGTCTCCCAATGTATTATCTGCCACAAGTCATTCCTACAGAAGGCAGCAGCCAATGCCCATATCAAGTACACACATAGGGGAGGAATTGCTTCTCTCTGGGTCCCTAACCGGCGTTATATACATCCCGGTAACACCAGATTGCCTGAACCTCCACGAGCAGTGAATCCACCATCTCCTAGGGAAGTAGCCGCTCAGCAGAGGAGAATGATTTTGCAGGAAGCAGAGCAAGGTCTGCTGGCTCAGAGGGTAAATAAACCAGGGCCAATTAACAACAGAGATGAGGAGATTACATTCCATGGTACAAAAGCTTTCCGGTCTCCGGTGGCCAGCTGGTTGCCATGGCTACATGAGGCTCCAGTAGAGATCATTTTGGATTATGTTGATGACACGCTAGATGAGTGATGGAGCTGCAGACAGTTTGTTCTTTGATGTGGTGTATTTAATTTAAAGTCATTTTTTTGTATATATTTTGCGAATTGAATAAATATTGGAGTGTTCATATTTGTGCATGTGGTGCACTGGCGCTTCGTAATTTGTACTGTCCCCTTTCAGTAATTTTCCTGAAAATATTCGCACTGTGTAATCTGTTCTCATTCCCACTGCTAATATTTTCGAACAGGAAGGGAGTAGTGAAGTAGGCCTGGTTGGCATGCACCTCTGTGAACAACTTAGACTTATTTTAGTCTTATTTTTTGACATTCAATTTGCATTTTTCTTCATCTTTTATAAATACTTTCTCCGCTTCCGCGTTTGTTTTGTCTTCCTGCTAACGAAATGTATAGGGACTTTTGATTGGTCAATTTATCATACAAGTGACCAATCGAGTAATTCTTTATATAGCAGATGTTCGTCACTTTCCGGAAACTTATACGGAATGTCACGATTAGCTTTCTGTTTTAATTACATACCCTGATTACGTTCGGGTATTTTTCTCCCTTGAAATTTTAATTAAAGAGATATTTAATTAATTACTACAATTATGTTAGATCTCTAAATTAAGGTATCTCTATAAAATTTTATATTTATCAGGTTGTTTTCCATATAATCCAGGTATAGATAAAGGATTATCTGTAGATGTTCATTCTCTCTATCATTATAGAGAAAGAACAACCATTTTCCTGGATACCGTTTCCTTTCTTATTCCTTATTTTTTTTAGTAAATTTGTTACATAAATAGTAAGGTAATTCCTCTCTTAATTGCCCAGATCAGCAACGGTAATATACCGTTCCATTCACATCAGTACAGGTATGTAACTTGTCTATTTTTTTTTTCAATAAGCGTTTAGTATACGCTTTAACTTTATTTTTCAATAGAGAAGTTATATTTCTCTTAACCTTTTTCTTTAAACTAAAATTCTAATTGGGCCATGTTTTTTTTACTATTTTGATAAGATTTCTCTCCCTTTAAGTTAAATATACCACATTACCTCTTGAAATTTGAAATTTATGTAAACTAATAAATTATTTAAACTTTAACATGTCTTCCTTTTCTGTCCGAGTCTGATCGTCGCACAGTGATCCGAATCACGCCTTATGCTTGTGAGGAAGCTTTTGGTGAAATCTTGTTACTGACAGCTTCCTCGTATCGTAGGGGCGAACTACTACAATATTTAATAAGCATATTGATATGAAAGAAAGATTTTGTTTTGTTGTTGTTTTCTCATAAACATATGTTTTGGATATTTGTTAGAATCGCCTCACTCAGGCGATTCTAACAAATATACAAAACATATGTTTCTTTAAGTTTTGAATACAATATTCTTG